>OX388200.1:11746713-13146463 GCA_947578815.1 Epinotia ramella
AATAATAAACAAACGTCAAAACCATGTCAAAACATCAACAATTTTTTTTTTTTAAATATGGACGTGACAGAGACTTGTTAACTCGAGATGTCATTTACTTGTAATCGAGAATATCGTACAATTTTATTATTCTACCATGGAAGGCCACCATCGAGAAACACTTGTACTTGTAAATTATAACTTTATGTTCTTGTTACTTGTTCGATTGTAGTTTGTAACTTGTAGCTTCGTGAAACGGCCCACTGGAATACACGTTACTTCAATACTTATATTTTTATAGAATTTTGAAGTAGTTAGGAGGACATTTCCAATTTTGGAATGTACAATTTTTTTGCAATTCACCCATATGCCATTTTAAAATGACAAGCAAACTACGTTTGTAGGGAGAGCCGAGTCGACCGACTCTTAAGTGGGAAAAACTTGCATCACGTTTACTCTCATCGCGCCTAGCTGTACATAAAATGACCTAGGTTTCAAATGCACCTTTTAAGAAATCAACACTATAATTTTGGTAGGTAATTTTTTTTATTTTTAATATGTTCAGAAGAATGATAAAATATATACGTACTTCCCCTATCATTAGAATAAGTTACTGTTAGTTAGTTATGTATGTACAATGGAATAAAATACGTAGTCTGGTTAACCAAACCTCCCTAACGAACCCTCGTTGTACGAAGAATAAGATTTTCATCTATTTCATTCTCTGGGACAGACGTATACGTGTAAGAAAGAGATAGGCGAGTTTCTTAATCTTGATCCACTGCTAAGGACCAGCCAGACACTGGGTGACATCGGATATGCAATCAAAAACGGCAGACGTCGTGACTCATGCATGAGTTATTCTCAAATAGTTAACGTCGCTTGTCACAACTATGTGCAAAAGTTAAGAATTTCCCAGCAGTTAAATATTGTAATACTCGTACTTAAACGATATGATACAGAGAGAAAGAATATAATGGAAAAATAAACCATCTTTGTCTGTAGCCCCCGAAAGGATTCGAACCTGCGACCTTTCTATTTCTATTTCTGCTCTACCAACTGAGCTACGAGGACAGTGACGGAAGTTGTACACTTGTTCCTTTCTATTTTTTTTTAACGAGGAAGTTTTTTCGTTAAAAAAAAAAATACACGAAACAAAAATATTTAGGTAATTAAATAATTTGTTTGGTTATATTATAAAGGTATATTTTGATATTTATTTATATATTAGCTGTCCTATCAATCTAGTGATCAGTATATGGAAAAATTAAGTACGAGTTAATACTCAAATTTATTTTTTCCGTGTGCAAAAGTTAACGCTACTTACGCATTAGCGTAATTACTTTTAGCGTTAACTTTTGCACACGGTTGTGACAAGTCAATCATATTATTTGAGAAATACAATGAAGTAGTAAAAGCAAAACTGTTGGTATCAGTGTTTAGTTCCAAGATTATTAGAAAACAAACATCATTTAATACAATTTGGTAACTCAACATGTGTGAAGAAATGCTAGGGAGACCATAATATAAGTCATACAAAAATTAAAAGATTTCGTTTGATTACGATGTCACTGTATTTGATTAATGTATATAAACTGTATAGCTGGTGGGCACTCCCGATAAACCTAGTACTTACTTTTTTCTCATATTAATATTTTTTGTATATTAGACTTGTTTTTAAACGATGGTCAGGTTAATAAGTAAGTACTTATTTGATATTGAATTGAAAAGCGGTTTTCCCAAAAAGGTACCTGTATATAAAACGTTTAATATTTCGCAGTTAACGGCAGTGATCACCCGCTAAAAGGCAATAACGATTTTGAGGTGCGAGTTAGGTACGTCATTTCTGGCAAATTGAGATAGTTTAATCACCAGATTTTTACTATATTTTCATCTTATCTCAACCAATTCAGCTACTGTTGAACCTTCAGAAAATATATGGTAATTGATGACTTTCTTCTAATTTACTCGTTCTATGTCCAGTGGTACAAAGTAAGCAATTCGCGACAGATTTCAATATAAGTAGTTGTTTCTGTCTGGCAAAAGTGTTCAACCCTAACACCTGTTATTTCAATACGTTTTAAGACCTTAAAATGTCTGGACATTGACAAAACTTTATATGCGGACTACGAAAGTGTTATAAAAAATACGTAAGTAAATGTATCTACGACATATATATTGAAAAAGTATGTGCCTGCCCAATGTATTGTATTTTTCATTTGTACCTTGTAATAAGTTTTCTTAGATTTTCTGCGGATTCACAGGGCCTTCATTTTTATATATGTACCTAGATATTATGTACCATAATATGACATCTAAGAGTAAATAATGTTTCAAATCGAAATTGTGCGTAGCTTAACGTTCGGCTTGAGAAAGGCATCTGGGTAAGGTAAGGACCAAATTCTTGGCAAGCTTAACTCACTCAATTGAACTTTCTATGAAAGTTTTCCGTTGTGACTCGAATATTAACCATACAATTCTATGGTATTTTTTTGTGTCACAATGGAACTTTGTTCACTTCTTCAGTTTGTATGGCTAACTAACGACTAACCAGCCTAACTACTGGTCAAGAATTTGGTCCTTACCCATCTATTGAAACTGCTATTTCTCGACCAATTTCTTCTTGACAGTGGGTTCGTATTAATATAACTTTTACAAGTTTTTTTTTGCTCTGGTGTACAGTGAGCAGCAGATGTAGCTGTAGAAGCTGACCTTAAAACAAGGCAATAAATAAATAATACTTACAATTATATTTTATTATTAAACGTGTGTCGAATTTTTACCTCTTCCTACGCGTAACAGCTTCTACTGCTGCCTGTACTGTATATAATAATAATAATAAACTTTATTGTAAGTACATAATGTAGTGTTTTACATAAGTGAGGCTTTGACTATTGGGGTTTGTACAAATAGGTCAGCATTTCTGAACAAAAACTTCCAACCCCTAAACTAGGTGTGAACCTGTGTTTCGGAGGTTTGATTTCAGGGTGGTATTCCACTTGTCCAAGATCTTAGTCCAACGTGTATATTTAATATTTAATCAAATTTCTTTGACGGAGGTCCATTCCACTTGTCCAATAACTTGGTTCAAGTTTTTATACTATTTTCGTAGCCATTTTGATTTAAATGTCATTCGTAATATTTGATCAAAGGCACATTGGACAAAGTTCTTGGACAAGTGAAATGCACCACCCTCATCCATATTCTATGTCATGAAAAACGGTGCTGACAATGTACAGTCAGCATCACATAGTTAATAGCAGCCAAAGTAGCCAAATATATCGTAACACTTCCTTACTCCTGTAGTAATAAAGACGTGTTCCGATATATTTGGCTACTGGCTGCTACTAACTATATGATGCTGACTGTACCAAACAGTAAAACAAAGGTCAACTAATGAAATCATTATTACAAAGGTATGAGTAACGTAAGATACACGGTGCCCGGGAGAATTCCGAATAATCTTAAACACATGCTTTTGAAGCCCTTATGGAGTAAACAATTTCGTATGGAAAAAGCCAAAGTCGGCTCACTTATTTAATTTACATATATTACAAATTTTTGTTTGACCAGTTATGTATCAAGATAAAAAAGTGAGCCGAACTCAGCTTACTTTATAGCTCTATAAGTAATTGTTTACTCCTTAGGGTTTCTGAAAATACACTATTGCACACCTACAGTCAGCAGTAGAAGCTGCTACGCACACGACGAGGTCAAAAGTAACGTTTATATTACCTACGTTTAATAATAAAATATAGTTGGATACAAGGCAATAAGATCAGCTCTTCTACAGCTGACTGCACACCGTAGCAACAAAATACTATAAAAAAGTTATATTAGTACGTAAGATAGTTACGAGTCTAAATAAGACTACATTGATAGCTGATTATTATTATTAAACATTTCCCCTTATGTTTACCCAGCACGGTTAGTATGCTAACGATGCTGATAGTCAGAGGTTTGCAAGCATTTTTGCTCCGTGTTGTATGTATCATCCATCATAATGAATTAATGATTGAAGCAATATACCTAATACATAGCATCCTAAAACTTTACAATCTTTGTAATGAAAAAAAAAAACATTGTACAATTCAATATTTTAATTTTTATTTTGACTAGCGTCATTAAGGCCTTAAATATTTTTTTCCACTTTACATGGTTTTATATGGCATAGTTTTTAACCTGAACAATTTTATACACTTGTATATAAGTATGTATTATTGATGAAATACTTTGTGCGGATTAAGTTGGCAATTAATATATAATAATAATTACTCGTGTATTTAAGTAATTCTTTGCAGCAATGTTGACCTAAGCACACTACAAGCGAAACAATTTGACACACCAACTTGGTATAGTTAGAATGAAAGGTACTTATATATAGTTGTCTCATTCCAACAATAGCAAGCTGTTGTGTGATAAATTATGATGTGATAAATTGCTAGCTGTATTAGTGATTTTGGTGTTACTGGGAATTTACCTAATGACGCATACATAGCAATCACTCTTTTAGATGCACCGATAGGACAAAATATGCGTAAACCGTGACCGAGAATGTCCCTGATATGGGGAATATTCCCAGCTCGAGAATATATGTAGCTTACTAGGGTAGATTTAGTTTTTAAAAGTTAGAGCACTTTGAATTTTATAAATTGCTCATTGCATGCAGAAGCGACATTTTACTATGTGTAAGGCCCCACTAGCAAGTTTACGTAGCTTCTATTTAGTCGATTCAATGCATCTGAAAGAGTGGTTGTTATAATATATGTTCGAGGTTAGGTTAGGTTTAAGTTTGTTTTCTTATAGTAAATAAACAATACAAATAGCCTTTAAATTGCAATACACTTACAATGTTTGTATGTTTACAATTGTCACTTTAATTCCCTCAAATTGTCAGGAAATTTTGATCACATTCACAAATATAAAAATGATGTTACTGAAGTAGTTTTCTTTTAATATGCTGTTTTTTAAACTAAACCCTTGGGCTACGATTTTTGGGAAGAAGATACCATAGTAGGTGTTTGTTTCAGTTATTCATGTATGTCAGTCATGCATGTGTATCAGTCATTGTGTATACAAAGGTTGGTGTTATTCCTGCCCGCCCTTTTCAAATGAGAGCCCAACTACGTTCTTGAGTCGATCTTCCCGAGGACTCTTTATCCCATCAAAAACGTAAATGTGAAATGAGAGCCAAGTTCAATATTTTTATACCCACCTATGCCAGGTTCTTGACTTCAACGACAAAAGTAGTATGATCTAATTGGGTGCAATTTCAATTAGAACTTAAGTTCAATGTTCAGTGTAGAAGAAACTTTTTAATCACGATATGTAAGCGTATTTTTATAGCTAACACTGGCCGGAATATGACTGTCTCACGGACGTTGAATTTTCTCTGTCACTAAATATTGTATGTGTCAATAACAAATACAGGGTGCCATCGGAGACGTAATCACAAACCACTTTTTCAGACCTGGTAATTGATGGTCATTTCAACATAGTAGGAGTTACATGAAATTAAACGTTCTTTTTTTTTGGTAATTTAGTCCTAAATTAAATCGCTGATTCACCAAATTATGGTTACCCTATTTATTTAATCAAAACCAGTGAAGTGCACACTTACGCATGTGAAACAAGTTTATCTTTGCATCTCTTTCTTGGTTATAGGGTGACCACGCTGTTTAGAGGACATAATTTAATTTTAAAGATTGCATGATTAAGTTTAAATAATGCAACTAACCACCTCCATTCCTGTGTCATTGTAATCTCAGTTTAATGCTTAATTAAGTCTTGTCATTTCTGATTACGTCTCCGATGGCACCCTGTATATATACCAAATATTAATTGCACTATTATTTAACTAAAATAAAAGGTTATGGGCAATGAAGTGAATATATTAGTGATAAATAAAAAATGGCTGGTACCTCGTACCGAATTGAGTTATTAAACCAAAAAAACTACGACACGTGGAAAGTGCAGGCACAAGCGGTCTTGGTAAACTAAAGGCAGGTTTGTGGAAATATTAAAAAAATCCAACACTACCCGCGACCGTCACAGACGCTATTGCAAAACATGAAGAATATCAAATCCTCGCAAGGTCAGAACTACTTTTAATATTTTCTACACAAGAAATTAAAAACGTTAAAAAATGCGAGACAGTAAAATAAATTTGGCAAAAACTCGAAGATATTTACGAAAGCAAGCGACCTACAAAAAAGGCTTCACTTTGACAGCAATGTCAAAGTGAAGCCTTAAGCAGTTAATTGTTGCCAAATTCCAAGGAGACGATTAAGGGAGCATTTAGATAATCTGACTGATATAGTGGACAAATTTGCAAATATGGACGTGGATATTAATAAAGATCTTTTATCCGTCATAATGCTATACTCATTATCATCAGATTTCGATAATTTCCGAATTGCTATTGAATCCCGTGACCATCTGCCTTCACCAGTAGAGCTAAAGATATAAAATTTTGAAGAAACAGAAGCTCGTATATATACAAAAACAAAAGGTAATGAAAGCAACGCAATATACACTAAGAAAAACAAACATTTCCCGAAAAAGAAACAAAACTACTGTTAAATATGTAAAAAAGAAGGACACATTACTCAAAATTGTCGATTCCGTAATAATCGCAAAAATCAAGAGCGGTCTAACGCAGCACAAAACATATGCTTAGCAACTTAAAACAATGCGGAATAAGTAGAAGACTAAGCTGTGCGTACACACCTCAGCAAAGCGGTACAGCAGAAAGAAAAAATTGAAGCCTTCAAGAAAAGGCCAGATGCCTATTACGTGATGGAAACACGCCCGAAAAATATTGGGCAGAAGCTGTCTCTACCGCAAATTATCTACTTAACCGAACACCATCAAAAGTTATCGGAAATAAAACTCCATTTGAAATATGGGTTGGAAGAAAACCATCCGTACAACACTTACACATATTTGGATCAAAAGCTTTCGAACTAAAAACAAACAAGAAACAAAAGAGAAAGTTTGCATCAAATGCAACCGAAGGAATATTTTTAGTATAAGCAAAGCTTACAGAATATTGATACCAGAAACAAAACATGTCGTTGTAAGCAAGATGTTAAAATAATGAAAACATTATACTACGAAAACAAACCGAAAGTTCATAAACAAGAAGATCAGAAGGAAAAGAAGTTGATCGAAATTCTTTATACCAATTAAAAAGAAAAGCCGATCGAAATAAATGAACAAGACGATTCTGTGACTCTATGACTGATCCCGAAGGACATGAACTGCAAAATGATTTGTATCAAAATGAACATGCTGAACAGTTTCTCGATGATATAACAGAGATAAATAATGATGAAAACGACATTGCTAGTTCTGATAACATTGAAATAGCAGAAGCTGAAAGAAACCAAAACGATGATATTTCAATAATGGAAAGACCCCACGGATCCAGACCACCGCCAGTTTGGACAAAAGATTATGTATGCATGGGTAAAAAAGACAACTCAGAATGAAAAGACGCAATAATTTCTGAGATAACAGCACGCTTAAAAAATGAAACCTGGTCCATAGTCAAGAAACCACCTTGTCGGAATGTCATTGACAGCAAGATGATTCTTAAAGATAAATTAGGACCAGATGGTAATATTGAACGCAAAAAGGCTCGACTAGTTCTCCTCTAAGTAGCCAGAGGATTTTCTCAGATACCTGGTGTAAGACTATCAAGAAGTGTTCGCACCTGTAACTCGATTAAGTTCAATAAGACTGTTAGTGTCTAGCTGTTCAAAAGACATGCATTTGAATCAAATAGATACTCGTATATGTACTGCATTCTTGAACGGAGACATCGAAGAAGAAATCTTCATGAAAAAGCCTAACAATTTGGAAAATTACCTTCAAGACATTATAAAAATTACAAATGACTCAGACATTAAACGGAAAGCAAGTAAAATCCTATATGACTTGAACCAAGACAAAGAAGACTCCGTTTTCAAATTAAATAAAGCGATATATGGATCAAAACAATCTGGAAGGCAATGGTACAAAAAGATAGATTCCGAACTAAAAACTAATGGATTTATTCCCACAAATGTAGATCCATGTATGTACACATATGCGAAAGGCGGAGAGGAAATCATTATTAGCATGTGTGGATGACATTATAATTGCTTGCAAATCACAAAAGAAAATAGACCATGTCAAGAATTTACTTATAAAGAGATTTCAAATGCGTGACTTAGGTGAAATTAATTATTGCCTCGGAATAACATTTGAGAGAGATGAAAATCGAATAATTCTGAAACAAAGAAAATATATTGAGACAATATTGGAAAAGTTTGGGTGTAAAGATTGCAAACCTGCATCCACTCCTATGGAGATAGGACTTAAGTTGGCAAAGGGACCAAGTCCTGTTAAAGAAAGGGATGCGCCTTATCAATACCTCATAGGCTCCCTCATGTATTTAGCAGTTGCCACACGCCCTGATATAATGTTTGCTGTAAGCCAGTTCAATAACTGCTATACATCGGAACATTACAAAGCAGCGAAAAGAGTTCTAAGATATTTACAAGGATCCAAGGACTTGGGACTGACTTACATAAAAGGAAATAAGAAGCTAGAAGGAACAGCTGACGCAGATTGGGCATCATGTGATATTGACTGTCGCTCAGTGACAGGCTACATATTTACCTATGGTGGAACACCGATAAGTTGGAAAGCTAAGAAGCAAAGAACCGTAGCACTGAGTACAGCTGAAGCGGAGTATATGGCCCTAACGGAAGCATCGAAAGAAGCGATATACCAAAAGAATCTTTTATATGAGCTGAATATTGAAACAGGAATAATTGATATCTACAACGATAATCAAGCAGCTCAAAAGTCAAAAGCTGGTCATAAACCCAATCATCAGCACTAAGTCAAAACATGTCAGTATAAGGGAACATTTCATAAGAGATGCCATAAGAGATGGACATGTCGATGTGAAATACCGTCCAACGGAAAGCATGGAAGCAGACCTTATGACAAAAACGTTACTACCAGCTTCACAGCCTGAGACCAGTTCTAAACATAATCACGTGAGGCGGAGTTTAGAAGAAACTTTTTAGTCACGATATGTAAGCGTATTTTTATAGCTAACACTGGCGGAAATATACCAACACGGACGTTGAATTTTCTCTGTCACTAAATATTGTATGAGTCAATAACAAAAATATATAACCAAATATTAATTGCACTATTATTTAGCTAAAAAGTCAGTCCTGTGATTTATTTACAACAACAAAATATTTTATAACAACTTAAAATATCATTTCTAACTATAACTTAGGATAATATATAAAAGCCTAAGGTCTGACTTGGCTGGCCTGCTGGTACGCAAACATGCGCGGCACGCGGACTGATGTAGGTAGGCGCCGACTACCCCGACTTGCACTTAAGTTTGTTGCACCGAACGTACGCATGTGCGAGTGTATCACATCCGACGTTAGTAGGTATGGATTTGTTTTATTATCTTCAATGATTGACTCGTACGGTAAGCTAAGGAATAAGTAGGTGTAGCAGGGTGGCCACTTTCTGGTTAACCGGGAAAAGTCAGGGAATTTCCCTAGTCATGGAAAAGTCAGGGAATTGTCAGGGAAATTGAATTGAGGTCAGGGAATAAAAATTGTCTCTGTATGTATACATAATAAAAAAATCTCCAAACATTATATATATCTACTATGGTAGTAATAGGTAATAATCTCCACAATGCGTTTAATAAATCAATGAATCTTTCACTATGGCGGTTTGTTTACATAGTTCGCAAATTCCATTGACGGCGAAATATAATAAATATATACTGTATATATAAAAGTATACTGACTTTTATAAAAAATGTTCTATCAATGACTAAATACCGATTAAAGAACAATATGATTAGGTAGGTCTTTATTTCAAAACATTACGATACAATTACATGACAATGGCAACTTGATAAATATTTGAAAAAAAAAATTAAAGAAACAGAACAACACAGTGAATAAAGTAACGCAAAACATTTAGATACCGCTTTCCGGTATAAAGTAGGTAAATACCTACTTTATACCGGAAAGAGAATAATGCTTTATGGCGTCGGTATTGCTTTAATCCTGCTAAAGATCTATATAGGACACGAGCTCCGGGTAGATTTAAATTACCTACGCGCCATTTGCTTCAGTTTTGGATCGTCTAGATGAGTGGCGACAAGGTCTACTATAAGGACGGCGTTTTCTTCGGCGGCGCAGTACAGGGGTTGGTAAGACAAGCGCCGACCAAGCTAACGGCGGCGGCGGCGGCGGCGGCGGCAGCAGCACCGGCGTCGACGCCTGGGCCGGCAGCAGCGCCGCCGTCGACGGCGGCGACGGCATCTGTCGCTCGGACTTGGACCTGCATCCAAAGCTCGTGACGACCCCACGCGCTCCGCGCCACCTGTCTTACCCCGCTGGTCACGCTGCTCCCCTTCAGCTGCTCGCAGCTCAGCCCGCAAGGCCTCCAAGATATGAGCAAGCCTCGACCGATTGCGGTCATTCTGCAAATACTGAACCACGGGGCGGCCGACCGGCGTCACCTGCCCAGAACAATCTTGTATCCCGTTTCTCAGTAGGGGCGAGCTGCTACAGCTCGTTGGTTGAGAACCGTTTGCAGGTAGAACATTTCGTATATCACATACTCCACACATAATTTAGATAATAAATAAATACAATGATTTTGAAGCTGACACCTAATCGATTGTTTCTGCTCTCGCGAATGACAAATATTTTAACTATAAATACTCTTTGGGCCAGTGCGTGACCGGGTTGAAAGAGGATGGTTTGATTAGGTTCAGCCTTGTTTGAGTAAGTAGGTAGATTAGTTATTGCCTACTTAGATTATTTTATTAATTAGGTACATTGCGCTGCGCCAGCTACACATCTCACTTACTTACATTTATACAAGTTAAAGTGTGAAAGATTATCTATACAGGGTTACACCTTAAGTGTAACTATAACAGATATTAGTGTTTTTACTGATATCGAAAGTACGTTACCCAATGAGTAAAATCACATGAATAAGGTCAAGTTGGGTAAGTGAAACATACTTTATTTTTTCTTCAGTTAATCAAGTGGCGTTACTCAAATAAAAAGTATATCACAGCGACAATATAAAATGTACTTCTGCAATATAATAATGTGTTATAAATTCAGCAACATATAACTCTCCCGTCTCTGAGGTAAGTGAAACAGTTGTGTTTGTCTTTTAGTACTAGCATCAAAACTAATTTAATATGTAACTGATGACAATCCATCTGAAAGTGATTAAACAGTTTTGAACCATGAGCCCCTAAAATATAGGTTTATTTTTGCATAGTAACAAAAAATATGAATTCGGGGTAAGTGAAACATAATATTACAAGTCAGGGGTAGTCAACATCGGTTTAAGAGGACTAAAGGTAAGTTATAGTAGTTTATAATTAGCATGCAGTTATAAGAATGAGACATTTAGTATTGAAAATATAGTTTTTGAACATTTTAAAGAGGATTTACTATATGGGTGAAGAATCCTATACATACTTATATATATTATATGTGTTATTCACAGGCAAAACCCTGTGAATATGACGTATGTTGGCATATCGTTGCAATTAAGTATAGCCCTTATCGACAACTCACTAATCGATACCTTGTAACCTAAAAGAACCTACGAGTAGTATACGCATATATCCTGCCTTCCTATATGTACACTGTGTGTAGGTTTAGAGACCAAGGCAACATAACATTGATAGAGCTTATGGAAGCCAGTGCCTCCATTTTATTTTGCATCTAAAACTTAATGCTATATTGTACTCCAATCCGTGATTATCAGTGCTTCGCAGTCACACCGCCTGGCGCTCCACTTACGTAAAAGGGAAAGCATGACGGAAGGTGAGATTTCTGTACAGCGAAATCTCGTCTCTGGATCGGCCCCTGACTGAGATATGAGTTTCGCATTCCAACTTGTGTTCATTGTGTTTCGCGCGTAGGGAGATAGGGTTTTTTTATGTATGTATTTTTATCTTCTATGTCAAATTACGGATAGAGTTCAATATTTCCAAATCGAATGTAGGTATATACAGGATGTTAACGGGGTCATGATCCGGAATGACAAAAAGCGAATAAGATGATCATACTGAACAACCTTTCCCATGGGACCAACCACGAAATCGCAAAAAAAAACCAGGTATTCCATACATTAACTCTCAATTAAATCGCAGTTAACTCACAGTTAACTCTTAATTGGCTCTTTTTTTTTTTTGCGATTTCGTGGTTGGTCCCATGGGAAAGGTTGTTCAGTATGATCATCTTATTCGCTTTTTGTCATTCCGGATCATGACCCCGTTAACATCCTGTATAGGTCAAGTGTGGTATTTTAATCTGAAAGAGCTCGAGTAGCACATTCAGAAACAGATTATCTGTTTTATTCTACAGTGATTCGATAAATGACGGAAAACGTTGAAAAAACACCACGAAGAATAAAGAAAGTGAATAACTTCCACAATCTCTATTTTTTTCTATATGTATGGAGAGTCGCCCTTCTTTGGGGACTCTTAATAGCTTTTGTATATTACAGTTTCTTTAAATTCCTACGACATTATTCTGAAAGCATCTTCTTGCAAATAAAAAAAGAATTTTCGAAATCGGTTTACGTGAATGAGATCACGAATGCGCAAGTCTAGTGCATCCACCACTACATAGGAAGCCTATTCGTACAGTGCTCACGGGGTATAACGGGTGGCACCACCCTCTTAATCTAGCAACCACTTCCTTATAATATCTGCACAGCATGAGCAACCAAGTAACAACTCTACTGTCCTCATAATAAGTTTTTTATTTCATCAAAGTCGAAGTGAACTTATGTCTTATACTTTCACATCTTAGTTACGTATAACTCCTCGTTGGTACTAATATCCTAGTGCATAAAATGCTTAAAATCGTTAAAGGTTATGGTTTTCAAGCGTTTCAAACGCCCGAAGCTCGGCGGCGGTTTGAACCACCATCGTTCTGAATTTTGTTTTATATTCTGATCAACAAATTACTGTGTTAAATGCTAGTGTGAAGTTGCCTGCAGATGAGAAAGGCTTTCTCTAGGGAACATTTTGAACGCAACCCAGATTATCAACAGACTTGCACATAAGTATGCACTGTGAAAAAGGAATGGGGGTGGAGGCAACGTCCATCAGAGGCGTTTCTCGTGGATGGACAACCTATTGGTCGCTATTAAGGCTATTAATTTAACTCCAAATTTTGACGAATTCTGCAATAAATAATTGTGAAATATTGAAATCCAAATTAGTTGATGGGTAAGGCCGTTGAGATTATCACCTATACCTAACACAATCACTTTTGTGATACCGTAACACAAAAGTAACACTTTTTTTCTACAGGTGGTTTCATACTAGTATTAAAATAGAGAGTAAGGAAAAAGGATGATTTATTTTACGTATTTTTATATATTTATAATGACAACATTTTAGATACGTGATCGATCGGTATTTGACTAAATGAGTATTTTTTATGATGATCTGTTTTTTTATACAGAAAAGATAATTACCTTTTCTGTATAAAAAACAGATCATCGTAAAAACATATAACAAATTGAGCATAGTCCTAGGAAACAAATAAGTTTTAAGAATTCTTGCAAACATAAAAGAACTAAAAAAATAATAAAGGACAGAAAATTTCTGTTTTTTTTGCATTTTTACTAGTTTTTTGATAAGAACTTTAAAGAATTCATAAAAATAAGCATCTTTTATTGAATATTTATTTTTGATTAACTTGACCGTTTACGAACTAGAGCGGTTCAATGTTAATTATTGGGTGGAGCAATCGGGGACATTTCAGCACTTAGTAAATTTTTTGCCATTATCATCATTTTAAATAGATGTTATTTAAAATGATTGTTACGTATGCAACACGTCAAAATAAGCATCTTTTACTTGAAAAGCTTTTCTCTAAAGAAGTTTTTTCCGCTCTTTTATAAAAAAAAATATACCCACGGTCGGATCACGATACCGAAATTTTCTAAATCCCAGAACCGTAAGAAAATGAAAAAAAATAAAAATAAAAAAAACGTCTAAAAACCGGCCCCCCTTTCCTATACTCCAACCCCTAAACTTTCTAATAACACGTAATAGTAAGTCTCGAAAACTCGACCTTATTACTACGTTGACACGGTTGATATGTTTGTTTTTTGTAAATGCACTAAATAGTGAGTTTTGGTTGTCACCCGACGACCATACTGTAGGATATACGTGTGATGGTGGCTGTATGTTACCGCCAGCATGGAAACCTATTATTCCTGACTTGAAGTGGACAGTGTGCTGTGACAATGCCGTGGACACAGTGAGTTGAGGAGTGAGGAGATGATCTCCTGCCGCAGTCTCACACAACAACTCCAGCGCAAGGCTGCCCCCGACTGAACTCCCGAAGAGTTCGAAACATGTCGCCCGTAGTGACATTTAATACGTGAGATGAACCGTGTAATTAATAGCATTATGTCGCACGAAAGTTTATATTCGAATCTTAATTAATTCGTTTCAGTTGTATGATGATTTAACATTCAGTGGCTTGTTGTCCGTACCGTAACACGCGCAAACACAAACGGATGACCTGGCGTAGGAGAATTTGACTTGTAGACCGTAGCCCCACTCCCACAATACACCTACGTCTCATGACAACATGATATAATGCATCAAATGCATGGGTAGCAGGTCGAGTGCTCAGCAAAAAAAAAAATTGGCCAATGTTTGAAAATCCTTTACTTCCGGTCAAAATGTGTATGGGTAGGTATATTTACGTCATGCGACAACAGTACGAGACATGTGGCATTATTTAGCCCTTTCATCGTAGAGAGTACACCTAAGGCTTACGTACGCACTAAGCGGCTAGCCGCGTGCGGTTGCGGCCAACCCTTAGTGCGTAGAGGTTTTGCGTTTGCGGTTTCATATGTTTTGTCCAACCACGCGGCTAGCCGCTTAGTGCGTGAGGGGTCTAAGTCTGTCAGTCCTGAAATGGCAGGAAGTACTTGGTAGACGGTGCCAAAGTTGGCAACTGCTGCCATTCGGACGAGACGCGAGCACATGACCGCTTGTTTGCCACTGTTAAAAAAAAATGCATGTTATCATGTTGTCATGAGACGTAGGTGTATTGGGAGTCGGCTTACGGCCTAAATATTTGTGTCTGATACTCGTCTAACCGCCCACGTCTCGCTGCACGCGACGCCCTTATATTTAAGGTCTTAGTTATAGATCTTATGTCGGCAAGTAATGTCAAAAACCCGGTCAAGTCTGAGTCGCGCACTGGAGGGTACAAATAAAAAATGGCATCTTACGTCGGCAGAAGAAGCCGTTCAGCGAGTCGGCACTCACGAAGCCGGTCAAGGGGACATCGGGGAATCGCAGACAATGCCATTGCCAAGTACGGATGCATACCATGCGGAAGGGTACGAGCAAGTATGAATGAGGAAAAAAAATACGTACTCGAGCAAGTCAGTTAGGGTAAACTCGCATTATTTGGTGATATGCCTAATTCGGTGAATAAGTACATGTTTTGAAGCACGCTACCGAATAATAAAGCTGGCGAATTCACCGAATTAGGCGTATCACCAAATAATGAGAGTTTACCCTAGGTAAACGATCCGTAGTCACACCGACTTGCCACACTGGTGTGACTACGGCTCATTTTATTTATCCGTAGTCACACTAGTATGACTATGGTTCATTTTACCCTACCCATAGTCACACCAATATTATCTTGTAGCCTCGGTCAAATTTCATTGGATTTGATATTTATAGGTATTTCTTTTTCCCTGGAACTGGTCTCAATTATGTTTGTTAACTATTTATAGAAATACTAGCTTTCCGCCCGCGGCTTCGTCCGCGCAGATTTGGACTACACATACAAATTTTGCACCCCCATTTCACCCCTTCAGGGAGTGATTTTCCCAAAATGCTAAAATACTACAGTAGGGGACGTTAAGTAGACTTGAAAGACTCTCACACTCCCATTCACTAATCCGACAATTCGCACGAGACGCGAGCCCATGGCGGCTTTTTTGATAACGAATAGACGCGCGATCAGGCTTACAACAGGGCGGGGCGGGCGGGGCGAACAGGGTACAAGGCATCTGCTTCGCTCGAGTAAATCCCAAAATACCCCGTTGGGCTCTAAGCTACTACAGTAGGTATACTAGGTAATAAAATGAACTCAAGGCCCTTCTAGTATTCAGTTGTGAGCTTGTGACCATTAGCGCATCTAAATGTCACCTTTTGCGTGGGAAAATGACAGTTGAGTTGTCCTAAAACGTGCATTCGGAAAGTTACGTAATCAGCCCTCCGGTTCCAGTGTCCTGAGCCGGAATGACAAGATTTTGGTGTATTTATAATTGCTAACTAAATTTTAGTAAAAAAAAGAATTAGTCCCCAAGTCCAACTTGGCTCAGTTTGGGTTGCAAAGGGCGGTTCCACATCGCTTCGGGAGCTCAAATACCGCGAGCCATCCGGTTGCCTCTTGGAGACTGCAACTACGAGTTGCTAACGTTAACATGTTTAATTAGCTGCAGTCAGCAGATGGGATAAAATAAAAGACGGGTTAAAATAAAAAATATATATGTATACAATTCAACTATACAATACAATCCCTGTTTGTGCGTAATTCTTTTTAAAATTTATTAAAAGTACCTACAGCGGTTATTCCGCCCTGCGCTAATTAAAAAGTACTTTATTGTCAATCAGTATTGTCTAAAGAATTAACTAAGATCACTTCAGTATTCTAAGGACGGATATTCACGAGCCTCGATAACTCCTACCTATATTTTTAAGCATCTAGGGCAAAGTCGGAAAACCTTGCCCTAGAAGGTAAATGTCCCACTGATCCAACTCCAATTGAGGACACACCTGGACGGTTCAAACCGTTATGATCAAACTTTGAATAAGTATCGTGAAACAGTCCAATTTCACTCTTAGTAGGTTGGTACACATACTTTTCTATGGGCAAATTTGCACTCGAGGGCAAAGTTGGACGGTCTGACGGTACACTTAAATACAGCAAGCATTGGTGATGATCAATACATTGACACCACTAGACATTGAGCCAGACGCAATAAAACTACGTCCTGAGGCGGGTAGTAAATAGTGTCCTTCAATGTTTTGAGTCACAATTTTACATTCTGGTATGTCTGGTTAATGTAACACTTTCACTGCCTAGAAACGCTACGCCATAGGAAGCGGCAACGTTTTCCTACTTAGTATTATGTACTGACAAATTTAAATTTAAAGCCCGCATTACATAGACAAATGTACAGGAACGCAAAAAAGACTGTATGAATCCAGCACGGCTGTTGCAACTATGGTACGTACTGGCCATAAACAGTAGTTAATGACAACGCGCTTTTTGGCTAGTTTTGACGAGTTTTGAGTTGATATTCGTCCGTCAAAACTATAAATTTATTTATGGCCCACTTATCGGTTCTTCAATTCTTTATCTCGAAGAGATCGCTCATTCGCGATAAGACTGCGTGTTGTTTACTTCTACTCGTAATCATATTTTACATATTGTATTCTGTATTTATCAATATACATATGTATAATCGGAAGTCGATAAACGAGAAGTCCCTATGACAGCTCAAAAGTGCTACGAGAATTCCGGGCTCTGCTAACAACCCTCGAGAGATTTTTAGTTTTAACTCATTTTCAGAAAAGTTACGTCATCATTTGGACCATTTTGTTCCACGGGTCAATCTGTGAGATTACATTCTCACGACTCTACCATGCCTAACTTGGTCTAGATAGAGTTAAAAATGGCCACATTATTCTGGCACTAACAAAATTCAACCACAAGAAAACAGCATTATCAATTGAGTACATATTTCACGTGTGCCTTAGAAGCATACTTAACACTTCCACAGCTGCATGATGCGGTTATGCATCATGGCGCAACGTAAACGAGCAGTCACCAAAGTAGTTAGCTGCCCATCAACTTGTGTATCGGGGTGCGCAGCTGACTACTTTTCTACCTGTACAGACAGTGTAGTAAAGATTTATCACACTAGACGCGTCCAGCCAAATGGAAAATAATGATCGCAACTAGTGTGGCAAAGTCTCTAATAATGAACAAAAAATCAACGAATAACATTCTCAATGTTTCGTGCTGCGTTTCGCTCTACGCAATCTATATTAGAACAGCCTTAAAACACTGTGTGGTGCTTGGGTACTGATTACTGATGAAATGCATTTTGCTCTTGTCTCGTCGTTTCACTTAAGAATGAAAAGTAGTTAGCCTGGTTAATCGGTACCTAGTAGTAAAAAAATCCATTGTGACACAAAAAATTACCATAGAATTGTATGACTAATTTTTGTGTCACAACGGAACTTTTTAACTACTACCGATTAACCAGGCTAACTACTGGCCAAGAATTTGGTCCTCACCCAGATAAGGCTGTCACTACAGTTGTGGATATCAACATAATCAGGGCTAACATCACGTAGTTCATAGACCGAACATCTCCATCGTATTCGAGCGATAGAGATATTTGAACATCAAAGTTTGCGGTAACGCCCCGACTCTAGCGCACCTTTCTTAGTACGCCTAAACGTATACTTCTCCCCGTTTGGAGTTAGATTTCCTCGTGAATTCCGGCGGCGTGCCGGTGCTCGCCGCGCTGTGCTCGCTGTCCCGGTCGGAGCCGGCCAGCTCCGTGACGGTTGCCCGCGGCGGCGGCGGGGTGGCGCCCGACCCAGCGGAGCCGGTGATACGCTCCGTCCGCGGCGTCGACGGCGTCGACCCCACCAGCGACGTCAGCTGCATGGACGACAACGCGACCGGCCCCGCCGTCAGCATCGGCGCTAGACCCGACGGCGACAACACGGCCTGCGCCAGCGCCGTGGTCCCCGGCTGGCCTGCATGCAACGTGTTGTTCACCGATCCACTATCTAACTCCTGTATCGGAGAGAGCACCAACGCTCCAAGCACAGGGACCTCGTTCTGATAGCCCTGGTGGGCCATGATGACGCCCATGTTCTGCATGCCCATGGCGAGACGATTCTCCCGGTCGATGATCTCCTTGGTCACATCGGGGGTGGGGATCCGCGGCCGGTTGCGCAGTGTGATCGGCACCGCTGAGCCGTTGCTTTTCTGTCCACCTGAAATGGTATTAGAAATTAGTGCCGTGCCTCACCGGGACCCCATGGCGACGTCGCTACTGGCGACGTCGCTGCTGGCGACGTATCCCAGACAAAAAGGGTGATAGCCAAGCGTCGCCAAGTAAGTTACACTCCCCATACATTTCTATATGATTTGTCTCACAGGGAATTACACAAATAAGTACAAGTAGATATCTTTCACATTCTCTTTTCCTTCTCTTTGCCTGTCTATCAGCGGGCTCGGCACGTTTATCAAGCGGTATTTAAGTAGGTATACTATAGTTATTTGTGCAACAAGAGAGCAAAGTCTGTTTTTGCTGCGAGTGCTGATTTTGAGTCCTGAGGAAGCGAAAGATTCTAAAATTTGAAAGTTTGAATCTTGAGCGCAGCGAAGGACTCAAAAGCACGAGATCCAAATACTTTGCTCTCGAGTAACACATACAACTTTTCACCTCAGCAGTGAGAACATATTCACATTAAAAAATATATCACCTACCTATTAGTCTCAAGATTATTCAGCAAGAAAACTTAATTAGGCGTTCGTTACTGCTTGTATTAAATCCTCAGCGCCGGCCGTGCGGATAGTCAATACTATAGAAAGGCGCGACAAGGCGCGAGAAACCAAAGGATATTTCAGTATCTATACGAGTGTCGCGTGACACTAACACATCACTAATAACTAACCGTTGTTAAAGTTCACATATTTTACTAATATCTTTGAGATGTTTTTGAAATATTTATCATTATCACAAGGTCACACTTTAGCATGTTACGTGTATCTCGCGTGCACACCAAAAACTAGCCGTACTGTTGTTAAAGCATTCGTCACGTCAATGACTTCACTATATTTCTTAGTTAGATAGAGAATTGATTTATCCTAGTAGTTTTATATTTAAAACCAATATCAATAACGTAAGAATGAAGAATAATATACCTAATAAAATCTGAAACAAATTAACAGCGGGCAATTTTTTAAAAGGGGCGGGGCCCCGCGCTTGCGTTCGGAAACTGCAGCTGTGGTATACGTTCATAGAATTTAAGATTGTTGAAACTAGAATTATTAATTAGCTAGTGTTATAAAATTCATGTTTACCTATTTATTATGAAAAACGGAGTTTATTCTGAGATCTTTTATTTAAATATTCTTCAAAGGCAGGCAGGCAGGCTTATCCCGGTAAGGGCAAATATTTACAATACAATACAATACAAATACTCTTTATTGCACACCTCACACAAACAAAGCAGTTAAAAAGAGAAACAATACAAATATATAATATAATATTTGTGTGACGAGCATGAATATTTGTTTCTGAGTCATGGAAGTTTTCTATGTATTTAATTATTTATATCCATTATATATATCGTCGTCTAGTACCCATAACACAAGCCTTACTGAGCTTACTATGTGACTAGGTCGATTTGTGTAAGATTGTCTCCTAATATTTATTTATTTATTCAATTGGATAATCCTTTGTATAATTATTTTGGTAATTTAAACTTGTTCATTTGGTCGTTTTTGAACGTGTTACTTGTTTTGCGCTTTTTGGGGGTCTACTTTGAAATTCGATGGTCGAACTATGGATCGACCTATGTCTGCCATTTTCTTTTTTCGTAATGGAATGAAAGGGACAGCGCTAATAAAGTTCAAATATTCTGAACTTATAATATACCCCATACGACGAAAATGTCAGTGCTCCGCATTAAAATTAAAAAGCTGCTTTGTCTCACGGAGTGAGCAAAATCGCATTTTGCACACTGTTTTCACGCAGCAAAATATGCTTGTTCGCGCTGCTGGCTGAGGTGAAATAGTAGATTGTGTCACAAGGGAGCAAAATGCCATATTTACGGCGAGGGCGTAGATTGAATCCCGAATGAAGCGAAGGATTCCAGAATAGAATCCCGAACGTAGTGAGGGATTCTAACGTGGAATCCTGAGCGTAGTGAGGGATTCAAGTGTTCACGCCCAAGATGGAAATAATTTTGCTTCCGTGTGACTCATACTGCTTTTCACATCACTTATGAGGATAGCATAATTAAATATGTCAGTAATAAAACACATGTGTTTACACTTACTAAAAGTTTATTTATTTATAGCCTCATATGTAAAAACATGCTGCTGCATTCCAATATTGTGGTATTTTAATACGTTTCGTAATATTTTATAAGACAAAAAATATATGCAAGTAATCGATTATAAAAAATAAGTAATTGATTATGTGTATACTAATTTCATGTATTCGTTGGGATATATTTTTTTATTCTGGCAACAATATGTCCTGGAACAGAAAAGTGCCACTTTGATCCCTCCTAGCAGGGAAGAAAAAGCCCTTATCCGAATAGGTGATGTGAAAATAATATTGTCATACGTGGGTGGGCCATACAAAATTACAGTCTACCTATTGATAGGGATTTGTATAAATGGGAATATGTAGAAATGGAAACCTACCTACTTTTAATGGATGTAAATTAGGAACTGTTTCGATAAAGTGTTCTGAGGGCTGTAGGCCGCCATTGTTCCTGCTCACAAGTCGGCGTACAGCGATATCTTGTTCGAATTCACGCTAGCCATTCCATAATGCTAGGCAGGAGTAGGGCACTAATTCGTATATCGGACGGGCTATAAAACAGTACTGAAAGTTTCTGGAGTTCAAGCCAAACAGCCATCCTGTTCCCTGACAATGATACTGGAATCACTTCTTCCACGTGACCACCGTGCTACTGACCGTGTCTAGAGTTCTGCCGGTGCTGTCCGCGGCCGCTCTTCCTGCCCACGAGCCGCTCGTACAGCGACATCTTGTGCGCCGGCGCGGGCGCCGGCTGGCCCGCCTCGGGGCTGGAGTACACCACGGAGTTGTGCCGGTTCCGGCCGAACAGCCCGCCGGACGAGTACGCCGTCGAGGCCGAACGCACCGACCCCATGCGGGAGATCTGCCGCTGGAACCAGTTCTTGCGTCGCTCCACGAGCGGCGTGTCTACGCTCTCCTGAAAGGAACGTTTTTTTTACAGAGATGGACGACTTATGGTGATGGTAACCAGCAGAAATGTGGCTTGTAGGTACATCTAATTTTCTTTGGACTATGGAATCGAGAAATAGTGAAAATCGAATTAACATTTACATAGGTATACGAGTATGTGATAAATTTCAGTAACACTTAACTTTAACGCCAATTTAAAAAAATATGTCTGTAAGTTTTGATTCAAAGATTAAAGTCGAATTAAAAAACGTGCGAATGATCATTTTATTGAAGTAAATTAACACCTTCGCAACCAAGAACCCGCCTAGCGGGCACTCGTAATGTTTGCTCAGATGCGGGCAGTAAGTAGTATGAACTTACACGCCTAGCGAATTCTGTCGGTTTCTGGTGGATTGTTCCATTTTTAGTCCGGTTGCGAAAGTGTTGCAAAGTGTTGTGTGTTGGTGTGTTGCAAATAGCGTACCTAACTGCTGTCGGATAATCAAACTGTACTTACGTAATCGGCGTATGTTTCGTCGTGACTTTTCCGGGGAGCCTGCACATTGGCGTACACTGCGTCTTCAGCCTTCACCTGAAACGAAACAGTTTTACAATTGAGCAACATATTGCCAAAATGCTGTATAATGTAGCAACTTAGCCTCTCCGTAGTAACTCGCTTCACCTGCCACATTAACTCCCATAACTCCATAAGTACGTATCACAATGGGTACATAACCTAATTTTCTATTGTTTAATAATAAGAAGAAAGAAATTAGCCAGTGGGCAAAGTTATCACCGTTGCCAATGATGGTTCGAAGGACTAAATGCCGCTTCTTCGAGGAAGTTATTTTGTGTTCGGCACGACACACTCGCATCTCATAAGCCACAATGAACTGTTAACCATGATCAGTTTGCAATCCCATAATGAATCAGTTTGCATTCAAATAAACAATGTAGCGTGAAACTACCGCTTTAAAATGTAACAATAGAATTAGATGAGACACACTGAACAAAGAGTTGACGAATTGTTATTTTTAAAACATATCTGCAAACAAAAGACATATCAATATTGTTGCACGTTGCAGTGTAGAAACACTTATTTATTTGTAAATAGTCGAGCGATGATTTTCAGGCTATAAGTAGTATGTATCCATAGAGCAGCTGAATCAACGCATCAGTCTTGGTCTGCTAGACTAATCAAGCGTTACTCAGTGAAAACGTGTACAATGACTGATATATTCGCAGTTTTATTCGTGTTCTGCATTATATTTGCCTCAGTATTATCAAATCCTACGAAGAAGATGAGAGTGCGAGTAAGTCTAATTACAAGCTTTTATTACAAGCTTTTATTTAGTTTCACCTGTCCCGTTGTCTGTCTGTCTGTCTGTAATCATATCTTGCAAGTTAAATTTGACCCACTTCCCGGTGACCGATTGAGCTGAAATTTTGGGTATAAGTATAGTTTGGATGACAATTCAATATTATGGTACCATCGAGCTGATCTCATGATGGAGACAGAAGGTGGCCATGGGAATTCAACGCTTAACCGACGTAACCCCGTTGAGTTTAGTTGATGACGGTATACAGAAAAGTACAGTCGACAATAAAAGCTTGTACCAAAAATGTTTTTTTAGACAGAAACTTTTTTACAATAGTTTATGTGCTTGACTAGCTGCCTGCATATTACAAAGGACGCAGGCAAGCCCGCGGCATGTAACATAGCCTATAACCACACAAAAGTCCATTCTTCACGCAGGTGAAAGGATTTTTGAAATCGGAAAATTGGTTCCGCAGATTACCAAATTCAAAACAAAATCTCTCTCTCTCTTCTAATAATAAATAATAATAATAGTATGGTCAGAGGGGGCAAGTGCGCCCCCGGGGTAATTGCGCCTTACATCAAACATATCGAGATCTACAGATATTTCACAAATAACGACATACATTCATGCAACAAACTAAAACAAGTTTATTGCATGGATTTCAGCGAATTTATATTGATTTAAATGACTGAATGATGAATGAGGCGCACTTTCCCCCCTGGCGCACATACCCGAACCGACGGGGCGGATCCCTAACCCGATTTCAAAAAATATTTCACTATGCCTGCGTTATTTATCCAGAGCCTCGCAGGTAGTAATTATTATTACCTAAATCTTGAATATATCTTACTATCTCTTCATTATTGCAGAATATATACGCGCTTTGTACTTTTGGCCTGGTTGGTTCTTATAGGTATCTACAGTCAGTTTTTGTGTCTCAGTGGGTAATATGAAAAGAGATTCCAGAAAAAAAATTACAATCCGCATTAAAGTAGGTATGCCGCCTAGTTACTGTGTAAGTGTTATCTTCTGATACCGGTCCAATTCTCCAATCTGAACAAACCGCATTCAGGTTTTCAGTTTCCTTGTGTATTTTTGGGTCGTATAATTTCCTAATTGTTAATAATCTTTATAGCAAATAAACGACCGAGCAGCGTCGACCGTAGCCATGGCGAGCCCGTGCACAGTCACCGCGCTGGAGGTAAATGAATCCAGGCACGATCAAGTAAAGCAACATGAAACAATTGAAAAAACCGTAAAAAATCCAGAATTGTTCGGAGACAGACAAAACAAACTCAAAGACCGATCTCTTGTAAAAATTATTCGAAAATCGAAGACGCCCAGGTACAAGCTGCGAGATCCGATAGCGCAGAACGATCTGTTCTCGTCCGTGGGGCTCGGCCACGACGCCAACAATAACTCTATCCAATTCCAAGAAATATATTCCTTGGGGCAAACGGGTAAAAATGAAAATTATATATTAGTCAACCCTAAGCTGCAATTGCCTAATATCAGTATTACGAACATACCGATCCCACAGAATAAACAGGAGTTGGTCTACACTTATCTCCCAGTAGCCTCTCTGACCAACGGCTCTGAAATAGAACTCATAAAAAACTCACTTCTTCGTTCTGAGCCAACGTCAAATATTAAAAAGACTATCGACAAATACGATAGTAAAGTAGCACCAAGAAGAACCGGGAAACACAATGTAAGGAAATACTTTAGACTGCACAGTTCTATTGCGAAGGAGCTTGAAGAGAATTCGTTTACGAATGGTCACACACAGCACGTGTTGTCGGGTCCTCCCGGGCCGGGGGTTCAGTGGCCGTCGCCGCCGGCGGGCACCGGCAATGTCAAGGGCAGCCCGGCGGACTTGGAGCCCGCGTCGGGTGACGTGTCGCACACACATACACAGTCGCCACGAATGCTATCTATAGTCCTCCGGTGGAACTTAATATTGATATGAGGAAACAATAACACAACTACAACTTTGGTTTAAGATAGGTAGGATTAAAATTATGGTGTGTTTGGTGTGTCCAACTAATCCGAGTTGACCTTAAAGATCTAGAACCAGTTATGCAAAAATGTATACTCATACTGTAGATAGTTATAAATATTTTTACGGGTAAACGTAAATATTTAATGCAATCGAAATTAAAACATTTGAGTTGAATGGTAATTTTGATTATTTCAAATTCAAATTAATTTAACTTGATATGTATTGCAAATTATGAGGTTATTTAAATTGTTTTAAATTGATCAGATCCAATCTATATCGTCGTGGGTTCACTTTAGAGCTAAAGTCAACTTCAGCAACGAAGATAAATGTAATAAAATCATACAGGGTGAATTTTAAAGTACCGCCCAAATTGAGATGTGGTGTTGATTAGCATTGATACGTCCATAATGATACGTCCATTTTTAACCGACTTCAAAAAAAAAGGAGGAGGTTCTCAATTTTGTTGTATTTTTTTAAATTCTAATTTATTGAACTTGATACATAACGACGGTCATAAGATTCTTTTAAACGAATAACATTCTTGGACACCGCACTATTTTACTATGCAAACAGGTGAGTAGGTACTTAGTAAAAAAATGTTTGTATACCCGCCGCCGCCTCACTAAATTGACACTTGACACAAGACATGACAGTTAAGCTTTATACAATGAATAATGATTATTTTAAGTCAGTTCTCCACGTTAGGTTAGCCTACTCCGGTAAAGGGTAAATTCCTTGTGCTCCAGTCCTGCAGAGAAAGGCGCAAAAATCTCTTAGAATTAGAGAGCAATATTCTTTTTCATTCTAGCCGGCTAACGTTAGGCTAGAGTGAACAGGATGTGATTTCACTTGGCTAAAATAACGCCACACGTACGAAATTGGCCTCAATCATTTTGTAATATTCTGTGTCAGAATATTTGTAAGACAATGATATATCTTTTTACACTTTTACCATTTGACGTCTGTTTTGGAATTTATTTCTTTTTCGACAATACCATATTTCATCACGAAGGTAGGATTTTTATTTAATAGCAATAATATACATAAAACGGTGTCTCATTTTAATGCTAACGTATTCTATTAATGATACCAATATCAAAATAATTGAAATTCACCCTGTATTGTGTTGACACATGGAAAACTTATGTTCGAGTTAGCAAATACAAGATACAAATTGTTTTATTTGTAAAACACAGGTATGTAAATAGGTGTTATTGTTGTTTTGTATCACTATGTTTAGCCACAAGGCATACAAATAGCTACAACTAGCATGCAGCATGCAATCTTCATAATTGTCAAAATTATTAAAATAAATTAAAATGTTATATTATATTAGCTACATACATTGTTATATTAAGTACGTCATAATCATTTAAAAACTCCTGTGTGGAATAATATGCTTTCATGTTTTAAATATTATATATGTGGACTCGAGTAAGGTTCACCATAATGATATTTTACTATCTATTAAGACTTGAAATAATAAATAAAATGTTAACTATCCCGGTACATTATTCAGCTCCAATATGTTTCCTAAGTCTACCTACCATATTGCATTATGGTCTTGGCGGGCCCGTAAGTAGTCCTAACTCAAATCCAACCGCTTTGAGGCACCTGAGCTATTACCACGAAAATCGAATCTCGTAGTTCGTATATCTCCGTCTCTATCGCACTTATGGTTTACGGTACTTGAGCGGCAGAGATAGAGATCTACTAACTTCGAGATTCGATTTTCGTGGTAGCGCCGCTGGCTCTCGAGTCATATCGATCAACTAACAACTTCAATTATTCTGCAAATAAGTGGCTTAGGGCACTTGACATTATTCGAGTTGGCCGAGTGTCTATGCCAAATCTCGGGATTAGGTGTAAAAGCGGACCCCGGGCTCCTTTAGGGCACAACCGGGAACAACGCTACGAAGATGATACGTATGTGTGTTCCTATTCACGACCTATCTTTTTAACCCCCGACACAAAGACCCCTCGTTATTATCTCCTCGTTATAAGTTTAACGTGTCTTTCTGTGTATCGGTCTGTGGTATCGTAGCTCCCAAACGGATGAACCGATTTTCGTATAGTTTTTTTTGTGTCATAGATAATTTTATCCCGAGTGTTCTTAGCCATGTTTCATGAAAATCAGTGCAGCCGTTTTTGAGATATTGGACTTTGAAATGAAAATGTCGGAGGTTTGTCAACTTTTCCGAGTTGTAGTTATTACCTTGTAATGGTCCGCGGAGCAGGGCGGCTCGTGGCGTCGATAGTGCTCCGAGGCCACGGTGTACGGCAGGTCCTTGGGCACCACCTCCTCCCAGTACTGGTCCTTGAGCAGTTCTGGGTGCTCCTCGTGCATTTCGTCCACTATCATGTAGGCTGCCTAAAGAACAATTGAATTAGTCTCTACATATATACCGACGACCGGTTAGTCTAGTGGGTAGTGACGCTGCCTATGAAGCTGAAGGTTCTGGGTTCGAATCCCGGTATGGGTAAATATTTGTGTGATGAGCATGAGTGTTTGTTTCTGAGTCATGGATGTTTTCTATGTATTTAAGTATTTCTATCTATTAAATATATCGTCGTCTAGTACCCATAACACAAGCCTTATTGAGCTTAATATGGGACTAGGTCGATTTGTGTAAGATTGTCCCCTAATATTTATTATTTATTATTATTATATATGGAAAACTAACACAATATGGAAAAATATGTATCGAATTACCCTTCTCATAAATATGTACCGAAAGCTTAATCCGCTGACATAAGAGTGATGGGACTTATTGATCAGAAAGTTGAATGTACAGTCAGAGGTATTAGTATAGGTACAGTCAGCGTCATATAGTTAGTAGCAGCCAAGGTAGCTAAATATTTCGATACACGTCTTTATTACTGTAGGAATAAGGGTGTGTTACGAAATATTTGGCTACTCTGGCTGCTACTAACTATATGACGCTGAATGTACAAGTAAGGACATAAATGTCTGTACAGGACTCTATTGTCATGGTCATTTTATTTTATTTATTTATTATTAAAAACAAGAACGGTTTACACCAATTACACTTGTAGTCTTACAAATTATATATTACAGTAATAATTATTATACATTATTATATTTATTCGTTACGTCATCCATCAATTCTCACACATCTCATAAAGTTTTATTCATCGTCATAAAGGCGTGTACACAACACAGCATTTATGTCCTTATTTATGTGCATACAGTCAAGTGCAAAATATGTATAGATAACATCCTCTCATAAATAAGTACCATAACCTTAATCCGCAGACATAAGTGTTATGGGACGTATTTATGAGTAAGTTGTATGCACCCATATTTTTACACTTGACTGTACTTAAGTATGGCACAGTTATAAAACTTTAGTTTTGCCAATAAATCAAAGCAAGACTGTACATTTTTGACAGGATCTAAACTTTATAGTCTCGAGTTACTCACTTGGCGTACTTAAAAATATAGATTTTAATATTTAGGGTTCCGCAGTCAACACGCCGACCAAATTGGTAGCTAGAATAACATTTTGAAATCATTTTGTTCTTGTAGGGATGTATCTTATTTCTCGGAAAACTTATGGTGTGGTCGCGTGTCATTGGATAGCTTGTGCAAAAACTAGAAAATAAAAAAATAAAAACGAAAGATCCAACAGAGATTTTACAAATATGCCACGACACGATTAAAGAGGAATCCAAAGACGCCTCATATGTCGAAATCAAACGGTGTAGGCTGCAGAGCGTGCCAAAGAATAAAACATACACACATACATACATACATCAGTCAGTATGTATGTACACACGCTCGAAAAACATAACTCTCTCCTTCGGCAGTCGGGTAATAAGATGGGTGTTTAAAAACCATTTTTCCATTCAGGAAGACGTTTGCGTGATAATGGGCTTCTAAGCCCTAATTTTCATTAGTCATATCATAGGTATACGAAAAATAAAAACAAGGATAAGTTGGCATACCTAGTTAATGAGTAGTAGTCGACCAACTTAATGAATGTACTTGAATTGAAAAGGTCAGCTTTCGTACAAATTCGGCCGACGTAAACGCGACGTTAAGTTGGCGCGCGCGTGTCGATGTAACAAAAACAGACGGGCAACTAGGGACTGCACGTGGTCCAAAACGCACTTGGCCGGTTTTTTTAACAATCAGGTTGTCTGTAATCTATATAACTCTCGTTAGAATTACCTTTATATGTCTGTCTATCAGCCAATTGAGCTCAATATCGTCGTCGTCTTCGCCAAAGGGGTTTATGAGCACCTCTGCCACCTTCAGCCACCCCACGTAGAAACAAAACTGAAATTAAATAAATACATTAGTATACGCCTGTTTTTTCAAAAAAGGTATACAAAGCACATGAAAATAAAAAAACAGTGACACTTCTAACAATTGCAGGTTCAAAGATGTGATATAACCCCATAGTCGACTAACTATAACGACGCGACTAGTGCCACTTCAGCAGCAGATGCCAGTTTAAACTGATCTTATCCGTTACCTGTAGTCCCGTGAACAGCGGGAAGTAGATTTCAGCGTCAATAAGGTTCCTTTACTCTGAGAACGACATATTGCGTATATAGATAGCTTTATAGTGGTACCGCTTGGTGACCTGACTGTGGTCTCAACCGTTACCTGTGGTGCCGTGAACAGCGGTAAGTAGATTTCAGCGTCAATAAGGTCCCTTTACTCTGAGAACGACATATTGCGTATATAGAGAGCTTTATAGTGGTACCGCTGGGTGACCTGACTGTGGTCTCAACGGTTACCTGTGGTGCCGTGAACAGTGGGAAGTAGATTTCAGCGTCAATAAGGTTCCTTTACTCTGAGAACGACATATTGCGTATATAGAGAGCTTTATAGTGGTACCGCTGGGTGACCTGACTGTGGTCTCAACCGATACCTGTGGTGCCGTGAACAGCGGGAAGTAGATTTCAGCGTCAATAAGGTCTCTTTACTCTGAGAACGACATATTGCGTATATAGAGAGCTTTATAGTGGTACCGCTGGGTGACCTGACTGAGGTCTCAACCGTTACCTGTAGTGCCGTGAACAGCGGGAAGTAGATTTCAGCGTCAATAAGGTCTCTTTACTCTGAGAACGACATATTGCGTATATAGAGAGCTTTATAGTGGTACCGCTGGGTGACCTGACTGAGGTCTCAACCGTTACCTGTAGTGCCGTGAACAGCGGGAAGTAGACGTCAGGATGGTACTGGGAGGTGCTCCCTTGCGCCGGCGGGACCAGCTGCCGGCCCATCAGTGCCGCCACGAAGTACGTGTACAGTGCTAGGGTCACCACCTGCCGGAGGAAAACTAATTTTATACGTTTCTGATAAAAAAAAATAGGTACAAGTTTTTTTTTACAGTTATTAGCTACTCGTTGAGCGGATTAAAGTGGGCTCGAACACAATAGGTTTGCCTTGTGAAGTTTAGGAGTTCCAATAGCCACCTTCCGACTCCATCATCAGACCAGCTCCACGGTATCCTATTTATTGCATTGTCACCAGAAATACCACAGAAATACGCAAGTAGGTATGCCTAATTGGAGCCCAATTTCACGTCTGGAAGTGGTTCTAATTTAGCTTGCAAGATTTGTTCTCAACTAATACACTGACATACACATACATACATTGCAAGTTAAATAACAGCTTTTACAATTCAAATAATCATACAATTCAGTTAGTAGGCTTTGCAGCCTCTTCTACACATCAATGAAAATAAAATGGATTCTACAATAGTTATTTACGATGCAAGTGCCGAAAATAGGAAATTCGCAACGAGTGGTGATAAATTAAAACACGACCGTAGGGAGTGTTTTAAATCAACACGAGTTGCGAATTACCTATTCGCACGTGTATCGTACAACGTTTTACTGTACATATGGCTCTTTAAAGTTTCGACACATGCACGAAAAGTGCTCTTTTCCGCACTAGTGCGAGAAAGTAGCACCATATGTACTGTAAAGTATATTATAGTGTAAGGCCTGAGTGGACCCCTGCTCAGTTATGTTTAAATATTATCAGATTCTTCGTTAATTTTCGAATTAATCGAGTTGAAATTAAAACCATAACTTAAATCTACGGTGCCTTTTAACTGTGAAAAAAGAACTACATTTATAATTAAGTACGGAACCTCGGTGGGCGAGCCCGACTCGCACTTGTTCGGTTTTTAGAATTCAATTTTCTTGCGACAGCACCGTTCTACTGAGTAAATTGGGTTAGACAACCGCCTTCAATTGTTCAGCTGTTTGTTTTATCTACATTGGCCATTGCCAATTAAGGGAAGCAGGTCGACTGTGCGGCTAACTGGGCAGATAAAAAAATCGAATTCACTTTTGTACATAGTCAGCTGCAAAGAAATGTGACTAAAAACTACTGCATACGGTAACTTTTCTCTGCAGCCGATAGTAGGTACCTACTTGGCATAGTCCGACTCTGGATTCCCCGTATTTGTCCAAATAGAGATTTCATGACATAATGCTCTGAACATCTTGATATGATTCCACTTATAAGCAGAGGTATTATAGTGGCATAAGTTACAGTTCCAGTACCTATGTCTATTACCATGAAGCTGAGATGATTACTGCGAGCGAGATCTAAAAGCAATTACCGAAACAAAAAACGATTACGCTCCTTTTATTGGCCAGTCGTGTAGTATCTGCAGACATATCGGTGCAAATATACCTGCAGGCAGATCAATGATAAAAACTAACAGAATATGCCCGTAAAACATCTTGATAGCAAATGGGTTAGCATAACTTGCTGGTGCTGCCAAGTCGAGCCGCACGCGTATCAGAAACTCCTACTGTCTCCCTCGGACTGAGCAAATCTGAATGAGGAGGGTAGGTAGGTTTTCTCATCTCACGTCACGGCGTCATTGTGCTAGCCCCTATATAAACAGGTATATTCTAGTTAACATCGCAAACCATTTAATAAACAGTAACACTAACTTTAAAATAACTTGCTGGAAATCTTCTTCATCCGATCATTGTTAGCACCGCAACTTTACATTGTTGTAGGTACCTAGGTAGGTGCGTAGTAAACCATGAAACGTGACTTTACCTGCCACGTAACTTTACGGAAACGACTTACGGTCAACACTAAAATATGAGTACGATTTAGAACCTTAATCAATGGAGATAAGTTGTAAAAACTACACAAATCTTTAGATGTGGCTGGACCTATTCAAGGAGCTAATCGCTTCTTCTCATCGGAACTAACACGCTGACATACAATCAAACGCAGTGGTGCGCCTAATGGGTAATCATCATAGATTGCAGGACAAGATGGGGAATGACTGCCGGAGGTGATTGTTAATATTAGACGAGACTTCAAGGATTATTGGCACAATATTGATTAGCTATTAAAATGATTGTGCATTCGCTATACCTGCTCTCATGTCCGACGTGGATTTTGTAACTTTTTGTTTAAGCGTCGTAGTTTTTTATGATATTGATATAGATTTCAATGTCGACTCACTAATGTTAAATGTACAAATACATTGTATTGTATTTATACAGTACATTTAACGTTAGTGGGGACCCTTGCATTGACCCTTCTGGTTCACGCTATTGGTGAATTATTTAGGTAAATTATTTAATTTTCTTTTCAAGAATGTATTTTTTTTCGTCATGACTTTACTGACTTCTTGACACAGTATGACATGATACATATTATTAAGATTCATAGCGTTTTCAAACTAGTAATTTATTTATTTAATCGTATGGCATACAGTATTTTGGCCTCTAAAGTTTGTCACTCTTTAGTACCCACCTAGGGGACACGTGCAGGGTTGTGGTAGGTAGGTCCTGCGGACGCGAATAACAATTGTCCCCCCTTTGTCAAGTGAGTGGGCAACTCGACTGTTAGAAGTTCTTAAGCCGCCCGAAGTCCTCTAACTCGGCTTAACGACTACTGCCATAGACATCAGCCGGGATCAACTGCTTAGCGTGCCTTCCAAAGCACGGAAGCGCTCATTTATATTAACCACTCAAACATCAGGCGGTCACCCATCCAAAGACTGCAAGTCCGCTACCATCTTTGCTTAACCTGCGTTATCGTTTGCGACTCGCAGGCGCCGCTAAGCTATGAGCGCTTCTCAAACTTGTAATAAGACCGAATAACCTGGAGTATCACCATATAAACTTAGATCCGTCGAAAGGGCACCTTCATTAGAGCCGCCCATGCCAGCTACGCCATTGTAACTACATACCCTCCATCAATCTGCATTCGGGTATAAATGTAGGTAAACTAAGTATACGTGCAAGTCCCTGGGCACACGTACGAGAACTCTAAATGAACATTATAACTTTACAAATAAATGTAAGTAAGTAGGTATCTTGGCTGGCACGTAAGCGACATCGCATTAACTCTTACACTAACTTACATTATATCGTGCAATAAGGAATTTGTTCAGCACTATTAGATCCTTTCACTGATAAACGTAACTATAAGGCGTTATCGAAGTAAACAACATACTACCAATAAATATTAACGTACAGAACATAAGTTATAACTTCACGGCATGTAACCGTCAAGGTTTTTAGCCATTGACGTATTGACTAGCCTCTGCTTAGGAATCTTAATTTTAACACACGTAGTCGAAGTAAAAATATATTTTTCTGAAACATGCAATGAAATATTGACGTTCTGTTCTTCATAATGGGCTTCGAAGTGTCACGTTTCGGGTGCAGCGAGACGAGAGATCCATAATGTCATTCCATACAAAATTGCAACATGGTCTTTTTAGGGTCCCGTACCCAATAGGGTAAAAACGGGGCCCTATTACAAAGACTTCGCTGTCTGTCCGTCCGTCCGTCCGTTCATCTGTCACCAGGCTGTATCTCAAGAATCGCGATAGCTAGACAGTTGAAATTTTCACAGATGATGTATTTCTGTTGCCGCTATAACAACACATACTAAAAACAAAATGAAATAAATATTTAAGGGGGGCTCCCATACAAAAAACGTTTTTTATTTTTTTTGTCATGTTTATAGATAATGGTACGGAACCCTCCGTGCGCGAGTCCGACTCGTACTTGGCCGGTTTTTTTTTTTTAATTTCCTTTCCACAATTTGTGTCACAGGATCACGGCGTTCAGCCATGAACATTAAAGTTTGAGTTCTCGGAGTTTTTTTAATTTATTTTATTGCATGTTTGAGAAAAGCACTATCCATACCTCGGCGTGAAAAGGGATTGCCAGCCTCATAACTACGCTCGCTACGCTATTATGGCGTCAGATTGGCTTGAATACTTGCCTGTGTATAAACAAGTGGCACGCATACTGTGTCGTATCCAATCAAGGCTCCAAGTCTCCTCCGGATGTCTGACAGCTCGACCAGTAGTGTCTGGACGATGTGGTCGCTCGTGATGAGACCTTCTTTCCTCGCTCTATTTATTATGTTAGTCGCCCACACTAGGGGCATCCAGTATTTCGACATGGGACTTTTCCCGTCCATCTTTTCGAAAACTTTTCTTTCGCTTTCTAGCATGAGACCTGGAACAATTGGGTACATTGTTAGTGTCAGAGAGAATAGTCTGATAGGTAGTCCTAGTGTCAATATCAATAATACCTCGACCTCGTATGTCGGGGTACGCACAAAGTACTAATTACATAGTAACTACAAGTAGTTATTTTATTATATGTATAATAATTACAAGTTATGGTAACCGTTATGCTACTTTATCCTCCATGAACTCTTCGACAGAATAGTATGATTTTTTAAAGAAGTGTTTTTAGGTTGTTTATAAATAAATTGTTGCTCTCTATGTTCCTGATATGGTTGGGTAATTTATTATAAATCAATCAAATAAATAAATATTAGGGGACAATGTTACACAAATCGACCTAGTCCCATTACTATGGGCTCATTAAGGCTTGTGTTATGAGTACTAGACGACGATATATATAATAAATATTAATAAATAAAAAAATAATAAATAAATAAATATTAGGGGACAATCTTACACAAATCGACCTAGTCCCATAATAAGCTCAGTAAGGCTTGTGTTATGGGTACTAGACGACGATATATATAATAGATATAAATACTTAAATACATAGAAAACTTCCATGACTCAGAAACAAATATTTGTCCTTACCGGGATTCGAACCCAGGACCTTCAGCTTCGTAGGCTGCGTCACTACCCACTAGGCTAACCGGTCGTCATTATATACATATTTATATTGATCGGTAATATGGTCCTTTTTTATGAATGTCTAGTATTGGTTCTGGGGCGACTAGTTGGTTTGTGCGCCGTGCACTTTTGTTAAATTCGAGTATGTTAATATTGTTTCTTACGAAGGTAGCTATTTCAAGAATATTTGAAGACTTATAAAGGGTGGTTGGCAGGTTTCAGTTTGTTTGACATTGCGTAGCCATGCTGCTGCATATGCATGGTAAGCTGACAGAGCACACTCTACATTTGTATTTGATTTTAAAACGCTTAATGCATAAAGGAAGGAAGATAATTTGGTTATATTTTTAGCTACATGTTTTTTCCAGGCGAGGAGTGATTTTATAGTGAGTCCTGATAGCCAAATTTGGTAACTTCTTCAATATTTAGGTTAAGCAGTAGGGACGTCATGTCTTTCGGTCTGATGGTGTTAAATTGTGCAAACTGTTGTCTATCTTTCACAGGCTCTAGTATAAGTTTTACCGAAACAAAACGTTACGACCGCGTTTGCGTTTAGCTGTCAAATCCTAAATAAATTGAGGGTAAACCGCAAACGCGATCGTAAAGTTTCGTTTCGGAAAAACTTATACTAGAGCCTCTGATATGATTTCAGCCAAGTATGAGCATCGCCGCGTATTTCGATTTCGTAAAGTTGTGTAATATAATTGGGTGTGACAGTCTATCGTAGGCTTTGGACATGTCCAACAGTAGACCTATCGCATAGTTTTTGTTTCTGAGGCATTCTAAAATTCCTTGGATATAGTTGTATACCGCCAGGGTAGTTGAGCGTTTACGTCGGAATCCAAATTGATTTTCGTCTAACAAGTCATATTTTTCCAAAAACTTATTGATTCCGATCAAAGTGGAAAATTGATAAATTATCCACCAGCGGACCCATGGTAGCTCAGTTGGCAAGAGCGATGGACGGATCCCAGAGGTCGCGGGTTCAAAATCTCGGATGGCTTACCAGAGTCAACGACGTGCTGCCACGTGGGAAACCGCCGCTTCACCCTGAGCGAGACCCTCTGCAGCGTGATGACGTACGCCAGGATCGCGTACCTGACGATGTTCCTCCGCATAAGACGGCCGGTTTCATCCTGGAATTAAAAGACAACTTTTATTTTCCCTATGTCTACTCATCAATAATACACACTATCGCATTAGCATAATATAGGAACATAGTGGCTGTCCCCGGCTAGATTATCGGGTGTAATCTGAAGTGAGGCGGGGCGCGTATCCTTGGTACTCTTGGTAGCATGGTGCTGCGGGGCCTCGCTCATGCTTATCTGAAGTATCTGAGCATGCGCACTTTAATCATATTGGTTATAACTTTGTGCCGTGGATTATTATATATATATTTAACGAATAAAACCTCTAATTATATTTCTCCTAGCTCCCAATGACCTTCGATCTGTAACTGTCAGTTTTTTCGTGTTTTTTATGGCTTATCGTATTACAAACAACGAGGTTTACCGAAATAGTATCCCATATTTACTTCAAAACTCACAGTTTTCGAGATATATGGCACCAAACTTAAGCAATTTCAGGCCAAAAAACCAGTTTTTGAACGCAACTTTTTGTGAAAATGAGTTAAAAATAAAAAATCTCACGTGGGTAGTTAGACACGTCAATAAGGAACAGTTATGTGTAGATTTCATAAATAAAAATGCATTAACAACATACTAATATAGAAAACAAAGCTTTTTGGATTATGTTTGAATAAATCATTAAAAAAAATATATTAATTATTTTCAAAAAAACTCTCGTGCAAATATGTAGATAAAGTATTGAAGAACCGATAAGTTTTTGGGCCATAAATATATCTATAGTTTTGACGGAGGAATATCAACTCAAAACTCGTCAAAACTAGCCAAAAAGCGCGTGGAGCCCCTTAAAACGTATACTCAATAATAAATAAATAATAATAATAACACACATAGTCACATGACTCAAACAAAATTTTTAAAGCCCAATATCTTGCAAACTGATCACTGATTTGAAAAATGGTTTTAGAAAACCCATAATATTTTTGAACGTGCTATCCACACCATGCGTTCAATGAGAAAAAAAAATTACACCCCCGCTTTAAGTGTAGGGGAGGTACCCTAAAAAAAAAGTTTTTTCAAGATTTTATTGTACTGTTTTGTCGGCGTGATTGATTTATATACCCATGCCGAATTACAGTTTTCTAGTAGTAATGGTTACTGAGTTAAGCCGAAGACGGACAGACAGACAGACAGACAGACAGACGGACGGACATGGCGAAACTATAAGGGTTCCTTGTTGACTACGGAACCCTAAAAGTGATGAATAAATTACCAGTGACATTATGGTATTCAAGTATTTATTTCAATCAATTGCACATTACTTATCATACCAGTCTGTAAGGCGAAATCACTCACAGCATCAGCCCGTGAACAAATAAATGTAAACGTGGCATTATATGTTAGTTGTGTGTGTTGTGTGTGTTGTTGTTGTGTTATCTAGTTTTATCTCTTTCTCCGATACCCAAAGGTTGTCTGGAAGAGATCGCTCTTCAGCGATAAGACCGCCTGTTGTCTACCTCTACCTACATGTTATTGTATTGTTTCTCTTTTTAACTGCTTTGTTTGTGTGAGGTGTGCAATAAAGAGTATTTGTATTGTATTGTATTGTATATGTTCAACTCAATAGTTTCGTTATATACTTATTTGTGATCGCAAAAAGGAGAAAAAAGAATACAAAAATATTCAAAACACATCTCTCAATAATTAATGTGGCATTCGCTGGCATAATATTTTCTTATGTTTTACAAGCATTAAACACATGCATATGCAAATAAGTAGAGGTAGGTAAACATGTATATACTTACTTCAATATGCATACTAAAGGGCCGTTTACATGGTGTAACAAGTCATATTATGTGAGTTACATATATTGCAGGATTTTGATTTTGAATCGAATTCATCGTATTTCGGTAGCACGCAGCCCCGCAAAGTAATGAAAATCGCATACGAGTTGTTGCACCATGTAAATGGCCCTTAACTGGTGAACCTAATGCACTTCAGTAGGTACATAATAGCATCATGCTGAAAGTCTAAATGTTATGCATCATGTAGGTTGTCTTTATGTTCTCAAAATACGTAGTTAACTGTTTTGGTATAGCCCGCGAAACACCTGTGTATATAAATATATACCTATTAAATTCGTACAAACACGTTATATGTGCACTTGTAATGTCTAATAATGTATTAAACCTTTAGCGCTATTAGCGAAGCTAACAGAATAAGGTGATTCTTTTTTCCTATACTATGTTTTTTTAAAGATTAGAATTATCTGTCAAACGGGTAAACAAAGAAGCAGTGGTCGTAAACCTTCCTTCTTCGATTTCGACCGATACCACTGAATTTCTCGGAACTTATGTACATACGAGTACATATCATTTGATATTTACCGATAGCTGAACGCATAGTTTTCACATTTATTACTAATTTGTTGGCAAAACTGTAAGTTATAAGTGTTTATAAGCAAGATGGCGGCAATAGAAATAAAATAAATAGAAATCACAACCGACTCAACCGACAACAATATGAACTCGAATGAAAAACCCACATGAGTGATTGATAGTTGACAGATAGTGACAGTGACGTTTAAAAATAGACCATTGTGTGGAACTCTGCCTCTTTAGGTTTTTTAATGTACAACCTTTCCATGAAAAATTGCAAACGCAATTTATTAAAATTCTTATCTTTTCATCTTAGAATATAAATTAATTAATATTATGTTTCTTATCTGTTCACAACACTGAGTAATGTATGTATTAATAAAACATGATAATAAAAACGTGATATTTATTAACTCGTATTCACTGTTCGATCCGCAGAATGTGCCCGATAAAAAACCTTATATCTCGTTCTGCAAAGGTCTCTCTAATGCTAAAAAAACAGAGTATAAACTAGTTAACCGTGTACACACATAGGTGTAACTATTTTCGGTAAAAATAAAGTAGGTCCTCAAATCTGTGCATAAAACTAGTACAGTATACAGATCTGTTTACCCACGAAGTCGCGTCCCCGGCCCTCCACAACTCTCCGCAGTGTGCTGTGGAGGCGCGCGACTTCTTGAGTGAACAGTAGGTACTCTAAGTAAGGTAAACGTCCGTGTGCTCGACGCTTTACTAGTATATGGCATGGGCACTCTATGTCAAAATTAAATTCGAATAAAGACAAATCCTCTTAGTTCGAATTTAATCCATATTGCTCTGATGCATGAGTGCGTCGTCTGGGTCGTTTACCTTAACTAAAGATGCGTGAAAAAATATTTAGTTAAAGACTGGCGACGAGTAGTTCATAGACTGAACTCGATCGAAAGTCTGAGCTCCCGATCGCCGGCCCGCTGCGCTGTCCTTTATTCTGTTCCGTGCTATTCTATAATTTGTTAACCGACTTCAAAAAAGGAGGAGGTTCTCAATTCGGTTGTTTTTTTTTTTTTTTTTTTTTCAATCTTTGTTACCTCAGAACTCCGTCATTGAGGAGCCGATTCGTATTTTTTTTTGTTTGTACGTATATGCTTCCAGGTGGGTCCCGTTTTTTAAAAAAATCAGTTGGATGATGGGATCCATGAGGAATTGAGGGGACTCCTCAATTATATTAGGCACGCGTGAACTGATTTTGGTATTTTCTATTATATCTCGTGTATTTCCACCCGGAAATCATAAATTTGGTGGAGTGGAATTGATGATGAAGACCACAGATGACTTATGGAATTCCTCAATTATGTACTTAAAAGTACAAAAGTACGTCACAGATTCCAATAAGATTCCGTTGAAATAGCAGCTAATGAAGTGCCAAAGGCTTGTGGAATCGACGGAAGTCCTCAAATATTATCGGCCCACATACAGCGATTGGCTTTTTTTCTCTAATAATCAACGCATTTGCTCTCGGAAATCAGTTCATGTGGTAAATTGGAAAATAAATGTGGAAATGTTCTCGTGGCTTGGCGGAGTAGGTAGGTACTAGATTGAAGTCGGTTAAAACTTTGTTTTTAAAGTAAATTATTTTAACCTCACCTCATCGTTCACCCACAAATATATCTTGAAGCCGCGATTCGTAGTAACTAAGCGTAATCTGAGGTCTAGTTTGGTTAGACGTGACGAGGGAGAACGCGGCCTAAGCAGTATTGTCAGTTAGAGCTCAGCTAAGGCTTAGAATTAAATAAAAAAGAAAAAAAAAAATAACTTCACCCGTCAGGGTTAACCCGAGCCATCTCAGTACATCATAACACTCACAAGTCTCACAACGCCAGGCTTAGCTTTAAAGGTTAGAGTCTCTACGGGTTGGCCGAGCGTTAAATCACAACACTATGCACTAGGTCTAAGTGTTGAGGGTCGCGAACAATGTTTCATATAACTAGGTATTTACCATTTAAAAAGACTTATGAAATTATGCCTCTTTAGCTGCTAGTTACCACGGCAGTACTTATTCGAATATTATGTCTACACACGCAAGTGGAACTTTAAGCAAGTTGCATAACTGAAAGTGAGCTCTAATCGCCCCGACACCGTACTTTGTTAAGGTTGAATACGCCTAGGCCAATTTGAGGGGTTACCGGTTTTATTTTCTATCGAGCGAGCGTAATGTAATCGTGTAACGCTAGTCCTGGAAACCCTTCTCTTAATATAACTGGTAGATACGATTAGCATTGGCATGCGCTCAAAAAGCGAGCTAAATATGGAAACTATCTCGCTTAAAATATATGTGGAAAGGCAGCCAGCACGGCTAGCTCAAGACCACATGCGGATATGACTGACTGAACTTACACGGAACCCTAAAAATCATACAATAATAGATTACGCAAGGCAGCACTAACCAAGGCGCGCCGAAAAGAAACACGCATATGTAAGAAACTACGTTGCAGATTGGAAATGGTTCAATTCTTTCACGCTAGATATAAACGAAGTGTAGCGAATCCTGAATATGCGCGCACGGCAATGCAGCCGGCACACTTATTGTATTTTAGTGAAATCTGCCTAGGTAGGTCCCTCTTGCACTTACACACTTAAACTTACTATGTACCAATGGCATTGCTAGCGTCGCTCACGCGTCTCCTTCATATTGGTGGATTCTTTCCTCACGCACCGCTCCGGACAGCTTACGCGAATGTACAACTGTCACCGACCGGGCCGGGCCGGAGCGCAACTGAGCGCATTTCACAAGTTGCCAAAGGAATTTGAAAGGGATTTGATTCAAAACAGACGTTACATTACATATTTGAATGTATTTGCGGCCGGTCGGCTCCTCGCGGACGTGGGTGGCTGTGCTCGGCTGTCGTCGCATCTGACCGGTTTTTGCTAACTGCACTATTAAAGCGCGGTCGGCTACCGCCGGGTGATCGCGCATCCGATCCGTTGCGATGCGGCGCCACGCGACTCGGCCCGGAAAACGCACTCATGCTAGCTAGGCTGGAGCACAATTCCACAGTTATTTCACAGCTCACGTATAACCCTAATATCACAAAGGACACTTTTTGCTTAGGATCAAATTGCGTCTTCAAAAAAGGAAATTATTTACTATTTTTTACTTAACAGGTACTTTATAATTGTATACTTCGCGAAAGAAACGCTTGTGATATAAATAAATATTAATAGATCTATGAATACTTTTAGAGCTATGATATGAAATCAATCGGCATTCGATAAGGAATACTAGTTAGGTAACGTCAACTTATTCAATTTCGCGCATGCATATTCTTAAGGCCTCCACGCACCGGTCGCGGTTGCGGGTCGGGCGCGGGCCCGCGTAAGTTGTAAAACATTGAAATTACACTCCAAACACACATCGAACGCGGTCCGATCGCAGGTCGGGCGATTGATATCTCTCTCACTACCAACGCATTTCATATATCTATCACTATCTCTATCACACAGTAGCGTGGGCCTGCGTTGCTAGTGTTGCTACCGCGGCGGGCCCGCGCTACTGTGTGATAGTGATATTATAGAGACGCCGCCCGCATGCGGTGTGAAAATACCGCTTCAACCGCGCCCGCCCCGCGCCGGGCACGACCCGCGTTCGATGTGTGGAGGGAGGCCATAAACTATTTTCGTGCATTTCATCCAAATCGGTTAAGCGTGATTGGGTAACAAACATCTAAACATCCAACTTTCGCATTAATAATATTAGTAGGATTGGAATTTAGGCCATGTCACTTAATTGGAGATAAAGTGCCATGTTATTAAATAAATAATAATAATAAATAAATAATAAATATTAGGGGACAATCTTACACAAATCGACCTAGTCCCACAGTAAGCTCAGTAAGGCTTGTGTTATGGGTACTAGACGACGATATATATAATAGATATAAATACTTAAATACATAGAAAAACTTCCATGACTCAGAAACATCACACAAATATTTGCCCTTACCGGGATTCGAACCCAGGACCTTCAGCTTCGTAGGCAGCGTCACTACCCACTAGGCTAACCGTTATTCATTTATTTATTTCACAAGCACGATTAGAATACCGATTACACTTGTGCAAGAGATTATACGTATATACACACTAGTCTAACGTCGACGACTTGGGACGTCTACCTTATGTACAGTCAGCATCACATAGTTAGTAGCGGCCAAAGTAGCCAAATATATCGTAACACTTCCGTGTCCCGATATATTTGGCTACTTTGGGTGCTACTAACTATGTGATGCTGACTGTACTTTAAGCAAGCAGCACGGGTATCACAGGACGTCCGCGAGCTGTGTCGCGGCGGCGCAGACTAGCCGTCTCTTTCTAAGCGTTCTTATTAGAAAGAGAAGGATAGTCTATCTCGCCGCGACACAGCTCGCGGGCCATCCTGTGATAGCCGCGCATCAGGAGATACTCTTTATCCATTTTTGTGTGTTCATTTGCCAAATGCAAAATGCACGTGTTACACCCAAAGTTTTCGAATATTGAATTGTTGAGTCAACGAATCGGTTATCGTGCATAAGGCTAGCACTAACACGAGTCATAATCGCGGACACGTAATACTGTTATTGTTAGATTGCATGCCGCAGTGCACAGACTTCGGACAGTACGAACATACAATGTCATTTCAATTGCTCAAAGGTTAGCTGGAGATAAGCTCGCCTTTGTGCATATGTAACATGCTCTTATTAAAGTTGATTGTTTTTGCTTAAGGCGCCGTAGGTTCAGCGAAGTTAAGCGAATAGAGTTTTTGAAACAATATAATGCGTCTGTTTATAATAATATGGTTTCAAAAAAATACGAATAGTAATCTTGAGGCTTTTCTGCAGGGAAAGCAGTGCTTCGAAACATGATTAAGCAAATTTCGCTCGATAGAAAAAAATCACGAACATAGGTCACACACAAAAATACACTTAAAATATTCGTAACAAATTATGCACAAAAGCTATAAATATTAAAATTGCTTCTAAAAATCGGCAATATCATGTTTGAGTGAAATCAGTGTTTACATTTTTATTTATTTAAACGGCCAAATAATTAAAATTAAAAAACATGATGCGCTTCCGAGCACGCACTTCCATCTGTGAGCGGGAGAGAAGACCATGAACCTGCGGCGCCTTAAAGAAGGTATTTACATGCAGAATGTGTGGCTTTACAACTTTTACCAGACAGGCTCCATTTTACAGCTAAAAATCCTTTTATTATTGGTAACATACCCATCTAGTTATTCGCCCTCCCATAGACTTTGGCTACGCGCTTACGTAAGAGACAGCGCATGAACCGATAAGATTCGAACCGAAATAATCCACTCGCCACTTTGTAATTTTTATCAACCTGGTCTATAGTTTTAAAGAGATCACCGCAGTACGAAGGGCTTAGGGTACTTAGAGCCGGTAGTTTCAAGCACGGTAAATAATAAGTTACGTTCGTTAAAAACTGTTTGTATAGGAAGTTTGAATGGCTTCTATGACAGCTGCCGGTGCCATTTTTAACGCTAACCCGTCTGTAAACTACGCTAGTTGCAACCCAGCCTTAAATGGCAAGTTGACACAGCACAGGCACAGGCTAAACTTATAGCGGATATGCCGTATATGGAGACGCAGCATATTACATGTATTTTTATATTAGCTCCTCCTCCTTCCGTATGTAAGGCGGTCATCATACACTGCCACCTCATCCTGCTGCGGTTAGACCGTGGGCCCACTCCCAATACACCTACTGAGAAAATAAAATGGCCGAAAGTTTGATCCTTCACTTCCAGTATTTGGCACACGGTGCCAAAGTTGGCAACTTTGACGCCGTCTGCCAAGTACTTCCGGCCATTTCAGGACTGACAGACTGTAGCTTTACTCTCTCTACGGTTAAAGGGCTAAATGATGCCACATGTCGTACTGTTGTCACATGTTTTAACCGGAAGTGAAAAATTATCAAACTTTCGGCCAATTTTTTTTTTTCTTGTTTTGCACAACTTTTTCGACCTGGCCCCGTAGCATTGATGGCGTTATCACGCGATAAGTGACAGGATAGGCGCGTCGTCTCGTTCTATCAAACGGTGTCAGCCAGGGACGGAAGCTCTATCCTGTCACTTATCGCGTGATAACGCCATCCATGCTACGGGGCCTGCTGTCATGGATTTTATCATGTTGTCATGTGACGTAGGTGTATTGGAAGTGGGCCCACGGTCTAGCCTCCTAAAGCCCATCATACAACACAAAAAGGCATTGTAATTAGAATCGTATTATGTAGGAAATAGAGTCGACTTTCGTTTGATTTAAAAAGTGCCCGACACAAAACAAATGCAACTCTATTCCAGTTGAATATAATTAAAATTCCTTCGACAGAATAAGTCCTATGAGTAGGCCCACGGGCCTTAGGAGGCTAGGTGTGCGGATTTTGTATGCAAACTTATGAGCTTGCATACGAGGAAACAGTCGCGCCGCACGCCGCTGGGATGGGGCGGCATCGGCAGTGTGTATAACCCCCTAAGAACTCAGGCTGAGTCGCGGGGTCAGTTTTAGCCTATGTCCCTTCAGAAGGGTATCATCTGTATGCCGGTGAGAGTTTTTGAAATCGGATGAGTAGTTCCAGAGATGTAGGGGTCTACGGACATTAGAGGCGGCGCGTGAAAATTTGGATGGGCATCCCGGAACAAAAAAGTTATACAGAGTTTAGAATATATACATTTTAGGCAAGTCGTGATGGGAATCGGCTTGCATGGGCGGTCCGCCACTGATGGACGTACAAAGTATTTATATAGATATATATGTATTGGTATGCGTTAGAACGCTGCACCAACAACGACTACTGCGCAGAACCTAATGACACCGTTCAACTCGACAGCCTAATGAAGGTTTCAAAATGACATATATTTGCATTATTTTAATGCACCGGTGGATGCACCAGCTGACACGACGGTTAGCGAACAATGGTCACGTAAAGACCGATTACAGAGCTGTTATTCGCTACGCGCTAATGCGGCTCACCCCGCCGGTCACCCGTCACGAAACTAGACCTCTACCTATGGTTAGTTAATACGCATCGCGGTGTCAAGATATATTCGTGGGTAAGCGTTGAGGTGAGCTTAAAACAAGTTACAGAATAGGGGGGCAGGTAAACAAGTAATGGCTGATGCGGTATGACGTCAATTCTTATTTACGGGAATAATTGGGGTGGCGCTACTCTAACCCGACACCGCACGGGACCTGAGATATACAACTGTGATAGGTTAACTTATGTTAATCAACCGTGCACTATCGTGTTATTTAAAGGGCATTGGGTAAGTGTTGTAATTTCTTTAGGTTAGCAGCCACTCTTAAAAGTGGTAGAATCTATTGTGGATTGTGGGGTATTTGCACTGCCCCACAATCTTTTCCACTTTGCCTTAAGGTTTGACTGGTAGAGAATGCCATATCGCATTTAGTCCGCCTTTTGTACGATAAGTTTTCTTTTGTGCAATAAAGTTTAAATAAATAAATATGACAGATGTATTCAAAACAAACATATTTTGTTACAAAATGTAAACTCTTAACATGCATTTTCAAATGTCATACCTATTGAAAAACTATAATCAAAACTTAAGACTTAATCACCTCGGCTCCGATATTGTTAAACGCGTTTCATTTTATATACCTATGCGTATAAAGAGGTCCTCTAAACAATTATAAAAAAAAAATTAAAAAGAAAAATATATTTTTCTTCATACTATAAGTATAGGTAAATGAATTGAATGAACCCCTCTGGCCTAAGTCTGTTTAAGAGGGAGGGTTAGGCAATGTCGCAAGGTTTCCTAACCTGACACGCTAGCTCCTTATCTAAATTATCCAATTATATGCCAATTATAAAAGATTACGTAGTTTTTTTTTACTTAGCACTTATGTGTAAATCACGGTCGGCAGAATATTGGCCAAAAACATCATTAATATATTATGCAACTGATCCATAATGAGCGGCCTCAAAAGTCGAGTGTGCTAGGATCACACGAGTGTTTTAATGCCTAATTATGTACAGTTGGATAAACTACTTTATCTACACACATATCACATGTAGTAGTAAGTAACGGCAAAAAAACCAACAAAAAAATGACAACAGCAATGGCGGCAATTCGATCCTCCGTCAAACGAATGGTTTTTAGTATACGTCAATAACATACTGAATTGACATTTCGTATCGATAACTGTTTTAATATCTCTATGGATACTAGAATAGACACCCACTTGAGTTGTGACAGCTGTTCCAAATTTAAACTCATAACGTTACAAAAATCTGTACTGTTATAAGTTATAACATTAAAGTACAGATTTTACCTACTACCACAGACAAGGTAATTTAAGATTGACGGGAAAAGACAGTTACAAATAGCGAACAAGACGCAAAACGAATGAAACGAACTTAGAGTTGGACTGAAAACGAATGAGACTAATTACGAATGTGACCAACATCGAATCGAACGTGTCCAAAAAATTTAGGCGAATAATTGAATGAGACCAAAACCGAAAAGGATGAACGAAGAATGAGTCCTAGGAAGACCGTGACTAAATACGATTAGGATTTATTAAGAATGAGACTAGTTACAGAATTAGACTTAGGAAGATTAAGACATATAGCGAACAAGACGAATAAAGAATGTGTAACGAATCCAGAATGACACGACATACGAATTGAACGAAAAACGAATGGGGCGAATAACGCTGATACCATTTTTTATGCCCTGGATACAGCAGCAAGTTCAAGTAGATTTTTGACAGATGACGCGACGCTGCTACGTTCCGAAACGCCATAGACTGCCAATCTTGTATCGGATCGAGTCTCCTTAAAAAAGGACACATATTATTGAAATACGAAGTTCTATTTTCAAATTGTTTTCGGTTAGAGCGTACCGAAATAGTATTTTACGTAATTGTTATATACTCGTAATATATGCTTTTTCAGTCGAGTACCACGTTTAGGCCACTCAGCAAGCTTAGTGGCCTAATTAAGGTACGAGACTTAAAAAGCTAATTATATAAATATTGTATAGGTACAATACTTTTTCTACGCGTCAACTGATCTAATTAAACAAACCCTGCTGAAACGAAGTGCAACCAACGGCTTTTTCTTTTTTGTGCGTTGATGTCTATTACCTTTTGACTTTCTCATGACGGCGTCCTATTGGTCAAATACATTATAGTTCAGTAAAGGCGCCCCATGATTGGTCAATTTCATTTTAGTTGTCTCAACAGTTATGAAATGTTGAGTTGGGAGCTCCATAGTAAAAAGTATGTGATTTAAGTTTGGTGTACGAAGTCTTGATTCAAACATTAAGGTCGACGTGTATAAAAAGTTATTTCGGTTCTTTCGGAAGTAACATAGACTATTCAACGATGAAAAGAGTGACGTTGCAGTATTCTCTAATCTCTATGAAATCTACACATATTTTAATCGACGAGTACAAAAAGTTAATTTATGGCATGGATCGAATCAAAATGCTTTGACCTAACAGTCACAACGGATATATATATATATATATAACGGATATATCATTACTCTCATTCAGCACAAATGAAAAACTGACACACGAAAATAATTGTTGAATCTACAAAACCTCGCTCGACAGGGCGTCCAGCCTGAATAATACAGGGATGTTATTCGCTACGCGCTAATGCGGCTCACCCTGCCGGTCAACCGTCACGAAACTAGACCTCTGCCTACGCTTAGTTACTACGCATTGCGGTGTCAAGATATATTTGTGGGTGAGCGTTGAGGCGAGCTTAAAACAAGTTACAGAATAGGGGGGCAGTAACATTAGCAAACCGAGTCGAAATACGCACACTCCAAAAATATTAGGTATTAGAAATAAACGCTGACATATGAATTTCGTACAACATTATCTAGAATTTTCTATTCAAATTACACAACACGCGTGACATATATTATAAACATGTACCTACTTCGTAATCATACTGCGTTCTTTCAATACGCGGGCGGACACCCCAGATTCGGTTGAAGCCGTTCAACCAATCCCACTCGAGCGCAAACTGTAGTGTATTCCAATGTTTGAACCGCCCCCGTGTGGTCGTGCCAGAGGTTTCCCCTGAATTGTCCCCAGACCGCTCCCTAACCACGCAATTCGACCGCTGTTTCGGTTCCGTCCTATTAAAAGCAACAGTCAGAAATCAAACTTAGAAAAGTTGAAAAACCCCCGACATTATCATTTTAAAGTCCAATATTTCGAAAAAAGCTGAACAGATTTTCATAAACATGGCTAAGAACACTCGGGATAAAATTATCTATGACATAAAAAAACCGCATTCAAATCGGTCCATCCGTTTGGGAGCTACGATACCACAGACAGATACACAGATACACAGACACGTTAAACTTATAACACCCCTCTCTTTGGTCGGGGGTTAAAAATAACACAGGCGGAGCCGAGCGAGCAGCTAGTTGTTTATAATTTTACTCTTAGCAAGCAGACTACAAATCATTAGATAGGTTCGGTTCAAAGAACTTACGCAATGCGCACGATACACATTACATTATTGCATAGATAAAGCTAATTTTGCAATAAATACTGCGTGAAAATAGAAAAGATAACAGAAAATGTTGCCAAACAGTTTTTGCATAAGATTGTTTTTTTCATATGGGTACGTCTAGTTGACAATGGGGTCATAAAGCGTACATCACACTGGCGCGACCTGCGGTTGCGGATGACACAGGTCTACTATTGACCGCCGCCGCGGGGGCGCGCCAGTCTGTGAGAGGCTTAATAGTGGCTACTAAAGGTAGAGCAAAGCGAAGGAATTGGTACCCCGGGCCCCGAAGCAGTAGCTAGTGATGCAACCGGGAAAACGTCGAGATGAGACGGATGTATTCAGACAAGTAAATATACAAATGAACCACTACTTTTTTCACAATACATTTACTGTCTTATTTGTCCTATAGTATGGCATCTGAAGGTAAAGGTAACATAGTAATTGACAGTCGCAAAAAAAAAAGTCCTGATATAAAACCGGCAAAATTGACTACAGTCGGGTATTTTAATTTCATAAAGGATCACCCACAAATACGCTAACGCAGCATAATGTATACTGTAGTAATTGTGATGCGTCAGCCGCGACAAGCTGCGGTCGGGCCTTAAAATAATCACTGTTTTAACCAGACATTATACCTAATGTTTTCAATATCACAATCACAAGTGAATACCGAGAAATATATAAAAGACAATACTCCAATGTCACGATGGCTTTCATTGCAATACACGGGAAATAATCACCCACGGCAATTGGCGTTTGGGCCTTTCTCATTATTGTTTACATGTGAACAGAGTACTATAGGTCTTAAGTGACCTACGGCTTAAGAACTTTTTTTGTATTTGCAGTGTGATGTTTGGAGTTTTTGCACCGCCTGCCGTCAACGGATGTTGTTCAGAGATTCATTGTTTCTTTTGCGAATACATAGCACTAACGATTCTTATCGGGTTGACCTCCGCAACAATGGCACCTGTGGTTATATCACCTTCGGCATTATTGTGCGATGTTATTGCATGTAATTCGGCGACAAATGCGTTTGCACTCTCCAAACTGAAACCATGAAGTTTATTTTTATTTTGTGTACCACGTTGGTGGCAAACAAGCGTCAGCCCGCCTGATGGTAAGCGATTAACGTCGCTTATGGACGCTTGTAACTTCACTCCAGGGGATCACATGTACGGTACCGAGCCTTTTAAAACGTATATGCACAAACGCCAAGACAGTTAACTGACCATCCTGTATTTAAATTGGACCCTATTAGAATGCACATAAAGTGCACAGATGGTCAGTTGTTGGCGATGGTACAATCCTTTCTTGTCGAACCTCATACTACAGTTCTTCGGGAAATTCCTATAGGTATAGTGCGGATTCTTTTTCTAGGCCAAATTAAACATAAACGAAGTAAACATTTTTTCAACCAAGTAGCGGCATTTTGTCTAAGGAAAGCAGGTAGGTCTACAATCTACATTAAAAAACACTACTTAGCAATGTTGACCATTTTGTATTTAAAACAATAGACTACTTGAACAATAGAGTCGCTATTCGAGTAAAGTATTTAATAAACATGGCCTTTTCATTTCGAAGCGTTTGTGTCACGCGGCTATTGAGCTAAAAAATGCAATATATACCTGCTTATAATAGCACCACCGCCATAGTTTTCATAGTATACACCAAAATTGTGTGGGTCTTCAAATCTCTAACATTCTTAATAGTTAAAGCAATGACGGTGAGCTGCAGTACCCAAGAGACAACCGGCAAAAAAAAGACCGGGTTGCACTCCGGGAGTGCCGGCAGAAGTGAAAACTCAATAACATTGTAACGTTTTTCGATCAGGTCACATGACATCTTACGGTGTCACCCCAAAAATGAATTTTGAATGAATTTTCGGCGCCAAGAACAGCGGACGGCGGCGGCGAACAAAATATCAATTTGTTTTTGCCATTGCCAAATATTTTCCAAAACTTTATCTCTAGGAATAACGTCCAAATTCGAACTATTCGAATTTGCAAGAACAGCGGATGGCGGCGGCGAACAAAATACCAATTTGTTTTTGCCGTTGCCAAATATTTTTCAAAGCTTTATCTCTTTAGGAATAACGTCCAAATTCGAACTATTCGAATTTGCTCAATAGCAAAACGGTGAAGGACGCGTGGACAAAATTACACATTCATTTGCAGAATATGCTATTGCAAAAAGTGTTTAACGGCTTTATACTCTTACGAATAGCGTTCAGTTTTGAATGAAGTCGAATCGGCTAGCAGCAAAAAGTGACCTCCTTACCATCTGACATCACAAAAATCTGTCGCGTATTTAACAATTTTTCTCAGCGCCGCTAAAGAAGTTTTCACTTCAAAAAAGTTCAAGTTGCACAGGGCGGTTTCACAACACTTCGGGAGCTTAAATACCGCGAGCCATCTGGTTGCCTCTTGGATACTGCTACTAGATACGCGTCATTGCTCTGTATACAGGGTGTGGCCTGTAATAGGAGCAAAAAATTAAACGGTGGCTTATTAAGTTAATCAGTAATTATTTCCAAGTGGTTAAATTGAAAAAAAAATAAGTAAAAGCGTACGTGTGTTCTTTTGCTTAACTGGAATGATATCCATTTTGTTTTACTTCAAAAACACCAAAAAATCTTGTAAAATTGAAAAAAAAAAAAAAAAAGAATTAGAAAACCAAAGTTAGTATAATCGCAATTACGAAAGTGCCCAGTGTTCTACCAAGATAGTTAATGACTGGCATGCTACGATATCGAGATGTCGAGATCCATTACTTAGGTATCACAACTTCAGATAAGATTATTTCCGAATTCAAGAATCTTGAAACACTGGTACCTTTACAGAATCACTGCGGATAATACATAGAGTCAGCCCTTAAATTTATTGCTCCCATTACAGGCCACACCCCGTATATATCAATCCAGAATAGAAAATACATATTACATACTTAGATTCTTAGAAAATACATATTACTTAGGTTCTAAAATTAGGTACTAAATCTTAGAACCTAATTTTATGTTACATCTGATTTCCCAATAACCTATCATACTTAGGTACAAACACCAACACAGTTAGCTGACCATCCTGTATTTATATAGAACCTTATTACAATGCACATAAAGTGCACGAATGGTCAGTTAGCTGTGTTGTCGATAGTACCTATCGATGAACGATTGTACTATTTTATATTATAAAGTAAACAACACTACTCGCTACATAGATGAAGGTTTTCTCGCCATTATGTGGCATGTAATGAAGTAGTTGACCACGAAGTTTATTTGATATTGCCATTTGAAAACTTTTCCGTCAATAACTAACATATAAATCTTGTAGCAGCTGATCTCACATGTGCACACAATCACGTTATAGGCTAGGTAGAGTCGGTCAGAAGTGGCTTCGCAGTGAGATGCTCAAAATTATCAACACTAGCTCTTATTGCCTGGTAATAAGGACGTGTGTGGTTCCTCTTGGCTTCTAAGAGCGTAGCTACTTCTGCTGTTGACTGTACTCGAGCTTGCTATTGCATGCGACTTTGAGATGACTATGAGAGGTCATTATCCTGCGTTCAGAAACTGATGGTGATTGCCAATAATTAATTGTTATTAATTTGATAAAATTAAATTAATAATACTTATTCATTCTTAATTACATACGAAATATCAATATTTAGACTGACTTATAACTTATAAGAATACAATACGAATAAATAATTTAAATATGTAGTTTTATTTTTCAAAAAATTTCGCTTTTTCCAAATTTGGAACGCACCGTTTGAAAAGTTAATTTAAGAAGAAACTCATATAGGTACATTTAATTTTGTTTTGTTCTAAAGCTACAGTAAAACCAAAATAATAGAAAGTTATTTTTAGATTTTAGTGCAGAAGATATACATATATGAATTTTAATGCCTGCTAAGTTAGCGGAAAAAGTGAAATATGCGTATTTGAGCCTTGGTTTACCAGTGAGTACCCTACAATACTTTGATTTTTTTAGTGTAGGTCAGCGTGGAGTTATTTAAAGATGCAAAAGTTACGAAAATCAAAACAATGCTTGTCAGCTAGAAATGTTCCTAACGCGCTTGCCGCATAGCACGTGCTCTTTCGTTGGAGGTGCCTAGGCTAGAATCATTTGTAGTAGTTTTCCCAAAGTATCACATGACAAACTAATTTCTCAAATTATTCTAGTTTATACAAGTTTGGGAAATGAAAGTCAAGGAAATGGGGAATTTCCCGCAAATGGAAAGCCAATTTATGAAGACTGTTACATAAGTTTCTTAAAATATCACGCCGTTAGCCTGCGAATGTCAAAAGACATTTTGTATGGTCGTCGAAGCACCGCGCACATAAAAAAAAAATGGGTTGTCTGTAAAGTCAGTTTACGGACGAAAATTTTACGTGATAACGTCATAAGAAAACATTGATGAAAAATTGCATACTTTTATAAATTGAATTGAGTTATTATCACTTGCACGTCACAAAAAACCATAAAAACGACACCAATATTGATATTTAGACATTCCAACCCCATCGCACCCCAACAGGGGAGATGGTATTTCACGTCCACCACGTTGGATTTTAAAATCGTTGTTTTTTTCTTAATTAGCGACCCGAACCAAACCATAGAAACGATACCCATATGTTGATTTTCAGACTTTATCACCACATTTCCCCTTTGTAGGGGTTGAATTCTCAAAAAATCTGAAACACGTATTTACTCATTTATCGTTAAGAATAGTTCTGCGTAGTTTCGAATAATATAGTCGATCTAATCTTGTTTCCCCATTCAAACTTTGGACCCCAATTTCACCCCTTTAGAAGGTGAATTTTGAAAAATCCTTTCTTAGTGCACCCCTAGACGGCGCGTTTGGGCTGTGCGTTGATAGTTCGGAACGGGACAATGACGTTCATCGATTTATAAATAAGACGTTATACCGTCTAAAATGTTTTGATTGCATGAAGTCATATAAGAGGAGACTCGTAATTTGGCAATCTCCACAGAAGAGACGCGACCCTAAATCTCCGTATATGACTCAGGACCGCCAACAGAGAACCTGATGAGAGGTAGGTTTTCTGCCGTCAATATGACAGGACTAAAGACAAAACTGACTATGAATTTCTCATGAGACACAAGTGCATGTCAAATAGAGAGGCGGTGTTTTGCCTTAAAGCCCGCTCCTAAACCGGTATCGTGTGTGACGACGTCACAGGCCGGTCGGTCGTCTGCGCGGAGGTTAGCTCCGTGGTCAAGGCCGCCCATTAGCGAAATGGCGGCTTTCCAATAAATATGAGTTATTTTATTACTACTTATTCTTAGTACTTAGGAGCCAGGCACTAAGCCTGCGTGGCTCCCGCGTATAATATGTTAAAGAGTGTTTTATTCGCCAACAAAGTGCGTTGCAGTTTGGCGAAGATCTATGTTTGAAAAACATAATAAAGAACCGCGGAACCGCGGGAAAAAGGGCCTATGGCAAGCCTGAAAGTTCATCAACGGTACAGATTAAATATTTTTTTAAATTCGATTAATTGGTTTCGGAGATTACCCAAAACATACAAACTTACCAATATCTCACAGACGTTAAATTTCGTCTTTATAATATTAGTATGCATATCAGACTAGATGCCCGCGTGGCTTTGACCACGTGTTGCAAAGATCGCAGGCAAACCCGCCCATAACACTGACTGTAGCTATCATACCCGTACCATGCGCGACGCGCCCGGTTTATCACACACAATACCAATTTGTCACAACGGAATGAGATAGCAATACATACCTTTCATTATAACTATAGCAAGTTGGTGTGTCAAATTGCATCGTTTACATTGCGCTTTACGCGTATGTAACAGAGAGGGCTTGTGACGGGTCAAGTGATATCAAACACCGTTGAGTGGCAGACGGGGAATGCACAATTTCACTGAACAGATATTTGAAACACTAGGATCATTAGAGGGTATTAGTTATTATATTCGTTGTAAGAGCTGTATCCATAAGGATCAGAAGCACAAGAAGACAAATCAGACCATTCGATTGCGAAGGAGCTGGCATCTTCTGAAGATCAGTCGGTCATAGTCGCCACGCCATAAATCATCACAACTCTAGTACCAGTCTACTAGAGCTACTCAAACTCCTGTCGACGTCTCGTTTCTATTTGCTCGTTTTTGAGTCTTGAACATATTCCATCTACGAGGGTCAAACTGAAAGTTCTTAGAAAATCTAAAACTGAGCAATCAAGCAACTTATTACTTTTATTATATCTTTTCAAAATAGCCTCCCTTCACATCAATACATCGCTGCATTCGATAGAACCACTGAGAAAAGCACTTTGCCCACTCGTCCTTAGGGGTCTCTTCGACGGCCTTTTGAAACGCAGCCACTGCTTCGTCGGCGTCCATAAAACGTTTTCCTCGAAGTTTTTCTTTAATTTTTGGGAATAAATAAAAATCACAAGGTGCAAGGTCGGGGCTATAAGGTGGGTGACCCAGTAATTCCACGTTTGCCGTCGCCAAATAGTCGATCGTTTGCTTGGCGGTGTGCGATGAGGCGTTGTCGTGGTGAAGCAGGATCCTACTGCGAGGCCGTTTTTCTCGAACTTTTTCCAAGACAAGTGGTAAACAATTGTTAGTGTACCACTTCGCAGTAACTGTTTTTTGATCCTCTAAAATAATTGTTGCGTAATGACCAGTCCTTCCGAAGAACGAGGCCACCATCTTTTTTCCCACACTTCGACCTCTCTTCACTTTAGTAGGCAACTCCTCGGAAGGAAACACCCACTCAGCAGACTGTCTTTTAGTTTCAGGATCATAACAGTAAATCCAGCTTTCGTCACCCGTAACTACGTCGAACACAGCATTTGAGTCACCTCCGTTGAATCTTTGACCCATTTCACGGCACCAATCAACACGACGGACTTTTTGGGCTTCTGTCAAATTATGAGGTATCCACCGGGCACAAAGCTTCCTCACCGCTAAATGTTCATGGAGGATTTTGTGGACTTGACTCATACCAATGGCTAAGCTTGTACGAATCTGCTGATAGGTTACTCTTTTGTCAGTCTCTATCATACGCCGCACAACACTGATGTTATCTTCAGTAGTCGCCGTAGCGTAGAAGGCCGGCCCTCACGCAGATCATCAGTGAGATTAGTGCGGCCACGTTTAAATTCATTAAACCAGTTGTAAATAGTAGCACGAGATGGGGCTTCATCGTGAAAGGCCAATCGAAGTCTATCATAACTTTCTTGTTGACTTAAATTACATCGAAAGTCGTAAAAAATAATTGCTCGAAAATATTCTCGCGTTAAATTCATGCTCACGTAGTACACACAATTTTCAATTTGCCGCCAAATCGTAAAACAAATGACAATCGAGTGGAATTCGTACAGAAAAATATTAAGAAAGAGTTCCATTTTCAAATTTTGAACTTATTTTTTTATTATATTTATTACAAGTGGCCAGTTCTAAAGACTTTCAGTGTCGCCCTCGTATAGTCTTTTCCTTTACATATTCGATGGTCGTTTCACTCGTCTATTAATTTTAAAATGGAAAATGGTGGGAAATTAGAGGGTAATAAATTATTACTCAAATCGATATTATTAATTGATTGCTGTTTCTGCAGCAATCTGAATATACCCATATTCAGATTGCCAGGTATATTGATTATTGCTAAAATATAAACCTATTCGTCATAAAGTAACATGAGTGCAGATACTGCAGCAAAGGTACTTGTTTGTATGAAACGAAAAGAACATTCGAACCCGTCAGAAACAAAAGAGATTAATTCCCTCATACTTACAACGTTTTGTAAGTGTCGATGTTAGTACCTACATGTTATATGTAGGTAGTCAGTAGTGTTAATGTCGCTAGGTTGCACTTTACGCGTAATTATATTTTCATGACATTAACAGTGGCATTGGCGGGGAGGTGCGCAGTGACACGCGACTCAGCTGATTAAACTTTGACCAAGTAGGTACAGTTTGACTAATGACAATATAGTTTTTTTTAGGATATTTCGTTTTATCATTAAAATAGCTCAGAGTTATCTATCTCAGAGAGTAGAGAGATACATATAAAATATCATATACACCTCAGTACAAGTACATACAGCGTGTCTCTGACTTAGGGGCTTTAAATGCAAATGTCCATTACGGTCCTGAAACTGAACCACTTTTGTTCCGCAACTTTGTAAAATAACTATTATTTCTATCATTTATTCGTGTTTGAACTTTAACTGTACCATCAATGTATTGCAAACACGGCCTCATTATTTGACATCCATGACACTGACAAGTATGAAAACTAACAAATGGATGATGTACATTGAAAATGTTATTTTATTTGTATGAAAATATAAAAATAACGTATTTTTGAAAAGTTGTAGAGCAAAAGTAGTTCCGTTTAAGGAGCATAATTGACATTTGCATTTATAGCCCCAAAGTCAGAGACACGCTGTATATTGGCATAGCGAAAAAAATAAACAGATCTTAGCTTAGAATTAATATTACGGGACCAACTAACTAACCTTACAGTATGGTAATATTAAATAAAGGTAGGACTCATAAACACCGATAAAATCACTGCCCTATAGTTGGCGTGAATATGAGAAAACATTCAACACAAAACACAAAAAGGGTGTATACTCGAAAATTATTATTACTCCAAAAGAAAGAAGGCAAAAAAATATGCCTAGTGACGAAAATCCCGTTTACATATCTCAAAGAATTAGGAAGCTACAATACCACCGTTTTAATATTGCTTATTAGAGAGAGAAAACGCTCGCAGTTAGTGACGTCATAATCTGCGAGCGTCATAGTAAATGACAATCGTTTCATAAGAAGTTGCGTTTTGCGCCACTTCTTAAAACTTTGGACACTTATAACTTTGTGGTTCTTTAACCTCTAGCGTTGCCTTTTCCTCCATTTGACTACATTTTTAATAATTTTTCGAGAAAATACGACATTCACACGAGTATTTAGTGTCTACACCCCTATTGTATAGAAACCTAGGACACCTCTTTTCAGAAGCACACACAAAAATTAAGATCAACCTTACATCGGGACTATTCGGAGCACAATCGCCCTCTAAACTACACTTTTAACCAGCATTCATGACTAACAACGATAAAGTTTAACCTAAATACATTCCACTCCACTTCTTGGTCACAGTTAATGTAGCGCATGTAGGTATACCTAATTTAGTTCACCTTCGAGGAAGCGGCAGCTAATTGTGTCCCGAAAGAGACATATTGTTAGGGTCTTTTGTAGTTCGATTGCTCACCATTCGGCAGGACTGAGTCGGTCGAACGTTTGTTCAATGTAACAAAGGTTTGAAATGTTTGAATGAATGAATGAATGGTCTCATTTGAAAATATGCTTTATCTTGCCCTAGTTATTGGGTCGGTCAAGCTTCTGGGCTGAAACAGTGTTCGTACGTGATCCGTCCATGTCCATGTCCATGGACAGTCGACTTGAACGAGATGTTTACTTTTACCGTATTTCATTGTGAAATGATGAAAGCGACGACGGTAGCCTAATGGTTCGGCATGCGGCTGTCAAGCGAGCGGTGGGTTCGAAACACGGCTCGTACCAATGAGTAATGGAAGTCACTTTCGTAAAACTAGTGCCTATGCCAAATCTTGGGATTAGATGTCAAAGCGGGAGCCGGGCTCCTTTAGGGCACAACCGGTAATAACGCTAGGCTAGGATGATAATGATTCCATTATGATATGGCGAAAAATGTATACATATCTTCGACGTCGACTATCCATATTTTAGGATGGATTTTAAGAAAATGCGATAACCGTGAAACTATTCAGTGTAGGTATAGACAGAAAAATGTTTGATGAAAAGAATATTATATTTTATTACCTGATAATAAGTTTAGACCATTTAAAACAGGGTTTCTTAAAGTGATAGATAGATTAAAACTATATAGCGTATATGCCATGACCGAACCTAAAGAGAACAAAGTGGTTTAAAACAGATAAATCTCATATACGAAAACTATACCTACTAATGATACAACTATTTAAGTTACGCATTTGCAAACTTTCTAATCTACACGACTAATGGCCGGTTCCAATAGTCAACCCACCGATAGTTTTCCTTACCAACAATTACATTTTGGCACATTGTCTACGGGTAATCTGTCAAAATGTAACTGCCGGTAAGGAAAACTATCGGTGGATTGATTATTGGAAACGGCCATAATGTAAGTTGGTGGAAATTCGACTAGCAACATTTAAGGACATTGATACATACCTACAATAGTAAGTTTTTTTATGTTATAGGAGGCAAACGAGCAGACGGATCATCTGATGGTAAGCGATTACCGCCGCCCATGGACACCTGCAACACCAGAGGTGTTGTGAGTGCGTTGCCGGCCTTTAAGATGGGAGTACGCTCTTTTCTTGAAGGTTTGAAGGTCGTATCGGTCCGGAAATACGGCAGGCGACAATCCGTTCCATAGTTTAGTTGAATAGGTATTAGGATAAGTATAGGTGAAGTTTAACACAACGTTAGTAAAAAACTTTTGTAAAGACGTCCAAGTGTTCTGAGAAAACCATTGACGTCTTGACAGTCTCTTATACATAAATATTTTAAACCGCAAATTAAACTTTCAAAACACAGGCAGCTGCACACTTGTACAGTAATGACGGAGATAAAGTATTCGTGTCAAAATTCGTCACCATTAATATAAACAACACGATTCACCGCGCCTTGGGAAGGCTGCCTTTTTTATGCTTTGACGGTGGCAAATTAGCATACGTCCTGCTTCATGGTAAGCAGGCGCCGTAGCCTATGGACGTCGACGGTGGCAAACTAGCATACGTCCTGCTTCTTGGTAAGCAGGCACCGTAGCCTATGGACGTCGACGGTGGCAAACTAGCATACGTCCTGCTTCATGGTAAGCAGGCGCCGTAGCCTATGGACGCTTGCGACTCCAGAAAAATCACAAGCGCCTACATTTTATTGAATTGAGGATCCGTATAGCGTTGACAGCCTAGAGACAAGTAAGCTTTGGCACCCTACTGACTTCGACTAGTCACCACCAGGATTTCGGCTCTAAAATGTATTTCACATGACAAAAGAGGGAAAGGGGACTTTAAACTGATATTTGGAAAACATTTCCTTGTACTTCATACATACATACGTATATTCACGCCTTTATTCCCAAAAGGGGTAGACACAGCACATGGAATTTGTGTTCCAGCTCCACTTTTGGCATAAATGTGGGGATAAAATATCGACAACACGTGATAATGCAGTGATAGGTTGCTAGCCCATCGCGCACAAAATCACACCTTCAACCCTTAGTCGACTTTTACGACACCCTCGGGAAGAAAGGGGGTGGTGAAATTCTAACCCGATACCACACGGGGGTGCCTATACTAAGTATCAGATTAATCAATCACACAGTACATATATTATATTGTAATACAAAATATGAACACTTTCGCATCGTTAAATTATCAGGAGGGCTGTATGAAATCATTCGCTTAGCTAAACGAGTAAACACATTTAAAACAATGTGCACTTATGAAACGGCAAGCCGCAATCTGCATTATGAAAACCGCGTAAAGCATGGTTTTATGGGTGCTCAGTGCAATTCGTACAACACGCGCTACACAAGTTTGCATCTCTGAAGTTAGCCTCATGTCGCCTTTCCCTCACCCGTCAAACATACATACGATCGATAAAACTGCACAAACGGACTGCGCAGTCAAATCGCTACGATAAATCGTTGTCGTGTGTAGCAGGCATTAGGAGCGTACAGCAAGTCGTGATGTAATAAGACTAGCATGGGCGTCCCTACCGAGATTGAATTAGAGTTTGAGATAGCAGAGGTATTTCAGACTGCTTACAACGCGTATCATTTGTTAAGCCATTGGCAGTCTTGTCTATCCTTATTACTTCCTCTATGGAGTGCAATATAGGTACAATACTTATATATAATTAGTCTAGGTATGTTGCACAAATGCACACCTCAATAAAAGTAGAGTAACAGTACAGAGACAGACACAGGACACAACGAACATAAGTCGCGGCAAACAACAGGTGTTTATTTATATCGCTATAGTGATCTCTTCCAGACAACCTTCGGGTAGCGAAGAGAAAACCAGTCAGTGGTAAAAAGGAGTGATCACACCAAAGCCACCATCCATTTTGCAACTGTAAATTCAATCCTATCCAATATCAATGTGCCGCGCTCGCTCATGCTTTGCACTAAAAAGGCGCTCTTACACGGGCGATTTTTTGGGCAATTATTGTCCGGCGACACGTTGCCGAAATTAATGGAGCAATATGGGGCAATATTTCGAAAATATTGCCCCATATTGCTCCATTTATTTCCGTGCTGCTCCATATCGCCGACTACAATTTGCTCCACTGAATTTCTCGTGTATGAACGTATTGCCTAGAATGGCTCCAATGAATGAGCAATGAGAATGAGAATGCAGCAATATTCGAATCGAAGTGGCCGTGACGTCAAAATTGCCCCGAATTTCCGGCAATTCGGCAATTTCTATCGCTCGTGTAAGAGCACCTTAAAGCCAAGAGCTTGAATCTAGACGTGAAATTGTCAATGCTTCGGGATAGGCCTTCATACCCCTTTAAAGCCTATGAGAGGCTACTGGTGCGACCTGCGGCGGCGGTCAATAGTAATTATTACAGCCATGGCCACCGCAGGCCGCGCCAGTGTGTTTCAGGCCTTACCGACTCCAACTTGACAGATGTCACCTGACGATATATCGACGAACAGTCAGCATCGTATAGTTAGTAGCAGCCAGAATAGCCAAATATATCGTAACACACTCTTACTCTTACATAAAGACGTACGTACAGGTGCCGGCAAATAACTTGCGCAACGCGGGACGAAGTGGGGGGACAGCTCGCACGTACAATTCGCATTGCGAACTGCCCCTCCCCTTCGTCCCGCGTTGCGCACGTTATTTGCCGGCACCTGTACAGATATATATATATGATCTTATGTACATATTACATTAACTTCTGCTTGTGGCATACACTTATACTGCGTCGAAGACCAGTAAGTTGTACCTATTCATATTTTTTTCTTAAGCTTTTCTGTCGATCGTGTATTTACTTTATGAAAGATTATCACTATCACTATCATACATAGTATAAAACAAAGTCGCTTCCCACTGTCTGTCCCTATGTATCTATGGATCTTTAAAACTACGCAACGGATTTTAAAGCGGTTTTTTAAATAGATAGAGTGATTCAAGAAGAAGGTTTATATGTATAATATAGTATTCGTGCGAAGCCGGAGCGGATCGCTAGTTGAGAATAAATCCGGTTATGTTCAAAATCGATGTCTGAGAGGTCTAAATACGAATTAATTGTCAGAAATATTCAAAAAATAATTTTTGAAACATTTGTTGTAAATTAAAATGCGCGTTTTTTTTAAAGGACAACATACATTGGCAGGCTTCTCGAGGGTGCAGATTCTAGAAATGATGTCCATTTTGAATTCCAAGATGGCGGACATTGCTTTTCGAATTTAAACTTTCGTGAGACGTGTTGAAACAATACTAATAATTACACGGTTCAACTCACGTATTAAATGTCACTACAGGCGACATGTTTCGAACTCTTCGGGAATTCTTCTATAGGATGAGTGTTTTCGCGGCGGTGTCGCTTGAATCTTGTCGTGATTCAAGCGACACCGCCGCGAAAACACTCATCCTGAAGAAGAACTTCCGAAGAGTTCGGAACAAGTCGCCCGTAGTGACATTATTGACATTGTTTTTCTTTAAAGTCATCACGGGTGTCGCTTTTAGGGTTATCGAGAGTGCAGATTCCAACAATTATTGCCTGCGAACTTGGACATTTTGATATTAAAAAAAGTGAACATAATTATGCACTTTTTCTTTAATATATTCAAAATTGATAACTAAAGGGCCAAAGCGTCTCCATTGTCTCCAAGTACGAATCCGAGATCAGAATTGAAAAATTTGGCCGCCACACAGTGGTGGCCTGAAAATCTAGCTTTCATAGACATGATCGAAGTTTTCATAATAAATTACAGTTTTTTTTAATGCTACTAATAAATTCACGTATTAAATGACACGACAGGCGACATGTTTCGAACTCTTCGGGAGTTCTTCTTCAGGATTAGTGTTTTCGATGTTTGTTTTGAAGAAGAACTCCCGAAGAGTTCGAAACATGTCGCCTGACGTGACATTTAATACGTTAATTTTTTAACCGTGGATTTATTAGTAGTATTTTAGATATGTCTCACAAAAGTTTAAATTCGATTATAGCTGTTTTTTTGCTTTAGCCTTATACTAGACATTATTATGCTAAATTACAACCCTTACGTGATTTAGTAAAAAAACGGAAGGTCATATTTCAGTTATAGCTCTCGAAACTCTGACTTACTAGCGAAAATTATATCTTCAAATATAGGTACTTACAGATTTTGTCTTTCTTTCCACTTATTATAATTATCTATAGGTATTCCTCATGTTTCATCTGACTGTCGGGGCATATACTATGCGAGATGGAGCGGGGCAGCAATAGACGCATCAGCGCGGCAGGTGCGGGGCGCGCGGGTGATTTCTGATTTTTCCCTGGCGGTACGCCCCCTCTTAATTATAATAGTGTATTTTAGGTCTACGGCACACGAGCGGTATTCCATAACCAATTTCATCCGCGACGCGAAAAAATGCAACGCAATAGGGTTTCGAAGAAACTTTCTTTTTGTTTATTTTATCGTCTGTGTATAATTTGTACATGTTTGCCACTGGTTTGCCACGAATAAGTTAATTGTGGAAGTGGGCAGCAATTCAGCACGGCTATCAAAGGACGGCCCGCGAGCTGCGTCGCGGCGACATAGAAGATCCGTCACTTTATCATCAAGCGTTTTTTTGGTAGTTCTCAACTCAAACGAGCCCGGGGTCCGCTGTGCCACCTAATCCCAAGATTTAACGTAGGCTTACCAGGCGCAATGTAAAACACTGACCTTCCAATTCCAACCCAGAGGAGAAACTACTACCCGGTTACAATATCTGTGGACCTGGCGTCGATGACGTCACGTCGGCGCTCTGGTACGGTGCGCTAGGCGCGCGGGGCGAGCGCGGGTAGTTAAAAGAGAAGGGGGAGGGGCTTCACATTCCAGGGAGGTCCACAGATATTGTAACCGAGTTGTATGTATGTGTGTGTGAGTCCCTCTATTCTATCCTCTTTCTATGTATTTAAGAGTTTCCCCGATTGAAAAACCTTATTCTACATATGTATACGTGTGTTATTTTATTATTTATTGATTGTCAAATGCGGCAGGCAATTCAATCGTTATGGCATGGTTAATGGGTCATACGAAATGTATGGCGCGGTCTAATAGTCGTGACTACCCGTGTGAACAATGCCTTATAGCTCAGAACTCTGCAGTTTATAGAAGCTATTGTAGCACTTGTACGGAAAGTGCACCGAAACGTTTCTCCATTAGGTAATAGCCTAAGCAAGATAGGGTCGCGCACTGCTTATATGAAAAAAAAAAACTCCAACATATAGATATCAGCATTTTTTCCCACCAATCTATTTTTTTCTTTATTTTACACCAAGTATTATTTAATAATCCACCTAGATTCAATACCGCAATGACAGAATAGTACATTACTTACCAAGGGCTGTAAAAGAAAGAAAGCCCAAAAGCGCAGGTATTTGTGACCCGAGCCGCAGGCGAGGGTTATAAATCTGCGATAGAGGGCTTTCTTTTTTACTGCCCGTGGTGAGTACACAATTTTACGTCTTCACCTGGCCATAATGCGAGTTTTACCGTACGCGCTACGTGCGGTAAAACTCACATTATGGCCAGGTGTGACGTAAAATAATAAACAGTAAGTACCTGAATGAATATAAATTCCATAATAGTACATTACGTACCTACCTACGGCGGTGAATTCGTGAATGCCCGAGGTCGCAGATGTTTGTGGCGCGACCCGAAGGTGAGGGCCATAAATATGCGATCTGGGGCTTTACGAATTACCGCCCGTGGTGCGTACACAATTTTACGTCTTCTCGTGGGTGTGAAGGGAGATTTGCCGCTGCGCCCGTGGGTGGTAGTTACCGCCCGGAGATACGTAAAATCATTATCTATAAATTCCAAATAGATACGTGTATAATCCATTTATTTTGTTAAATCAATTAATACATGTAAGGTAAATGTCCCAATGCTCGACACTTTAATGCCTAATAGTTGACACCCATTGTTCGCCTCTATTGTTTTGACATATGATTGAAAATATGTGCTGGGTAAAAACTATTCAATTGCTCGTGTTCACTTTGCACTTGAACACCAAAATGCCGAAAGATATTCTACATGTCCTGCTAATTACAGCTTGCGAATGCAATCCGAGATAATTGCTGAAATGTTGTTCACAACCTGACAGACTCGCCTCATCAGTCACCCTACAACTAATTTATCTGGACCTTTTTTGGCAAACAGCGCAACAGGGCTGGCTTTGGGGTGGGGCGACTGGGGCGCCGAGGTGTGCAGTGTGCATAATTGCTGCAATGTTATTCACAACCTGACAGACTCACCTCATCACATCAGTCACCCTATAACTAATATAATTATGTAAACCTTTCTAGGGAGACAGCGCAACAGGGCTGGCTTTGGGGTGGGGCGACTGAGGCGCCAAGGTGTGCAGGGTGCATAATTGCTGCAATGTTATTCACAACCTGACAGACTCACCTCATCACATCAGTCACCCTATAAGTAATATATGTGGACCTTTCTAGGGAGACATCGCAACAGGGCTGGCTTTGGGGTGGGGCGACTGAGGCGCCAAGGTGTGCAGGGTGCATAATTGCTGCAATGTTATTCGCAATCTGACAGACTCGCCTAATCAGTCACCCTATAACTAATATATGTGGACCTTTTTAGGGAGACAGCGCAACAGGGCTGGCTTTGGGGTGGGGCGACTGGAGCGCCGAGGTGTGCAGGGTGCATAATTGCTGCAATGTTATTCGCAACCTGACAGACTCGCCTCATCAGTCACCCTATAACTAATATATGTGGACCTTTTTAGGGAGACAGCGCAACAGGGCTGGCTTTGGGGTGGGGCGACTGAGGCGCCAAGGTGTGCAGGGTGCATAATTGCTGCAATGTTATTCACAACCTGACAGACTCGCCTCATCAGTCACCCTATAACTAATATATGTGGACCTTTCTAGGGAGACATCGCAACAGGGCTGGCTTTGGGGTGGGGCGACTGAGGCGCCAAGGTGTGCAGGGTGCATAATTGCTGCAATGTTATTCGCAATCTGACAGACTCGCCTCATCAGTCACCCTATAACTAATATATGTGGACCTTTTTAGGGAGACAGCGCAACAGGGCTGGCTTTGGGGTGGGGCGACTGGAGCGCCGAGGTGTGCAGGGTGCATAATTGCTGCAATGTTAATCGCAACCTGACAGACTCGCCTCATCAGTCACCCTAGTCCCCGTCTTACTCAAATTCATACCGCTCAAGTAATTAAAATAGTATGTCCATCATCACTCACTAAGTTTTTTTTATTCGATCGTTTTATAATTCCCCATTAATATTTACAACTTGAAATATGTAAGCCCCTCTGCAACTGGTCTGTTTATTATATACCTGATATATAGGTACTGGCCGCACGCGCTTCAGGCCAGAGGCGGACTGTCCATATTGGCAAACTAGGCGCGGGGTTCCAAAGGGGCGCGCGTTCGATATTTTTATCGTTATTATTTTTATTCTATGGCCGCTAGAGGGGCGCCCCGATGAGGTGCTTGCCTAGGGTGCTCTCGACATTTAACCCGCCTCTGCTTCAGTCCCATGTATTACAGAGAATCCCAGGGAGCCTGACCGTCCCAAAGATCCTGGTTAAACATTTTGAGTGGAAACCTTAATGTCGATAAATCATCAATTCACCGTTTTCTTTTTCTATGTCGAATGAATAAAGCATGCCGTATGTTTGGAATAAGTTCAAAATACGAATTTATTTGCCTAACCTAATGTAGGCGCGTATCCGCTGTATCTCGTATTCGGTTTCCATTTATTATCGGTTCCTCAAGGCTGTCCAGTGACCACCAGGAGCGCAGTTCTCCACAACCGTTCTCCAAACCCCTCTATTCGGGCGCTAGTACGAGTATACCTACATTGTATTACCTACGCCCTACATTGTATTACCTACGCCCTACATTGACGCCCGGAGCTTCGCGGATTGCATCAGTATTTACACAGCACTAAAACCTCACTTTACTTTAATGGTTATACTCGACGTATTAACATAATTATGATCTAGTAAAGCAAATTGACAAAAATGGTGCGTCGTGGAACGTCGAGAATGAACTAACACCTAAGTGAGGCGCCCACGCTGTGCATATATATATAGAAGCAACGATGAAGCAGGGTCCTCACCGACCTGACGTGCAGATAATGAGGCGTAAGTATGTCGCGTTGGGATCGGACACAATGTACCATTTTGAGGGCACCAATAATTATCAATAATGCAGCCAGCCTTATGGGCAACCATTTTTTTTTTTTTTTTTTTCGTGTAGAAAACCTGCGCGCCAGGTACCCAATCACCGGGGGATGATTGGGTTATGTGGTATTTGTATCCACTAAAAACTCCACGGTGCTCTGCATCTGCGCTCTCATGCAGGGGACTCCAGGATGTTGTCGCCTTCCCTGGGGTTCTTAAGCGAGTGCCCCGGCCCCCGCCCCCCGCCAGAACACTGCAACCCCGATGACCCCTTTAGTCGCCTTCTACGACAGGCGGGGAAGACCATAGACCTATTCTTGTCCGAGCCTACACGGTATTATGGGCAACCCTACCAAGTGGTATTGATCTAGTCTAGGGGATATATATGTAAATATAGTGTAATACCCCATAGGTTATAGTAGTTTATGCAACTGATACATAATCAGAGGCCTTAAAATACGAGTGTGGTTTTATGAAACGAGCGGCAGCGAGTTTCATAATAGGGTCACACGAGTGTTTTAAGGCTAAATTATGTACAGTTGCATACACTACTTTATCTACACACATATCATAAGTATTCTAAGATGGGTTCAGAAGCCGTAGGAAAATGACCTGCATTGCTACTATAGTGCTACCTGTAAAATATATTTGTTGCAATCGTGGCTACATTTATGATATCCGGCGGAGTGTTCATTCGTTCTCGGAGTCACTACTACTCATATTTTCAACTGAAATGTGAATTACAAACAACTTTTCACAATTCTACTCGTAACAGCAAAAACCAACAATGAAATGACAACAGTAATGGCGGCAATTCGATCCTACGTCAAGACGAATGTTTTTTTTAATCATAGACAAACGAATGAAGTTCCTATTCTCATGTCACTCTTGATCAAATGTCGTGCGGTTTATATTAAAAAACATACTGAATTGACGTTTGGCATCGATGACTGTTTTAATATCTATGGATACTAGAATAGAGACCCACTTGAGTTTTGACAGCTGTTCGAAATTTAAACTCATAACCTTACAAAAATCTGTACTGTAATAACATTACAGTACAGATTTTACCTACTACCACAGATAAGAAAGTTCTCATAGTAAAATTGGTTGTAATAATGCTGGTAATTTCCTACGGTTTCTGAACGCATTTTAGAGCACTAATGTTATGTGCGTAGATAAAGTTAGTTTTAGTCACTTTAGTAGTTTCATAGAAATATTTTGTAATATTTTGTGTAATTTAATAATTTCGTATCAAATAAATTTCTTAAAAATAATTATGTTGATTTTTAACCGACTTCGCAAAAAGGAGAAGGTTCTCAATTGGTTATTTTTTTTTTTTTTTTTTTCAATGTTTGTTACCTCAGAACTCCGTCATTGATGAGCCGATTCGAAAATTATTTTGTTCTTTGTAAGTATATGCTTCCAGGTGGAACCCATTTTTTTCAAAATTTAGTTGGATGATGGGATCCATGAGGAATTGAGGGAACTCCTCAATTATATTAGGCACGCGTGTAGTGATTTTGGTATTTTCTATTATAACTAGTGTATTTTACACACGGAAATCATAAATTTGGTGGAGTGGAATTGATGATGAAGACCACAGATGACTTATGGAATTCCTCAATTATGTACTTAAAAGTACAAAAGTATATCACAGATTCTGATAAGATTCCTTTGAAATAGCAACTAATGAAGTGCCAAAGGTGATCCTTGTGGATTCGACGGAATTCCTCAAATATTATCGGCCCATATACAGCGATTCGGTTTTTTTCTCTAATAATCAACGCATTTGCTATCGGAAATCAGTTCATGTGGTAAATTGGAAAAGAAATGTGGAAATATTCTCGTGCCCTGGCGGAGTACTAAATTGAAGTCGGTTAAAACTTTGTTTTTAAAGTAAATTATTAATTATTTATTTAATTGTTTTCAGATAGTGCTTTTATTATGTCACCAGCTGGCAATAAAACAACACATCATTATCGAACCTACTCGCAAAATTTTACGAGTATGGGTAGGGAAAGGCGAACTGTAGAGGAGACCAGCCGGACATCCCTCGGAAAATACAGACCTACAAACATTATCGACCAAGCTGAAACGGAGGCCTTCGTTCGCTTCGCTTCGCACGTTCAAAGACGAAGAGTCTGGGAGCCCGGCAACCGTATTTTCCACGTAATCGACATATCGCGAATGTTAACTACTTCTACAACGGGTGTTTAATTTTTTAATGACACGCTTCTGTATGGTTAGCTCGGACCCGGGCAATAATAACTGGCTAGGAAGTCGTGATTTCAAGTGACCTTACCGGGCACATCATAGTTTTTTTTTAATACCTACCTACATGGATGGACAAGTGTTTTCTGCGAATTATACCTATGCAATTTTAATTTACTACGCGGCAGATATACCTATTTATATATGAGTACCTAGATTTTGTTCCGATATTTGCAGTAAATACGTGTCTAAATATTATTTTTTATTTGACCACAACCGCAACATTTTAATATTTTATTTGCCTCGCGACAACCGTTTAAATTAAAGTTTCGTTGGAAAGCTTTCAACAGCCAGAATTTCATATTTAATACAGTAACAGTTTGCTAGGTTAGGAAAGTTAACACTAACATAAAAGTCCGGGGCCTCCTTTCATTTAACTGGTAACATACGGGTAACATTGATCAATTCACGATTGCCTTTATTTTTAAACCTTAACACAATTCCCTTAAAAACATCAAAGCTAGAGATCTAGAAACAATGTATGTATAACCTTTATTGCAACATTAGTGTCGAAGTCCTTTTTTAGGTTAAAAAAACATTATGTTTGCCTTCGCAATTATATCGTTTAAGTATACCTACGATTTAATATACATTATAATTGGCATAAGTCAATCATAATAAAGCTGTTTCAATCAGTTTTTGCTCGTCAATTAAGTTATTTTGTTCTACAGACAATAACAACGGGCTGTAAAAAATACATCGCAATAAGTTTATTATCCCATCAAAAACATTAGTGTAATATTACAAACTGGCGACTGAGTATAAAGTACGATCCACAGGCGGCCAAGCACGGCTGCGGAATGTCGCGGAACGCTTGCGCAGCCGGCCGTCCTTGAGAATTAGAACTTTAATTAACGAACATAAGATTCAATTTTCAGCATAACTAGTAACTGCCCAATTCTGCGTTAAATATTGTTATTGAGACGCATCTGTTAATACCTGTCACAAGGAAAGGTACCCAACTGTCCGGCTTCGATTTGATTTATTTTTATATAGATGAGAACAAATCTCTCTACAGAAGTTAGAGGGTTTGGTCTGTCTTCAGTACTTTGAAGGACAATTTCTCCCAAAAGGTTCAGTTTGGGCAGCTTGAAATCAAATCGAAGCCGGAGAGTGGGGTACCTTTCCTTGTTGACTGCCCATTCTTAATTTAAAATTCCAAATACGGAGGAGGCGACCTTAAGAGCCTTATCACACTTGCGATTTGCGAGCGTGTTTTCTATACAATTATCAGTCGCGGCGAACACGCTGCGTGATCACCATCATACAAAATACGCTTGGTAATCGCAAGTGTGATACTGATAAGGCTCTAAGAATGCCTCTCTTAGTTCTCTTTCCACATGTTTTGATTGTACTATTTTAAACCTACACATAAAAATTAGTTCCGAGTTATCACTACATAGTATAAAACAAAATCGCTTCCCGCTGTCTGTCCCTATGTATGCTTAGATCTTTAAAACTACGCAACGGATTTTGATGCGGTTTTTTTAAGAGATAAGAGTGATTCAAGAGGAAGGTTTATATGTATGATATAGTACCCGTGCGAAGCCGGGGCGGGTCGCTAGTAATCTATAAAGTAAACGTCCTAGTCCTCGACGTTGTATACTAGTCACATTTTAAGTGCCTTTATGTCGAAGTGACATGGCTTAAATTCGCATGAAGACAAATCATCTAAGTTCGATTTTAAATCCTTTGACAAAAAGTGCCACAAGTGCAACGTCGAGGACTAGGACGTTTACCTTATAAATGTATCTCCAATATAGGTACAGATGGTTATTATATCGCGGATGTAAGACCGAAACTAAAAATACAACCATCAGCATTTTCAGCCTTTAATCGCCCACCGCTGAGCATATAGGCCTCTCTTCAAGTATACGCCACCCGTCCCTATCCTGAGCTAATCTTATTCAGAAGCTAGAAGTGACCCACGATCTGCCTAATATCGTCCACCCATCGAGCTGGTGGACGGCCAACGCTCCTTTTACCTAGAAGTGGCCACTAATCTTACACCTTTTTGGTCCACCTACCATCATTCTGCCTGGCAAGGTGTCCTGCCCAACTCCACTTGAGTTTGGTAATGGTACGAGTATCTCCAACGTCGCGCACCTTAGTGAGATCTCAACATTCCTCACTCGGTCTTGTAGTTTAATGCCGAGCCGAGCATGGCGCGCTCCATGGCTCACTATGCTGCTGGTATTTTGCGCATAGCGTCCCTTGTCCAAAAATACAATACTTACCACAAACATTATACACAGATATTCTTTAAAACACACACGTATATAACCCGGATATTCTACTAAATTCACACACAGCAATGAAAATTCGCATATCTGCCTGAGTAGTACAGTCGCTATAGCAATACGTAAACCACAGCTGCGGGCGCATGAGCAAAACACCCACACTTGCAGTCTATACTGCGTGCCAGGAGTCTTGGCGATGGCGGCCACTGTAGCAACCTCCATCGCGATGTCGTAGTTCGTCAACCAAAGCTCGTGTGTTATTAATATAGTTAACCGATACATCTCTAAAAGAATAGCTATCGGTGCCGAATTACGCCGAGGGCATGAAAGTCGCGACAGTGATCGCTATTTCATATTTGTCTGACGTGGCGTGTCGTGACGCGAAAGAACGATATTTGTTATACTTGAGATTATTCGAGTTGGCGAATTTCACCAAAGTACACCATTCAAAAAACAAGATTAGAAGATTCCAATTCCAATGACAGTTTTAAAAAAAGTCGGTTACACGACATAATCTCAACCAAACATCCATTTAACATGGTTATATTCACATTCACCTGATGCGCTCTGAGACTGCTGGTGCTATGTCAGGCGCCAGAGTGCACCACATCCGATAAGTATGATACTCTTGGCACGCAGCACAGCGCCTAACACTACTCGCATGCCTACTTAAAACAAATTTGCCTTTACTTTAAGTACTGACCGCTCCAGGGATGCCGGCTGAGATGAAGAGGGCCAGCGTGTCTGGCCAGGGCAGCAGTTTGTACTGCTCCCACCATCGCTTCACGATCAGGCTCACGTAGAAGCCCAGCACGAAGGACATGGGTATTGACTCGCTCTGCGCGCCAAAGTACTGCCGGACTTTCTCGAATACCCTGAGGAAATGTAAACTGTTTAGGACGCGGTTTCTTGAAAAATATAAATATAATACATAGATACGCTTTGGGGGCTATCTTGGGTTATACGGATTGAGTAAAAGAAATGTTTTTTGATTTTGGTTCCTGTGGTTCATAGGAGCTTCCATGAATGATAAGAAATGTGTTTAATGCGTGATGTAATCATAAGAGGAGACACCGTTTCGCAGTGTTTTAAAAACCAAGTTTTTGTCTAAAGTCCTTTTTTAAATCGATAGGTATTAAGAACAGTATAAAATAAAGATACAGTAAAAGTATAAAGAACTACAACCATAGGCAAGCTTCATTCATCTTTATAATTTACGCACCGGCTAAGCGTAACCGCTCAAGAGTCAGGGTTGTCAAAATATGTTTGGAGATATGTTAATTTATTTATAATTCATTCTAGTCGGTGGAGTATTTTCCATTTCTCTCTGTCGTACGCCAGCCCTTTGATTTGGTCCATATAACTGCGCCGTGGTCTTCCCCTGCCTCTCCTTCCTTCTATCTTTCCTTCCATGAGGGTTTTAAAGTAGTTGTCGTTTATAATTAGTTAATTACATATTTCATTTTCAAGCCTTTATTTAATATGCACTCAGATCTTTAAATAGAAATAAGTTTAGAAATGGCGGCCTTTTATAACCGACTTCAAAAAAGGAGGTTTTCAATTCGGTTGCATTTTTTTTTTCAATGCTTGTTACCTCAGAACTCCGTCATTTATGAGCCGATTCGTATTTTTTTTTTGTTTGCAAGTATGTGCTTCCAGGTTGGTTCCATTATTTTCAAAAATCCAGTTGGATGATGGGATCTATGAGGAATTAGAGGGAACTCCTCAATTATATTAGGCACGCGTGTAGTGATTTTGGTATTTTCTATCATAACTCGTGTATTTATGTACACCCGGAAATCATAAATTTGGTGGAGTTGAATTGATGATGAAGACCACATATGACTTATGGAATTCCTCAATTATGTACTTAAAAGTATAAAGTACGTCTCAGATTCTGATAAGATTCCGTTGAAATAGCAACTAATGAAGTGCCAAAGGTGATCCTTGAGGAATCGACGGACGGTCCTCAAATATTATCGGCCCACACACATTTTTTGCCTTATTAAGTTAAATTAATACACATATATAAAAAATGTGTCCATATATATGTGTATATTTTACGTCCACAGCACATTACACACAATATTCATACTCAAGCATACTTGTCAGAGATTTTCTAGATTACTGGGTTAAAATACCAATTTGATTGCCGATCCAGCAAAAATGCGAATATTATTTTAAGAAAATACAAACATGCTAAACTAACTTACCTACCTCAGGAGTCTAGCTAAGAAAATAAAAACCAGCCTTCTTTTCTGAGCTGAGTTGCCGCAACTACTTATATATTTTACTTTGTACTCGACAAAAAAGTTTCGGAACACAAATTGATCATCTCTCATGTACCTGATGACAACTAGTTTAGTTCTACCCATTTTTATATTTTTTTCGAACGGGAGTATAATGTTTGTTTTTTAGTAACCCGGCCGGTAGACTAAAGCGAGTTTTTGTACAACTCTAGACCGTTGAACTAGCTGTTACAAAAAACCTATTTAGAATTCCAATTTTATGGATGTAGAGTTTATGTGGACTGATTTCTTATCTATGAGGCAGAGCGAACATTCAACCACCGCTAAAACAAATGGAAATTGAACACGAATTGGGTTTGTGACAACGCTGCCGCTCACACATAAATAAATATCTATATATTTAGTATTCAATTAGTATAGATAAGTTCACTCACGAAGGTGCACCCTGTCCACATATATGTATATATGTATATGTAAACAGACGAGCATTGTTTTTTATTTCATTGAACTAAAGTGTACATTTATACATATTTATGAGTTACGTCCTTGACTGTACTGTTACAGCGGTAAATATAAAAGGAAACATGATTGAGTTATATACACATATAGAGAACATATATGTAAGTACACAATTTTACGTACAATTTTACGTGCGTAGCTTGACAAGCTTTAAATTAAAATCGAGTTTTCAAGTTCATGTCGAATACTTGATTGAACGCAAGTTACCTTCTATCGACCTTTTTGCCTTGCCGTCCTTTACAACAAGTTTAAGACTTCTTAATGATTTTTCTATCAACAGACACTATTAACTAACTGAAGGCTCGGTTGGATCTAGGTAACCCTCGGCAATTGTAAGTTACATCCGTTGAAATGTGATTTTTTGGCAAGGTTGACCTCAACCCGCCCTAATATGTTTTATTTTTACTTTCGTCCATATGAATTTCCACCTACGATGTCCTTTTCAATATCGGCTGTTTTTCCGTGACATCCAAAAATATCAACGTTGACATTTTATAGTATCAGCAGAGTATAATAGTTATAAGAACGCGCCAAATTTGGTTGGGTGTGAATTAAATCATTCATGATGACTATTATGATCGTCTGTCGCCGGACGGAGGGGATTTTGATACAATGTTCGATATGGTCTAAGTGCGCGCGCGAAGTGAAGAATCTAGTAACGGCGTATTGTGTACAATGCTTGTTAGTGTGAGGCCTGAGTGGACGCTCCGCGTACTATTATTTATTCTGTGGCTCCGCTCAGAGCGGCGCGTGCAGCGTCCATATAAAACAAATGCAATTTTCTCAAACATGCTCGGAAATGTACGCGTTAATATCACGAAATGAAGACGTGAAGTTTCTTGTTTATGGCTCCCTACATTACTTCTTGGCCTTACGCCAAGAAGTAATGTATGAAAACCCTAAGTAAAACGATTATTGTCCGCTACTCTAACTTTTTAAATTTGCTTACTAATATTAAACTGACAAAGGAAAATTTACATACTGCCAACCACCACTAGATACTGTAAGCAAACTTGCTTCATAAAAAAAATAAAAATAATCTATGGTACTATACTTTAAGTGCGGTTAAACCTGGTGCTCGAACGGCTTGTTCAAATGGCATGTTTAAAAAACAAAAAAAGGCGCAAATTACCTATTAGTTAATTGATTACCTAGTATTTATTTTAATTTTAATATTTCCTCACATCGTTTGAGAAAAGTACTATACAATCCTCGGCCGGAACAGGGATTGCTGGACTCGTTGTATTCGGCCTCGTCTACGACTCGGCCGTCTACCCCAATCTCGTCCAGCAATCCCTTACTTCACGGCCTCTGCAGTAATCTACTATTATATGGACGCTCGACGCCCCGCTCTGAGCGGGGCGTCCACTCAGGCCTTACACTTATGCTGGACGCCCCGCCCCGCTGCACGCTTGAGCCGAGCGGGCACTCAAACCAACACTAGGCTCAATTGGCTCGTCAGTTAATCCAATAAGTTGCCAAGAAACATTTTACATGCTGAAGATCTGATGCTGTTCAAAAAGAAACTGTGTGCCCTTCTAGCGGAAAAGACTATTATTCAATTGACGAATATAGAAAAGACTATTTTTTAAGTCGCACTAATTATGATATTTTATGTATTAGGAAAGGCACGATGCATGAAAACTGTGATATAATATAAATTTAAGCCTACTCGTTCGACAATTTGTTACACCTTCGGGTAAGACATAGCCAGCATACCAAGCTGCATTTTATGACATCTGTATAACCTATGTTTAGCAAATAAATACTTTGACTTTGAGTTTGAATTTGTTAAAATCTGTTTGTATAGGAAGTTTGACAGTTCTGTATGAGATTACAGCTGCCGGCGCCATTTTAAGGGGCTCCCAAACGCCAATGACCTTCGATCTGAATCCCTTAGTTTTCTAATATTTTTTGTAGCTTATTATATTAACAACAACGGCTTTAAGCAATATAGTATCCCATATTTACTTCAAAGTTCATTGTTTTCGAGATATTTGGCATCAAAGTTGATCAATTTTTGGCCAAAAAACTTGTTTTCTGGCCATAACTTTTGTGTTAATTGGTTTAAAATGAAAACTCTGAACCAGTGTTTAGAGACGTCACAGACGAACCCAAATATGTAGAATCTTCCACGTCAATAGAGATACAAAACAAGTGTTTTTTTAGACAATGTTTTATAAAATCATACAAAATTAAGTATTCATTTGTTTTAAAATCCGGTGGACCAAAATGGAGATAAAAGATTGAAGAACCGATCCCCGTTTGATTTATAATTCTATCTGTAGTACAAAAGTAGGAGATACGATTCAAAGCTTGTCAAAAATCGATGAAAACCTCGGGTAGCCCCTTAACGATTACCCGATTACCCGTCAGTAAAGTATGATCGATACAACCCGCCCAGCACGGCTATCACGAGACGGCGCGCGAGCTCTTTCGCTTTTTCTCGCACTATCCGTCTCTCTCTTATTAGAACAATTAGAACAAGAGGTATATCGCGCGTCGCGCCCGTCTCATGCATGATAGTCGTGCTGGGTGTTAAAGTCTGTGACGATGCACTAAATGCCATGCGACCTCAGAATAAGTAATAAAACTAGGTACAGTAGTAATCGAGTGGACTCCATTAGTCTTGTCTTGACGTTAGACAAAGCAAAGCAAAGTGTCTTTTCTCGCTCTAAAATACTAGTGGGATAGACTTCTCGCCATGCCGATTCGATTTTTTTTCTTAAATCTCACAGGTTGTAACTTTAAGTTTCTGCATCCTATATTTATTCATTGTTATTTATACCTCAATGAGTATAGGTGGGGGATATAAATATGCAGATTATGGAATTCATCCGCCGATTTTCCTCAATTGGATACGAGACACGCAGATGACTGCTCACAATACACTATCCTCGACCGTGAACTCCTCGCAAGAATGCTTGGCCCCAACATTCGTAACGACAATGCGTAATTATAGTTCTGAGGGGTACCTAATAAGTAACGTTCCGAACGTACGTTAGGACAACTCAACTGTCATTTTTCCATTCTAAAAGTGACGTTTTGATCTACCTGACGCGCGTACAATGCGTACGGTAGACCTACAGGTCGATCACGTAACGAATTATACGAACGTTAGGAGCATCTAAATGTCAATTTTTATATGGATAAATGACAGTTGGATCTACCTAACGCGCGCTAAAACGTTACGTGATTATCCCTCTGCAGGTCGATCACGTAAGTAAAGCATTGTACGCACGTTAGGTAGATCCAAATGTCAATTTTTATATAAAAATATGACGGATAAATTGTCTTAACCAGGGACTGCATAACCGAAAAATACCGATATGTTTTATAACCGATATGACATCATATCGGTTTTCAAATAGCGGTTTCGGTAGCGGACCCTTTATATTTCGCTATCGAAATATAACGGTAACCTTTGTTTTTTTCGGTACCGTAACCGCTTTTCAAAGGTTACCGATACTTCGATTTTGGCGTCGTTGCCAAACCGACGTCGCTGCCGTTTTGTCTTTCAGTTATGTCGGTTCTGTTCCAATACTTTTCTGATTCGTTCGTTCATTCCTATTGGAGGAAGTTGTCTGTGTAAGTGTAAGTTCGCTTATTTTTTCGATATCCTTTATAATACAGGTTTCGGTTACCTTTAAATCGATAACGGTAACCCATATTTCAAAACGGTTACGGTACCGTTATGTTGGCGCGGCACGCGTAACCTTTACACCATTACGGTAGCGTAATAGAATACCGGTTTCATACCGGTAAAACCGTAACCGAAATCAGTCCCTGGCCTAACGCGCGTTCAAAACGTTACGTGACTACCCTTCTGCAGGTCGATCACGTGACACATTGTACGTACATACGTTAGGTAAATCTAAATGTCAATTTATAATGGAAAAATTATAGTTAGATCTATCTAGCGCGCGTTCAAAACTTTACGTGATTACCCCTGCAATGAATTCGTAAATCGTTGCGATTAACAGTGCTGTCGACCACAACCCGAGGTACCGAATAAGTCGATTTCTAAAACCGACTCGTGCCGAAACAACATCTTTTTGTCGCTCGTTTCGCCAGCCCGTACCTTTCGATATAAACTTGTTGTACGATTACAAAGTTCGATAGGTTCATTTCATTTTCCTCCTAAGGAAATAACACGTTGAATGTGCTTTATAATGTGTTATCGTTTTGTTATTGTTTATATGTGCGCTCGCGAATCACATGATTCGACGTCACTGTACATCCTTTTCTAAGTTCTAACTGCCTGTCTATTTACAAATGCGCGTACAATCACACTGATATTATATATGTGAAAATTCGTTGATGTTGTCAGAGAGACATAATAAGGAAAATCTGAAGGAATAGTAGTTAATGCAACTGATCCATAATGAGAGGCCTTAAAATATAAGAGTGTGGATTTCTGAAACGAGCGGGTCACCGAGTTTCATAATAGGATCACACGAGTGTTTTAAGGCTTAATTATGCACAGTTGCACTACTTTATCCACATACATATCATAAGTACTCTAAGATGGGTTCACAATTCCATTTTCGTAATAGCAAACAACCAACAAATAATGACAACAGCAATGGCGGCAATTCGATCCACCGTCAAGACATCATGTCGTGCGTAAATATTAAAAAAACATACTGAATTGACGTTTCGTATCGATAACTGTTTTTTCTCAAACATGCTCGGAAATGTACGCGTTAATATCACGAAATGAAGACGTGAAGTTTCTTGTTTATGGCTCCCTACATTACTTCTTGGCCTTAGGCCAAGAAGTAATGTATGAAAACCCTAAGTAAAACCATTATTGTCCGCTACTCTAACTTTTTAAATTTGCTTACTAATATTAAACTGACAAAGGAAAATTTACATACTGCCAACCACCACTAGACACTGTAAGCATAGTTGCTTCATAAAAAAAATAAAAAAAATCTATGGTACTATACTTTATGTGCAGTTAAACATGGTGCTCGAACGGCTTGTTCAAATGGCATGTTTAAAAAATAAAAAAGGCGCAAATTACCTATTATTTAATTGATTACTTAGTATTTATTTTAATTTTAATATTTCCTCACATCGTTTGAGAAAAGTACTATACAATCCTCGGCCGGAACAGGGATTGCTGGACTCGTTGTATTCGGCCTCGTCTACGACTCGGCCGTCTACCCCAATCTCGTCCAGCAATCCCTTACTTCACGGCCTCTGCAGTAATCTACTATTATATCTATGGATACTAGAATAGAGACCCACTTGAGTTTTGACCGCTGTTCCAAATTTAAACTCATAATCATAACGTTACAAAAATCTGTACTGTTTAAAGTACAGATTTTACCTACTACCACAGACAAGAAAGTACTCATAGTAAAATCGGTTGTAATAATGCTGGTCATTTCCTACGGTTTCTGAATGCATTTTAGAGCACTAATGATATGTGCGTACATTACATAAAATAGTTTTCACTCGATTGCTTTAGGAGGAGGGTTATGCATTTATGTATGAGGAAAATTCTATTTCACGGGCATTCAATAATATTATGAGGTGTCGATGGATTTCTTATAATCGAGGGGGAGACATAGAATATCTGAAAAAACGAGTTGGTTTTTATGAAATATCTTTTGATTCCTCTTGGTGAAGAAGTTTCGGCCCACATATAGCGGCGATGGGGTTTTTTTTTGTAAAAATCAACGTATTTCCTCTCGGAAAGCATTTCATTTGGCAAAGTAGAAATGTTTATGTACTGGATTGGCGAATTACTGAAATTTTAGTCAGTAAACAACTAAACACTATTTGAAGTAAAATATTATCTCTCATCTGTCATTAAATGACAATTAATCATAAACAAAATGGATCAGTCCACATCGGGTCTGGTTGTTGTGGATCGAAAACATTTATTGTATAGGTATACCTTAGTGTTGAGTCTTTCCTGTGGTATGTCCACGGGAAGAGGAGTTCTAAAGTATTTTAGGGCCTGATTTTGTTGCTTTGCTGGTTCATTGTGGTATTTAAGGTTTCTCAGCAACTTGAAACTTATGGGATCCGAACATAATGTATACTCCCTATTCGCCTATTGTACAGATCGCCATACGATTAAATAAATCACTACATAGTATAAAACAAACTCGCTTCCCGCTGTCTGTCCCTATGTATGATTAGATCTTTAAAACTACGCAACTGATTTTGATACGGTTTTTTTAAATAGATTGATTCAAGAGGAAGGTTTGGTTATGTCCCTAAACTGTTAATTACTAATTGTACCGTCTACAGGAAAGACGTCTAATTTTGTAGTCTTGTTCCATTTAAACTGGTTTTCCCGTGTTTAAAAAGGCAGTTGAGGTAATATGACCGTCAATGCTTGTTCAAACATTTACCGGAATCGCTCCCTGGGTTTAGCGCAAGTTTGTTTAATCGTTTCAGCATACATTATCATAACAGTTCTCCGTACGTGTGAGTCAGCCAAGCCACCGAGCCTTATTTTATTTCGTATCGATATCTCGATTCGCAATGGTAAAGTGACATGGAAAATACTTCGATTTACTTTTTGCTTTTGCAAATAAGAGTAATAAAAAGTAACCTGCGTCAGTAAAACCGATATAAAATTATGCCAGCTCGTCACGGCACGGTCTATCTTAGTGAGAGTATTAATACAATAGTTAGTAGACTTTTATAGCCGTGACAGTTTTAAGGTAATACTATTTAATACAAGAAATGATTGGTAACGATTTATTATTGTATTATTATCAAGATATGGGCCAGTCCTTCACTTCACTATCACTACATAGTATATAACTACTTTCGGTGAAGGAAAACATAGTGAGGAAAGCGGTGTAATCCCAATAAGGACGAGTTTTTTTTTCCCTTTGGGTTGGAAGGTCAGATGGCAGTCCCTTTTTTAAAACTGGCGCATATGCCAAATCTTTGTATTAGGTGTCAAAGCGGACCCCGGGCTCCTTTTGGGCACAACCGGGAATAACGCTAGGAGGATGATGTAAACTCATTTTTTTATTCCGTAGACTAAAATTCTCTTCTCTCTTTAACTGCTGCGTTTCTCTTTTTAACTGCTTTGTTTGTGTGAGGTGTGCAATAATAGTATTTTATGCAACTGTTGTATAAGTAGGGTCTTAAAACGCGAGTGGCGTGAGTTGCGATGCGAGCCTTGGCGAGCATCGCAATTAAAGACGCCACGAGCGTTTTAAGACCAAGTTATACACCGTTGCATACAATACTTTTTCTACGACTAATTCTAAATAAATAGCATTCGACTTTTCAGGCAGTAGTTCTTCCGTTAGTTCTAAACCACTCACGCAATTTCTTCCGCGGTGCAGTTATTTTCTTCTTCGTCCATTTTAAAAGGAACGTACATAGTTTTCTTCACTTCACAAACACGAATAAAATCTTAATAAGTTATAAATAACGAATAGTTATCATATTTCGTCTTTTCATTTTGAATTGGAACTTTGGTGGAAAATTAGAAATATGACACATTGACACCTCTTGTTTATGGTCTGTTTTGTTTTTAATTTCCTAGAACTTGTCATCCGAACCAAACTGAATCCGGATCCGAACCGAATCGGATCGGTTTATATTTATAAATAATACCAATAATTGGTAAATATGTATACACATTACATGATCATTTAATTTAATTTTTGTAAATAATTTATGTTCTACAAATGTTTGATAATAAAACTTTTTATTTCGAAAAATTTGCTTATGAAGTTGGTACCACTGCAATATGGCGGCCGATTGAAAAAAAGTTAGGTAAGGTCAATGAGGGCATTTCCGTCATACTTTTTGATAAGTTCACTTTGGCTGGTCATAACTAAGAGGATATTTACTTTTTAATAAACCTGATCACTGTAATAGATTGGGCATTTATTTAACTATACAAATTTACTCATATTAAATTGCTAGTATTGCTGGGTATTTAAATATGTTTTTCTTTTTAAAACATGTCAGTTGACGGATTTTCCCGACGGTTTGGGGCTATTCCGTCAACCAACGATTTTTCTTGTATCGTGACGTATTACAAACATATACTTCAAGTGAACAAATACCACTCAACTGTTAATCGAAACTAAACTTTAGCGAACTCAATTTAAGGTTTATTTTAGATTTTATTGCCAAATGTATTTTTTTGGGGCAATTCCGGCCTATTTTTATAATCAGGAGTAGTAAACCTTTTAAAACAAATTCCCAAACCCTAGGGAAAATCCGTCAACTGACATCATGTTTTTAAAATAATGGGCTACTGTTTTTGTGTTCACCACATGGCGCCACTGTTGAGTAAGATCCAGTACAGTGGCCAATCATATTTAATAAGCAAATTGGTCATTTCATTTCAAGTATTGAACGACCAATTTAGCTAAGACCCTAAATGCTCAACAATCGAAGAGCGTGATTACCATCATACTGCTATTTTGCCTTTATCGATCAAAATTAATTATTTAACTTTGCAACCGTGCTTACAATTTTAATATTGAAATCGTATAATGATATGGACTAATTAACACGCGCTAAGACACCACCACCACCACGTTGGTATATACACCAGATGGGTATACGTAGACAGGCATTAAAATGTAAACGTAGCTATCTTAAGTATTCCCTCCCAATACAAGTCACACTGCTTGCGAGACGCACGCGTGCTCACGTCACACCAGCGGTAAGTCCTGTCCCACGGAAATGTATACCTTCAAATGCAGTAGGAAGCGCACGTCTAATACATCTGGTGTGTAATGCCTTTACATATAACAATTTTAGTACCTACTGATTTTTAATCGGGACTAATCTCAGTCCGCCGAGTTGAAAAAAAATTAAAAAAATCAAGCAAAATATAAAAATAAACTTAATCCTCTGCAAATTAAACTAAGAATCGTTGTAAATAAATTATAGTATAATAATCATAGTTATTATTTAACTACGCTACGCTACTACTAAGCTACGCTACCATAGTTATTACTAAGCTACGGTAGCCTAGCGGTTCATGCATGCGGCTGTCAAACGGCGGTCGTGGGTTCGAATCCCGGCTCGTACCAATGAGTTTTTCGGAACTTATGTACGGAATATCGTTTGATATTTACCTACCGTTGGCTTTTCGGTGAAGGAAAAACATCGTGAGGAAACCTGCATGCATCCAAGAAGAAATTCAAAGGTGTATGTGAAGTCCCCAACCCGCACTGGGCCCGCGTGGGGACTACTGCCTGTTCCCTCTCATCCGTGAGAGGAGGCCTGTGCCCAGCAGTCGGACGTATATAGGCTGATTTATTTTAATTTTATTATTTAACTAAGTCAAATCAAAAAAGGTTGGCAATATATGAAATGGGGAAATGCCGGCACATGACGGTTTTGCCCGTTTCACAATTGACGGATTTGTCTACTCGATCATTTCGTTAGTACCAATATTTAACCATCCATAGTTTCTCACCAACAGATTATAATTGAAAATTAATAAAACTACCATCAAACATGAATATCGAACTATATAACAAACGCATTTACTAAGCCCTAAAAGTACATTTTTTCATCGCACCGTCACGAAACACAGCAGCACACTACACTCGCATTCGAGTTCAGAACGCAACTAAACTTTGAAAGCGGGGTTTTTCCGTTCACTGGCTAGACAGCGCCATATGTTTTTGACTGCGGGTATAAAATTTTCTCTCTGTTTTACCGATCGAGTCAGTAAGCGCGTACTGTTGTTTGAATAGCCACAAACGCCGTTTGACGGAAATGCCCCGCTGACGGCTTTGACCTTACATGATTTGACATCGTGGTAAACAGTGCTTTGATGAAAAATGTATGAATCATAAAAGTACACTAAACAGTGCGTTTATGGGCTATAGAGCATAGAGTTTTTCGACGACTTATTATCGGTGTCATTGTATTTGAGCTAGAGCCTATATAAATGACAGATAACGGTACAGGAGTAGAAAATAGTACACATTTTACGTCTTCACCTCGCCACAATGTGAGTTTTACCGTACGCGCAGCGTGCGGTAAAACTCACGTTATGGCCAGGTGTGACGTAAAGAGTATTTGTATTGTATTGTATTGTAAAATGACATTTCATGTATCGCTAGTTTTTTACGTCTTATAAATAGTGATGTGCTACAACCGGTACTGACCGAAAATAAACGATTGGGAGGTACTTATATTTATTGATGAAGCGTCTGTAACACAATGAATGGATAATTCGTGACGTGCTAAAAGGGGACTCTAGGAGAGGTATTAAAAAGGGGATATAGTGTAGGTAAAAATGTCACCATTTTAATAATGCAACAAACGTAACAGAAAAATAACTAGTTAAATTCAAAAAACGTAACAACAAAAGTCAACAAAAACGAGAGAACACGCACTGAAAACATCCGATCACTATACGAGTAAAATAACGAATGCCAAATACGTAAACCAAAATGACGTCGCGTCAGGTCGGCGATATAGCAATGTTTTTTTTTTTTTTTTTTTTATACAACGACGGTGGCAAACAAGCGTACGGCCCGCCTGATGGTAGCGGACACCGCAGCCTATAGACGCATGCAACCCCAAAGGAGTAACATGGGCGTTGCCGACCCTTGATATGTTTGAGGATTCGCCGTGTTGACAGCTGAAGGAACAAATTCCCTCGCTCTCAACACAACGCATCCTCGGGAGCTCTGGCGACCTTGCTCACCTCCAGGAACACAACACTACTACAAAGCAAGTACTTAGTAGTGTTATTATGGCTGTGGTCTTCCGCAAGGCGGAGGTACTTCCCCAGTTGGGCTGCTCCAAATTCAATATCAATGTAATTTTAAATGTTTGAGTACATTAGTAGTGACTTAGTGAGTAAATTTTATTTATTGTTTATTTCGTATCATTTTGTGAGTAGATTTTATTTATTGTTTATTTTGAATCTAAAATTAATTTAAGTTTTTATCGGTTGTTCACAAACCGATATCAAAGATCATCACTGTTTGGTCACATTATTTCTACGTTTGACATTCGTGGTTGTCATTTTAGTCTACGGAATAAAAAAAATTGGCTTAAGTAGTGTGAAATGAAATTGGCATACCTAATACAACTTCAACCGAATTGGTTAATTATAATTAGGGTTAATGTTATCGTTATTAAGTTTAAATTATTACATTTGTAATTATATGTATATCTACACCAATTCCATTGACACCATTTCATTCTTCATTTATAACGACACAGCATTTACGTCCGGTCATGTAATGTATGTTTTCCCGGTCGCTGGACGACGGTGTCCCGCCGGAACTTTCGACGGCGTGCGCGGAGCCGACAACAACACGTTGATGCCCTTTCGACAGTTGAAGTAAATGAAAGAGTTGTCTATGCCAAGCGTATGCTGGCCCTGCCTACGTCAAGGACGCACACACACAGCACCGGAAATTATTGTGAGTCTATGTGATTAAAATGTACTTGGTGAAAAATGATGGATGGACTCAATGAACTGAGTATCAATTTCATCGAGCAGCAATTGAGTGTATTACCAGATTAATCCATATAATTGACCGTTTAATCTCAGGTTAAAACTTTTTCCAGTTCGGCTATTATTTGTTGAATCATTATGAAAAGCAAAATCATTTAAATGGTTACATTTGAAACGCATTCAAATTCACGTCAGTGCACCATAGAGTTTCCAACATGATCCTTTGATATCCTTAGATAAACAAAAAATTTGTCCGTAAAAAATCGAATGTTAGGTATATGGAATGAGGTATAATTCATATTATCACGCTGGTATTATTTCCACTACTTCCCCGGTTGTTTGTTAAGGTGAATATGACAAACTTCAGCCTTGATTATGGCCTCCTTGCATTTTTAATATAGCTATTTTGATTACGAGTGTAATAGGCTGTCTCGGCTCGCCTCTCACTTGATGAAGCGCACGGTGTTATATTGCTAGCGTTTGTTTAACACAGCACGGCTTCCACAAGACGGCGCTCGAGCTCTCTCGATGTTTTTCGCACTATCCATCTCTCTCTTATTTGGACACTTAGAACAAGAGGTATAGTGCGAGAAAAATCGAGAGTATGTCGCGGCCGTCTCATGATAGACGTGCAGGTGGATCGGACACATACATCGGAAATTAAGGTCCTTAAATGAGACATTTATAGGCTTTTCGTGACCTTTCGTTAGATATTATTATTAAATATGAAGAATGAAAATAAATTACTTTGTATATACCTAACGTTAATATATAAGGTAATCGTCCTACCCTCTACGTTGCTCGAATACATTTTTTTGAGATTGAGTTTTCGCAAAGAAGCGTAGATGGCGGGCGCCCTGGTTTTTAATGGATAGAAATACTACACAACCCAGTCTGAGACTGAGTAAGTCACCAGCAAATGTAACTACGCAAAATAAGTCCTTATTCTCTAGACATTACAGTCGTCTGTAGCTCATTTCGAACACTGATCCGCTTTATCCGCGTAGCTACTTACGCTGCTGGCTGTACCTGGTTCGTAGGTTTTCTTTCTCCAAGAAACAAAAGGCGAATAGAATACGTCTGACATCGGAACACGCGCACTTGTCGATCCTCGCAGTCAAGTAACAGTAGTAGTAGTAGTAGTAGTCAAGATTCGCATGGTTGTTCAAAGGCAATCAGGAACATTTAGTTTTAGAGTTCCGTTACATTTTTCTTCGAGTCACCGTGTCAAGGTCATCGGCATCAATCTACATAACACATGGACCAAGGCTGAGGATAAAATGTTGTTTGAATTAAATTTGAATAAATTGATGGCCGATTAATAAGGTGTATTGCGCGGGATTCTTTACGATTATCTTTTAATTAGCAATGGCGTTGTAGAAAATGCTTAGGGTGGGGTTAGTTACGACGAATTAAAATCGTCTTTTAGATTCAAGGATAGGACAAACGTCCGTCATTTTGAAAACTTAACCCTGTTCTGTACAGTAGAGACTTCCTTATATTAATAAAAAAAATTAGGTACTAAATAAGAATAAGAATAGTTTATTCGTGACAATACAAAACAAAGGACAAAAGTAATGTTTTATAAATTTATTTGAAGTACCATAATTTATATGTTTCCAGTGACAAATTATTCAAATGACGATGATTAAGGCGATAAATCACTTTCGCCAATGGAAAAGAATGACCACAATTTTTTCCAAATTTTCACTTATTTAGTACCTAATTTTTTTTATTAATATAGGGAAGTCTCTACTGTACAGAACAGGGTTAAGTTTTCAAAATGACGGGCGTTTGTCCTATCCTTGGTGGTGATAGACTTGAGCATTCTGATGTAACAGAGCTGTACAGCCTGCTACACACTGGGCCAACGTTGGCGCGTGAGCAGAAGGCAGCTATGCGTTAGAGGGAGAGGGCTATAATTCGATCTCTTTCGTTTACATAGCTGCCTCCTGCTCACGCGCCAACGTTGGCCCAATGTGTACTAATCAGGGGCCTACGAAACGTTGATTTTATGTACGTATAATAGGTATTTTCGGCCCAAGCTGCAGTTGTCTCTATCGCGCTCTGCGGGGGGAGGCTTGAGGTTGGCGCGACAGCAATACATTTTACAAATACCTATTTCTCAATTATCTCGCCCTTAGTGTTTCCTCTTAAATCGTTTTGTGACATTTAACGCCCGACGACATCTTTGCAAAATGCTACGCGGAGCGTGGGTGGACAGGAAAAGCGCGCTGGTGTGCCGGCAAGTAATAAGCAATGCAAAAACTTCAATTAGGAGACCGGATTCGGCCAAACAAAATTAGTCCATACTATTTGGACGTTTACCGTCAGATTTGGTTCTTCGACAAAAAAAAACTAGTATCATTATGAAATGAGCCAGCACGGCTATCACGCAAGGCGCGCGAGCTCTCTCGATTTTTCTCGCACTATCTGTCTCTCTCTTATTAGAACACTTAGAACAAGAGGTATAGTGCGAGAAAAATCGAGAGTATGTCGCGGCCGTCGCATGATAGACGTGCTGTAGAGGAACACACGCACTGTGCACACGCACACACGCACACACGTGCTGTGGAGAACAGCCGGACAGCGGGACAGCCGGACAGCGGGACAACCAGACACGAACGAATGTTGGCCCAAGCTGAAGCATAGAACTTCATTCGGTTCGCTCGCATGTTAGGTTAAATGCACAATGACGCCGTAAAATCCTTAAATAATTTGTCTAGGCGTCAGTTTGCCTTTCCACTCAAGAATCGGAATAATTACAGAACCGGTTGTTGTCGCCACAAGAATTCGTCAAATCACGGGCGAACGAACCTAATTAGTTTAATTACGATTAATAACAGCGAACTGCAAATGATTATTTTTATTGAATTTAGTAGGTAATTGATTTAGGTCGTTTCGCTAATTTTCAAGCCATTTACAAGGTCTGAGTCAACGGTAGCACTGCCGAGGGAGCCGATCGGCACGGCTAGCAACACACCCCGCGAGAGAACTGTCTAACATTCAGATTCAGTTTTTAGTGTTGCGTAACCAAAATTGGTCCAACGGAACACTTATGCGATCACTCGGAGGCTGTCCGTCTGGCACAGCTAGTTTTCTCGAAGACCGTTTGACATAGGAAGCTGAAATTTGGTATAGATATAGAAATTTATGGCCTAATTACATAAATAAAGTCAAAATATAATATAATATAACTAATATATGTAAATAACGTAATAAATAATCGTAATGTAAACGAGTTTCCTCAAATACTGACGATGCGACAATTTTTGTATCGAAGGACCAAGGCTTTGATATTAGTACTGAATTGTGTAATACGAGTACATTAAATATTGTCATAAATTGGTTGTCGTCATTAAATTTAAGTGTTAATCGAGATAAGACAAAAAATCTACAATTCACAAATTAAAAACAGATGCCTCAGAATTTAAACATTAAAATTGAAAACAAGAAAATTGAACAAGTCAGTAGCACATTTTTTTTAGGAATTGCAATAGACAGCAACTTGAATTGGAAGTTTCACATTGACAACATAAATAAGAGACTAGCTAGAAGCTGGTATGCTGACAAATATCACTTCCACGGACGTTGCTATAAAGGCATATTATGGAAATGTGTATCCTCTACTGACATATGGTATTTTGTTCTGGGGGAACTCTGTAAATATACAATCAACTTTTGTTTTGCAAAAGAAAAGTTTACGAATTATATTTAAGTTAAGAAGTATGGACACAGTAAGAGACATTTTTAGAAATAATTCAATTTTGACTCTGACGTGTAAATATGGGTAACAGGTAAACAGGGTGGAAAATTAAGTCGGGCCCTGGAGGGAAACTACCTTAAATCCTTGAGTTGGCTCATTTTACTTAAAGGAGACATTCCTTTATTTTTTTAAAGAAACAAAACTGCATTCAAAGATTTTTGAAAACTCGCTTGCCTCGCCCGGGACTCGAACCAACTAAAATTAAAAAAAAAAACAAACATTCGCTATTTTATTACACTAATCGATAGGATTATTATTCAGGATAAAATTTATCTAACAAACATTTTTCAGTTTAAGAGGAGACTTAAAAATGGCTAGCTATTTGATGCTTCTACAGGTTATTTTTAAGTTAAATTGGTATTGTACGGCCGAAATGGATAAACTGTTGGAACTATCATTCTAAAATGTGAGCTTTTGTACACAGTCTTGACAATAAATAGATTATGATTATGATTATTATGATTATGAAAAAGGTGTAAACCCCAATAAAGGGGGTAGTTTGAGGGGTAATAAGGGAATTCGCAATTATTTTTTGTATTGTAAGGAACGTGTGGGGTATCATTCGAAAGCTCGTAAAATGTTGAGGCGGTATACACCTACATAGTATAAAATATGACCAAAGTAACTTTTATTCATACAGTACTGTCCCCAGCTCTATTTCAAAAACTATAGCCAACTAAGACTTGGAAATACACATGCATAACGGAAATTGTGTGTAGATGGCGGGAAAATTATCAACATGACGCTAGCTTTAATTAAAGTAAATAAAATCGGTATAGCGTCTCATTTTACGCTGGTTCTTCAGTATAGCCGTGCCAGGTGACGTACATTGCACATCGCAGTCTGATAAATGAATATTGATATAATGAAAGCACAGCATTGTATTTCGTGTTCCAACCGAAACCGAAAAATACCCGATGTCAAGTAATTAGACAACGCAGGTCTGGTGTTTTCAACTATTACCCGCGATCCAGTTAAAGTCTGACCTTCGATTCGGTGTAGTTGTTGCGGATCTGGGAGTCAATATATACTAGAGGTGTGTGGTAGTTTAAAGATAGATTGTGAATAGTTTATATGTATTTCCGTATTTCCGAATGAAGCCGACGAATAATTTGCATCTAGTAAAAATAAGATTTATTGTTGTCATAATCTATACCAATTCAAACAAAGAACTCCGTACTTTATGAATGTTTGTTTTTAGTGTTCCATATTTAAAGCTGATACATATGTAGACCAAAGGTTAATAAACCAAATAGAGGCGTCATAGTTATCACACTAATCACATTATTTATATAGTGTTCCCATATTCAGTTTTTTGCAATTGTTTTGTTTGTATACGTGCGCGTGAGCGTGTGCTAAACTTATTTGGCTTGGTTGAAAACCGGCTTCACTAGGTTTTTCGTAATGCTCTGTCTGTCTTTTTTCTTGGTCTGAGGTTATCGCTCGCGGATTCGCAAAATTTAAAGTTGTTAACACATACAGTAAAGTAAAGTTAGTAACTAGCCCTTACACAACACACAACAATAAGTGGTCATGGGCAAACGTCGGACTCCAGCGGGCATTTTCGTGGCATGTCAGAATGATAGGTAAGGTTCGCAAATCAATCAATTCACTTTCGAGTATTTGTACTTAGTATTTGGTACCTAGTATTTATAATGTGAAATTCCAAATATCATAGCAACTAACTGCATTATTTATAGACGTACTTGGACTACACATAAGTCAAAATGGCGAAAAAGTTCGTTTGTCATAATCCGTCACTCAGACAATTGCAGCTGTGAGAAAGGAACAATACACAAATGAGTTAACTGGACAATGTCAAGTTCTATGAACACGGCTCTAAGGCTGTACGTTAGTTAGGTGTTTATTTTTTTATATCCTTTAAATTTTAAATAAAAATAAGATTGAATAAATATGCAAATTAACAAATAAAGCAAATCTTTCTATTGATTAGACGGCACCCTACCAACTAATATAAGTATGAACAACAGTCATAATGACGCATGTCAGCTATTTATTTGTTTTTTAAGTGGCCACTTCAGTGGGCTATCACTCATCACTTCAAAGAGTATTTACACATTAAATATGAATAAATGATAACGGGTAACTAATTTAATTAACTATGTTACAAATAATACATTAAGTATAATACTCGTAAGTTAAGGTTTTTTTGTAAACCTTACCTTGCCCTCAAACTGCCCCCTATAGTCCGACGTTTGGTCGTGGGCTAGGTACATTGCACGTAGAACCGATGATTGCCATTGGGGCGGAAAGGTTCTCGTACCGGAAGGCGCAGCGTGGGTAGACTCCCTACAAGGTGGACCGATGACCTGGCCCCGTGTCATGGTCGGCCTTATCACGCAATAAGTGACAAGATAAGAGCGTCGTCTCGTTCTATCGAACGGTGTCAGCCAGTAACGGACGCTCTATCCTGTCATTTATCGCGTGATAACTGATAAGGCAGACCATGATACGGGGCCTGGTAAAGGTCGCGGGAGTCCGCTGGATGCGGGTGGCGCAGAACTCGTCTTTGTGGCACTCTTTGGGGGAGGCCTATATCCTGCAGTGGACGTCTTTCGGCTGATATAATGATGACGCATCAATATCGATGAATATTTTGGATTTTGTAATTAAACGATTCAGTTGAGAACTAAAAAAAAAAACTCCTATTGAATCTTCTTGATGCGGTTTTGTTTGGGTTACTAAAACACACAAATAATACTATGCTTAAGATGTCATTTCAACACAACAAGCAGCTTTTGGTGTTCTATATTTTAACAGTTCTACATATTCTTGACTTTATTTGGTTAAAATCTAGAAAGAAAAAATAGCATCAAAGTACGAGGTTCTTTATTTGATGTAAAATTGGAATACCGAGCTGTAGTGGTGAATCGTATTGTTGCCTTATACCATTCAAGTTTGAGAACTTGCTGCAAAAATTTTGAACCCGACACCTAAAAATTATATGAGCAGCAGTTTAGTTAGTAGAAGTTAGCTTCAATATCAGGAGATAGAGTATGAATCATTTAAAATAACTGAATGTACGGAACACTAATTGCTGAGTTCCGACTCGCACTTGGCCGATTTTTATATACACAGCTTAATATGTATATAGTAGAGGTGTAGTGGTAACGTGGAGTGTCTAAGATTTGTCTAATAAACAAGTATGTTTGACATTACAGCACTAAACTTTTAAGAACATGTGTACAATCAGCGTCATATAGTTAGTAGCAGACTGATTTCGGGTACGGTTTTACCGGTATGAAACCGATATTCCATTACGGTACCGCAATGGTGCAAGGTTACGCGCGCCGCGCCAACATAACGGTACCGTAACCGTTTTGGAATATCGGTTACCAGTAATCGATTTAAAGGTAACCGGAACCTTTATAATACCGGTTCGAAACCGGTATAATAACAGTTACCGAAAAAAATAAGCGAGGTGACATCGCCTGCCGCCGCGGCCGCCGTGCCTGTGCCGTGTTCATTGCATGTGCATCACTGGCATCATAGCGTACTGCGTAGTGCGTACTGCGTAGGTAGGTATTTTGTTAGCGATAATCACGTCACGTGATAATAGTAGATTACTGCAGAGGCCGTGAAGTAAGGGATGGCTACAAACAAACAAAACGCCGAATACAACGAGTCCAGCAATCCCTGTTCCGGCCGAGGATTGTAAAGTACTTTTCTCAAACGATGTGAGGAAATATTAAAATTAAAATAAATACTAGGTAATCAATTAAATAATAGGTCATTTGCGCATTCTTATATTTTTTAAACATGCCATTTGAACAAGCCGTTCGAGCACCATGTTTAACCTTGAATAATTTTAATTTTAATAAACATATTCCGGTAATCCGTATTTTCATTTAAAAATCTTAAAAATCCGCGTTTTGAAAGCGCAGTTGCCGCTTTTTGTATTCCAACACTGGCAACACTAAGGCCCTTCGCACATGGAGCTACTCAAAAATGACTAGTTACAAACTTAGATTACTAACGAGTTGCTTGAGCGTCACCGCCCATACATTCTCATTGAGGTTCGCACACGACGCTACTAGTCACTAACCGGTTAGAGCCTTATCACGTTATCACACTTGCGATTTCCAAGCGTATTTTGTATGAAGGCGATCACGCAGCGTGTTCGCCGCGTCTGATAATTGTATAGAAAACACGCTCGCAAATCGCAAGTGTGATAAGGCTCTTAGTAACGCGTTAGCAACTGATCGCGCATGACGCGGCGTGCCGGTCGCCTTGCTACTGGTTACCCGAGTTTTCTGTGTAACTAAGTACTTAATTACTAATAAATAAATAAAAATCTTATCTTATTAATCCTTTTTTTCTGCGCTCACGCACTCCCGCATGTTAGTATTTTTTTTACAATTATAGTAGGAGCTTTAAATATCTATCTTTGGACATTCTATGGAATCCCACAAATTTATTATCTGTTTCACGCAGCTCTCGTGCTGCAACTGACAATTTGCAGTTCACATTATTTCGAATATTCGGCGTCTCGGGTTAGATAATAATATAATACAATGTCGTCGTCATCCTCGCTCGATCCACGCGACATGTTTGCTTTTTTTAATATTTCCAGTTAACCGTGTGCTTTGAGCAGAAATAGAACAGAACTGACTGAATGAAACCTTGCAACTTGAGTAGCGTCGTGTGCGAGGTACAGTTTCTTACTGGTTTGTAATTATAATTACTGATTAGTTCCGTCAGTTTTGAGTAGCTCCATGTGCGAACGGCCTAAATCTTACGGTCACGTGACCTCCTACTTTTCCCCATCCCAAAAGGTGCACAGCGCCGCTAAATTAAGAAGTTTTCACTTCAAAAATTGAGATGCGCCGAATATTCGGTATTCGGCATGTTTTTTAATGTTCGGTATTCGGCCAAATTCTTCGAATGAGCTGCAGAATATTTACCGAACAATTTTAAGAGGTTTATGTTACAAGTTACAAGAATGCAAAATAGTTACTGCTTCGTAACATTAATACCCTTAACCCGTCGTTATTGTTATTTAACTAGCTTTATTGTCAATATTTCGTTATAACTAATTAACAAAAAATGTACCATTTAATTAGTCAGTTTTAGAACCACGGATGAAGGCATTTCGTTGAACCGAATAATTCGGCCGTATATTTCGGCCGATTTTCCATTTGTAAATAAATTCCATTACTGTAGTCTGTTATTATTGTAGTCTGTAGTGTTGCTCGGAGTGTTTTTAATAACCAAATGGTACAGTCAGAGATGGAACGAATCAGCTGATAGTACCTTCGATATCGTATTATAGCGTGACTGTAATGACAAGACCCTAGATCAACACGACCCGTCTCAAACAACGTTAAACACACCTTATTAGCACACATTTACAGTTCAAAACACCCAGCCCGCTGAACAGATTCGACTATAATCGCAAAGAACGTAATCCAACAAGAATTATTAGTGACAACGTGAATTAGACTTTCTCCACTTATTCATAAAGTTCAATACAGAAGCAAGAACAGCAATTATAGTTACTCGTTTCATTAGGTACCATAACAATTTGGTTTCAAATAATACTGCCGCGTGTTCATTAGTGTATTGAGAACAGCTTAGCTGTTGCGTGATTCTGCGAGAAAAGTAGTACTCGTACATTACTGCAGAGGCCGGGAAAATAGGGATTGCCGGCCAAGTACCTAATACCTAGATAAGAATATAAGAATATTAGAATAAGAATAATTTATTTACCATAACCCAGTGACTTCCACACTAGGCACAGCCTGTATCGTGGGAGTCAGATCGTTTTTGTTTTTACAAAAGGCCCCAAAAATTTGGTTACTGTTGAATTCGTGCGTGCGTAGTGTGATTATTGAGTGAATTAATGTAGGAGAGATGTACGTAGTGTAAATGTAGGAGAGGGAAGGATGCAAATAGCTCTTTACTTCAGGGCTTCTTCAGCCAGTTCGTAAGTCCAGGACAACAACAGCTCCTGTATTAATGACTAAGACTAATCCGCGACAAGTCGGCAGAGTTTTATTTCACATCAGCACGGCTCTCACGCGGCGGCGCGCGAGCTCTCTCGATTTTTCTCGCACTATCCGTCTCTCTCTTATTAGAACACTTAGAACAAGAGGTACAGTGCGAGAAGATTCGAGAGTATGTCGCGGCCGTCCCATGATAGACGTGCAGGCTTTCACGATGTGATTATAGCGAGCTAAGGCACTTTGAAGCGTTGATTTTAAGCACTCTTTTCTTTAGCAGGTCAGGATATGATGGAAGTTGCAGAATTGTCTTATGAGTGAAGATGGTACCAAAATACACACGCGCTTCCTTATAAATATCTACAGTAGGATAGCGTCGGAGTCTACGAAGGGCCACCATCGAAACTGCTCTTTGCGCTCTTGGCCCAGCGTACTCGTAACGGTATGAGGCTGGCAATCCCTTTTGACGCCGAGGTACTCGTATCTACAGTGCTTTTCTCACGAATGCAACGAAATTAAAACCGAACTCCAAACTTTTTCTAATGACTAAACGCGACGTCGTCTTGATATTGATATTTAAATCAAAAGAAGGTCGGTTTGCAGGCCTAAGCCTGCCATTTTGCATGAAAATCCATTACGGAAAAATGATTTGAAAATGACTGGTAAGTATACTAAGTATATCATTTTGGGTACAGGCAACGGCAGCGTGTCGCGTTGAAACGTACCTAATCCCATGAAGTGCCAACGATTTTCACAATGTTAGTGATATTGGTCATCTGCAGGTAGATCCAAATGTCATTTATATATGGAAATATGACAGTTGGACTGTCCTAACGCGCGTTTGAAACGTTACGTGACTACCTCAGGTTGGTAGGAGAAGGAATTTCTAAAATGAAGGACATTTAGTTAGGTCTATTTGTATAGAGTCGTCGCTCCCACGCTAAACGTTTTGACATGTCCAGTGTACTGGTACTGTTGAATAATGATGATGACGATATGAATAACCCTAACGAGAGAGAGCGAGCACGTGTCATGCGACAAACGCAGAAGGCATGATTATGTATATTTTGTGTAAAGCGTCGGGATTAATGTTGTACGCGCGTCAGGCAGATCTAAATGTCAATTCGTATGAGAAAATTACAGTTGTCACAGTGACCCTTCAGCGGGGCTAGCACAACTGACGCTGCACCGCGACGCGAGTCGAGAAAGATCTACCCTCCTCTTTCTAATTTGCACGGTGCGAGTGAGAAAGGAGACGCTCAGTCGCGCGCAAAGCGACTTGTAGTCCGTTTTCTTATGGGAACGCTTGTATGGAGGGGTATACATTTTGGAGTATAGAGCAATGCCATTTGGTACGAATGATATACACATCCCCCTGAGCCCAAATCGCCCGGTAGCCAGGGATAACTCCGCGAGAGGTGGGGGGGAGGGGGGGTCAAAGTACAGAGCTCCCGGCGCTCAGAAAAAAAAATCTGGCGGATTAGTTTTGACCTTTGAGTCAAGTTTGGTATAGTTGTCAAGGTAACTCTAGGTGATGCCCAATTCATTTCCTATTCCAGTTTTTTAGGGTTCCGTAGCAAAATATGACGCAATACTTAAAATAATAAACTTTTTGTAGTGACGAAATTCAAACAAACGCTCATATTTTAATATTTTTGTATTAAACTTGGTTTATAAAAAATAATTTCCGAAAGCCCATTTAATGCAGATTCTAAAAACATTAACAATAATTATACATTTAACAATTTTTAATGTGAAATAAATTATTGAAAGGGAGGGAGGGTGTACAGAGCTCCCGGCGCTCAGAAAAAAAATTCTGGCGGATTAGTTTGGACCTTTGAGTCAAGTTTGGTGTCGTTATCAGGTAACTAAATGATGCCCAATTCATTCCCCATACCAGTTTTTTAGGGTTCCGTAGCAAAATATGACACAGTCCTTAAAATAATAAACTTTTAGTAGTGACACAATCCAAACAAACCCGTTTAGTTTTATATTTTCATATTAAACTTGGTTTATAAAAAATACTATCCGAAAGGCAATTTAATGCAAATTAAATTAAAAAAATGGTGAGTACAATGTATGATAGGTAAGGAAACTATATTTAAAAGTTACTCTTATCCAGAACTTACATTTCTTTACTAGTATATTTGTTTTTCAGATCATGCCCCTCTGTGACAGTAAATGAGTGTCGCAAGCACTTGTTCACAAAAAAGGAAAGGCAAATAGAAAATATGCTTCCCACAGAAGCTGCCCTGAAACAACATATTTTAAGGGTAGTTTACAGGCTGTTTATATTTGGGGGCAGTGCCTAAAGAAAACTCAAAATATTCCTTGCCCATCTGAATGGGGTTGGCAGAAAGAAGAAGAAACTTGGGTGCCACTGTGGACCCAAAATCCTATGGCTGCTCAGACGTGCCTTGAATTAATAAGATGTCGGTGCGTGAAATCTTGCAGTTCCAGGTGCAACTGTTTCAAACGTCAGCTCAAATGTACTGAGTTATGTAATTGTGGAGGTGCTTGTAATTTTTTTTTTAATCGTATGGCATACATTATTTCGCCTTTAAAGTTTGTCACTCTTTAGTGGTTGTAAATAAAACTAATACACAAACGTTCTACTATTATTTGTCTTTATTTTTAACAACGTTACCTGACTTCCTTCGTTTATAAATTGAAGATGATTAAAAATCACACTTATATTATAAGGCGAAAGTTTGTGATGTGAGTATTATTGTAACCGGGCCGTAATGGGATAAGTAAGTAGGGAACGCTCAATGCGCAAGTCTGACTCGCACTTGGCTGTTTTTTTGTTTGTTAGTAGTGCTTGTTTTTCGGGTCTTTTTTGCCGTTCCCTACGCTGCTGCCCTGGCGAACTTTGCTGTACTTTCAATAATTCGTTTTACATTAAAAATAGTCAAATGTATATTTACTGTTAATGTTTTTTATAATTTGCATTAAATTGGCTTTCGGACAGTATTTTTTATAAACCAAGTTTAATATGAAAATATAAAACTAAACGGGTTTGTTTGGATTGTGTCACTACTAAAAGTTTATTATTTTAAGGACTGTGTCATATTTTGCTACGGAACCCTAAAATACTGGTATGGGGAATGAATTGGGCATCATTTAGTTACCTGATAACGACACCAAACTTGACTCAAAGGTCCAAAATAATCCGCCAGATTTTTTTTTCTGAGCGCCCGGAGCTCTATACTTTGACCCCCCCCTCCCCCCCCACCTCTCGCGGAGTTATCCCTGGCTACCGGGCGATTTGGGCTCAGGTGGATGTGTATATCATTCGTACCAAATGGCATTGCTCTACTCCAAAATGTCATACTGTTTCCCATAAGAAAACGGACTATTGTCAGCAAGTTGTGCTATTAGACGTGCAGTACTGTTATACGACCACGGTGAACATACGGGCCGTGAGCCTCATAATTCATACTAATATAGGTACTACTTACACTAATATAACCCTATCTGCCCGTCTGTTACCTTTTCACGCTTAAGCCGCTGAACCGACCTAGATGACATTTGGTACAGAGACAGTTTGAATGCCGGGGCCCTCTCCTAGATAGGATAGCTTTTAGACTGGAAATTATTCTTTAATGGGATGAAATGGGGGGGCGAAAGCTTGTGTTGAGGTACAATATAAACGAGTTCCACGCGGACGAAGTCGCGGGCGGAAGCTAGTATATGCACATTTGTGATCATGTGGTCCTTGTCTGGCAAACGGTTGCCGCCCGCGGTCTTAGCATGTTGCAGTTCCTATTACGTATTCAGTGGTCCAGTATGTTGCTTACCTCTGTTGTGGCTCTGTGAGTGCGAACCGATACAGTAAGTTGATCGTGTAATACAGAGTGAGGTAAGCCAGGAGCTCTCGCCAGACCAGCTTGTACACGCTGCCGCGCCATCTGAAACAAAACAATCGTTTACGTTGAGATATGAACGTAATATTTGGACGTATGCTCGCAGAAGGAACAGCGGCGCTACCACGAACTTCGAAAGTCGAAGTTCGGGTATTTCCATCTCTATCGCACTCCCTAAAGGCCGAAACGCACTGACAGCGGTGGCGGAGCGGCGCGGTGCGGCGCGGAGGCGGTACCGGTTGTAATGTTCGAGCTAATATGAAAGGATCCGCACAGAGCGGCGCGGCGCGGCGCGGTTTGGCTCCAGCTGCACGCTATCTCGGTCGACTTTTACGGGCCACTGCTGATGTAGGTAGGGTCGTTTCGCTGGTTACGCGACCACCTTCGGTTAGCGACCACCTGAAGGAGAAGGTTTTTTTCTATTGAAGATAACATCAATTCTACACACCCTATTGAGACAATTACTTGTAAATGCATTTTTTTGTTGTTTTCGAATAGAAATCTACTAAAAAACCGAGAAAATATCCTTTCAGTTCACCAACTCAACTTAAGTGGTCGCCCACCGGCACATGAAATTAGGTGGTCGCTAACCGGCGAAATGACCCCTACTCGTAGTTATGCCACAGTGCTTGACAATGTATTTAATTGTAAGTAGTCATACGTCTTTGTACCCAATAACTTGCATGTTTTGTTTAACTAAGTACACATGTAAGTTGGTTAATCTTTACTTAATATTATACAGAGGAAAAGTCTGTGAGATTGTAGCTTTGTAAGTTTGTATTATGTTATGGATAACCTCGTGAACCACTGCACCGATTTCAGGCAGCTAGTAAATAAGCGAGCGGGCACTCAAGCTGTACGTACACTGGCTCTCTTTTCTCCATTTGACTACTATATAGGTATTTTAATCCTTTTTCGAGAAAATAAATCGTTATTGAGTATTTTATTTGGTGTCAACATCGCTACTGACAGCATGGCCAAATGACGTAGATATTGTCAATATTCTCTTACTAGCGCAGCACACGTCAAGTCCCTGGACGAGGTTCTCTGACACAGTTTTGGAATTGTTATTTTACATATGAGAGTGCTGGCAACACTGGAAACGGTAGGTTAAAACCCACAGATATAGATATCTTCTATAGATTCTTCGCGTGTCAGAATTCGAACTCCGAGTTGGCACTCTGACTTACATGCCGCGCGCGTCTGTTGTGGTAGCCGGTTGTCCGTGAATATTAAGAAAATACATTATTGCAGAATCGATTTTCCGCGGACAACGGGGAATTCAGATCACTAAATTCGCCCGTGAGACGTCAAAGTAGGTAGAAAAAAGTGACACGGTCGATGTTCGTACAGATTGAGGTGTTTAAGTTATCTAGTGTGTATCTGTGCAAAAACCTGACGAATAAACATGAACCTATGATACCCAGGACAGGCTATAAGTGTTGCCACAGCGAGGGACGGAAAGGCTCCTATGCAGCTAAATTAAGAACTGGTCTTAAAAATGGCTGAAGACTTGCCATAAACAACCTACTTAATTTGGACGGGTAATGGTTTATGTGCCATAACTTCATACTAAATCATCTGTGGCAAATAAAAAAAACCGGAAGTATGACAAGGACAATGAATGATATTTCCCTTTCTGTCCAACTTATCGAGATTTGTATGTTACCAGCTCGCTCGCACGTGGTATTATTATTACCATAGCTTGTCCTGAGTATTATAGGTCCATGCCAATAAACAGCAACTTTCAGTGACTAATTGTATGTAATCTACATTCATTGTTTAAAGTATTTTTCTGTGAAGTAATCGCCACCATGTATATGTAACGCGCAGGAGTACTTGAAGACATATAATAATATTCACTGTGACTTTCATAAGAACAAATAATTTAAGGGCTGAACTGAAAGATAAGCCGTATAGTATAATCCCGTATAAAAAAAAAAAAAAAATTAGACCACTTAATGCCTGCATCACACTGGCGCGGCCTGGCCGCGGCGGACAATAGTAAACTTGTTATTAGCTGTCAAATTTACTATTGACCGCCACCGCAGGCCGCTCCAGTGTTGCAGGCTTTAGCCTCTCACAGACTGGAGCGGCCAGCGGTGGCGGGTGAGTGGCGGTCAATAGTAAATTTGACAGCTAATAACAAGTTTACTATTGTCCGCCGCGGCCAGGCCGCGCCAGTGTGATGTGGGCTTAATTCGGCACGCAATGTATCGTTGAATAACAAAGCTAACTGACAGTAAAATTGGGAACTAGATCTGCCTCAATAAAACGTCAAATAGATTTTAATAAAATTAAAACAATAATAAGAGAAGGTAATTGTTAGATTTTTTTGGTAAAACGGTTCATAGCGATGAAAAAAGTAGCCTATGTCACTCTCCAGCTTCTACACTATCTCCATACAAAAAATCATATCAATACGACGCTCCGTTGCGACGTGAAAGAAGGACAAACACACACACACACTTTCGCATTTATAATATTACTAGCTTCTGCCCGCGACTCCGTCCGCGTGGAACTCGTTTATATCGCAGCTCCATACAAACTTTTACCCCCCCCCCTCCCCATTTCACCCCCTTAGGGGATGATTACGGGGATAAAAACTATGCTATGTTACTCTCCATCCCTTCAACTATCTCCACTTAAAAAATCACGTCAATTCGTCGCTCCGTTTTGCCGTGAAAGACGGACAAACATACAAACAAACAAACACACACATACACTTTCGCATTTATAATATTAGTATGGATAGTAAGGATGGATGTCACATGCTGTATAATAACCATTCGCTTGTTTGGGAAAGGTCTCTCACGTAATCACCCCAGATCCATAACACATTTATAAAATTAGCCGAGCTTATATACTCAGCATCTAAAGGCAGCAGCAGAGGTACGAGGCTACGCAAAATAACACGCTCAAAATGGTCTAAACAGTCCTTGTCGTCCTCTTAACATTAAACTTGTGTTTAGGTTATTTTGAGCACTTGACCCGCTTAGCTACTTTAGCTGCGGACTGTACGTGTACATGACACGTGTTGTCTAGCGGATAATCGTACAAAAACCGAGAACATGTGACTGACGGACATTAGAACGTGACGGCTGATGGAAGTAAAAAATCGTATTAATTGTGAAACGCATGCCAAATTGTTAATTTGGAGGATTCACATGGATACCTATACTGTTTATTTTCATTTTGGTTGTGGATTGAAAACAATACGCTTTTGAAGGTTTTATGACGCATGACAAGTTATATGAAACGAGTTAGGTAATATGATTTATTGTGATGTGTTTTTGTTTTATGTGTTCTCGTGCGAAGATAAACGAGTTTTTGGTGAATATTCTTACCTTAGATCTGTATGTGATTTGTTTCGCTATTGCGCATCATGAATCTTTCTGTTACAACACTATTAAAATAGTTACCAGTGTCCTGGATACCTTGTCTATAGTGTTGCTATTTCAATGATCTATGCTTTGCCACATTGTATAAAAATGCTATAAATGTCGAAAGTCAAAATATGTTAATTATAACACCTAGCGTAAGTTTCACATAATATTTTGCAAGATTATGTTATGTCACACGCATTTTACCACTACCAACTATTCCTTAAAATACAACATGTTTTATTTATGACGTGACTTTCTAAATAGACTCGTAAACCGTTTCCTTTCGACGAGAATGTGAGCTATTTTGTTTGTTACTTTCGTTTCCTAATCGATATAAATTAATACAACGGAAAAATAAATACTGAACCTTACTGTGTCCAAATAAAGCCCACACTTAATTAGCCACTGAAGTGTCGTTTTATACACATCTCATTTTCACAAGAAACGCGTTTCTAATTGGGTAAGTAAAGATTTTTAGAGGTTAGTAATTTATTCCGTACAATATGTACAAACGCCAACACAGTTAACTGACCATCCTGTATTTATATAGAACCTCATTACAATGCACATACAGTGCACGGATAGTCACTAGCTGTGTTGTCGATAGTATCTTTAAAATCAATTTTAGCATGGACTCCAAAACAGATAAATTAATATTTTTTTATTCATATTGCCTATCTATTTAATTACCTACTTATTAAAAAAGTAGGTTTAATAGTTTAGTCATCCACGTATTACACGTGGGTATTGATTGGGTAGCCATCGTTCCTTTCCGAAAACAGCAACGGTAGAAAAGAAGACTTGAAGTAATAAATACATTAATAATTATTTACTTAAATAGTATAAATACTTATCAATAGAAAGCCACACTTTCAATTACAATTATGTACTTAACCTTTTCTTGATAGTATATTTAATGTACCTACACATTGTTTGGTGCAAATTTTTGGTATTAGTAGGTTTTTTACGCTATAAGGCGCATCGAGGCTAGCTCAGGTTTTTTTTATTTTTTTCAGAAAATATTTCTTAGGTAAGTTTAATTACCTACTTACTTTAACTATCATCACAGGTTCCTCACTTATTTCGACTTAAGGCGCCGTAGGTTCATGGTCTTCTCTCCCTCTCACTGAGCATAAGCATGAGCGAGATGGAAGTGCGTGCTCGGAAGCGCGGATATCATGTTTTTGAATTTTAATTTTTTGGCCGTTTAAATAAATAAAAAAGTAATCACTGAGTTCTCTCAAACATTATATTGCCGAATTTTAGAAGCAATTTTAATATTTTTAGCTTTCGTGCATAATTTGTTACGAATATTTTAAGTGTATTTTAGACCTATGTTCGTGATTTTTTTCTATCGAGCGAAAATTGCTTAATCATGTTTTGAATTACTGATCTCGCTGCAGAAAAGCCTCAAGATTACTATTCGTATTTTTTTGAAACCATTATAAACAGCCGCATTATATTGTTTCAAAAACTCTGTTCGCTTAACTTCGCTGAACCTACGGCGCCTTAATAAATCGGCTTTATGGACTAACTGCTTTATTACCTGTGAGAAATATTTAAGTCTAATTGTATACTTATATCTATGACAAACAGTACCGCACACAAAACTTGTCGGTATGTTTTTGAATTGTAGACCAGCGCTCGAACTTCATTGTTCGCCACACGCTGTGCGAATACAAACGCGTAGTGTTAATCAAAGTCCATAAATATGTCCACGGTGTCAAACTAATGTCGGTGAATAAAGACTGAAAATTGTTGAAATATCTTCAGAGCCACTCACTCAAGTAATGAGACAAAGGCTAGATCCCAAAATACGTTGCCGTACACAGACAGAAGATTAAATATTATGAAAAAGCTTGAGATGTTTGGAGTTCGGCGAAAAATGTTATAGTTATCCTGCCGGTAACTTTCTCGCTACCAGATCCTCTAGTTACTGCATTACAATTTACACATTAGTGTACTTACATTTTTCATTCTAAATAAAAATACGAAAGCGTGTGCCTGCTTTTGCATTTTCAAACTTGTGTCGGTACCTAATACCTATGAATCCCGGAGATGATGCCCTTGCGCTCAAAAGAATTCAACTCGGGGATGACCTGGGAGAAGGCACAGGGAGGAAATAACTGGGACTGCGTGGAATAAGTAATGATCAATTGAACCACAACTTCTAGAACAGATAACAAATATAACAACTGCATTTTGAGTAACTTTTTATAAACTAGTGGCGCGGCACCGATATGTTCACGATAGTTATTGTTATTGGTTATGCAATGCTGCATGCAAACAAACCTGTAGGTGTGTTTGCATCTCATCTAATTCAATGCACTTAATAATTATTACGTGACATTTATTTCACTTTTCCCACTAACTTCGCAGGCATTCAATTTTATATATTGAAGTAGGTATAGGTATGTCTTCTGAACTGAAATTACAAGAAAAAAAATACACAAGCCGATTTTTTTTGTAACGAAAAGAAATATATTTTAAAAATATTTGTTCGTATTGTATCTTTATAAATGAGTGTAATTATTATTATTACATAAATACATAATTAAGCAATAATAACGAAAATATGTTTTATTTTATCAAAAAAAAAACAACATACATTTCTGTACCTATGTGTGATATTGTTAACTATCACCTATCATTTAATTGATATAAAAAATTGGATCCTGCAATAGAGCGTCACATTCGAAATTTAAAATTACTTTCAACACTAGCGGATAAAATTGACTTTAGGGCGCAGATTTTGAGCGATAAGCGTTAAGCCTTTCCAAGCTGGTGAGGTGAAATAGTTATTTGTTAACCAAGGCTGCAAAGTTGTTGTTTGGCGCAAGTGCTTGTATTGAAAGCCGAGCTAGCGAAGGATTGTAAGATTGAACCATGAGCGAAGCTTTCAAAGCACGAGACGCCAAACAACTTTGCTGCTGAGCGAAACACAAAACTTTTCATCTCACCACCGCGAGGAACATTGTAAATTTTCAATAAAGGTACACATCTCATCACGATCAAAGCATTTTATGATTATTAAATGTAACACAAAACATTTTTGCACCTTTACATAACTCCACGCTTAAAAAGGACATTTAAAAAGTCAAAGTATTGTTGGGTACTCACGCACGGGTAAACTAAGGCTCAAATACGCATATTTTACTTTTACCGCTAACTTAGCAGGCAATAAAATTCATAAGTACCTATCTTCTGCACTAAAATCTATAACTATAAATAACTTTCATTATTTTGATTTTACTGTGGCTTTAGAACAAAACTAAAGCGGCTTGTAGACGGGCCACATTTTCACTGCAATTTGTGGCCGGCAACTATTGATGTCCCTCTCTTTCTCACATGTTAGACAGGGACACCAATAGTTGCCGGCCACATATTGCAGTGAAAATATGGCCCGTCTAGAGCCTCTTAAGCAAAATTCAATGTATATGAGTTTTTTCTTAAATTAACTTTTTAAACGGTGCGTTCTTAAATTTGCACAAGCCGGATAACTTTGAAAAATAAAACTTATTTAAAAAAATATTAATTTGTATTGTATCCTTATTAATTATGAATATTTCATATGTAATTAAGAAAGAATAAGTATTATTAATTTAATTTTATCAAAATAATTATAATGAATTATTGGCATAACACCATACGCTTCTGAACGCAGGATAATGACCTCTCTTTCTGTATAGAAAAAAGTTGGACCTCACGATTGACCGTCTCGTTCCAAATGCAAAAACTCTTTCCACGCTAGCGGATATAATGGACTTTGGGGCGCAGATTATGAGCCGGTGAGGTGAAAAATATATGTGTGTACTCGCAATAAAGACCATAATAGTAATAAGATTCAATACGCGATAGAATCTTAATACGCAGTTGAATATTAGTCCAGGCAATGAACTGACAACTTGTATGGAAAAAATGACAATTTTGGAAATAATTTATAATAGCTTATTTTTCATGTGTAACGGATATATTATCAATTAAATAGTTACCCAGCGACAAAATCCGACAAAATTTCAGACATCGAAAAAATGATAAGTTAACTGGCTTCTAAAAAGTCAGTAAAAATATTAATAAATGTTTTTGTCTTTATTTTGGTTCATTTACATTTGCTCTATAATATTCAAGATAAATCGTACAAAAAAAGATAATGCATGCTTCATTTAAATCTACATAATTACTTCCGGGTGGAAAGTTTGTCGGATTCTTGACTAAATCATCTTAGAATAACATTTTCAAATGAAATCAACAAAAAAAACGCTATTATAAATTAATGTTTTTCAAAACCGTATTTTTCCTGGAGTATATGTAATTATAGAATAAGGAAAGCTGATATTATAATTATTTTAAATCTTTTATAATTATAGATACAATTGACCTTTTAAAAGGCGTTTAGCTATTGACCATTTATGTTGATGATGCTGACTAGTGACGTGGCTACTACCGCTGCTAAGAATATTTTAACTATGCTATACTTAAAATCTTGGACAACAGTTAAGAATCTAAATATTTTTTAATTAATTTGTACATAATTAAAAATCACTGCTTAAGTTGCCAATGACCAGGGGACCGATTTTTGACTTTCGAGCGCTCGAAAATCAAATAAAAGTAAATACGTTTGTAGTGTCAAAATGGCAGGCACTTACTTTCTACCAATAGAATTGAATACGAGTGGTCAATACCACTCGTTTTTCAATTTTATATCGCTATTTCAAAATAGCACTTCATAATTTTTGTCAGTTTTCGAGTGAAAGTTGAGCGCTCGAAAGTCAAAAAAGCGGCCAAGTGCGTGTCGGACTACGCACAACGAGGGTTCCATGCCTATTAAAAAGGTCGTATCGATACTGAAATCTTATGGCACTTACGTCCTTTTCTTTAAGGAAGGCAGGTTTTTAGGAATATCTCAAAAACCTTTGAACCAATCTTGTTCAAAACAATTTTCGTTGAAAGAATTTAATGAGCCCTATGAGCATGATTTTTTTCATATTTTTAAAATACACGGTTCAAAAATTAGAGGGGGGGGGACACACAATTTTAGTGACTTTGAATGAATGAATGAATGAATGAATGAATGAATGAATGAATGAATGAATGAATGAAAGTTTATTCACCAGAACACATGGTACAGTTAAAGGTGGATTAAGGCACAGTTTGCTTCCCTCGATATGTTCTACCAATACAGGCATGTGAAAGTAAGGTCTTACATACTACGTCGTAAATATTAATAAAGGTTGATAGCACAATTGATAATAAAATTAATTATAACATTTAATAATTAACATTCAGATTATTAGATACTAAATTTATTTATTATATTATGAAAAAAGTAATAATAATAATAATAATAATAATTAAAGTTTATGTCCAAATAAAGTCAGTAAGACTAGGAAAAACATTCAGAAATTAACATTTAAATTTATGTCCAAAAAAGTCGTTAAGACTATAGAAACATTCATCGCAAAGCATTTTATACAATTTATTCTTAAATTCCATGTCCGATAATGTTTTTAGAGTTGGTGGTAGTTTATTATATACTTTAATACACATGTTGTGTGCACTCTTGTTCCTTATTACTAGCTTACTATCTACACCTACTTTCGAGGCGATTATCTCCGACTCTATTCACTTAATCAAAAAAATTGCTGAGAAACCTTATATTTATTTTACAGTACTACTACACTAGTGCGGAAAAGAGCACTTTTCGTGCATATGTCGAAACTTTAAAGAGCCAAATGTACAGTAAAACGTTGTACGATACACGTGCGAATAGGTAATTCGCAACTCGTGTCGATTTAAAACACTCCCTTCGGTCGCGTTTTAATTTATCACCACTCGTTGCGAATTTCCTATTTTCGGCACTTGTATCGTAAATAACTATTGAAAGGCCTATCGACTGATGTGCCACACGTGGGCTTGCAATGAAAAAAAATATTTTGACTTTCCGTTTTATGTATGGAGTGCACCCCTAAAACCACACACCATACACCTATCCTCAAAATTTTATTCAAATACACCTTATAGTTTTCGAGTAAAATGCCTGTGACATACGGACGGACAGACAGACAGATAGACAGACATGACGAATCTATAAGGGTTCCGTTGTTCCGTGGCTACGGAACCCTAAAAATCGGTCCCCAGTGTGGCCCCTAATAGAAGAGTTTCCTGGCCTAGTACCTATTACAACGTTTACTGATGGTAAGTGTCTGGAGGACTGGTGCTGGAGGCTTGAGCCCCTTACCTCCCTGGATACGCTACCAAGGATGAGTGATTTAATTAAAACCGGTTTTGAATCGCACAGCTGGAGCTTGATCGGATATGGTACCGATCGATGGACTAAAACATCCGCAATTTAAAAATAAACGAGGACTCAAGTCCAACGGTTATCGCAAACAGAGGCAAAAAACTAGCGCTCGCCCTGTATGGGCGAAGTATTTTCCCGTGGCCGTGAGGTGATCAAGCATGCAAAGGCTAATCGTCACATGAGCCCACATTGCGATAGGCTTCCTACAATCGGAATACGAAATTAGAAGCCGTCAAAATTCGTACACGCGACCTTACTCGAGCCTTGTGAGAACGCTTGCTACTCGTAATTGCTGATTTTTTGACGACCTCGACGCAGGGTTGTCTAATAATCTGCCTAGACAGAAGTAACTAGTTGAAAGTTACTTCAAAATCTGCCTTTTTAGGGTTCCGTAGCCAAATGGCAAAAAACGGAACCCTTATGGACTCGTCATGTCTGTCTGTCTGTCTGTCCGTCCGTATGTCACAGGAATTTTACTCGAAAACTATAAGGTGTATTTGAATAACATTTTGAGGATAGGTGTATTTTGTTAACCGCTACATAGTTTTGTAATGAAATTACTAAAAAAAAAAGTTTTTAGGGGTGCACTCCATGCATAAAACAGAAAGTCAATTTTTTTTTTCATTGCAAGGCCACGTGTGGCACATTAATCGATAGGCCTTTCAAAATAAATATAAGGTTTCTCAGCGACTTTTTTGATTAAGTGAATAGAGTCGAATATAATCGCTTCGAAAGTCACTAAAATTGTGTCCCCCCCCCCCTCTAATTTTTGAACCGTGTATTTTAAAAATATGAAAAAAATCATGCTCAATGCTCAAATTGTTTTGAACAAGATCGGTTCAAAAGCTTTTGAGATATTTCTAAAAAACTGCCTTCCTTAAAGAAAAGGACGTAAGTGCCATAAGATTTCAGTAACGATACGACCTTTTTAATAGGCACGGAACCCTTGTTGTGCGTGGTCCGACACGCACTTGGCCGCTTTTTTTGTAACCTGTTTCATGTACATACAATTAAGAGGAATCTATAACGATACCCCATTATGGGGTATCGTTGACCCCATGTTCCGGGATTCGCCAAGCAGAGGCTGCTTATGAAATGGATACTTATAATAACACTAGCTGTACCTGCGACTTCGTTCGCATGGTAATGTGGTGGGAGTTCTAATTTAACCTATCAAGTAAAACGTTGAACAAACCTATTTTAACTAAAATGCCGTTAAAATTCGTTGGTCTTTATCTGTCACTCTGATATTTAAATTAGTAAGAAAGGGACAAAACTCGTTTTATTTAACAGAGGTATTTTAAGTTTTATGAATAAGGGGGTAAAACTTTAGGAAGTAGATGTTTGTGGCCATAGATCCAACAGGTAGGACACAGGCTGCAGCATTAAATGTTTATTGATCTTCTTCTCTACATATTTTTAACACTGTTTTATATTATTAAATAAATAAAAACGTGATAACTGAAATGATCTTGAGTCACTCCGACTCTCAGGTAAAGATGTGTTTAGGAATTAATAATAGATAATCCTTTCGAGTACCACCCATTGACCGGTAAGTGTTTACGCGGAACAAAAGATCTCTTTTTAAATAGACAACCATTTTTAATGAGACTGGCAACCCAGAACATTTTTCTAGGCGTCTTACTTCCAATCAGGCCGCCATCTTGGAAAATCAAAGAGTATGTAAACGTGCAGTAGATGCACGTGCAATTTTCTGAGTTCGGATTCAGTTATGGCCATAGCGTGATTTAATACACTCGTATAAAAAAAAATACTTATTGATTAAATCACCGACATTTGGTTTTTGTACATTTTTGATACTGGATATCTTTAGTTCCCGAGGATACACTGTGTTGATGCAATTTGTCTTAGCGATATGTGTCAGATCTGATGACAAAGTCCTATTTAAGGTCCATGCGGATCGTCAGATATCGATTTTGATAGCAATCGCAGCAAGACAAAAAAACTAAATTACGACCATTTTCTGTTTAAGGTCCCACGGGATCCTCGGATATATATTTTGAAAGCAATTAGAAATTAATATAATAATTATAGTCTCCTAAATTGCTAATGGGTTCGGAGACCATACTCGCGTCGCGTACATTATTTATATATGAGAACTGACCTAGGTTTAAATAAGTAGAATTAATTATCTAAATAGGAACTAAACGTTGCCGATAAAACTATTCACAAAAACGATTAATTAAAAAATATTTTAGCGCTAAAATTAAGATCTAAAGCTTCAAATCAGTAAGTCTAGTAACTTTTATGTTCTACTAATAAGGCAAAATAGTGTTAGGAAATTGTAACTTCTACTTTTTTAATCTTTGAAATAATGGCCGCCATCGGCGCGTATCTTATAAATTACAGAAAAAATCATGTTATTTAAAAAATATGTGAATTTGCCGATGAAAAGTGATCCCCGTACTTTTACTATTGTTGGGTTTGTTCTTGGTGCAATAGCGCAATGCAAAAGAAGGCATTTTTTAAAGTTTTGAGTCAAAATTGCACTCGAACCGACCGCCATTAGGTACTGCCCGCCACAGACTAAACCAAGATACTTTCATGAGAGTATGTTGACATGCGCAAACTTATGCCAACTATTACTTATTCTGTGCTTATGCAAGGTGATGTCTACTCTAGTAACATAACTCAATGTAGACAACAGACGGCCAATTTATATTTTCCAAACTACTTATACCTAACCACTAGGTAAGTTCTACCATAACGCGAGTCCGAGTCCCTTTCTATTAAAGGTAATTATTAAAAATATTAAAGTTTTTTTTTTTTTTCATATTGCAATGTTTCAGATCGCAATATCACATTCTGCCAAATCTTGTGTATGTTCCCACCATTGCCAACTTAATGAATGTGTGTGCAGGCTTTATGATATATGTATTTTCCTGTATGTTGGCCAATTTCTGTGTCTCTATATTGGCTGAATGTCAACTTGAATTTCTATACTGATTTAATACATACTGTTTATTGCTGATAAAGTGATAAATATAAATACTGACTGATCAGAACGGCTCACAAGACGGCGCGCGAGCTCTCCCGATTTTTCTCGAACTATCCGTCTCTCTCTCTTATTAGACAACTTAGAAAAAGAAAAAGAGACGTATAGCGCGAGAAAAATCGAGAGCTCGCGCACCGTCTTGCGATAGCCGTGCAGTATCGTGACAAATACTCAGCGTGTAATCTTGCAGAAACTCAAATAGACTTTATGGCTGAACGCGAGTACAGCGCTATGCCATGCCATTAAAAAAAAAAGGCCGAGTCAGACTTTTGACTTTTCACGATATATTGTTAAAAGTCGATACATTTATTCAAATTACGCCTCGATACAAATTTAGCGCATATAAGTTTTCATATGAGAATCGATTATTTTTGTATGCTTTAGAATTTAATATGCGTTTTGTGAAGGTCTATCACAACACCGGATCGAAATTATTACTGTGGGATAGTTATGGCAAGCCCGCCATTTTAACGTCACTAAAGCAGCAAACGCACAGAGAGCGGCGCGGCGCGGTGCGGTGCGGAGGCGGTTTTGCGGTAAAGCGAATGCGGGGCGGAGGACGTCGCACCAAAATCCCGCCCGGTATTCGCGCGGGATAGCGGCGCGGAGGCGGCGTGTGTGACATATCAAGCGGTAATCGACAGTTGACAGATTCTGAAAGATCAAAAATGTTATCCTCTGATTCAGATAGCGATGACGAGATTTTGCTCTTACTTGCCTTATGGCAAAACAAAAAGAAGAAATCTAAACGGACATCCGGGTCCATGAAATAAATAAAAAAAGAGGAATATTTAGAGATTTCCATTTTATGCCAAGAGCTAACTTCTTATGAAGATCGTATTTACTCTTATTTTCATATGAGTATAAACAGTTTTGAAGAATTACACATCGTAAAACCAAGGATTGTTAAGCAGGGTACTAAGTTTCACCAGGGAAATAAATTTTACAGTTGTACTCATTGTTAAAGTTAATAAAATCTGAACGGAAGTTGTAAAAAAATACAACTTGTTGCACCGCTCTCAGCACGCCTCCGCGCCGCGCCGCGCCGCCACCGCCAGTGCGCGCCGGTGCATTGACAACTGCGTAATACAACTTCCCGCCGCAAAACCGCCCCGCGCCGCCTCCGCGCCGCGAACGCCTATCTGTGCACGCGTTTCCACGCCTCCGCGCCGCTACCGCCTCCGCGCCGCCTCCGCCACGCTTTTTTCCCGGCCGGTTTTCTGTGCGGACCCTTTCATATTAGCTCGAACATTACAACCGGTACCGCCTCCGCGCCGCACCGCGCCGCTCCGCCACCGCTGTCAGTGCGTTTCGGCCTTAACGGTTGACAGATATGGCGGCTACGATTTCAAGCAGAAGAAATGAATAATTTAAGGTCAAATGTTTCCGAAACTTAATTAATCGTCGCAGTCGGATAAAAACTATCCTAAACGGAAGCTAGAGTAATAATGTACTTATAAAAAAGGTACATGTTTTTCCGTTCATGGGAAGCTGAGATCACGCGGGACACACCAATGCTTAGTTTGATACTGGCTGGGTTCCTTTTTTAATTTAGAGATTTATTATAAGTGATAGATGACTGATGGTGATGAGACATGAGAGATTATACGTTCTTCGTTCTACGGCAGTCACAAAAGAGCACCGGTGAACTAATAGGTATCACCTAGAACTGTTTTTGGTTTTTAACCCCCGCGTAATGCTCCTTGCTGCCTGATCATTATTATCTAGTAACAATTTAAAAATTGTAGTTACTAAAACGGAGTCTTGCTACTTCATATTTCAGAAATCTTTGTGTTAATAGTGAATTAATTTAAATTACGATATTTTATTGCATTGAACTGTTGCAGCGTGATTGAACAAATAATGATTTAGGGTTGTCTGGTAAAGGTATTCGGGAAAAGGGTGTTGGTTGGGATACGGAATACTAATAAATTTCTTCAGATAATTTAATTAACCCAGACACTCTGTAGGTGAGGTAAACGTCCTAGTCTTCGGTATAAAGATTGAAAAACACTGCACTAGTGTATGACATAGGTTATTTATGTCAAAGTGATATGGCTTAAATTCGAATGAAGAAATATCCTCTGTTTTCATTTTAAAACCCACATTGCATTGACATAAAGTGCCCATCTCATAGGTATAATATTGCAACGTACAGAACTGTAGGACGTTTTCCTTACTTGTATTCTGCAAATCGACACCTTTATCTCTCGCAGGACTTACAGACAGAAATCGCCTTGGCAGATTTACCTAGGTACTTATCTCCTGAACAAATGAAACAAGAGTTAATATTTGAGTTGAGCCGTGTTTTTCTCAGTATCCTTTGCATTACTGTGCATGAATAGGTACTTATGTTCCTACTTAATTATGTGAACGGAAACGAGATACAAATCTAAGGATATATCTGAACGTTATGTTACCGCAGTAGGCAGGTAGGTACTTATTCATTTCATTCAGACTCCATGAAACCGAAATCGAGGCCACATATTGGAGGCTGACGATGTGGTCGTGTTACGTGGTACCTACACATATTGTCATTCAATTTATTTTCATTGTCACTTACTTCGGTTACCGTTTCACATTAGAAACGGCAGAACACTAAGCGAGCCAGTCGTTTAGATAACGGTGTGACCAAAAAAGCACGTGCGAAAACGTAGGTGATTATTTGTTTACTTGCAATGTGAATAACTGTTGTTGGATGGACAAGGGTCTTACATATTAGGTACCTACCTATATGTCTAAGTTAACGGAACGAACCTAAGCTGTATGTTATTGATTTTATCGATATATACTCCAGGCAAAATACGGTTTTGAAAAACATTAATTTATAATAGCGTTTTTTTTGTTGATTTCATTTGAAAATGTTATTCTAAGATGATTTAGTCAAGAATCCGACAAACTTTCCACCCGGAAGTAATTATGTAGATTTAAATGAAGCACGCATTATCTTTTTTTGTACGACTTATCTTGAATATTATAGAGCAAATGTAAATGAACCAAAATAAAGACAAAAACATTTAATAATATTTTTACTAACTTTTCAGAAGCCAGTTAACTTATCATGTTATTGTATTGTTTCTCTTTTTAACTGCTTTGTTTGTGTGAGGTGTGCAATAAAGAGTATTTGTATTGTTTGTATTGCATTTTTTCGATGTCTGAAATTTTGTCGGATTTTGTCGCTGGGTAACTATTTAATTGATAATATATCCGTTACACATAAAAAATAAGCTATTATATAAATTATTTCCAAAATTGTAATTTTTTCCATACAAGTTGTCAGTTCATTGCCTGGACTAATAGGTAGCCGACGGCGCTACTAGACTTAAGGCATGCACCGTGATATAATAACATTACTCATTGGCGTGTTGCAGTTGATTACTTTATGCTTTGTACTTTTAGCGTCGCAGGTAACTAGTTACATGCACGTTCAATTTGTGTCAAGCGAAATTAGCGTCCTATAACTTCGATCGCATGATCACGCCCGTTACTACTAAGAACTATCGAATAAAGTATTTAATCGATCGCTGTGTGCGTCAGAGATACTTTCGCCACCTTTCGTTGTCAGGGCCGAGCCTGTCCGTCACTGTAGCACGGCGCCCCAACACTACCAAAAACATTGATCAGTTGATCAAGGCCGTCCTTGCGTCTGCAAATCTTTGTTGTGATTGTGGCGCCAGGTTACATTTACGAAGTGAGACTTGGTGTTGTGTACAATTAAACACGAGTCGCATCACGTCGCAATAGCGCGGCTGTGGCTCGGAGGTGCTATTGTCACGGTTTAGCATGTGGCCACGGACGATCGGCGCTGTTTCGTCACGCAGCCTATGCCCGCGGCTGCTGCGCCGGCCCGAACAGCTGTTGCACTGGGTTCGGCGCGCCGCCCCTACAGCACAACTCGCCATGCACGACCTCCCATCACCCTTCCCGTCTACTCACTTGCAAAGGATCCTCCAGAAACATCCGAAACTGCTGCCGTTTGGTACCTCGCCGGCATATGACACAGTCATGTCGTATTTAACTTAACAACACTATATTAATATTTATTTACACACACACACACACGTTTTGTTGGCGCGAGCTTGAAACGAGACACGGAAAATTAAATACGTTTTAGAAAGTAATAAAAAAGTTTGTTGACTTTAGTTACTAGGGAAGACGAAGGGAAGTTATTAGATAGAGTGCGGTGCGCGGTTGTTTTGTCACATTCTGGTGATGTGTTGTGTACTCGACCTTCCCCGAATCGTTGGAGTGCATGGAGGGAGGGGTCAGACACCACCGCTCGCGGAGTAGCGTCAACTGTGACTGAAGTGGCTGTGGCTGGTTTGGTTCGGCGTGTGCCCGACCCGCTCATGCGTGTAAACGAGCTGCGCGGGCGACGGCGCGCTCGCTCGCTCTACGTCACCATGCCTCCCACTAGATGGCGTCTCCAAGCGCCTAAATACAACAGAATGCACCAGGCTGCATAAGCTGCATTGTATGCACAAACAGGGCGCGGGTCGCCCGCATACGAGTGATTACACTACGACGAGGTCAGCGAAACCTATTGTTTGACGCGTCATTATTTCTTCTAGGATCTCATTAAAGATCGGAATGAGTCATTAGCGCTAAATCGAATAGATATACTGCTCACAGCAGGCTGGAGAATTACTTAATAGATTACTAGATTCCAGCCCCATTTCTTGGCCACTAACTATAGGTATCACTGAATCCGGGATGAATAGGATAGTACCTACTTAGTCATACCAACTAAAATAAGAAATCAATCCTAAAAAATATGAAAACCGGGATCGAAGAGTCAGTTATTTTGACCACCAATCTTCGGCCATACTCAAGATGCGATACTGGATTATAGCTATCTCAGTTTAAGTCTTCATTCTAGTTTGGCCAAATCGAATCCTTATTTCAAGCAGATGCGTTAATTATTTATCGTTTGGCAAATCAGCATATAGGGTAACCTGTCCAGTTCTCGTCCAATTAGTGAGGTTGTCAACTTTGCGACGCGAAAATAGTATTTTTATATTTATTAGTAGTGCCCAATATACTTTAAGTTACCAATTTCACTGTTTTTTTTATGAATAAATAAATAAATATTAGGGGACAATCTTACACAAATCGACCTAGTCCCAAACTAAGCAAAGCTTGTACTATGGGTACTAGACGACGATAAACATACTTATATAGATAAATAAATACTTAAATATGTACATAGAAAACATCCATGACATTCGTGTTCATCACACAAATAAATGCCCTTACCGGGATTCGAACCCAGGACCTCTTGCTTCGTAGGCAGGGTCACTACCAACTAGGCTAAAGCGGTCGTCAATAAATGCTAATGTTGCTGGGTTTTCTCAGAACAGGCCCAGTTCTCGTCCGCTTTGCCCAATTTTCATACAATCTAAAACCAATTTCTATATACAAAACCTTTAATGTTTCGTTACTGTACTTCTTTTTTTTAAGTAAGTGGCTTTTGTTTGAATTAAATAGAACGATCAAGATTATATTGAGTTTACGAGAAATGCGACTGGTCTTTTGACAGACCGCGACACTCATCTAACGTAAATTGGCACAACACATCGAAAAAAAAAAGTCTTAAGAGGGGGCGTATCGCCAGGGAAAAATCAGAAATCACCCGCGCGCCCCGTACCTGCCGCGCTGATGCGTCTATTGCTGCCCCGCTCCTTCTCGCATAGTATATGCCCCGACAGATACCTAGCTTACGAGTTACGAAACAAAGTTCAATCTCCATGTACGGTCTTTTTAGCACTTATAAAATGATTATTATACGGCTTATTTGTGCAGAAATTAGCAGTAAAAAAGCGGCCAAGTGCGTGTCGCACCACGCACAGCGAGGGTTCCGTGCCTATCAAAAAGGTCGTATCGTTACTGAAATCTTATGGCACTTACATCTTTTTCTTTAAGGAAGGCAGTTTTTTAGAAATATCTCAAAAACCTCTAAACCGATCTTGTTCAAAACAATTTTCGCTGAAAGAATTTAATAAGCCCTATGAGCCTGATTTTTTTCATATTTTTAAAATACACGGTTCAAAAATTAGAGGGGTGGGGGGGGACACACAATTCAAGCAGATCGCAGGGCAGGCATGCCATGAAAAAAAAATTATTTGACTTTCTGTTTTATGTATAGAGTTATGTCCCCCTGGATGACCCCTAAAACAATTTTTTTTTAGTAATTTAATTACAAAACTATGTAGCGGTTAACAAAATACCCCTATCCTTAAAATTTTATTGAAATACACCTTATAGTTTTCGAGTAAAATGCCTGTGACATACGGACGGACAGACAGACAGACAGACATGACGAATCTATAAGGGTTCCGTTTTTTGCCATTTGGCTACGGAACCCTAAAAAGCGGCCAACTGCGTGTCGGACCACGCACAAGGAAGGGTTCCGTGCCTATTAAAAAGGTCGTATCGTTACTGAAATCTTACAGCACTTACGTCCTTTTCTTTAAGGAAGGCAGTTTTTTAGAAATATCTCAAAAACCTTTGAACTGATCTTGTTCAAAACAATTGTCGCTATTAGAATTTAATAAGCCCTATGTCCATGTTTTTTTTCATATTTTTAAAATACACGGTTCAAGTTTCAAATTAGAGGGGTGAGGGGACACAATATTAGTGACTTTCGGGGCGATTATCTCCGACTCTAGTGACTTAATCAAAAAAATCGCTGAGACACCTTATATTTATTTTTAAAGGCCTATCGATTGATGTGCCACACGTTGGGCTTGCAATGAATTTTATTTTTTGACTTCCAGTTTCATGTACGGAGTGCGCTCCTAAAAAAATTTTTTTTTAGTAATTTAATTACATAAGTATGTAGCGGCTAACAAAATACACCTATCCTCAAAATTTTATTCAAATACACCTTATAGTTTTCGAGTAAAATGCCTGTGACACACGGACGGACAGACAGACAGACAGACAGACAGACATGACGAATCCATAAGGTTTCCGTTTTTTGCCATTTGGCTACGGAACCCTAAAATCTCGGTATGCGAGCAATTACGTACGACTATTTTTATTTTATTTAGTGTTACACTGCTTAAAAGTCTGTTTTAGAAATTAATCGGTATGAATTTAATCAAATAATTGTGAATAGGAAAATAACAATGTATTACTTATTTAATTACTGTCACGATAATACGAAATAGAATCACGTCCATCCACGAATCGATCGAAACCGACATATTATTTACTTAGGAATATATCAAATAAATTTTGCATGTGTTAGCAGACGACTGTGTATAGGCTCTCTATTTGATTTCCTAAAAAATGTTATTACCCAGTAATCAATCGATTCCTTTTATTAGCCACCATAAATCGTAATCAGATATTATGACAATCGATTTGCTCACTCTTTACGTCATATTGGAACTGTCAAAAGACCAGTCGCATTTCTCGTAAATTATACTTAATCACAATCATAGGAAAGTATCATAACAAAGTCATCATCGGACCATTTTCCTATGGTCAAGGTTACTTCGGGTATGTGCGCCACCAGGGAAAGTGCGCCTCTTTCATCATTCAGTCAAATAAATCAATACCAGCACTTACCCCGGGGGCGCACTTTCCCCTGTGGCGCACATACCCGAACTAACCCTATTAATACTACGACGGTGGCAAACAATCGTACGACCTGCCCGATGGTAAACAGACAGCGTAGCCTATTAGGCGCTTGCGTCTTCTGAAGAATCACAAGCGCGTTGTCGACAATTTATTGTTTAGAGGATTCATTGTATTGACAACTAGAGACAAATGCAAGTTCTCAACACAGCACATCCTCGGTAGCTCTGGCGACCATAAATGGCTACTACTCACCAACTCCGGAGCAAGTACCGATGTTATGATAGGTGGAGGAACTTCCCCAGTCTGGCTGCTCCAACTATGATATCAAGAGATAGGTTCATCATCATCATATCAGCCGAAAGACGTCTAACACCGCATCCAGCGGACTAACGCGACCTTTACCAGGTCATCAATCCACCTTGTGTCTACCCACGCTGCGCCTTTCAGTACGTGGTCGCCACTCGAGAACCTTTCCCCCCCAACGGTATCGGTTCTGCATGCAATGTGCCCCGCCTACTGGCCCTTAAGCTGGTCCACATTTGTATCATTTCGTCGTATCGTATCTCCGTCGCGTTGCACCGACGCGTATCAATATCGCTAGTGTGGACGCGAAAACGGCGCGATCATGCGGCGCGCCGTATCTAATCGCTCGGGATCGATGTTGACATATACCCCACGCACTCGCGATTGGATACGCGTATCAAGATCGGTGTATGGACGTGTTTTGATACTGTACCTACCACTATACGAAGTTGGGATTTGATACGCGATACGCCGTGATCGCTCTCGAGGCGGTTTTTCCGCGATCATCAAAGGGGATACGGATACGCGTCCATACTTATGATACGGAGTTATGATACAATACGCTGCTACGCTACGGTTAGTATGGACGCATTTTTTAACGCGACGATGCTAGTGATACGGTGTGCCCAAGCGTGAGCGTCCATACTTAGGATACGCGAGCTCGATACGATACGCGTAATCGTGATCGGCAAAATGATACAAATGTGGACCCAGCTTTAAGTTTAGCAATTCGGAGGGCTATATCGGTTACCTCGGTTCTGCTGCGGATAGTCCCATTTCTGACGCGATCACGCAGAGAAACTCCCAGCATAGCCCTTTGGGTGACTTTGAGCCTTCTTATGCAAACTCGTTTCGGTTTCGGGTTTCATAGTAATCAACCTCCATACGTCATCAGTCATCACCACTGGCAACACCCACTGGTCAAAGACTCGTCTTGAGACACTGCGGAAAAAACTAAAGCGGCCTTTAGACCTATCTAAATGCGGTACACTGATTCAGAGTGGCAGTGTCGAGTCTAACTGTCTAATTAGCGTGACTTGACATGCTAACAGTCTTTACACTTGTCTTTTTGCAGTCTTTCTGATTTAGTTTACTGCATTTAGATAGGTCTAAAGGCCGCATGTTGTAGTTTGCCTAACATTGTGTTGTCTTTTGTTTTAGATCTTTCGAGATTCAACCGATCAAATCACCTTTTGGACAGTTTTTTCAAGACACTTTCATGTAGCTTCCAACCTTGACTCTGGCATAATTGTCCCACTGGACAGAAGCCATTAACACAAAAATCGATCGATCGACACTGCGGAATAATGGACGAAAAGTGTGGCGTAGCTTCCCGAACGCTGCCCAGCCGAGTCGGATTCGACGATTGACCGGATTTGACCTGTTTCAGAGCCAATCTAATCTCGTACAGGCTGATGTCCGGGATGTCGTCGGTGTAGTTTCGGGTTAAGTCTATCTCTAGGGTCTTCCGGTAGACCAAATTCGGGTCTGCCAGCTTACGTCGCTAATTACGCCTAATTGACCTCAAGTCATTGATACTTCCAAAAGACAAACTAAAATTACAGGTTTTGTTTTGACTTATTATATGTATCTTTTTATAAAAATCCTTGCTATTTGTTACCTTTTATGATTATTGTTGAAGATTACAAACAACTCATGTAGGTACCTACAGGTACAATGTTTATTTTATTTAATAAATCGTATCGTCCATTACTGAAATAATGTCAAGTAAGTATTTATAAAACTAATATAATTGACAAATTGAGATGCGTAGTCGTACTTAGCTCTTTTTTCGCAAAAAGTTTGATCTGAATGGGCACCATAAAGTAAGGTTGCTAAGACCTCAATCATATTATCTGTGAAGTGTTTCAGGACATTCCTGACAGATGACGTTTCCAATATTTACTCACATTTCAAATTCTTAAGTATGTCTACCGTTAACTTATTACAAAAAAGCAAAAAGATGAAAATGAAAACACGCTAAGCGGGTAGCTAGTTCCTAGCTAACGCGCCATGCTCTACTTATGTCTAAAATGCTAAAACAATATGAATGGAGTCACCTTCAGACCTTACCGTGCTGCAGGAAAGGAAGTTCATCATACAAAACCTGATTGGCGAAGGATCTTATGCTAAAGTATGTCACACTTCAGGATTTTGATAACATGGATTGTGTGGGGTTTCTCTGCACAATCACACTAGCCGTACTATAGATATCTGCTGGTCTGTTCCCGCTTATTTGTTTCGTTTGGGACAATTAGTAAACGTAGCTTTATAGAATTAACCTAACAGTTGCCGGACTTTGAACACATCCATGGCAAAGCTGGAATATTATCGACTTTTGATTTAGTCTGAGGCGCCTAAATTATTCTACCTACGGCACAGAATAATTAATAGTACCCAATAGTACCTAAAGGTACAGAAGGTCTACTGCCTAAGCGATGACGTTAGCTGTAATTTTTTAGCAAGATAATCATAGAGTGGGATAGGGTGGTCGACGTACCACATAACTGAACATCCAAAATTATAATTATTTTAGTTTCTATGTTTGTTACCGAAATAATCATCCATTTTGGAAATAATTGTATAATATGACAATAAAATTATACGAAAGCCGGAAAGGCTGGATTATTTGGTACAAGCTTTTATTGCCAACTGTACTTTTCTGTATACCATCATCACTACTCATTGAGACGATTCTAACGAGCCCAAACTCGATGGGGTTATGTGGTTTTATTACGGAGTTCCTATGGCCACCTTCCAGCTCCATCATCAGATCAGCTCCACGATATCATAATATTGCATTGTCACGCGATTTGCATATTCGACTCAATCGGAAACCGGGAAGTGGATCAAATTTACTTGCAAGATTTGATTACAGACAACGGGACAGGTGAAACTAAATAAAAGCTTGTTATAGATTAAATTTTTACAAAACAGTTCATATTTTGCAATGGTATTACTTCTTTCGTCATGTTATAAAGTTGAAATTCGTTTAATGATGTGCGATCGATGAAATTATATTGTTACTACGTACAACGGAACGTATAATATGAAACGTTGTGTGCGATACGCTGTACAGCCCTAGCTAGACCTCCACGCACAGCACGCCCAGCATCAGCACGGCTATCACGAGACGGCGCGGGAGCTCTCTCGGTTTTTCTCGCTCTATCCGTCTCTCTCTTATTAGAACAAGAGGTATAGTGCTAGAAAAATCGAGAGTATTTCGCGGCCGTCTCATGATAGACGTGCAGGAGGTTACCAATGTTACCACAGATAAGAATCGTTTCGCGCCAAAATTACAGTGGGATAGGCCTGCCTACGGGCAGTTACCGGATGGTTATTATTTGTACCTAACTATAACAAAGCAAAATTTATTATTTCTTATAAGTAGGTAGTGTTTCTAGCCAGATGGTCCCCGAAACATCAAGCATCTCCCTTGTTATAAAGAACCTGCACCGACCTAGGCTTCGGGTTGTATAATAAACTGATATCGCAAAGTTGGGGTGGGTTGTATATGAATCGTATCGAATATAGGAGACGCTACACGGGCCGATATCGGCCGGACTGCATGCCGGCGCATACGCGTGAATCGGCCCGTAAGTGTCGGAAGCTGGGTGGTCGGCCAAATCAAGGTCAGTCCATACTAGATTTTCTGTGAACTTGCTTGGCCGTCCGCCGATATCGGCCCGTGAGCGTCTCCTCTCCTAATCACAAGCTGAAATGGAGAACTTCGTTCGCTTTTCGCTCGTTCTGAGTGTACGTAGTGGGTATATACTTAAATTAATAGAGACGATACTGAAAAATGCTCTGGTTGTAGGTTTACAGGTCCGTCTACTTGATTGACGAAACGCGATCTGTCGAGCTAGCCTGCAAAGTAATCGACACCTCGTCCGCGCCCCGCATGTACCTCAGCAAGTTCCTGCCCCGCGAACTGGAAATTCTCGCACGCGTCAACCACCCTCACATCATAGAAGTCACCAACATCTACCAGCGTCACTCGAAATATTTCATATTCATGCGTATGGGCGAGAACGGTGATCTCTTAAACTACATATCGAAAAATGGCTCCATATCCGAACTTCAGTGCAGAGTGTGGTTGCGACAGCTGATAAGTGGGCTCGATTACATGCACACCCTTAATATAGCGCATAGAGACCTCAAATGCGAAAACGTCCTGATAACGAACAATTACAACGTGAAGTTAACGGATTTCGGATTCGCTCGCCGAACGCGGCCGGGCGGTTCCGCAGACGAGCCATTTTCGGAAACGTTTTGTGGATCGCTCTTATACGCTGCTCCGGAAATCCTGAAGGGTTTACCGTACCTGCCTAAAATGGCCGACATATGGTCCATGGGGGTTATACTCTACACCATGCTTAATAGAGCCTTGCCGTTTAACGAGACTTCCGTCAGAGTGTTGTATGACAAACAGGTATCGTATACGTTAGGTCTCTCATCTCTCCTACTCTGAAAGTAGGTTATTGTTTTAAATTGTTTACTGAAACAGGGGGTTGAAAGTGAGGCATGTCGCCCCTAGGGCTGAAAAGTAATAAAAAAAAAGACCGGGTTGCACTCCGGGAGTGCCGGCAGAAGTGAAAACTCAATAACATTAACAGTTTTTCGATCAGGGGACCGATTTTTGACTTTCGAGCGCTCGACTCTTTCACTCGAAAACTGACAAAAATTATGAAATGCTATTTTGAAATAGCGATAGAAAATTTATGTATTGAATATTATATGTATTGTAAATATTTATATGTATTGACCACTCGCAATTCATTATATTGGTAGAAAGTAAGTGCCTGCCATTTTGACACTACATACAAACGTATTTACTTTTATTTGATTTTCGACGTAGATCTACCTAATCGACCTAATCTAAATGTAATACAAATATGATAGAACTAAAATAAGAAAATAAAACGAAACTACCTAAATAATAACGACGTAAAAATGCAAATTATAAAAAGAACACCCCGTCGAGGAGATCCTCTTGTGGCATTGTCCCCATGACGCTAACTGCGTTACGTTAAATTGACTCTCATGTAACCTAGTATCAGCTCCAATAATATTTTTCAGTTTAGAAATTATGCTTACACAGATAAAACTTAGGTTCGCAGAGTAAAGATAGTGTGGACATTGTCAAAGCATATTTTTTGCGTGCTCTTAGGTAATCCGCATAAACCGCTTATTTTATTACCTATGCGATGAAAACATTATTTATTATAAGCACGTAAGCTCCAATAGGATAGACGAATTTTGTTTTTAATAAGTACTGTGTATTTGGGTATATATGACCCACCTACCCGAAACATAATAAATCGTGTCTTCGTTGAAGGTGCAGCGAAAGTGGAAATTCCGCTCGAACATAGTTCATGACTTGTCGAACGAGTGCAGGAAACAAGTGGCCGCCATGATAGAGCCCGATGCGTTGATGCGGCCCTCTGCGAAGGCCATCTTCAACGGCCCCTGGATCGCCATGGATGCGCGGCTTAGCAGTAAGATTTTCAATATTATTCAGAGGCGAATTATCCATATTGACAAACTAGGCAAGTGCCTAGGGGCGCGGGGTTCCAAAATGGCGCCCATGAGGTGCTTGCGTAGGGCGCTTTCGACATACTCTACGCTTGGTTAATACGCATCGCGGTGTCAAGGTATATTTGTAGGGGAGCTTTGAGGTGAGCTTCAAATAAGTTACAGAATAGGGGGGGCAGGAGCCGAGCAGTTTGGCGAACATTACAGTCAGGGGTAGTAATATACGTACATATATAACTGTACACCCTTTATGACATTGCCAATAGAGTTTTCTACGTGACGTTTACATACATTTTCGCCGTAAAATGTGACCATAAAACCTATCGTGCTAGCTGGGCTGTACAGATATTTATGTAAGTATTGCACTTATAACCGATGGCCGTTGGGGCGGAAAGGTTCTCGAGTGGCGAGCACGTACCGGAAGGCGCAGCGTGGGTAGGCACAAGGTGGACTGATGACCTGGTAAAGGTCGCGGGAGTCCGCTGGATGCGGGTGGCGCAGGACCGGTCATTGTGGCACTCTTTGGGGGAGGCCTATGTCCAGCAGTGGATATGATGGTCTTTCGGCTGATATGATGATGATGATGATGATTAGTACCGCTGACTGTACACGGCTTTGATCTTACAGGGTTAACGCGACTGGAGGATAACTTGCTGAAGCAGGCGACCAAAGACATTGAGAAGCCCTGGCGTCCTGAAGACTGTGAAACCGAACCGGGCAACGCAAAAGGTAACTTGGCGGGGGCACTGCCGTGCCCCCAGGTACAGTTTTTTTTCGTGGTATCAAACGTGGGTATCAAAACTGGAGCGAGAGATCGGAATGCTGCCTCTCGCTCGCACGTACGGCGCATCGCTGCCGCTCTAACTCACGGTGCCTAAATTGTTTTCCAACCTTGTATGGCCGGTTCTTCTTTTTCGTTATGTGTCCTTCACTAAAGGTTAATACTGTAGTATATATAGTTCCTTAGTATAGTAGCATTATATTAATTTCTCGGATCGTTACTGATGATTTCTGAAATACTTTGTGACTACGCGCTTCCCAAAGTGTAGGGAACTGATTGAAAAATTTAGGCTCAATGTTGGCTAAGTGTAAGGCCTGAGTGGCCGCCCGCTCGGAGCGGGGCGTGCAGCGTCCATACAAAACAAATGCAATTTATATGGACGCTCGACGCCCCGCTCTGTCCACTCAGGCCTTACACTAAGAGCGACTGACCGCTTGTGCCTGAGGTCGCCGGTTCGGATCATTGAATTATATTCTTTTCATTTTATTTTAAATTTACTAATACATTGATCGTCATGTCGTTTTGCTGCTCCACTACGACGAATTTCTAACAAAGAAAAGAGCTAACCTTTAATACCTGAGTATTTAAGCGCTCTTAGTTACGACGGTTACGACATTGAAATGTACCTACGATCGCCAGGTTCGGAGTCTCTCGAGCGGGTTTTAGATGTGTTGGAAACTTAGAAACTGTTACTTTTATATAAGTTTTTAATTTAACTGCTCGTTTAAGTATGTAGGTATAACCATACAACAACTTCAAGGCTCAAAACAGTCGCAACATAAAGCCGTCGTGTTTGGCCTCTTTGATCTCTCATATAGTTGATGATTGTGCAAAAACCTAGAGTCGGCACAAAAAAGCCTCTACCAAAATGCATTTTTTGACGTTAATTTATTTTCAGATGCACTAAAAACTTTGAAGAAAGTCGACCCGAAGATGATGTCTGGTAGAGGTAGTGGGCCTTTTGCGGCGTAATATAGACACAGTCATGGTCATTATCATGTACCCATACATTTCATCTCTTGTTTAATTGACATAATTGTAGGGCTAGAAATGTCAACGTTAAAACGAAGAGCTTCATTTGTTTTCAAATGAAAATTTAAAACAGTTTTGCCGAGCCGGTTGGTTCAAATTCCGTTCTATTTTTTATGCGGGCTCAGGAGCTTTTGATATATTTTCGTGCTTTGTGTGGTCGCATATGGCGAAGTAATTATTGGTCCAAATTAAACAATGCCATGCTTTTCGACGACTTCCGGCCTACGCCAGGCGCAACAGCGTATATTTTGTATTTTACTCACCTGACATGTTTATGATTTTGACTGTAATACCTGTGGGTACTCACCGCTGGAAAACCAACATAAGTCACACACACATATGAAATTTAGTATTGGAAATACATTTATCCGTTTTTAATGTGTTGATTGATTTACCTTATTCCTACGTCCTCCCCATAACATCCCTTCGTCGGCAAAAAGCGCCCTTACGGCCTCAGTTCCCGAGTGCGTATAATACAAATGCAATTTATATGGACGCTCCTGGTATGCACTTCAGTGATGGAAAACATTCGAGAGGGTTGGAAGGTCAGAAGGCAGTCGCTGTCGTAAAACTAGTGCCTATGCCAAATATTGGTATTAGATGTCAAAGCGGACCTCGGGCTCCTTCAGGTATGCACTTACGGCCGTATTCATGAACGTCCTACAAGCCTGTTTTAACTAAAATGGCGTTAAAATTCGTTTGTCCTTATCTATCACTTTGACATTTGTGTTCGTAAGAAAGGGACAAAGCACATTTTATTTAGCAGAGGCATTTTAAGTTTTATGAATAAGGGGGATAAGCCGTACGTCTATTGCTCTACCTACCGAGTAGGTATATGTAATGCCGGCTGTACACATTGGGCCAACGTTGGCGCGTGAGCAGGATGCAGCTATGCAAACGCCTGAGAACGAAATAAAGCCCTCTTCCTCTAACGGATAGCTGCATTCTGCTCCGCTCCGCGCCAACGTTGGCCCAGTGTGTACAGCAGGCTTAAGCGAGAGCGACGTTTATCCCTTGACTCCACCTGCGGGGCACAACTGACGCCGCGCCACGACGCGAGTCGAGAAAGATCTACCCATCTTATTCTAATTTGCACAGTGCGAGTGAGATAGGAGACACTCAGTCGCGCGAGAGGCGTCTGAGCAGCAAGTTGTGCTAGACGTACTGGGTTGTTTGTAATACGCGGCCCGAGACAGATATGAAGCATAAAGAGTAGGTACATTACTACAGAGGCCGGGAAGTAAGGTGTTGCCGGCCGAGTACATATAGACATGAGGATAGTTATGAGGCTGGCAACCCCTTTTCACGCCGAGGTATGTATAGTGCTCCAAGAAATTATACTTTAATTTTCATGGCTGAACGCCGTGATCCTGTGCCACAAATTGTGGAATGGAAATTAAAAAATATCATCCTGCCGGCCTCCAATTTTGTATGAAATGCCATTCATTACGGGTCACTCGTCTCGCTCCGCCCGAAACATGACACTTCGAAGCCCATTATGAAGAACACAACGTCAATATTTCATTGCATGTTTGAGAAAATATTATTATTCTATTTAGAATTAACCTTCCTAAACAAAGTCTTTTTACTAGTCTGTGACCTGTCATTAACTATTGACAACGACAACGTTCACGAGTAGGTACATCATGTTAGTAAATATTTAGAAAAGTATTGCTGGTTTAACCAAAGAAATTGGATTAAAATGGCAACCAACACAATCAACAGTTGGCTATAAGAATACTCACAACCAGCTATAGCAAAAGCGCACCATGTATAAATGGATATAGCGACACCGTCGGACATAGATCTTCTACAGCAAAAGGGGTTCAATCTAGACAAGGTTATTGGCGATGGCTGCTACTCTAAGGTATGGCCTTATTCATGTAGGTATGTAATAGTTCAGAAAACTACACCATAGACCACTAATTTCGTAAACGCTACTTATACCCAAGCTGAGATTATAAATAGATAAGGCTTTGGAGGCGGCTAATAAATAGTTCCTGGGCCAGACGCCGTCTCTTCGTCAGTATTTTTTTCGTGTTCGCCAGGTGGTATCTATAACTCGGGTCTGGTACAGGCACCGTTGGCAGTTTGACCAGTTATACCCTTCCAAACACGTAGACAACATGTTTTATTTAATGCTAACCTAATATCTTGAAGAAAATTAACCGTCCGCTGACTAAAACGTGGTTGGTAATTCGGCAGCTGATTGCGCTTATTAATGACGCCTGTTGGGAATCTAATGACGTCTAATACGTGTGTAGGACGTTGCCGGGGCTGGGGTAGGGCTTCCAATCCCGCAGCCTATCTTTAATCACGGTACCTGCGGGATTGCACATTTTCGATCCCGCGGGATCCCGGTATTTTATTATAGTTTACCTTTTGAACATTAAATATTAAACATAAAAAAATAACATTGCACTTGTATTCGTTCTATTGAGATCAAAATCAACCTATGTTAAACAAACTGTAAGGAACTCATTTATAATTTAAGACAAATTATTAAAATATCAAATTTATTATTTGCTTTCATCAATATTTTGTTGAAAATGTTTGCGAATAAAACATAACATGTCTAAGTGTCGTCAGCCAAACTACTACGAATTTTAGGCGCAATATAGCCAGCCGCCGAAAAGGCCCTTTCAGCTTCCACGCTAGTTGGCGGAATTCCTTTTATGGCGTTGTACGCAAAGCTTAGATATTTTTTTGCCTGTGGAGCTGTTAGTATGTGCCTTTTTGCAGTCCCGCAAATCCCGCGGGATCCCGCGCTCGTAATCCCGCTACGAGCGGGACTGAAAAAAGGCGCGGGATCCCGGAATACCGAGATTTAGGAATACCAGGATTGGAAGCCCTAGGCTGGGGGGCCAACGGTGCCGCAGCTGACGTCCACGGAGCTTCATGATACATGATTTTTGAACCATGTTGCAAGTTTTCACCCGGGAGAAACATGGACATGAAAATCGGTTGCTAGAGTCTGTCAAGCGAAATCGTGTCCCTGGAAATTTTGCAAATTCTTTATATAACTATTTTACCTATGAAATAAGCTGTCAGTTATAAGCGCTTTCACATTTGACGCCATTTTCCAGGGACTCGACTCGCTTGACAGTCTCTAGCTCTCGAACTATATAATAAGCTATGTTTTCCATAAAAGTCCGCCAAACTCAGCCACAAAGCCGCTTGAAATGTCATTTGTATGGAAATGCAGCTTAGCGCTGATGGATAGTCGGCCTACATTGAGTAAGGTATGATCTTATGGATCGCGTTTGTCGGACGTAAAGCATTTGTCCCTCTTGGCATTTACACGACTGTTAGTGAGGGACGTAGGATTGCTTTAAGTAAGTGGGTACCTATTTATACATGGTATAATGGTTAAGTGTGTAACCAGGCACTTATTCAGTAAATATAACAGACATCAAAAAACTTATGGATGTACCCTGTAGAAGACAATCGCGATCATGCTAGCTAAGCTGCTCAATAATAAACTAAAAACATGTTGTCACATTATTATACGCGAAGACAAGGAGCGGGTGCCCGTTAATGAGTAGGTAGAGCAGACAAAACAAACTGATATTGAACACCTTGAAAACATTGCGTGCTTGTTCTGATCGTACCTACTGTTCTTAGTTGCCACGATGACCTGGAATATAGCCTCCCGGCCGAGTGTGTGTAAAGTACAAATATTATTCGTTAGCGGTCTCCTGCAACGTCAAGGTACCGGTGCACTCAGATGAGCTGCTTCAAATTTAAAGCAGATGACTGGTACACCGCCCCACACAAAGCGTAAAAATAATTAAAGGATTTTCGAAATTAAAACAAACTTCTAAAAGAGGAGATTCTCAACAATCGCTTGAGTTCATAAACTTATGGTCTCTAAAAACTCCCATAGGTATTCAAAGCGGTTCACTCCCCGCGGGGAAGTACCTACCCAATGGTGCTGGCCTGCAAGGTCATCGACACGTCCACGGCGCCCCGCGACTACAAGACCAAGTTTCTACCACGCGAACTCGACATTCTCATCCGCGTGAACCACCCCCACATCGTGCCCGTCACCAGCATCTTCCAGCGGCAAGACAAGTTCTTCATATTCATGAGGTTCGGCGAAAATGGCGACCTATACGACTTCGTCTCACAAAACGGCCGTATTCCAGAGAAACAGAGTAGGTTGTGGATGAGACAGCTCATATCCGCCCTCAACTACATACATACACTGAATATCGCACATAGAGACCTGAAGTGCGAAAATATCTTGATAACGACGAACTACAATGTGAAGTTAACTGATTTCGGTTTCGCGCGGAACGTGCGTGTAAGAGGAACTGACATCCTATCGGAAACCTATTGTGGGACGCTCTCGTACGCCGCCCCAGAAATACTGAAAGGGTTGCCGTACTTGCCAAAGCTGGCTGACATGTGGTCCATGGGAATCATTCTCTACACCATGCTGAACCAATCCCTGCCTTTTAAGGAGAACTCTGTTAAAGAGCTGTATGAGAAGCAGGTACAGGAATACAAAATTATTGTTTCGTAAGGGTATCTCATTCAAGTTAAGTATAAGTTTAACGTGTGAATGTGAGATCAAAGGTCCTAAACGGAACAGCTGATTTCAGTGCCGTGTTTACAAGCTTTATATTAACTTGCCTTGCACATACTAATATGTGCGGGTCAAATTTTCCCAACTTCTCGCAAAGTGGCCGTCAATGGAATTTGCTAACTATGTGAACAAACCGCCATATCGAAATTGTCTTTCACTATGGCGGTTTGTTTACATAGTTAGCAAATTCCATTGACGGCGACTTTAGTTAGTCCAATCGAGTTGAAATTTTAGTAGGGACCTACCCACACCCCCACCACCTAGTGTACCTACACTTCTGTAAGACGGATGATAATGCAATATTATGAGAAGTATATTATATATAAAGCTGGTCTGGTGATGGAGCTGTGTCTATTACACAAAAAATAACGTCTTGTTTGGGCTCATCTGGAAGTATTGGAATTCTAGTTAATGACTGAAAAAAAAATGATTAATAGAAAATTCTAAAGTCTTGCCCGTCGAGATGTTTAATGTATGTACATAGTTATCGTTGCCAATGCCCGTTTATTTCATCCAACACGGTCAAGATAAAGAAGCAGTGGCGTTTCCGCTCAACCGTCGTAAACGAGCTGTCTCCGCAGTGCATGAAACAAGTGACGGAGCTGATGGAACCAGAAGCCAAGGCGCGCCCGTCGGCCGCCACCGTTTTCAGCGGGCCTTGGATCAGCATGGACCAGAGAATCGCCAGTAGGTAACTTGCAACATGTCTGTAGATAGGTACATAACAACTGTAAGTAGCTACGCGTTCCAAGAGGTCAAATAGAAAAGGACCGGCTACATACGGTGACTTTTTGCAGCAGACAAATGCGCTACACTAGTAATCTTATAGCGCTGCAAAAATTCTGCATATTTGCAGCCAGAAAGCAGCTGAAATGCAGCCCGTTAGCCCCTGGTTTAAGAGCACGCATCCGATAAGAGTAGGTACCTACCTATACCTACCAGTGGCGGAGCGCCGAAAGACGATTCCCACTAATTAAAATTTCTTGCAAACTCGTAAATTATCAAAAAAACCCTTTTTAGGGTTCCGTCCAAAAAAAGGTAAAAAAGGCACCCTTATGGTGCGACTCCGTCCGTCTGTCTGTATGTCACAAAGTGAAATATCTCACGAACTACTTAAGCTATCAATTTGAAATTTGGAATGTTTTTAAATGAGTTATCCACGTGCATGGAAAAAGAGAAATTTAAATTCATATGAAAGGGCTTGAGTTGCAGTTTTTGAAACAGTTTTTCTTATTTTGTAAATTGGTAAAATTTGGAACTATGAAGGAAATTAAATGTAAAAAAAAATACCATTCCCCCACCCCTTTCTCCGAAGTTAACCAATGAATGAATGTGACAAATATTAGGAAATGTATTACTTTACCTTGAGTTCATTGATAATTGTACGGAACCCTCGGTGCGCGAGTCAGACTCGCACTTGACCGCTTTTTATTTCCTCTGGGTTGTCCAGTGACAATTCTCACGCGCCGCCACTGGTACCTACGCAGCACCAGAAACCGTAATACACCTACGTCACATGACAACATGATAAAAGGCATGGCAGCATGTCGAGAGAGTTGGCCTGAGCAAGAAAAAAAAAATGCCCGAAAGTTTGAAAATCCTTCACTTCCGGTCACTTGCACACTGGTTGGCAACTTTGACGCCCGTCTGCCAAGTACTTCCGGCCATTTCAGGACTGACCGACTAGTTTAGCTTTACTCTCACTATCTCTACGATTAAAGAGCTCAATAATGCAACATGTCTGGTACTATTGTGACGTGACGTAAATATAACTACTCATACAATTTTTTACCGGAAGTGAAAGATTTTCACTTTCAGCAATTTTTTTTTTTTTCTTAGCGCAACTTTCTCGACCTGCTGGCTGCCATGTATTTTATCAATGTGACGTAGGTGTATTTGGAACGTGGGCCCACGGTCTATAATGTTGTTTACGATACGCGGCTAACTCCAGTTATATTCTGGTGATTAGAAGTATACCTAGTACGAATTTGCCGTTATATTTGTATAGTTGGAATGAGACAGCAAAACACCTTTTACTTCGGGGCCCATTCATCTTGCAGAATTGACTTTCGTGGAAGAATCTTTGCTCATAAAGGCAGCAGCAGGCGAGAAACGCACGCGTATCGATGAAGAAAATCCAGATGTCGCATCTTTAGCTTCGCCTAGTACGCAAGGTAAGGGCCTAATGCATACCGCCTTTTTTAAACGCATCGTCGACGCGCGTTTAAATCGATATACTCATGATTCGATTGGTCAAAATCATAGGTTATAAGTGTTCCAAAAGTGGCACACTAAAACTGAGTCAATTGCACGTACTTGCCTCAGTTTCGCGTCGTCAATGGAAACGTATAAACGTGTCTCAGCTGTCAGATTTGGTGGCCATTTTTAAACACAGAATTTCGTATAGACAACGTATCTACTTACCTCTTTTTAACCGACTTTAATTTAATTTGACAGTGACGATTGAAGTCCGTTCAGCTTACTATACACAGCGTGCTTTTTACAGGTGGATTAAAAGTTTTGAAGAGTACGCAGGTTGTGGCCCATATAGACTCGTTAAAACTTTTTAATATGTAACTGAAATCAAATACATGCCTATTTATCAGTAACCTCCTAGTTTTATTTGTGCATATTAATCCTTCGAACGCCACTAATTGTAGGTACTCACTACAAGAGAGTGAACATGATTCTCACTCGGAAGGCTGTCGGTTGCTATAAGTAATATGACGAACCCAATATAGCGGTCGAATTGCGTCGTTAAAGAGTAGCTCGGGGAAAATCCAGGGGAAACCTCCGGCACGACCACGCGAGGGCAGTTATAAACACTGGAATACTCTACGAGTTTGCGCGCGAGTGAGATTGGTTGAACGGTATCATCCGAATCTGGGGTGTAAGTGGTATCGAACTACTGGTTGTTTCATCGCTCTGGTTCGCTAGAACCTAGCCTGTATGCGGGGGCCTGTCGTTATGTTATGACGCCTTATGTCGCATATATACTGGTTCTTAGCGCCTATGCTGCAGACTGCGTTTATTAAGGGTGAAATGACATCTATCAGCATCGAATCGCATTTTGTAATACAGTAAACGTAATTTTGTATGAGATGCGTCCGCATCAATTCACCCTGCATGCGGACGCATCTCATACAAAATTACGTTTACTGTATTACAAAATGCGATTCGATGCTGATAGATGCGATTGATTTCACCCTTTAAGCGCGCCGTCGACGCGCGGTAGAGTCAATTTACTTGTGATTTTCAACAGCGCCCTTAAAAAACGCAGTCAGCAGCTAAAATTTAAATATTAGTAATGAAACTAAATATAAAGATGTACTTCAATGATTTCATTATATCGATAAAATTAGTTAATCGATTTTTTTTTACTAATGTAATACGTATTACTATAATATAAACTCAAATCGAATTCAATTAAACTGTTCAGTAAAACAATTCGTACATTTGTAAGAATGCTAGACGCAAATGTAGGCTGATCACACGCGCGCCGTTTGTCAACTTTGTCACTTATTTTAACCCTTTGGCTGCCATCCGACATGTTCTCGACGAGAAATCGTACGTGTCTACTTTAACCGTCGCGTGTACAAAGCTTTAAAACTTAAAGTATCCTGTATAGTGTTACAAATTAGATACCTAAAAAATCATGGCAAAGTATTGAAAACGCCCTGTCATCATTTTCAAAATGACTCTTTGAACACACCTTAGCAGAACCTCTTAGTAAAAACCGTAAAAATGCGTAAAGGATTTTTAGTTAGATACAAAAATATCGAGCTCATCTTGGATACTGTACCTACTCTGAACTGCATCACAATACCTATAAATACGACCGCTGCGATGGCTAACAAAATATATTTCTAATTACTGAGCTTTTTTCTCCGAAGGATTTCAATATTGTAGCATGGATTTCTGTATTCCGTTTCGCTTCTAGATTGGCTATATGTGGCCGACGACGCTACTTCACTTTCCCATTTCATTGTCATAGTTGATGCAATGTCCCATAAACTTATAATCACCGACAACTAAGTAGAACCAATATGGCGTCGAGCAAGTCCACCCCGTGTCACCCCGTTTCTGTGGATAAGCGCGCAATGCGCTGCATCACCTCAGCGCGGCGCGCGAGCTGTGTCGCGGCGAGATAGATTATCCGATAACCGGACGGTCTATTGCAAGATAAGTATTGCATTTTGATTAATTTAGGGCCGCTTTTTCAATCTCTAGATAAAGTTATCCGTCAGTTAAAATTATCACCATCTTTTTCTTAAGTCATATGAAAGAAAAGGACAGAGCGAACATTTATCTGACAGATAGTTTTATTTGGGAATTGAAAAATCGGCTCTTACACAAGAATATAGACTACTATAATATAGACTAATACACATTTATGTTTTTTTCTCTGAAAACGGAAAATCTACTTTTTTAGGAAATAAATATATCGATACCATAGTTCACAATCGTACTAATTACGGGGAAAACAGTGGTGTAATTAGTATGATAGTGCTCAAAATCACAAAGTTTCAGTACTAACAAAAAAAAATTAGTTAGTACGACTGAACTGAACTATAGGGTACCGATATTTACTTCGATCAACCTTTCTATAGATTGGTCGAATTATTATAATGTATTTGTGGGGCCGTGTGTGACCAGCCTTACTCGGCCATTGTACACATAATATAAGACACGCAATTGCGCGACTGTCTTGTGCGTTATTCAGACAAATTAACTGGCATCTTAACATTTTCACCACCACGCGACCTTACTGGCTCAGGGTGAAATCCCATTCCTATTTTTTAACTTTCCTACCCTGTCTACATCAATTCCGATATTCACTAGGAGACCAATGACGTGCCGCCAGCGTCATCAGATGAAGTGGCGACATCTATCGAAATGATTGTGAATGTGATTTAATATTTCCACCGTTACACGTGATTGTCCCCGAGTGAATGCCTAGCTTTTTTACAACATTCGCTTTCCTTCGTTGACGAACTTGGATCATAGGATTAAAGGCCGTAACTCTCACGTCATGTCCATGTTGTATTCTTTCTATTCTCTTTAACCCCCCGCAACTACCTGGCCCCTATTTCACCAACTTGACAATTGTCACCTGACAACGACAATTCTCCGTACATTGCTGGTTCCACAAGTAACGTAGCAACCACCTTAACTACTAGAACAAGCAATGTATGGCGAATTGTCAGTGTCAGGTGACAATTGTCAAGTTGGTGAAATAGGGGCCTGATATCTCGTATCGTAGCTACGGTCTTTGGCTACGGTAGCCTAGTGGTTCAGGCATGCGGCTGTCAAGCGGCGGTCGTGGGTTCGAATCCCGGCTCGTACCAATGAGTTTTTCGGAACTTATGTACGGAATATTTACCGTTAGCTTTTCGGTGAAGGAAAACATCGTGAGGAAACCGATCTAATCCCAATAAGGTCTAGTTTTCCCTCTGGGTTGGAAGGTCAGATGGCAGTCGCTTTCGTAAAACTAGCGCCTATGCCAAATCTTGGGATTAGGTGTCAAAGCGGACCCCGAGCTCCTTTAGGGGCATAACCGGGAACAACGCTAGGAGAATGATGAGAATGATGAACTACCTGATATCTCAGAGGTTCTGTTAGATCCTCACATAATTTGCTTCTTACTGAACAGTCGACGCCAAAGATATATTATGTTAATATATTTGCTTCTAATTCCATGTTAATAATAAATAGACAAAAACGGTAAATATATCTATACCATCTCCCTTAACAAAATATTATACCTCCTGAATTCAGATGTGCTAAATCTCTTGCTGTGTTCAAAAAACTAGTAAAACATTACCATTTGTCTCTCTCATTACACTTTTACTAATGAATTTTACTTAAATCTGAATCTAATAATATGGTGTAGACACTAAATAAAATAATCATTAATTATGTATTTTCTCGAAAAAGGATTATAATATAAATTTAGTCTAATGGAGAAAACAGCAACGCAATAGATTAAACAATCACAAGGTTAAAGAGGGGGTATGTTCAAAACGCACCTTCATATGAAACGATTGTCATTTACTATGACGCTCGAGGATCGTGACGTCACGATACCCTAGCATTTTCTCCTCTAACAAGCAACATTAAAACGGTTGTAGCTTCCTAATTTATTAGGATATCTATAAACTTAAATAAAATTATCTTTTCGTAAATAGGCATTTTGCCTTGTTTCATTTTACCCCTATTCTCTTTAGACTGTTTGGCTGACTCTACCTCTTTCTATATTATGTACGTAGGTATATTTATTTAGATAATACAATGTGTATTGCTTATACTTGATCAAACGAAATGTGCGGATACTAGACAAAAAAATATCGATAAAAAAATAAAAATTAAAATTATAGGCTAAAAAAAAAAGAAAAAAAAGCCTGCCGAAAAAAAAAAAAAAAGCCAAAAAAGTGCAAAAAAGACTTGCACTTTTTTGGCTTTTTTTTTTTTTGGTAGGCTTTTTTCTTCTTTTTTTTTAAATGCCAAATAAGTGCAATAAAGACTTTGGCACTTTTTTGGCTTTTTTTTTTTTTTGGTAGGCTTTTTTTTCTTTTTTTTTTAGCCTATAATTTTTATTTTTATTTTTTTATCGTAATTTTTTTGTCTAGTATCCGCACATTTCGTTTGATCAAGTATAAGCAATACACATTGTATATTTAAGTATGTACATAATTTTTAGTTTAGTATCAATCTTTGTAATTACCGCTAGGTTTCATAAATTATCTTTGCATCACCTACTATGAACTGTACTGGTTAGATTTAATTTCCACTACCGTTATCTGGAAGAGGGTGCTCTCTAGCGATAAGGCCGCCAGTTTGCCTTTACTTGTATTGATTATGTTCTGTACAGTGTTATTTTATGCACTGTACCGTACAGTGCAATAAGTTATACACGGTGGAATTTAATCGGTGATCAGGAATCCAAAAATCTTAATTATCAATCTACACAGAAACCAATACGTGAGATCTCGTGCAATATAGCTCACAATCTAATTAATCACACTTAATTAACATCGGTAAAATGTACACTGACTGAATAAATGGACACCCTACTTTTATTAGTTACTCGTAAGTGTACATACGTCAAGCAATGAAGAAGAAGCAAGCAATTTGTTATCACGGTGTTTTCACTTTAGAACATTGTGTAAAATTGCTTTTCTTTTGTTTCTTTTCTTTGAGTCGGATGATATTGGTTCCTGCGACTATAGATGTCGCTAAATTAAATTTAGTACTTAGGGCAGGCGCAAGCCCATCGGCACCCGTCGGATGACGGGAAGCGACCACAGGTCCGGTCGCGTGCGCCAGCACTAGCTGTTTAAATTTTCTTTTTTTTGTTCTAGCAACATTCATTAATAAAGAACTGTGCGATTATTTTCACGCAGCTTTATTATTGTACAATTATTTATATGATAATTTCACTGCCCCTAATGTGTACGGTGCTAAACGAATATATGAAAAATGCAAAAAGAGCATTACTTTTCAATCGTGTTTCAATTTAAAAGGACACAAATCTATTATTCCGACATGAGTTTTCTCAACAGCTTTTTTTAAAACGAAACGGAAAGATGACATATGTCAGCCGCGGCATTTGAAATTCTTTCACTCCGTGACTTTTGTTATATACGTGAATGCGATTTGAATTGTGTTTTCATCAACGACTTTTGCTGTTTCTGGGCTTTGACGAAACCCCTACACTCATTGGACCCCCTGTTTTATCTTACCGGACTACTAAGATCGACGAATCTACCCCGCTTTCGACCCCCTGCTTTATCATACTTGACTACGTCGAACCTGATTTACTCTTTGGAACCCCTGCTTATCTTACCGGACTTGAAGTAGCTTGTGGCATGGAATCTAGGATATGTCTTCGGGCAATGAAAAAAAGTGTTGCGTGCCCAATTGCGGTAAACTTGTAAGTACCTATAACTAATATAATTATTCAAGATTTTTAATTCTATTTTTGTTTGTTCATTCACTGTTTAGAATAAAATAATAAGAAAACGCAGTCTGGTGTGCTGTAGGATAGGAATATGTATCTTGGCAGGCGTTTCCAGAGTTGAAATGCTTTTAGTTTAGTAGATATTTCTGACTTTAGGCAATAAACAGCAAGATTCTTGCTTAACATACTTTTTTTCGTATATTCATCGGCACCTGACACATATTTATCTTATTTTCAGAGAAAGGAATACTACCGAAGGAATGTGAAGGTACAGTCGACTACAAAGATAAGTATGTTTTTTAATGTTACAGAGTATAAGTAAGTGTTAGTAAGTATGTATGTATATCTTATTACTATGGTAGTAAAGTCTATGTATACATATTTTTGTAACATCGTATGGATACATCTCTTTGTAGTCGACTGTACAGCGGATTAGGACGATGTATTGAAGAACATTTAAAAAATAAGAAATGTTGGACTTACCCATCAGAAAGAAAGAAAGAAAGAAAGAAAGAATATAATTTATCAGTGCAAAAACTATACCTACATAAATAAAAGTGTAACAATTTTATTAGTCTGTTTTCAGACATAGAAGATGTTGTGACGTAGGTACATTATAAAGTAGGAAAGCTAGTATGAATAATAAAAAAAATACATAAAAACTTTACTGTACATTATAGTATAGGTAGATATCAATGCCGTGAAGAAATAACGAAAGAACTGATTACATATTTTGATTTAACTTGTCGACTATTTTGGGCAAAATGGTGCAGAGACATTAACAAAATATTAAGTGGTTAGCGGACTGATTACGATAACTCAGATATAGTACAAGACATGGCTTACGAGGATAGGTGTAAGAGGCGGACATCAATAATAATTATATTTACAGGGTGAAATCGGTAAGTATGTGTACTTGCACAGTTGATTATTCTGCACGGCTATCACAAGACGGCGCGTGAGCTCTCTCGATCTTTCTCGTACTATCCGTCTCTCTCTTATTAGAAAACTCAAAAAGAGACTTATAGTGCGCGAAAAATCGAGAGAGCTCGCTCGCCGTCTTGTGTTAGCCGCGCTGTTATTATAAGAGGCTAGCTAATGCACGGCTGTGTCGATTCTGAAGGTCCTAATACTTTACTAATATTATAAAATCCTTGGTGAAGTTTACCTCTAGTTTTTTTAAGCTTTATTTTCTGTACCGTGTTATTTTTAGAGGTGTGCAAAAAGTGTATTTGCATTGTATTGTATATGTAAATACGAAAGTAACTGTCCGTATGTCTGTCTATTACTTTTGCACGCTTAAACCAAGCATGCAACTATATAGTTAGGTTAGGTTAGGTTAGGCAGGTTACAAGGGCTAGACATCCCGGAAATGATCCCTTAACGCACTTGCTGCTAGGAACCCGCCTGGCGGGCGCCCGCTCCGTAGGGAGTTAGTAAGTATGTAAGTAATCTCCGGAACCGCTTATCCTATTTCAAAAATTCCTTCACCTTTGTATAAAATGAACTTTTTGAATGGGCATAATCTTTATTTTAGTGTGTATGCCTGAGTTCTTTGCAATACGTGGGTGAATTTTAACACGTTTCCTGTCCATGGATATATGGACATTGGGCAGGCAACATGTTAAGCAGGCCAACAATTTCGGTACACGTCTTTGTTAATGTAAGAATAAGGGTGTGTTACGATGTATTTGGCTACTCTGACTGCTACTAACTGTATGATGTTGGCTGTACTGATATCACTTAATGCTACCATTGTAACTGGATTTTGTTAGTATGCTCTGACATGTTAAAAAGCCCGTGAGTCCTAGGTACTTGCAAAATAAATATTTGATTTTTGAATTATATTCCAATCTTTTATTAAAACTTTTTTTACAATGAAATCCATCAACTTTGGACAATTAGCAGAGTGAGCAATAATTACACAAAACTACTCTGGTAGTGTTTCAAATTGATGGATTTCTAATTCCCTGAGAATCGAATTCTTCCTACATCCATCCCACAAATATACGTATGTATGCGTAAAATGTAATTATACTCATGCCAATGTATGTGTGATGTCAAATCGGAGGGTGTATGTTATTCCCGCAACTCTAGATGGCTCTACTAGCAATAATGTTGACTGACAACTCTATACTATATATATTCAATATTCTCTTTGTTTGTTATGAATTAGACAATGACAAATTGACAGCTTATTGCTCATTTATGTTTTAAGTTTCTATGGCTGATAGTTTGAAAAGAGGTATTAAACTTGTCAGACTAAACCATTAGTCAACTTAAAAATTAGTTATGATAAAAAAAAACTTGGTTCCACTTAAGTACTACATAAACGTGACCGCCATCGATTACTGAATTAGAAAAATGGGTTCCTGTTCACCCATGTTCACCGATTAAATTCCACCGTGTAACACGATCCTTCTCGCAAAGGGGGGTTAGTTTAAGTGATGGAGAATCGATTCGTAATGTTTAGATTTTTGTGACGAACAATTTATTAGTAAAAATATTAAATTTTACGATTCTGTATGTATAACTGCCCTTAGTCAAAATTTATCTACGGTTAGTTAGATCATAAAGTAAATATAATAAAGAGTAACTACCCCATACTGCGGTCGAATAGTTCTGAGGAACTCTAAGAGATGTCGCTTGGAGCACCACTGACGGATATTAATAGTTTACGTTATACGAAATCTCAAATATTATCATTAACAAATATTCATTTTCACTTATCGAAATTTTTCAAATAAAAACAACCAGAAACAGTCCTTAAAAGATCGTAAATCGATTCAAAATAATTTATAACATCCTTTATTTGTGCGCCATCTAGTGAACGGCTTGACCTTTATTACAGCTTAGCTTGTAAGTGGACAAAGTATCTATGCGCAGGATTCTAGTAGGATAAGTGTCCATAGATGGCGCTGTTTTAAAACGTATATATTTACTAAACGTATTGTTGTTACGTAAATATATAAAAAGAAAACGTACCTAGACAGTTTTTTAAATAAGATAAGGTTGCCTAGTGGTTCAGGCATGGTCTTGGGGTCGAATCCCGGCTCGTACCAATGAGTTTTTCGGAACGTAATAATCTTATTTATTATGTACTTACGGAATGTTTACCCTTAGCTTTTCGGTAAATGTAAACATCGTGAGGAAACCGGTCTAATCCCAATAAGGTCTAGTTTTCCCTCTGGGTTGGAAGGTCAGATGGCATTTGCTTTCGTAAAAACTAGTGCCTATGCCAAATCTTGGGATTAGGTGTCAACCCCTGGCTCCTTTAGGGGCAAACCCGGGAATATCGCTAGGAGGATTGTGATGAGACTGATGAGTTTAGTAGATAATTATTAGAATAGGTAACCTAGTCCCTAAAACATCACACTACAGTAAGTAAAAAAAATATGTATAAATTTATTCGGTACCTATACGTAAAACTGTTTTTATTTTACAACTTATTTGAATATTCTTTCTTTACATAGGTATCTAATACCATAAATAAAGACTAATACCTATAATATGTACCTACTGCCATTCACATTCGAGTACCTATGTATCAATTTATGATTCAAATTGCCAATTAGTACCTATCGAAGTGCTTTACGACGCGCGACGTTGTCAGCCATCCTATATAGGTAGCTCGCTGTCAGCGCCGTGGTTCGATCTGGCAACGTCGCTAACTGTATACTAATTTCCAATTTATTTTATTATTTTTAACATCTCTTCATAACGTTCCATTTCGACATCTTATATATTACAACAAATTAATCACTGCGTGTACATTAAATTAAAATGAAAATAAAGTGACTGCAATCTCTTAAATTAATAATAAATAATGGAGCATAATTATTTATTTCTTTATCACTTCGCACTCTTCTTTGAAACTGTATAATGGTAAAGAGAACTGCGTACAACGAAACGACTCAGTGCAGACGAAATGAGGAAATGTTGCTACAAAATTATTCCTTTAAATTGTAGGTAAACAGCATAAACTTTGTCCATTTGTACACTTGCGAAAAAATTGATTTAGTATGAGTTTATAGTCTCAATTAAAAATACAAATAAAGATAACGTGCGGTATGATAGTTTTTTATAAAAGCGTAGTGAAAATACACGTGTAATTACATGGGATTGGAATTACAAAGTTAAAACGTCAGAAGTATATGGAAAGATAGAGACTTAACTGGCAACACTGTAACTCAGAGACGATAGGTATCTACCACGAACCTAACCTAAACCCTAATGTTATTCTTTTAAAATTTGACCTCCGCTTATTTGAAAGGACCTAGGATTTCATTTAGAGACGGATTTGTTAGCCAGTGATTTACATCCCACTTTGACTTCTAGCGGACTGATTTGATATTATTGCATTTACCAAAATGGCACATCGGTGCCAATTCATAAACTGTCAAGTGACCACACATTGTTCCGTTTTCCAGTTAGTGATAAAAATCGCCTACGGATCTGGATTATCAATTCAGGTAAGCTCTATTTTATTTACAATAAACAACATTATACAACTAAGCACGTACAATACTTTGGTGATGTCGGACATGTATGCGTCAGTCAACTTGACATTTTATCAATTTATTTCTCGCCCCAAAGTGATTAGTGTCCTTATTAATCCTTCATTTCATGTTTGCACTGTACCTAATGTATATCTACATTCCTACATCCAAAGTTGGATTATTGAGTTATCATTTTAGTGTTAAGCTTGTTGCGTTTTTTTAGAAGACATTTCTATAATTTTAAGTAATGAATTAAGTATGTCATGTCTTGAATTTCTTAGCTAATGAAGCAAGACTGAAAAAGAATTAAAAAATTATACGATATATTAGGTTAGGTTAGGTTTCAAATACAGCCGGTTTTTATTCACATATGGCGGCAAGCATATATGAAAATATTAGCAGTATAATTTAATAATAATATAAATAATAAATCAGCCTATATACGTCCCACTGCTGGGCACAGCCCTCTTCTCAAGGATGAAAGGGAAGGGGCAGTAATGCCCACGCTGGCCCACGCTGGCCTAGTGCGTGTTGGGGACTTCACATACACCTCTGAATTTCAAATTACTTTAAAGAAATTGTGTCTCCTCCACACATGAATGACTGAATAAACATATACAGACACTACCTAATCGATCTATCGCAGGAGTCCTAATTTTATCAACTCAACGGAAGGGTAAAGAGGATGATAACAAAATTTAAGTATGATCGGATAATATTGTTTAGTTTAATATTTATTTTTTAAATTTCAGGATCTGGTACTGAAATTACATTAATTGACGTGCGACCTACCGGACAAAGTAAGAAAACCTGACAATGATCCTGAGGAGTGGCAAACTTCAGCACCACAACCCGCATCGCCACAGCCCACGTTATCACATCCAACTGAGGCTCCTCATCTCCTCAAATAAAAAGATGTCTGGAAGAAAGCTCCTCTTGCGTGAACGGGGCGGCGGCGTCGAGCAACGCATCTGCTGAAGGAGCTGCAAGTCTAGAGCAATGCTCTGTAACCTACTTTGCGGGATAGTTAGCCAAAAAATACAACGATAAGTTCAAGTGCATAAAATGATTGCAAGTGATGACTTTAAATGCCGATCTAGATGACAAAAAAACTATTCATTTTGGATGGAAATGCTGAAAATACAAAACTTAAATGCCCAAGTGTGAAGTGACACTTTTTACCAAGTGATTAACGTATGTCTTACGAAATATTAACGACAATTTGATATTGTAAAAAAATAAATAAATATATTTTGAATTATTTGTTTTGTAATCTACAGACAGATTATTTAAATACATTCAAAATGTATATGTACAGAGCACATACATAGACGTTTTTGGAAAAATGATTGTTACTAAAAAAAATATTTTTGTAAATCTCACTAAAGAAATCTCATACAAAATCAGGCTACTTACTACAAAATAAATGAAATCATTTACATATAACACGTTTTATTGAACCCCCTTTTATCTTACTTTTCTCAAGGAAATCTGAATTACTCACAGGCAGTAAATAGAAGAATGTCTCGGATCGCATGTAATGGAGTCAAAAACGCGCTTCCGATCCTTTACTGAATTGAGTATTCGATGTGTTTTATCGAACGAGGGAGCGAAGCGAACGAAGTTCTACGCTTCAGCGGCGCTACCACGAACTTCGAAAGTCGAAGTTCGTAATACATGCATCCCTGTCACTCGATTAAGGGAGTGCGATAGAGATGGAAATACCCGAACTTCGACTTTCGAAGTTCGTGGTAGCGCCGCAGCTTGGGCCGAACACCGTTCGTATGTCCGGTGTCTGTTCGCCTCTACAGGTCGCATTCTCAACCGATTCTCGTGAAATTTTGTGAGCAGGTTCGTTTAGTATATAGTTTTTTTTGTCGAGTCACTTTTTAGAAATAAATAACTTTGTCAAAAATTTCACTTCTGGGTACAAGCTTTTATTGCCGACTGTACCTTTCTGTATACCGTCATCAACTGCTCAATTGAGACGATTCTAACGAGCCCAAACTCGATAGGTTTATGTGGTTTTATTACGGAGTTCCTAAGGCGACCTTTTCTCTCCATCATCAGATCAGCTTGATGGTACCATAATATTGAATTGTCATTCAAACTATACTTATACCTAAAACTTCAGCTCAATCGGTCACCGGGAAGTGGGTCAAATTTAACTTTTCGAAGAAAAGAAGATTGGTCCCATACTAACAGGGCAAGTTAATATAAAGCTAGTAAAAAAAGAGGCCAATTAAGCATTTTATTGACTGCTCGCGTGTGCTCTTACAAAACGGAAAAAAATACTATTATTTTACTTTGTGTAAATCTTTTTTTCAAAGTGACATCTATTGACTGCGTAAAAAAGATTCTTTACAACATCACCTGTTGTAGGTACAGATGTCGTTAGTGTATTCGATGAGTCCGTAAAAGGCATATTGATATAAGCGACATCTATTGCTGACAGCAATCTACATAACCAGATTACTAACGCCCCCTGGTGCTCATAGCAAATAAGGCGGATTTATTTTAATGTATGGCGTTGACATATCTTCTTATACTTTATTTATGGTTAGATTATTGTTTTGATAAAGGTCACTGACCCTTGTGTTATTGTTAAAATGTTACTGAACCTAGTGAAGGTTGTCACTTGCAGTATTTTGCATTAAAAGTTAACTGCCTATAACTTCATAATGCTTACGAATATGAGCCTAGTTTCTTTAGAGGAAATACAGTACTAAATCTTAACAATCCCCCTTTTGCGGAAAGGATCGTCGTGCCTTTCCACCCAGTTACTGTATATTATATTGTATATGGGGATTAGGTGCCAAAGCCCCGGGCTCGTTCAGGGCACTACCGGGAAAAACGATAGGATGATGACGTTTGGATCACAGTTGTTATTTTGGACTATAGTTGAGAGATTGTACAGTCAGCGTCATATAGTTAGTAGCAGCCAGAGTAGCCAAATATTTCGTAACACACCCTTATTCCTACAGTAATAAAGACGTGTATCGAAATATTTGGCTACCTTGGCTGCTACTAATACACAGACCATATATCCTAAAGACCCCGCTTAGCCTAATTTTTACTTACAAACAAAGCTGCCATACTTGCGGGGCGCGGGGGACGTCTAGTGCGCTGTGATTGGTGCATTCAAGGCCGCGCGCGTAAGTGATTGGTCCGGTGTCTCAAATATAGAGTGAATTCACCGTATGTGTGGCAGAGGGGGTCGCCCGACTAAGCGACGTCTGTAGGTTTACTGGTCTGTGTACTAATATGACGCTGAATGTACGGCACGTAGTGATAAAAACAAAACAGCTGGAAGATTTGCAACGTTATTTTATAGTTTAATCGCTCATATCCTTCAAGTCCGAGCGAGATGAAGCTATCGATCCGCCCACGCCTCGGACAGCACCGTAACCCAACCATCTGAAGTACTATCATACCTAAATTACAATATTATATTAACATTAACCGAATGCTTAGCTAGCATTACAAAAAAGTTGATTGCGAATTTCAATGGTAAGGTCAGGTGGGGTAAGAAAGAAGAGAGACTAAACCTATAGGTACAATTTAGAGTTTAGCACTATGGTCGCCCAGTTACAAAACAGTTTTAGCGGAAGCTGACAAATAATTTTCTTCGCAAAAAAAAAACCAGAAGAAATGTAGGACGCGCCAACTGTATAAGATTAATGTTACTGTAGTCAAATTATCAAAAAATAACTCAAAAGACCATTTCCTAAAAGTACGATCAATTATTAATTAAACTTTGCATTTCTTAGTTACTTCACACCGATATATGTAGACAAATACATACACACATCATGGCACATATGGCCTTATTCATTATAAATTCTATTTTATTTTATTCTATTTTAGTTAAAAATCGTTTCTCTTTATCTGTCTTTACGTCATTTGTCTGTGTGAAAAAGGGACAAAACACTTTTAATTAGTTAACAGAGTTCGTTGAATAAGCAATTCTCATTTACTCACAAAAGGACCAACAGTAGGGATGTTCAAAGATGCCACAACAACAAAGACAGTACACACGAAGGATTCATACCCAAAACTGGTTTAACTTGCCCTGAAAAGGCTGAAGCAAAAGCGGCAGAAACCTTCGTCGTTTATATATCCAATTGGTGCATTCATTATGCAACTAATCTTCCAATCAACTCATCCTTTTAAATGTCGGTCTTGTCAGGTTTTGGTCCTTGTGCAAGTATTGTTTTCAGTAACAAATCCATCTTAAGGCTTTGACAGATTTAGCTGCCAAAGTAAGACAACTCTGTGACATTAAGATATATATATACAGTTTGTTTGACAAGAGCATGACCTGAGCATACATGAACCTATAATACTCTGGACAGGCTGTACAGTGAGGGACGGAAAGGCTCCTATGCAGCTAAATTAAGAACTGGTCTTAAAATGGCTGATGACTTGCCATAGACATATTGCCTTCAAAATTATAGACCAATAACACTAATTCCCGTTTTATCTAAAGTGTACGAGAAAGCTTATTACACTAGATTAGACAACTTTTTAGCAAAAAATAACGTTCTAAGACAGGAACAAAACGGCTTTAGAAAGAATAAATCTACAACATTAGCTTGTTTCGATCTTAACAACCAAATAACAGAATGTATAGATGAAGGTATTCCTGTTGGCGTACTATTTCTCGATATGTCTAAAGCATTTGACACGGTTTGGTATTGTGTTTGCCGCCGCCCGTCGGCGCGCCGGACCCCGCCTAAATAATTGATAATTGTTTATAAATTTGCGTCAAATTCATTTTTAGGGTGACACCGTAAGATGTCACGTGACCTGAGGCTCTAGTATAAGTTTTACCGAAACAAAACTTCACGATCGCGTTTGCGTTTTACCCTCAATTTGTATGGGATTTGACAGCTAAACGTTAACGCGATCGTAACGTTTTGTTTCGGTAAAACTTATACTAGAGCCTCTGATCGAAAAACTGTTACAATGTTATTGAGTTTTCACTTCTGCCGGCACTCCCGTAGTGCAACCCGGTCTTTTTTTCCGATGAAGGTTCTTTTTGGGCAGCTAGTTACTCGACTCGGGCTTGGTCTACGGCAGATCATAAAGTGCTCATGCGAACCGTGAAACACCCGGTAAACCCCACCCGGTCCCCGGTCTATGTTTGGGGGTACACTGGACGCCCATAAAATGGCCAAAATTTATAAAAAGGCCTTGTTGCCTTCCGCTAAAAAGATGTTCCCAAAGCACAATGCGTTTTGGATTCTGCTAGAGGATAATGACCCTAAACACCGAAGTCAGTACAGTTCGATTACTGTTAGTTAACCACTGACAGATATTTTGCCTTCATTAAATTTTCAATTTTAATGTCATACAAATAAAGCAATTTTCAGAATACTGTTACCGACGTCTACCTATTTAGAAATAACTACTTAATTTGTATGAGGTTAAAGTTGAAAATTAAATGAAGCCAAACTATCTGTCAGTAGTAAACCCCAAATAATTCTACTGTACTGTATGGGAAACTCAAAATGGCGTCGAGGTTTTGGATTGGCCTTCACAATCACCCGACGCCAATCCAATTGAAAATGTTTGGGCATGGATGAAGCTTAAATTACGGGCAAAAAATACTGTTAGTGTTTCTGACTTAAATCGAGAATTGTAGTCCGCGTGGACGTCTTTACCTCGCAGTTATGCTGACAATTTGGTCAAAAGTATGCCTCAAAGATGCCAAGCGATTATTGATAACTCGGGAGACTATTGAAAATAAAGCTTGCGTGTGTAACACTCTTTAATTATAGTATTGGACATGAAACTCTTACTTTTTTTTCTTTAAGTGTACTGGTCACGCTCTTATCGTACATAGTGTATGTAACTCAATATATATAACAATTAACTATGTAACAATTGTATTAAGATTAATATAATCAGCAATCCATTGCATTTTGTCGGTTCCCATAAATCCTGATCAGAATTTTCCGTTTTACCTGCATCCGTCTATTTCTAATTTTTCGTTTTAATAGTACTTATTTGAACACTAAATAAGCGAGTAGTGGTTGAGCATAAGCTGTGCATACAGCATTAGTTAAACATCTATTCTTACTAGAGTGCTCAACTCAGTACTTCCCCACCTGACCTTACATCGTTTATTGGACCTTGGTGACTAACTAAATATCTGTTCCGTCGCTCTTTCGAGGTTCCAGTCGAAGGTGGAAAGAGCTACTCTAGCCTGGTCCTCGTTTATGCCCATGTCCAGCAAGACTTGGATTTTCTGGTTGCAGTCGAAGAGGACTGTGGGTCCTCCCGCGTAGGTGTTGGTCCAATGTCTCGCAGTGACGTTGAAGAGGTGTTGGTTTTCTAAGTATTGTTTGGCGACGACCGCGTCTTGTGGGTCGTTGGGCTCGGCAGCGGACAGCAGCACTTGTATGGAGAGGAGCACGGTGCGCAGCGTGAGGGCGGCTGCCCATTGATCTTTCAGGATGTCTAAGCATATGGCGCCGGTGACAGATGACACGTTCGGATGCCAGATTTTGGTGATGAAACGAATCTGGAATATATGCGTTGCATGTTAAAGTTTAGTTTTGAATATTAAATAAATAATAAAGGGTATCAGAGTAATTCGCCCCATTCGTTTTTCGTTCAATTCGTATTTCGTGTCGTTATATATTCGTCACACATTCTTTGTTCGCTATATGTCTCTATCTTCCTAAGTCTAATTCTGTAACTTGTCTCATCGTCATCATCATCAATCAATACATATAATAAACTGATCGCTTTCTGTACATGGCAAATATTAAAAAAAAAACTATTATGGGGGACCTTCATAAACGCAAGGGAGACCAAAAAATAGATTTTTGAATTTTTGGTCTGTTTGTCTGTTTATCTGTGCGTTTGTGCACGCTAAACTAGAGCCTCTGGTCGCGAGTAGGGTTACGTGCATTTGTCTCTAGCTGTCAACGCAACGAATCCTCAGATCAATAAGGGTTAGTGCACTAGTGATTCTTCTGTTGTCGCAAGTCGCAAGCGTCCATTCTTTTTAGCATCAGGCACGCCGTATGCCTGAACCGTGTAGACTCGGGAAAGAACAGCTCGGCTAGCACGCGACGGCGCGCGAGCTCTCTCGATTTTTCTCGCACTATCCTCTCTTATTAGAACACTTAGAACAAGAGGTATAGTGCGATAAAGATCGAGAGTATGTCGCGGCCGTCCCATGCTAGACGTGTAGGTCTCGCCCGCCTGTCGTAAAAGGCGACTCAGGGGGGTCAACGGGGTCGTCAGTGATTTCTGTGGCGGGGGCCACAGCACTTGGCCATGTACCCCAGAGGCGATGGAGATGCCCAGAACGAGCCCGCAGAGCAAAGCGCGAGGAGGGTTCTAGTGCGTTCAACCTGAGATCCTAGAGTCCTCCGAATTACGGATGCCGCGGATGCGACTTTGTAGACATGCGGATTTTGAGGCAAAACATTCAAAAACATGGGTCACGCAGTACTCGAACACGTTGCGACTGATTTACAATCGTTGCAAACCTAACGCATCACCAACAGCGAATACGGCGAATCGTCAGATTACAGAAACGAAATGAAGATTCTTATTGACTAATGACGAAAATACTGAAATTGCGCGTGGCAAGCGCCGTGTTGGCCCCTATCTGGTCGCGAACTGTACTACATCCGCATCCGCAAAAACTCCGCATTCATTTTTGCGGATGCGGACCCCCACATAACCCAGACTTCCCTCGAGAGGTTGAATGAACACGAAAAAAAGGCCGTATGCCTGTCTGCCATCATCGTAGTATAAATAAACGAACGTTACCTTGGGCGGATTGAATGGGTAAGTCTCTGGCACTTTAATTTCTAGATGGAAGGTGCCTCCCTCGTAAGGCGTGTCGAGCGGGCCTGCGATGGTGCCGTGCAGCTCGGTCCAGCTGTTGTTGACCAGGTCCAGCGTTATCGCGCCTCCGGCCACCTGGAAACATGGGGTCCAGCTGTTTTAGGGTTGTACCACTAAATAATTCAAATGTACAGAAGGTGCACTGGTCCCACCGCCGGCGAGTAAGCGAGTGTTACTACGTGCTACTCGCTCAAGCGAGTAAAAGCGAGTAAGAATTACTGTGAGAGTACTCGCTACTCGCCGGCGGCGGCGGCGGTGGGACCAGTGACTAAGTGATGAAGTTAGCTGTATGTTTTTTTTTTATAGGGATAATGTTGTCGACGGACCACATAATTGTTTACGCTTGTTATCGAAATAATTATGCATTTGGAAATAATAATGTGATATATGATAATAAAAATATACAATAGCGGGGACGATCGGTAGGATTAAATCAAAAAATGCATGAGTTCAGATTAGGTTTTTACAAGACGCCCATATTTTGCAATGGGATGGGACATATTTGTCATGTTCGCAAAATGTAATCAAAATGAAATTCATATAATGGTGTGCGAATTATTCGATCAATGAAATTGTTGTTATTACTACGTACAACGGAACGTACCTATATATGAAATGTCATTGTGTGCGATGCATCACATCACACTGGCGCGGCCTGGTCTCGGTGGACAATAGTAAACTAGTTATTAGCTGTGAAATTTACTATTGACCGCCACCGCAGGCCGCTCCAGTCTGTTAGAGGCCTTAAGCCTCTCAGAGACTCTCGCGGCCTGGCCGCGGCGGTCAATAGTAAACTTGTCATTAGCCGTCAAATTTACTATTGACCGCCACCGATGTCAGCGCCAGTGTGTTACCTACACCAGGAGATTACCATATATGAGCGTCATTTGGCGCCAAAATGAAAGTAGGGTTTCAAAAACAATTGGCACATCGAAAAACTACATTATGACCTAGTATTGATAAGCCGTTCTTTCTGTATTTAAGTAACATTGTACCAATAAACAAAAACATATAATTTATCTTGCCCATAGCATGAAGGAGCGACCACACCGCTGCTCAAAATACGCTAACGCACCGTACACGCAGCAAAATGTATGAAGAAAACGTGACGCATTCCACACGTCAACGCGTATACGCAGCGTTACGCATCGGTGTGGTCGCTCCTTAAATCTAAATTACACTCACGGCAAAAAATAGAAAACAAAGTTCATATTTTTGCTCCTGAGTCTTATTATTATAATACACTCTTTTTCTTTATCTGTTTAAAAACTTGGCATCTAAATGAATTCGCAACGACAGCACTGCAGCAATCTAGTAGTGGATCTCATGAAAACTTTCTCTTTTCTGGCCCACTGCCATCTAGTGAGAGTAAACAAAGAGTACGCAGCTTAAAATATTAATCTGTAACATCATTGTTTTGATTTAAAAGACAATTTATTTTTAAACTACACACTAACACATTTATTACAGTTGTAGGTCCGCCATTGTTTTAAAACGTTCTTCACGAATATCTCGGATGATCAGTTCACAGTTTAAAATAAATTTGGTTTGTCTATACCTACTTTCAAAAGGTCGCGGGAGTCCGCTGGATGATGGTGGCGCAGGACCGGTCACTTTGGCACTCTTTGGGGGAGGCATATGTCCAGCAGTGGACGTCTTTCGGCTGATATGATGATGATGATATTTTCAATAAATATGTACACATTTTTCACCTTCTCATTTATAATATTCGAATGGATTAGACGAATATTATAAATGCGAAAGCGTGTCCGACTTTCTGTTCCTCGTGAACTGGTGTTGCCTCGTCACGCTTAAACCGCTGAACTGATTTGGATGAAATTTGTTACCCAGATAGTTCGAGTCCCGAGGAAGGACATAGGATAGTTTTTATCCCGAAAATCATCCCCTGAGGGATTGAAGTGGGGGGTGAAAGTTTGTATGGAGCTATGATATAAACGAATTCCACGTGGGCGGAGTCGCGGGCAGAAGCTAGTATTACAATAAGAGACATTATATTTGACATTTTACAAAAGGCCATTTTTAAACTAAACCATAAAAAAGATTAGTCTAAAAGAAAATAAACAGTAATGAGTTTCTAACAAATTTAGGAACAAGTAATTGGAAACTGACCATGATTTGAATAATCAATTTATTTACATCCTACAAAGGAATAGAACAATGGAACTTGAATTATTTGGCACGGACTATTTCTATACCAAGGTCACCTTATTTCAGCTGTCACATGAAAATTAACATACTTATGAATTTAATTACTGTGTACAGTCAACATCAAGATATATCCATTTCGTTCACTGCAATAACTGCACAGCTATCACAGGACGGTCCGCGAGCTATGTCGCGGCGACATGGACTATCCTTCTCCTTCTAAGCGTTCTAATCAGAAAGAGACGGATAGTCTATCTCGCCGCGACACGATGATCATGATGTGAACGCTCAGAAAGCCACCAAGGTGATTCCATAAAGTTTATTTATTTTGATATGCAACACTATTAAATGGTTGATGGTGATTGTGAAGGGAGGCCCGGCCAGAAACAGTATCAGTCGGTAAAATAAAAATGGATACACGCTATTGTAGTTGACTGTACACTGCCTTTAACATGGACCCAGAAAGATATGGAGATATCAGAAGCTTTCAGATGTGTGGTTGGAGACGAATGGAGAAAATTCGCTGGATAGAGAGAGTAACCAATGAAGAAGTGCTGAATAGAGTGCGGCAAAGAGGGAAGATGATAGGGCATCTCATACAACAAAACATGACAGTTTCATACTTAACATAATTAGAAGGATGTACAACGCAAAGCCCGAAAAGAGATCTTCATCACCGAAATCGATATGAGGAGAACTATATATATATACATTTTTTTTTTTTATGATGTCATTCGAACCAGTTTTTGGAGAGGAACAAATGTTTGTATGGGAGCAACTACAATTTTATTAAAGAACATAAATACCCAAAAATTTGAGACAAAGATTGACCTCGCTGGCTGCAGCGCAAAACGCTTCTTACTGATAGACACACAAGTATGACGTCTCATTTGTATATTTTGTACTAATTGTTGTATGGAAAATCAGGTAAATTGTTGTTTCGGTCGCAAAATACTGCGTTTAAGTACATAGTTGTCGTACAATTTTGTTTCTATAAAAGCGTAAAGATTCTATTGGTAGCTTTAAATTTACTCTTGGACAATAAAAAATGCATATTTTTTCTAACTTTCAAGGTTCATATCTTTTTATGATTTTAATTATATTGTATAATTTATGCTTTATTACGATAGTTTGATGGTTTACTATCCATTTAGCATCACTACGTTATCAATTTGAACATGAGGCACCATGCGTATTGAAGGAAAGAGAGAGGGGAAGCAAGGAAGAGGAGGACCTAGAATAAACTGCATAGAGCTACTCAAAAGGAGAGTTAAGGCGCCGTAGGTTCATGGTCTTCTCTCCCTCTCACTGAGCATAAGCGTGAGCGAGACGGAAGTGCGTGCTCCAAAGCGCGGATATCATGTTTTTTAATTTTAATTTTTTGGCTGTAAAGCTGTGTGAAAATGTAAACACTGATTTCCCTCTTATTCCTGCTTTTTAGAAGCAATTTTAATGTTTATAGCTTTTGTGCATAACTTGTTACGAATATTTTAAGTGTATTTTTGTGTGTTTTAGACCTATGTTCGTGATTTTTTTTCTATCGAGCGAAATTTACTTAATCATGTTTCGAAGCACTGATTTCCCTGCAGAAAAGCCTCAAGATTACTATTCATATTTTTTTGAAACCATATTATAAATTATAAACAGACGCATTTTTGTTTCAAAAACTCTGTTCACTTAACTTTGCTGAACCTATGGCGCCTTAATGTTAGGGCATACCAAGATGTCTAAGAGGTTGCGTGGGTTCCGAGTAGATGGAGAGCCTACTTTGAGCTACATGGACGAGAGCTTAGCTCTTAAATAAGAGAAGAAATATACAGTAGGCCAATGCAGGGATTCTTTAGAATGACATGTATCAGTTAGCTTGCACCAACATACTCATAGATTGGTGTTTATTGGTATGACTAGATACAATTCAATATAAGCATTTGTTCCTTACTAACCACCTAGATGTGAGAGGGATGGACTGGATACTATGGTTAATATTCACCATAGAGTGTCCAGCAAACACAATTATGCTAGCGTGCTACTGCTGCACTGATGCATGATTAGTACAAATCAGGGTTCGAAATTATCAAGATAATTACGCTTCTTGATATTTATCAGATAATTATCACTAATATAAGAACCAATGACACTCGAGTTCGCTCAACTGCATAATCCTGAATTTTTCTTGAAAGGGGAATACCCACGGCGCGGCACGTCACGTTGGCACTTTGTGCGTTCGGATAGACGCAAGTGCGGAAATACACGTTCGAATACTTCGAATACAGTTCACTTTCACGAGCGATTTTTTTTGTTATTATCAATCGATAATTATCCATCTGTTATTAAATTATCACGATAATTATCGTGATAATTATCATTGATAATTATCGTGATAATTATCATTGATAATTATCCTTTCGAACCCTGGTACAAATATAATGTAACTTTTTGATGATGATGAGCTATGAAATTTTATATTGATGAAACAGAATGCAAAACTATGTTAGGGTCAGAAGGTGTCCTCTGATGCCTTGGCGGTAAGCAGGAACCGTATACTATATGCATGCTGGTAAGGGTGCTAACAGGGCATTGTTGCCTAAACAAGCATGCACATGCAAGTGTTGGGACTTGGGGACACAAGGCAGTGCAGACTCTGCCTTGAAGCAGAGGAGACGCCTACACACATCCTAACCGATTGCCCTTGCCTTACGCATACGAGGGTCAAACTGAAAGTTCTTAGAAAATCAAAAACTGAGCAATCAAGCAACTTATTACTTTTATTATATCTTTTCAAAATAGCCTCCCTTCACATCAATACATCGCTGCATTCGATAGAACCACTGAGAAAAGCACTTTGCCCACTCGTCCTTAGGGGTCTCTTCGACGGCCTTTTGAAACGCAGCCACTGCTTCGTCGGCGTCCATAAAACGTTTTCCTCGAAGTTTTTCTTTAATTTTTGGGAATAAATAAAAATCACAAGGTGCAAGGTCGGGGCTATAAGGTGGGTGACCCAGTAATTCCACGTTTGCCGTCGCCAAATAGTCGATCGTTTGCTTGGCGGTGTGCGATGAGGCGTTGTCGTGGTGAAGCAGGATCCTACTGCGAGGCCGTTTTTCTCGAACTTTTTCCAAGACAAGTGGTAAACAATTGTTAGTGTACCACTTCGCAGTAACTGTTTTTTTAACCTCTAAAATAATTGTTGCGTAATGACCAGTCCTTCCGAAGAACGAGGCCACCATCTTTTTTCCCACACTTCGACCTCTCTTCACTTTAGTAGGCAACTCCTCGGAAGGAAACACCCACTCAGCAGACTGTCTTTTAGTTTCAGGATCATAACAGTAAATCCAGCTTTCGTCACCCGTAACTACGTCGAACACAGCATTTGAGTCACCTCCGTTGAATCTTTGACCCATTTCAGGGCACCAATCAACACGACGGACTTTTTGGGCTTCTGTCAAATTATGAGGTATCCACCGGGCACAAAGCTTCCTCACCGCTAAATGTTCATGGAGGATTTTGTGGACTTGACTCATACCAATGGCTAAGCTTGTACGAATCTGCTGATAGGTTACTCTTTTGTCAGTCTCTATCATACGCCGCACAACACTGATGTTATCTTCAGTAGTCGCCGTAGAAGGCCGGCCCTCACGCAGATCATCAAAGAGATTAGTGCGGCCACGTTTAAATTCATTAAACCAGTTGTAAATAGTAGCACGAGATGGGGCTTCATCGTGAAAGGCCAATCGAAGTCTATCATAACTTTCTTGTTGACTTAAATTACATCGAAAGTCGTAAAAAATCATTGCTCGAAAATTTTCTCGCGTTAAATTCATGCTCACGTAGTACACACAATTTTCAATTTGCCGCCAAATCGTAAAACAAATGACAATCGAGTGGAATTCGTACACAAAAATATTAAGAAAGAGTTCCATTTTCAAATTTTGAACTTATTTTTTTATTATATTTATTACAAGTGGCCAGTTCTAAAGACTTTCAGTGTCGCCCTCGTATGCCCGGAGAATAGCAAATTTCTTGTGTTTAACAAAATCCTGCAATTCTTCTGATTTGCATGACTTGACCAAGAATTGTAGTAAGTGGCGATCACAATTCATGAGCAGTGGTCGCAGTGATATAAGAGCTCCCACAGCTCGGAAGCCACTACCAGAATAATAATAATAATAGGGTCAGAATCAACATACCAATGGAGTCACAAATAACACCCAACCTTATACTTGCACTCACAGGTCAAAAGCGAATGTGAGGAAGAGAACCAGCATACAATACACTAAATACTCCTGCACACCTCAAAAGTATTACACAGGCAAACAACAGACAGTATTGCCTAAAAGTAATCTCTTCCAGACAACCTTCGGGCAGCGCAGAGAAAATATACAAATAATAAAGGAATAACAATTAATGCCTATGGTTAGTACATATGTGTGATGATTTATGACTATATCGACTATGGTTGATTCTGGCCCTGTTATAATTAATGATTGTCTCGGTTGATGGGCGTATCAACTATTTCTTGTTGTAATTCCGTCCCATTAGGAGACAAAATTAAAGAGATTCTTAGAAAAATCGTTACAATATGGACTTCTAAATTGCCTAGAAGATGGTCCATACAAAAAGGGGTCAAACTTGACAAGAACACCCCACATTTGTTGATTTAAAACCCAAAAATCGCAGTTTTAAAAAGTGACTCAGAAGACGCAACCATGGCAACTAGTGACAGAAAATAGTTGATCCACCCAGATATATTTAACAGAATGCAAGACATATCGGACAGATGACAATATTGGAATTGTATTGAACCTATCTAATAAAACTGATTTTAATAATGAGGAATTGTTAGTATTTCTACCAAACACTTTATTTTCTCTTCCCACCCAATAAATATAAGATAAGGCATTTATAAGTTTAATGATAACTTGCAAACTCATTATTAATTTGTTGATGGTTTGAAGTGACTTTAAATAGTAATAGCAGCCTCTCGTGCATCAAAAATGATTACCATGAAGAAAAATATGGGCAATTGATGCATTTTCCAAACAATTTTTTCCTCTCAAGATCCACCACCATCTGTCTATAGTTCCATACTGATTAGGCAATCAGTCCAATTAAATGTGATTTCTAAACAACATACACAGTAAGGGCACTTTTGAGGTACTCATCAACAGCTGTTTGTTTTAATCAATTTCAATTTATCAAAGTATCATGAGTGTTGTAGTACAAATGTGAGTTAGTATATTATAGGCGCATATGCATGTTTCGTTTCAAGTAAGACGCTTGGAGTAACATAAGGAATCGAAGTTACTAATAGTCTTTGGTAGGAGGAATTCAAATGCGTATTTGATTTCTAACGCAGAAAGCGAAGGCCGTAGAAAATGCGTTATATGTATAGCGGCAATTAGATCAACATTCGCAGCAAATTAGTTAGAACTTTGAACTCCAAGAGTATTCTCGCTAAACTACGAGACAACAAAACTGCAAGTAATTGCTTCCAGGTTGCTTTAGGTTATTATTGCTAAAAAAAATGACTTAATGGAATTAAATCTCTCACCTCTTCACTTTTCATGATTTCCTTGAATTCTCTTTTAATTCGTTTGGCTGATATATTGGCCATTATTGAAATCACCACTAAAAATCGCTGAACTAAAATTTGCTCGGGTTTCTGAAAGACAACAAAATAAGGATGCTTAGGGTTGCCAACCCATGAACCCACACTGATTCTTTCTCCTATATAATATGAAGACTGTTTATGTGAAAATAATAAAGTAGTGCGTCTTATTTAATAAATATTAACTTTGTAATATGTTAATTAAGAAGACAAACGTTTAGTTTACAAAAAATTGAGTGACATTTTATGTGGCTATGTCACATGATCCCTTCAAGCTTTCTAAAGTTTCATTCATGGAACTCGAACAATACATCCGATTTATCCGACATAAAGCATTGGTCCCTATTGCACTCGCAATTGGCCAGAATGGGACGAATGCTTTATGTCCCACATAAAACTTAGCGTACTAGCAACCGTCAAACGAGTTGTACTGACAAATTGACTTAATTGTATGTCTAAATCAAGAGCATATTAGCACTTGACGTTTAAATTTTCGTTTTATGTGCAAGACGTAGATTTTCTATGAATGGTTACATTTTACGTAGCTGACGGTCTGCCATATTAGCCCATGACGTTAAAAAAATACGTCTGTCTTGGACGTAAAACATGACGATAGAAGCTGTCAAAGTGCTAGTTTACTAGCCCGGCTGGTTTCTTGAAGATGCGCATATTATATATGTATACGTAGGCCTTTTAAATAAAAGTAAATTACTTTGTCAAATATCCTGCGGCCAATTGTATCGTTTTCATAGTGTTAAAATGTATCTGGGGTCTCGAGTGACCTACATAAAATTTCGTCCGTCAACGGTTCATATCGTCACGTTTTATGTGCCAAAACAAGAGCATGTTAGCATTTGACGTAAAAACAATAGTTTTATGTGCAAGCCACATAAATGGTCACATTTTACGTACGGTATACCATGTTAGCTCATGACGGTAAAATTATATACGTCGGTTGTGGACATAAAACATGTGCATAAAAGTCATCATTTTGCTAGTGTGCTAGGGCCGCACAATCACCACAATTTGGACCATGGAAACATATAAATTCTTTGTATTTTTTAAAAATTAGGTTTGCATTTTACTGCGCATATTCTTAGGAAAAACTAAAAATATCACAATCATGAGACAGTGCTTTGGTATGGCAATATTATTTTTATTAAATTGTATCCCTAAAATGACACAATTTGTCATAAGTTGGGGCTGACAAATCAGAAGTGATAATTGTATGGTTTGTAGAGCCCATGACAAGTTCTGACAAATTACAAGTTCTCTCTGTGCTTCTACCATGGCGGACACATGCTACCTCTTACTTCCGTTCTTTCTCTTTCTGTCATTCTGTCATTGTGGCATTTGGATGGTTACCATGGATATTGTAAAATGTAAATTTAGGAGAAAACATGTGTGTCAAACAACCAATGCTTTTGACGAATACATTGAAAACACGTACTTATAAATGGATGGATTAAGATTTTCGTCAAAGCCAGCATAATAGATACCAAGAACTTTAGAAATATGACAGTTGGATCAGGACCGCAACATGCCTCCAGACGATAGCAATTAGTCAGCTTCTGATGGATTGGGGCTGACAAATCATGACATGTATACACCCCATTAGAGATGTATAAGGTATCCAAGCTTGTGTCAAAATTAAAATAATTATATTTATATCTCATAGGTACCCATAGCCGTGCAGAGGGGCTACCGCGAAACGAAAACGAACTTCGTGCGTGTATCTCCCTCTCTGTTGCACTTGCTAGTTCGAGCGTCAGAGACGGATATACTCGAACGAAGTTCGTTTTCGTTTCGCGGTAGCCCCTCAGAGATGTATAAAGGCATCGATGTGTCAAAAACTAAGTAATAAAATAATAAAATCAAGTGAAGACAGAGTGAAATCTCTCATATCAATTCCGCAGAACAGTGGAATGAACTTATGCTTATCGTCCTTGCAAACATCACGGCTATCACGAGACAGCGCGCGAGCTCTTTCGATTTTGCTCGCAGTATCCGTCTCTCTCTTATTAGAACACTTAGAACAAGAGGTATAGTGCGAGAAAAACCGAGAGTATGTCGCGGCCGTCCCATGATAGACGTGCTGATTAGTTTTCAAGAACTTAAAAAAATATTATTCATTAAACATTACGTACAAGATAAGTAATATTTCTTAATTTATATTAACAATATAACAATTATTTACATTCATTCACATCCGGTGACTATATCTACACTACATCCGGGAATAGACAATGATGTTTGTACAAAATTGCCATTGCCCTCTCCCTTTTTTTCGTCTTAAAGTCTGCCAAGTGCCATAGACAAGGCTCTCATTCTCATTCATCAGTCTTCAGAAAGAAACGCACGCAAGAGGCTTTATGCTATGGTCGATTGAAATCGGATGGTGGTGTATATATTTTATTTCTTTCCGTGAATCTTTCTTTCGAAGATTTATTAATAAAAGTCAAATTAAAATGGCGTTTTCCGGTCGGTAATAGCTTCCAGGCATATTTGAGTGTCAACATTACTAAGTTATGGCTAGTGATTCAGACTGTGTAAGGACATAGTTATGTTAATGTACTCCTCATGTCACCGGGTTCCACCTATGTACCTGGCCCTCGAAGGTGCGTTACTCTTGGCTATTTATTTACGTTACTCTATGTTATGTGTATTGTGGCCAGAAGGCATCGGATGATAGTTGTTAGTTGGTTTTAATTCATAATGCGCCCTTTGTTTGATTCAGTACTTGGTGTAACATAAATAAATTAAGCGAGGCCCTTGTTCGGCGCTCGCTCGGCTCGCTATTGCTCATCTGGCGATGCATACATTCCATTTTTCTGGGATTAATTATAACTTACTGAACAAGAATACTTATTATGGGATGCCATAGTTTTATAGTTTTTGTTTGTTGAAACTTTGTTGTTATTTTGGTAGAATATATTAACGCGGTCGTTTTTATTCGTGATACTCACATTAATTTATTTAATTACTTGTGTAGTCTATCACTTAAATTACTAGAGCTCACTACAAGACTTGTATTATAAAGCTTGCTTCTATCATAATTTCAATGGAATTGATTGTTTGCGATTTTATTTATTTATGCTTAAGGTAAGGAGTACCAACAGCTGCAAAAACATGATATAAGTCTCAGTCTCATTTTATTGGCTTGTTGATTTATTTACACTTTGTATAACACTGCACATTTTTGTTTACCTATTTATGTCAACACCTATAAAATGTAGATAATTTTAGTTAATTTAATATTTAAAATCTGCTATGCAACTGTTTTATGTCTTTATGCCATTGGCCATAAATATAATAATGTTTGAACACATTAGTGTTTCAATTTTGAAAAGAAAAGGTCCTTTGAATGTAACAAGGGTTGAACAAAAACCATTGATTGGTTTTCACATTAACACATTTCTTTTGAGTCCAATGGATGACCAAAGTCCTCTATTTTACTGTTTTTACATAACTGGATCATACATAGTAACAACTACTTATTTTTTTATTTGTTCAATTAATCAACGGTTTTTTTTAAAAAGATGCTTATAGCGAATTATATTTTCCCACCGTCCTGGTCTTTTATGTCTTGTCTAACTTGAGACATATGGGCCTTTGTATGGACCTTGTGTAAGCTTTTGTGTCTCTTTACACATCTGTTGGACCTGTGTTGACTAAAGACTACATACAATTCTTGTAAGATTTACCAAAAGAAAATGATTCACAAGACAGTCAGTTTATTATATTATAATAACACCACATGATTATTGTACAAACCTCACTGTTGTCTCCTTTCTTACAGGATTCAAAAAGTTTTTAAGCCCAAGTAATGTAAGATCATCACACCTGTTTCTTAAAAGAGAAGGCAGAGAATGTGAAATGCTATGATCCTGTTTAAGTTCCTATGCTTCATTATCCTCAATTGTTATCCTGAAAAGTAGTTGTTGACCATTATCAGAGGTTTGTTAGATGTTTAACTTTGCCTAAATTACTTGTTTACCAATCTAAGAACTGTTTGGAACATGCTGTTAGTAACCACGAGATTGCTACAATCGAAATAACATCTACGTAACTATTTTCACCCTTAAGGGTGAATATCCACCAGATAAGATTACATACATATATGTGAAACCTTACATGCTTGACAGCTACATGTCCAATGATGTACGAAAATACAGCTTTGTCCATTTCTGGTTGATATTCATCCTAATCCGTAGTTTGCTAGGGTTCACCAGAGTACCTGCTACTATGAACTAGTGAATTGGAGAGTGATTTCATAAGGCATTAATTGTTTTGTCACATCATGGAATAACATGTGGACGCTTGAGGATATCGAAAATCGGAAAACTATGCTACATACTAAAACAGCGGACTTAGTGCTAAAGAAATCTCCTTCAGTTAAAATTAACACTTTTATTTGAAACCTTGGAAGGTTTTTTAAATCATAGCTCCAAGCTGTATTCGACCCAGCGACCTTCTGACATGCGGCCAGTCACTCTCAGACAACTAAGCTATCGAATCTGTTGCTTGGTTCAACAAATCGTTCAACCAGTTCCCCCATATTACGTCTTAGCTAGGCAAATTAAAATTCAAATTAATTTGTTTTTTTTATTATGACATTCTAATGTCCATTCCCTCTCATACAGTGCCTAACAGGGAGACATATGACCTCTAGCCGCTCAAAGTCCTTTAAAGGGCCTTGTCAGTTGTTGAAAATTCAAATATATTACCTTTAAATGTGACCCAAATTTTAATGTTTATTTTATTTTATTTGTTATTTATTATTTAACAGAATAAAGAAACTTAATAATTAACAGGGTCCCACAAAACTGTCAGAACAGTTTGTCTGTGTGACCCCTTTATAGTACAGAGTTAACTAATTTGTACATACTCAAGTTATGTTTGTAAATGTTACATACAGCTATGCCTGTTTGTTTTTGCGTGCTGGGCGGTTAGAGGATATGGGTTGATGATGATGATGATGACTTTAAATTTACAGGGTTGGGCACATTAAGTGTCCTAGTCTTATATCGTATTTTTTTCAAACATAATCCAACTTTTTTTACCGTATACATATGTTTTTAAATAGACAATTTATTCGTCTTTATGATGTCTAGACTTTATCTGGACATTTTTTTGTCTTTCTTTTGTTTTCAACAATGGACGCGAAACGTGAGCTCGTTGTCAATTTGTATATGAAAAATTTTCGCCCGTGCGAGATATTAAGGAAGCTGAAATATTTAAATATCAATGTTAGGTTCATATCGCGGACCATCAAGCGATTCAATGAAACAGGGTCTTCACGAATCAGGCCCAAACCTGGACGTAAACCATATGTTCGTGTCAAAAAAGTGATCAAAAGTGTTCGTGAGCGTATTAGGCGAAATCCAGCTCAAAGTGCAAGTAAACTCGCGAAAGATATGAAAATATCCCGACGATCAATGAGTCGTATATTGCGACATGATCTTGGATTGAAAGCCTACAAGAAACAAAAAATTCACGGATTAACGGAAGCCCAGAAAAAAGCTAGAGTGACAAAATGCAAGGAGCTACTACTATGGCACGAGGGTGATGACATTATTTTTTCGGATGAAAAAATGTTTCAATTACAAGATAGCCACAATCAACAAAATGATCGCGTGTATGGCGTTTCGTTGAGGGACATACCAGTGGACAAATTAGCTGTACAGCGATTTCAAAGTGCGTCGGCCGTCATGGTGTGGGGTGCGATATCGCCTAGAGGCAAGTTACCACTGCTGTTCATTGATCGAGGAGTCAAAATCAACCAAGATTACTATATTCAGAATGTATTGCAGGGTCATTTGCTGGATAATGCCCGAAAGTTATATGGGAGTGATTATTTTTGTTTCCAGCAAGACAGTGCCCCATCTCACAAAGCCAAACGCACTCAAGACTGGTGTCGAACGAATTCGACAGACTTTATTCCGTGGCAAGAATGGCCTTCATCTTCACCAGACTTGAATTGGATTTGGACGTTGGATTTTTCAATATGGGGATTTATGCTGAGTAAGATTGGGAGCACACACGGCATGAATTTAAATTCCTTCAAGCATCGGTTGGTGAAGATATGGAACGATATTCCAGATGAGGTAGTGCGTGCCGCTTGTAATTCCTTCTATAGGAGAATGCGGAAGGTAATTAAAGCAAATGGAGAGAGATTTGAACTTATGAATTAATTTTGTAATTTATATTATATGTTTAATATATTTATTAAAAAATATTTGAAATCTGTCGAGTTGTTTTCATTTTATGGATATTTTCAAGTAGGACACTTAATGTGCCCAACCCTGTACATACAATCTTGTGTAGCTAAAATTTTATAAATTATATGCAATAATTTGTTTCCCCACTTGTTATATATGTCATACTGGATAATGGCTATTTAGCCGGAGTCTGCGTTAAGTCTTACACGCCCAGAACAATGGGGCTTGATTGCTATCACTTAGTGGGAGTGTGATAAGGGGCATTATATCGTGAATCAAGAGTCCATTGTGCTCTCATGTGTTTATTTCTTGGTGTACGGGTGTAACGCGATTAAATAGTAGCTGTTTAAATTCTGACGGTAAGTCAGACTAAGGATGGGTTGCACCTAAGTATCTGTAATTTTGAGGTGTTCGTTAACATCGAAATGTTTGGAATGTTTGAGAAGTTTCTATGCAATGACAGCTGCCGGCGCCATATTTAGCGTTGATCGGTCTGTAATCGTAAGTTGGTGACACTCGCCCTAAGGTTGGGTTGTACCAAACTAGGGCATACAAACCGAGATCCCGGGATCCCGGAATCCCGGAATCCCGACATGATTTTTCCGATATTTCAATATCGATATTGCAAAGGACCAATATCGATTTATCGGAATTCCGGGATTCATATGTAATGTTCTGATAACACGGAATAAATAGTATTACACAATTGATTTTGATAAAATCAGTACTTATGTCGTGAAGAGAGATGTCAAGATGATAATTTACATTTTTTTGTTTTTTGTAATATATCTTGTGTCCCACTGCTGGGCAAAGGCCTCTCCCCTAGACTTCCAACTATCCCGACTCATTTCCAATTCTGGCCAGTCACTTTGAAAGACGTCCAGTTCATCCCGCCATCTCGTCTTCGGCCGACCACGGCGCCGTTGCCCATCGTGTGGCACTCACTCTGTAGCTACTTTAGCCCACTTCTGTGGGTGCATACGGCAAACGTGACCAGACCAGTCCCATTTGAGTCTAGCAGTCTTCACTCCAACGTCGACAATGCCCGTTTTCGAGCGCAGAGTACTGTTTTGGATCCGATCTATCCTTTTCACTCCAAGTATGCTGCGCTCCATAGCCCTCTGGCAAAACTTCAGTTTGTTCTTTTGTAACTCCGTCAGCGACCAGGTTTCGGAACGTAAGTTAGGATAGGCAGTATACACACGTCAACGAGCCTCCGTTTGAGGGCCAATGGGAGATCACCCTTCATTAGCCCCTTCATAGACTAATAGCGGTTCCAAGCGTTGTGGATCCGCCTTTCGACTTCTATATCCTGTCTAATTAACATTAACTAATTAAATTAAAACTAAGTTCTTTTAATCTAAAAAAGGCCTTCGAGGCATTGTACAGATGATGCTGGCGGCATTTCTTCGCTGAATTGCAATGCTGATGGGTTGCGCGAGAAAGCCGCCAGCTCTTCGGTCCCCAGTTATGTCAACCAGACGTTTCGCGTTTTCCGCAAATAACTTTTGCGCACTGGGACCCCAGGGACCGAGGGTCTCGACGCCAAATGATACTAAGTTGTACTCTCTGCCGAGGCCAGAGGATATTTAATGCGTTTCAGATATTCGGCTTAATTGTAGTTCATTTTCGACATTTTAAGGTTATTGCTACTACTTATTGGATCACTTAGAGAAATTGGGCATTTCTCTTTATGACGATATTGTCATTTGGCTAGCACCATGAAAATGGGTCATGGGGACATTACTTTTATTTGAGAGGAAATTCTGTTGATTATTGAACATATGTGATGGATCCTACCATATATGAAAAACTACCGAAGGGATTGAAAGACGTGCTCTGTATATCGGAATTCCTGTCCCAATAAAAAAAAAATACTTTTGAAAAATACAATCTAATACATGGACGAATTCATGAAGCCTTGAGAGGCTGAGAAGTTATGCAGTGTTATTTGTATTTTTTATTATCAATTCTATTATCAACCCTTGACGATCATAGTATTGATTCCTATAGATTTACATTAATGTGATTCATAATGCAATGTAATATTATGAAATAAATAAATATCTATATCAATATCATATTTTCTAGAGAAAAGTGGTTTTTTAATGACAAATCTTCAAAACTCACCTTTATATCGAAATAACGATATTAATATCGAAATCCCGGGATTCAAATCTAATATCGGATTTCAATCCCGGGATTGAGAATGCTCCGATATTGCATGCTCTACACCAAACCCTATTTCATCTTGAGAGGTGTTCATTAAAATCTGTATGTTTGGAAAGTTTGTCAAGCTTCTATGGAATGACAGCTGCCGGCGCAATATTTAGCGTTGATCGGTCTGTAATCGCAAGTTGGTGTGACCCGCCCTAAAGCCGTATTCATACTTATGTCGATGTCGGTTTTGAAGTGCACGGCTAGCACAAGACCACGCGTGAACTTCCTCGCTAGTATAGACTATCCATGTCATGATGCGCCTGCATTACACCGCCACGGCTGGTGATATGGTGGAGTACGTTCGTCAGAAGACCGGCTTCTTGCTGAGGGTGTTCCAGCTGCGTTCGCGCCACTACGTGCACTTCAGCTTGTTTGTGGTGCGCGTGCCGCGGCCGCTGCAGGTGACCGTCGCATGTGCTGACTTCTGGCCGAAGGGTGTCGTGTTTCAACGGTTCCGGGGCAACCTGCCGAATCCTACGCCGGAGATGACGATGCAACGGGCCCACGCCGTTTCGTCGCCTAAATAGTATTATTTGTTGTTTTTAGTTTCGTGACGCATTGGTGTTACTGTAATGTCACGTAAATGTATTTGTCAATAAATAAATAAATAAATGATATTTAGAACACTCCATCTATGTCTATGTCTATGTCGCGGGCTTATGCTAGCCGTACTGATACTGCTGATGATAGATTTCTCTTTTCTGATGGATAGATGGATAAAACGTTTATTTGTTTGCTACAAACACACAGAAACATAATAGTACAAAAACAAAAGCAAACTTTCCAAATACACATATGATATTTGCTCGAAACGAGCATACATTCGTTTCATTAAAGAGCATATGTCACAGTACCCTTACGTTGGCATGCGCTCTAGTGAAAATCGGAAACGCCAAGTTACTTGTAATAACTACAACTTGGAAAAGTAGAAAAACCCCCGACATTTTCATTTCAAAGTCCAATATCTCAAAAACGGCTAAACAGATTTTCATGAAACACGGCTAAGAACACTCGGCATAAAATTATCTATGACACAAAAAAACGTAGCTACGATACAGACAGATACACAGACACGTTAAACTTATAACACCCCTCTCTTTGCGTCGGGGGTTAAAAATGAGTCTTGCTACTGCACTGTACTCATTATACATGCGTTTCCAATTTTCCTCCAGACCAAAGCTGAAATGTAACGTAGATTTCCTTAACTCTGGAAAAGCAGCTTTACGATGCTTCCGACGTACTTCCCTGGCGCTTTCTTTGCAACTTTCGCTCCTGTCCCCGACCTCAGTTTTGTTTTGTTCTTTTTCCTGACAGTAAAGAGATTCCATTAAAAATCATCCCATTCTTAATTACTCTCATTCTTTCTCATTATTTAGTTAACCATAATTGTAGATTGACTAGATTGTGTCTCAAGGGAGCAAAATTATATATTTACGCCGAGGGCGGTAAGTATATGGCATCTTGAGCGTAGCGCCCGCCCTCGCTAAGCTAGCTAGGATCCCTATCCTATTATCATCATTGCTCTTGTCGTTGGAGTAACCGCCACTTTTCTCTGTCCATTGCCAGCCTCTTGGCTTCCTCATATGACTCGACATCAGCTTTATCTTTTATTTGCCTGCCTGCCTCTCTTGCCTTAAATTTTACCCTCCAGGATGTTTAGGAAGAAACTGTCGATGTCGTGCCGTATCAGGTGGCCCACCATCTTGTCTCTCCTATTTCTAATACATCCTAGCAAACATCTTTTCTCATCTACCATCTTTAAAACCTCTTCGTCTGTCTTTCTCTCCGTGCAGCTAATCCTTTCCATCCTTCGCCAGCACCACATTTCGAAGGCCTCTAGTCGTTCTCTGTCTCTCTGGGTTAGCGCCCACGACTCGCTCCCATATAAAGCATATCCTATTATACTTTAGTATAATCTTGAGCGTAACTAGGGATTCAAGTGTTTACGTCCAAGACGGAAATAAATTTGCTACCGAGTGACACATACTTTTTTTCATACCTTCTATGAGGAAAGCCGAAATCCCTCAGTTGAGGGCAATAATCGCTCTTTTCTGATTAGCAGGATTAGAGAAGAAAAGTACAACTTTGATCCTGGTTTTGGGGGCTGAGAAGTACTTCCTAGCTTCCAAGCCTTCCAATTAAGTTCCTATATAGTGTTCATAATGTTGTAGTATACCAACAAACTCTTTGTTTCACACCCAATCCGGTTAGGTACCACCATATTGTCATTTACTCATTTATCGTGGCCATAAAGTACTTTCTTTATTCTTTAGACAGGTACTTAATTATAATCACGAAGGTATATAGTAGACGTTTCACGACCACTACCATTTCCTTTCGTTCGATTGTATCGCAAACGCACGATCACGACAAATGCTAATGAGTGTACACAAATTTAATCCATACCTATGATAACTAATACTTTAAATGTAAAGTGAGTATTGTTTCGTATCGTGTGCCAAAATATAGCTTACTAGCTTCTGCCCGCGACTCCGTCCGCGTGGAACTCGTTTATATCGCAGCTCCATACAAAATTTCAACCCCTTAGGGGATGATTTCCGGGATAAAAACTATCCTATGTCCTTCCCCGGGACTCAAACTATCTCTATACCAAAATTCACTCAAATTGTGTCTCTTATTTTTGAACCATGTATTTTAAAAATATGAAAATAATCATGGACATAGAGGGCTTATCAAATTCTTTCAGCAAAAATTGTTTTGAAGAAGATCGGTTCGAAGGTTTTTGAGATATTTCTAAAAAACTGCCTTCCTTAAAGAAAAGGACGTAAGTGCCGTAAGATTTCAGTAACGATACGACCTTTTTAATAGGCACGGAACCCTTCATTGTGCGTGGTCCGACACGCGCTTGCCCGCTTTTTTTTAAATTCATTATATGTACTACTGCCACGATTTTTTTCACATTCTCAGTAGTAGCCATTGAGCCGGCAAGGGGGGGGGGGGGGGGGGGGGGGTGGGGGGTTGCAACTCATAATATTTTTGAACAAGCTATCCAGCGGAACCCCACACCCCATGGATTTAAAGAAAAAATACATCGCCACTTTACGTATAGGGGAAATACCTAACAAAAATATTTTATTAAGATTTTCTTCTACTGTTTTGTTAGCGTGATTGCTTTATATACCTTTGCCGAATCACAGGTTTCTAGTAGTACAGGTCACTGAGCTAAGCCGCATAGACGGACAGATGGACATAGCGAAACTATAAGGGTTCCTATCCTACTTCCTTGTTGACTACGGAACCCTAAAAAAGAATAAAGAAAAATGATTACAGTCGATACCAATTCCAATGGAGTATCATTAAAGGCACACCATCACAACATCGTTATAAAAGTATCTTCGATTTAAATAAATCCCCCAATCATATTCACTGCTATATTCGTCCCAAAAAATATGTCACATTCCAATAACACTCACACGCGAACTTAATGCTCAAATAATTGCTTGTCTAATTTTAAACATTGACAAAGCCTTCTTTTCCACTCGAAAAACTCCCCAATTAAGGCGCTCCATATAGTGACTGTATACGCGTTGGCTCTGTCCCTTTCTGACCCGTTACAAAAGGTAGAGAGGTATTGTTGGTTTCACGCCGTACCTGTGTTGCCACTTGTAACGAGTGCTGCTCACAACTCGCATGGAATTAACAATAACGAAGACCTTGACACAACAATGTGGTTAGAGAATATGTTCTAAGGTTCCCTTTATTCCTTTTTACTGACGAGACTTAGGAAACCCAGACGTTTTTAAGATTTTGACAATGGTTGCGGCGGGCTTTGAGCAAAACTGTATACATTTAGTTTTTGGTTTATAGTAGCTGACTTATTTCTATCTTCGGAACTTTTTAATTAACCCCCGGCGCAAAAAGAGGGGTGTTACAAGTTTGACGTGTCTGTCTGTGGCATCCTAGCTCCTCAACGAGTGGACCGATTTTAATCCGAATGATTTGATGTAATGGAAATGGTTATTAGCTACGTTTCAACAAAAGCGGTTCAGTTGGTTTTGAGATATTGAACTTTGGAATTATCAGGGGTTTTTCAACTTTTCTAAGTTGTTAATGAGACACGTATAAGGCTGTACGGTCAGCGTCATATAGTTAGTAGCAGCCAGAGTAGCCAAATATTTCGTAACACACCCTTATTGTCACAGTAATAAAGACGTGTATAGAAACATTTGGCTACCTTGGCTGCTACTAACTATATGACGCTGACTGTACCGGTATAATATCAAGATGCGATGCACAGGTTTAAATAAACGTCCACTGTGCCTGTCAATTGAAATGCCTTGCGGTTACGTTCCATTAGGTTTTTATAAAGAACCGAGCAAAAACATTATATTTATCACGAGTGCGCAAATATTTCAAAGATCGGCGTTGCTAGCTTGCAATAATATTTTTCTAAAATGTAGTCCTTTTGGCAATGTGACAGCGACTATTATCACTTTGCCTTCACGGTGTAAGTACGGTGAATTATGTAGTATGTCTATTCCAGTACCTGGCGTTTGAAGTGCTTTACACAATACATACACACGTCAGGTATTATACGGGCCCCTTGGCCATTCAAAAGCCTTACAACATTGAATTGAGCTTTACGGGCTGTGATCAAACCGTGGCACATCGACGGTTGCCTGTCGCATTATGGTAATTAATCTGTAATCATGTTCGGAGATGTATGTGCATGTGTAATTATTGTCTCAAATCGAATCAAGTTATTAGGAAAGCATGCATGTTCTGAATGCAGAATCTGAATGACTCATGCATGCTTTGAATGTGCATTCTATGTGTGAGCCCATACGGCCAGCTTAAGAAATCATTGAACAATTGGTATCTAGCCGCGTTGGGCCCGTTCAGCTGCCGCGATGCAGCTATGTCAACTGTAAAATAACTTCATTAGAACTGCACTTTTACAACCAGAAAGCTGAAGTTCATCCCGTCTGAAACGGCCCTAACGGAGCTGTATTGGCGTTTCATAAAAGTTGCTGAATTTACAAAACAGTACGGTTCCATGACTATTAGGCGCTTCTTTGGTTTTTAAGAATCATTTCTGCGAGTTTAATATTTTTGGGAGCTTTCTCGTATCTAATCAAGTCAGTCAACTACACACGCAGTAAGGTCCAAAGAAGGGTACACCCTTCTTTGGACCTTACTGCGCTATTGGTCATCGAATCGGGGGCAAAGTAGTTGGGACTAGCTGAATTTTGGACCACAAATAGATGACTCTCTATTAGAACAAGAGGTATAGTGCGAGAAAAATCGAGAGTATGTCGCGGCCGTCCCATGATAGCCGTGCTGAGCGGCGTAAAAATCATAACTAAGTAGGTATTTTATGGGCGCATTGATGCAATTTAACGTATTGATGTTTCGAGGCTCAAGTGACCATTGCAAGAAGTAATAAATGGCTTTGCCATAATGAATGTCGTGTTGTCTAAATATTTTAAGACTACTCGAAGGTCGACCTAGCTATAGTTCTAAATGGTTTTAGACGCTAGACGTAGAAAATCAGATTGCAAAAATACCTGATCTGAAGGGCAAAATACCGTTGTGTCCAATAAGTTTCAACAGCAGTATTTGTTACGAGTATGCAGACCCTGTATCATGGTCGGCCTTATCACACGATAAGTGATAGGATAGAGCGTCCGTCACTGGCTGACACCGTTCGATAGAACGCGACGACGCTCCTATCTTGTCACTTATCGCGTGATAAGGTCGACCATGATACGCTGTCAGGAAACCTTTAATTTTTTTTTCACTAATACGTAACAAATATATCATTATTAAAATAATATACATAGAGACAAAATACTGCAGTACTTACATGAAAAAAATTATAGCTTCTGGAAGGTCGAAAAAAAAATCTATCGAAAAACCCGACCCGCGTCACTTAATATGGTTAATTTGTATTTGCTCTATAATATTGAAGACCAATCATACAAAAAAACACGAATGTTCATTTATATCTATTAAATTACTTTCGGATGGAAAGTATGCAGGATTCTTGAATAAAGTATCCTAGAATAATTTACTATTTTTACTGGAGAGAAGTAATATGCACAAGTCTATTCTCATAGCAAAAGAACAATAGTGTTCAGAATCTTTGCTGCCGCTCAGATGATGCTCGTAGCATCGGACTGCTTAAACTGCTGACTATCAAAATCCTATTACTGAATAAATCGGTCTAATGTTAATCTTAATGTACAGTCGGCATTGTATAGTTAGTAGCAGCCTAAGTAGCCAAATATATCGTAACACATCCTTACTCTTACAGTAATAAAGACGTGTTGCCATATATTTGGCTGCTACTAACTATATAATGCTGACTGTACTCGTAGAAATCGAAACCGAGTCAGCTTCATTAAGTGTAAAATTAAACCGCTTTGCATGCATCGCGAACACGGTTACAAATACATTTAATTGTATAAACTCATAGCACATAAAGGCGGCTGGTACCATTCTGAAATGGAAATACATTCAGCAAATCCTTCCTATTTGTGACACAAATATAAATATTACATGAAAGTTGGCCCAGATCGTCAACCTGTGGCAAACACCAAACAGTACCGTAAACATAAAACAGGCTTACTGGTTCATGCTATAGTTATATCGTTTACCGTTTTTTGATCACGCAAACTTCGACCAGCCGTTCGGGACAACACGAAGGTAGTCGGCAATAATATCAAAGTGCTCTATTATATGTGACACGGGCCTTTGTTAGGGGCGAATGCGTCGCATACGGCGACTTTTTATCTTGGGTCACTGAGGCGAAGCTACGGCATTTCTGTTTTTGCCCGTTTTTGTTTGTTGAATGTGCCTGTTTGCAACACGGGAGAAACGATTCAGTACTGAGTATGTCGATCCTGCTTGGATGCTAACGCGCTATTGTTTTGGGTGACAGTGAGTGTAGAAATAGTTGGGGTCATAGTCCTGTCTCGCGATAGTACCTCTATATTATTGAGAACAATATAAATATAACCGGCTAAAAGTAAACACCTTTGTTATATTTGACACAACCTCATAAGTCATAACTGAATGTTATTAAGAATAAAGGTACCTAATTGATACTTATTTAAATTGCAATATGTAATTGCATACATCGGACACAAGCCGCTCGATCCTCAGAAGTGCATACCTAATTATCATCATCATTATCATACCAGCCAAAGACTGGATCCACTGCTGGATATAGTCCTCCCCCAAACAGTGCCAAAGTGATCGGTCATGCATAATTATAAAGTAGTATAATCTTAGTTTCGTTACTGATACATTCTAGTTTCGCGTTTATTTTGTCGTTTGGGTGATTCATTATCATCATGATCATCATCAAACCGGCCAAAGACGTCCACTGCTGGATATATTCCTCCCCCAAACAGTGCCAAAGTGATCGGTCCTGCATAATTATAAAGTAGTATAATCTTAGTTTCGTTACTGATACATTCTAGTTTCGCGTTTATTTTGTTGTTTGGGTGATTCATTATCATTATCATCATCATCAAACCGGCCAAAGACGTCCACTGCTGGATATATTCCTCCCCCAAACAGTGCCAAAGTGATCAGTCCTGCATAGTTATAAAGTAGTATAATCTTAGTTTCGTTACTGATACATTCTAGTTTCGCGTTTATTTTGTTGTTTGGGTGATTCATTATCATTATCATCATCATCAAACCGGCCAAAGACGTCCACTGCTGGATATATTCCTCCCCCAAACAGTGCCAAAGTGATCAGTCCTGCATAGTTATAAAGTAGTATAATCTTAGTTTCGTTACTGATACATTCTAGTTTCGCGTTTATTTTGTTGTTTGGGTGATTCATTATCATTATCATCATCATCAAACCGGCCAAAGACGTTCACTGCTGGATATATTCCTCCCCCAAACAGTGCCAAAGTGATCGGTCCTGCATAATTATAAAGTAGTATAATCTTAGTTTCGTTACTGATACATTCTAGTTTCGCGATTTTGTTGTTGTTGTTTGGATGGTGTTAATGCGCCTGCACGAGCATCTGCGTCTCCTCTCTACTGTCTTAAATTAAAACCCTAGATACGATCTCTCCAACTGTTATTTGAAAAGGTAACACATTGATGTAAAGCGAACAGTAATAGTTGAGGCGTGTTTTTCAAACTCAAACAGATAATGGAAGCGTGCAGCGTGCACGATATTGCGCGAAACTCGAGTACTCAGCTTTATGATGAGTTTAACATTGGATAACTGGCCGATTCCGTAACAAGTACTGGAGGCGAAAAGGTGCCAAAAGTTAGTGAATCGCATAGCTGTTGACTACACAGCTGTATACGAGGGCTGCCTTTTAAGTTCTGTCGTTTGCAAACCTCCCGTGATTGCATAAAAAAGAACTAGTGTCACGTTAAAATATTTGAATTTAGAATTCGAAAACAAAAGAATGACTCGAAATCGGCCCAACCGTTTTAGTACAGCGTTCGTTCAAAGTTGACAAGTCAGTTGTGAAAATGGAAATTTCGAAGGAAAATTTACGTGCGATAATTTTTTACAACTTCAAAAGGGGCTTAACGCGACTTCAGTGCTTCGAAGAGTTGACTACGGTTTTCAATGATAAAGCACCATGCCTTCGGACTGCGGAACGCTGGTATTTAGAATTTCAACGTGGTTGCTCTAGTCTTGGTGATAGACATCGTGAAGGTCGACCAAAAACAGCCGTAACCCAGGAGAACATTGATGCTGTACGGCAACTGATCATCGAAGATCGCCATGCGACATACCGTGAGATAGAAGCTTCCTTAAGTATTTCAGGGACCAGTGTTCACAGTATTTTGCATGATCACTTAGGCGTAAAAAAGTTGATCTCACGCTGGATACCACATTTACTCAGTGAAGACCAAAAAACGGCTCGCGTTCGATGGTGTCGCAAAACTCTGCGGCAATTCAACCGAGGAAACTCGAAACATGTTTACGACATTATCAGTGGTGACGAATCTTGGATATATGCCTACGATCCCGATTCTAAACAGCAGTCGACTGTTTGGGTGTTCCAAGATGAGCCAAAACCGACCAAAGTAATACGCTCACGGAGCACTTCGAAAAAAATGGTCGCCACGTTTGTGGCGAAAAGTGGTCACGTTGCCACCATCGTGCTCGAGGATCGTAAAACGGTTAATGCTGACTGGTATACCACTGTCTGTTTACCAGAAGTCATCGGCGAGTTTCGAAAAAATAACCCAAGACGTCGTATAAGACTGCACCACGATAATGCGAGCACGCACACCGCCCGGCAAACTATTGCGTTTTTAAAAGAGCAAAACGTCGAAATTCTGGAACACCCGCCGTACAGTCCAGACTTAAGCCCTAACGATTTTTTTACTTTTCCAAAAATCAAGCAACGACTTCGTGGTCAACGGTACCAGACGCCTGAAGAAGCGGTTGAGGCATACAAAACGGCCATTTTGGAGACCCCGACTTCGGACTGGAATAAGTGTTTCGAAAACTGGTTCGATCGAATGAAAAAGTGTATTACATATCACGGTGATTACTTTGAAAAACAATAAATACCATTTAACACTTAAATTGTCTTTAGTTTTTCCAAACGACACAACTTAAAAGGCAGCCCTCGTACAGCTGTGTAGTCAACAGCTATGCGATTCACTAACTTTTGGCACCTTTCGCCTCCAGTATATTTTACCTCCTAGCTCTTACCACGTCATCGGAGATCAGAATTACAGTGGTCCTTCGCTGGCGAGCTGTAAGTAAGCGTGAGGAATTCCAGACCAGTAGACCACTGCAATGGTGGATTTAGGAAAACTGCTGCTTTGGAAATGGCGATTTTTATTATAAGGGATTGTTTAAGCCTCGCATGCAATCTGCTACAGCTTCAATATCAAATATCCTTGCGAATTAGACAGTTCAGTGCCCACGGGCACAATTAGTTGTGTTTACATGCATCTCTCGGGTACGAGATCCATTCAATGTTACACTGATATTATATACCGTCTGCAGAGATATGTCTCGATCGAACCGATAATTCAGTCAAAAGACGCGTTTCTTTAAGTGCACCTAGTCGCTCTGTACGGGTTCTCGGTTGAAATACTTGAAATGTTGCGATCCTATCTTGTGCATTTCGGAGGAAAGTCTCGGAAATATCCGTTTACCTGCATACTAAACTTTACGGTTTAAGAGATCTTGTGATAATTCAAAGCGACTTGTCTGCTTCGCTGGATAACTTTCAAAACATGAACATCACGGAACAGTTAGCGTTACATCTCTGGCAAATGATTGAATCTGCTCGCGACCAAGGATGTACTGACACATCCGAAACGTAAAGTAACCTCAAAATAACATTAATGCGTTAATAATAATAATTCGTTACATCTTACATCTCCAATCCTACTAACACAGAACTTTACTGCATTTATAGGTTTTTGCATACCTAAAACTATGTAGTATTGTGTGATTGCCAAGTCACAAAATTATATTGAGCAAGCAAATAAATAATAATAAAATAAGAATGCTTGAAACTTAGTACTACGAAATATCTCACAACTTGTGACTGTGGAAGAGTTTCGAGCCTTGGCGTCTTTTTTACATGGAATGTTTTGTATGGGATCTCACTTCTTTTTGTAGGTTATTGTGTTATCAATACTACAAATTATGAAAGCAGTCCCATTCTTGCTTTTTCATTTTTAGTCCCATTCACTGCAAATGTAACTTTGTAATACTATTATTCATGCAGTATGTGTATCTAGAAAACTGTACCGAAATTGCAAAATATGTTAGTTTTCCCTTGATATATACACTAAACACAAATTGTATTCTAAATTTATTTTAAATTTTCGGCTAGAAGTGCCTTAGACTTTTGATGATCAGTCAGTGAGTCAATCAGTCAGTCAGTGACAAAATTAAAAAACTTTGGCTAGTTATAGTTCTTAAAATACTGGTTCAAATTGAATGCAATTTGAAATATACCGTGTTTATACAATACCGGTTTGGTTAATGAAAATTCAGGCTTCTAGTTTTATCCACAATGAAGTTATTGGGGGGTCGAATATGGCCTGAACTGCTTCGAGAAAAGCATTGCACGGCCGTGCCGCTGTTTTGTTCGACCCTTGCCGTCAAAAACATTATTTTGTTACTTTTTCTACACCTAGCTGTTAAATACATGTGAACACAGGTTAGCCTTAGCACATCTGTGATGGATACTCACCCCCAAGCTAGCCGTTATGACACTAACTATATTCAACAGTCACACAACTCAAAACAGTGATTAGCGTAGGGAGATTCTGTCGTTTGATTTCTATCAGCGCGGTTACGGAAGCAGCTCCCCTGCTGAAGGGATGAAAGTGAAACGTGTATCCCTATGTGAGTACAAATAGCAACGCGAATGCTGACCGTTGGTAGACCTTATCTCGATGGAGTAAGGTTTAAGATTGTTCAGTTATCTGAGCCGACGATTGAACAGTTAATGGGCAAGACACGTTACGTTAATAGATACAAACATACATTCCGACTGTTTTGCATCACCTTATCCCATTGCATTTGCATAAACCAAGTACAGGTTATATGTAAATACTGACTATACAGTATTATTGCTATTTGGAAGGTTATATCTAGAAGAAGATCGAACACGTCAAACAGTCACCCTCGAGGCTTGCCCTCAGGGCCACGAAACTACACTAGGCAGTAAATAAAGCAAGTTTAGAAGACTCGTCTTCGTCATTCCATTACCACTTACATGATGGAGGTGCGGGGATTGATCACTGCTACGTAAGATAAGATAAGACCACGTACCGGAAGGCGCAGCGTGGGTAGGCCCCCCGCAAGGTGGACTGATGACCTGGTAAAGGTTGCTGGAGTTCGCTGGATGCGGGTGGCGCAGGACCGGTCACTTTGGCACTCTTTGGGGGAGGCCTATGTCCAGCAGTGGACGTCTTTCGGCTGATATGATGATGATGATGACGTAAGATAAATGATAATACATAGGTACCTAGTACCTACTTGAAAACATCGAATTGTTGATTTCGCTCGCATAATAGCGGTCAAAAGCGGCCTACTGCATTCCGCGTTATCCAGCGACCTCTGTCCCTGAAAATTAGCATTTTACGAAATGTGTATTCATAATTAAATATAGCCAGCGATGCCACTAGCCGCTGAAAAAAAAACCTAATTGCTTCCCACCCCGCTAATTGTACTCCCAGACAGAGGAAAAGAAAAATTTCGTTGCTAAATTTACAAGTAAAACGAATTGTGAATGGCTTTATATTTTATTTACGCTAATTTATTTAATTGATGTTTGTACTCGTAACTTGGCAATAGTCGCTATTTTTAGACTTTAAAATGGAATAATTAAATTAGTAAGCTAAAAAGATATCTAAAGATTGAGAGTTTCTGTTATATTATGTAGTAGACAAAGTAGCCTAATATAATATAGGTATCGCAAGCCACTCTTACCCCTACAATAATAAATATGTGTTGCGGTGTACTTAGATACTTTGTCTGCGACTAAACTATATTAGCTGTTGATCTAAAGTCTAAAACACAAAATGAACTCATTTCAATGAAGTGAAAATTATCTAAATTTAGTATGAAATATATGAGAACACACTTAGTTATCGAATTAACTACTACTACACACATAATTCATTAAAATTAAACCCTATTACTGGTATTAATTCCACGAAATTCTCATTAATTTGAGACTGGCGTGGCGGTACGTTTGCATTGTTCATGTAGTTCCGAAACATAGACACCCGACATCTCCGCTCACGATCTCATCCAACTGATTGGCTCGTGAATGCACATCAACTAAACTGAACGGACTTCTGCAGTTGATATCAATATGATATGTACAATTGGAGCGCTCTTGGGGTAGGTTGCACCCAATCCAACTGTCCCAGTCTGTAACGTCTGTGACAGGTGATCTATAGCTATCGCGATACAGTTGGGCGTTCGTCAGAGGCGCGTTTGTAGCGCTGCAAAAAGTCGCCGTGTGTCGCGCCTGGGGGTCAAATCGTTTTATTTTCGACATGTGATCTTGTAAGAGCAGCTAAAGAGAAGTACAGACCCGAAGTTGGTTTGTACGGACCTGTATTAATTTTTCATTTTACTGCTATGCAATAGGGTGCAAAGGTGCGATATTTTGACCTCAAAAGTTAACTTGTCTTGTTAAAAATAACTAAAATAAGACATTCAAAGAGCTTATATTTGCACGGCTGCTGCATCGGAAGATATTAATCTAATTTGTTACACCCCGTCCTGTTTGCGAGCTACGTACATCCAGGAGTCTTAAACTCTCTGTCCTATTTCACCGTACTGGTGTCCTCTCAAATTCCTTTGCTGTTCAGGCTACTCGTCTGTGATATGATCTCCCTCTTACCGTCAGGCAAAGGGGGTGTATTGGAAATTATCGCGTGCTTTGAAACGCTGTTCTGACTATGTTAAGAAACAATAAGGTCTGATTTTCAAATACTTATATGATTTTTGACTATATGATTGTTTATCTGATTTAATCGATACATGATTGCCTAAAATTTCCTCGATAGAAAACAAATTACAAAGTTGGGTCTTTATTTTCCTTTTTTTACTCAGCCTACTCAAACAATACATTATTTTACGACACAAACAAGTTAATACTATAGTATTTTATCTCCTCTAAAATCTCACTTAATGAAATATAAATAAAACTTCACTAAGTTAGGTATTTATCGAAAATTGACCAAAACAGCCATTCCCGAAGAGTTTTAAAGATCTAAGCATACATAGGGACAGACAGCGGGAAGCGACTTTGTTTTATACTATGTAGTGATTAAAGATTGATGATCCTCATATCTTTGTTCGGGTTCATATAATTGTATGTATTTAAGTATGTATAAGTAAGTTTAAATTGTATGCATTACATATGTAGGTATATATGTATGTTAATGTAATTAATTGATTTGTGTTTCCATTCGAGTCTCAGTATTTAGGATCCTGCACCATTAAAGTTTCTGTGTAGCCCAATGGTTGACTGGTAGAGAATGCCTTAAAGCAGGCCGCCAATTGTACCTTTATTTTTATATTTGTGCAATAAAGTTTAAATAAATGAATAAATATTTCCTTACAAAAGTCGTATTGATACTGAATACCAAAAAAGGTCCTACGGTCCTGTGGAAAACAAGTCAGTGTGAATAATCTAGTTAGTTATGAATTATGATCTTGTGATATAACCTTCTTGCATAATTACATTATTTATAAAACAGTACAGCCTTTATACCATTTGTAAAAAAAAAACATAGGTATAGAATGGATGTTTTTTTCCAAAAACACGTACTTAATCGAAATGAAATCACATTAAACACTAAATTATTAGGTAAATCTGTATCGTTACATCGTATCTGGTTATACTCGTACCGTAGCTTGACTTGAACACTCAGGTGACCGTATGCGAGCTTTCCACAATCAAAATTATATTGTTTAACCCATTATTTGCTGATAGGAATACTTTCCGTGCCAAACATTGTTTGACATCACAAAGTCATAATTTGATTGGACAGTTAACAAAAGCAGTTCAAATATCTCCTAGCGATGTGCGGTTTTCTGGCTCCGGTCGACAGCGAGTGTCTTTTGTTTATTCTAGCTCTCTAAACTCAAAAGGGCGTATGTCACCATGGAACTCGTATGCATATACGACTTTTTATAGCACGGGAATGTCGACTACCGGGCTTAGTGCACCCTTCTATCAGCCGCGTTCAAACGCGTCCAATTCGTTCTGCTGATCACAATTTCGGTCTCATTCGAACATTTTTGTTACGTACCAAAAAGATAAACAAGGATCCTTTGTGGTGCGATTCTGTCCATCTGTTTATGCGAATTGAATTCGGAAAGGATGGACAATCCTATCCTTACTCATTGGATGACTACGCTGTGCATTCTATTGAACATTTTGTATTTTACTAACCTAATTTCTTATTACTAACATAATTTTAGAGAGCCGATGTCCGGAATAAATAATTTAATTTAATTTAAGTAATATCAACCGATACTGTGTCGATTCATTTATGTTGCAAAATATGTACTACACTCGCGGACAAAGAATACGGGTCGGTAAAATACCGTCATATTTCCTAAAATTGTGCAAGGTTCTACAGTTTTTTAGGGTTCCGTACCTAAAGGGTAAAAACGGGACCAAAAAAAAAAAAAACTAAGACTTCGCTGTCTGTCCGTCCGTCCGTCTGTCTGTCACCAGGCTGTATCTCAAGAACCGCGATAGCTAGACAGTTGAAATTTTCACAAATTATGTATTTCTGTTGCCGCTATAACAACATATACTAAAAACAAATAAAATAAATATTTAAGGGGGCTCCCATACAACAAACGTTTTTTTTTATTTTTTGCTGTTTTTATAGATAGTGGTACGGAACAACCCTTCGTGCGCGAGTCCGACTCGCACTTGTCCCGTTTTTTAAACCCTGTCATGATCTTTACCTAATTTCACATGTAAACTGCGAAAATAACGGTAAAAAAATACGTTACTAGGTTTAAATCGGCCTCTTAAAAACCAATGAAAAAAACAACGTTAACTGGGCGAGTTAGCGCAAAAATCCTTATGTTTGAATATTGATCGGAAATTGCTAATACAGTTTTACAGGTATTATAAAGAATAGTATATTATGTAAATAAAACTAGTCTTAATATTAAAAAAAAACCTATTGCGTTTATTTAATTTAGGGTGATCCGAAATTTTTGACAGCGAGTGTATTTGTTCTCGTATCATAGAGTAGGTTAAAAGGATATACTGTACGTTTGTTTGTGGCTGTGGAGGTAACTTTTGGTGTGAATGTTAATAATATTTATTTGTGTTGTATCACGTCTGTCTGTCATATCACGATAATATTTTACATGAACTTTCTGCCACATAACCGATCCATTCCCGCGAGTTTTCGTCAATTCCTGTAGCCTCCCGCTGTCAATAATGTTCGAAGAGTTTCGTGGAATTGGTGCCTCGTTCAGTCAGCCAGCCACTGGCATCCTGTAATATAGGTGCAGCGCAGTGCATCTATGTGAAGCTGCGTTTACACTCGTTTCACGTTAAGTTTGATTAGTACGCTGAAGGCTTCGAAGCTAGCCGCTCGCCTCAGACGCGCTCTGAAAACTGCAACATACGATGATATAGTGCAGCCGTTTAGTGCCCGCGTGCATTAACGAGTTGAAGAACTGTTTTTCGTCGATAATTACTAAATCCTAATATTTACTTTTAATAATTCATACAATATATTGTAATTTTGAATATTTTGATACTTTTGGACTTCGTTTTTTCTCATGGACATGCAACAAGTACCTATTAGGTAGCCTCGAACGATCTTTCTTTTTTGGTTTATATTATATTTAGTTGGCTTTTATGACAGTGAATTAGGTTTATAATTATTCTGTGTTTTTTTTTCAGTTTCTGTAATGTTTTGAGCATTATGCAAAGAAAATTAGTTTTCTTAAACCCAGTGCGTTTGATATTTCATTAGAAATATAATTATTCACTGTCAGCATTAATAAATATATAATTGCAGTTATTATACACAAAGATTTGCCCGCGACTTCGTTCGTGTAAACTCCCGTATCATCCTATTTTTGGGGTTTGATTTTAGGGATAAATAGTGTCTTATGATTTAATCCATGTTATAAACTATACCAAATGTTATCAGAATGTGTTCAGCAGTTTATGTGTAATTGAGTAACAAACATCAAATTTTTACATTTATAATATTGTAGTAAGATTAAATTTAGTTCAAAGTTGTATAAAGCTCCGTAAAGTAAGGTTAGGCTCTGTCGTGCAGTGGTATAGTGCCGGGTGCTTAACTAATACATTTTAATACCAGTGGCTCTGTGCACGTAAACCCATCTTTAAATATATATTTTTTTTTAAATTTGGAATTACCAAAAAACGATTGATCCTACTCATAAAATTTCATGAGAATCGGTTGAGAAATTCTACCTGTAGAGGACAACGGGGCAGCCGGGCATCCGGATACGCGAAATAATTTAGGTTCAAGTTGAGAACTTCGGTTCACTCGCTCGTTCAAATAATCAATAATTAATAAGAGTATTTTAGTTGAATTTGTTACTATTAGTATTGAACCAGATTGGTCTGACTTCCATCCTTATTTATAAATCCCGCAGTATTATTTAAATACTGTTGTTAAATAAATCTAGTGGACCTTTGTGAAGTGGTAGTCATTGTTAGTCAGGTGATAAGTGTTATTTGCGCGGTATTCTAGTTTCAATCATATCTAAAGAGGTTACACGTGCTCAATTGTTGAAAGTTGCCGAAGAAGGCTTGGAAACTTCGCCTCCCTGTGAAAATTGAAGTGCTAATGTAAGTTGAACGTGAATGTGACTTGTTTTGTACTGGATCTAGCTGTGAGTTTGTTAAAACATGACTGACAGTTACTAGAACTGCAATCGTTCTTTCCTGCCCCGCTATTCTGTAACCTGTTTTAACCTCACCTCACCGACCTCACCGTTCCGTACAAATATATCTAGACGCCGCGATTCGTAGTAACTCAGCGTTATCAGAGGTCTAGTTTCGTTAGGCGTGACGGGTGAGGTGAGGTACATTAGCGCGTTCAGAATAACAGCCCTGTAGTCAATTGTTAACAACATGGAAGCAGCATGGAAGTTTTTATCTTGAAGGTTCAAGAGGTTACCCCGGTTTATGCAAATTGTGCGTCGAACCAAAAATAGGGTTTTAGAAACTTTAGCTACCTGTGTCCACTTTCCGTTCCGGAAAGCCGTGCACTTAGATAGATCTCCGAATAACCCGATTACTAAGGGTGTGTCCACTAGAGACGTGCTCAGCTGTGTTTTCATATATGTATTTGAAACCACGCATGCTTGACGATTATAGTGAAAATGCCTTACGTCCAATATTTGACAGCTGTCATCCTAGTACAATTTATGTCATCATTGAAGTTTTTTGTACCGAGATGACGGGTGTCAAATATCGGCTGTTAAAAAAATCGAATGAATAGTTTTATTTATTTAATCGTATGGCATACTTTATTTCGCCTTTAAGTTTGTCACTCTTTAGCACCACCCAGGGGACACGTGCAGGGTTGTGTTAGGTGGCTCCTGCGGACGCGAGTAACAGTTATATTAATAGTGATAAAATATCATGAAGTTGTCAATGTCAACACTAGCATTTCGTTTTTATAAGGTTTTAATGCCCTGCGCAAGCAACGACGCTTGCATCGACTTTTGTCACAAAATCAACCTTAAAGCAGCCATGACCATAATAACTTGTGGCATAGAGATACACGTAATTTTCACAACTGTAGGCTAACTCTCGCTGGTACAAAACAATTGTTACTTGGTATATTCCTGAAAGTTTAAGCGTCAATTTTTGTATCCATATAGGTATGTAGCGAACCAAGTAAGTACGAGTAGTTTAGTTTGATTATATTTTAATTTGCCGTGGCCAGCGTGTAGGTACTATCTGGAACCAAAGGTAAAAATAAAACCTGCGAAGCGAGGTTCTCGTCAACTGAATTTAATGCGAACGCAACCCTCAAATTGTCGAAGAGCATCTTTCGGTGCCCAGCATCATCAATTGATGTCGCATTTAGTGCAGCGGGCGTGGCATGTTTGCAATTTTATCACTTATCGCTGTGGAAAAGACGTCCGTCTCGTTCTGACAAGTATGCGAGTGCGAGTGTGAAGGATGTCTTAGCCACAACGATGAGTGATAAAATGGCAATACGTTACGCCCGCTGAAGTCTATACCTACAGCACGCCTAGCACACGACGGCCGCAACATATTCTCGATTTTTATCGCACTATACCTCTTGTTCTAAGTGTTCTAATAAGAGAGAGACGGATAGTGCGAGAAAAATCGAGAGAGCTCGCGCGCCGTCGCGTGCTAGCCGTGCTGGGCTGTTATTCACTACGCGCTAATGCAGTTCACCCCTCCCGCCCACACCTCACCCGTCACGAAACTAAACCTCTACCTACGCTTAGTTATTACGCATCGCGGTATCAAGATATATTGGTGGGTGAGCGTTGAGGTGAGCTTAAAACAGGTTACAGAATAGGGGGCTGGCCATCATCAGTTGATTTCGTATTAGATTTGAAGTCTATATCTGTCAGGACTCCGATGGGCTTATTTAGCTCAATATTTGCCCGCGCCCGGAAACTTGCGTAAATCGGTATAAAATAAGACTATAAAAACTTTAAAATAAATTAAAAAATCATCATTAAAAAAAATATCTGTGATGTTTAAGAGTAACATTATAATCTAGATAAGATGATGTATAATATGAAGATGTATACTTTTCTGAGATTTTTGTTGGTTTTACAGCCTAAGCGCTTCAACATTTCTCATTTGATTTGATTGATTAAAGGGACACCAGGGCCCCAACGTGACCTACTCCTTAAAGCCAAAAATCACGCTCCGGTCCTTAACATCCGGGAACAGGGGCGTTTTTGCAGTCCCTTACATTTTATAAAATGTTATTAGAGTTGACCGTGAAATGTAAAGGAGTGTTTTTGATCATTTATTAGAAATCAACGCCCAGATTAACGAGTTTATCAACTGTAAAAGGTGTATGAAGATAAAAAGCGCTGAATTACCCTTGTTTTCGCATTCACATTCAAAAAGAACAAACAAAAACCACCCTCAGACCAAAGGCCAAATGGAAAAATAAAATGGCGCTCTTTGACATAGACGAAGCGTCAACAAAGTTTAGTTTATTAATATACAGTTACTCACTATACAGGGTGAAAAATAAATCAAACATTTTGAAAAATCACTTGTTTTAAATATTTAAAAGGCTGCCAAGACCTAATTTTGTTGAAATTGATTTTTAAGAAAAACTATTTGTTTTAGCACATCAAAAAAATATATGGTGATATTCATCGTATTTCAAAGACCGTGGATGGATACATAATTGGACGAAATCGGCTCGATAGAAAATAATTGCAAAGATTGGTCTTAAAATCATCATTAAACGGTTTTATGTCTTTATTTTTTTGACGTATGGGTCTGCAATTAAAAATATGAAGTCAACGTATTCATACCTATACCGCCGAGTCAAATAATCCAGTTTTTTTATTTCAATATTTTTCTAAGACCTGGCCGCCCAGTAACACTCGCTCTCGTTTACTCCGATACAAATAGACAGTGTGCGCCGTATTCCGAATCCTCAAGGGCATTTTGGTGTTGACAGCCTCTTAAGACGCTGGGATTTTTTCTCTTTTCAACATTATGTGCCAACGTGTTCTTAAACGCGTAGAATATGCCGTGATTTTTTAGCCTTAATGAAAACTGGCTACGAACAGAGACCTCGCCAAGCGGGTTCTTGGGAGTGAATGTGTTATTGTTCTCACATTCGGCACCGCATACATTAATTACGAGAAGGAAATTAAAAGTGAAAAAACAAAACACGTGTTAAGGGGCTGTATTGAAAAATATCGAGTTGTTTGAAACGCCATTCTGACCATACTAGCAGACAATGAGGCCTGATTTTCAGATATATGATTCTTGATTATATGTTTGTTGATCCAACCAGATCGATACACGATTGCTTAGAATTTCCTCGATAGAAAAAAAATCCAAAGTTGCGTCGTAATTTTTAGATTTTTAACCAGTGTACGTAAGCAATATGATATCAAGCGGCGAAACTTCGTTGAAATGATGACTCGTCTTGAATCTGATTTTATAAAATATACTCCCTTCATAATAACATTTATCCCATCATTACTGATTTCACGTTTTTGAAAGCAAACGCCCCTTTCTGAGGATGTTGTTTCCTTGTCTGTCAAACGTTATTGGCGTAAGTTTGTCTCTTACGCGCGGACCGCCCATTGAGCCCATTCGGCAACCGGCCGTCTTCGAGGCAGGACCTATGTTATTCAGCGCCTGCAAAATGACTTACGAATTATAATTATACACCAGTATATGTAGGCCTACGGCGCCATTCAACCCGAAACGTACCGGAGGTCTTTTTGTAATGGGCTTGGGCGCTCATAGAATCGCACTCACACATGCGCAATAAATTTATAAATTGTGCTAAGCAGTTACAGTTTTCGACATCCTAGGGAGCGTTCTCGTGGTCCCGTGGATGGTGGATGAATGTCGATAACAACAAATTGTGTACTACTGTATCGGGTTCAAATCTTGTGGTTGGAGTCTTTTTATATTTTTGAATTGTAACTTTCGAATATATTTTTTAAACGAAAATGTAAACATTGCGCAGAACTTTTATTTTATTATGTATTATTTATCACTTATACGCCACACCTATTATGTTTATTCAAAAATATTGTAAATGGTTTAAAAAAAAAAGTAAAAAGAATAGGTACCTAAGGGGCTCCACGCGCTTTTTGGCTAGTTTTGACGAGTTTTGAGTTGGTATTTCTACATCAAAACTATAGATATATTTATGGCACAAAGACTTATCGGTTCTTCAATCCTTTATCTACATTTGCAGGAGAGTCTTTTTGAAAATAATGTTTTTTTTTTATGATTTATTCAAAAATGGTCCAGAAAAGCTCTGTTTTCGATATTATTATGTTGTTAGTATGTTGTTTATGCACTTTTATATACGAAATCTCCATATAACTGTTCCTCATTTTAACAAAAGTTACGTCCAAAAAACGGTTTTTTGGCCTGAAATTGCCAAAGTTTTGTGCCACATATCCCGAAAACTGTGAGTTTTGATGTAGGCATATGGCATACTATTTCGGTAAACCACTTTGTTGTTAATACGATAAGTCATAAAAAAACACGATATAACCGACAGTTACAGATCGAAGCTTGAAGGTCATTGGGAGGTATTAGGAGCCCATTATTACGCATCATTGGGAAACACGTGAGTTACTATTAAAATACCCTGTATCTATGCGGAGAGCTATACACCTGTTTCATGTTGAGTTTTATTAGTACGGAGGTACGGAGGCTTTGACGCTCGCTCACAGACGCGCCCTGGAGTGCAACAAACGATGACAGAGTGTATATTACCCGCGGCCCCTCGGGCAGAACGTCTTATGCGACCCGCTTTCCCTGTGGACATAAGTTGTTTGGACACAGGCGACGTGGCTGGCCGTTCCTCGGGCTCCTAACTAAAGTTGGCCAGTTTTCATATTTAACTTGTCTCATTTCATACTTTACCTTTATTACGTTTAATGATATGTTTTTATTTATTTACTTTTATGGTCATGTTTTCTGTACACGGTTTAGCTTTAGAGTTTGATAGGAATTATGGAACAGGTCGATTGCTTAACAGATATTAGGTAGATATATATTGTTTGTATATGAAAATGACGGTTGAGTTTTCCTAAAGCTCGTTCGAGAATTCACGCAATGACCCCTCTGAAGGCACAATCACCTGAAACAGTATTTGTAACGACTAAGCTGTAGTAGGAAATATAAGGTTTAAGCTGTCACGTAAAAAAAATTGCCAAACTGTCCCGAGGTCTTTCCGCTAAGTAGCGGAACGCGGCTTAGGCGCCCGCCCGCTAGGCGGCTTCCCGGCAGTGAAAGTGTTCAGTTAGTAGATAGATAAATGAGGAGAGTTCTGTTTGGAAACGCTTAAATTGTGTAGATGCAGTCTCCTGGATACTCCTATACAAAATGGAGCTTAGCTTATCTCCGGAAGGTGGCTTGTTCTGTTTTGCGTTAGCCATCAAAGCATCTATCTCTGCCATCCGAATTCACAAACTACTAACGACATTATTGACTAAGTGTCAATTCGACCAAACATGAATAGAGATTACTCCAAGATCAGTCCAATATTGACGTTTAATCACATTTCAAGTCCCAATTGATCGAATAATTTATAAGTAGCTCTGTGAGATGTAGAAGAGTTTTTTTTTATTCGAGAAACAGTATTGACATACGAAAGAAGTTTTTTGTACTCGTCGATTAAAATCTGTGTATTAAGATTTCATAGAGAATACTGTAACGTCACTCTTTTCATCGTTGAATAGTCTATGTTACTTCCAAAACAACCGAAATAACTTTTTCGATACGCTCTAGACAATCGAACAAAATTGAAAATAGAACTTCGTATTTCAATAATATGTGTCCTTGTTTAGGCCTCCACCCACCGAACGCGTGACGTGCGCGGCGCGTGTGCTGCGCGGGCCCGCGCAAGTTGTATAGCATTGAAACTACACTTCAAACACATACCGAACGCGGTACGAACGCGGGCCCGCGGCGCTGAAGTTACAACTCGGCAGCGCGGCCCCGAGTCGTGCGCGTCGCGTGTGAAGCCCCGCGCGGGCCTGCGGTGCTGCCGGGCTGCTGAGTGTGATAGATATAGTGAGATACATATTAAATGTGTTGGTAGTGAGAGAGATATGACGCGCGGGTAGAGATGGGCCGTTCTCGAGAACATTCGCGAACGGGAGAATATAGCGAGAACATTCTCGGGAACCTTCTCCGCAACGAGAATATCCGAGAAAGTACATACATTCTGCACATATTTTGATATTTGTTTATTTGTATTTCTTCTTATATGGCTTTAAAATACATTGACACGCATTTAAAAGGGAACAACATATTCTAAGGGTAAAATTCTCTACTATCTTGGGAAATTTCCAAGCATGTTCTTGAGAACGTTCTCACGAGATGGTTCTCGAGAACTTGCTCGCATATTCTTTCATCCGTTTTATTTAGAATGCACATTGACTAAGTACATTTTGTGACTTTTCTTGCATAAATGATTGTCGCCTGTATATAGTATTATTGGTTCCGGTAAAGTAACTTTGTCTTGAAGTAATAGTCTGAGCGTTACCATATCAAATTCCGCTTGTCCACGAGAATATTCCCGGGAACATTCTCCCCTACTTTTTATAACTATACTATACGATAACAAGGTGGGGGAAGGTGTTTTATACTAATAAAATAACTTTCAATATACATATTTTTTAATAATTTAATCATCAAAAAGTACAGAAGGTATACAAAACAATCAAAGTTAGTATTCAAAACATCAACAATAAAATAAAAAGTGACAAAACACAGGAAAATACAATTATATAACACAAAAATCAACTACAGACACAAAAATCTGGAATAATGTAAGCAGACGTAATGTCATATATATTTAACAAAATCAACAGTTCAAATAAATTGTACTACAATAATTTTAGCACGAAGTATAGTTTCAGCATGGTCATTCATTATTTTATTTGAATCAGCAATAACTAGAAATATAAACCTATCTATGTAATTTAAAATAGAAACAGAAATAAAAATCAGTCTATTCGAAGGAACCTGTTTCTTCAGCCAGGTCTGTCACGGATCTAAAATCAAAATTTTCTAATTCGAACGATAAGTCCCAAGAAGCTTCGTCGTCGACATTTTGACTGAAATCCTCCGCGATATCGCTACCTGAATGAGTTCTGACTGGCTCTCCAGGATTTATCTTCTGTGGTTTATTCATCAGTTTCCAGTTGTGGGATATGTAGCATATTTTAGCTGCTCTTTCAGTTTTGAGCTTGTTTCTTTTCTTTGTGTGAATGTTTCCGTGTGTAGAAAAGGACCTTTCTACCGACGCTGAAGTTGAAGGTACTGATAGGATTTTCTGGGCCGTTTTTGCCAAAACGGATTTGGGAAAAAAGGTTTGCCACCAAGAGATCGGTTCAACATTCACTGCCGTTTGCCAAATAAATGACCTTTCAAAAAGACCTGTTCGGCACTTGTAGTTCGATAATTCTCGAATAAGAATTGCGTCATTCTGGGCAATATTCATTATCATTGAACATCCATCTAGGTTTTCGTCGTCATTAAGAGTGGCACCCTGATTTTTCGGATCGAGGATAACTGCAGCAAGGTGAACAGGTTTCACGCAGTTTTCTTTTCTGGCTTTAAACTTCATTTTCAGATCTGTTAAAGATCTTTCTTCAAAAACATTTTGAGAGTTGTCGCTTTCCAGTTCATTTTCAATTTCTGTAAGAGCTCGATGCACCAGGTGAATTGAGCAGCTGTCTCCCTCTAATATCATGATCCATTTGACAATCGGTTTCAAAAAGGTTATCTGGTTTTTGACATTTTGCCACGTGGTTACGTTTAATATATGTAATTTATGTCTTTGCAGGTCTCGGTTATCTTCATTAACTACCATTGCTTGCAATATACTTTTCGACTTCATGAAGTTTTCTAAGCAATGCAAATAACTTCCCCATCTTGTCTTGACGGGGAACAACAGTGTGACGTTCAATGATTTTTCGGCTGCTATCTTTTTAAATTCTGCACTGTAGATGTTTGAATGCAAAATGGATTTTACAACTCCTATGACTGCTTTGAAACTTTCTTGTATGGAGTCAATTTTTAGCACATCTCCTATTAATAAATTTAAAGTGTGTGCAAGGCATCCAACCCACGTAGTATTTTCATACTGTTCAGTCAATAACTTTCCGCATTTCTTCATGTTAGCAGCATTGTCCGTTATGATGCTAAGAAACTTTTGAGAACCGATTTCCTCCATAGTTTGACCTATCTTTTCACTCAAATATTCTGCCGTATGTCGGTTATTCTGGGTATCAATCGACGAATGAAAATATGGTTTCGGTGTGTAAATTATGACATTAAGGACGGAGTCTTTCCTCACATTTGTCCAGCCATCGGCAGCTATATGTAACACATTGGCCGCTTCAATTTTTGCTGTGACTTCTCGTTTTACATCTTCGTATTCCTCCTCTAGAAGAACAGTTGAAAGCATTTTACGAGAAGGCGGATTAAAATCTGGCCTTAACAGTTGAAGGGCGTGCTTCCACAAAGGATGTTCAAATAAAGACAGCGGTTGACCAGTCACGTAAACTGCTCTAGCTAGAGCTTTGTGGGCTTCTTTCTGAAACAATATATATAGTCGATAAGTAAATATAATATTTATTTCAGGATGTGTTCTCTCATGTCATTTTTTTGGTTTCATATTATTCGAAACTACCTACAACTACAACTTTTAAAAGAGCTAGTTTAAAACAAGAAAGCTTAAAAATAACTTACCTCATTGAATGTGTTGTTCATTTCAATGTTAACATTGTTAACACAGTTCTCTTCTATACATTTTTCGGGACCTCCTGAGAATCCTGGGTGGTTGTTTTGGTACGTTTCTTTATCTTCCTTTTTTTCAAAATCTCGTTTAACATCGACTGGACATTTGCTACAGTTAAAAACAATATGCCGCACGAATCTCGTCGCATTTTTGCAAGTATACATTGCATCGCAAAACAAACACACATATTTAACACGGCCATCGTCCGTTATAGTTCTGAAATATTCAAAAACTTTACTTTTCTTCATTTTGAATATGTACCTAACAACACTGTCGCGAAACTTCAACTACTCGGTGTATTAGCTTTGACGACACTGAGTAAACCATTAGTAAACTAATTTTTATGAGATAAATAGAGTGGGGAAATTGCTGGAGTGGGTGGTTATCCTTATCTATTCCGCAAAATCACACGTGTGGTCAAAGGGTTACATTGTTCTAAAAATTTCTAAAACACCCCGATGGTGCAGGTAGCTTTGCACGTGCAAGATAAGATAAGAATGTTAATTTCTGTCTTAACTGTTGTTGAAAACATGGTAAATATCTTGAACGAGTTGCACGTTGCATCAATACAATCAAAAATACCTAGACTGTAACTTTAAATAGGTATTTGTTTAAGAAAAAGTGTTCTCCATGCACTTAAATAATAATGGTACCTGTTTATTTCATGAGAAAGTAGGCTATGAGTAGTTTTTTTTTAAATGTTAACAAAAAAATTGAACTTTCTCGCACTTTCTCGTCTAGGAGAACATTCCCGAGAAAGTGCGGAAATTCTCAAGAGAAGGAATTTCCGAGAGCGAGAACATTCTCCGCGGCACATCTCTACGCGCGGGCCCGCCGCGTCAGCGGCGCAGTAGCAGCGCGGGCCCGCGCGTCATATCTCTCTCACTACCATATATATTCATATTGTTTCTCTTTTTAACTGCTTTGTTTGTGTGAGGTGTGCAATAAAGAGTATTTGTATTGTATTGTATTGTATCTCTATCACACTCAGCAGCGCGGCAGCAGCTGCACACGCGTTGCTAACGCGTCGCTGACGCGGCGGGCCCGCGCGGGCCCGCGCGTGCCCGCCGCGTACCCCCGCGTTGCTACACGCCGCCCGCTTGCGGTGTGAATATACCGCTTCAACCACGCCCGACACGCGGCGGGCCCGCGCGGGCCCGCGCACGACACGCGTTCGGTGGGTGGAGGCCTTTAGGAGACTCGATCCGATATCAGATTGCCAATCTATGGCGTTTCGGAACGTAGCAGCGTCGCGTCATCTGTCAAAATCTACTTAAACTTGCTGCTGTATCCAGGGCATAAAAAAAAAAAAACTACGCTTTGTGATTGGCTAGTATTTAGACAATCACACCACAGTACTGCAACATTACGGACGCCGGTGGTGTGATGTGATAACTTTTCTTTTCAAAGCTAGACTTACAAAGTTAAAATAAAAACTAAGAAAATGAGTAGTGACAGTGACGAAACATCTTTAACTCCTCAAGAAATAACTAATATGCCAGAGGAAGCCACACTTATCCTGCTACCTGAACATTCTAAGAGCCTTTACAATAGTAGAACTAGACAATATTGTACTTACGATATTTCGTTTTCTTATATACTTACTCGTATTAATGACTTAAATTATTAATTTTAATGAACTTGTACAAAAAGTATTGTTCACAGTAGTGTCATCATAATCAAGCTTTTTAATCTCGTACCTTACTTAGGCTACTCAGCAAGCTTCGTGGCCTAAACACGGTACTCGACTAAAAAGCTCTCTATTATAACACGATTGTGAAAAATACTATTGTCCATCCTGCAATGGAGAACTTCCTTCGCTCGTTCAATTATCTATTGGTACTCGTACTTACGATTATATTTTGTAATGTAAGCCAAGTTTACACTTTATTTAATATTTATGCTTAAGAAGTGCCAACAGCTGCGAAAACGTGAAAGTGTCAAGAAGCTATATAAAACCAATGAAAGGAAACTCACAGATAGAAATAATGCAAACACTAAGTTAAAAAAATAACTAGAGAGAACTACTCAATTCGGCCTAAATAGACAATGAATGCAAAAAAAACACGACAGATCACGTTTTGGGGGGGATATAAGGAGACCTCACGTGTATTTCTACAGTGTTCAAAAACTAGCCGAAAAAACCTCGCGTGATTTGTGCAAAAAGATAGGGGCCATCGGTACGAAAAATAACACTAATTTCAAAATCCCACTGTCATTACATGGCGTGATGTGTGCGAAACTTCATCTCTAGTGCTGATACCTATACCTAATTTTTTGCCGGGTAAGAGGTTTACTGTGACGTAAGAGCACTTCAGTTTCCAATTTAAACTCTATATAGCACCTAACCTACTGAATAGTAGAAGTCCGGTGAAGTGAAACTAGAGAAGTCCTTTGAACTGCTTTAAGGCAAGTAATTTCGCACTGGCCATTCCAGTCTGTTGTCGACCATTTTCTGTTAAGTTGAATTGATCACCGAATCTCCGGTAAACGGTGTATAAAATTGTGCATCAGATTTTTACGAGAGCTAACACGCTACTTACCTTTTCCGGATTTCATTACCTTTAAAAAATGACCGCTGAAGATGATTTTTTTTTACCAGCTGTGTACAGATAAGTTACAGTCCCTAAACTCGGAAATCACTGCCGATTTGAATGAAATCTTCAATATTTACAATGGAATCTCTAGCGATGCGCTGTGTTCATACGGACCTGCATTTATATATCTCTAGCTGTGGTCACAACGAATCCTCAAATGAAGACTCGGCCACGTTATCTGCTTGCCATTGTATTTATTAGTATATTTATGCCGCACGCTCTGTCCCCCAAACGATTTGATGCATTTTGATGTACAGAGATTTGTGCTAAGTGAGGTTAGAATTAATTTAAATTTGAAGTAACTAGTGAGCGAAGAGCTGGCGGCTTCCTCGCACAACGCAGCAGCATTGCAATTCAGCCAGGAAATGCCGCCAGCATCCTCGGTACAATGCCTCGAGGGCCTTTTAGGGTTCCGTAGTCAATAAGGAACCCTTATAGTTTCCATGTCCGTCCGTCTTCGGCTTAGATCAGTAACCCTTTCTACTAGAAAACTGAAATTCGGCGTGGGTATATAAATCAATTACGCCGACAAAACGGTAGAATCATTATTTTTTTAGTGAATCTCCCCCTCCCCTACACCTAAATTGGGGGTGGTTTTTTTTTCTCGTTATACCCATAGTGTGGGGTATCGTTGGATAGCTTGTTCAAAAGTATTATGGGTTTCTTAAAACCATTTTTCAACTCTGTGATTCGTTTGCGAGATATTGGGCTTTAAGCCCTAATTTTCGCTCCAGTCTTATGTCCCCCCTGCCGGCTAAATGGCTACTACTGCTGCACTGGGGATGCGAAAAAAATCGTGAGAGTAGTACAGCCAGCGTCATGTAGTTAGTAGCAGCCAGAGTAGCCAAATATTTTGTAACACATCCTTATTCTTACAGTAGTAAAGACGTGTACCGAAATATTTGGCTATACCTTGGCTACTACTAACTATATGACGCTGACTGTACATATAATGAATTTAAAAGGAAAACTATGACGGCTAGGCATATGACTAGTTACCGAGTAATAGTCGACCAACTTAAAATGTACTGGAAAAGGCCAACTTTCGTACAAATTCGGCCGACGCAACCGGACCATTTATATACCCCCGGTTCCCACTTCTCGGCTGTCGGCCCGATTTTTTATCGGTTGTCGGAGCCTCGTACTAATTGGCATCCGACAATTGTGAATAGCTTCATGTAAAATGTTCTGCCACTGCAACATCCGATTAAAATCCGGGCCCGACAGCCGACAAGTGGAAACGGGGCTTACTTGGCGCGTGTCGATGTAACAAATACAGACAGGCAACTACGGAACCCTACACTGCGCGTGGCCCGACACGCACTTGGGCGGTTTTTAGTTTTACCTTAGCTTTAATTGAATTTAGTGTATGTTAACTATCATCTTGTATGTATGCAATGTTAACCGATGACTTTTGTTCACAGAAATGCGACACAGGTAGAGATGGTGAAGTGAGCGCGGCGAGATGGTCCCGTGTGTGGTAGCTGCGCTGCTCCTCGCCACGTCTGCGCGCGCCCTCGACATATGTAAGTGCATTTGCGTCTGTGTCCCTCATTGTTTTCCTACGCGGCTCCACAATATTCTTCGGTACTTTCTATGTGGGAATAAAAGAGCAAGTTCTTAAACACATGGTCCAGACCCGAGCGGTCTGAACGATGAGTTTCAAGATAACAATTTCATTTGTAACGTTCGAGCGTATTGCTAGTATTGCTACTGAATTTTTAATATTAAGTTAAAAACCAACTGGCGTACACTTTTATTTCAAAAAATTAATACAGTTAGAACATTTTCTCACTATTTATCGAGAATGGAAGTTTGTATTAGTTTAATTTGTTCGCAAGTGCCGAGTTTGACTTCGCGCACATAAACACGTCACTTAAATTCAATCGAAAATGGAAGTTAGCGGTCCGTCCCGCTTCGATGTCTGTGCATGGGCCGCTTTAATATTTAATTAGAAACTTCTCAGTTCCCGCTCTTGTGCTGAAAGTTATATGCGAACACCAAATACTTTAAGAGCTACATGGCGCCGTCATATTTCAATGGAAATTGTAATGGAAACTTCTCGAATCATTACTAATGCCGGCGCGGACACTTGGCGCGAACTGTGTGAGCTGCAATTCAATTGTTTTCAAGCAAGGATGGTGGTCCGTTTGATGAAACTTTAAGGCCTCTGTTTACTCTCTAAACTATGTATCGTCACACACAAACTAGTCGGGTGACGAGAGCTTGCATATTTCTCAAGGGTTATGTATATTTGTCATTATTATGCTGTCGCGAGTTTGAATTTGCACATGAAATTTGTAATGAATACCTATAACAATGATTAGATTTGTAAGTTAGTTTGAGACTATGGTTGTCTTGGCAACTCGTTAATTAATAACATTACTGATTATTAAACCTTACCTTTTATTTAATAAAAAAGGGGCAAGAGAACGACAACCGGGAAGAAAATGAACGGAAAACGGAACGAAGTTTACTGAGCACACACTCAGTTAATTAGACGGTCTTGAATCGTCACACTGTCACATCTATACAAGCTATGTATTATGATTTCGAACCATAAGAAAGAAACCGTTAGAATGCAGCAGTCTTTTTTTTTCCATCTGCATTTCTAGGCGCCGATGCCAATCGGCAGTACTGTTAACCCGTTGTCCGCCGTGTAGAACACAGTTTTGGCGTGTTACTCACCAATTCGCTTAGTATTCACTGGCGGCGCGGGCGCACGCGTGTTCCTACCCAGTTCACGTGCCTGACCGGTTGTGACTATAGCGAAACGCGTCACGGGCGGCGTTTAAAGACTCCGAAACGGAAGCAAGTGAGGGAACACTTTAGTGACCGCTGGTCAATCTTAAGTCGTTATAATAAAGTCTACAAAATGTCACATTGTACAAAAAAAAAATTGGATGAAATTCTCGGTACGCGTGACTTCAAGTACTCAAGTTAAAATTGAAGTAAACTAGACTTGCTGGGTTCGCGGTTGTGTATTTTTATAGTGAAATAACTGAAAAGAGTTTTTTAGAATCAGCAGGATGTAGTCATTTGTTCTCAACCGGCGCAGGAAAAGCTAGGAGAGTAACCTTTATTTCAAAACATGCTTCTGTAATAGTAGAAATATAACTGAAGTAAAATTGAAATATTTATGTATTTTTTAAACATATTTTTGTCAAATAAAATGAATGTACTGTATTGATAACGTAGTGTTGCTAATTGGATAGTACCTAAACCATCAAATTATTGTAATAAAGTATACATTACAAAATATAAGTCGAATCATAAAAAGATACCTTGTAAGTTTAGAAAAAATATGCATTATTTTTATTGTCCAAGAGTAAATTTAAAGATACCAACAGAATCAAATTGCTTTTATAGAAACAAAATTGTACGACAATTATGGACCTAAACGCAGTATTTCGCGACCGAAACAGCAATTTACGTGATACGTTTAGTACAAATAGCAAACTGTGACGTCATACTTTTATGTCAACTAGTATGAAGCGCCTTAGGCTGCCGCCAGCGAGCGTCTTTGACTCCATTTTTTGGGTATTTATGTTCTTTAATTTTAATTGCTCCCATACATTTGTTCCTCTTCAAAAACTGATTCGAATGGCATCGTAAAAAAAAATGTCAAGACACCAGACTTCCATCAATTCGATCCGATTCGGTTAGGCAAGCGCTTTCCAAACATAACAATAGTAATGGCCTCGCGTTTGAAAATGTTTTTCCTTGAAATCGCATTGACGAGTAACTTTAGTCCTATATGGAATAGGGTATGCAATACAAATACCTATAGCTGGCTAAAAACAGTAATGGAATTTTATGAATCTTAATATGAAAATAATGAATCACTGTGCGTAAGCGCTCACAGACTTGTCAAGTTTCCGATTGATTGGACAAAGGGAGTAAGCCGTTTATGATTGCTTCCTTTGTGCCGTAATCGTTAGTTAGCAACAACTCCATTATCGGTCTTTAAATGTTTACATTGTTATATTAGCTTATGGATATGTTTATGCACCAGCTTCAGTGTTAGTATGAATGCATGTATACACTAAAGCAAACATTTGTGTAAGATTAAATTTAGGAACTGTTTAACTTTCATTATCATTATTATGATGTTCAAGTAATTGCCATGCCTGGAACCTACCCGAAGGATTTTAGTAATAACTATACTGCAGGGGCCGGGAAAATAGGAATTGCCTAGTAGATGGGGATCCTAGGCTGGCAATCCCTTTCCACGTCGTGGTAAGTACAGATCGACACAATTAATATAGCGCGCGTCAAGACGCTTAAGTAGTAGACCGAGAGGCTATTATTGCTTAACTCGCGCACCTTATTACTTGGGTCTTGCTATTGCTATACGCTTTTCTCAAACATGCAATAAATAAAAAAATTAAAACTCCAACCTTTTTTAATGGCTAAACGCCATGACGTCGTACCACGAATTGATGTTGAAACAAAAGATCGCTTTGCCTCCAATTTTGTATGAAATTCCATTACGGATCTCTCGACTCGCCGCGCCGCGCCCGAAACGTGATACCTCGAAGCGTGTTATAAAGAACACACGTCAATATTGCATTGCATGCTTGAGAAAAGTACTATTGACCATACAATAAAAAATGAATATCACACATTATAATATAACGAAACGTATACAACTTGAAAGTAGAGGGAAAGGCGATCATATCCTCACACTACGTATTGCCAATATCGTGACTATACTTAGCGTGGTTAAGCATTTTCAATTCAATCAATTAATTAATTATGATATAGATAAGCGTTCATCAAATGTACATATAAAGCACTTTTTTTAATGTAGCTACCTACCTAACCCTAATTAATTTTAATAGTGTAGAGAGCTCTTTTTACAGTTTCGTTCACGACCGTTCTTTATTAGAATATTGAAATACTTCGTTTGTAAGTTACAAACGGAAAAGCTATCTTTTCCTAGTAAGAAACTGCACGCGATTACAAATGTTACCAATATACAATATGCACACTCAATCGAGTTATTTGGAGCGTATTTGATTCTATTTCCAAGCAATATGCGGCGACCAAACCATCTCGAACTACTAACTTGCCAGACAAATCGATAATCGAACTTCCTCCAAAATTAAATATAATTGCCCAAATTACAATTATACGCCAGGGATCATTAGCTGTCCACGTGTCACACAAACCTATTAAAATATCCCTTATTGCTGTGAGCATAAAGGTCACGAAACTACGAAGCATTATGTGTTTCGGTTGGCTCTTTGAGTTGTTTTATCGATCTTTCGACATTGAACATGTAATTACCAGCCCCCCTACATTAACAGTTATATCTGTTCATCGACTAGTCTCGAAAGTAATTAAGGTTAAATCACGTGGGTAGGTCAAACACAATGTTCTAATATGTTTTTCCTGGATAAGTAAATGAGCATTCACCCAAAGTAACTATACTTCAAGAAACGAAGTAGGCACCGTGACCTTTTTTGAGTCTTTACACAGTTGTCGTGAAAGCTACTGAGCCTACAAAATGGAAAGGAGGAAAACAATATGCTAACGACTACATGTACAATAAAAGTAATTAAAATAATAGTTCCAACGGTAGCACGCATAGTGTTTTTTTATTACAGAAAAAAAACTTGATAGTTGGCGTGTAAAATGAGAATGTGGCTCCGGTATCTAGGAAACGCCGACCGCTGCAGCGATACCCTGAAATTTATACGTGGCAAAGCCAATATTGTAAGCGGTTTAAGTTGACACCCAATCGTTTTATGTAAAAAAGAATATGTATGCCTTTTGTGGATGGATATGAATGAGTAGCGAGTCGCCACCGCTGTTTATTATTCATTAGACGACTACATGTCACGCAAGAGTATAAGCACGCACAAGCTCTGAGCTTCTGAAACTTTCCCCACTCGACATTTATTTTTCGCTCACACAAATTACTCAAATGTAGCTTTACTTGGGTACGGCTTCCTTAATAAAGAATTAGGCGGTAAATTTGGTCGTAAAATAATTATATTTCAATCGGTGAGACGTCAAAAGCATGCGCACTTGCGAACCGCTGTTAGCGGGACGGTCGTAAACGGGGATCGTTTATTCGTCTTTATTAATATTCAAAACTGGCTTTATGACGTTTGCAATTTGTTTTCGAGCGCTGGGCAACAAGAGACTCGGCTTGAATTAACGAGACACGCAACAAGCGAATTCTATTTGCATTTGACCTATAGACGATTGTCTTTTGTTCACTCGAGGGGCATACGGCGCAAGGGCTACAATGGAATCCTTCTGCGCTAGAAATATGAAGACATTTTGTCATTTTGTAATTCGACGGCAACCGGAAAACGCTTCCAGCGTAGACAGTCTGAGAAGCCATTGTACGATGGTACGGTTGATTGATTACTTTATTAGTTTCCAGAGCCGGGCGAGGCTCTACAAAACGAATAAGCACACAACTCGTATATAGAATATTCTATGCATTGACTACCTATGCACTAGTTTGGTCGATTCCAGCGGGCTCGGTAATGTTTATCGGTAAGCGAATAGCGACGCATACAATAGTTACCCACTGCGAGCTTTTGCGCGACGCGATTTAAATATATAATTCGCAGACCTATTATGCACGTGTACTCCATTCTTAAGTTAAAACTTACAATAAGAAACCCTGTCTATGAAGGTTCGTGAAAGAAAGGCGTTAGGGAGAGGGGCACGTGTTGTCCCGTTGTTCGGTAGCTCCATTTGTGCTGATAGCGGGTGTGATAATTGTATGATATTTCACACTGTATGCTCCCATTTATATTTGTAATAGCTTCGTGCGGTTGTGCAACAGTTTTAAATTAAATTTTCGTCTATAGGCGTGCATCGCACCGTACTTGAATGGAATGATGGATCGCCATTGTACATTAAGGCCGGGGTCAAATAACGAGCGCTCAGCGTGCCCGGCGCTCGAGTAATAAATTAACTTTTTATTACACTAAATTTAGCTTAGCATTCGTAGCGTTTGCAACAAAGTTACGAGTTTTAACAGCCTTCTACAACAATGGCCCAGATGCTTTCAATCCGTCGTGCTTAGAGCCCCTTACGATAAAGCTGAATAGTTTAGTTAAACCTACGATTCATATTATTCTGTTCCTGTATTAAAATGATGTAGCATACTCGTTTTGGTTTATTTAATCCTTAAAGCCGCGGCGGCCGCCCGTTTCCACCTGCGACCTTATAACAAGCTTTGTGGGTTCAAAGCAAGGCTCGTTGAAATAAGTAAACTATGCGGAAGCACCCCACAGGCACCGAGGTGCCACTCTCTCCCCAAGTATCTCGCATCTCCCCTTTCCATTTGTTCACCGCGACACGCAAAAAACGATTTTATACATATTCCACTTACTGATGATTCTTTATTATCTGTATGTACGTCAACATTGAATGTTGCCGCCATAAAATCTATATCGTAAGTTGAAAAAGAAATTCGTTCTAATTTACATCTTATCACGAACCAACCGAGTCTAAAGTGATAGTTAATATTTTTCAAGTTAATATTTATTTAGGTTTAATTTAAAGAGTGATGTAACGAAGGCTGATGGTAATAGGTATCATGTTTGTCCTTTAATACCTATATAACCGATAGAATCATGTAGGGTCTTCACTCTAACATTATCTCGTCATGGTGTTAAATTACATCGAAATGGCATAATAATCGCGGGGTACCTACGCAACGCATAAATGGGGCTCCCTTAATTTCAGCGTTATTCTAGGACTCAAATCAAGGAATCCGGAGTTCGCTTGCTATCTTATCCCAACAATTGACTAAAGCAACAGTGTTTTTTGGAAGCGTCTGTTTCCTTCGACCTTCCAATCCAGATCGAAAATATGCCTTATTGAGCTTCGGCAACGTCTAAATTGGGCTGACTACACCGTTGTCTGCTCCCCAATACAAAGACACATGTAATGCGCTGTGATTATTAGTAGCGTGGCGTATATATCGCTGTCGCTCGTGTCTTGCCGTCAACATTCCTATCGGAGACAATCACAAGTTATCAAACCGTGGCAGCTAATTAAATGACGCGACATACGTTCACAACATATATATGAATAATACGTTTGTTTGTCTGAGTACCTACCGCGCGGGAACCTTTTCCTAATTGACTAATAAGCCCTCGCGGGACCGGCGGGCCCTGTTGAGAAATTTGCGTGTAAACTTGTAGCTTACATTAATTTGCTTTGCATTTATTACAATAATATCTTGTGCTTATGCGAATGCCATGCGAATTGCGCTACGCTATGCGGGTGTTACTTTAAGGGTCAATCTACCAGGGATGCTCGAAACGGTTTTCGTATATTTGATGAAAACACATATTGGCATAATATAATCATAATATAAATGGGTCAAGATCAACTATTTTGCGATTTACCATTTACCGGAACCGAATAACAACAAAAAAGCGGCCAAGTGCGTGTTGGACCACGCACAACGAAGGGTTCCGTGCCTATTAAAAAGGTCGTATCGTTACTGAAATCTTCTACGTCCTGTTCTTTAAGGAAGGCAGTTTTTTAGAAATATCTCAAAAACCTATTAACCGATCTTGTTCAAAACAATTTTCGCTGAAAGAATTTAATAAGCCCTATGTCCATGATTTTTTTCATATTTTTAAAATAAATTAGAGGGGGGGGGGGGGGGGGGGACACAATTTTAGTGACTTTCAGGGCGATTATCTCCGACTCTTATAATCTTATTATTCACTTAATCGACAAAATTTCTTAGAAACCTCAAACCTTATATTTATTTTGAAAAGCCTATCGATTGATGTTTCAAACGTGGGCTTGCAATGAAAAATATAATTTTTGACTTTCAGTTTTGTGTATGGCGTGCACTCCTAACAAAAATATTTTTAGTCATTTAATTACAAACCTATGTAGCGGCTAACAAAATACACCTATCCTCAAAATTTTATTCAAATACACCTTATAGTTTTCGAGTAAAATGCCTGTGATATACGGACGGACAGACAGACAGACAGACATGACGAATCCATGGGTTCCGTTTTTTTGCCATTTGGCTACGGAACTCTAAAAAAGCGTTGATCGACCCAAATATTTAATCCAGCTTTGGCGTTTTGAAGTACGAGTATAAAGACTACAAAGGTAATGTACATTAATATTACCGTCAGCATCGTATAGTTAGTAGCAGCTAATAGTAGTAGTAGCCAAATATATCGTAACACACTTATATTCTTACAGTGATAAAGATGTGTACCGAAATATTTGGCTACTTTGGCTGCTAGGTACTAAGTGTACTAACTATATCATGATCACGATTATCACGTGATAAACGGCAAGACAGAGCATCTGTCACTTTCTGTCAATTAGTGTCCTGTGTGTCTGTAGCTGCTGTAAACATTTATAAATGTGTTATTTATCGGCAATATCGAAATCTGAATAACTGCTTAACGTAACATATCAAAGTAACGCTAGGGTATAGATCGTGAAACTTCTGTTACAATTTGACAGGGTTCCATTTTTCTGCTTCGAGCTAATACTAACTAGAATGTTAATCAGACTGAATGTGAACTAGTAATACTAGTATGCCTTGAATTGACCTAAGTTTTTAATGTGTACCTACACGCTACACCACTGGCCATTAGTAGACCCTATTTCGTTGTAGTAAAAATCAAAGCATAGCTTACTTTTTGATGGCTATACTAGTAATAGTGTGTTAAAATGTCGGTAATGCAGCGATAACGTTGTCCTATAAAATTATAGTAGGTATTGAATGTTTGTTTGAACAACGCATCACATTCACACACGCGTGACTCATTATATAGATAACTGTTTTGTTGTAATTGAACAAGCTTTCTTTGCCGACGGATGGCTTCTTTAAGATGTGAATGCAACTGATGTTGGTTTGATAGAAATAAATACAAGTACATAAAAATGAGTATATAAACGACGAAAAGGCCACGAGGAAGAATATCTGCCGGACATCCTCCTTATTCGTGTCTGGATCCTAAGCTGCATCCTTTGTCTTTTGCAAGCAAAGTGCTCCAGCATATCCGGGCTAACAAGCATAATAATATACAGATTCCACATTTTCCACCGAGCGCCGCTCTGAATTTTCCTAAATAACGAATATGCTCGCCCCCATTTGCCTAGAATTCCCAGCAGAAACCTTTATTAATAAATTTATACGCACTCAGTGCCCGGCCCGGGTCACTCGTATCTAAAATTAATATTTGAATCCAATGGGCCTACAATCCAAAGGGTTGCCTAATAAGGGCAAGTAGGGTGAGGTACCAACGCTTTAACCGCCGGCTAAAAACTAGTTTCGAGAAACTGGTTGCTATTTCATATGATGTGCAGTATAGCCATTGATAATGGTGGGTAATTATATCTTATTGTAATGTCAAAGGTATGCTTTGAATGCTGTAAACAATTGTAGTCCATCTTGCTACTCTGGCGGACTCGTAGAACTTTATTCCTGGCTCATAAAAAACGATGCATCGTTTTAGGATTATCTGGTTTTAATTATAGCGGGATAATTGTACTCGATGCCTCTTGATATTCTTATGTTATTGAAGTTTTTCTACATAAATATGTCACCACAAATTATGTGGCCCGTTCAATACCAGTTGCGTCCCACGGTTTTTGCTTATCAAAACATTGCATTGAGTTGAGATGCAGGGTGCAATTTCATGGAAATCAGTTGGTACTTTAAGCCGTGAAAGCGGGAATAACGCAAATAAAGCAATTTACCTGCAGACTGAAAGGAATCGTAAACATTATTTATCGGGCTTTGTTACTAGCCTCTTTTTGCTATAAGTTGGCTATTACAATGAATAACGCTAAACATTATATTATGTTGGTCCTAAGTTGAGCAGTGTCGAACGGCCAATATAAGTACTAACCATATTTTAAACCAACGCATCTGAAATAAAAATCTTCCTTTCAGTAATGTAGGTACTCTCCTCTCTCCTTGTATTTTTAATCCGAGGTCCTTGGAGATCATGGTACCATATATTTTTACTGTCCTCCCGAATTGTAAAATCTTTAATTTAACGGCTTTTAAGTAAATTTGGTAAAGTTGGAAAACCCCCGACATTTTCATTCAATATCTCAAATCCGGCTGAACTGATTTTGTTCAAACGTAACTAATAACCATCTCGATCACGCCAGCTTTCGGACAAAACATACCGCATTAAAATCGATCTATTCGTTTCGGAGCTACGATGCCACAGACAGACACACCCGCACACGCACGCACAGGCACACGGATACACAAACACGTCAAACCTATAACAGCTCTCTTTTTGCGTCGGGGGTTAAAAAGACGAACGATTTAAATAACTTTCTACTTCTTTTTGATATTATTAGTAGAATGTAAACCTAACTGATTGCTGCCCTCAGTCAGAAATTCTAATGTCATTATGTCATTTCATACGCGATAGGAAGGACGTGTTTGCTAGGTTTGCAGCAGTAGGTAACCGAGCGCTCTTCCATATCTAATTTTATTAGCAAACATCAAGCTAGCTATGTGATTAAGTTCTGCTATTTTAAGGACGGATGTGGAAGTCCGTCTTCGAGTGAATGTAATTTCGAAAATCATCCGGTTTTCTCACGTTTGACAAGCTGTTTTTAGTTTAGTTTGTGGGATAGTAGGTATCTATGAAGCCAAATTTGAATAACTTATGTAACTGGCATATCGGCTTAAAAGATAAAAAAACTGAATAAAATCCTACGCTATTAAACGAGTAACATTAGTAAAATTGTGTATCTATCAGTTTCACAATACAGGGTTTTACGGGGTGATCATTAATTCTTGCTAGGACTCATCCCCCGAAAAACTTGTTTTCTCCGAGAGGCAGCGAGTAAAGCTCGGTCTCCCGAGTACTACTAATATAGTGTAGATAATAAGAACCAACGACTTTTGGCGATTGAACACGTAACATTATTTTGTACATATTACAATAAATTAAGAAACACGTTTCATTCATTTTATTTGTGTACAATATCTACAAATGAGAATGGAAAAGAAGCTATACATTAATCTTACCGCGTGTTCACACTGCGTCCGTTTCCGTGTCCGGGAGGCATCCCTCTTTTTCTCGCTTGCGATGTTTCGCCCGAGTGCGAAAGAGACGGATCCCTCCCGGACACGGAAACGGACGCAGTGTGAACACTTGGTTATTAGTCTAGATGGCTTTGCTATACATGTCGCATAAAATCGACACGTTACCTGCACTGCACCGGTCAGTCTAATGTGTTAGTATTCCTTGATGTGACTACGACACAAATTACGATGAAATTACTTATTTTCTGACTGACTAAACCTTTTTACCTGCATACTCGTACTCGTATAAAGATGTTTACGCCTCTGAAAGCATTTGAAATTTCAATTTACACCGCTTCAGTGATCGCACCCTTGAAAAATCAATAGATATTTATCTGCTAACCCAAACAGTAACAGTGAACATTAATATCAATCCTCGCCCGGCCGCTGCCTGCACTCGAAATTTGAAAATACGATCGCGTGGTCTCTTTCACTCTTTTTCATCGCTAGGGAGAGAAAGGAACGAACGGTGAACTCGTAGACTGTACCCCTTGCATTCACGGCGGGAATCTTTTACGTGTGTGCGTATCGTTGACGCCCTAATCATAATTAATAATTAGCGTGCTCATTCGAGTCGAGAACGCTAAATATGGACTCTTTCCATTTCCGTTCTGAGATGTTAAGCTTTTGGCCACGTCTTTCTGGATCAAATATACGTTTTTCGTTAGCGTCAACCTGATTTTCTCTTTGCTGCTGACACGGGGCCGGGGGTGACAAACAATTATAACCTATTATTTTATGTCCTTGTGTTATGGAAGCCTCCGCGGCGTCAGTGTCATGAAAGACTAGCCATAAAGTCTAAACTGTCTAGAGCAAAAACTTTTTATAAAATTTAGATTAAGTATTAAATATTTTAAATATTTATTAGGGGACAATCTTACACAAATCGACCTAGTCCCATAGTAAGCTCAATAAGCTTGTGTTATGGGTACTAGACGACGATATATTTAATAGATAGAAATACTTAAATACATAAAAAACATCCATTACTCAGAAACAAATATTCATGCTCATCACACAAATATTTGCCCTTACCGGGATTCGAACCCAGGACCTTCAGCTTCGTAGGCAGCGTCACTACCCACTAGACTAACCGGTCGTCTCAATGTCTCGGAAAGTATCAATTAATATGTTATTTCAGTAAGCGACTTGCCTTGCCATACGATTAAATAAATCGTGATTGCGTTGGGATTCTCCCATACCTTCACGCTTGCGTCGTGTCTACATCATTATGTAATTAGCCCTTTTCCTGTCAAACATAAACCTTAACCAGAAGGTCAATGAACTGTCATACTTTGCGCTCCTATAGGTAACTCCGCATAATTCTCTTGGGCACCTATAAATTATAATGTGTCGTGACGCCCCAGGTCCCGCCATAATATTTACTGGAACCTCATTCGTTTCTGACGTGTAATTGTACTTATGAATAGCGTTCAACTACTAAGTAACCATTTTTACCTTACACGATTTTGGATTCGTGCAATCTTAAAGGAATTAAATATTTATACAGAAATCCGGATGAAGAAGCATTTTTATGTTCACATTTGTCTGCTCTCAACTTTTTTCATGTTACGTATTTTTCTTTGGGATCTTAATTTTACGGAACGCATTATGTTATGATTGTGATGTGTGAAATAGAACAAGAGCGAATGGAATGTTCCTGTTTCAATAAGTCAAGCCGCATCACATTTTTATTACCAGTCAGATACCTATATCGTATTTGCGATCCAGGTAGAAATTATAGTGAACAGTCCGAGCTTCAGCAGGATAGAAAACGTTCAAGATTGACAGCAAGTAGCCTTTCACGCTCTGAATACGCTAAAAAGGGCGGCTGTCCACCGACGAAACGGAGGAGGTTGAAAACGTACGACAATGCTAATTAAAATTACGGCACGCGACCCGATTGACGTCCAGTTCAGTTTACCCTCTCGTTCCCGCCCATATTGACGTGCAAGGGAGGAAAGAGCTAATTTACGGTTAAAAGCCAGACGGGATGGTAACACTGAATTATAAAGGTGCCACTCACGTCCCGAACGCTTTGTCCAGTAGGAAACAATGCCCTGCTCTGCCATACATCGGCCTGATGGCCCATCCGATAAGCCAACGGACTGTCAATGTCAGCTTAGTAAAGGAAACTTTCCTTTTCCAAGCTCCCAAAATTTCCATAGCAAAATGTTATTGACGTGCATTTGGCGTGCATTTACAATGAAATTTTGCTTCTGCTGCTTCTGCACGTGACTTCGTGCGCGTATACATTCTCTGACATCTATAGGCACGTTACTCTGGACATTGAAATTGCTTCTGCACGTGACTTCGTGCGCGTATACATTCTCTGACATCTATAGGCTCGTTACTCTGGACATTGAAATTGCTTCTGCACGTGACTTCGTGCGCGTATACATTCTCTGACATCTATAGGCACGTTACTCTCGACATTGAAATTGCTTCTGCCCGTGACTTCATGTGCGTATACATACGTTCTCTGACATAAATACGTACGTTACTCTGAAGTGTGAGTATTTTTTGCGTAAAAAAAGGGTAAAAAATGGGCCTGGTGCGAGTCTGACTTCCTTACAAACTTTCATATAACTTGCCGGTGTGGCCCCGCCTATTCATTCAGGATAAATCTTAACAACGCATAGCAGTTAATACTGCCATTGGTACAGCACCATTTATCGCTGTATTTTGTTACTCACTTGAGCGACCAAGGAACTCGGTTGTATGTTAGTTTTTCTGCAATAGTTCTTGAATACATGAACCGATTTCTATATTATTTATTTTATTTGAAAGAAGGTACTAGAAAAAAGTACATACAAAGGTGAATAAATTACTAACTTACTTCAGAGATGTTTTTTGATGACTTAGGCCGCACTGGTAGAGCGATTGGCGACGCGACGGCGATCTTGATACATCAAGTCGCCTCAAGTCGCCCAAGTTGTACTGAAATCGCCGTCGCGTCGCCAATTGCCTTAACCAGTGCGGCCCCGGCCTTAAAGAAAAATTATCTAGACAGAGATGCCATTATATTTTTCCCGTAACTTTTATCTATCTTTTCCTTGGTAAACTTCGGATGTGCATCTGACGCCCTCTGATTTGATACCCCACTTAGACTTTGAATTTTTGGAATAATATAATATGTATGTGTATTTTTCATTTTCCATACACGTGCATTAAGCTCAACTACTTCTAATATTTTTTTAGCATAAATATTTCCTGATATATTTAACGTTGTGACAGACAGTCGGGCAGAGGGACAGAGTCGCACAATAAGGGTTCCTTTTTTACCGTTTTGGTACGGAACCCTAAAATCATCCTAAGGTACGCACTGCTTTTACTTTGGCATCATATGTAATGCCTGGGTTATGTAAACAATCGTACTGACAAAAAGGTACGGTCGCACATTTTTCAGAAACCATTGTATCATGCTTGTTGAATATTTGAATAGTTTCATATCTAATTTCACCGAAAATTCAACCTGAATATTCAGATGGGCTTTTCCCAGCCTGTTCGCTTCATTCCGAATCAAAGCATAGTTTCCTTTGCCACCGGTATTACTCGGGAGCGTCGAACTATAGGTACTCTTACTTACATAGCGAAAAGCGACTTGTGTTCTACCTATGTAGGGGTGGCTCGCACCTACTCTAGTTTATTGGGGACGGATTTTGATTCAGCTAGACTGATGTCACTGGGTAGCACTTTAATACGAAAGAGGGAGAAATGTGAAATATTACGACAGTTAAATAGGTTATGTAACTAGGTAACCGCGGGCGGTCTATATTGAAAAAGGCCAGTTAGATAAAGAAAAAGAATAATCAATCTATTATATCGTTTTTTTTTATTAGTCATCGATTTCATGGCTTTACTTTTATGTATAATTTTGCAACTCTATTGTGCTGTAAACATAATCTGATATCAGACACTACTTTAGAACCTTAAGCTGTGTTTGCCACAAATAATAATGCTGTTGACTATGCCTATGGTTGAGATTATTTAATGTGGCCGACTTTTTATAAAACTGTCGATGGAAAGGAATCTTTAACCTCGGACGGTAGAGTTGATTTTTGACTGGACTGCTTTGATGCAATTCGGCCAACTCAAATAATCTCATGATTACGATATATCTCGTAACAGTACATTATGACAGAAGCCGGGAAGTAAGGGGTTGCCGGCCGAGTACATATAGACAGTCGAGCGTAGCGAGGCCGGATAGTTATAAGGCAGGCAACCCCTTTTCACGCCGAGGTATATGTATAGTGCTTTTCTCAAACTTGCAATGAAATAAATAAAAAAAAACTCCAAGAAATCAAACTTTAATTTTCACGGCTGAACGCCGTGATGCTGTGCCACAAATTATGGAATGAGAATTAAAAAAGAATATCCTCCAATTTTTTATGAAATGCCATTACGGATCTCTCGTCTCGCTGCGCCTGAAACGTGACACTTCGAAGCCCATTATGAAGAACACAACGTCAATATTTCGTTGCATGTTTGAGAAAAATCTTATAGCGGCCACGCATGGTTTTCTTATATTCTTAGAAGTGCGTTGCTTGCGTCTCAGTGGGGTTTCGCCTTTCGGTTCCTAGAAGTTGATACACAAATTGGATGCAAAAATCGGAAACAAATTCTAACCACCCAAATATTAGCTCTCACCGAGAATTTAACCCACAGCGTCGTAGGCAGGGCACTACCTACCAAACAACCCACGTCCACTTCATCATATATGTATAGGTCAGATCAGTGTCAGCGTCCCGTCGCGTTAATGATTTACGCCCCGAATGAGCCTGCGCTGAAATGCCATCTAAGTTCCTGTAGCTTGGGTAAATTGTTTATGGAATATGTGCCGCTCGCTCTCTCCACCTTCGCAACGTTAATTAGATTCCAGCTGTCCCTTTCTGGCTACGCGAGTCTCAACTGACCTGCTTCCTAGTCGGAGTAGCCTCTTGTAGACTAGGTAAATTGATTTGAAGCACTTGTTAAGTAAAATTTATAAAATAACTGAAAAAACAAACTCCCAGTACAGTGGACGTCAAAGATATGTTTACACTTTTGGTCCTGCGAAAAAAGCAATATAACGTGGAACATTGGCATTTAAAGTGGAAAGCTAACGGATGAAAGGCTTTAAAAATATAGCTTACAGTGTAAAAGTCAAAAACAAATATTTATTGGGCCAATGTTTAAGCTATGACTATTAAAATATAAGTTATTTTAAGTGCATACATGTAATATTTCACACATGAAACATTGCGAATGAATACCATATACTATAGCTTAAGCCTAACATCAATCATTAGTATAATTTTCAAAATATTCACTTAGGGTATAAATAAACCCATTTATTTATAAGAAATAATTTTAATTGTTTTTTAAGTACATATTGTTGTCTTTTCCTGATTTTATATGTCTGTATATGTATTAAGAACCCTTTTTGAATGTCGTTGTTAATAAACGTCCATCAAACCTATTTCAGCTAAAATGTCATTAATACTCGTTTGCCCTTATATGTATTTTGTAATTGTCGAGTACCGAGAATTCCTTACGTGCCAGGCTACTGGTAGGATTAATTTCCCATGGTTGCTTTCCTGGTAACCGGGGAAATACCCAAACACAAACCTTTACTCGTAAGCCACACGTCACTTCGTATAAAAAAAAAACTTAGCATGCTCGAGGCTCTTATCCCGCAACTTTTGTTTTTGTATGGTTTCGGCATTTCTTAACATTTCTGGAATTAATAGCAGAAGTTTCTAATTTACCTTACAATCAAGCCGATGACCGACAAAGTATAAAACTCGCAGCAGTAATGAAGTTTTAATTCGAAATTTCTGCGGAATTTCTTTCGAACAATATACAAATATCCTCAATAGAAGTCTGGTTTTTCTATGTAATGTTGCGATTGCGTCACTACCTACCGATGTTTTAGTGGATAGGAATGAAATTTCCTTTTTTTTCTCGAAGTTAACACATTTATGACAAATTACGATGCATATTCTTGAAAACTGAAATGAAGTCACATTTGATACACTTTGACATGTTTTAGAGCTTTACTACACACGGCCATTTTTGCACCGATACAAACGCGCGATTTACGAAAACTTCCACGTTTGTAGCGCTGAAAAAGGTGCTGCGACAGCTCTTACAGATCAGTTGTTGGTTATCATAATACTTAGTACTTAAAGCATTTTTTAGTGTTCCGTACCAAAATTGGTCCAACGGAACACTTATGCGATCACTCGGAGGCTGTGCGTCTGTCACAGCCAGTTTTCTCATAGGAAGCTGAAATTTGGTATAGATATAGAAATGTATGGCCTAATTATCAAGCAGCAAGTCCGCACATGGATACGTACTGGAAAATACAAGTTGTCGTTGTTGCGAGTCATATTATGACCTCATGACAACATGACAATACAACCACAGAAGCACACAACTAAAGAGACTTTTAACAACACTGCACGAGAAATCGACGCAATGGAAGAGACAGACTGCAAATAAGAAGAGCAGCACGGCTAGCACGCGACGGCGCGCGAGCTCTCTCGATTTTTCTCGCACTATCCGTAGTATCCGTCTCTCACTTATTAGACCACTTAGAACAAGAGGTATAGTGCGATAAATGTCGAGAGTATGTCGCGGCCGTCGTGTGCTAGACGTGCAGGTAGAATGATCGCCTGAATCTACCTCTAGAACTGATCGGTCGAGAACACCTTGCAACGTGGACCAGCTAAATTTTCCCACACTACTAACGAAATAGACACCAAACTCCAATAAACCCGGAACGAAAAAAAAATATATATATACATATATATATATATATATATATACAGGGTGATTCAGGAGACATGAGCAGGATCAACCCTACACATACAGTTAATGTTAATGGATCTTTTACCATCGTAATTAAGTTAAACGCCCACAGTTTTTTTTTTACATTTTGTGTAAAAGTTTCATTCACAATAAATCATGGTCACTCTACACAACTAAAAAAAAAATCACGTTAATCTTACCAATGCTGGTACGACTGAGTAGCTTATAAACTATTGAATCCGTAGGGTTGATCCTGCTCATGTCTCCTGAATCACCCTGTATATAAATACCTACAGTTTATGTGACATATAAATAAAAAGGGAAAAGCGTTGATCATGCAAGCGTTAGAAGACGGGACCACCTTACGAATGGATACGAGATATGTTTTTATTTGAAGGGCGATGACGTCTCTCCGGCATGATCGCTAACCCACGAAAACAGGCAAATTAAATAATGGCTGCCGGTCAACTCTCCATGTTGTCACATGACAATGTTTAGTGTGAAGTGATAAAATGTAACGTAATAGTGTCTGTATCACGTATCAAGCAGCAAGTCATGCACCCACATGGATACCTACTGGAAAACACAAGTTGTCAATATTTTGGGACAAGATATCCAACGCACCAGGGACTTCGATAATTCCAAAGCAACAAACGGATTAAAACCAAAGGAGAACGGCAAACAAAGGCCAAGAAAACAACGACACAATAACAGCAAAATGCTCAGATGGCATCGCAGCATAACCTAATCGCAGTCATTTACCCTTCTATACATATTTACACAATTATATATCCATACTTCCTTTCACTGGGCACGATGCTAGTATTCGGTCTGGTTTTCTTCCCTCGCTCCTCATCCTAACTGCAACAGCCCCACACTCCTGTCCTGTACTTATTGGCTCACTGGTGCCTCGGATAGGTGGGTCAGTTGACCCTGCCAGGGCGGCAGAGGACGAGGAAGTACAAGAGAGAGCCCGAGTGCACGCCCTGTCTCGGAACTGGTAGTTCCGGACAGGGGCTGTTAAGGTTCCCATACACCCCTGGCTGTGTCTGCCCGTATCGTGCCAGCGCGTGCTCTCGAGCAATGTCAAGGAGCCTCCTCGTCGCTCCTTCCCGGGCATGGCCAACGCCTCCGCGTCCTTGCAGCAGAACTGCTGGCTGGCTGAGTCACCGGAACGGAACGGAACGGAACGGAATAGTTATAGGCTATAAATTTATCCCTGTTTTCCTGCGTTCTTTGAAATACGCGGGCGAAGTAGCTCGTACTCGTACAATATAAAAATACGAAGAAGTTTAAACACAAGCAGTGCCCGCCGTCGCACGTCCATCCCTCGTCCGAAGCCACCCATTCCGCCTCGCTAAATGGTTACGACGTAACTTGATTACGCACTACTATCATTAGAAGGCGGAGCTTCAGATGTGATAGCATTTTATCTCACTAACGACACGCACCTAGCTGTACATGGTGCGTTACGAGCCCCGGCGAGAGCTCTTCCCAAAACCGCTTTCCCATTACAGGCTTTATATGAAATATTCTGATGCCTTGACTCAGATGCAGTCCATTAATAGTATATTTAAACTTTATTGCAAACCGGCACGACACGTTAATAATAAAGTAGTTTCGGTTGATAATTACACGGTGAACGTGGCAGCATATTCAACTCATAGTATAGAACGACTTTTGTTCGACAAAAAATCTAACGATGATTTTCACTTCAGCGTCGTCGGGCTTTTATCAACGCCTCAAATAAGCCATGAGACCTAGTGAGCTAAAGTTTTTCAGACAGGTAGCACTTTCCCAGAGTGCTTTACGTAAGGAGTTCGCCGGTAGCCTGGCACCATGGAATTCCATCGGCGTCACACATTTAAATTTTGCCTCCTCTCATAAATCTACTTACACGCCAACAATTTCTCTTGCCGAAAATTCAAGATGATCATTCACCGAGCCCGAATGGGACTGCAAAATGGATCATTGAAGTTAACCTCGGCGGCTTAATGTACTCGCGTTCTATCGCTCAGCGAAGTCTGGGCAGCATTGTTGGGGAAACTCCTTGTCTCGAATAGTGTATTAACAATTTAGCCGCTCGAAACCCGTCTGGCGAGGGAATACTAAGTGACTTTCTTGGAAATGACACCTCCTAGCTGAGCGAGGAATGTGTTTAGGTCATTCATAGGAGATAACATTGCTTCTTAGGGACCCGCGAGGTCGCGCAATATTAGTTACATGTTTTTGTTTAACTTTTACTTGTAAAATATTGTAACGATAATGTTTTAGTAGGTACTTCTTATGTTATAAATGTTATATATACAGTTTTTATATTCTGGCTCGTATGACGGCCGTTACATTCAAAGTAAAGTTAGGAGCCAAATGGTTTTCGCAAGAGGTGCCAAGTACCATTTACCTCAATACTGCAAGATTAAACATTGTATAATCTTAGTTGTACTTGTATGCGAGGTGTAAATAATTTTACGAATCTTTAGGTAAATACGATTGATTATTATATTGAAAGCGTGCTTCGCCGTATCGCATTCGATCTATCTCAAATCAGCCATGCGAGTTCTTAACTAACGCTACTGTGTATTTATGCTCTAATAAGGATGCGTTGCACCAAACCGTCTGAAATTTCAAAGCTATCGAACGATGTATGTAAGTAGGAGAAAAACGACTTGCAAGATTTGATTCGATTTATATCTTATGGGTGTCTCAATAAGAGTGCATTATTTCGATTTTAGGCAATTAATAGTGCAGTCTTATTGAGACACCCGATACAATATGGATTAGATACTTAGAGGTAAAGTTTATGTAAGGTTTGTAAAAATATAAGTATCGATGTGTGTGTCGTTTTTCACATTTCTACTTACAAAAATGACTATCACAACGTGTGTCAACAATGTTGTAAATTAATAATTATAACGAAACACTTTATGATGTTGTTTGCCAAGGTTAATTTTGGATACTACCGATCCCATTTCAAAGGCGTCCTCACCATTTCGTTTCAGTATGTTTTAATCTATTTTTAACGGACTCCAAAAACGGAGGTTATCTATTTAACCCGCTTTTGTATGCATATGCAATTTATTTGATGAATTAATATATTGAAGCGTATTATCAGGTTTTTTCTCAATAAACATCAGAACTAGCTACTCGAACGAAGGGGTCGTAATACTCGTACCTAATGATCTTTAAGCGGCATCCGTTTCATAGTAGTACTATATTCAGTGTAACCAGCGAACGAGAAAAACATAGAAGGCGAGCTCCTTACAAATTTCTACTCAAACACATGCCTAAAACCCGGTATGCGCATTGTACGTAGCGTATCCAATCACAGCTACCCAAAATATCAGCCTATTTCCAATTACCCAACACAAATGGATGCGATTGGTCAGTCTACGAATGCATTGCTGTGATGGATTAGCCGTCGTGCAATCACGTCTGATGACAGCTATATGACACTGACAACGAAAACGAATAATTGTTGAATGGTTATATAGTTAATGGTGACTGCAACAATAAGCTATTCAGTTGTCATAACGTTGGTTTAATACATATGTTTAGTTTAAGAAATATATGTTTTATTTTAGCTACCTACTAAAAGTACAAAAAATGACGCCTTGGTTTAAATAATCCTTTCTACGATCGATGGTGCAGTCAACTACAGCTTCTATCCTATATTGTTAAACTATGTAGTATATAATCCTTTCTACGATCGATGGTGCAGTCAACTACAGCTTCTATCCTATATTGTTAAACTATGTAGTATATAATCCTTTCTACGATCGATGGTGCAGTCAACTACAGCTTCTATCCTATATTGTTAAACTATGTAGTATATAATCCTTTCTACGATCGATGGTGCAGTCAACTACAGCTTCTATCCTATATTGTTAAACTATGTAGTATATAATCCTTTCTACGATCGATGGTGCAGTCAACTACAGCTTCTATCCTATATTGTTAAACTATGTAGTATATAATCCTTTCTACGATCGATGGTGCAGTCAACTACAGCTTCTATCCTATATTGTTAAACTATGTAGTATATAATCCTTTCTACGATCGATGGTGCAGTCAACTACAGCTTCTATCCTATATTGTTAAACTATGTAGTATATAATCCTTTCTACGATCGATGGTGCAGTCAACTACAGCTTCTATCCTATATTGTTAAACTATGTAGTATATAATCCTTTCTACGATCGATGGTGCAGTCAACTACAGCTTCTATCCTATATTGTTAAACTATGTAGTATATAATCCTTTCTACGATCGATGGTGCAGTCAACTACAGCTTCTATCCTATATTGTTAAACTATGTAGTATATAATCCTTTCTACGATCGATGGTGCAGTCAACTACAGCTTCTATCCTATATTGTTAAACTATGTAGTATATAATCCTTTCTACGATCGATGGTGCAGTCAACTACAGCTTCTATCCTATATTGTTAAACTATGTAGTATATAATCCTTTCTACGATCGATGGTGCAGTCAACTACAGCTTCTATCCTATATTGTTAAACTATGTAGTATATAATCCTTTCTACGATCGATGGTGCAGTCAACTACAGCTTCTATCCTATATTGTTAAACTATGTAGTATATAATCCTTTCTACGATCGATGGTGCAGTCAACTACAGCTTCTATCCTATATTGTTAAACTATGTAGTATATAATCCTTTCTACGATCGATGGTGCAGTCAACTACAGCTTCTATCCTATATTGTTAAACTATGTAGTATATAATCCTTTCTACGATCGATGGTGCAGTCAACTACAGCTTCTATCCTATATTGTTAAACTATGTAGTATATAATCCTTTCTACGATCGATGGTGCAGTCAACTACAGCTTCTATCCTATATTGTTAAACTATGTAGTATATAATCCTTTCTACGATCGATGGTGCAGTCAACTACAGCTTCTATCCTATATTGTTAAACTATGTAGTATATAATCCTTTCTACGATCGATGGTGCAGTCAACTACAGCTTCTATCCTATATTGTTAAACTATGTAGTATATAATCCTTTCTACGATCGATGGTGCAGTCAACTACAGCTTCTATCCTATATTGTTAAACTATGTAGTATATAATCCTTTCTACGATCGATGGTGCAGTCAACTACAGCTTCTATCCTATATTGTTAAACTATGTAGTATATAATCCTTTCTACGATCGATGGTGCAGTCAACTACAGCTTCTATCCTATATTGTTAAACTATGTAGTATATAATCCTTTCTACGATCGATGGTGCAGTCAACTACAGCTTCTATCCTATATTGTTAAACTATGTAGTATATAATCCTTTCTACGATCGATGGTGCAGTCAACTACAGCTTCTATCCTATATTGTTAAACTATGTAGTATATAATCCTTTCTACGATCGATGGTGCAGTCAACTACAGCTTCTATCCTATATTGTTAAACTATGTAGTATATAATCCTTTCTACGATCGATGGTGCAGTCAACTACAGCTTCTATCCTATATTGTTAAACTATGTAGTATATAATCCTTTCTACGATCGATGGTGCAGTCAACTACAGCTTCTATCCTATATTGTTAAACTATGTAGTATATAATCCTTTCTACGATCGATGGTGCAGTCAACTACAGCTTCTATCCTATATTGTTAAACTATGTAGTATATAATCCTTTCTACGATCGATGGTGCAGTCAACTACAGCTTCTATCCTATATTGTTAAACTATGTAGTATATAATCCTTTCTACGATCGATGGTGCAGTCAACTACAGCTTCTATCCTATATTGTTAAACTATGTAGTATATAATCCTTTCTACGATCGATGGTGCAGTCAACTACAGCTTCTATCCTATATTGTTAAACTATGTAGTATATAATCCTTTCTACGATCGATGGTGCAGTCAACTACAGCTTCTATCCTATATTGTTAAACTATGTAGTATATAATCCTTTCTACGATCGATGGTGCAGTCAACTACAGCTTCTATCCTATATTGTTAAACTATGTAGTATATAATCCTTTCTACGATCGATGGTGCAGTCAACTACAGCTTCTATCCTATATTGTTAAACTATGTAGTATATAATCCTTTCTACGATCGATGGTGCAGTCAACTACAGCTTCTATCCTATATTGTTAAACTATGTAGTATATAATCCTTTCTACGATCGATGGTGCAGTCAACTACAGCTTCTATCCTATATTGTTAAACTATGTAGTATATAATCCTTTCTACGATCGATGGTGCAGTCAACTACAGCTTCTATCCTATATTGTTAAACTATGTAGTATATAATCCTTTCTACGATCGATGGTGCAGTCAACTACAGCTTCTATCCTATATTGTTAAACTATGTAGTATATAATCCTTTCTACGATCGATGGTGCAGTCAACTACAGCTTCTATCCTATATTGTTAAACTATGTAGTATATAATCCTTTCTACGATCGATGGTGCAGTCAACTACAGCTTCTATCCTATATTGTTAAACTATGTAGTATATAATCCTTTCTACGATCGATGGTGCAGTCAACTACAGCTTCTATCCTATATTGTTAAACTATGTAGTATATTTATTTGTAACCACGTTTCTTAAAACCAACGATTTTGACGAAATGTGCAATGTAAGAGTTTACGGGGGTGAAAAATTGATCCTAGCTATAGGTCTCATATCAAGCAAAATTAGTTTACTCTAGTTTCACCCGAGTGGGGCTCGGTCGCCCAGGTATGTACTAGATAAATAAAAATACCAACTCATAAATTTTGTGTTTACCTTTTTAAAAAAGTATATTATGTCTGTTGGCATGTACAAAATGTGATCCTAACAATAAAATCAAAATAACATGTGTATTGCTTTAGTAACTTGTGAAAAGTGATTTCATCTTTTTTGATGTCCTTGTCTGAGGTGACGACACGCACAACATTTTACTGGACAAGAAGGCATATTTTTTTTAAAAAGAACATTTGGTTTATTCAACAGTTTGACAACACTGCCATGTCCGCACTAAACGGCTGCCTAGCATCGTTCTGACGCCCCGCCTACCATGGCATCCTTTCTGTGGGGCCATTTTACGGCGCTAGTTAGACTTCTATGTTTTTTTCGTTCGCCGAGTGTAACCAATTTTGCTTCTGTATAGGTACGGTCAGCTTTACACCTTATACATTTGTAATAAGGCGTAAAATTAATAATGCTGATCCAATGTCCGCTACGTTGCCGAAAACACCCTTTCTTCATGTTTTATGTTTTTTTTTTGCCTATTCTATTGTTTAATATGTTGATCTGAACTGTAAAAGACTATCTTTGACGGTAATGTGTCAAATAATCGTAATATTTGCTATGTCTAAAATGTTACAATTCTAACAATGCCAACTATATGTAATCTGTAGAAGTGGAACAGACGATAAATAAGTTGACCGTTGTCCGCAGCGCAATGCATCGCGCCGCTGGGCATGCAGAGCGGGCTGATCCCCGACAAGGACCTGAGCGCCAGCTCCTCTTACAACGACGGCAACGTGGGGCCACAGAATGGAAGGTGAGCCAGCCAACATGCCCCGCCCCAATCACAGCTCTATATTAAGGGGCTCCCATACGCCAATGACCTTCGATCTGAATCCCTTAGTTTTATAATGTTTTTTGTAGCTTATTATATAAACAACAACGGCTTTAAGCAATATAGTATCCAATATTTACTTCAAAGTTCATTGTTTTCGAGATATTTGGCATCAAAGTTGGTAAATTTTAGGCCAAAAAACTGGTTTTCTGGCCATAACTTTTGTGTTAATTCGTTTAAAATGAAAACATGAAGACACGTTTTTAGAGATGTCATAGACAAACCGAAATATGTAGATTTCGTATATGTTAGATCTTTTACGTCAATAGAGATACGAAATAAATGTTTTTTTAGACAAAAAATAAATAAACACAACATTAAGTATTTATTTCTTTTAAAATCCGGTAGACAAAAATGGAGATAAAAGATTGAAGAACCGATAGCCGTTTGACTTATAATTCTATATGTAGTGCAAAAGTAGGAGATACCTACGATTCAAAACTTGTCAAAAATCGATGAAAACCTCGGGTAGCCCCTTAAGGGCAGCAGCTACGCCAGATGATCGTTTTCACATAAACGCTTATAAATAACCGTGCAAATAAACCTGAAAAACACACACTGCAATTCCGAAGAGTTAGTTGTTACGAATTTTTATTACGAAATTTCAACATCCCGAATTGCTTTTACCACTAAACGATAATTTAGACGCAGATAGTTTAATAGAATTTATTAATAGGTTAGGTTAAAATTATATCCTGGAAAAAACCTTCAGCGGAACTTGTTTTTTGAAATTGTGAAAATCGCCAAAATATAGTTTTGGACAAATGACTCTTTGGAATTATCTAGTTTATCCATGAAAAATATGAAATTGACTTTTTTGTAGAATTATAAATACGTGTTAGAATATGTATAGTAGCCCAAGTAACACATAAGCTGCATAGAAGCTGGATTAATCATTTATTTATCATTATATACAATTTAAAGCTGATTAAGCTTGCTGAACTAAGGCTGTGTCAGCTCATATACAGCTCTTGTAATGCCAAAAGAGGCCCCAAATTACCCAGCCTTAAGCTCTTTAATGGCTGCACAGGATTTAGAAATAGCTGGTGTAGCGCTGCATAAGCGCTTAAACAGCTCGATTGTGCAGCTTATGTTCTACGATTCAGCGCTTGTAATGCTTTTATTCAGGGTTAAGAATTATTGGGGCTGGATAAAGGTAAAACAAAAAATTATGTGCATCTTATGTCAAATTATAATTCTAGCAAATATTAATTGCAAGAATCAATGGTGGACTCTTTCTGTCAAAAGTGAATAAAGTGTTTTATATTGTGACAGGTGCAAAATTTATTACCAGAATATAAGTCGAACATTTGTTATTATATAACGTATTTTGAGTGCGGTGGTAATTTTATTGTGAATGTACATATCATTTTACAGTAAAATTTTCATGCGCCTTTTAAATAGAAAGGATTTAAGGAATTATGGAAACAAAATTACATGGGAGTAATGTTGAGTGCTAACATTTTTTTAAAGAATACTGTCTAAATCTCAATTATTTATGATTTGTTAAGTTGTGTTACTAAAATAATCTCAAAATCAGCTCATAATAAAGAGATTTCAGTCTTATATTTGCAAAAAACATACATTTGTAACTAAACAGATGTTAAATCCAGGCTCACGGCAACAGAATGTAACTAAACAACTGTTTCTAACGCTAAATTAATGTATTTACCTACAGAATATAAATAATTAAAATTAACTTGAATTTGGCCAATAGATCGCCTGTGTCTACGTTTGTGTGCCGAGCAACCTAAATTCTTTTATGTGTAGCAAATTAGACTTTGACTCCTCTCTACCTACTCAACCCTACGTTCATCCTACTGCATCCTAGTTCAAAATGTAATAAATAAAATTTGGTTTTGGTTAATAAACCCCAACCAGATCCTACCGTGGCCGGTTAACGTAATGGTAGCTTTATCAATATTTTCTCAACATGTAATAAATATCCTCTTAAAACAAAGCCTTTGTTTCTTTATATACCAAAACATTGCCTCAATTTATAATCATACCATCAAATCAGATAACAGACCAACCTAGCTAGCTAATTGTTTATTATTATTATTGTATGGAAGATTCTCTTTCATCCATACTATGCTACCATTTCCGCCTGGATGTGGGTCTGGCCATCTAGCTAATTAAATACCCATTTTATTATATTTTGTTTGTAATAGGTAAACCTAACATGTTTAATAAATTTACCTGTGCTTCGCACCTAATTTCTGATGAGAAGAAGCACTCAACAAACTCATCAGACCTAACAGTTGAATATTATTTCCTTCAAGGAAAATTATGTATTAAGGCATTATTCCACCCTTTACATAGAGACTAATGTATCCATTAAATTCCTATAAACCTGCTATAGTGAAGATATTTGTAATACTGAGGTATACCGTCCATTAAATATGAAATATTGAACCTGAAGTTTACCCTAAGTAATGAGTATATTCCTTAATATTAGACATAATGGACTGCTCCGCTTGCCATTAGCCTAGAATCATTTCATCTTTCTGAAACAATTCTGATATCCTAATCATAACTGGAAGTATAACACCTTGATGACAATAAGCAAAATGACGATTACACCTTTAATATTTCATATGTAATAAAATACGGAACCCAATACTACTGAACCACTCACAATAACTAATTCCTATTCAGTTACTCATAATTGCAATTAAACCTTCAAATAAATGTTATTTGATTTGTAAACCTTCATTCTAACTATCCATCCCTAAGAATAGTATTCCTAATACCCTATGACGGTGTTTGACTCTATACCTAAGCCTACCTACCACTAAATCCTATACTACTGTATGCAAAACTCCCATCATTACTTTTATTAACGTTATGTGATGTGTATGTTCTAAGCTAGCTAGGGATCTAAGCTGTAAATCGTTCGGAAGGCTAGTCCGAGAATGCAACCTAGAGCCTGTGTAATGTACATTTCACAACGTGTCCGTGGACTTAAGGGTTCTGTGAAATGCACGCCCTATTTTATAACATATAAATATATATCCAATAAAAGACCAAGCCTTAAGCACACACAAGACCTCAACGAGTGGATAACAAATATAACAATCCTAGCGATCGACTTATGGGAAATGGCGATCTTCTGGCTTCAGCCTGTGGCCAACCTTAAGACGAGTAAGAGGCCCATCAAAGATAGGCTACACCATCTGTGCAAATAAAAAAGATGGTGCCAGGCTTCTCTCAAACCTGGCCTACTACTAACAGGATCCCGAAGTATATTTCCTTGGCACCGTTCGGGGAAATCCACTTCGTTAAGTTGACCATGCAACTAGGACTTTGATCTGGTTCGAAATAATAATAAAATCATCTAAAATAAACTCAAAATCGAACAGAAAGTGAAATAGTTCATTACTACGCAACATAATTGCACAATACTGAACCTTAGAATAAACTCAGATTCTAATAAGTAGTGGAATAGTTCAATACTATGCAAAGCAATCGCACAATATTTAACCTTCCCGCCACCACAATAATGTATCTACGAATGTTTACGTTATGAATTTAGGCTCGACCCAGAATCAATGACAATCCGAGAGTTCGCTAGAGAAAGAATGAATACGTCTACTCGGTGCGCTGGTCTTATATACACTAAAAAAAGCTGAAACGCTTGAAATGCATGAAGCACATGAATCGCTCGATGTGCTTGACGTAAACGAAATAATACCTTACCAGCATTAAGTTAAAGTTTGTTTTCAATCGTGCGCGTACGTATTTATTCCCTATTGGAACCAACTTTACTTATTGCGTAGTGTTAGCGCCAGCTCCGTAGCGGCAACACGTATTTAGTTTACTGAGAAATATGAAAATATTACGTTTTGTTACGTACGAACGTCGATTTAACTATGTACTATCATATTCTATTCAGGTGCTCATATAATTTCGATTCATACCAAATGATGATGATGATTAATGTATTAATTCTTATTATATTCTATTATTCCTTCATTTAGCATTCATTAAAGACCATAATAGCGCCATAGGCATAGTTCTAGTTACACATTGTTGAATATTTGATTGTTTATATCGGCCATTCGAAATGGCGTCGATTTGTTAGCAAGCCCCAAGTCTTTTTTTACTCCTTTGTTATTCTTTAGTCTGCACAAGGCGTTTCGCAACCAACCTTACACCAGCCGAAGGTTTCTTAACCTGCTATGAGCAAAAGTTGCGACTAAAGGCTGAACAATAGCATCCGAATGAACTGATATAATGCTTAGAGACTCCTGTGCAGTCGATATCTGCATTTCCTTTCCACTTTACTTTGATTATTACTGAAATAACCCAAATAAGTCGCTATACGTAGGCCGATAATATTTGAGGAGTTCCGACGATTCCTCAAGGGTCTCAGTATTACCTTTTACGCACTTCATTAGTCGCTAATTAAACGAAATCATATCAGAATTTGTGACGTACTTTACATCATTGAGGAGTACCATAAGTCGTCTGTAGTCTTCTTCATCAGTTCCACTTCTATTCGCCAAATTTGTGGTTTCCGTGTGTAAAATACACGAGTTATAATAGAATATACCGCAATCACTACACGCGTGCCTAATAAAATTGAGGAGTTCCCTCAATTCCTCATGGATCCCATCATCCAACTGGCTTTATGAAAACAATGGGACCAATCTGAAAGCTTATACTTTCGAATAAAAAAAGAATTGTACGAATCGGTTCATAAATGATGGAGTTCTGAGGTAACAAACGTAAAAAAAATAAAGAAAAAAAATACAACAGAATTGAGAACTTCCTCCTTTTTTACCAACTTCAAAAAAAAGGAGTTCTCAATTCGGTTGTATTTTAAAAAGGGGTATTTTTCTCATTAAAAAAGGCTGTTTTCAAATAAAATTTAGTCACTTCTAAACCACAAGTTATGTATAGTTTATGGTTCGTTCGAAAAAGATGGTGATTCACACATCTAAAGTAACGTTTGAAATTCCGAAAGGATCAATCGTTATGTTATAATTCTATGTTTTTTAATGAAATTTCGAGTTAGTCCGTGCGCGGGTGAAGAGCAAGCATATTCACGTAGCGTAGCAGTAACGAGCGAAGGAGACAAAGTGTTGGGGTCTGCAGCCTAAAGTCGCCTTAACGGTGCCTCGGAGACTTAATCCCAAACCATACGCTGCCTAGGCAATTTTTGTAATCGGAAGGTTTGGTCAAAGATATGAAGGAAGTCGTGTGCCTAACATGCTGCCCCCAATCACAGGTGATTTACCCGGTTATTTGATGGAAGCCTTCACTTATAATTTAATTGGACACACTGTAGCGAATATCCCAACCAAACAAGAAGTTTAGTCAACAAAATTTTACAAACCGACTAACGTTAAAGCCCTGGTATAATATTGAGGTATTTGGTTAAAATGACGCCGGCATCGGCAGTCCATATTTGTCCCATTGGAAGGTCAAGCTTCGCGTATGATTGAATTTTTAGGGTCACACGCAAGTTTTGCACTGCGGTGTGTTTCCAATCCTCTAGTAGTTAAGGACACTTGAGAAGAATTATTTAACACTAGCTTCTGCCCGCGACTCCGTCCGCGTGGAACTCGTTTATATATCGCAGCTTCATACAAACGTTCACCCCCCCATTTCACCCCCTTAGGGGGTGATTTCCGGGATAAAAACTATCCTATGTCCTTCCCCGGGACTCAAACTATCTCTGTACCAAAAATTCATCTAAATCGGTTCAGCGGTTTAAGCTTGAAGAGGTAACAGACAGACAGACAGACAGACGGATAGACAGACACACTTTCGCATTTATGATATTAAGTATGGATTAAGTATGGATTAGTATGGATATTAGTATGGATTGTCTTGTACAAGAGATTTAACGGTGTCCAAATAAGGATAGTGCCGAAAAATCAATACGAGTATGATGAGTCATTAAATTCAGTGACTAGGTAAAAAACAAGTCAACAAATCGGTTTATGGCCGGTTCCAATAATCAATCCACCGATAGTTTGCCTTACCTTCAGTTACATTTTGACAGGTTACCCGTAGAAATGTGTCAAAATGTAACTGTTGGTAAGGAAACCTATCGGTGGATTGATTATTGGAACCGGCCATTAGTGGTTTAAGCGTGAAAAGATAACAAACGGACAGACACACTTTATTTTCATTACGAGTATAGTGTATATATTTATATAGTGTAGGTACTGGCTTCTGGCTGGGACTCCGTCCGCGTGGATTTTGTCTATATCGTAGCTCCATGCAAACTTTCACCCCCCATTTTACCCCCTTAGGAAATGATTTCCGGTATAAAAACTATCCTATGTTCTTCCCCGAAACTCAAACTATCTCTATACCAAATTTCATCTAAATGGGGTCAGCGGTTTAAGCGTGAAGAGGTTAACAGACAGACAGGCAGACACACTTTCGCATGTATAATATTAGTATGGATAATGATTATCAACGCATCAACAAAAGCAGATAGAATCCTATCTTTTCCGAACCTATATTTTGCAAAAAGTTAGTTTTGTGATGTTTTGGCCAAAATCTTAGTAACTCATCAATGGTATGCCCTTAATTACGTAGTTAAAAATTGTACTGCATAGTTTTTCTTGGACACGTCCGTATTTGTCTTGCTTTCAACTAAATCAATACTCAAGCAGAGTGGTTGTTTGCCGGATTTAAATACTCGCCGCAGTTTGATTGTTTATGCAGTTGCAGACCTCCTAATTTCCCTTTCATATTTGACACTGACTAATAGTTACGAATTTAATTGATTCACATTAGTCATTTAAGTTGTGACTTAATTTTTTGACACGCAACCACGTTTCAAGCCACGAATACTGCTATATCTACGATATGGACAAATCATAAATTAGTTCGGAATGATTAGCAATGGGGCGTGCCGTCGTCGTGAGCTATGTCTAAGATACAGCGTGCATCCACTAGTATCAAAAATACTAGATTTAACTTGTAGTACCCAGGTACTGCCAGTTTAATCTAGTATTTTTTACACATCCATAATTATATGAATACTTGCTCATTATTATACAAAGTTATTAGCAGCGAACAAAGGATGCATTAAAGTGAACAACAGGAACACTTGGAAATCACTATGGAGGCCTTCACCTTCGGTTAGCGAGGGGTTCTTACTGGCTTAGAATATGCAATGTATGTAGCAGTTATTAAAAACAAAATATGTTTAAGTGTGTGTAGTTTCGTAAGAAATATAAGGCTTTTTTATGACCTGTGATTAGGTAGGTAAAATATAGTAAACTAGCTTCTACCCGCGACTCCGTCGGCGTGGAACGCGTTTAAATCGTAGCTCTGTACAAACTTTCACCCCCCACTTTACCCTCTTAGGGGATGATTTCCGCGCTTTTTGCAGTAACGTAAAGACGCAATAAATTAATATTTTACTTAGTTACTTCAATGGCCTCTGACACGAGCTGCCGCCACTTGTCCCGTTCTTGAACCACCCCCCACTAATACACGGGAGGAGAATATAAACATCCGCATCCAAAACACATTGCGATACAGTGCCGCCCTTCATGAAGTGTTAGCGTTCAAGCTCAGGAGGCGAAACACCAAACTCCGCGTATAGAAAACGTTTACAATGCCAATACTGGATGTGAGTAAATATTTCAAATGAACTATTTACAATCCTATATACCAACGTCGGTACGCATCCTACACGAGTGCCATCACTGCGTAACATTCCGTTGTTCATGCAAAACAGTGAAAATGAAACGCAACACGACGGATGCAAATACGGGTCCGTTTCACTGCCACTAAGCGGCGCGGCGGTCGGAGTACACATGGGATTGTCGACATACCCGAGCCATATGTATATGTATCTACGAGTATATACAGGTCACACGGATGTCCTACATGAAGGGAAAGTACCTTAGGATGTTGTGCTCTATGGAGACATTGTCACACACTTTTTTTCACAATTGTGTATATTACAAGAATGAAAAGTAAAAAAAAAAAGGTTTTCATAGGCATGTCACCTGGAGCATAATTACGAATCGATTGACACCTCATTTATGAAAATCGGTTCAGTATCTTATCTGGAACACACGTAAATACAAACATACTGCTAATATCATATCCCATCCTTTCGGCTCTGCCTTATTCATGCAAAAAAACATACGTACCATCATCATCATTATGTCAGCCGAAAGAAGTCCACTGTTGATTCCACTAATTCCAGTGAATTAAATCCCTCTTTGAGGGAGGCCTCTGTCCAACAGTGGACCAGTGTCCACGTCACCATATTTACGTAAGATATCAGTGCCCACTGGGAACCCACCCTTTGTTATGAAACCCGAGAGGCGCCAGTCTGAAATGCCAGCGGGCAGCGGTCACCGCCTCGCAACAGTCGCAACCTCGCACAACTCTGGTGAATACTGACCCTAAAGGTGGTTTTCCACCGGATGGGCGCGGACTGAATTGATTTTTTATTTGCACGCTAAATTGAACCGTACTGCTGTACTGTTAGAGTGCAAATCACACTGAAGATTATTTTCAAGCGTTTGACATCGCGGGAAAATTTCTTCAGTGTAATGTGCATTCTAATAGTACGGCAATACGTTTCAATTTAGCGTGCAAATAAAAAATCAATTCAATCCGCGCTCATCCGGTGGAAAACCACCTTTAGACTTGGTTATTATTTAGTATTATGGTTAAGATTATCTAACGTGGTCGACATTTTATAAAACTGTTTTGGAATTTAAATCTTGTACCTTGAACGGTAAAGTTGTTTTTTGAATGGACATTTCTTGCATTTTGGGCAACTTTGTTGCATTTCGGGCAACTCAAATAATGTCAAGTATAACGTACCTATATAACGTTCGACGCGTCTATACGGCTTGCACACGTATCAATTTATGTAGGGAAGGGAAATAAATCGATACGCATCACCCTTCATCGTCAGCATAAGGTAATGCTGACGATGACGGGGAAGAGTGTTATGTATTGGCATCATTTAAGCTCCTATGTATATGTGTTTAGCTATATTATATTATAATACATTCCTTCGCTGATACGTCCCGATGCTTCAGGGGGCCGGACGCGCATACTGGACCGGTATTCAATCCACCTTACATGACAAAAATCTCCGTCATTCTGATTTTGAAGGGCAGGGATATGAAAATGTCGACATATCCCCGTTGGTCAAATATCGGGCTTTTAGTCCTTGTCCGAACGGAACCTACCACGTCACCAATCCATGAAATTTCCATTCTATTTTACCGGTGCGACGAGAGCTACTGCTGTGCTCCATGGTTGACGAAACTGCGCCAACGTTGATTAAATTGTTAATAAGACAGTAATGGGGCATTACCGCTTCGACAGCTGGACATGGCGTTTGCGAGTCTGTAATTGTGACGACGACGCGAACGGAATGTGGAATGCATTCTGCGTTAAACATTTCAATAGGTATTCAATCTGTCAAGTGCGTATCGGTCCTATACGTCCTATGCGTAAGTGAGAATGGGAGGCGCAGGTGAAATTATTCGTATTAAAATGTTAGCATAATATGTATATTTGTCCAAAATTGCAACGCATCATCCTGTGACCATCTTAATATAAATAACTTTGGCAAAAAGTATTGAGCACCCATGCGTTTTTCATATGAAAGACACCTTTAAGTCGAACGTTTATATTTTTTATTACAGAAAATATGAATTCGTCCAAAAACACAAGTTACTTATCTGTACAAAATAATGGCATGCAAAATGAAATTAATTCGTATTTTTCTGACCTTCAGTTTTCTAATGTAAATAGCTGCTTTGAAATCAATATGAACTACTAACACTTTTCCAGATGTTTATTTACCTTTTTATACTTTTACAACATTAACAATAAATTACATTCATGTGAACCGATGCACGCGCACGGCACGTAGAACCGATGGCCGTTGGGGCGGAAAGGTTCTCGAGTGGCGACCACGTACCGGAAGGCGCGGCGTGGGTAGGCCCCCCGCAAGGTGGACTGATGACCTGGTAAAGGTTGCTGGAGTTCGCTGGATGCGGGTGGCGCAGGACCGGTCACTTAGGCACTCTTTGGGGGAGGCCTATGTCCAGCAGTGGACGACTTTCGGCTGATATGATGATGATGATGATGATGTGAATGTAATTGTTAACTAATATCTAGTTTATTTGAAACTTATATAAATGACTTCTGAACGTATGATTGTACCAATGAGACGTCGAGGCGCTATCACAGACATAGACTTATTTATTTTTCTATGTGTTCTAGTCATTTGTCCATTGACTTAGGTCCGAATTTTAAGGCGGTACATTGGAAATTATCGCGTGCTTTGAAACGCCGTTCTGACTAGATTAAGAAACAATAAGGTCTGATTTTCAGATATATGATTCTTGACTAAGTATATGATTATTAATCTGATTTAATCGATACATGATTGCCTAGTTTCCTCTATAGAAAAAAAAATCCAAAGTTAGGTCTTTATTTTCCTTTTTTTACTCAGCCTACTCAAAAGATACATTATTTTACGACACAATCAAGTTAATACTACCTATAGTATTTTATCTCATCCGGGCCGGGACCGGTCACTTTGGCACTCTATGGGGGAGGCCTATGTGCAGCAGTCTTTCGGCTGATATGATGATGATGATGATTTTAATGAAATGTAAATAAAACTTCACTAAGTTAGGTACCTATTTATCGAAATTTGTCCAAAAAAGCCATTCCCGGAGAGTGTTGCATCTCTTTTTCTCGTGCGCGGAAGGCATAAGCATGTCTCTGTCAAGGGGGCGTGGTCGACTCGAATCAAGGCATCCCCTTAATTGAATACAATATTGAAACGAAAAAAAGATGAAAATCGGTTAATCAGTCCATTATTGCCCATCACTAAACTGCACTAGTTAGTACACACATGCCTCGCAGTCATTGTGATGCTCTGGTTTTAAACACAAACGCGGTACAAGCGCTGTCTATTTAACTACATGTCTGCGGGCGGCATTGTGTGTATTATACATACGAACATGCCTTAATTTACTATATCCTATGAACAAGAGGACAGTAATTAAGGACTGAATGCAACATGGTTGTAACGGTGGCTGTTTCTATTGAAATGAGGTGAATTGGCTCTGATATTGATTTCAATGGTTTGTATGGTCATTGCTAACTGAAACTAATAATGGCTCTGTAATTGTTAATTCAACCTATCGAGAATGGGGGATCCCTGGGTGAGTCCATACAACTTTGACCTTGAATCTTAGATTTAATTTCTTGCTCCTGTTTGGTCAAGTCAAACATAACGTTTCTAGACTCAATGTGCTCGAACCAATAACTAACAAATCAATTAAATATATATATATATATATATATATATATATATATATTTAATTTAACAGTGCCAAAGTCAAATATTTAATATACTCAGGTAATTCGACCACCACGTTACACACAGAAAACTATACAAAAAGTTGTTTTGAAATGGCAATAACCATTGCGAATAGTTTGCGTAATTGATTGTATAAATTAGAACTATTTATTTATCCATTTCATTTCATCACGTTCCTGATTAGAAAACAAAACTATCTGAAATAAATACCTTTTATCTTTTTCCCGTTCCTGTATTATCTAATCATCATCATGAACTTAAGAGCCGGGCTCTTGTCAGTGGAGTAATCGCCATTCTGCCACTGGCTTGATACGAAATTACATTAAATATCTGTACTAAAATGTTATCTCACTGAATCTGCATAAAGTTGTGTTTAAATAATCCTCAAAGCCTGAAATAAATCCGCATATACCCCTGGAATCAATAACCAGAAACGCTTAGATACCTATTCAGAGAAATCGCAAATGTCCGAGCTCAAAGTATTAGAATAAATACTCCATGTCGACACACTCCACTGAGAGCTGCAGATTATTGCACTCGCCCCGGGCTTCGTCTAATTAATATGAAACCAACAAACGCGATTTGATTTAGTTGCATGCGAATGACGGCATTTCCCCGCACGGAGACTTCTCGCGGTTGTTGCATTGGGTCACCCTATCGATCCGCATGAAGCCAACCAAACATCAGTTTAATCGTATCTTTGTCTGATGTCAGATGCACATAGATTGGAAACTGATTGGGTTGCGGTTTGGATTGGATCCGGTTTTAGACGGTCCTAAAGCTCGTATTAATATGTCGATCATCATGTCTTTGGTATCGGCAAAATGGAATACTAACTTAGAACCGTGTCAATTTTCACGTGACTGACGTTTCAAAGTCAGTATGTGGGAAGTTTATCTGTGTGATCGCATCAGAAATCAGCTCTCCGCAGCAGAACCCAGGTAACCGATATAGCCCTCCGAATCGCTAAACTGAAGTGGCAGTAGGCGGGGCACATTGCACGTAGAACCGATGACCGTTGGGGCGGAAAGGTTCTCGAGTGGCGACAACGCACCGAAAGACGCCGCCTCGGTAGATCCCCGTCAATGTGGACTGATGACCTGGTAAAGGTAGCGGGAGTCCGCTGGATGCGGGTGGCGCAGGACCGGTCACTGGCACTCATTCTCCCAGCCTATGTCCACCAGTAGACGTCTTTCGGCTGATATGATGATGACTGTTCTGTGGTAGGTCAAAGGGTTCCATATTTTTAATAGTGTGACCTTCTCGAGTGTGGTTCTGAGCAGTTTAGAGCGCTGTAAGATACGTGTATAAAAAACTCGCTACTCAAGCGGCCTTTAGACCTATCTAAATGCAGTACACTAAATCAGAAAGACTCTGCAGAAAGACAAGTGTAAAGACTGTTAGCATGTAAGTCACGCTAATTAGACAGTTAGACTCGACACTGCCACTCTGAATCAGTGTACCGCATTTAGATAGGTCTAAAGGCCGCTTCAAACTCATGCCGAGTGACTTACTATGATTGTATAGTAAAGCAGCCATAGCCTAGTTTGTTCTGAACTACGTTTTTGTAACTCTTAGCGCCTTAACAATAAGGCTCAGTTCTGATAAGTTCGGCGATGCAATATCTTACGAAGTTCATTGACTTACATTTGGGCGTAGTTTAGTTGAAAAGCCTTAAGAAGACGAAGTTCCTCAATCGTGCAGAACTAAGCGTGAACTTGGCTATATTGGAATTTAAAACCGTGGAACATAGATTATTTTATGTTACCTTTAGTCAGAGGTGTTACCGTTGGCACGGTCCGTTGCATAATTTTACATTTGCATTAAGCTTAGATTGTGTTTAGAAAACGTTACTTAGACTAAGATATGAAAAATAAAAATAAATTGCTTAAAATTATCGCAAGTGTTAGGAAGGGCTGCACCAATTTACGATAACAACCCGATCAACTATAAATATGGTACCGGCAGCTGTCATTATATAGAAACTTGTCAAACTTTCCATACATTCACATTTTGACGAACACCGCTTACGATTACAGACGTTTTGGTGCAACCCACCCTTAACTCGTTCGCAACCAGGAACCCGCCTAGCGGGCACTCGTAATGTTTGCTCAGACGCCGTCTGAGCCCGCTAGGCGGGTAGTAGTATGAGCTTACACGCCTAATAAGCGAATTCTGTCGGTTTCTGGTGAATTGTTCCATTTTTAGTCAGGTTGCAAAAGTGTTAATCTAGTTAACAAAAGCGCCAGAGAAAAGAACTCCACTCAGCTTAATAACAAGGTACCATGTGAATACCTGGACGCTGATCTGCCGTGGATACCCTTACAAGAGAGCGCTCCTATCTGCGGCAAGATTGATATAGGATACATATAAAATGACATATAACGATACATAAATATGCACGTACTTTAGAGAGGGTACTCCATGCATGTTTACTCCATGGAAGCTATTAAATAAAACCATGGTGGGCATTTCGCTTTCAGTTCCATAATCCGCTAACAGGGTCTGTGATTTACGTGAAAAGGACAAAAGTCACTTTATTTATAGGTATAGTTAGTTCAATTTACTCCTGCTCATTGCTTAATAATTACCTAGTATCTGTTTTTCCTATCTATAGAACATCCTCGTGTATTGAGCTACTAGCTATAACCCTTGATGTATTGTGATTTTATGCCACCAGTAAGTTATATTGCAGTAATGTCTAGAAATCTGTAGCTGTCGCAACGCCAAGATGCGACCAGTAACGTCAAAGGTTGAAAATTGGATAGTACGCACAGTATCCCTTTACCAAACCATTAACTTAAGTAATGCTTGCCTTCGAACGGCTTTCGTAATTTCCACCTGAGGCAATATAAATGTGCAAATCAAATGCAAAGTTAAACGGCAGCGAGGGTCTGGGTTCGAACCGAGCCCAGCCTTATTCCGAATGATTGGCCAGGACACGTTTTACATAGGCTGCTTGTAAAACCAATAGCAGTCTGTGGAAGAAATACCTCTCTTTAGGAGTCGGTGAGAGTGTAGACCAACCTAGCGCGACGAGGATAGACTAGCTATAAGACTGACACATTAGACTATGTATGTATAGAATAGACTGTAGTCACCCGTGGGTATTAGGAGCAGACGTACAGTCACCAGCTAAAGTAGTAGCAAAGGAAATGTTTAAAATGATGTGCAGTGGTCTCTATATAAAATAAGGTTCGTGCATAATCATTTTGGGCACGTTATTCTATAGAGTTACTTTAGGCGACATAGCGGCGACGGGGCATTAGCACCGCCGAAATTGGCGGGTTTTGTATGTAAAGTAGCTGCCAGGTGTGGTCCTATGCCGAATTACCGATGCATTGCAGTTAGCCCGTTAGCGGACGTAAAAATTGGTTAATCAAATGGTGTCGGTTAAGAGGCTCCCATACGCCAATGACCTTCGATCTGAATCCCTTAGTTTTGTAATGTTTTTGTAGCTTATTATATTAACAACAACGGCTTTAAGCAATATAATATCCCATTATTTACTTCAAAGTTCATAGTTTTTGAGATATTTGACATCAAAGTTGAGCAATTTTAGGCCAAAAAACTAGTTTTCTGGCCATAACTTTTGTGTTAATTGGTTTAAAATGAAAACCCTCTACCAGTTTTTAGAGACGTCACAGACGAACCCAAATATGTAGATTTCGTATATGTTAGATCTTTCACGTCAATAGAGATACGAAATAAGTGTTTTTTTAGACAATGTTTAATAAAATCATACAAAATTAAGTATTAATTTGTTTCAAAATCCGGTCAGTCAAAATGGAGATAAAAGATTGAAGAACCGATAGCCGTTTGATTTATGATTCTATCTGTAGTGCAAAAGTAGTAGATACGATTCAAAACTTGTCAAAAATCGATGAAAACCTCGGGTAGCCCCTTAATGTATACTATCGACACAACACAGCTAACTGACCATCGGTGCACCTTATGTGCATTGTAATAAGGTTCTATATAAACACAGGATGGTCAGTTAACAGTGTTGGCGTTTGTGTTTGTACGGCCCGATAATCCGCGTCCATCTATCTTTCTCTCTCTCTTTTTACACGAGTTAAAAAGAAATATAAATTTAGTGGACGCCGATTATTGGGCCTAACATTAACCGGTAGCCAGATGACTTAAGATTCAACAATTGATTGATATTCCGTTCACGGATGCATGACTAAGCTTACAGAGGGCAGAGCGCTCCATGTTATTGCCAGATCTCCAGACCTAGCCTGACGACCTCTGCAGCCTAGTTGGTACTGACCCTGCCTACGAAGCCGGAGGTCCCGGGTTCGAATCCCGGTAAAGGGCATTTATTACCCCCGACGGAACGGAGAAGGTATATGCGTTTAGGATGAGAGGCTGTTTGTTTGTTTGTGTAGATCACGAATATGTGTTCCTGAGGCACGGATGTTAATATACGTTTGTCTTTAATTATTTATTTATCTATATAAGTTTGTATATCCTCGCCTAGTACCCATAGCACAAGCTTTGCTTAGTTTGGGGCTAGGTCGATTTGTGTAAGATTGCCCACAAAATATTTATTTATTTTAGTCTTTCAAAATTTACTTGTAGGTAAATCGCAAGATCTTTGCCCATGGAACAATGTCCATACGTAAACTCATAATACAAGTTGTCGTTGTATGTCAGTACATATTACAATAACTTGGTATTTTGTCGTGATAAAATCTACAGCGTGTCTCTGACTTTGGGGCTATAAATGCAAATGTCAATTATGCTCCTTAAACGGAACTACTTTTGCTCTACAACTTTTCAAAAATACGTTCTTTTTATATTTTCATTATTCCATACAAATAAAATAAAATGTTCAATGTACATCATCCATTAGTTAGTTTTCATACTTGTCAGTGTTATGGATGTCAAATAATGAGGCCGTGTTTGCAATACATTGATGGTACAGTTGAAGTTCAAACGCGAATAAATTATAGAAATAATAGTTATTTTACAAAGTTGCGGAACAAAAGTGGTTCAGTTTCAGGACCGTAATGGACATTTGCATTTAAAGCCCCTAAGTCAGAGACACACTGTATATTCACACACATGGTTTTGCTATATCGATAGTAAACCATCACATTTTTGCAGTAAAGTGTAAAAAATATGAGACATTAAAATATGTAGTTTCTTTTATAGGCAAATAATAAATGAAAAGTTAGCAATAGGATCCTTTATATTTGAAAAAAAGTTTTATGACTACCGTGGTACCTAAACGCAGTCATTTACTTGGTTTTTCATACAACGGTTATTACGGGGCTCAAGTGGCTCAACTGATAAGGACCGTTCTCAGCCATCGCCACCGCGGTCTGACTTAGACATTGTTTTTCATACAACGGTTATTACGGGGCTCAAGTGGCTCAACTGATAAGGACCGTTCTCAGCCATCGCCACCGCGGTCTGACTTAGACATTGTTTTTCATACAACGGTTATTACGGGGCTCAAGTGGCTCAACTGATAAGGACCGTTCTCAGCCATCGCCACCGCGGTCTGACTTAGACATTGTTTTTCATACAACGGTTATTACGGGGCTCAAGTGGCTCAACTGATAAGGACCGTTCTCAGCCATCGCCACCGCGGTCTGACTTAGACATTGTTTTTCATACAACGGTTATTACGGGGCTCAAGTGGCTCAACTGATAAGGACCGTTCTCAGCCATCGCCACCGCGGTCTGACTTAGACATTGTTTTTCATACAACGGTTATTACGGGGCTCAAGTGGCTCAACTGATAAGGACCGTTCTCAGCCATCGCCACCGCGGTCTGACTTAGACTTTGTTTTTCATACAACGGTTATTACGGGGCTCAAGTGGCTCAACTGATAAGGACCGTTCTCAGCCATCGCCACCGCGGTCTGACTTAGACATTGTTTTTCATACAACGGTTATTACGGGGCTCAAGTGGCTCAACTGATAAGGACCGTTCTCAGCCATCGCCACCGCGGTCTGACTTAGACATTGTTTTTCATACAACGGTTATTACGGGGCTCAAGTGGCTCAACTGATAAGGACCGTTCTCAGCCATCGCCACCGCGGTCTGACTTAGACATTGTTTTTCATACAACGGTTATTACGGGGCTCAAGTGGCTCAACTGATAAGGACCGTTCTCAGCCATCGCCACCGCGGTCTGACTTAGACTTTGTTTTTCATACAACGGTTATTACGGGGCTCAAGTGGCTCAACTGATAAGGACCGTTCTCAGCCATCGCCACCGCGGTCTGACTTAGACATTGTTTTTCATACAACGGTTATTACGGGGCTCAAGTGGCTCAACTGATAAGGACCGTTCTCAGCCATCGCCACCGCGGTCTGACTTAGACTTTGTTTTTGTCTTTTTAACTCCCGACGCAAAAAGTGTTATAAGTATGACGCGTCTGTCTGTCTGTGACATCGCAGCTCCTAAACGAATGCACCGATTTTAATATGGTTTGTTTTGTCCGAAAGCTGACGTGATCGAGATGGTTCTTAGGTATGTTTCAATAAAATCGGTTCAGCCGGTTTTGAGATAATTAACTTTTAAATGAAAATATCATGGGTTTTTCAACCTTTCTAAGTACTTATTCCGTGATTTCATTGTAGTTGTATATATACATATTTAATCCTCCGTAAAAACTGGATCGAATGACATCGTGAAAACGTGTACAGTCGAAGTCAAAGAGATGTTTACATTATTTATTACAATGGATTAAGGTGCAAAAATGTAAACATATCTTTGACGTCGACTGTACCTGTACACCATCTAGACTTAGCTTTGTTAAGCGCGCGTATGCTACGGTCTAGTAGAGTTGACTGTACGATATGTCTACATATGAAATCGAATTCAGCCAAACAAACATGATTAAAACCTCGTTCCGCTCCTAATGATATTCGAATCAAACGATAAAAGTGATAAAAGTCACGTCTCAACGCTCTTGCGAGTATGATTTATTTAGAATTTCGAAAGCGGCATGTTAAAGTCTTCGTTTAGAAGGGCACCCCGTTCTCACTGTTTGCGGAACTTTGAGTTAAAATACTCGCTCATAAATATTCTGACAGAATTATAAGGGCAGGGTGTTCCGAGCTAAAATGTCGATAAAGGATTTGACACACAACTAGACTATGTTGGCGTTTATCGATGTAGATACATTATAAACCGTCCTCCCCGTCGCTGACAAGTATTTAAATGAGATTATCGTAAGCGATGACAATAGGGTAGTTTCCTCATATTAAACCTCAAATTATTGCTATAGTGTAAATTAAAAAATATAATTAGAAAATGGAACTAAAAAGTTAAGAAATAATACGCATTTTGTTCAACAGTCCTCTTTCTAATTTAAAGCTTGACTAACGCTTTAATAAAAATAAAATTGTGTGATGTCTGATTTTCCATACAATACAAATAGAAAAGTGTGACGTCCTACTTCTATGACAATTAGTATGTTCGGCAGCCGCCAGCGAGGTCCGTCTTTGACTCCAATTTTTAGGTATTTATGTCCTTTAACTGTAGTTGCTACCATACAAGGATTTGTTCCTCTACAAACCATCGTAAAAAAATCTTAGGAATCTTTTGCCAATTATAAACGTCACTTCATTTTCACCCTGGATGCGGCCTGCGACTCGTGACGAACGGACACCTGACGCTGCGACGCGAGACGACAAAAATCTACCCTCCTCTTTCTAATTTGCACAGCGCGAGTGAGACAGGAGTCGCTGAGTCGCGCGCGACGAGACTTGGCAGCCATCGTGCACGCAACACACGAGCCACATGCGTAGCGTAGCGTGTGCCATTCTCCAAATGGCAATATTCCTTTTAATACAAAGCTGCATCGGGGTTATCAGATACATAGCTTGGATGCGTGTTACTAAATATTTCGCAAATTTATGATGTAACCCGGCTGGTAATTTCGGCCAGGAGGTGGAATTCCGTAACTATTCAAACCAGCGTTACATCAATTTGAGTGTCGTTTTCCCACACAAAAAATATATTTAGATCTACCGTACGTACAAAATGTTACGCAATCGACCAGCAGGGCTCAAAACGAATCCAGTGTAACGAATCCTCAAATAATTTCATGTTGTGTGAAAATGTCACGAAGGATCAAAGCCCATCGTGACTACCAATCATTATAAACCAGATAATTCGATCAATATCTAATGAAAGCTTTAAGTCAAAACCATTGCATATTTTTGCTCCCACAACCCATACTATTTTAAACCTTACAAGTATCGTTATAAATCTGAAAACACTTGGAACGTTCAGTTTTGTTCGCGTACCGCCGTATCCTATAGTTTTATACCGTCGTCAATGCTATCGCCGCAGTTAACCTATTTATTACGGAGTGCCTACGCCGGCACGTATCTGGTGACATGTGTTTGTGTACTTTCCGATTTCTTACCCAGGCTAAGATTCGAAGGATTTTACAACGGCACATTTTTTGATAAGTCGTTCTTTCGCTATAGAAGTGCTGGTAGGACAGCTTATATCCATGAGGGGATTAAACAAAAAATGTGCGTCGTTTTCCTGGAACTTGCCTCTTTGTTTGAGTTCTGTTGCATAAGTTATATTGACTTACTATATCTGCAAATAGCGGTACAGTAGGAATTATTTTTCAAGACTGAATTCATTTCTCTTTGTGCCTAGGAAACAAAGCGATAGTCTTTTATTTTTTAAGTGCAATCGATACTGTAAAATAAACGTAGTAATCATCAATACATTTTACAACCAAAAAGCGGTATTATGTCTAATGGAAGGAGGTCGACATTAAGAAATACTACCTACTTAGCAATGTTGACCATTTTGTATTTAAAACAATAGACGGCTTTAACAATGGAGTCGGTATACCAGTAAAGTCTTTATTAAACACGGCCTTGGGTTTTCGAAGCGTTCTTGGCACGTGGCTTCTGAGGCTAAACAATTGCTTTGTTGGATGCCAAACCAGAAAAGACAATTTATACTTACCTGGAATTTCAATGGAACTCAAAATAGTAATCAAACCTGAAACCAGTAACACGTGTTCCTTATAAATTAATAGGTTCATAAATAAGCGAAAGGCACTGAAAATGGGCATGGGATAGTCCGGTACGCGAACACTGTAATGTGTCGTCAAACTAACATAACTCCCAAGTTTGATTTTTTTTTGTTATCAGCGAGAGTACCTTAAGTACTAACAGCGAAAAATAATTTCTAACAGTTTTTGATATTGGTTTACGAATAATTAATTTGTTTGTAAGGAACACTTGTAAAACTTTGCAAAGATTATACAAGTTATTGTTTTTTCCTATAATGCATCGCATTTGATTATTCAAACCTTACTTATCGTTTTCTAATAGTTTTGTCAAGAGATTACGTCAGCAAAAAAGGAAACGATTAAAAAAAATATAAATCTCCTGAAAGAATATTCAAGTGACTAGTGGCTACTATAGTGTATTCAAAACTACTAAAATATATTGCAGCACAAATTTCTAACAGATTTATCAATAGTCTTTTTTTTTATTAGGAATTATATCTTGTAACCATTCTCCTTACCATAAAAGAAATCTCATAAATTCTCAAGTCTGCGTAATTCATTTCAGTTCTATCGAAGAATATATAAACACAAATTCTAACGGATTCATCAATAGCTCTTAATTGCATTAGCTTATCAGTTATTATCCGCAATTTAAATCTTTCGCGCGCGACTTGCGCGATTCGTGTGCAGCGTGCTAGCAGCCGAGTACCTCTCCAAGGCCGTGCCGTGCGTACGCTCAAACTTGTAGGTACAAACTTTTAGTACTTGATTTTACTTTATATTTAGTTACTAGTTGTTTTTCGGTTGCAATTATCTATTTTATTTTACCAATAAAGAAAGTTATATAGGGTTATTTAGTATTAAACTTAAATTGGCTTCAATTTTATTTGTAGGTACTTATTTACTAGTCGCGATGTCATATCTGATGTTACTAACTAATATGAAGTAGATACAGAAAGTATATATATACAGGGTTATTAGTATTAGTTATCTCTCTAAGTAGTAGTAGGTAGTAAAATTAGGGTGTAGGTAGGAGGTAAACTCCGAAAGTTAGGTACTCAAGAATCTTTCAAATTCCGATTAGAGCCTAAAGGTGGTTTTCCACCGGATGAGCGCGGATTGAATTGATTTTTTATTTGCACGCTAAATTGAAACGTATTGCCGTACTATTAAAATGCACATTACACTGAAGAAATTTTCCCGCGATGTCAAGCGGTTGAAAATAATCTTCAGTGTGATTTGCACTCTAACAGTACAGCAGTACGGTTCAATTTAGCGTGCAAATAAAAAATCAATTCAATCCGCGCTCATCCGGTGGAAAACCACATTAACACTAAATGATCGAATTACCAAAAAAAAATTGTTGTTCATCGAAGCGGAAGAGGACTTTTTTAATTAATTAATACTAAAACTCCGGAGTTATTGAAATTATAGAATTTCGATCCATATTTCTTAGTAAGAAGTATGGATCGAAATTCTATAATTTCAATAATACTAGGGAATGCTTACCGGTTAACCGGTCAATTTTCTGAGTATAAGGCCGGTATAAAACCGGTAAATTTAAATCAAAACCGGTAATTGACCTAAACATGAACTATTAGTAATATATTTTTTTTTTACAATTATTAATACTTGATCGTATATCTCGATCAATACCCTCCTTTTGTCATGTAAAATGACAATTGATTAACTGGTTAGCGTTATAGTACCAAATTAATACAATATCGTTTGCAGAAGCTTCTTAAAATACAAACACGGTTCCGTTCTATAAAATATTAATAATGATCTGCTTGGATAAGTACGACAGAGAGCGCCTTATTTAACATAGTTTGTAGGTAATAGCCTAATAGGTATACTAATCATTTCATTTTCAAAACAAGGAAATACCTCTCTTTGTCTTAGTGAAAGAGTGAACGGCAAAGGCATCGAACAGAGGTGTGCTGGTGCTTTTCTTTGAAAATGGTGACAACACCCTGCTTAAGAAACACCGACCCATCTCACTTCTGAGCCGTGTGTAAAAGCTGTTTTCGAGAGTAATTACAAATCGTCTCGTGCGCAGGTTAGATGACTTCCAGCCTCCCGAACAAGCCAGTTTCTGAAGAGGCTTTAGCACTATAGATAACCAACTACATTGGATACCAGGGCACGAGGGCTTCATCGGCAACGAAAAAGCAGATGAGCTTAAAGCAAGCAACGAAAAAGCAGATGAGCTTAAAGCAAGAAGGGGGTCTACAAATTACTTTTCTCGAACATGGAATGATATATTGACGTTGTGTCATTCATAATGGGCTTCGAAGTGTCACATTCCACAATTTGTGGCACAGCATCACGGCATTCAGCCATGAAAATTAAAGTTTGATTTCTTGGAGTTTAATTTATTTATTTCATTGCATGTTTGTGAAAAGCACTATACATACCTCGGCGTAAAAAGGGGTTGCCAGCCTCATAACTATCCGGCCTCGCTATGATCGGCATATGTACTCGGCCGGCAACCCCTTACTTCCCGGCCTCTGTAGTAATGTACTATTGTAGGTCCAGAACAATTTGTGGTACTCTCGTAGGGAACCATGATAACGGCCTTTGAAGCCTACGCCAAAACCAAAGACCAACATGAGTGGAGGAATGAGGCTGGCTTAAGGCAATCTAAGCCAGCTTATAGAAGGAGTGGACTCGGGCTTGACCAAAAGCTCTGGAAATCCAGCAGAAAGCAACTCAGAATTATATTTGGGGTGTTGACAGGTCACTTCGGGGTCAAGAACCTCTTGGCCAAGATGTGACTATCGGATAGTTTAGACTGTAGAATGTGTGGTGAGTGAGGAGGATGATACTATGGAACACTTACTGTGTGAATGTCATGCCCTTGCCAGAAAAATAATTAATTACTTTGATAACGGCTATCCGCAACCAAAGGATTTCAAGGTTCTTCCGCTGAGCTGCATCATCCAGTTTGTAGAAATGATGGAGCAATTTGGGAGTAGTTATAAATGAGACGGCAAATGCACAAAAGATCCCACTGGGTCGAAGTGTATCCGAAAGGGCCCTCACCTAGATAAGATAAAATAAGACCACCCGTCAAGTTATATAGAAGGCTGCGGAGTATAATCTGCCCTTTTGCTTCTGGACTACGATTCAATCGAAACCTGGGCTGTACTACAGTTTCTCCAGCGTTGCCAAATTTGTAATTCAAGGCCCTGGCATGGCTCGCTAAGCCAGCGCCATTTCTCAGCCACGACACATGGCATCTTTAGAATGTACTTCTTGCATGCTTTCTTTAGATATGTATATTATTATTATTTTATTTTACCTTTATTGTTTAAATGTCGTATTTTATCAATGCCATGTATGTTGTGGGAATGAATAAAGTTTTAATCAATCAATCAAACGAGAATGCCACTTCAAGGTGTAAATCCGACTCCAGAATTGGAACGCGAAGCCTATTCCGCTGAAGCGAGTCGATCAAGGAGATGTTATTTCTCCAAAACTGTTCACCGCTGCACTGGTGGATGCTTTAAAGACTGGACTGGAGAAGGCGAGTATATCACTCACCTTCGGATACCATGGAGGACTTGAATACTATAAAGCCTCTGAGCGGGTTGGTCTAAGAATTAACATGAATAAGACGAATATCATCTGATGCCCATGTATTACCGACTCTCATTACAATCGGACGCTTTACGCTCGAAGTTGTAGACGATTATATATACGTAGGACAAACTGTGTCCTGTCGACTCAGCTGGGCAGCGTTTGTTCGGGAAGCTACGTCACATCTGTTCGTCTAGTATTCCGAAGTGTCTCAAGACGAGAGTCTTTGGCCCATGTGTGGTGCCAGTGATGACATATGACACTGAAATGTGTTTGCGCACTATCGGCCTCATTAGAAGGCTCAAAGGGCTATGGAGAGGGCTATGCTGGGAGTTTGCGTGATCGCATTAGAAGTTAGGTTATCCGCAGGAGAGCTAGGATACAGAAAGTATACATACAGACCTAGCCCCCCCAAATCGCTAAACCGATGCCACAATTTGGAACCCCATGAGCAACAGTACACGCTTTTCCTAGATAAAGTTAATAAACTGATTTGTCCGAACGCTCTTTAGTAAAATGTTCGGTTACTATTAGTACGTTACGTCTTATGAACATTCCTTAGAAACAGCTATTTGGTAAAATACTTTTTTTTACTACTACGTGGGCTTGTAGTCAACTAGTCAGTTTGTGTTGTATTATTTTGATTGTTTTTTTATTCAGTAAATGATTGTTTTTTAGGATTGTAAATCCGTAGGGTTGCGTATCTGTAGATTTAGGAGTCAAAACAATGACCGAGGGCACTGTGTGACCCGCCGACGCCAATGATGGGTAAAGGGGAACAGGCAATGCACCATAATACTAATATTCACGTTAACCTTCGTCACTCCATATTCACTACTGGTACTGTTTTGTATTGTACTGATACTACTGATGTTGTAATGGTAATCTGTAAAACTGGGACCAATTCCTATTCCTACCGACCTGTTAATCCCCAAGGAACGTTTTCAGTTGTGTTTTAGCCCTCCTACCACGGAGCAAGTTTTAAATATTAAAGAAAATTATTATTACGACATTTACGGAACATGAAACCACCTTTTACTCTTTATACTACCTTTTAGCTTATTTTTACGATAAATAAACATCAAATAACGCTACTTATAAACCAAATTGAAATTACCGGTAATTTACCGGTTAATAGGTTTTGTCCTACTCAAGTCGATAATTTACCGGTTTTGAATTTTGCTCGGTAATTGCATATTGCATTCCCTATTTCTTACATACGTTACGTAAACGCTTGCTTTTAGTTTTGTATGTTAAGTTAACATACACATTGTATCATATTAAGGCGAAACATTCTCTTCAATCATATTTAAGGCTAACCTTACCAAATATAGCAACGAAACCAAATGGCTATACTATGATTACATACATACGCTGGACAAAGAAAACCACTTATTTGGCTGGGCATAATTCATATTTATTTCAACTTATGTAATGCCGTCTTCTCCCTAAGGCGTTGTAAGAATGAACTGATTGAAAAAAAGGTGACCGAGGTGGATTGTTCATATAGCTCAGTTGGTTGAGAGTAGGGAATGCAAAACCGGTTTTAACCGAAACCGAAGAAACCCGTTAACCGACTGTAAGAAATCGGGCCGCGGCTGGGTCGGCTAGAGATCTGAGGGGTAATCACAAAACGTTTCAAACGCGCGTTAGGACAATTCAACTGTCGTTTTTCAATATAAAAAAAAAAAAACATTTAGATCTACCTACCGGTCACTCATACGTTGTTTCAGTGGGTCAACCTAGCTTGTTAAAGCTACACAATAAGTTGATTATTGAATAAGTAATTGCATAAGTACGTTGATAGTTACTCTTTAGGTTGATGAAGCTTATGAGTGTATAATTAATAGACGGAAAAGTCATCATTACAAAGATTTATTTATAAATTCATTCATCATTACAAAGATTTATTTATAAATTCAACACTTAATATAAATTAACACATTCGTAAAATCAACATTCTTTCATTTTGCAAATGAGCTGATCAACAGAGGGGAGGCTACCGCGTAGGAAACAAGCAACGACGGCGTGCTGTGATTGGTCATGACGCTCTCGCCGTCGGCGCACTAGACTCGCGCGCAGTTCGTCGTGCGTTCAAATTTAAAAAATAATTGATAAATGAATACAATGTGGAGCTATTGATGAATTACTTAGATTTTTTATCAATAGATGACTATGATAAAGCTGGATTATATGTGTCGACTTGAAATTTCTTGAGATTTATTTTAAAATAATTAGAAGGCTTTCAACATTAAACTGTTCATACAAATTTAACCTATTGATAAATATGTTATTAATTTAAACTTAGGTTATATTTGATAGTTTTTAATAGTATTCAGTAATCAAAACCCACTTGTATAATCTTTTAGAGGAAATATTTTTTCTTTATTCGTTTCGGATTATACTGACGTAAGCACTTGACGAAAGTTTTAGCAAATTAAAGTGGAGATTATAATACTAAAATGCGATACTCTATTGAAGAAAAATACCACTTGTATAATCTATCCCTGGATTTACAAGGGTCGCTAAGAAAACGCTGTGTAATACCTAAAGCAACGTCAAATTTCCCTATCTTTTTTTACTACTAGTAGTACTCATCATATTCTAAATATTAACAAAAAAATCGCGACCTTGGGAATTATCGAAGGTGCATTCATTTTACGTACCGTACTAGGAGGTGTATAAAATAAACTAATTTTATGTCAAGAGTAGTACGTATAACGTACACGCTGTTATTTGTACACGAATCCAGGAATAAGGATTTTCGAAGTCTGTCACACAGACACATTGGACATTTTGGGGAGAATTAGTTTATACTTTTACCCATGCGAGGTTCGGTCACCATAGTAAATTAATTATGCAATTAAACTTGTTTTCAAATACCTACGCGAGGTGTCCAGCCAGATTGGTTAGTGTAAGTGCTAACGGAAACGCGTCAGTTATATATTAGAGTTTAATCACTGGAGTGGAGTTACTCTCTCGTGATGAAATTACGGTCCCCGGGCGGTATATTCCATCAGCATCCTCCTAGCGTTATTCCCGGTTGTGCCCTAAAGGAGCCCGGGGTCCGCTTTGACACCTAATCCCAACATTTGGCGTATGCACTAGTTTTTCTTAAGTGACTGCCATCTAACCATCTAACCCAGAGGGAAAACTAGACCTTATTGGGATTAGACCGGTTTCCTTCACCAAAAAGCTAACGGTAAATATTCCGTACGAGTACATATAAGTTCCGAAAAAGGCGCATGTCTGACCCACTAGGCTATACCGTAGCTTCCAGGGCCGGTATATTTAATTCGAGATATTAGACAAAAGGAATAACTTCACTTTGATCGTGCATGGAATACCGGCCCAGGTACGAAGTCTACTGGCACCTATCATTTTAGTACATTTGACGCGGTTTCTGGGCGAATGGTGCTCGTAGCACTCATGTAGAGCGCTTAAACGCGTGGATTAACTATATTTTCTGTCCCTATAGTTGCTATGATTACGTCTCCTGAGTCACTTTTTAAAACTGCGATTTAAGGGTTTTAAAACACTGCTAGAAAAAAAATGTCGCTAGGTAGTTATTCGATTTAGACCGGCATTTCATTATATAAACCACGTACACACTTTCAGGCAACCGCTGTTTCAATCGGCTGCCTCGCGAATTTCAATTCGATTTTTTTCTCATACATTTTTTTGGTTTCCGCTCCAGTCCAAGTTGGCCAATTCGGGTTGCACAAGGCGGTTCCACAACACTGGGAGCTATTAATACCTTGCCTCTTGGATACTGAACAACGTGTCATTACTCTGAATACTTGAAAAAATGTAAATGACAGGTAACAGACTTAATCGATATGATACCGAGAAAGAATATAATGGAGGGGTGGTTTATTTTTATATTTATTATATTCCATTATATTCTTTCTCTGTATCATATCGATTATAAAATGATCGGGGTAACTTCCTCGTTAAAAATAACACGAAAAACAAAAAATATTTAATTAAATAATTTGTTTCGTGATAAGGGTATTTAAAGGTAACAGACTTCTTAAGCGTTGGACACCATAAAGGAGATTTATAAATAATGTATTGACATGTATGGTATCCGCTCGTAATTTGAAACACACATTGATGTCACTTAAAATTCCAGCCATTGGCGCCTCGTTTTTGTAGACCACAGACGGGCTACACTGGTGCCTATAATTGGAGACGTGGGGAGGTGTTGACGATCGCTAAATAGATTTAGGTGTTAAAAATGCTTCGTTCATCTGATAATGTCCAAGGTTATAGGTTATAGGTGTACGCGGGCTTGGTTTCCGCAACTCGACGTCATAATAGCGCCTATTTTGCGTATGGGTTATTGGCACTACTGTTATTCGTGCCAACCCAGTTCCACCAGGAAGCCTAGCAAACCCTTTACGTTGCCGACGGCCTCCGGTAGCGACCCCGGTGTTCCGAGGTGTTTTGCCCGGTATTCTGCCACCCCAGGGCACGTCAAAATGACGTGGGCGGCTGTCTCTTCCTCTTCCATGCAGGCTCTGCAGAGAGGACTGTCTGTAATACCTAGAGTGAAAAGGTGTTTGTTTAGTAGTGCATGACCAGTTATGGCTCCTGTCATGAGACGGGAGTGCCGGCCTCTCTAGCTGTTTTAGCTTCCTTGACAATCCGGGATTGATTGTCGGGAGGGCCTCCCTGGTTTGCCTGCAGGTGCCTAGGGTATTCGACCAGTTATGGCGCCTGTCAAGAGACGGAGTGCCGGCCTCTTTAGCTGTTTTAGCTTCCTTGACAATCCGGGGTTGATTGTCGGGAGGGCCTCCCTGGTTTGTCTACAGGTGCGTGCCTACGGTATTCTAAATTTTTTTGCGTTCTACCTTGGTGTTTAGTCGCAGTGTGCTCCGCAGCCATGCAGGGGGTAAATGTTATGTATCTGTTTACGGAGTAAAGTATCAACATCGCATACAGTCGATACGTTGCCAGTTATGATTGTCACTGATGAAGAGAGCGGGCAATTGGACAGAGACGGCCTAATGTCGTACAGTTAAAATATAGCAGTACATTCTCTTCACGCAAAGCTACAGTCGACGTCAAAGAGATGTTCACATTTTACCCCCTGTATTATTATATACAACGTGTTAATAAAATAACGCAAAACCTGAAAACCGTTTGTTCAGAATCGAGCATAGAATGCGAAAAAAATAAAAAATAAAATTTTTGACAAGATTGATTTTTTACATTTGTATGGAGTGTTGGCCGACTGGGGCGACCTGCTCCATACAAATGTAAAAAATAAATCGCGTCAAAATTTATTTTTTTATTTTTTTCGCATTCTACTCTCGATTCTGAACAAACGGTTTTCAGGTTTTGCGTTATTTTATTAACACGTTGTATACCTTCCTGGGAATCCTCGTACAGTCGCCATCAAATATACTCTTCAGGGCACCCAAAAGTATATGGAAATGCAACTAACTTGACAACAGACTCGTGTTCGGAAATCGGTATCGTCTTGTGTTCGATTCGTCGCCGATATGTCTGCCGACATGGCACCTACTTACTTACGTAGAGAATTTTCCATCTCTACTCTAACAAAGCTGCTGGCAGGAAAATACCTGAATTAGCCTATTCTTCATATCGAATAACGTGTGCTCTGTCGTATACACTACTTTTTAGAAGCCCCCATAAAGTTATATTTTTTCAATTAGGTACCGATGCTTCAATATTCCAGCATTCCGAAACATTACATCGCGGCAAAGGTGTTTTGTATTTTTTTACAAAAGAAACCGAGCTAATGCAAAAAGTTTTTTTTTTAAATAGCTTGGGCCAACTTTATACGCAATGTTTACTTTGTACGGATTTCACAGTTGTTTTGAAAGTTCATTTAGGTTTTTGCGTAATATAAAACTGTATAGTGTATAAAATTGTTTTTTACATTGAATTTACGTCATATACTTGTTTTAACGGGAATTAATGGTATATGAGACCGACGTGTCACTATATACAGCGTGGAACGGAACGATGGACTTCAATGTAAGAGGAGGATAGTTTAGCGTTAGTGCTTACAATTTACCAAATGAACTATTTTGATATTTCTGACCGTTTCCAAGTTAGAGTCTATCAAACTTTTGTAGAAAACATCCACCCAGTGTATGTTTACCCTTTTGCAGTTTACCTTAAAAATGTATATGTCACCGTAAGATTGTGAACACCTTCAGTTTAAAATCTTACTCGCGATAATATAAACTGTCGTTAAGCGGTTTTGACAGTTCACAATTTTTCGACAGTTTATAATACCGCGAGTAAAATAATAAACTGACGGTGTTCATAATCTGACGGTAATATATATATCTTGAACGGAAAAAAACGAGAGTAAAGTAGTAGGTATAAAAAAAACAAGCTTATGCTTAGTCTAAAAAAAAAAGTTACTACTTTTGAGTAACTTCCGGGCAAACCAACGTACTGTGTCGTTATTAAACCTACTTGCGCTGTACCAAATGTAGCGGCATGACCGAATTCGGTTCAATCGATATTAGATTGTAACTGACAGCCGTACAGTTTGACATCTGTCGCGCTAGTTTCAGTCACGACTTTTGCGTTTCCACACGCCATTTTAAGACTAATACCTGACAGAACAAGTAACTATGCTGTGGGTTTTGGTTTTGAACATTATTTGTGACCCAGGTCACTGCAGTAAAGTAACTTCTCGCAGAGAAATCAGATACTTGGGCCGTTCTACTTTTTAGTTTCGTACTTTTCGGCATCTCACCGTGGAACGTATATTTTAGTACATATTGATAGTAATTTTAGTAGCTGCGGTAGCCTAGTGGTTCAGGTATGCGGCTGTCAAGCGGCGGTCGTGAGTTCGAATTTCGGCTCGTACCTACCAATGAGTTTTTCGGGGCTTATCTACGGAATATTTACCGTTAGCTTTTCGATGAAGGGAAACATTGTGAGGAAACCGGTCTAATCGCAAAAGGGTCAAGTTCTCTCTCTGGGCTTGAAGCATAATGGCAGTCGCTTTCGTAAAAACTAGTGCCTATGTCAAATCTTGGGATTAGGTGTCAAAGTGGACCCCGGGCTCCTTTAGGGCACAACCGGGAATAATGCTAGGAGGATGATCATAGTCATTTGTCAATTCGGTTTTCTAGCGCTGGCGCTGTCATTGAAAGAGTTCGATTCGTTTGCAATCATTTAGATTACAGTATTTGACAACAGAGAAAATAAATAGTTTTTTCATTAGCAACAAATAAACATTACGAAAATACGCGGAAAGTATCAACCTTTCATTTATGTTCGTTGTGTTAAGATTTTTAAATTCTTAAAAACTAATAATAAGGACTTTAATGGTTGCGACGTCACAAGTCACAATGACTACAAATTCCATAGTAACGGGGCGTTGTTGACGGTTCATTAAAAGAAGCTGATTTGACTTTTGCCAAACACCGTACTCTTAGATAAATAGTAATTGTAAATGGACCACTAAGCGCAGCCTTCTTTTTTACATCACGGATTTATCCAAAGCGCTCCGAGGTTTTTATACCAATTCCAAATATTGTACTACTTTTTAGAGATGAATTCCTCTTAGTGGATTTAGGTTCGCGATATTGGTTATTTACGGCGTCTTCTTATATACATCTATATTAATATGTAATGAATGTTTGTTACTGTTAGTTATTTTTATTATTTCTAATAGGTACATAAAACAGACAGTAATCAATAACCAAAAAAAAATACATACGAGTAGACACTTATGACCTGATTACAGTCCAAAAGTATATGTACACATCATGGCTATGAGTTATAGTTTAGAAAAGAAACGTATATGTATTTATGAGAAAGATCAGTTTTTACATCGGAATTTAACTTTGAATAAATTTTAATTACGTAGAATGAAACGGAGGTGATAACAAAAGGTAAAGCAAACACTCGTGCGCTAAGCAGTTACTGAAAAAGATAAAAATTAAAACTAATTATTTGTGGCTAAATAAGTTATTGACTACATGATAGACGACTTTTGTTTTTTGACACTATATGACCCAAGTTCGTTAAGGTTATATAGTTTTCGCCGAGTCTCCTACTCTTCCAAAGTCCTTCGCTGTATAAACGTATACAACGGAAAACCGATAGTTCAGTTTCCTTACCGCGTCAACATATTTTTGTCATAGCTTGATACTGCGTCTAGCAAACAACGAGTGAGATGGTATCAATTATGTCGCCCAGTTGACGCTCAGTCAATGGTCCTTAATGACTGGCCATCCCGCCAACTGATTGGCTGAAACGATTACCGCGGAACACATACAATGCCGTTATTAACTTTGATTGGAAATGATCATGATACTATGACAAATGTTATTTAAATGCAGCCACAGATTAACGCTGCATTCTTGTGAGCTGCGCCCGCCACTTATCTGTGGGCTTGGGCGTTTATCACCATACATTGTTTGTTGAGGGCACACGGCTAGTTGGTGAGGTGTATCCTGTATAGTCAGCAAAGACATTGGCACTTGTCGACTCTATTATGGTGCGAATCATTTTACTAGAACTAATTCACTTCTCTTTGTACTTAGGCACAACGATAAGACGTTAACTACTAATAAAAAGTTGTTAATACCGTTACACCTTTAGTTTTTATTTGAACCTTGCTTCCTTGGTTCCGTAGTCGACAAGGAACCCTTATAGTTTCGCCATGTCCGCCTAGCCGTCCGTCCGTCCGTCTGTCCCTCCGTCTTCGGCTTAGCTCAGTATCCATTACTACTAGAAACCTGTAATGCGGCATGGGTATATAAATCAATCACGCCGACAAAACAGAAGAATAAAATCATGGTTTTTTTTTTATGGGTACCTCCCCTACACCTAAAGTGGGGATGTAATTTTTTTTTCTCGTTAAACGCATAGTGTGGGTATCGTTGGATAGCTTGTTCAAAAATATTATGGGTTTCTTAATTTTTCAAATTAGTGATTCGTTTGCGAGATATTTGCTGCTACTGGGAATGTGAAAAAAATCGTGGCAGTAAATAATACATAATATATAATGAATTTAAAACGAAAACTCACGGCTAAGTAGGCATAACTAGTTTCCTAGTAATAGTCGACCAACTTAAAATATACTTAGAAAGGCCAACATTCTTACAAATTCGGCCGACGCAACCATTTAGTTGGCGCGCGCGTGTCGATGTAACTAAGAAAGCCGCCCGGCCCGACACGCACTTGGCCGATTTTTTAAAAATAGAGCTACTATTCGAGTACAGTTTTTTTTAATTTCGAAGCGTTTGTGGCGTGTGGCTAAACAATGGGCTTTGTTGGATCGATGGGTCTTAAGATAAGACAAAATAATATAAGTCTTAAAATACTTGCATGTTGTCACATTCACTGCCAGGAACCCGCCTAGCGGGCGCCTACGGCTCAGGCGCTTTCCGCCACTTGTAATAAACATGTCGGACCTATCTGTATTAGTACTAGTAGACTGCTATACATATAGTTTAGGACTTAGATGCATGTCCTTAGTATAAAAAGAATACTGTATTTTTCTTCTGTACGTCTGTCTGTTTGTTCTCCAAATAAATAAAATAAGAAAACAAAAAACATGAGGTAAGTATACTCGGTACGTACCCGAAAGATTTTATTAACGTAAAAATCTTTCACAAATTCGTCGATGAAATTGTCTATAAAGTAAATAGAATTCGATTGTTTTTTGAAATAGAATTGCGTGTTTGTAATCTGTCGAGTACCTTGTAGATGATAATGTAATGATCGTCACGATAGTTGTTATAAAGTTAATTCTGTAATTGGAAAATAGTTCTCACGGCCGCTTTAATAAGATAAGACATTTTGTGATTGCGCTTCGAAAAATACGAATGTGGCATCTGGGTAAAGGCACTCCAGTTGCTGATTGACTCATGAAGACTTCATTAAGCATTTGAGACACCATTCAGTCTCAAATGCTAATACTGATGTATTTACGAGTGCTGCCTTTTAAGTTGTGTCGTTTGGAAAAACTAAAGACAATTTAAGTGTTAAATGGTATTTATTGTTTTTCAAAGTAATCACCGTGATATGTAATACACTTTTTAATTCGATCGAACCAGTTTTCGAAACACTTATTCCAGTCCGAAGTCGGGGTCTCCAAAATGGCCGTTTTGTATGCCTCAACCGCTTCTTCAGGCGTCTGGTACCGTTTGACCACGAAGTCGTTGCTTGATTTTTGGAAAAGTAAAAAAATCGTTAGGGCTTAAGTCTGGACTGTACGGCGGGTGTTCCAGAATTTCGACGTTTTGCTCTTTTAAAAACGCAATAGTTTGCCGGGCGGTGTGCGAGCTCGCATTATCGTGGTGCAGTCTTATACGACGTCTTGGGTTATTTTTTCGAAACTCGCCGATGACTTCTGGTAAACAGACAGTGGTATACCAGTCAGCATTAACCGTTTTACGATCCTCGAGCACGATGGTGGCAACGTGGCCACTTTTCGCCACAAACGTGGCGACCATTTTTTTCGAAGTGCTCCGTGAGCGTATTACTTTGGTCGGTTTTGGCTCATCTTGGAACACCCAAACAGTCGACTGCTGTTTAGAATCGGGATCGTAGGCATATATCCAAGATTCGTCACCACTGATAATGTCGTAAACATGTTTCGAGTTTCCTCGGTTGAATTGCCGCAGAGTTTTGCGACACCATCGAACGCGAGCCGTTTTTTGGTCTTCACTGAGTAAATGTGGTATCCAGCGTGAGATCAACTTTTTTACGCCTAAGTGATCATGCAAAATACTGTGAACACTGGTCCCTGAAATACTTAAGGAAGCTTCTATCTCACGGTATGTCGCATGGCGATCTTCGATGATCAGTTGCCGTACAGCATCAATGTTCTCCTGGGTTACGGCTGTTTTTGGTCGACCTTCACGATGTCTATCACCAAGACTAGAGCAACCACGTTGAAATTCTAAATACCAGCGTTCCACAGTCCGAAGGCATGGTGCTTTATCATTGAAAACCGTAGTCAACTCTTCGAAGCACTGAAGTCGCGTTAAGCCCCTTTTGAAGTTGTAAAAAAATATCGCACGTAAATTTTCCTTCGAAATTTCCATTTTCACAACTGACTTGTCAACTTTGAACGAACGCTGTACTAAAACGGTTGGGCCGATTTCGAGTCATTCTTTTGTTTTCGAATACTAAATTCAAATATTTTAACGTGACACTAGTTCTTTTTTATGCAATCACGGGAGGTTTGCAAACGACAGAACTTAAAAGGCAGCCCTCGTAGTATTAGATGCCTGCCTATCAACCGTAAAGACCATTTATCTGATACCTTCAACCTGCTGCCCATTACTTTACAAGAGCTGTGCTGCTATTAGTTCTTCGTAGGTTACAAATAAAAACCGACGACGTAAAATAGTACATTTCGATGCTGGTGCGAAAATTATGTCATTACGTCACGAGTACCGAGATATCTTGCCACAGTCGAGTGGCAAGACTCGGGACGAGTGATGAATGACATTTTCGCACGTGTTTCGAACGACGTTTTTTTAATACAGTTGCGAAAAAATAAGAAAAAGAACAAGTAAGGAATTCGAAACTTTCATATTATTGCTCAAAGGTTAACTGGAAGAGATCCCTTACAGGTACCGCCAGTGTACCGATTTAATTTTTTTTTTGTCTGTATTTTTACCTGTGTCTTGTGTACAATAAAGTATTTACATACATACATACATTATTAATTCTGTAACATCATTGTAATACAGTTGAAAAATAATGAAGTAGTTAAAAAAAATGTTTTTTTGCTTTGGGCTTATAACCACTAAATTGCATTGTACCTCTTTATCAATATTCCCAGATTCAACTTCTTGATCTCAAAACACCTAAATTGCAGAATGCCTATTTTTTTTTTCTTAAAACAACGGAACCTTAATATGGCCGAATTTCAAAATAGCTTAATCTCATAATGCCTAAACTCAAAACACTTTCATGGCAAAACAACATATGCTTAAAACAACCAAAGCTCAAAATACCTACATTTCGGGAAAGTGTGTTTTACGAGCCTAACCCACCCAGATGAATTTTCCTTTTAGATTAGATTTATTTATTTCATAATACAACATTACATGATAAATTATACATGTCAATTTATATGAATCCGTATTATGATCGTCAAAACAAATGTAATTATAATCAATAACAATTTAATACAATTCAAAGTCCGCAAATAAATATAGCTAAATACAATGAATTAAGTACTGTATTGTCCCCATTAATGGATCGTCAGTCTAGATTACAATTTAAGTACAATACAAAGTCAACAAATAATTAAACAAAATTACAAATAAATTACTAGATTGTCCCCTATAATGGATCGTCAGTCTATGTGCCTAGGATACAGCAGCTAATTTTTCTGCCGCGACGGTAATCTTTTGTCACAAACTCTAAAGTTGGCACGTTGAACAGGAACTATACTAAAGTCATAATATCAATATCAAATTAAAACACCTAAATGGCAAAATTAGGCATTTTGCCATTTAGGTGTTTTCAGTTTGAGTTATTTTAATATTTTGTCATTTCTATCATTCGGTATTTGCAAGAATAGTCATAATGAATTTCGTCCATTTTAAGAATGAGACAATTTGAAATTTTAGGTATTATGAGCCTATGGTAATTTGAAAATTAGGGGTATTAGTGAATAAGGTATTATGAAGTTTAGAGGTTTTAAGCCCAAAGCGTTTTTTTATACATTTCTATCTTATTTATTTTTTATTGACATAATAATTAATGGCACAATTTGTACAATTATTGAATGGGAAAAGTGAAAAGCACTAGTTCGCGAAAACCAACTTTCCGCACGCTACCGCAGCTACGTAAAGTAGCACTTTTTGAGCAACTGTATTAATAGTACATTACTACAGAGGCCGGGAAGTAAGGGGTTGCCGGCCGAGTACATATAGACGGCCGAGCGTAGCGAGGTCGGATAGTTATGAGGCTGGCAACCCTTTCTCACGCCTAGGTATGTATAGTGCTCCAAGAGATCAAACTTTAACTTTCATGGCCGTGATCCTGTGCCACAAATTGTGGAATTGAAATTAAAAAAGACTATCTTGCAGGCCTTGAAGCCCATTATGAAGAACACAACGTCAATATTTCATTACATGTTTAAGAATTTTTTTTTTCGTTTGCTACAAAATTTTGAGGAAAAATCTATTGAAAGTGTTCAAGAGATTTTTCCTTGCAACGTCTGAAAGATTAAAGTCCGGTGTTTACAAACCGTGGCGTTAACTTATGTTACGTCTGTTAAAGTGATTGTATACAAACTTCGACTGTGTTATATGGGCTGATAGCTGCCGGCAACATATTACAATAAAATTAAATCAATATTAAAGGGCAATCTTACACAAATCAACCTAGCCGCATAGTAAGGGCGAACCATGAGTAGGTACTCGACGAGGATGTATTTAACAGACAAAAATACTTAATACACAGAAAATATTCAAGACTCCGAAACTAATATTCATGATCATCATACGAGTACAAAGTTGTGCCCTTACCGGGATTTGAACCCAAGAGCGTCAGCTTCGCACTTTGCAGTCAGGGTCACGTTATCAAAAATATTTGACGGTAGGGTACTTTGACAGGTCTCTGTGCGGTGCAGCTCGCTCTAGGCCATAGAGTCTAGGGAATGGTAATCTCAAATCGTCATCGACAACACTTGTTATTAGTTCAAAGGCTTGAATTGTTCGCTCCTGCTACTGCCTCAAAGTGTATAAGAAAACACTACTGTTCGAATAGACAGTTGACGTTTGTATTCGTTCCACGTCTGTGGAAAACAATGAATGAAACGTTCATTGTTTGGTGTAACGCAGAATGGGTACTTGTTAAGTTTCAAAAGAAGAAGCATGCAAAACAATACCGCTTCGTAGTAAATAAAAGCATTGTATTGACTTGTAAACGTTTATCGCGTCACTATTTGTTTGAAACCTTACCGTTGCATATGGTACTAATACCGTCACTTAAACGGTCATTTCGAAGATTTTTGTTAAAGTTTCCAAGATAAATTTGGAGTATGTCTATCTAAAGCCAGCTTACTGTCCGTTCTATAAAATTAGAGGCGCTGATAAACCTCCAGACTACGATGTCAAAACCCGTTTTGAGGACAAGTTGCAGGGAAACGGGAAAGTTAGTATAGGTACTCGTATACTTAGGGCATTTCGCGCTAAAATATAAATATTGTTCGGCATGTAAATGGCTTCTAACATGAGCGGTCGTCGCAAATGGCTCCGTCGTAACTGTTTTCGATTCCGCTTTGCTTTCCTTAAATCGATACACCCGGTTTGGTAAATTATGGAATATTCGAGAATGTGCATCGAAAGATGTTCCCTTTTGGTTAATGTTTTGTATTGATGTTTTATCGGAACGATGAAAGTAATATATGCATCTCTGCGTCTTATTTGCACGATGCTCGATCCCTACGAGTCTCTGGAGTACCTAGAGAAATTATTTTGATGAAGGGGTAGATAATGCTGACAGTGAATTGAAAAAGGGAGATCATATTACTTTGCATTTGGAACGTTATACATTGATATTTTAGAGAATATGACAATGTTCTGCGGTCCCTTTGCAATCAGAGGGGAAGCGGTTTGTCGCAAAGCCTCTGCAACTCTTATATATGAAACTAGCTGATGCCCGCGGCGTCGCCCGCGTGGTTATAGGAAAATGTAACATATTTAATTTTCCCGTGGCAATTAGATGTTTTCCCGCTGGAAAAAGTAGCCTATGTCACTCTCCAGCCTCTAAACTATCTCCATACAAAAAATCACATTAATACGACGCTCCGTTGCGACGTGAAAGAAGGACAAACAAACACACACACACACATTTTCATATTTATAATATTAGTAAGGATATTTAGGTACTCTGCAATCATGACCTAGCCGCCTTCCAAGCTAGGCTGTTACTGAACCAGTGAGCTTCATCTTAGGCTCTTTCGTCACTTACCATTAGATGAGACCAGAATGAATCGGTGTTCAGTATTTTATAAAAACCGGCCAAGAGCGTGTCGGGCCACGCTCAGTGTAGGGTTCCGTAGTTTTTGTCATTTTTTTCAAAAACTATTCAACCTATCAAGTTCAAAATAATTTTCCTGGAAAGTTTTTATAAAGTTCTACTTTTGAGATTTTTTTACTTCTGGAGAGATTATCTCCGAAAATATTAACATTATCAAAAAGTAATTTTAGTCAACCTTTTTTAAATACCTATCTAACAATATATCACACGTTAGGGTTGAAATCCCACGTTACGTATAGGGGAGGTACCCTAATAAAATATAAAACACTTTTTATTTTACCACTTTGTCGGCGTGATTGATATACATATTAGTACCAAATTTCAGCTTTCTAGTGCTAACGGTTACTGAGATTATCCGCGGACGGACGGACAGACAAAGCGAAACTATAAGGGTTCCTAGTCGACTACGGAACCCTAAAAAAGTAAACTCATTTAGGGCACAAATCCTTTTTCTAGTACGTATTTATTCCTCTTTGTACTGTCGCTATCACATATATCGGAGCGGCCAAAGTGCTCACAAATATCTGAACACGTGTCTAATGCCTCGACAATAGAGATGTGTTCAGATATTTGTGACCACTTTGGCTGCTCCGATATATCTGATGGGGACTGTACTAGGTACAAAGTTTTCTAAATTATAATAATGCTAATTGTTTGCGGTTTTACTAAGTATGCTGCAACTACAAAAAAAATGTTAATACCGATATACCTTTCGTTTTAATCAGAACCTAGCTACATTAATAGTCACTATTCGAATAAAGTATTTATTAAACATGGCCTTTACATTTCAAAGCGTTTGTGGCACGCGGCTTAACAATAAATAAATAAATAAATATTAGGGGACAATCTTACACAAATCGACCTAGTCCCATAGTAAGCTCAATAAGGCTTGTGTTATGGGTACTAGACGACGATATATTTAATAGATAGAAATACTTAAATACATAGAAAACATCCATGACTCAGAAAAAAATATTCATGCTCATCACACAAATATTTGCCCTTACCGGGATTCGAACCCAGGACCTTCAGCATCGTAGGCAGCGTCACTACCACTAGGCTAACCGGTCGTCAAATTCATACCGCGATAATCACTAGTACGCAATCGTAGCGAGACCATTAAAAACGCCCGGCATGAACTCTTATAGCGATAGCTTATTCTTAGAACAGGCTACATGACTGGAAGTTAATTTTATATATAATTGCATATTTATGTAAAGTGCTGTTCAAAAGCTTTACCGGCTATTTGCTTTAAGGTTTTTCATGTCTAGCCACAGGTCAAATCATGGTTAATTATTTTCAGAGTTTTGGTTCACGTTGCGATTTATATGAACGAGGCAATGGTTTATTGTTGTACCGATGGGTATATTAACTAAGATCCGTCGACGCGAATTCGGTCTATGGATGAGGAAACAAAAATTAGCCATACAATTCTATAGTTAATTTTTGTGTCACAACGGAATTATTTAACTACTACCTACCGATTAACCAGGCTAACTACTGGCCAAGAATTTGGTCCTCACCCCTATACGTTTGTCTAATCTTCATGTGTCATTGTCAACAGGTTAAACCAAGAGATAAAGGGCGGCGCGTGGTGTCCTAAGCTGCAGATCACGACCGAGTCGACCGAATGGCTCGAGATAGACCTGCGGTCGGTGCATGTGATCACGGGGGTCGGGACTCAGGGCCGGTTCGGGAACGGCCAGGGGGCCGAGTACGCGGAGGCCTACGTGCTGGAGTACTGGAGGCCGAAACTCGGCAAATGGGTGCGGTACCGCGGCGCGGATGAGAAGGAGGTAATTTTTTTATTTAATCGTATGGCATACATTTTTTAGGCCTTTAAAGTTTGTCACTCTTTAGTACCACCCAGAAAACCCGTGCAGGGTGGTGGTAGGTAGCTCCTGCGGACGCGAGTAACAGTTGTCCCGTCTTTGTCAAGTGAGTGGGCGACTCGACTAGAAGGAGGTCATTATAAGTCTATTAGATAGTAAAATTAGAACCGAACTACGTTTGTATGAAAAGTCGAGCATCCTGGCGACCCCTATATTTTATTATACCATCCCGTTCTATTAATGTTTATTGAATTATCATACAATTCCGTGACAAAGCGTCTTTAAAATCAGAGCCCCAGCGGCTAGACTATCACACAGACAGATAGCAAGGCTAAGCCGTATTATCCTCAGTCCTTCGAGGAAAAGTAACTCAATTTTACGTTAGTTTATCCGAGGTTCTAAGGTAAACGTCCGAGTGCTCGACGCTGTACTAGTATATGGCATGGGCACTCTTATGTCAAAGCAATATGGGTTAAATTCGAACTCAAGAGGATATTTCTTCATTTGAATTTAAGCCATGTCACTTTGACATAGAGTGCCCATGCCATATGCTAGTACCTACAGCGTCGAGCACTCGGACGTTTACCTTACATAGAATAAGATTCTAAATAGTTTTCTGTACATGTGATTACTGAACATACAAAATTTTGTTAGAGTAAAACCAATCATAAAAAAAGTTGACGCCGCTCCACTCACTGACATGTGTAAGATTTTTTTTATAGGGATAATAAGGACTTTTTTTTTCTTTTGGACAAAGGTTCGATTTGCGGCAGCCTGAGGGGCTTTTGCTGCTGGTCATTGGCTGGCCTGTGGGTAGGCGCCACTATGGGGCTACCCGACTGCCGAGATAATAAGGACCTATGCAGACTATGTTTTATAAGCTCGCCGGTCGACGCCCGTTTGTGTCAAATCACAAGTAAATTAACAAAACCGCGCATTGACGGCGAGCTTAATAAACGCAGTCTGGGTAAGCCCTTAATAGGCCTGAAACCCACAGGCGCGGCCTGCGGTGGCGGTCAGAAGTAGAATTGACAACAACTATTTCGATCCGCCACCGGCCGCGCCAGTTTGTGATAGGCTTTAATTTTTACGTCATTTAACCCACGTCACTGTTACTATGTCATTACTGAGTCATCTGTTAAAATTGTCAGTCATTTACAAGGAAAGTCAAACAACAGCGTCGCCTGCAATAAAGGCTGTCGAACTCTTTTAATTTCCGAATCGATCGCAGCGCATAAATCAAGATTGCATTGCGATGCGCCGCGGCAGGAAATGAACAGTTGCATTGAGGTGATGCAACTTTCCATCGATCAACACTGGACAGTTCGAATGTGGGGTGAAAAGATCGGTAATGACGGGGTATTTTGCTACTATAGTGAATTTTATTTTTATTTATTGTTCAGAACACATACAGTCATACATAAAAAGATAGAGGTTAGTTACTTATATATATAAAAACAGACCTGGAGGTTCATAAATGCAAACATTTAGTAAAATATACAAAAGCGTCTTAGCAATTAGGAAAATAAGTAGGTAGAACACTAAGTATTTTTATCGATATCAATTTAGATCTCGTACGTTGTTTTAAAATGCCCTTACATCCAATACTTGACAGCTGTCATCCCAGCACAATTTATGTCAGCATATGTCATCATTGGCGTTTATTGTACCGGGATGACGGCTGTCAAAAATCGTAGGAAGTATAACTAGTACAGTCAAGTGCAAAAATATTTGTCGTTTTAATCCTCTCATAGATATGTACCGAAACGTTAATCCGCTGACATAAGAGCTATGGGACATATTTATAGAAAGTTGTTTTTAATCATATTTTTACACTTCACTGGACATCCTACGAGTTTATTTCTTAGGTCAATTTACGATGACTATTTGACTCTGTCACATCGACCGGGCAATAATCCTGTTAATGTGTGCAGTGGATATGACAGCACCGTCAGAACATGGTAATACATATATCGGTTGAATCTGTTCACGTGTCTCAAGCCAACGGCCTGTTATGATTTACCGAGGTATACTTTACTTTCATTTGTTCTATAGACAGGCGGCTGACTTCTGTAGCATAGATACAGATAGAGATAAAACCCGACCGCCCAGAATAAATTTATTATATTAGCAACTCGGAATATCAATATCGTGGTTTGTAATAAAACAACCTGCTTCTCATAGACTTACGACTTCGGTAGACGGACGGACCACGATCGTGGTATTAGAAACCACTACTCCGTGCGCTAGGAACTCCTTTTTTATCGTAGCTTAGGGGATGATTCCCGGCATAAAAACTATCCTATGTCCTTACCCGGTCTTCAAACTATATCCATTCCAAATTTCATCTCGTTCGGTTCAACGGTTTAAGCGTGAAGAGCTAACAGAGAGACAGACAGACACACTTACAATATCCACCACGATCGTGGTAAACCATACCTGACCCCTTTCACCAACCTGCCAACGACCATTCAACCTACATTGCTGGTACGATAAGTAACGATGCTGCTCACTAACCACCTTATTAACCCAGGAATGTACGTAGAATCGTAAGGTGACACCAACTTGACTCGTTCCAGATAATGTCGGGCAACACGAACACTTACTTGGAGAAGAAAACCCGCCTGGAACCACCGATATGGGCGCAGAAGATACGAGTCATCCCGTACAGCTCCCATCGGCGCACCGTCTGCATGCGTGTTGAGCTCTACGGCTGTTACTGGAGCGGTGAGTGTCAATCGAAATTAACCCGTGTTGCTTCAATATTACGTGCTAGTTTTGTGGGTAGGTACGCTGATCATCTTTTGTTTACAATATCGTTAATACCCTTAATATCGAGTTGTTTTCGTTGCGGTGTTTACAGCTAGTGCGTACTTATAAGTTTCCTTGTTTTAAAACGTCGAACTTTAAAGTAGGACGCATACTAAACTGGAAATAGAACGCATAGAATTTAATGACATTTTTTTTATTTGGAAATTGATTTTTTAGTATCTTTTCATTCAAACCTGAAACACATGTAGTTTATTGATGCCTTTGGTACTTTCTTGCTTTGCGCAATGTTATTGATATTGAGTATAATACAGGACAGGTCATTGTGGCACTCTTTGGGGGAGGCATATGTCCAACAGTGGACGTCTTTAGGGTGATATGATGATGATAATACAGTAAAAAAATAAAACTACGTCATCCATCAATCATCCAGAAACATTACAAATGGTTCTACAGCTGAATGTTTCACATTTTTTATTTATTTATTTATGTAAATCAGGCTACAAAGGCCCATAATACAAATACCCTAAAGACTAAAACAACAAAAACACACTACTACTGCGTTGCCTTGCGCAATTTCGTGGTGTCAGGTAAAGGTAATCAACCGCGGAAACGCCGGAACTTGACTCCCTTCGGCCAAAATACTTCCTTACTGAAAGTCGATAGATGGTCTATTGGAACTATGCATGATCTGTCAAGTTTCATTATGGCGGATTTTATTGTTTGCCATTTCAAGTTTTCAACGTGTTTTGACAACCGGTTAGCCTACTGGGTAGTGACGCTGCCTACGAAGCTGAAGTTCCTGGTTTCGAATCCCGGTAAGGACAAATATTTGTGTGATGAGCATCAATATATATTTGTTTCGCAGTGGATGTTTTCTTATATATTAAATATATCGTCGCCTATCGCGCATAACACATTTATTGAGCTTACTATGAGGCTAATTCGATTACTTAGTGTAAGATTGTCCCGTAATATTTATTTTAAGTTAAGTAACTTTACATAGCTAGAGATCAACCAAAAGCACAAGAAAACTTCGTTTTTTTAACTTTCGTTCGATCTATGCCTACCATCAGCGAATAAGTTTAGAAAAGCTGGAAAACCCCCGACATTTTCATTTCAAAGTTCAAAATCTCAACACCGGCTGAACCGATTTGGTTGAAACGCAGCTAAGAACCATATCGAACACGTCAGCTTTCGGACATAAAAACCGGATTAAAATCGGTCCATTCGTTTAGGAGCCACGATGCCACAGAAAGACAAAGATACACAGACCCCTCAAGCTTATAACATCCCTGTTTTGCGTCGAGGGTTAAAAATCACCCGCGGTTGCTAGAATACTCTTTTGAAACGTTTAAACCTCTAACCCCACCATACTGTGTATGCACAGAACACGCGCCCGTTTGACACGGAACTATTATTTATTGATTAGTGAACGCCAACACGCGTCCCATCACTAGAACGGGGGTTTAATTAATAATATACTGTATGTTAGTGACTAATTAGTTTTGCTAACTAATCATAATCCACACAGAGTACGGTTTAATTACACAAGCCCTGCGATTCGTCATCACGCTGGCGGCGTGTGCGTTGCCCCACACGTGTGTGTTGTACTGTCGAGTTCGATAATATAGCGCTTTTACTCGTATTGTTAAACTTATGCCTTTGTTCAGATATTTTAAAACTTTGGGCCTCTGTTACTTAAAATAGGGTTTGTCTTTTTTACAAACAGTAATAAAGACAAACAATATTAACGGAATTTTATTAAAATTCGGTTTTCAGCACATTTGTATTTTTCTAATTTGAACGCTTAGAAACAGACGGATAGGCGATATCGCCGCAACACATCTCGCGGTCCGTCCTGTGAGAGCATAGCGATAAGGGCATTCATTGATGCATATAAAAATATCCGAGTAACTAAATTATCACTTTCCTTTCGGGACATAGGCTCTATTTAGTGCCGCGGCTTCGCCTGCTTTCTTCTTAATACGTACCAATCAGGTAATAATAATAATTTTGAAAATTGTAGCTATCTATGCCGCAGACTGTACTAGAAAAAGTTTCCAGTTTAATAAACTCGGTGCCGATATAGGACAACGTATTCCATTGAGAGGCACAACACGGCGCAGATATTGCATTACGAGCAGCCCTGACATTGCCACTAAATGTCATAGAGATCCCCTCTGACACAACTGCCGGGCTAAGGGCGTATATGCATCAGTGACTAGCGCACATAGGCCTATTGGTGTAACGCGGTTTACACGGTATAACACTTGACATTTACGACGAGATCGCACGTTTAGGCCTTGGCCCTATAATATTTCATAGAAGCTGATCAATAAATAAAATAATACGCAACGTTGCATTTGAGTGTTTGAAACAATGATCTCTGGCCTCAATTCTCGGAATATAAACGAGCTAGTCAAAAATGGTAATCCTGCGTGTTCTTGGTAAACGTGGATTATGAAAAAGGTAAGAGTTATTTCTACTGTCCGAATTCCATGAAGAAACCTGAAGTGGGCAAGTTACATGATAAGTGATATATTCAGCACGACTAAAATTACATATATGTTAATGTAAAACTTTCTTCTTTTTTCTTATTTCGCTAAAGAAAGATATCGGTGACTGCCTGCAAAGACTCGTCTCGAAATATTGACGTCAAACGCCAACTCCTTTAACTAAAACTTTCGATTAAATAAGTTGAAGAACTTATTGGTCAGAATGTCGCCTTTAGCGGAGAAGTCTTGTAGAATTATCATCATCGTCCTTGCTATGCGGCTGTCAAACGGCGGTCGTGGATTCAAATCCCGGTTCGTTCGTATACCAATGAGTTTTTCGGAACTTATGTACGGAATGTAATTTGATAATTATCGTTAAGTTTTCGTTGAAGGGAAAACATCATGAGGAAAGCTGCATACATCTACAAAGGAATTCAAAGGTGTATGTGAAGTCCCCAACCCGCACTGGGCCGGCGTGGGGACTACTGCCCGTTCCCTCTCAACCACGAGAGGAGACCTGTGCCTAGCAGTGGGACGAAAATATTCTGATTTATATATCACCATAATTTCTAATACGGCTACTTATGTCGTATCATTTGCGTTGCGTATTTGTATCGTGAATTTTATACCTTTGCTTGCTATTGCAGTATCTACGCGTTTCTGACCCTTCGCAAGTTTACTATAAGTAACGCTGCGCATCTTGATCCCCATGACAGCTGTCATCTCAGTACAATTTTACGTTTTAAGGTTATAAATTGTATACGGAGAGATACGCATAACCCATGGACAAAAGGAATAATAACCGAAGAACCTGTCTCCACGATTCCCTTTGATTCAGCTCAATACAGTATTTGTATTCGCTATTTCAAAGACCTGCGACTAGAAGATTCATGCTGTTGAAAGCTCGGACTGCGCTGCTCGCGCTCTCGAAAATTAAACCGTAGTCACACCGAGCAAGCTCTAGCTTGCCTTAACGCTTATGCCCGATATAGGTGTTGTATGTAAATACATACTTTAGTACTTTATAAAAAGATAGACAAACTAACACGTGTACACACGTATTTACCTTAACGTTACAGTAAATTAATCTTAATACATATACTACATGCAAGTACCAATAAAATAAAATGATGTTGTAACAATTCCCTATAGCATTCTTCACCCATAGACGAATATTAATATTTTACCACGATTTAGTATTGTCCCAAGAGACTGGATATTTCGCCATCAGTATCGTCCGGGATTTTTTGATGACATTCGAATACTGTTTATAAATGCCGACGGTTATTGGAAGTTCGCGGATGAGTAAACAGTTTTAATGACATCGTAATTAATGGGTGTTTTAACCTTTGAACATCGCGCACTGTGATAGTTGGTGTAAGGAGTTTCACTGAGCGTCTAGACGACTCTGCCACATCCGATGTCAGGAAATAGCCGCTCTGAACATTGGCTTATCAGCCGCTTTGAAACGAAAAATTAAGGTATGCATAAGTAAAATATATACATTTTCTACACATGGATTCTTCTGGGTTCTAACTGAATACCAGTGTTTTGTTTTGTTCAATTGCGAGCAAAGCTATAGGTATGCACTGAGTTGGAGCCTTTTTGTCTTGCTGCAATGCACACAGTTTGTTCTTGTGCATAAAACTGATTGTTTTATGTTTTTTTATGTTCTTTTAAGTTTTGTATTTTGTAAAAAAAAATCTTGTTGGCACGTATGTGTATGTAGCAAACAATAAAAAAGAAACCCATTTTGTTATGTTCACAAATGGTCACTAGGGCCAGTTTAAAACAGAATAAGAATAACAGACGCAATATAAATTCCGAGGTATCAGGTAACCCGCTTAGGAAGAGCACCTGAAGAGTACACAAGGCGCTCGAGCAAGACAGCCGCGCTGTACTTTTATTACATTTATTACTCCTTAACATCAGACTATTTGAAATAGCATTGAATTTTGTATTAGACTTAGTAATGGTCGTCGCTCGTACCGCTTTATTATTTACCGAGCGACTGTGAGGACCCTTTATTACAAGAAACACGTGCTGGCAAAAATAATGAAAGTGAACAACAACGAGGTAATACAATATTTCAGGGCGTCAAACAGACTGCAAGAATACTAGCGAGTATATTTTCAGGAGTAATTTGCAGGTCGGTCGTGCGACACGACAATGTAATACGACCGTTTGATAAGTGAGCACTTTTATTGAGTTTCTCTTTATTCAACTTGCATTATTCTATTCACCAACGTAAGAGTGTTGTTGACCTCACTCAGCTGACTTTTCTCTCGAACTCGATATAAACATCCGAATTTTCGAATGTAAACCCTAATTTATAATCCCATAACAAAATCACGTCACTGTTTACGATATTCTTATTCATAAAACTTAAGATACCTAACTTAATTTAACTAAAATGCTTTTGTCCTTTTAGCACAAACACAAATGTCAAAGAGACCACAATAGGTCTAATGGACGTTTGTGAATGAGTACGTCCGAGTACGGTTACTCTTAGTACGGTACGTAAAATGAATGCACCTTCGATAATTCCCAAGGTCGCGATTTTTTTGTTAATATTTAGAATATGATGAGTACTACTAGTAGTAAAAAAAGATAGGGAAATTTGACGTTGCTTTAGGTATTACACAGCGTTTTCTTAGCGACCCTTGTAAATCCAGGGATAAATTATACAAGTGGTATTTTTCTTCAATAGAGTATCGCATTTTAGTATTATAATCTCCACTTTAATTTGCTAAAACTTTCGTCAAGTGCTTACGTCAGTATAATCCGAAACGAATAAAAAAAAAATATTTCCTCTAAAAGATTATACAAGTTGGTTTTGATTACTGACTACTATTAAAAACTATCAAATATAACCTAAGCTTGAATTAATAACATATTTATCAATAGGTTAAATTTGTATGAACAGTTTAATGTTAAAAGCCTTCTAATTATTTTAAAATAAATCTCAAAAAATTTCAAGTCGACACATATAAACCAGCTTTATCATAGTAATCTATTGATAAAAAATCTAAGTAATTCATCAATAGCTCCACATTGTATTAATTTATCAATTATTTTTTAAATTTGAACGCACGACGAACTGCGCGCGAGTCTAGTGCGCCGACGGCGAGAGCGTCATAACCAATCACAGCACGCCGTCGTTGCTTATTTCCTACTCGGTAGCCTCCCCTCTGTTGATCAGCTCACTTGCAAAATGAAAGAATGTTGATTTTACGATTGTGTTCATTTATATTAAGTGTTGAATTTATAAATAAATCTTTGTAATGATGAATGAATTTATAAATAAATCTTTGTAATGATGACTTTTCCGTCTATTAATTATACACTCATAAGCTTCATCAACCTAAAGAGTAACTATCAACGTACTTATGCAATTACTTATGCAATAATCAACTTATTGTGTAGCTTTAACAAGCTAGGTTGATCCACTGAAACAACGTATGAGTGACCGGTAGGTCGATCACGTAACGCTTTATACGTACGCTAGGTAGATCTAAATGTATTTTTTATATCGAAAAACGACTGTTGAATTGTCCTAACGCGCGTTTCAAACGTTTTGTGATTACCCCTCAGATCTCTAGGCGACCCAGCCGCGGCCCGATTTCTTACAGTCGGTTAACGGGTTTCTTCGGTTTCGGTTAAAACCGGTTTTGCATTCCCTACTCTCAACCAACTGAGCTATAGGAACAATCCACCTCAGTCACCTTTTTTTTCAATCAGTTCATTCTTACAACGCCTTAGGGAGAAGACGGCATTACATAAGTTGAAATAATTATGAATTATGCCCAGCCAAATAAGTGGTTTTCTTTGTCCAGATGTAATCATAGTATAGCCATTTGGTTTCGTTGCTATATTTGGTAAGGTTAGCCTTAAATATGATTGAAGAGAATGTTTCGCCTTAATATGATACAATGTGTATGTTAAGTTAACATACAAAACTAAAAGCAAGCGTTTACGTAACGTATGTAAGAAATAGGGAATGCAATATGCAATTACCGGGCAAAATTCAAAACCGGTAAATTACCGACTTGAGTAGGACAAAACCTATTAACCGGTAAATTACCGGTAATTTTAATTTGGTTTATAAGTAGCGTTATTTGATGTTTATTTATCGTAAAAATAAGCTAAAAGGTAGTATAAAGAGTAAAAGGCGGTTTCATGTTCCGTAAATGTCGTAATAATCATTTTCATTAATATTTAAAACTTGCTCCGTGGTAGGAGGGCTAAAACACAACTGAAGACGTTCCTTGGGGATTAGCAGGCAGGTAGGAATAGGAATTGGTCCCAGTTTTACAGATTACCATTACAACATCAGTAGTATCAGTACAATACAAAACAGTACCAGTAGTGAATATGGAGTGACGAAGGTTAACGTGAATATGAATATTATGGTGCATTGCCTGTTCCCCTTCACCCATCATTGGCGTCGGCGGGTCACACAGTGCCCTCGGTCATTGTTTTGATTCCTAAATCTACAGATACGCAGCCCTACGGATTTACAATCCTAAAAAACAATAATTTACTGAATAAAAAAACAATCAAAATAATACAACACAAACTGACTAGTTGACTACAAGCCCACGTAGTAGTAAAAAAAAGTATTTTACCAAATAGCTGTTTCTAAGGAATGTTCAAAAGACGTAACCAACCATACCAGGAGCGAAAAGATTTAGATAGAGAAACCGGTACTAATAGTAACCGAACATTTTACTAAAGAGCGTTCGGACAAATGGTTTATTAACTTTATCTAGGAAAAGCGTGTACTGTTGCTCATGGGGTTCCAAATTGTGGCATCGGTTTAGCGATTTGGGGGGGCTAGGTCTGTATGTATACTTTCTGTTTCCTAGCTCTCCTGCGGGTAACCTAACGTCTAATGCGATCACGCAGACAAACTCCCAGCATAGCCCTCTCCATAGCCCTTTGAGCCTTCTAATGAGGCCGATAGTGCGCGAATACATTTCAGTGTCATATGTCATCACTGGCACCACACATGGGCCAAAGACTCTCGTCTTGAGACACTTCGGAATACTAGATGAAAAGATGTGCCGTAGCTTCCCGAACGAACGCTGCCCAGCTGAGTCGACATGAGACAGTTTGTCCTACGTATATATAATCGTCTACAACTTCGAGCGTAAAGCGTCCGATTGTAATGAGAGTCGGTAATACATGGGCATCAGATGATCTTCGTCTTATCCATGTTAATTCTTAGACCAACCCGCTCAGAGGCTTTATAGTATTCAAGTCCTCCATGGTATACGAAGGTGAGTGATATACTCGCCTTCTCCAGTCCAGTCTTTAAAGCATGCACCAATGCAGCGGTGAACAGTTTTGGAGAAATAACATCTCCTTGATCGACTCGCTGCAGCGGAATAGGTTTCGCGTTCCAATTCTGGAGTCAGATTTACACAGTGAAGTGGCATTCTCGTTTGATTGATTGATTAAAACTTTATTCATTCCCACAACATACATGGCATTGATAAAATACGAAATTGAAACAATAAAGGTAAAAGAAAATAATAATAATATACATATCTAAAGAAAGCATGCAAGAAGTACATTCTAAAGAAGCCATGTGTCGTGGCTGAGAAATGGCGCTGGCTTAGCGAGCCATGCCAGGGCCTTAAATTACAAAATTGAAATATAAAATACTTGGCAACGCTGGAGATACTGTAGTACAGCCCAGGTTTCGATTGAATCGTAGTCCAGAAACGCTAAGCAAAAGGGCAGATTATACTCCGCAGCCTTCTATATAACTTGACGGGTGGTCTTATTTTATCTTATCTAGGTGAGGGCCCTTTCGGATACACTTCGACCCAGTGGGATCTTTTGTGCATTTGACGTCTCATTTATGACTACTCCCAAATTGCTCCATCATTTCTACAAACTGCATGATACAGCTCAGCGGAAGTACCTTAAAATCCTTTGGTTGCGGATAGCCGTTATCAAAGTAATTAATTATTTTTCTGGCAAGGGCATGACATTCACACAGTAAGTGTTCCATAGTATCATCCTCCTCACCACACATTCTACAGTCTAAACTATCCGATAGTCCCATCTTGGCCAAGAGATTCTTGACCCCGAAGTGACCTGTCAACACCCCAAATATAATTCTGAGTTGCTTTCTGCTGGATTTCCAGAGCTTTTGGTCAAGCCCGAGTCCACTCCTTCTATAAGCTGGCTTAGATTGCCTTAAGCCAGCCTCATTCCTCCACTCATGTTGGTGTTTGGTTTTGGCGTAGGCTTCAAAGGCCGTTATCATGGTTCCGCGCGTTCCATGGCGAGAGTACCACAAATTGTTCTGGACCTACAATAGTACATTACTACAGAGGCCGGGAAGTAAGGGGTTGCCAGCCGAGTACATATGCCGATCATAGCGAGGCCGGATAGTTATGAGGCTGGCAACCCCTTTTTACGCCGAGGTATGTATAGTGCTTTTCTCAAACATGCAATGAAATAAATAAATTAAACTCCAAGAAATCAAACTTTAATTTTCATGGCTGAATGCCGTGATGCTGTGCCTCAAATTGTGGAATGTGACACTTCGAAGCCCATTATGAATAACACAACGTCAATATATAATTTAATGTTCGAGAAAAGTAATTTGTAGACCCCCTTCTTGCTTTAAGCTCATCTGCTTTTTCGTTGCCGATGAAGCCCTCGTGCCCTGGTATCCAAGCTAGTTGGTTATCTATAGTGCTAAAGCCTCTTCGGAAACTGGCTTGTTCGGGAGGCTGGAAGTCATCTAACCTGCGCACGAGACGATTTGTAATTACTCTCGAAAACAGCTTTTACACACGGCTCAGAAGTGAGATGGGTCGGTGTTTCTTAAGCAGGGTGTTGTCACCATTTTTAAAGAAAAGCACCAGCACACCTCTGTTCAATGCCTTTGCCTTTCACTCTTTCACTAAGACAAAGAGAGGTATTTCATTGTTTTGAAAATGAAATGATTAGTATACCTATTACCTACAAACTATGTTAAATAAGGCGCTCTCTGTCGTACTTATCCAAGCAGGTCATTTTTCATATTTTATAGAACGGAACCGTGTTTGTATTTTAAGAAGCTTCTGCAAACGATATTGTATTAATTTGGTACTATAACGCTAACCAGTTAATCAATTGACATTTTACATGTCAAAAGGAGGGTATTGATTGAGATATAATCATGACGATCAAGTATTAATAATTGTAAAAAAATATTATTTTACTAATAATTAATGTTTAGGTAAATTACCGGTTTTGATTTAAATTTACTGGTTTTATACCGGCCTTATACTCAGAAAATTTACCGGTTAACCGGTATGCATTCCCTAGTAAGAAATATGCATCGAAATTCTATAATTTCAATAACTCCGGATTTTTAGTATTAATTAATTAAAAAAGACCTCTTCCGCTTCGATGAACAACAATTTTTTTTGGTAATTCGATCTTTTAGTGTTAGGCTCTAATCGGAATTTGAAAGATTCTTGAGTACCTAACTTTCGGAGTTTATCTCCTACCTACACCCTAATTTTACTACCTACTACTACTTAGAAAGATAACTAATACTAAAACCCTGTATATATACTTTCTGTATCTACTTCATATTAGTAACATCAGATATGACATCGCGACTAGTAAATAAGTACCTACAAATAAAATTTAAGCTAATTTAAGTTTAATACTAAATAACCCTATATAACTTTCTTTATTGGTAAAATAAAATAGATAATTGCAACCGAAAAACAACTAGTAACTAAATATAAAGTCAAATCAAGTACTAAAAGTTTGTACCTACAAGTTTGAGCGTACGCACGGCACGGCCTTGGAGAAGTACTCGGCTGCCAGCACGCTGCACACGAATCACGCGCGAAAGATTTAAATTGCGGATAATAACTGATAAGCTAATGCAATTAAGAGCTATTGATGAATCCGTTAGAATTTGTGTTTATATATTCCTCGATAGAACTGAAATGAATTACGCCGACTTGAGAATTTATGAGATTTCTTTTATGGTAAGGAGAATGGTTTCAAGATATAATTCCTAATAAAAAAAAAGACTATTGATAAATCTGTTAGAAATTTGTGCTGCAATATATTTTTTTAGTTTTGAATACACTATAGTAGCCACTAGTCACTTAAATATTCTTTCAGGAGATTTATATTTTTTTTAATCGTTTCCTTTTTTGCTGACGTAATCTCTTGACGAAACTATTAGAAAACGATAAGTAAGGTTTGAATAATCAAATACGATGCATTATAGGAAAAAACAATAACTTGTATAATCTTTGCAAAGTTTTACAAGTGTTCCTTACAAAAAAGTTAATTATTCGTAAACCAATATCAAAAACTGTTAGAAATTATTTTTCGCTGTTAGTACTTAAGGTACTCTCGCTGATAACAAAAAAAAATCAAACTTGGGAGTTATGTTAGTTTGACGACACATTACAGTGTTCGCGTACCGGACTATCTGGCTCACAGTCAAAATAAGAGAGATTGGTTATTTAATTAACTATGGCCGTATGTGTAAATACCAAGCTTCATCACATACTCAAACTCGTTTATGAATAATATTATATCATATGCCTTGGGACATTGTTCTCATAAAAAAACCGGCCAAGTGCGTGTCGAGCCACGCGCAGTGTAGGGTTCCGTAGTTGCGTGCCTGTATTTGTTACATCGACACGCGCGAAGTAAATAGTGCAGTTGCGTCGGCCGAATTTGTACGAAAGTTGGCCTTTTAAGTTGGTCGACTATTACTCGGTAACTAGTTATGCCTACTTAGCCGTGATAGTTTTCTTTTTAAATTCATTATATGTACTACTGCCACGATTTTTTTCACATCCCCAGTAGCAGCCATTTAGCCGGCAGGGGAATGGGGGGGGGGGGACCCTGGCTCGAAGAAAAATTAGGGCTTCAAAGCCCAATATGTCGCAAACGCATCATTGAGTTGAAAAATGGTTTTAAGAAAACCATAATATTTTGAACAAGCTATCCAACGATACCCCACACTATGATTGATTATACATGATATTTAACGAGAAAAATAAATTACATGCTCACTTTCGGTGTATGGGAGCCATGGGAGGTACAGTAAAAAAAAAAATAGATTTTATTCTACTGTTTTGTAGGAGTGATTGATTCATATACCCATGCCGAATTACAGTTTTCTAGTAGTAAGGGTTACTGAGGTAAGCCGAAGACGGACAGACTACGTTCCTTGTTGACTACGGAACCCTAAAAACACGTTACATGGCAATAGCTGCTCGTTTTCAGGCTACATCACAGAGTTCTAAACTACACCTGTCCGTAGTTACCATTCTATCACTTATCGTTGTGGATAAGACGTCACTCTCGCTCTCGCATAAAGCAGTCCCGAACGTGACGTGACGGATAATATCCACAACGATAATTGATAAAATGTTACGCCCGCCGGTAAGAACGTTAAAAACGTGCATGCGCTCCTAGTGAAATTTAAAATGTAATCTCACTGCCCATTTCATGTAGGGCTGTCTCGTTCATATAAATCGCAACGTGAACCAAAACTCTGAAAATAATTAACCATGATTTGACCTGTGGCTAGACATGAAAAACCTTAAAGCAAATAGCCGGTAAAGCTTTTGAACCGCACTTTACATAAATATGCAATTATATATAAAATTAACTTCCAGTCATGTAGCCTGTTCTAAGAATAAGCTATCGCTATAAGAGTTCATGCCGGGCGTTTTTAATGGTCTCGCTACGATTGCGTACTAGTGATTATCGCGGTATGAATTCCCTATTCATTCCCTTCTGCTTATTAAAGTCGTTTTCTGAGTCGGGGTAATTTGTAAAATTGTTACTGTGACGACTAGCGTCGTAAGTCGTCAACACTCATGTATTTGTTAAATTAAAATAGATGACTACAGTAAGAATTTTACGCCAGCAGCTAAAAGTTTGAATCGGTCTAATGATTGCCGTTATTACACTTAAAATAGATATCGATCGCGTGCCCCCCTAACTAGTTATTCTAATTACAGCACGGTTACAGTTACATATTAATTGTCACTAAGGGGTTCACGTAGGTTTAACCTTCTTCTGAAATAAAAAAAGATGCGAATAAAATATCGTTGTAACACTTGTAACATTAAACCAGAGGGGTAAACTCATTACTTTTCAAAGAGCGTTAGAACACCTCAACGGTCATTTTCCCATACAATAATGGACATTTAGATCTACCTGACGCGCGTACAATGCGTTACTTAGTCGACCGACTGGAGACTGGAGCAGACAAAGGCGATACATTACTAAATCAACATTTGTTTTACCTATATACATGGTGTAGGTCAAGCAAACGAACTCTCGTTCTCCCATGATTCATAATATTTTCTTAACAAAGAGTGTATTAATCAAGAATACTTATACTTAAGATACAATTTCTGAACACTTAGAAAAAAAACAACTATTTACTGGATGGCTTTCATTTCGAATCCATTGTATAAAAATAAAACTCTAAAGCCACTGAAAGCCAAGGCAGGCATATTATAGTTTTCCAGGAATATTAAGCTGTCGCGTCGAAAAAGCGCGCGCCGTTAACGAAAACACATTGTATTGGTCTCGGTAATTGCACAACGTTCAGGGGCTCAGTTACGAAACACGCTACAGTATTTAGATTAGATTGGAATAGTACTGGACGGTGCACTGTTTCTTACACTAACGCATATGCAGATGTGCATCGTACAATACGAATCGCATCTAACGGCAATACGAGTCAGTCAGCAGCGTGATCCCGAATTAAGTCCCAAGTCGTTTTTTTTATCCCGGCATAGAAATTACACGAGTACATTGTGACAGGGAAATTGTATTTTTATTCCGCTATTATTTCCACTTGCAACACAGGCAAATAAATGGCGTGTTATTAGTTGTATCCTTTGTCGCTGTCTAGTTGGAACCCGGTGCTCCCGCTATTATGAATCAATTGCTGCCTTTACACATTCTCTTATCTACGGCGTTTTACAGGCTTTTATTTCACGCGAATGCGTTGCTGGTATTTGTTTAACACGTTTTTATTTGACTTTTCTTTTACGTTATTTTAAATTCAAGCCTTTGAACCACTTTCTGGCCTCCTATTGGGATGAATTGTTTATGTTAGGTGACAATCAACACAGTGTCATTATGCTGGTCTGATGAATTCCGAAGGCCGTGGGCCGTAGGTACGGCGAAATCCCATATCCGAATTTAAATTGATCTACTTAAATACAGTATCGATACAAATCTTTTTGACAGAAACTCATTGTATTTTGACTCATTGTCCACCCAGTAGATGAGAGCTCTTTTGCATTTTCTCAGTTGCCTAGGCGTGTAGTGCTTGCTACAAAAGCATTGGAAGTGTTAACGCGCATTTCGGTATTACATTGTATTTGTTTCGAGTTAAATCTAGGAGGTACATTAATTATCATGGAGGTAAGATTTTCACATTACCTACGCCTTATGAATCTATGCTATTCAGAGAGAAGAAATATTAGGAAATCAATCCTTATGCGAAACGCCACTTAAACTAAGACATAAGACAGCTGGTTATAATTTAGCTTAAGCTAGTTATAATTTACGCTTCACCCCAATTTAATATAAAATGAATATTTGCCAGCCAGCTCGGAGCTGTTCGTATTTCGCCCGCCGCGCGCCATGTGCAGCCGCCATTAAAATCGCTCGTACCGATCGGCCGGCAACAGTAAGCGAAATAACATTTTATCTGAAATCGATCTATCGAAGTTTTGCATACCACTACTGTGCCATCGGCAACACAGCTGACTGACCCTTCGTGAATCTTATTACAACGGAATAGCGTATATTAAGTGGACACGCCAGCTTGTCTTCGTTTGTGCAGACCGAATCTACTATCCAATTCAGTGGCTTCAGGCCGTCGTAAATGTCAGGAAAAACAATCTACCTGCCCTATTCGTATCAACTCGCGATGAACTCATACAACTGAAGGTTCTGTTCTGAACCTTGATGTCTAGATCAGAATTCGAGTTCCTGATAAATCGTTTAATTAGTCATAAGAACGAGTAGGAGCAAGTGAGAGAGAACTATAGACCCGAATCCTATCCTAAATTCCCAGAGTCGGGTCCATATACACTCAGAGGCAATGAAAACGGGTCACTTCCCATGGATTACTTTACAAAGTGACCCGTTTTCATTGCCTCTGAGTGTAATTCCCAATGTGAACTATTAAGGTACGCTACCTCAGAGGCAATGAAAACGGGTCACTTTGTAAAGTAATCCATGGGAAGTGACCCGTTTTCATTGCCTCTGAGTGTAGTTATGTGCGGAATGACTAGAACTTCGGCAACTTCTTTAGCTATAGGTATGTGTTCAAAGGGTTGCCACGCCCAAGTTACGTTTTCACTTATGTCTTTACTGGCATTTTATCATATTGTGTTACTTGCAATGCAACACAAAGAAAATACTTGATGTGTTATATTTTCCTGTCAATCATCGGTTTTAATGTCGTCTATCTTTGCTTTATTAGTACCATAATATACACTATTATTCATTCCTTTGTACTGATATAATTTGTATGCTATACTGCCATAATTTTTATTACGCAACATAATATTATGTGTTCATTTTAACGTCGTATGTATGTTATTATATCCCTTTTAATGTGCTATTTTCCTTTGATATGTATAATCAATGTTTGCTAAACCACGTCTGGTTTAACATCAACAATCGTCGCAGGTGTGTGGTTATGCGTTAGGAATAACAATAAAACTCGGTATGTTACTCACATTTTAAACACTTTTATCAACTGTATGAACCTTTGCTTTTATGGATTCATCGACTTCCACTGTCGCCTTTCCGCGCACTTGTCGGGTCTTCTTTACAACTATGTTTTTTTTGTGGCAATTCCTCCTTCGCAAGTACAAATGCGTCGCAATGGATATATGGTTTTAGTCTACGAGTGTTTAATTTACATTCATTTTGTTGCATTCAACAAGTGTCCATTGATTACTCTAAAGCATGCTTAACGTTGGAGTTAACACGAGTAGGCAGAGTTACCACAGTTTATGACAGTTATCTCCGGTTGTAGAAAGATCCGTTACACTGATCACTGATCCAATAGAGAGCCGAGATCCGACCACATGTCTCAACATTTACTGAACTACTAAAATTTGATCTAACGCATCGTTATAAATTCTATTTGACAGCAATTTCTCATAATATATTCAGTACCAAACGGACGACTCCCTTACAATAGCTACGTTTAACTGTCGCGGAAGAAAGACAAAGAGACTTATCTGTTATAATATAAATATTACGCATTATGCCTCTTCTCATTATTGATATTGGTATAGCGGCACCAATGCAACTAATAAAGCAAGCCACAAAGTAATATTTTAACAAATTGTGAATGTGATCGTGCATGTGCACCTTTTCTCGCTTGTCGCGTTAGTCGTGCACTTAGGAAATTCCAACCCGCGCTGGGCCAGCATGGAAACATGCCCGTTCCTTCTCACCTACGAGAGGCCTGTGCCCAGCAGTGGGACGTACCTATATGGGCTGATGATGATGATGAGTTAGGGAAGGACCACACCGATGCGTATCGCTGCGTATGCGCGGTGACTTGTTATATGCGTCACGTCTTCTGCGTCCTGCATATTTTGAGCAGCGATGTGGTCGCTGCTAGCCGTCCAGATGGCGTATTATATTATACTCACGTGTAGAACTGGATTAACTTTTCGTGAAATTGCATCAAAGGAAGACGAATGCTTTCTTTCTCAGAGGACATGATGGTTGCTCCATTTTATAAGTATGTTTATCCCGGTTTTATAGAACATCTGTCAATAAATAAAAACGTGAGGCAAGTTTTATCCACAGCGATAAACGTCGTACTGGTTATACGTGAATCGTCGGTGTGTCAAAAGAAATTGGTGATAGTTGAAAAACAATACCTTCTCCTGGCGCGGTCGGTTCAAAATTAACTTTATTTTTAATATGCATAACTTTGAAATGTAATTTAAAAGGCCTGTTCCTGAGGTATTTTTGTCCCTTTTGCTTAGCGATTCTGAGTAAGTTGCGATCGAAACGCCCGATAAACGGAGCGGTGAAGAGCGAGCCGCATTTAAGCACGTTGTTAGCTTATTATATAACGACTCAACTCGAAACTGACTGTCTTTGAAATTCAATCATGAATCAATGGGTATAAGGTTCAAAACAGAAGTGTGTCTAATTAGATGTATGTTACCGTATTATTAAACGCACGGAGGTGTTTGCGTTGTAAAATATCGATTCTTTTACGCTGCATCGGTATTAGTGTTCTGCTCGTAAAAATACGTTTAATGTGGTATGCGGGATCATATGCTGTCCAAATGGCACCCGAAAGAGTATTTAAGTATTGTAAACCGTATTATACGAGCTGCGTCCGGTGAATCTAGCATTAAAGCACAAATATTATGGTTCTGTTTATCATCAAAATCATCATAGACAATCAATTTGAAGTGATCACTACGCCCTCCGTACTTTGGAAGATCCCGTTGATCTCGGTCGTTATCTATGGTAAAAGTAGTTTAGATCGGTCAGAGCCGTTCACCCAATGTCACTTTGTCAACTTCTGACATTCAAGTTATTTATTCACTTACAATCGAATTGCAATGAGGTTTGTTATATTGGATTTGTAATTCAGATGGAAGAAACGATTGCAAATGCCAACCTTAAGCCTGCCGTACACACTGGGCCAAAGTTGGCGCGGAGCAGAATGCAGCTATGCGTTAGAGGAAGAGGGCTTTATTCCGTTCTCGTGCGTTTGCATAGCTGCATCCTGCTCACGCGCCAACGTTGGCCCAATGGGTACAGCAGGCCTTAGGGTTAAGCTCCGAAATAGTTAAGTGTGTGCTACTAGGAAAAGAAGGGTGTCTCCACGGTATCATATCCACAGCTGTTTAGACATTGCCATCGTAGACTTTCTGTCCTAAATTCTAAACATTGATCAAAAAGTACTGCAAAAAAACCTGCAAAACTGCTTTTTGTTTTTTTTTCTCGGTGTTCATTATGTGCTTTCACAATGGACACCGAAATAACCAGAATAATGCAGATTTACTCGAAGGTTGGTTAGTTATGCCTACACGATAAATCTAGGTTTTGTAACTGAGACCAGATTTTCTCCAAAAACGGCCAAGTATTTATTTAAAGATGCAATTTTATTATTGCTATTTAAAAATATGTGCAAATAAACCGGGTTAAATTTTTTTTTATTAACACCTGCGATCTGAGGCATTCACGAATTCACCGCCCTAGGTACGTAATGTACTATTACATTCTATGTTATGCCTACTTGCCGTTAAACATTTCTAAAATAGTTTCACGTTAAATTATATGCGGGCTTATTGCGTATGTCTATAAAAACTGCAGTTTATTACCCTTTACCTCAACTAGCAGCCGGCACTTTATGTACTCGAAAGATTTATATGCAAAATATACCTCTTTTCTTCGTGTAATACTTTACATACTTAGTCCGATCAAATAAAGAATATCGCAGACGTCTGGTACTGGTCGCTTGAGCCGAAGTCAAGGGCAATAAATATGCTACCTGAGGCTTCCTTTAATGCCACCTGTGGTGTGGATCAAATTATTTGTCTTATCCTTGTCATCAAGAACTGCTTTTTATACCTCTTAAGGCTAATAAAATAAAAAATAAAATCTCCGGCAGCAAAATCCATGGTCAAGGGTCATGTAAAAGAATTGGAATAGGGTATTTGACAACAGTGAAAATAAACTGATTTTTTTCATTAGCAACAGATAAACATTACAAAAATACTCGGAAAGTATCAATCTTTCATTTATGTTTGCTATTATAAGATTTTTAAATTCATAAAAACGAACAATAAGGACGTTGTTTGATTGTGTGACGTCACAATCTTCCGCTACCTTCCGACAATCCTTGCTGACGAGGCAAGAACCATCACGAAAACGACACGACAAATTATTCGACGAAGCAGCTGTTTGACGAGTTACGACATTATTTATCTCCGCAAACAGCTTACTATTAATGTCCGGAGACAACGACGAAACGAAATGACAATCCGCGGTAGCTACCCTGAAATTGTCTCGAGAACGGCAACGAAAATAGTCAGTACGAACAGCACATTCACCCATTATAAGCCAACCGAAAACAGTATTGATGGCAATGGGTTGACCTGACTCGCCCTTTACAAGACCAGGTTGAAGCACTGACGACAAAAAACTGACATTGACTAACATGTCAATTGGTCCTGATTCATAGAAAAGTGGGTCAGCAAGAACCAAATTCCTAAGATGGTCCCAGGTCGAGGAATCAATTTGACCAGATGGCATGTCTGAGCAAATTTGTGGCAAAACAAATGCTTCAATTTCAAATCTATCTGAAGATCCTCCCCTAGAGGAAAAAATCTCACACGAAACAGTCCCAAGTGTGGCCGTGTGAGATTTTTCACAACAGCAAGATAATTCCAAACTAACGGAGCGTTTTTGACGTTTCATAAAAGAGAGCTGATTTGACTTTTGTCAAATACCGTATTGGTAATAGTAGAGGAGGTATTAATATTGACAATTATTATTATTAGGAGCCTGTGGTGTCCCACTGCTGTGCAAAGACCGCGCCCTCCTTCGTTTCCAGACATCCCGATCCCGAGCAGCCTCTGGCCAATTCTTTAAAAAGAAGTCTAGCTTGTCCCGCCATCTCCAGCGAGGTCTGCCCCGTGTCCGTTTTGAGCTGTCCGGCTGCCATTCAGTAGCGAACATGACCCACTGCTCACTCGGCATGCGTCAGACATGACCAGCTCAGTCCCACTTCAACTATTATTTGCCCCAATTACCAAAGTAATCGTAAATTGTTTTTAACGTTCTAATACGGCGTTCATTTGTCCAATAATACTGGATTTATTTCGAAGTACTTACCGCCCGGGCGATGTTCTGGCATGATTTAATTTACAACGAACATGTAGATAACAATAACTTTTAAAGCTAATTACGTTGGTCCCTAAATGGCCTAAATACGGTAACATCTGCCTAGCACATTCATTTCGTGCACTTGTGGTTTAGGTATTACGTTTTTGTGTTCTATTTCAATTGTCGGTGTAGAATAATATATTTTATGTATTACATTTAGGTGATCCGTTTAGACGATTTAATTAGTTTCAGCCGCAGCAAGAGTACTGAAGTCCTAAACTTAAAAGATTATAAAAAACGAAACTTCGAGCCTTAGTCGCGCTGTATAAAGCAATATCTATGATCTAGTAAATTTGTCATTTATTTATAGACAAGAAAAAAATTGTTTTAAAAGACTGCTGATAGGCAAAATACGTAGGTATATATAGCCAGTAAGGAGTCGTGGAATGGAATGTAATGCGTGCGAAATGTCTGCTTAGAAATCAATGTTATTCATAATTCTTTATATTTTCAAACGAACAAGATTTTCTTATAAACTTATCATGTTTTTAAAACACCAGATGCTGAGATGAACATTGCTTAATGTAACACTTCATTGAATCAGGCTTTACTTTGTGGAATTCCATGATAAGTAGCTATAACAATATTTCTCTCCTAGTAATATTACAGAATTATTGTTCTGTATAACTGCACAATTTATTGTGGGATCTGACAACTTACTAGATACATGGACTGCATTCTACGAGTATATCTAATTAGCTGTCATCCTAGTATCCAAATAAAATGATCTCTCTCTCAAAACCATAGAGCAATAGATGTTATAACTTCATTTACTATCCTGAGCAAACACTCGACAACCAAACTCCGTAAATTAATATTTAACCTTGTCCACAGTCGGCATAGTATCCTACACGATGCCCAAAGGCGACAAGCGCAGCAACGGCGTCGAACTCACAGACATGATCTACGACGGCACGTGGGCCGACGAGCTGCGCGGCGGTCTCGGCCAACTCGTCGACGGCCAGTTCGGCGGCGACGAAATACGCGAGGCCTCACAGAAATCCGCGTGGGTTGGCTGGCGGAACGACACGAGGCCGAATCCGCCCGCGATCGTGTTCGAGTTCGACAAAGTGCGCGAGTTCAGCGCCGTGCATCTGTACTGTAACAATAAGTTTATGAGAGAAGTTCAGGTGAGTCACAGTCACAGTTACCTGTCTCATCATGACATGTTCGACGGCTATGGAGATGGGATCCGAGAAGCCTAGCAGAACCTGGCGTGGGTCGGCTGGCGGCACGAGGCCGAAACTGCGCGACACCATGTTCGAGTTTGATAAACTGCACGAATTCCGGGCCGTGCATCTGAACTGAAGTACAGACCGGCACGAGTAACAACTCCATAACCCCTCATGGAGCTCTGCAGATTCAGCATGGTTTCAGTTCAGATGGTAGATCTTAAACTACCTATAAAATAAATGTAGAGATGGAAGAGCACGGTCGTCTCGTCGACGGCTATATTATGGCTTCAACTGGCGTGCATGGATCGTTTTATGCGTACGCCACTCACTAGTGCCACTAGGTATTAAATCAACAGTTACCTTCGACTGTCCATCATTGTATCCATGGTTAGACTTGGAACTCACCCTTACCAAATCGGTGGATTTTTTCGCGAGTATTGTAGGCGACCTTTGAAAGTAAGCAACTGCGGGTCAGTAGACATAAGTAACTACAATAATGTTTCAACGACCCAAAGCCAGTCTTGACCTCCGACACGAGTTGTTGCCACTTGTCCCGATCTTCCGCTATTTCCTGCCAGTGTAATTATTTACATTGAACTACAATTGAGTAAATATAATTCCGTTTTCTCCAGGTGTTCTCTGAGGCGATAATATCGTTCTCTATCGGCGGCCACCACTTCCAAGACGAGCCCATACACTACACGAACGTGGAAGACAACATCTTCGAGAGTTCGCGCAACGTCACCATAAAACTGCACCACCGCATCGGGAAGTGGGTTCGCATCGAGCTGCATTACTCCTCGCGGTGGATACTTATCAGCGAGATCGTTTTTGATTCGGGTGTGTGGTTTTTACTTTTCTTTGGATGGGCCAGCACGGATAGCACAACACGGCGCGCGAGGTAGACTCCGACTCTTTCTAAGTGTTCTCGTTAGAAAGAGATGGGTAGTCTATCTTGACGCGACACAGCTCGCGCGCCGTCTTGTGGTAACCGTGCAGAGCTAGGTGGCTTTATATTATTCAGGGTAAAGTCTTAGTAACCAATTCCAATTCATAAATCAACTGTCAGTTCGTTTCTGTCGAAAATATATAGACTATTGGCAAGACTGGATACAAACAAAACATACTCTATTTATTGTTCTTAATGCAACCCCAGTGAAGAAACTAGGAAAAATTGTATACACACAGTTTTCCATCGCAAGAACGTAACAAGGAAATTGCAAATCTTGAATCATTTTCTCGTGCCAGGTTTTTACTGGCTTCCACTTATCTTACCCGGTTCCATCTTTAACAAGGTTACTCCCGTTTCCAATCAACTGTGTTAGCATCTTGTTTACGGAAGATGGCATTTCAGCTCTAGAATACATAAAGTAAAATCGAAATGTTATTAATGTGTAGTCCGACGTTAAGAACAAAGGAATCCTCGTAAGGGCAAAAATATTTATGATGATTAACCAGATGTGTTCCGAAATTCTTTTACCTATTTCTGTAATTAGACATTTATCTCTTAAAGTATGTATGTCGTGGTCTGATGTCCATTCAAGCCGACCTAAGTTTGCAACTAGGTCGATTTGTGTTTGTTCCGAATCTTAAGAGGGAAGTATACCTTTGGAATACTACCGAGTACGTAGTATTCCATACAAAAAGAGAAAACGTTTTTCCACTTCTAAATATTTTCCAATCTCAATGAGTTTTTAGTGCGTTATTGTCACAAAAAGACTAAGTATAAGTACCTATAAGGTTTTCCTTTATTTTTATTAGCTATAAATTAAAATTTATAGGCACCTAAAATGTTTAAAGCGAAGCCTTACCTAACCTACTTAGATATTATTATGCTGAAGCGATCGACATCAAAATCAAAGTGATTTGTTAAGATTTAGTTAGTAGACAACGTTTTCTCCCGAAATGGAAATTTGTAAAAAGTACCTATCGTCAATCACGAGCTGCTAGCTATACTTCTCTCTTAATAATAATAATAAGAGTGCTTGCAACAAATAATTACAACTCTATGTCTTCCCACAGACGTCGCTCAAGGCAACTACACGCCCGAGAGCCAGAAGCCAGCCACCGGCAAGGAGAAAACCAAAGTCATCCCGAGCAAAGAGATCCCCATATCAACCGCACACCAGGAGGACCCGCTCTACATGGCCATCGTCGTGGGGGTGTTAACCGCGCTAGTCATACTACTAGCGGTCGCTGTGTTCTTGATCATACATAGACACAGACACAGAAAGTGCTTCGCTTCTCCTCTAGCGAAGACGACAGTGCAGAAGCGAGAGCAAGACAGCTACAGTCGGTGTGGAACGTCCTCTCACGTCTCGATGCTGCCGGCGAACAAGATGAATATAGACTGCGGTTTAGATGTTAAGTCGGATGAGTACCAGGAGCCGTATCAGGCTCTGAAGTGCGCGCCGTATTTTAGTTATAGCACCGTGTTGCTAGAGATGAAAGACTTTGTTAAGGATTCTAATACAGCTTTATCAGGTAAGACTTGTTTATAACTTTAGTACCTACTCGTTGCATAATTTGATCGAAATATAAACTTCCTCTGCTATCCTATAATCTTTGTCCATCAATTTGCACATTTACATTAATAACCGACCCAAGTTTTGCCGGACGGTATGAACACAAGCGTGAAGTAAACTTTATACTAATAAAATCGGAGTCAAGCGCATAATTCCAAGTTTATGAAAACACAATAAAACGATCCATTGCTGTACGAATACCTAGACTAGCGGACAAACAGACGCAGCCGAATAATTTTGCTTTACAAAATGTAGTGACGAACTTTTAAGTAAACCGCTTTTAATTGTCCAAACAGATAGCTCAAACTACGACTATGCAGTGCCAGAGCTGAGCTCAGCGCCCTTGCTGACGAAACGGCGCCTCGGGGACAGTCTGTCAGACCGCGTCACCGAGATCATGGGCGAGCGTCTCGACAGCGCGGACATGGATACAAGGCTGTCGGGCGCCGGCTCCGTGCGCTCCAGGCACAGCGGCAGCGCAAGAGTGAGTCAAGGGCATTGACCTAGGGCGGTTACCAAGTTACGACAACAGACAGCTCAAACTACGACTATGCAGTGCCAGAGCTGAGCTCAGCGCCCTTGCTGACGAAACGGCGCCTCGGGGACAGTCTGTCAGACCGCGTCACCGAGATCATGGGCGAGCGGCTCGACAGCGCGGACATGGATACAAGGCTGTCGGGCGCCGGCTCCGTGCGCTCCAGGCACAGCGGCAGCGCAAGGGTGAGTCGAGGGCATTGACCTAGGGAGGGTACCAAGTTACGACAACAGACAGCTCAAACTACGACTACGCAGTGCCAGAGCTGAGCTCAGCGCCCTTGCTGACGAAACGGCGCCTCGGGGACAGTCTGTCAGACCGCGTCACCGAGATCATGGGCGAGCGGCTCGACAGCGCGGACATGGATACAAGGCTGTCGGGCGCCGGCTCCGTGCGCTCCAGGCACAGCGGCAGCGCAAGGGTGAGTCGAGGGCATTGACCTAGGGAGGGTACCAAGTTACGACAACAGACAGCTCAAACTACGACTACGCAGTGCCAGAGCTGAGCTCAGCGCCCTTGCTGACGAAACGGCGCCTCGGGGACAGTCTGTCAGACCGCGTCACCGAGATCATGGGCGAGCGGCTCGACAGCGCGGACATGGATACAAGGCTGTCGGGCGCCGGTTCCGGGCGCTCCAGGCACAGCGGCAGCGCAAGGGTGAGTCGAGGGCATTGACCTAGGGCGGGTACCAAGTTACGACAACAGACAGCTCAAACTACGACTACGCAGTGCCAGAGCTGAGCTCAGCGCCCTTGCTGACGAAACGGCGCCTCGGGGACAGTCTGTCAGACCGCGTCACCGAGATCATGGGCGAGCGGCTCGACAGCGCGGACATGGATACAAGGCTGTCGGGCGCCGGCTCCGTGCGCTCCAGGCACAGCGGCAGCGCAAGGGTGAGTCGGGGGCATTGACCTAGGGCGGGTACCAAGTTTCGACAACAGACAGCTCAAACTACGACTACGCAGTGCCAGAGCTGAGCTCAGCGCCCTTGCTGACGAAACGGCGCCTCGGGGACAGTCCGTCAAACCGCGCCAGATCATGGGCGAGCGATGGGGTCTACCATCAGGCCACTTTGGAATTCAGTAGGTACTACTAGCGACCCGCCAGCCCCCGACTATGCAAAGGTTATCCTATGAGAGTTTATCATACGCAAACTTATGCTAGGGGATGTCGTCTCTATACTATACATATAACTTAATAGTCGCGGACACTAGCCGGCAAGGGCTGTGTTGGGCGAGACACCGAGATCATAGGCGCGAGTGGATGGACAGTCACTGAACTAAAATGTGTGTTCGTCCACGGAGCTCAAAATGTGATTAAAATGTGTCTCATACAAATTGTACACCCTTTCTCGTCTCGACTAGCATGCAGAAAGAAGGTATAATTCAGGGACAATGTGGTACGACGTTCTTACTCATTCAAGCGAGGGGGGAAAGCGTGTAAAACTGGCAAAAAGAAATAATCGATTTTGAATTATTGTGTAGTTTACCATATAACCATCATCATATATCAGCCGAAAATCGTCTACCGAGCCTCCCCCAAAGACTGGTCCTCCGCCACCCGCATCCATACTCCCGTGATCTTTACCAGGTCCAGTCCAGAATGTGGGGACTAACTCAACTGTTACATAACATATATAATATTGGTGTTGTTTCAGTCGGCGAGCCAGCAAGAGGTGCTGATAGACATGAAGCGGCGGCTGGAGACCACGAACGTGATCGAGTTCCCGCGACACCGGTTGCGTATGATCTCCAAACTCGCCGAGGGAGCCTTTGGCACGGTTGGTACACTGTACACATAGATCCAGAGCTGGGCACCGTTAATCAAATGGTTAACTTCGTTTAACCGCTGCCGCTGATCCGTTACATAAAAACGTCAACTTCGTTAACGTTAAAGTTGCGTTAGTCAATCTCACTAGACCATATTGCATTATCATCCCTCCTAGATAGTTTACAAATTTTCTACTCGGAAGGACTGCAGGAAGTTAGTTGGTTCGATCCCGCTGACAAACACGACAAGTTATTATAAAGCTTGTTAAAAGGACTTCGTATTTAAATCACAATAATAAAAATCCTCAAAATGATTACTAGTTCACCAGCAGTAGTCACAGATGAATCATAGGTATCAAAGCCCCGACAACAAAGTTCCGTTGAACTCGCGACACACGACACATTTCTTATCGGTTCTCGTGTGATTTTTTAAGTGGAGATAGTTGAAGGGATGGAGAGTAACATAGGATAGTTTTTATCACCGTAATCATCCCCTAAGGGGGTGAAATGGGGGGGTTAAAAGTTTGTATGGAGCTGTGATATAAACGAGTTCCACGCGGACAGAGTCGCGGGCAGAAGCTAGTAATTAGCATAGCCTAACCGGCACCTGCTTGTGATGATCGCCAACCGACCCGAAAGTACCTACTTGTCAAAACGTATTTTTGGCGGCGCGGTGCTATCCGCATAGTATATTTGGTTAACAATTAACGTACTCATGTGTAGTTAACGGAAGTTAATTAACCATTCTTAAACTCATCTTAAAAGTTAATACTCCGTTACTCAAAATGTTCACTTCGTTAATTCACGATTAACGAGTTAACGCGCACTTATGCATACGTCTGTGAGGTTTGTTAGTAAGAGGGTAATCGTAATACCTAGAGAGAGAAAGAGGAGAAATCCACAAGAATGCAGATTGTACAGTCGAGTCTCGCAATAACTATTCAGACAGCCTTTAACCTCTTGTGACCCCGAGGTACTACATGAAAAACCATTGATTGTCCATACTAATATTATAAATGCGAAAGTGTGTGTGTTTGTTTGTTTGTCCGTCTTTCACGGCAAAACGGAGCGACGATTGACGTGATTTTTTAAGTGGAGATAGTTGAAGGGATGGAGAGTAACATAGGATAGTTTTTATCCCCGTAATCACCTCCTAAGGGAGTGAAATGGGGGGGTAAAAGTTTGTATGGAGCTGCGATATAAACGAGTTCCACGCGGACGGAGTCGCGGGCAGAAGCTAGTAATATATACATTTGTTCAGGTTGAAATTCATTTTGCCAAGTTTTGAGATTTCGGGGTTGGCCCCATAGTAAAAATTGTTCAGTATGTCCATCACCTACTTTCGGCTTTGCATCCTGTTACCAAACACCCTGTATATGACAGACACACATGCGCCTTATTTCAGTAACAGTAAAAATTCTTAGAAGACTTTGAAAGGCTATCTTTATTATGTAGAACTCTTCTGTACTATAAAATGCGATGTTTCGAGAGCGGTTACACACGGCGACTCTCTGCAGCGACACAACTGCAAAAAGCCGCCGTGTGTACCACTCTCTATCTCATCATCATCATATCAGCCGAAAGTCGTCCACTGCTGGTCTTAGGCCTCCCCCAAAGAGTGCCACAACGACCGGTCCTGCGCCACCCGCATCCAGCGGACTCCCACGACCTTTACCAGGTCATCAGTCCACCTTGTGGGGGCCTACCCACGCTGCGCCTTCCGGTACGGGGTCGCCACTCGAGAACCTTTCCGCCCCAACGGCCATCGGTTCTACGTGCAATGTGCCCCGCCCACTGGCACTTATGTTTAGCGATTCGGAGGGCTATATTAGCTACCCCTTGGTTCTGCTGCGGATAGCCTCATTTCTGATGCGATCGCGCTGATAGACCTCTCTATCTATATTCAAAGATATCGCAAAAATATGTTGGAGTTCGATGTTTTCCGAGTATATTTTGTTATCAATATAAAAAGTATAATTGATAATTGTATCCCCAGGTTTACGTAGCGGAAGCGGACGGCGTCCCCGAGTACAACGGCTCCATAACGCCGGAGAAGCGGCTGGTCGCCGTCAAGTTCCTCTGCCACGACGCGACTGTTAAGGAGAGGTATATCATGTATGCATAGCTTATAGACCGTTTATTATGCTGCCAGTCATGTGTGCTGATACAAGTCTAGATCCGATATAACTATGAAAGAGCGTTTCCCCCTAATACAAGTGTCTAACTTAAAAGGGAGAAACGAACACTAAATGTAAAAACCTTGTTGAAAATAAATAATTTTGAATTTTTTTTATTTTTTATTAACTCGTTTTAACATCTTCTGTCTCGCTACTGTTTATCAAGATAAAGTATATGCAGATTACTAATTTGAAATACATTTCGCAGTTGGAAATACTTAGCTCTCCTAATACCGCTTGCATCATGGTATAAAGTGCTTACTAATAGCTTGAACTGCATTCATTACGGTATTTGACAAAAGTCAAATCAGCTTCTTTCTATGAAACGTCAAAAACGCTCCGTTAGTATGGAATTTGAAAGTGACGTCACAATCAAACAACGTCCCTATGGTTAGTTTTTATGAATTTAAAAATCTTAAAATAGGAAACACAAATGAAAGATTGATTACTTTCCGAGTAATTTCGTAATGTATATCTGCTGCTAATGAAAAATAATTAATGTTCACAGTTGTGTAATACCCTATTATTTCCTCATTACGAGTATATATGAATCTACATGTTTAATATACCCTACTCTGTCTCGCAGGGAGGAATTCGAACGAGACGTGCGCATCCTAGCCGCGCTCTCCTCTCCCCATCTCGCTCGGGTGCTAGGCGCGTGCCGCTCGCCCCCTCTCGCCGTAGTGCTGGAATACCTGGAGCTGGGGGACCTGTGTGCGTTGCTAAGGGCGGCGCCCCCGCCCCCGAGTGCACTGCTCTACATGGCGACCCAGATAGCTGCGGGCATGCAGTATTTGGAGTCGCTTAACTTCGTGCACCGGGATCTGGCCGCTAGGTAAGCCTTTTGATATCTCTATTTCTTCTCTACATATAATAAATGTGAAAGTTCGTTGAGGTTGTCAGTGAGACATAATAAGTAGAGCTTTCAAGCTGTATTTATGCAACATACATTAAAAATTTCAATAGCGCGATGCAGAACTTCACCAATTTCCACGCATTTAGAAGGTCTTTCTCCAGATTTTTGTCAGCGTCTGAACTCCAACAAACCATATTAAACGTATAAAAAAGTTTGATTGAGTTACGGTGACCCACAGGCCAAATTTGAGAATATTTGGATAAAGTCGTCTTTACTTTACGCAACAGCGCGCCATCTATCTGTTTATTAATACGACAGCCCAACGAAAAGAATGTTTGTCTGTTTTTGTCTGGGTATCATGGGAAAACTATCGAATGGATTAATATGCAACTTTCTCTAAAACATTTAATGGATCTTCGGCCACGCAATAGGCTATAAAATTATAAAGATAAGGGTGCAAAAGGGTTAAAAAATGGGGTCGAAGTTTGTATGGGAACCCCTTGAATCTATGAGCTAAAGACTTGAAAATTTGCAAGCATATACTTGACTAGAAATTAAAAAGAACCCTATTCAAACTTTCAGCAAAATATAGATAAAACGTGAAAAAACACGGGATGTAAAATTGTTTCGCAAAAGGCAGGCTTACTCTTCGATGACGACCAATGGTTTACCCAATGGTTTGTTTGTTGATGGCTGTGAGTTGTAACCCCAGCGATGAGGTTTTTTTGTTTTCTTTCTATCAGTTTATTTCGTTTTTTTTTTGGTAAACGATCAGTTATTGGTTTTTTGTTTAATTTTGAATAGAAATCAATTTTTCGTAGACCGAGAAAAACTCAGTCCCTGGAAAAAACAAAGCTTAAGCATTAATAACAATATTGACGGTTGTGGATTTGAAAGCATTCATGCAGTCTTAGCGTTTTAAATTTATGCCGAGTTTCTCCAACATGGGTCACACTTAATTAAAATATGAACTGATAAAATGTTCTGTTTGACTGATAAAACTACGTACAGTATGCGGTTATTCAAGTACATTTTTAAAAGTAAGTTGCAAGCATCGATAAGCTACGGTGCCCGCTCCCGCTTACCATCAGTTGGCCATACGCTTTTGTTTGTCACTGACATGATATTAAATAAGAACGTCATCATTTGTCGTGTTGTGTTCTTTTTACTATGCTTTTTTTACAAATCTGTTGCCTATGTAATAATAAATCCGTTACTTTCTTTAGGAACATCCTCGTCGGCAAAGGGTACCAAGTTAAGATTAGCGATTTCGGAACCGACAATGAAGCGTACGCCTGCGACTATTACAAGGTGAGGTAGTCTACGAATAGGTATGTATTAATAATATATGTTATCACCTTGTGATGTGATAATCGAACTTTTATTACTTTTCTAGGAATTTGACGTGTAAAATCTTAGAAAACTATAAGTATAAGGCGAATATTTGGAGACAGCATTACATAGCATAACTGACAGATAAAGTTGCCTGCTACTCACCGCTAGGAGCAATATGTATAAATATGTCACCATTATTTGTAAATCAGAAATGCATTAATCACGTTTTATCAGTTAATAATAACAGCTTTAATTAATCTTACAATTATCCCAAAAATCTAAGTCCAATTAACTAAGGATACCTACTTAATGATGTATCTGTCTATTTTAATAACAGGTGGGGCAGAAATGGGCATCGTCCTTTACTGTAAACCCAAGAAAGATTATATGATATTTTGGTCCCTACTACTTTTTTCGCGAAAAAAATGCATTTAGACAAATTAACCCATTATTATACGTAATGTATGGTTAATTGTCCCCAAACGAGTACTTGAGTTAATACGGAGTCCTAAAAATGCTGATATATTCCATGGTCAGATCCACAAGCAGCACAAGTTTGCCTCAAAGGTGTGCACAGTTACCCAGACCAATCTTTGATCAAATTTCTTCGCCGCACATTGCATCCGGCGACAGACTGAATGTAATTGCCACTTAAAGTTCTAGTTGTGTCCTGACTTTAAACACTGTATCATTAATAATAATAGCCTTTATTCCCTACTACGTATACAATTTGCTTACTTCTAGTAATTATAGTATTATGCGATTCTAGTTTTAACAAGGTGGTCAACAAATGTTTTATTATTATTTTTTTAAGTGAAAACTTATTTAGCGGCGCTGAGCACTTTATGGAATGGGGAAAAATACGCGACAGATTTTTGTGACGTCAGATGTGAAGGAGGTCACAAACTTTTATATTTTGCTGCCGATTCGACTTCATTCAAAACTGAACGCTATTCGTAAGAGTATAAAGCCGTTAAACACTTTTTGCAATAGCATATTCTGCAAATAAATTTGTAATTTTCTCCACGCGTCCTTCACCGTTTTGCTATTGATGGCAATGGCAAAAACAAATTGGTATTTTGTTCGCCGCCGGCCCGTCGCACCCAACGCGCCCGCGGCCCGTCCGCCTAAATAATTGATAATAATTGATAACTGATCGAAAAACTGTTACACTGTTATTGAGTTTTCACTTCTGCCGGCACTTTGTTTATCATGCATTTGTCATTAGTCGGTTTTAATTAGTCACGTATGGTTATAGGTGGACGGTCGCATCCCGCTGCCGCTCCGCTGGGCGGCGTGGGAGTCGGTCCTGCTCGGCAAGTACACGACCAAGAGCGACGTGTGGGCGTTCGCGGTCACCCTGCACGAGATCTTCACACTGTGCCGCCGGCGCCCTTACGAGCATCTCACTGAGAACGAGGTACATATAGCTGCGGGTGTATGACCTTTACAGCGCGCAAAACCGTGTATATAACTGTGGCTGTATGACATTTACAGCGCGCAAAACCGTGTATATAACTGAGACAGAATGACATTTACAGCGCGCAAAACCGTGTATATAACTGTGGCTGTATGACATTTACAGCGCGCAAAACCGTGTTTATAACTGTGGCTGTATGACATTTACAGCGCGCAAAACCGTGTATATAACTGTGGCTGTATGACATTTACAGCGCGCAAAACCGTGTTTATAACTGTGGCTGTATGACATTTACGGCGCGCAGAACCGTGTATATAACTGAGACAGTATGACATTTACAGCGCGCAAAACCGTGTATATAACTGTGGCTGTATGACATTTACAGCGCGCAAAACCGTGTTTATAACTGTGGCTGTATGACATTTACAGCGCGCAGAACCGTGTATATAACTGAGACAGTATGACATTTACAGCGCGCAAAACCGTGTATATAACTGAGGCTGTATGACATTTACAGCGCGCAAAACCGTGTATATAACTGTGGCTGTATGACATTTACAGCGCGCAAAACCGTGTTTATAACTGTGGCTGTATGACATTTACAGCGCGCAAAACCGTGTATATAACTGTGGCTGTATGACATTTACAGCGCGCAAAACCGTGTTTATAACTGTGGCTGTATGACATTTACGGCGCGCAGAACCGTGTATATAACTGAGACAGTATGACATTTACAGCGCGCAAAACCGTGTATATAACTGTGGCTGTATGACATTTACAGCGCGCAAAACCGTGTTTATAACTGTGGCTGTATGACATTTACAGCGCGCAGAACCGTGTATATAACTGAGACAGTATGACATTTACAGCGCGCAAAACCGTGTATATAACTGAGGCTGTATGACATTTACAGCGCGCAAAACCGTGTATATAACTGTGGCTGTATGACAATTACAGCGCGCAAAACCGTGTTTATAACTGTGGCTGTATGACATTTACAGCGCGCAAAACCGTGTTTATAACTGTGGCTGTATGACATTTACAGCGCGCAGAACCGTGTATATAACTGAGACAGTATGACATTTACAGCGCGCAAAACCGTGTATATAACTGTGGCTGTATGACATTTACAGCGCGCAAAACCGTGTATACTCTGTCAAGAATAGGTGTCCCTCGCCTGTCACAAAAGGTGACTTAAGTCTTGTTGTGATCTATGTCAGTGTGTTGACTAAGGGCGGGTTGGTAACGTTAAATATGAAACCGGCAGTTGTCATTCCATAGAAACTTGTCAAACTTTTCTGATATTAACGAGCACCTCTTACATGATTACATGCGGTTTGGTGCAACCCAGCCTAAGTACCCGAGAGAATGCGACGTAGGTAGATCGCCAGAACGGGCCCGTGGGGGCAAAGCGCAAGGGCGATATCTCATGTGGAACCCACTAAAACGTTCAACCTGAGATTCCAGAGTCCTCTGGATGACAGCGCAGAGGGCGGCTGACTGGGAATGGGTCGAAATACCACATAACACAGACTTTTCCCGAGAAATGGCTCGCAGGTTTTCTCCATTGAAAAAAAAAAACAACGACAAAAAAGCTATGGTGACATAATCTTCATAGTTACTCTCCACGCAACCATTGGACCGCCGACGAAACCAACGCTACATAACCAGTTACGTGTGCAGAATTATTTTTCTTGCTGCGGAACTAGTTACGTGTAAATAATTTATTTTCTTCCTCCGTCACGACATTTTTTCTTGTATTTGGACAGTTTCTACGGGTTCCTATCTCTGGTCGGTTTGCCCTTCAGTCATCTGAAGTTTTGCGATCGTAACAGGTTTCCAACGAGGAAGAAGTATTCATTTTACGTAACTACTTTCGTACAAAGAATAAAAAATCTTCGATCGTAACTGGTTTACGAACTTGCGGTTTCGCACGCGACATCTATTTTATACCGTGGCATTTGTATGATTACTCCATTGATTTCTAGATAGTCGATTTTCAATTTGCCCCGAATACGGTGACTTTGTTAAAGCTTGGGCCGTCTTTTTAATAGATTTATTTGTGCTGCAAAGCCAATGTTATGACTTTAGCGTTATAGCTTTATCTCTGTTTCTTATTAACTCATGCAAAAAGAGAGAGAAAGACGCGAATTATCGGGCCATACATTAACCGGCACCTTAGCGCCAATACTTACGTAATATGCAGGTCGCATCGAAAACGCCCAGTACAAAGTTAACTGCGATGCATAGTTTTCAAAGCTGTTACGAGTGAAACTTGACTTGTCTAGACCTTCATGGGTACTTTCACATGAAATATACCTACATAATTGACTCGACAGGTGCTAGAGAACCTCTCTCACCTCCAAGTCGGCGACGGCCTGTTCGAAGTGCTGGCACGGCCCGCGGGCTGCCCGCGCGACCTCTACGACCTGATGCGCGCCTGCTGGCGGCGCGACGAGCTGGCCCGACCCGCCTTCGCCGACCTGCACGTCATACTGCAACGGTGCGCCGCGTGATACATGTGCTAGCCGGGGAGCCTTGCACCCTCGAGCCGGTATCAACGAGTAGCGTTAAGCGGTACTAGGCTTTAAGACTGCTGAGCGCTAACACCGACTTTTTGAAGCGTTTCACGAACGTGCCACTGTATCGCGACATTAGGCCGACCTCCACGTGATACAACAACGGTGACCCGCGTGATACATGCTAGTACCCTCATAGGACCCTCGAGCCTTTGACTACTGGCTGTTCCTAACCTCTGCCAGCTCCAACTTGGCGTGTTACGCCGCCTCAAAGAATTTATATAGAAGAGTGGTAAACGCAGGGTCACCGCTGTTATCGCTCCGCTCTCCGCTGTCGCATCGGCAGCCGTATCATGGATAAGGTAGAGCGTCCGTCTCGTTCTATCGAACGGTGTTAACAAGTGACGGACGCTCTATCTTTTCATTTATCGCGTGATAAGGACGAATGCCCCATCGCTGCCGCCGCCACTCGAAGTCCTCCCTGAGCTGTCAATGTGGCATTCAGCTCGGAAGGCAAAGCTCACATGATGACGGAGTTACACATTAACAAATGCTCGAACGAGCCATAGTGGGATTGTACTGGACGAGCAAGCATTCTAGCGTGATTTATTAAGACTTTGAATAACAAGGCATTCGCTTAAAAAGGGATATTAGAATTAAACTAGGTACTGCCACTGGATTTGCTATAACTTCTTCGATATACGAATTGCATAGTATCCAGTCAGTACCCTGAAGCAATCTAACGCACACGGCGGGTTTTTGCAGTGATACAAACGCGATACAGTATCGATGCAATGCAGATGTCAGTCGCGCGTTTGTATCGTTTCAAAACCCCGCCGTGTGTATATAACCGCTCTTCATTGAACAAAGCAAGTCGACTTGTTTGATGTGCATGAATTTTGTACTTAATCCTGCATCTGGATTGCTTCGTGTAAAGAGTTATTTAAGACTGGACTCGAATATGATTAAATGTAAATAATTCTAAAGCCTGATATTTGACAAAAACACTTAGATACGCCTTGCGTTATGCTTGTGTCAACTAATTCATATGAATTGTCACATTTTAATCTGATAGATATGAATTAAGTTGAATTAATAAATGTCTCGAACGATAATATGTAAAGTTAATAAACATTCACTAAAATCTGGGGCCTCAATTTCTTACGCATGTACTTTCGCAGATTTTGACTATTTGAACTGAGTCCCTGTGAGCTAATTCTTTAGCTTAGTACAGTGAGCATCGTATAGTTAGTAGCAGCCAAAGTAGCCAAATATATCGTAACACATCCTTAGTCCGATAGTAATAAAGACGTGTTGCGATGTTTTTGGCTACTTTGGCTGCTACCAACTATGTGATGCTGACTGTACTATTTAATAATTAGTGACTTTGTGTTTTGCAAGCCGGGACGCCATGCATATAAACGGAAAGGCAGATCGTGTGGATATTCTGGCCTCAGTGAAAGTGAAGGATCACTTGCTATACCTGCGAACACCTTAAAATGTTGTGTGCTTAGCCGATGTGTGTGAATATTATATGTTGGTGGACACTTATTTTATTCTGTCCGGCTCAGTCCGCACTTGCATCAAGAATGATCCCACAACCTTCAGTTAAGCTTTTGTAACGTTATATTTTCATACAAACTTTGTATATAATCTTTGAAATACCACAAGCGATATTGCAAAAGTTCTTATGATAGACACTGCCTAAGACTTCTCAATATTGATGTATTGGCAACATTTACTATATAAGAAACCTTTATGTATCCTTGCACGCAGCTATAAATCATGTTTGGAAAATCTAAAGACTTATTTCACATAGACTTGTGTAAATCGGATCTCACAGCAAGCTTCGTATACATTCTAGTCAAGTAATCACCCTGATAGTATTATTTTTATATGAACCATTTTTTGTTCTTATCTTACACATTGTTTGGTGAGCGTCCATTTTATTTTTTTACTCATAACATAATCATTTTGCGCACACTCTGGAAATCATTATTGTTAAGGTGATAAATGTTAATCGTTTTTAATTCACGAGCGTTAGTTGCCAGCAATTGTTATAATAACTGTTAGCATATTGAAGTGACACAGCTGTAGATCATTTTTCATAGGCCTTGATCTAACACTTTGTCGAAATTGTACGAACTAATCTTGGATTCTATTGTATGAAAAGTCACCTCAATATGCTACAATTGTGTGTTATTTCGTATCGTGTATAAGGCATCAATAAGCATGGACAATATAGATATATAAGCATTCATATGAGACAGTGTCGGCGCTACTCTAGTACTGGACCTTTCGCGAGTGAGCTACGTATTATAGACGCATAATCCCGATCTTCCTAGACTTCCCTGAGCTGTTGTCGTTTTAATAGTAATGTCTCCTCTATGCGATCACATGTGCTCACTGGAGTCGTGTCAACAAGCAAGATTTAAAAAGCCAATGTGTCGAGGGTCTAATTATTTATAAGTTATTTTCGTGTAATCTCCACATTTTGCGAAAGCGGATCAATTTTTTTTTTCTTGAACTGTCTCGCTGTGTTGAAATATTTGCGTATTCTTAGTATGTTTCATGAACTGGGATATTATGACTTTTCTAGGAATTAATGTTACAATTCAGCCAGCATCTGACTAACAACTCCTTGCTCGCGGATGATACGTATTTCTTTAACCAAAATGGTAAACTGGCTATCGGATATATTTCATACATAATCCCCTGAGGCCCTCACTGCTAGTCGATCAATCGAGTCAATCCTTTCTGGCGATCGTATAGAGGACCCATTACATATAAAGTTACCAAACCTTATAGTCATTTATTTTCATATAACTTATATCAACGTAAAATGATACAACGTAATATTAGCTAGTAAGAAATAGATCTGATTCGATAGAATGAAATATTAGTGTAATGTTAGTTGACAGTCTATTTTCCGTAGTTTGCTTCGTCGAGGGCAGGTTTTAGTGACAATATGAAGATAGAAATCAGTGCGAGGTAGAATTCTATTTATGATAAAAAGTTTCGTTAAGGGGCGGATTTGGAGAGTAAGTATTTCTCTTTTATTATATGTTATGCCGTGTCTACACCGAGCGCGTTCCTTCACGAATGCGGCAATAAGAATGATACGAATCTGCTGCCTGTGAGCGGGTGATCAATACGCGCCGGTGTAGACACGGTGGAAGCTATTGTGGAGTTATTTCATTTAAGACTGTTGCGCGTTTGGTCTCCTGATCCGTCTAGTTTAGTTCGGATACGCGCCCGGCGCCCGTGGGACTCCCGAACACGACTCGTCTCTCTTCCTACTCCGGTCTACAATGATAACGGCACTAATTTTGTTGGCTTTCAGAGTATACGCGGCGCCCGCGGGCATCCGAACACGGGCTCAATATTATTATGCTGCGTCCACACTGGGTAAAGTATACATTGAAGGTACACTTGTATGTGACCTTGACTGTATGGCGTGCCACAAGTCGATACCGAAATATACCTCGTCGTACATATAAAATCCTGTCAGCTAAATGTTACATACGAATAATTATGTAAGTGTTCATACTTATGCTAAAGTTAAAAGTAGGGTGAAATAATATATGAAATGGTATAGTATGTACCTTAGCTGTGTAGTTTCGATACTCAATTGTGTAATACAACACAACACCAGTGGCACGCCCGAATACGAGAAACGGTGTGGCCAGGCGTTTAGTGTAAACTGTTATTTTCGCTATTTATCGAAAAGGCTTTAATGGGCCCTAGCACTTAGACTTAAGACTTTAGTTGGCTAGTAGTGAGCGACACAAGTACTTATCGTACACTAAAGGAACCAATGTCTTATAGAGTTAGGCTAATCGAATACATAGAGGTCTAATTATATTTAAGGAAGTAGAGCTACGTATTAAGGCGTTTTATTTGGCGGTCTCTCGGCCGCGCCTCGTGTTCTTGAGAACAGACCTAACTAATTACACTAGCATAGCGCGCTCATCCAAAGAAAATCGGAAAACGAACCAGGTCACAATAATCACCATGTGTGTCGAAGAAAGAAATATTATTTTGTTATTAGTAAAGTAGTAAGTATCGGGCGTGAACTGTGCTAGCGTATGCTGACGCTTCTATTACTACGTCTGTACTTGTTCATTTCTCGTGATATATAGCTGCCCGCGCGGCTTCGCACGCGTATTGCAAATAACGCAGGCCAACCCGCGGGGGTCAAGATATTGCCAATAACTATCCAGAAAGCACATTCTACACGCAGGTGAAAGATTTTTTTAAATTGGGTAAACGGTTGCGGAGACTACCCAAAACATGCAAAGTTATTAACTAACAAAGCTACAATATCAAAGACTTTTCCTCTTTATAATATTAGTAAAAGTATAATATTAGAAAAAAACAGCATATAATTATGTGTATTGCCAAAACTGTTAACTCCTTCTCGCAATCCAAAGTATTATTTTGCATGATTGCTAGAACTAAAGGCGCGTATTGCTAAAAACTATCAACCCATCACTAAAATCAAAGTATTAAACTTATTTCGCTAAAACGTAAAGCGTGTATTTTTTTAAACTGTCAATATTTCAATACCATCACAAATTTCAACGTATTACTTAATGTCTATTCTACTAATGTAATAATAAAGACTAACTGTGACCGAATAAAGTGTGCGAAAAAACAAAGACGAAATGTGTAAGTATGTGTCGTGTTTAATGATGAAACGGCAGTATTTGTAAACATACTTTGCTATGTTAAAATTAATTCGAGATTAATATTTATAACAATCCAATGCGTTCAAATATCAAATATAAATTGTAAACAAGGTTCAGTTTGCATTTTTTCTTAATAATTGTATGCACAGTTGCAGTATGTTCTCTAGAGCGAGGCAGGCCGCGGCGCCGCCCGCCGCGCGGCGACTAGGACGTAATGCTAGGCACTAATAATAATGTACAATAATACACCCTCTCTGCCTTAGTGATGCTATTCTTACCCCTAATGCTACGACGATATCACGTTAGAACGAAATTTATAATGTATCTTGTAAATACGAATTCTTATAGCTGATGTACATTATTGAGCACTATGGAAAACTTTAATTCCTAACAATGGTCCAAACTTCACTCGCTTTTTTATTTGTACTATACGATTATACAATTTCTATATAGATAAATGAAATAATGAAATTAGACTAGATACATCTTATGCTTTAATTTTTATTTTATAGATGTATAACATGTATTTGTCGGAATGCTTAATTTTCATAATCAAAGTTTTATGAAAAAAAGGTTGATACCAAATGCAGTATTTTTATTTTATACTCTACATCTTTGTACCCAAATAAAAGCAATAATCTATAAACCAGTTTATTTATTACATTTCCACTGCAATCCTTGAATAGTTGGGTCTATATAACATTATAAACGCCATTCAAGCTTGGAGCCCATTTTAAAATGTAAATAATATGTACAAACCGAAACATCTTTTACAGTACATATAGTGCTAGTTTCCCGCACTAGTGCGGAAAAGAGCACTTTTCGTGCATATGTCGAAACTTTAAAGAGCCATATGTACAGTAAAACGTTGTACGATACACGTGCGAATTTCCTATTTTCGGCACTTGTATCGTAAATAACTATTCAACTCGTATTCTCAGAAAGAGACTAACGCGCTTGTATTACAAGTTTCAAGCCTTTCTGAATTGGGCCCTGGTCGTGTTCACATAGCCGCTCGTGAACTGGTATGGTAAAACTCAAAGTGAACTATGAAGACCTAATACTTATTTTTGCCCTTTCACTATAGTCTGGGTTTGTTATATGGCGCTCAAAAGGTTAGCCAGGACAGCTACACCACTCTTCGTCATGATAAGTGAAGGCTCGCACCAAAAATACCAACCCCTTAAGCAAAAACCGTCACTAATTGTTCTAAATACCCTTATCACGAAACAAATTATTATTTTAAATGGTGTATTTTTCCATTATATTCTTTCTCTGTATCATATCGACAATTTTTTCTGTTGAAGATAAGAATATGATCAAAGCCAACCAAACAGTCAAGCTTGACTTTACATTGTGGCTATATTTTTAGGAACAGATTTTATTGCCGGCTGCACTGTATTTCAAACAAACATAATTATAGACACGGTCGACTACACAAAAAAATATACGGCCAAACTTATAAAAATATGTGTTACGTGAGGTCCTAACCATAAACTGGTTTATAGATTGTGCACCCACAAGGCCAAAGCGTAACGAGTCGAACGAAGCAAAGGTCGAGTGCAACTGTAAAACGAAGGGCTGACGAAGCGAGTGTGTCCGGCGGGAGACCCCGGGTGGGGGGCCGGTTTATTTCCGGGTAGGTTCGTTCGTTACCTTGGGCCTGAGGGACACAAGGAAACGAGCGGACCCTGCCAAGCGGGGCTCCTTACTTAGGGTCGTAGAAACTTCTCTCAATTCAGTAATTATGCCAAAAAAATCTAGGCTAAACGTTACTAGGCGAGAAGTTGCTATGCGATAAGAAAATGGAACAGTAAAAACTAGTGGCCCTGTGAGCTCTTAGAGCTCGCGAGCCCGTCTTTAAAAAAAAAGACCTGGTTGCACTCCAGGAGTGCCGGCAGAAGTGAAAACTCAATAACATTGTTACAGTTTTTCGATCAGGTCACGTGACATCTTACGGTGTCACCCTAAAAATGAATTTGGCGCAAATTTATAAACAATTATTAAGGCGGACCGGCCGCGGGCGCGTTGGGTGCGACGGGCCGGGTCGCCCGTCGCCGGCGGCGAACAAAATACCAATTTGTTTTTGCCGTTGGTAAATATTTTTCAAAGTTTTATCTCTTTAGGAATAACGTCCAAATTCGAACTATTCGAATTTGCAAGAACAGCGGACGGCGGCGGTGAACAAAATATCAATTTGTTTTTGCCGTTGGTAAATATTTTTCAAAGCTCTTTTTTTCTCTTTAGGAATAACGTCCAAATTCGAACTATTCGAATTTGCTCAATAGCAAAACGGTGAAGGACGCGTGAACAAATTTATTTGCAGAATATGCTATTGCAAAAAGTGTTTAACGGCTTTATACTCTTACGAATAGCGTTCAGTTTTGAATGAAGTCGAATCGGCTAGCAGCAAAATATAAGTTTGTGACCTCCTTCACATCTGACGTCACAAAAATCTGTCGCGTATTTAACAATTTTTTCCCATCCCAAAAAGTGCTCAGCGCCGCTAAAGAAGTTTTCATTTCAAAAAATGATATAATCAACCTGCTCACAAAATTTCAACAGCATCGGTTCAGAAATCCGACCTGTAGATGAGAACAGCCGGACAGCGGGACAGCGGGACAGACACCGACATACGAACGATTTTCGGGCTAAGCTGAAGCATAGAACTTGGTTCGCTTCGCTCGCTCGTTCGATTATGCTATCCGAAAACATCTACACACGCTCTAAAAATAGGATTGTGTTTGTGTCAATTGTGTCTGATATTTTAAGCGTCTGGTGCTTGTGAAAATGTGCTATAAGTATCTCTCTGGTGTCAAAAGTGTAACGAAATACCTTAGCATGATCGATTTCCATGAGTCGTAACGATACTACCTACCTTAAGTTCCTATTAAAATAAGAGAAGCCTCCAATCACGTGTCTCGCCCGTGAGTCGATGGCAGTAGACACAAAACGAAACACAGCTTTCTTTTGCATTGCGTTGTACGTTTCCACCTAATTTACAAACATTCTTCTTATCGCCCTGCGAAAGAACAACTTCCTTGGCAATTCCAAAATATAGTTTCAACAAGATTGGAGATTTGCGCAGGAACAATTAGTGCATTCCAAAATGTGGCGGCCGAGCTTCGTCCTGTTCGCCTGCCTGCTGCACATCGCAGCCAGCGTCAAAGTAAAGGTCGTCATGCATTCGGACTCCCAAGACGACTCTAGAGTAGACGAGGACTTTGGTAAAACAGATAATTGGGAGAAACGACACACCACGATGATGCCTTTCATAAAGAAGCACTCGAAACATAATAGACATGAGAAAGAGATCGAGGAGAGACGAGAGGAGAAACCAACTACCGAGAAAGCTGCCCCTCTCCATCCCAACACGGTGCTCTTCTCTCTGATCTACAAGCAGGTCCATATAAACAGCATGTTCATGTTCGAGCAGACTTGGTACACTTGGTCGACGGAGAAACGCACCGATGGCTCGAAGGCCACCATCTATTATGTCTGTTACAAGGAGCCGAAGCATTGCGATGAAGTAGGCTGGGTAAGTTGATCAATCGTATACCTACTAAGTATTAAATGAGCAGTATTTGTAGGTATGTTTATTTATTCGAACTTTCGATTTCGATTCGATTCGATTTTTTTGGCCTAAGTAGTTTTTTTGACGACCGGTTAGCCTAGTGGGTAGTGACGCTGCCTACGAAGATGAAGGTCCTGGGTTCGAATCCCGGTAAGGGCAAATATTTGTGTGATGAGCATGAATATTTGTTTCTGAGTCATGGAAGTTTTCTATGTATTTAAGTATTTATATCTAATATATATATCGTCGTCTAGTACCCATAACACAAGCCTTAATGAGCTTACTATGGGACTAGGTCGATTTGTGTAAGATTGTCCACTAATATTTATTTTATTTATTTATTATTTATTTATTTGTTTGTTTGCGAAGGGATTCCTCGAAAACTGCCGTTACTATTTCGACGACATTAAGGTACCGAAAAACCGCCAACTAAGGTCCAATTGTAAACTTAACAATTTCTATCAATACTAATGTTGTACTATTTATTTTAGACGTTTATATTATTTAAGATTTGTTACGAGGGCAGTATACCTAATGAATGAAGTAAATGAGTATTACATAATTCAATAGTCTATTAAGCGGCAATTACACTTCGTCGTTCGCCGCATGCTGCATGCGGCGACCGCAAAAGTGTAAAGAACACGTTAGTCGGCCGCATTCGGCGATCGACAGCTGCCAAGTCGCCGTAGTAGGCGGACAGACTAATGTGAAGACGATGTTTGTTGGCCTAAGTAGTTTAAAATGAATTCGGCGACCGCATTAGGTGAACGACGCAGTGTAATTGCCGCTTAAGTATTTCTACTGGATGTGTAACCAAAGGGTAAATTTATAATCTCGCTCAAAAATATATTTCACCAGTAAGGTCCATTCTAATAATTGACCTTCGGGATGGATCTAGGTTTTATTTAATGCCGGCTATTTTGTATTAATAAACATATAGGTACCTATACAGTGTGCTGTGTCATCACATCTTCACTAAGGCCGCGGCCAGGGGACCGATTTTTGACACTACAAACGTATTTACTTTTATTTGATTTTCGAGCGCTCGAAAGTCAAAATTCGGTCCCCTGGTCGCCAGCGAGCAGCACGGCGACCCTTCGTACATTCAAGCGAGTGTTATGTATAGGCTCGTCGCTCGCCGCCTTACAGTATGTGCCACATGAAAGTTTGCCTCTGTGATGTTAGCTACTAGGAGCGCCGCTGTGGTCAGGGGAGTTCGACGGGACTTTTTAGAGACGCAAACTTATCTGGCGCGTATTGTCCGTATAAGTATGTAATTATATCAAGTTACAAAATTATGACCATTTTAAAACTATAGGAACGCATAGACTCGATACCGAAGTGCGCGTTCGAGATCGACTCGCTGCTGCCAGAGGATCGCGCCTGCGTCAACCCCTTCGGAGTGGAACCGCACAACTCGAACAGCTGCGACGGCGGCGAACAGATGAAGGTACTCGGCTTTCAGGGAACACATGGCTTGCGTAGTGCGTAGCAGTTTCTGCGGCATTACCACGAAAATAGGAGTTCGTTTAACTGCATCTCTGTCACTTTAGTAATATAAGTGCGATAGCGATGAAGATGACCGCCACTCGATTTTTGTAGCCATATCTCCTGGATCTACCTAAGAAAAATTCGACGAAGCACATTGAACGCTCAAGTGTTATGCGCGTTGAAGGTTAGGTATTATTGAAACCGGAGGTTCTACCTAGAATGATCGCGTTTATGTCGGACGTAAAACCTTCGTCCTTCGAGAGGGACGAATGCTTTATAAATGTCGGTCGTAAATGCGATGCTCAGGGATATTTTAAGATAGGTCAAATTTCATTGATTCTTTCATATTAATATATTTACTGCCAGGAACCCGCCTACCGGTCGCTTTCCTATACTTAGCGGGAAATCCACGGGATCGGCTATGAGCCTAGCGCGTCGCGATTCTCGACAGTGAAAGTGTTGTGATGACTGATGGTACCTGTGTATAGCCGAGGAATTAAAAGGTTGGATACTATTCAACTTTATTTCAATGCTATGAAGGTCCAAAAGTGACGAACCTTATCATTCCGCGACTGTACTTACTTTCTTCATCCTTTATGTTAGTGATCGCTACAATCCATTCAAAAAAATCTATGTAACAGGTGAAGGAAATGGTCCGAGCGTGTGGGCCTCGCATTCGGTCGCTGTGGCGGTTCGTGCGCGTCGGGCCGCGCCCGGCCGCCGCCGCGAAGCCCGCGGACGTCAACTCGCTCGTGTGCGAGGATGAGGACGAATGCGTAATCAACGTCGAGTACAGGGCAAGTATAAATAATGTATTTGAGGAGTAGCGTACAGCGGAATATCATCTCGCTCATACTTGAAGCAATCCAAAACAAAAAGCCCGCAGACATCAGCTGGCTAGAGAGCGCTAGGGTAATGATTGCACACGGGGTCTACTTAGGCTAGAACGCTGCTGTGTGCTGCTGCAGTGTGTTGTTGTGTTCCTGGTGGTAAGGTCGCAGAGCTCTCTGTGTTTATAGTGAGTGACCTGCGGGCGTAACATGGATGCCATTCTACCATTTATCATTGTGGATAAGTCAACCGTCACTCTCGCACTCGCATACATGCCAGAGCATGACGGAGGTCTTATACACAGCGATAAGTGTTAATGTCAACCTTCAAGTCGCTTCGACGGCTCTTCTAGAATCGCAGGCGTCTGTCTGCTCCAAGACGCTGTCAACCAACAGACAGGCCTTATGCGTCAATCTTACACAAATCTACCCAGTCCTAAACTAAGCAAAGCTGGTATGTATATTAATGAAACAAATATTTCAAAAACAGATTCACCACGACCGAATCACATTCGCGCTGTATGAGCCGAGCAGAGGTCAAACCTTCAAAAGCGCTCTCAAGCGCGACCTCCCAGACTTCGAAAAACCCACCACACTCCCCCCCCATCACCACCACAAGAAGAGGGACGAGGAACATAAGGCCATCCATCCTAGGAGCAAGTATCATCCCAAGACGAAGGCGAAGGTCGAAGGTAAAGGCATTGAAAAAGAGAAGAACGACTCAAACTACAGCAGTAGGAGGGTAGTTAAGAATAAATTAAAGATTAGGGAGGACGAATCCGAAGATATATCGGAAAATTAAAGGTAAATTCGATAATTCTTAGGGTGATTTTCAAACAGTGTGTCCGTGCACCAGCCTTTTCAGCACAATTTATAACCTATGTCACGTTTTACGGTAATAAATTGTACTGGGATGATATTGACACTTATCAGATTGGAAAGCACTAGTAAACGAATTTTCTAAGATTCACAGAATACTTGAACGAATTTAAATACTTTGTGAACTTTTCCTGTTGCATGCATTCAGAACTGAACGTGGCGATAGAATACAACGATAATAAGGGAGATAAGTTTAGTAGTTATTTAATAAATGATATAGAGACGGGATGTTTAATTATCGAATCCTGTCCTTTCCTATTATTGCTAGTGTTACGAGTACATACTGAAAATCCGGCCCACACGATAAATGAGCGAAGCGAACAACGACACACATACACACACACATTTCCCCCTTATTCATAAAACTTAAAATGCCTCTGCTAAATAAATTGTGCTTTGTCCCTGTCAAGGAAACAACGGTTTGTGAATTTATAAGATTAAATATATTAAAGAATCTCCGACAGTCCCTTTCTAACGAACACTAATATCAAAGTGACACATAAACACAAACAAATTTTAACGCCATTTTAGTTAAAGTAGGCTTGTAGAACGTTTATGAATACGGCCGTTAGTCATGCAGAAAGAACAAGGAACTTTAACAGACAGAGAGAAGAGCACAATAGTACAGTCGAGGAATTTGAATGTTTAGCACTTTTGGACCTTAACGTCATTCAAATAGAGTTGACATGTGCCAAACCTTCATTTTCCTTTTCATTAAATTTGACCAACTTCTGCTGTTCAGATTTTTTTCTTTCCATACAATGAAATAATCCTTACATGAAACAGAGCCGACCCGCGTCAAAAAAAAAATGACCAACTTTATAATTTTTTAAGAACAACTCACGCTTGACCAAAAATTTTAACGAGCCAAATTTGTTTACATCAAAAAACACCTAATGTCTCCTTGGACACTTTTCCTCTATCTCCTTTAGATTCGGATTTCCCCATACTGTCCCATTTAAAAAAAACACTCTGTATAAACTTTAAATATCTTTGCACAACGTGAAAATATTTACGATTTCCCGCCGTTTTTTTTAAACAGAATCTCAAGTGTATTTTTTCACCAAAAAAACGCAAACTATTTGAGACACATACAAAAACGTTGTGTTTGCAACAGAAAAATACGAGTTGAATTGGCTGAATACGAGCTGTGCCCTTTCATATGCCAGTTTCTACTTTTAAAAAATTTGGTACTCGACAAATAAAGGTATTTATATATAACATTCCAGGCGGCCTGCAATGTTTTTTATTTTTTAATTTAAATTTGACCTTAAACTATATACACTTTACCTTATTATGTAGCGAGTTATGTTCACTTTGCGGGCCATTTTTGAGAAAAATACTTCTTTATTCTTAGTCTCAACCGGCAACACTAGGCCAATAGCCAGACATTCCTGCACGGTTAGCACAAGACGGCGCGGGAGCTGTGTCGCGGCGAGATAGACTATTCGTCTCTTTCTAATGAGATCACTTAGAAAGAGACGGATAGTCTATCTCGCCGCGACACAGCTCGCGCGCCGTTTTATGCTAACCGTGCTGGTCGAGCGCTTCATTGTTACCAGAATTGTAACATAGCTTCGCGATGGGCGCCAGGAAGTACTGGCCAGTACTGTAACTACTACCAGCCGGTACGTAATCACACACGTTCCTACTGTAATGTAGTTACTCACGTATACCTTAGGTCTGCAGACATTCTAGAACCCCTACCTATAAGCACAGCGTCTACTTATGGGATCCTTCAACAATAAAACAACTAAATCTTGTAAAATATCTATGTACTTTCACTTAAAAGTATAGTAACATCAATGCTTCTTAAACTTTGCCTTGGGCTTTTTGTGCGACCTAGTGTTGTTGTCGAAGAACTTTTTGTAGTTCGCGTTTTTGTAAAGGTAGGGTTTAACTTCATTTTTCGCTTCCGCCTTGCTGTGCTTTACATTGGTCGTTTTCAAATCTTTTATCGCGTCTACAACTGTAGTCTGTTTGCGTTCTACGCTGTCAGGGGAAATCTTTCTTTTGCGCTGTTTCGTCGCACCGTCGTCAACTAAATTCTCTTTTATCTCAACGACATTGGCGTTCTCTATGTGTGACTTAGCCTGTTGCAACTTATCAAGAACTTCTGTCTGAATCAACTCGTTACCTTTTCCTATCGCAGCTATTTTCGCTTCTTTATCCCTGTACTCCCTTATTTCTTCCATCTGTGAACATGTTTATACGGTTAATGTACGTCCAGGGAACTACAAGCGTCTAATTGTTCACTACAACACAACGCAACTAGCAAACTGTAGGCGCTCTCGGGCGACGGACTGCGTTTTGTTTGACACCCCTACAACGGCGGTTATATTGACGAAATAGACGGCGGCTAACATCAACTGTTGAGAATCTTTCACATACCGATTAATCGAAACCAGTCAACTATATTCTAATATTAGTCATATCAAATTACCTGTACTGTTGATGTCTGTCTTATTACATTTTGATTAGGTGAAAACGAAATTATATTTTGACGTCGACCCTATCGAAATTCATAGCAAATCTATCATGCAGTAGATGTTTGCACACACACTAATATGTTATGTAAGCATATTCTGTCTGGAGAATATCAACATTTCACGCTAAACGCCATCTATAACGTCATTATTGACTTCGTGTTTACATGACACCGCCATGACCCGGGTACTATTTCATAAAAAATATGAGTTTGATAATATCTCAATCAGTCTCAATAAGTCCCAATATTATCAGCTAATATTTTAATATGAAACAGGCCTCTTGTCTTGTGAAAATGAATTCAGGAATTGTTAATCTAAAACTCGTTTTCTTTTGGTCTATGGGCATTGTCATGATATGCCTTGGCTACATGATGGGTGGTGGATTTGAGACTGCGATATTCGACAATGATAAAACCTCGTCGAGCTGTGGCTGTTGAACTCTATATGACAGCTACGTTATGACGAGGTTCAATATCGCAGTGTCAGAGACCCACAACCCATAATTTATAGAGCAACGACCCACGGTTACCTACACAGAGGAAGCTGACCTGTGAATTGAAAACCAAATACCTGAGCTAACGAGCGATATTTTCTGTATCTGTCATAAGGCGGTATGAACTGTTTCGCGTCGACGTTCAAATCGGACACCTGCAATTTCAAACGTTTATTTCACTGGTTGCTCGTAGAGGATAATAAACAGGTATGGGTGTTACGGAAGATCTTTATTCATGTACTTACAACACAGTATGTGTCAGTATTATAGGAGGGTATGAAGGCTTGTATTTCGGGGACGCAGTCGGCGAAGTCGTTGAGGTACAGCGCCGCTCGGTCCAGGTTGATGTGTTCCTCGCTAGGACAAAACAATGATAAGATAATTTGATAATTTATTGACAGGACTACACTTACAGTAGCGCCACAAGGTTTAAACTTTCCTGGCTACTCTGCTAGCACGAAGGCTATTGTCAAGTTCATCGCGGATGTAAATATCCACCACAGGAAAGCGAAGGTTAGTTTTCATGTATTTGAGACCTTGCAAGATTGACACATCGGTTCTACTTGTGTACCTGTAAATACCTGGTGAAGTCTGCGGGAGTCTGTGTCGCGTGTCGCAGAACCGACCATTATGGCGCTCTTTGGGGGAGGCTTTTGTCCAGGAGTGGTTTTTTGGATGATATGATGATAATATGTACCAGGGTGTTCCGAATGCGATTTTTTACACATCCGTGGATGCCGCGGGAGCGGATGTTTCGAGGCTCAAATCCAAGGATGCGGATGCGGATTTTGGTAAACACTCAATAACATAAATAAACATACTCAAACGCATTGCGACTGAATCTTCATATAGCAGATACGAAACAAACATTCTTATTGACTAATGGCGAACATACCTAGCACGCGCGCGCCCGTTGGCCCCTTTCTTGTCGCAACTTGTAACTACATCCGCATCCTCAAAAGCTCCGAATAGATTTTGAAATAGATGCAGTACATCCGCGGTTGCGGATGCGGATGTAAGCAACAGCCCTGACGTGTACCTGTAGTCCGGGTAGTGCGAGAGATCGTGCATGGTGAAGCCTGAGGGTTGGTGCGCGTTGATGGCGCTGCTGATGCTGGACGGCATCGGGTACAGCTGTGGCTCCAGCGGAAGCTCGCGGCACTGATAACAATAATATATTCTTTTCACTTGTCATACTCGAAAAGTGTGTCATATTAACACTTCAACATATTAAAAATCCACTCGTCAGAACTATTTAAAAAACCATTTGTATTTGCTATCAACTAATCAGAATATAGCTATATATTAAAATCAACCAATCAGGCAACAGAATACATTTCAAATACTAGGCGTTTTTTATTCCCGAATTCACAATCAGTAAAATCAAAAAAAAAACAATCAAAAAAAAAAAGCCTCTGGCCGTCTATAGCCGCGTCCAAACGTTCAAGCGTGGTGGGCTGCATACATGGCATAAGCTATGAGATTGAGCGGGATAGACTGCTGTGTCTATCTCGCTTTATCATATGCACCGTATACTGTCCGCCGCGCTCGGCCGTTTGGACGCACTTATGGTCAATGGCGTTTTATTAGTTGTGTCAAAACAGTCTATTCAAAAAAAAACATGCCCCTTTCGGCGCCGTGGAAGTGGAATTTATTATTGATGATTTTGGATGGATAATCTTTGTTTTGACTATTTTCTCGTCGAAGTGAAAAGTAGAGTGCATAACTCTGGTCTAAAAGCCATATTAACCCACGAACAATTTTTGAATTTTCGAAAATAACCTTCTCGTGGTAATATTACCACGAGATGGTTATTTTCCAAAATTCAAGCCATAGCCATAGGCAAGCCATATGGCTTATTTTAAACCCTTGTCAAACTATCTACTATTTTATACTCGTCGACTTGTATGTTTGCATTAAGACTTTGTACACCAAGTTTATATAGTTAAGTTGTTATAGTTAAGTTTGTATAGTGATTATAGTTTGAAGGATTTTGGGATAGCTTTCAAATGAAACACAGGAGTAGTTAGTTAGTTATACTGGGCGTTCTCCGCAAGTCGACATCCAGTGTGCCTATTTTGCGTGAATCGGTGAGGTAGCGCTACATTAACCACCCCAGCTCCTCCAGAAAGTTTGTGAGTGCCTTGGTGTTACTGACTGCGTCCCGTAGTGTGTCCGGAGACCCTAGGTGTTTTTTCCTGTATACTTCTACCTGCTTGCAGTCCAGTAGAATGTGTTTGGTTGTTTCTTTTGCTTCCATGAACGCTCTGCACATGGGGCTGTCTGTGATACCCAATAAGTTGTATAGGTCTCTGTTCAAAGTGTTGTGACCTGTTATTATTCCAACTATCTTGCGTAGTTGGTTTCTATGTGTCCTCAGTAGTGTGATTGTGAGTTTGTTGTCGCGTTTCGACAAAATCTCTTTAGTCTGTCTGCATGTGTCTATCTCCTCCACGGAATAAAGAATCCATTGGAAGTGGTGAGTGGGCGTTCCCGTGTCGCCGAACATGAGCAATAATAAGCATACTTCTTGCACAGATTATTGTCACTCACCTAGCGACCGCACGCGGCGTATGACATGAGTGAATATTTGTTTATTTTAGGAAAATGCCGTATTGCGTTATTGAAAGCTGCTCCAATAACAGCACATAAAAAACTTGTCTCATGGAGGTATTTCCTATCATCGTTAAGTAATATTTTAGAATACGTATAAAAAATATTTAATTTTCAATTTCTTAAACACAATTTGCGTCTGTGGTCAAGGAAATATCAATTCTATTTCTCTAAGAATAAAGTTCATAATCCTGTGTATTATATCGCTACTCGGAACGTGAAATGCACGGCAAATTTCTCGAAGGTTCGCTACTCAAATGCTGTGGCTAAGGTCGATAATTGTTATCGATAAACCAAAATGAAAAGGATTATATTTTAGGAGTGATATACAGAGCCCGGAATTCTCGTAGCACTTTTGAGCTGTCATAGGGACATCTCGTTTATCGAATTCCGATTATACATATGTATGTCGATAAATACAGAATACAATATGTAAAATATGATTACGAATGACCGATCTCTTCGAGATAAACTTTGGATACCCACTTTTAGGAAATTATAAACAGAAATTAAAATAATAATATTTTATTGTCTCTTATAAATAATTTGTGGATTGCTTAAGGGGCTACCCGAGGTTTTCATCGATTTTTGACAAGTTTTGAATCGTATCTCCTACTTTTGCACTACAGATAGAATTCTAAATCAAACGGCTATCGGTTATTCAATCTTTTATCTCCATTTTGGTCCACCGGATTTTGAAACAAATGAACACTTAATTTTGTATGATTTTTTTTAAACATTGTCTAAAAAAACACTTATTTCGTATCTCTATTGACGTAAAAGATCTAACATATACGAAATCTACATATTTGGGTTCGTCTGTGACGTCTCTAAAAACTGGTCCAGGGTTTTCATTTTAAACCAATTAACACAAAAGTTATGGCCAGAAAACCAGTTTTCTGGCCTAAAATTGGTCAACTTTGATGCCAAATATCTCGAAAACAATTAACTTTGAAGTAAATATGGGTTTCTACATTGCTTAAAGCCGTTGTTGTTAATATAATAAACTACAAAAAACATTATAAAACTAAGGGATTCAGATCGAAGGTCATTGGCGTATGGGCCTTAAGCATTTTAATCAGGACAAAGGTCCTCCTTATTATCCCGCACGGCGAACAAACTTGACGGTAAATTCTCACTAGACCGCACTCTGCTGCACGTCTAGCACACGACGGCCCCGACATACTCTCGATTTTTATCGCACTATACCTCTTGTTCTAAGTGGTCTAATAAGTGAGAGACGGATAGTGCGAGAAAAATCGAGAGAGCTCGCGCGCCGTCGCGTGCTAGCCGTGCTGGTAAAATAATTCTAAATAGTATTTGAGATGTGCTTGTATTAAATTAAACAAATTATATTCTTTGTTTATTAGAAATCTGTGTTTAATTGCTACTACATTTATAACAAAAGTAATTTAATATAAATGTTACCTAATACTAATTATATAATAAACAAGATTTTATTAGAAACAATTTGTAACTAAGTCTTAGCTTAATATTTACCGTATAAATATCATAAAAATATCGATAGTCCAACTCATACCATACCCACATCCCTATTCACTTATAAGCGGTCACATCTCTAGTTTTGTAAACACCGCCATCTTGCGTCGAGTAGCCGAACGACCACGTCTCTTGCAAGTCTTGCAACGCATATGGTAACGGACGTAAGAAATATTTACTTGACACTCTAAATTAGACCGTAAAAAGTACTTGTTAAAGTAGATTTTGCATATATAATTTGCTACCGTTAACAACATATTGTCACAGTACGTTTTAACAAATCGAAAGCGTATTGCAATTGTGTGTCCGTGTATTTATTGGAGTATGGTTGTGTGCGTGCGGCGACAGTGGTTCTCAATGAAAATCGGTTGAATGCCACTTCCAATGGATTCTTTATTCCGTGATCTCCTCCCAATATCTTTGGTGTATAGGTGCAGTTGATTATTATATATGTAGCTTTGTGGTAGGGGTAAAATTGGCTCCGGTCCGTATGCCGTTGTTTCTGAGCCTTTCCTGGCCAGTTCATCCGCTGCATCGTTTCCTCTTGAGCCACTGTGCCCCTTGATCCATTGTATAGTGGTGTCCTCTGTGAGGTTCGTATATCAAGCTTGATGTGATGCTCTCACTGCTCAGTGCTTGTAGTACCGATTTACTGTCTGAGAGTATCCGTATGTTTGTGTTCTCGACTTGGCGTCTCTTTATGGCATTGCAGGCTTCAATTATCCCTACGCATTCAGCCTGGAATACCGTGTTATGTTCACCCAGTGGTTTGGATATGTGTATGTTAAAATCCTCTGAGAACACACCACGTCCCGTTCCCGTGCTTGTTTTTGACCAATCTGTAAAGATTCTAAGGTCTGTTTGGTTTAGCCCCTCTCTCGAGTCTTCCGTTAGTTTTATACCATAGTCTTTCCTGAAGACTGAAGTTCTTGGTATTTTGTCGATTGAAGCCTCCATGATGGGGAGGCTTGTGATCAGTCTGTTGTGGATCTTTGTGTGGGGTGTGTTTAGTTTCGTCCATAGGTTGAGGCTTTTTAGGCGTATTGCCGTCGCAGCCGCTTCCTTTTGTATATGCATGTGTAAAGGTAGGAGTCCTAGCATGATTTCTAGTGCTGCTGTTGGGGTTGTTCTCATACATCCTGTAGCCGCAACACATGCTAGTCTTTGTGTTTTCTGGATTTTGGTAATTGCACTCGTGGTTTGGGTGCGCGGCCACCATACTATGCCACCATAGCTTATCATTGATACTATCACCATTTTGTATAGCCACAGTACGATGTGGGGAGCCAGGCCCCATCTCTTCCCCACCATCCTTCTGCATTGCCAGAAGGCTACTGTTGCTTTGTTTAGTCTACTGTCTAGGTGTTTGCTCCAGTTTAGTTTATCATCTAGTGTTTACCTAGATATTTCACCTCTTTCGAGTGTTAGTTTTGTGCCAAATAGAGTTGGCATTTCGTAGGTACCCAGTTTCCGTTTATTTGTAAAGAGAATTGCGTCGGTTTTCTTTGGGTTTACCGATAGGTCATTTTCCTTGCACCATTTCTCTATTATTTTCAGTGCTGTTTGTGTGAGTTCTCACAGTGTGTTTATGATCAGGCCACTGACCAGTATGACTACGTCGTCAGCGTATCCTATCGTTAGAAAGCGGTTATTGTTTAGTTTTGTTATTAGGTCGTTTACTACCAGGTTCCACAGCAGTGGCGAGAGGACGCCTCCTTGTGGGCATCCTCTTATAACTAGCGCCTGGTGACTTTGGATTTCGGATAGTTTTATGATTCTCTTCTTTAGCATGTTCATAATCCATTCTATGAGCAGCGGTTCGGTTTTATGTGTTTCTAGTGCTAGTTTTATGCTGCTAAAGTTTGTTTTGTCGAAAGCACCCTCTATATCAATGAAGGTGCCTAAACAGGAGTTCTTTCTAGCGAGCGCGTCTTCTATGTTCGTTACTACAGCATGGAGGGCTGAGTCTGTCGATTTGCCCTGGCTATAGGCATGCTGGTTTGGGCGTATCTTTATGTTTTTAAGGGCCGTACCCTTCAACTCCCTGTCGCATTGTCTCTCCAGAGTCTTTAACATGAACGAGGTTAGGCTTATAGGTCTAAATGATTTTGGGTCCGAGTAATCACCAGGCCTCGGATTTTTCATCGCATGGTGAGATGAAAGAAAACTGTGGAGTCGATATTAAAGCTAAATTTTTATTCATATTCATACTCATACTCATCAATTTTCTTAGTCCCGTAATACTTTTGTCCCTTGTGCATAAAAGTTATATAAAAGATAACTTTGAAATCATTGTTGATTCAATCACAAAATTGCAGTGTACTAATATGTCGATTAAGCAAAGTTTTCAAATATTAGACGACGTAAGACAATTTTTAACTATTTTCGGCCCTGAAACAGCCAAGAATAAATTGGAAAATGTACTCAACAGAAATCCGGACTTCATACACTTAAGGCACATGGCAAGTACTGAACAATTTGAGCGAGTTCTAGAATATGCTACGCTAACTTCCGTTGACGTAGAACGATCTTTTTCAAGTCACAAGTGGATTTTCAACCAATATAGAACCAGTTTTCGCCCAGAAAATATGGAAAAAGTTGCCATTATTTACTCGTTTTACAATTGTGATTTTGAAATGGACAATGCACATGCCATACCTTGTCAAGATTTTGAGGCACTCATTCCTATATCTACAAGTTTTATGGATATTGGAAACTAGGAGTATATAATAAAAGTAATATTTTATTTTATTTTATTTTTTATTTACGATATAATTTATTTCTACTCATATGACTTATTTTATTTATAATTTAATTTCGTTCTTAATTAAATGAATGAGTATGAATATGAATTAAAATTTAGCTTTAATATCGACTCCACAGTTTTCTTTCATCTCACCATGCGATGAAAAATCCGACCCCTGGTAATCACTCTTCCCTGGTTTCGGTAGGAAATAGTACATTGTTTAACGAGGGGCGGAAGTGGAATATTGCGAACAAGAGTCTATCAGAAGCCCGACGCCGAAGGCGGAGGGCTTTTGATGACTCGAGTTTGCAATGTTCTTACGCCCGTGTTATACACAATGTTTTTCATCACATTTGCGAGGAAACAAATACATTTTAGATGAAATTAATACAAATCGTAATAAAAACTGCAACATGTCAGTCGTCCATTTTGTTTAATTTGACGTGAGGCGCGTATGGCAAAGACCCTTTTCTATACAGCCACGATTTGAAAACACTTAATAACATTTTACATAGACACCAAATAACTACATATTAAATCTGTAAATAATTCAGTTAAACATGTTTAAGTAGTTTTATGAGTTTAAAAATATTTATAAATACGTTTTCAGACATCGTATTTGATATAAAACCTCTTTGCTTTGTAACTGCCGCATGAGTGACAGATACAATTTAAGAAAAAAACCATTACGCCCGTGGGCGTAATACAGGCTATTACAGCTCTGTATGTCTGCGCATTATGAAGCCCTTTTCGAGCAAGTGTGATGAAAATTACTTTTACCTCTCTCCATTTCGTTGGTATGTATCTGTAAGCAATGCAGCTGCAAAGTAGGTTTGATAAATGCTTGATCAGCTTATGTCCTCCCCACTTTAATAAAGCAGGGTGGATACCGTTCAGGCCTGGTGATTTGTAGTCGTCAAAACTTATTATCGCCCAGGCCGTTATGTTCTTCTCTGTTATTTGTTCTGCTGTCTTCCACTCATTATCTGTTGGATGATAGTTTTCCTCCTGTTCTGCCCAGGTTTGTACGTCAACTACTTTGCACCCCGGGACACAGGAGTAGCTGTAGGTATAGCGTGTACTGGCCGGTTACAGAGTGTACTTAACTAGCCGTTACTACATAAACACTACATCCCTCCACCAATAGTTTACAAAATTAACAAACAACCATTACAAATGGTATAAAAATCTGGAATAACGAACAGAAACAAATTAATAATCTGGACTTGGATTTCGAGTAATCCTTAACGGGAAACGACGGGTAAAGTCATCCGAAGCCAACGGTTCATTGTTTTCCACCGCAGTGGGCACTCCAGTAGGGGGTGGTTCGTCAAGGGTAGGCGTGCCAGCATGCGAAGACGTCGGCGAGGGCAAACTCGAATACGAGCCGTCTGACAGATAGTCCTCCTCCCGCGTGGCCGACGGCAGCTCCGGCGGTTCTTCTGCGGGCACGCCCTCTCCGGGTGCACATTGCTGTGTAACGGTCACGTCACCGACGTAGCCCGTGTCTGGTGGGGCTCGCCTGCCCTTGTACATAAGCAGCTGGTCAACATGCTTCCTGGCATTTATCTGTAGACTTGGAATGTGCACACTGAACATCGCCGCTCCAATAGTATCAATTATTGTCCCTTCTAACCAGGTGTGCTTTGTGCCATTTTTATAAAATGACTAACTGATGCCCGCGGCTTCGCCCGCGTGGTTATAGGATAATGTAACATATTTAATTTTCCCGTGGGAATTAGATGTTTTCCCGCTGGAAAAAGTAGCCTATGTCACTCTCCGGCTTCTAAACTATCTCCATACAAAAAATCACATCAAGACGACGCTCCGTTGCGACGTGAAAGAAGGACAAACATACAAACACACACACTTTCGCATTTATAATATTAGTAAGGATTTTACCAGTACATTGTGTCCGATTTTAAACTTAATTTGCCTTTTCCTTAAAAGTTACGCTGTGAGAACTGTTTTTGATGCACGTTTCTATCAGCCGAGGATACTAACGGACTATCGTCGGATGCGGTGTCCGAGGTCGGCACGAGTGCATCGAAACGACAGCGCAATGGCCGCCCAAACATTAGCTCGGCGGGGGTGTGTCCCGGTGGTAGCGTGAACAGTGTTACGGTACTCAAAAAGAAAGAAATTGGCTTTGTTGTAAAATTCAAGTGTTGATAGATTTTGCGCTAAAATTGTTTCAAACCCTTCTTAAATAGCTTGACACTATTTTCCGCGAGACCATTACACGCGGGATGATAAGGCGCAATAGTTACGTGTTTGATGTTATTACTTTTACAAAAGTGTTCAAAAGCCGTTGAAGTAAGATTTGTTGCGTTGTCGGTCACTAACGTTCTAACAACACCGAATCTAGCGAACATCTCGCATAGTTTCGATATGACACTCGCAGAGTCCGTACTCGACATAAAGTAAGACTCCACCCACTTGGTGTGCGCGTGCACGCGCTGCCAGCGCCCGCGCGGCCGCGCCACACCGTCAGCGGCGCGCGCGCCGGTGCACAGCGGATAGACGTGCAAATACTACACGACCCGATCTTTTCCTCAATTTGTTGATCGATATTCGGCCACCACATATATTTATGAGCAATTACTTTTTGTCTTTACGACTCCCGAAGTGTGAATTATGTAATTCATTCAATAGACGCTCACGGAAGATAACGGGTATTATGATTTTATGGCCCCTCATTAAGCAACCTTTTTCCACTGCCAATTGCAACCGGCAATAAAAATACGGTTTAAATTTAAGATCGGAATCTACTTTTCTCGGCCACCCCTGGCCCCTGCAAAATATATATAGCTATTTTGTTTAAAGCTGGATCCGTAAGGGTTTCCAGACGTACCTATAACTTCCACGTTAATGGAATGGAGGTCTTTATACATAAAATTAATAAACAAAGCTTCATCCTCCACTAAATTATCCCGTTCAGAGAGCGCCTGCGAACTATCAATTGCCCGCGGTAAGAAATCGGCTACGTTATCAGCACTTTTAACGTACTCCATTTTAAAATTGTACGCGGATAAATATTAATAACATTGACGGAGTCGCCGTCAACAATTTTAGTTATGCTGACGACATGGTGCTGCTCGGCCCTTCGATCGACGCAATGAGGAGGTTGACAAAAATATGCGAGTCGTATGCTGCTGCCCATGGACTCGGGTACAACGTGAAGAAGAGCGATGTGATGATTTTTAAAGCTGGCAGGAAAACTTATCCGACTGTACCGTTAGTGACACTACGATGTCCCTTTAAACTTTGTCACTAAGTTTAAGTACCTGGGTCACTGGGTAACAGACGACCTAAGTGATCATTTAGACATTGAGCGGGAGCGTAGGTCGTTGGCTGTCCGATGCAACATGTTGGTCCGCAGGTTCGCAAGTGAAGACTACACTTTTCAAAGCGTAGTGTCAGTCGTTCTATACATGCAGCCTGTTTACCAACTTTACGCAGAAAGCATACAACGGCCTACGTGTTCAATATAATAACGCGTTCCGGGTGTTGATGGGGTTGCCGCGATTTATTTTGTAGTGCCTCTGGTATGTTTGCGGCGGCACAAACGGACAGCTTTGCGGCGATAATGCGCAAGAGGTGCGCCTCACTGATGCGTCGCCTGCGCGGCAGCCCCGGCAGCATTCTGAGCGTGTTTCCGGAGCGCGAAAATGGTCCCATGCTCACCCGCTGGCAGAGACTGCATGCAGTCATTTTTTTATTAAGTCTGTATGACATACTAACACTAGTAATAAGATTTTATTGTTTTACTAACCATGTTAACCTACTAACCTAACCTTAGTCTGAAATAAATGATTTTTATTTATTTTATTTATTTATAAAAACAAACATAGCGTTGTAACCGGTTAGCTGCGAATTCAGGTACACCTTTCTTACTACCAAATATGGATAACAATGGTTTATCAGTCATTATCAGTCCTTAAAATGAAAGGCTGAGATCTACCGTACAGATAATAATGGAATTTCTTTATTCTAAAAATAATGGCAGCAGCCTCTTTCTGAATTTGAGCATAATTTCGCTCACTCGTTGACAACGAGCGAGATGCGTAGGCTACCGCGCGCTCGGTGCCATCGGCCTGGGTCTGAGCGAGCACGGCTCCCAGCCCCTCGGGTCCCGCGTCCACGGTCACTATCGTCGGGAGCTCGAGGTTGTAATGAGCCAGTACCTTCTCCGACGCAAGTTCCTTTTTAATAGCTTCAAATGCCCTGTTATGCTCATCATTCCATTGCCATTTGGATTCATTTTTTAATAACGAATGTAATGGGCTCAATGTACTCGCAGCCTCAGGAATAAATTTCCTATAATAGTTTAACATGCCCAAGAAGGATTTTAATTCCGTGACATTTTTAGGTTGATGACAGCCTAAAATAGAATCAACTCTCTTCTTAGACTTGTGCAAGCCGTTTTTGTCAATGAAAAAACCTAAATATTCAAAGGAATCTTTAAAAAAACCGGCCAAGTGCGAGTCGGACTCGCGCACGAAGGGTTCCGTACCATTATATATAATAATAAGTTACAATAGAATTTGTACGAAACTATTACTTCTTGAAGTACATTTTATAAGTTGGTCGACTATTACTCGTAAACGTGTAAAGCCTACTTAGCTGTGGTAGTTTTCCTTTTAACTTCGTTATATGTACTACTACCATGAATTTTTTCACATATCCCAAAACAACCAGGGGGTGGGGACACTGGAGTCTAACAAAAATTAGCACTTTAAGGCTTAATATTTCACAAACGGATCGTTTAATCGAAAAATTGTTTTCACAAACCCCCAATATTTTCAAAAGACCTATCCAACGACACCCCACACTATGGGGTAGACGACAATAAAAAAAATCATCCCCACTTTACATGTAGGGGAGGTACCCTAAAAAAAAATGTTTTTCAAGATTTTATTTTACCACTTTGTCGGCATGACTAATATGTATATTCATGCCAAGTTACAGCTTTCTAGTACCAAGAGCCTCTGAGCTAAGCTGCGGACAGACGGACGGACGGACGGACATAGCGAAACTATAAGGGTTCCGTTTTTGCCATTCTGGCTCCGGAACCCTAAAAAATCAACCGGCATCCTTTAACCTAGTTAAAACTTGTTCCAACCTATTTAAATGAGCCTCCCTAGTTGGCGCTGTGATTAATAAGTCATCCGAAAATATACATGTGCCCTCAATACCTGCGAGCAGTTTATCCATGCATTGATGGAAAACGCAAGGAGAATTCGACAAGCCAAAAACAAGACGCGTAGGTATAGCGAAATAGACCCTTATGAGTATTAATACAAGTTAGATTCCGCGACGGTTCGTCTAACACTAACTGATTATACGCTCTCGTAAGGTATAATTTCGAAAATTCCACCCCGCCATGCAGTTTTGAAAATAAATCTTCTATTCGCGGTAACGGATAGTTGTCAATAAATAATATTTTGTTTAAGGTAACTGAGTAATCACCACAAATCCGAATATTTCCGTCAGATCGCAAAACGGGGACAATAGGTGTAGCAATATCGGAATGCTCAATTTTCTCTAAAATACCTAACTCTTGCAATCTCTGCAATTCTATTTCAACTTTAGGTCTAAATGCTAGCGGAACAGTACGAGGTTTGCAAAACTGAAACACTGCATCATTTTTGATTTACAAATGAATTTGATACGGTTTGAAAGTACCGAGTTCATCTGAAAATACCTCCGAATACTTGCCGCGCAACTTCTTTAGCATCTCGTTATCCTCCTCAATACTATGACAACTATACTTACATAAATGTAAGTTAAATTTACTTATAGAATCGCGCCCGAGCAACGGTAACTGAGACTCCGACCGAGTAGTAATCACAAACAATTTAATTACCAATACACGGTTTTCATATTCGACGGGCAACGCAACATAACCTACCGGGGTGATTTTACTACCATCGTAACAATTGAGCCTTACATTACACTGGCACAAAGCATGATTTGCTTTGAACGACTTTTCGTAGACACTGTCGGGTAGAACGGACACCGCGCTGCCGCTATCGACCTCGCATAAAATCGGCTTGTTATCTATTAAAACAGATTGTTGCATCGGTTACCCATTAAGCGACCGATATGAAAAAAATATATAAATACCTTTGTATAAATCGTCAGTATCCTCGGCTAGGAAATTTGTGGTTTTAACTTTCGATTTACACACTCGGCTCAGGTGGCCTTTTTTTCCGCACTTTTTACACGAATATTGGGTATATTTACACTGGTCCCTAGAATGATTATGATAACCACACACTGCACTTCGACTTATTATTAGCGTCCGACGTAACGGGTCGCAGCGCGAACATATCCGCGGACGCGGTGACACTGGTACCAGATGCTTCCCTTGTGTTGCTATGCAGCGCCAGCCGCGCACAACGGACACTTTGAGCTAACTGCAGGGCCTTGTTAAAAGTTAACGATGGATCTTCGGCAAAAAGTTTCTCCTTCTCCTTATTGTTCTCTAGACCCAGAACGAAACGATCTCTTAACGCTGATTCAAGCTCCATTGTGAATGCACAATGTTTAGCCAGGCTGCGCACTCGCGCTGCCCAGTCACTTAGCTGTTCACCGGGATGCTGCTCCGCCTTGTAGAACAAGTATCTCTCAGCAAAAATACATCTTTTACACTCAAAATGGTCATTAAAGCTGAGGTTCTCTAACTGCGACGGAAATGCTAGGTCCCTTGTGATGCGATAGGTATCCTCCACCAGTGCAGAAAGTAGTATCGCCCGTCGTTTGGCACTTATTTGTCGGTCTCTTCTGTGAAATTATTTGCCAAACAAAACTGACCAAAACGGCTTCGGAATATGGCCCACTCCTGCGTGCGGTGGTCGAACACGAGGCTGTTACCTAACACCAGGCCCCTATTTCACCAACTTGACAATTGTCACCTGACAACGACAATTCTCCTTTCATTGCTGGATCCACAAGTAACCTAGCGACCACCTTAACTTCTAAAACAAGCAATGATGAAATAGGAAATGGTGAAATAGGGGCCAGATTATTCGCCATCTTCTGACTTGTGCTTCAATTTACTATATTTTTGAATATTTTACCTCCTACACACGTAAGTCACTTTCTCGTCGCCACTGAAGGATTTTGGGATAGCTTTCAAATGAAACACAGGAGTAGCTGTATAGCGTGTACTGGCCGGTTACAGACTAACGTACTTAGCTACTTTTAAAACTAACCGTTACTACATAAACACTACAAGTTATAATCATAATCACATACTTTTTTCTATGGAGCTCCCAACTCAACTGAAATAGATTATTATACAACTGTTTAGACAACTATTATGACTTTGACCATCAACGTGGCGCCTTTACTGAAGTATAAATAATTTGACCAATAGAACGTCGAACGTAGATTTTTCAATAGATACCAAATTTAATTAATTATTTCAGTTGACTCGTAGAAAAAGTATTGTAAGGTGAGTCATGGCAAGAGTAACATCGGGGGAAGAGGGTCAAAAGCTTCTCCAGCTAATTCTATTGAATTGAGCGCCTTTTTGTACCGTCGGTAAAACAGACAGGCGTATATTCATTCCATCATCATATCATAGATGTCTCTTTCACACGCCATATTGAAAAAAAGGCGGTTTATTTTGACTGGTTACGACTTGTGATAAGTGGAAGTGCACGTGTATAATTCAAAAGCGGTTTTGTGTAATTTATGGCTGTTCGTTCGGATTTGTTTGTTGGTGAGTCGAATATTTATAGTTTATTTCTTATGTTACATCGTTATTTTCTGTCATTCCTATCGATTACAAGCTTTTATCAAGCCAATAAAATTTTAACCTCAAATTATTTCAGTGGGGCAAGAGTGCCAGTTCAGTCCGGGGGAAGAGAGTCATAAGCTACTCTTAGCTTAGGCCCTTACCCCATGTCAGGGCGGTCAAATCTTTTATAAATTGTCATTTTTATTACAAATAGGCACTGTTTAATTCAGGCATGTGCATGCGATTTTTCGACATTTGAGGATGATACCCAACATCGTTTCAAGCACTCAGAAACATAAATAATCAACCATATCGTGACACAATTAAAATTACGAACAAAACAAATAAAAAACACTAGAAAAACACGCTTTTTTAAATGCACTTATAAACAAAAAAAACTGGATCGTTCAAGTTGTCTCTATTTCTGAGCTGAAGTGTAAACTATGTGCTTTTAATTATAATATTTGATTGTAAAAGCGTGAGGCGCTGGAACAGGAAAGACTTTTTGTATAACTTAGCAGCAGATTTTAATGAAAATACCACATAGAAGCCATTTATGTTTAGTGTAGGTACGTGAGCGTGTTTACCATTGTAAACCTCATCATGACTGCATATCTGGGGGCCTAGACAAGGTTAGAATCGACAAGCGCTAACGCTAACGCTAACTAATAAAATGTATGGGAATGACAGATGTTAACGAAAAGTGTTTCATCGGCATCTGTCATTCCCATACATTTTATTAGTTAGCGTTAGCCCTTGTCGATTGTAACCTTGTCTACGGCCCCAGGTGAGATAGGGGTCAGTCGTGATCTCATTGTGTATAAATATAAAATTATAGGAATAAAAGTAAACACATTAATAAATAAATAAAATGCATTAACCTTGCCGCACTAAAAATGTATTGTTTACTTTGTCATGATTTCCCTTCATAGTTATTATTATAAGTAATTTAAAAAAAAACTACGTACTTAAGTACAGGCCTTTAAAACGTTATGAAAATAGTGATATTATAACGATATATTTAAAAATTCTATACAACTCTCAGCAAATAACGGAATTATATCGTTATAATATCGCTATTTTTATAACGTTTTAAAGCCCTGCGTTAAGTAATTTTTTAAATAGTTTTAAGTGAGTATAGACTGAGAGTACCTACTTGTGATTTAAGCTAAGTAGAATGTATACATAGTGTGCCTGCCTATTACTACTAGGTACTGTAATACCTACTCGTAAATAGTATAGTTTTCAAAGTGAATTAAAAGTTTCAAAGCATATTTTTTTTTTATTTAAGTGTTAGGTGGTTTGTCACCCCTGATAACACTTACTATGACACTTGCCCCAGAATATGTATAAACGCAGTTTCTCAGAATTTTGAAGAGTTTTTCAACTTATTAAGGTATTCATTATCTAGACAGCGTCTACCAACTGTGTTACTAAATACGTAAATCCACTGGAGCTAACCTAGTTCAAGTTAGGTACTTACGATACTCTTACCCCAGTCACGGGGCAAGAGGAACAGTCATGCCGATTTTTATTTTTTTTACAAAAAAGTGCATGTTTTCAGGTTCTTTGCTTGATAAGTGGTTTTAATTAAAAATATATAAAATTTACTTATATGTTATCGCTTTATTATACGAATTAATGCAATAATAAGATCACAAACACTATTTGTATCTAACTTTAAAAAAAGTATGACACTCTTGCCCTGACTCACCTTATACAATAGTTACACAAATAGTTCTTGAATTCTCGTACCTTACACGGTACTCGACATTATGAGCCCTCATTGTGTATATGTAATTTTTTCTATCTTGATTAGAATGACAGATGCCAAACTAACGTAACTAGAGGTGCTACCACTGTTATGAAAACTATCGATACTATTCGTATGCAGTGTAGTGCTAAAAGTATCGATGGTATACTTAATATTGTTGGGAACGTAACGTTGTAACGGTATTGAAATAAAAGTCAGTACGAATTTCCACCGAACTGCTTACTAGCAAGTAAGAAGATAGGTACAAAACCTCTGGCCTTCCCTGCGTGGCATAATAACAAGCCTTTGGCTCTTTCCTTCAGGAACTTTCGTTAACGACTGAGGTGTATAGTCTGTCCATATTTTTCCAACACTATGATTCGCATTTAACCATGTTTCATAGGAAAACAACTTTGTCCCAGTCGTCAAGTCATTGACGTCAATTGTGAAGTCAAAGCGAGCAAGCGCTATGTCCGATCTTTCCACTCGTACTGTTTGACTGCGTACTGCTACCGCGAAACGAAAACGAAAACTAGCAAGTGCGACAGAGAGGGAGACACACGAACGAAGTTCGTTTTCGTTTCGCGGTAAGTCTTCTGCACGTCTATCATGGGACAGCCGCGACATACTCTCGATTTTTATCTCACTATACCTCTTGTTCCAAGTGTTCTAATAAGAGTAGTGCGAGAAAAATCGAGAGAGCTCGCGCGCCGTCGCGTGCTAGCCGAGCTGATTATTGTTATTTGACAAGCAGTGACATCAAAATACAAAATGGCGGCACGGCACGGAGGTCCTATGTGTGTTGCCAATTTATATTGCAATTCCTTATTTTGTAACACAATATTTCATCGTTTTTTTCTTAATCGATAACCCTCACCTCTAGCAATCCAAGCGCATTGAAACAACATTGTAATGACGTTCACTTAAGAATATAAGTAAATATTACGTAGTATTTTCACGGTATCTAGACCTTTTATTAACTGTTTTGAGATCAAGTCTATATAAAATCCGCATATTAGACGTGATTTAATTTTTACAAGCAATATTTGTCCCTTGGAAAAAATATGAATTTTGTTTACCGCCTTACAAAGTCACATGCTATCATGAAGTGACATCTATCATTCTAATCAACCTAAAAAAAATATGGTATAGCGATTGTATAGCGATGAGTCACGATCCAAACAGTGCGTCAGTAGGCACCTGGGTGGCTCCGATATTCCAACATTCACACTTCCAATAGTTACAAGTGAACTAATGGATAAAACTATTAAATCTATGCTTAAGACCCGTACAACTGTTGACATTTATGACATATATTTAAATATTATATTATGCGTATGGCCAATTATATCTGACATTTTAATAATTCTAATAAATGCTATGTTTCAAAATGGAGTATACCCAAGTGCGCTAAAAAGTACTCGAGTCTGTCCGGTGTATAAAGGAAAGGGCGACAGGGATGATGTAACAAATTACAGACCTATAACGATTGTACCTACCATTTCGAAATTAGTGGAGTCCATTCTTTCATCTTCTCTAATGACCCACTTAGAAAGAAATGATTTGCTCACTGATAATCAATACACTTACAGACAAAATAGATCCACCACTGATTGTGTTGTGACTGGTCTGGATGATAGGTACAAAATGGCTGGCATACTGTGTGACTTATCGAAAGCATTCGATGTTATAAATCACAAATTGCTCATGACAAAGTTAAGTCTTTATGGTATTGTCAATTCTGCCCACAAATTGTTAACATCATTCCTGTCTGATCGCAAACAGGTAGTGAAAATTTCTAGCAGCGGCAAAATGCTCACTTCTGATACTAGTTCTATACACTTGGGTATTCCACAAGGATCAGCAATTGGCAATACTTTATTTTTATTATTTGTTAATGATCTACCATCAGCAATCACGAGTGGCCTTTCTGTATTATTCGCTGATGACACAACTGTCGTAGTTAGCGCAAGGACTCATGCGCAGCTTGCTGAAAGGATCCGCGAGGCATGTTGCCAACTGCAGACGTGGTTTTCCTCAAATGACTTGCTCTTGAATCTCGCTAAATCAAATATCATGCTTTTCTCAGGTCGTAACTCCACAGCGGCCCTGTGCATTGCTGATGGTCCGATGCCATTATGTAACGAGTGCAAATTTCTGGGCTTTACACTTGATTCGAACCTTAACTGGAAGGGCCATGTCGACCAGCTGTGTGGTAGACTGAGCAGTGCTGTATTTGCTCTAAAAGAGCTAAAGCCGCTGATATCCAAAAAGTCGTTACGGTCCGTATATTTTTCACATTTCCACTCTTTAATATCATACGGTACAGTGATATGGGGCAATTCTACGGATGCCAAGCGAGTATTCATACTCCAAAAACGCGCTATTCGAATACTGGCTGGAGTAAAGCACAGGCATCCGTGTAAGAAACTTTTTGAAAGTAACGGCCTCATGACGCACTACTCACTGTACATATATGAAGTGTTGATGTTCGTGAGAAAGAATCTGCCAATGTTCATGCGTGTTGAGGTCACGGGCAAACAGCGCCGATCAACAGGGAGACTCAGAACGGTCCCGCATCGCATGGCACTTTCATGTAGGAATCCTCGAGTGATAGGCCCAACCTATTACGAACGACTACCCGCCGAATTGCAAACATTCGAACGCCAACTGAGAAACTTTTTATTGAAAAACGCATTATATCCAGTAAAGGAATTTATGGACATTAAACATTAATAATATCACTGTTTTTGACATTGTAAACTATATCGTTATTTGTATTTTTTGAATTTTTTGTTTAAGTATAGTTTGTAATCTACCGCTCTTTATGTGATATCTCAGTCATTTATTTACTTTTCCCTAATTTTTTTTTTTTTTTTTTTTTAATTGTGACTATAAACTTGACATTTTATTACAATTCTTATTCTCTTAGACGATCATAATATAAATTCATATAGATTAAGCTAGCTTTAATTTATATTGTAATTGTATATTGTGAAATAAATAAATCTAGATCTAAATCTATAAAATACTAGTTTATATTACAGGAATTGAATTGGAATTTGTTTCGAGGACAGCTTGCACTGTGGAAGTATTTTGTTATTATTATCTATCGAAATAAAATTTTTAGTATACGTTTTATTACCTACTAGCTTCCGCCCGCGACTTCGTCTGCGTGGACCCGGGATAAAAACTATCCTATATTTTAATCCAGGCTATAAACTATCTTCGTGCAAAATTTCATCCAAATCGGTTAAGCCGTTTAAGCGTGATTGAGTAACAAACATCCAAACATCTAAACTTTCGCATTTATAATATTAGTAAGATAGTAGGATTGTATTCCTTTTGCAAAGTCATATATTCTAATGATCCCAAATACGTTGCCGGTGCGTCCAGCGTAGAGCGTTATTGTGCTTGGTTTAAGGCGGTGCATTGGAAATTATCGCGTGCTTTGAAACGCCGTTCTGACTAGAATAAGAAACAGACAATAAGGTCTGATTTTCAGATATATGATTCTTGACTATGATTGTTTATCGATAAAATCGATACATGGTTGCTTAAAATTTCCTTGATAAAAAAAAAATCCAAAGTTGTGTCTGTATTTTCCTTTTTAGTGTTCCGTACCAAAATTGGTCCAACGGAACACTTATGCGATCACTCGGAGGCTGTCCGTCTCTCACAGCCAGTTTTCTTGAAGACCGTTTGACATAGGAAGCTGAAATTTGGTATAGATATAGAAATTTATGGCCTAATTACATAAATAATGTCAAAAAAGTGTAAACAACAATAAAAGGGGCAGTTGTAGGGGTAATAAAGGGTTTCGCAATATTTTTTTTGGATTGTAAGGAACGTGTGGGGTATCATTCGAAAGCTCGTAAAATTTTGAGACGGTATACACATTTTGAGTTCTTTTTACGATAGCTTTCTTTCATACAGTGCTGTCCCCAGCTCTATTTCAAAAACTATAGCCAACTAAGACTTGGAAATACACATGCATAACGGAAATTTTGTGTAGGTAGCGGGAAAATTATCAACATGACGCTAGGTTTAATAGTTTTAATTATATTTACATTTAATTAATGTAAATAAAATCGGTATAGCGTCTCATTTTAAGCTGGTTCTTCAGTATAGCCGTGCCTGGTGACGTACTTCGCAGTCTGATAAATGAATATTGATATAATGAAAACACAGCATTGTATTTCGTGTTGTTTCCTGTTTCCGATTTGTTCCGACCGAAAGCGAAAAATACCCGATGTCAAGTAATTAGACAACGCAGGTCAGGTGTTTTCAACAATTACGCACGATACAGTTAAAGTCCTTTGATTCGGAGTAGTTGTTGCGGATCTGGGAGTCAATATATACTAGAGGTGTGTGGTAGTTTAGAGATAGATTGTGAATAGTTTATATATCCGTATTTCCGAATGAATCCGACGAATAATTTGCATCTAGTAAAAATAAGATTTATTGTTGTCATAATCTATACCAATTCAAATAAAGAACTCCGCACTTTATGAATGTTTGTTTTTAGTGTTCCATATTTAAAGCTGATACATAGACCAAAGGTTAATAAACCAAATAGAGGCGTCATAGTTATTACATTATTTAGTGTTCCCATATTCAGTTTTGTGCAAATTCTTTGTTTGTATAAGTGTGCGTGAGCGTGTGCTTATTTGGCTTGGGTGATAACCGGCTTCACTAGGTTTTACGTAATGCTCTGTCTATCTTTTTTCTTGGTCTGAGGTTATCGCTCGCAGATTCGACAAATTTAAATTTATTAACACAACACAGTAAAGTAAAGTAAGTAACTAGCCCTTAGGCAACACACAACAATAAGTGGCAGTGGGCGGGGCACATTGCACGTAGAACCGATGATGGCCATTGGGGCGGAAAGGTTCTCGAGTGGCGACCACGTACCGGAAGGCGCAGCGTGGGTAGACCCCCTACAAGGTGGACCGATGACCTGGCTCTCGTTCTATCGAACGGTGTCAGCCAGTGACGGACGCTCTATCTTGTCACTTATCGCGTGATAAGGCAGACCATGATACGGGGCCTGGTAAAGGTCGCGGGAGTCCGGTGGATGCGGGTGGCGCAGAACTGGTCATTGTGGCACTCTTTGGGGGAGGCCTATGTCCTGCAGTGGACGTCTTTCGGGTGATATAATGATGACGCACCAATATCGAATACTTTGGATTTTGTAATTATCAGTTGACAACTAAAAAAAAAATCTCCTATTGAATCTTCTTATATGCGGTTTTGTTTGGGTTACTAAAGCACACAAATAATACTATGCTTAATAATGGCTCCAGATTTCAACACTGCAAGCAGCTTTTGGTGTTCTATATTTTAACAGTTTTACATATTAGCCGTGTTCCGAATCACGACAACAACGATCACAGCGTTTACAGTGCTTACGGCTGGTCCGAATCAGTAAGCGCGCTCAAGGCCGCTCAAGGCCGCGTAAGTGGTGTACTGATTCGGTCCGGTCATAAGCGCGTTTACTGTCATGTGTCAAACTGTCAATGTCAACGGCACATTCATTTGAATTCTGTCTGAGGTTCTGAGCAAAGAGAATAAATATAACCACTACGTTTTGAGTTCTGAGTAGAAAAGTTAAATCGCATATGAATATATAATGACATATGATATGACACTTAAAAAAATTTAAGTGTCATGTCAAACCAAACCAAACGTCAACTTGACGTTTGGCTCAAGGTGCTTACGCCTGGGAGTGTGAGCACCGTAAGCGCCAACATGGCGTTGTCCATGACATCATCAATGACGTCACGATATTTATGTGAGCGTTGTAAGCGTGAATCGGTCCGATCGTAAGCGCGCTTAAAACGTTTTTGTCGTGATTCGGAACACGGCTATTGTTGACTCTATTTGGTTAAAATCTAGAAACAAAATAGCATCAAAGTACGAGGTTCTTTATTCGATTTAAATTTGGAATACCGGGCTGTAGTGGTGAATCGTATTGCTGCCTTATACCATTCAAGTTTGAGAGCTTGCTGCGAAAATTTTGAACCCGACACCTAAAAAAAAGGCGAGGTCCTAAAACATTAAAATGACTCGTTTTTCGTATGTATTGGGAAATGAATATATTGAAGACGAATGCGTAACTGCATTTCACAGGATACTTTCAGAAAATTCAAGATACCGTCCACGCGACGTGCTTTTAATGCAGGCTCTGCACTTGATTGAGCCTGGCTTTCAAAATCAGGAGATAAAGTATGAATCATTTAAAATAACTGAATGTACGGAACACTAATTGCTGAGTTCCGACTCGCACTTGGCCGATTTTTTTACTCAGGCTACTTAAACGATACATTATTTTACGACACAATCAAGTTAATAGTATAGTATTTTATTTTGTCTAAAATCTCACTATGAAATTTGTATAAAATTTCACTAAGTTAGGTATTTATCGAAATTTGTCCAAAAAGCCATTCCCGAAGAGTGTTACATCTCTTTTCCTCGTGCGTGGAAGGCAACAGAGTGTCTCTGTCTAGGGAGCGTGTTCGACTCAAATCAAGGCATCCCCTTAATTCGGGATTGTACATGCAAAGACTTAATTTGTGTAGTGTGAGAATGACTATGGTCACCTTCAATCTTCGTCATCAGATTAGCTTGACAATAAAGCTAATCTGATGATGAACCTTAATATTGAACTGACACACATAAATAAAAGTCACAAATCAATTGGACTTTAAGAAATTGGTTTAATTTGATCTGTAAAAACTAACATACATATATACATACAAATATAACAAGGAGCGATGTATGGGCCTATGTATGCTTGTTTTCGATGTGAGTACTATCAATCGTCAAGTCGAGAACCTCTTTTTAGGGTTCCGTACCCAAAGGGTAAAACGGGACCCTATTGCTAAGACTCCGCTGTCCGTCTGTCTGTCTGTCTGTCCGTCTGCCACCAGACTGTATCTCATGAACCGTGATAGTTGGGACGGTTGAAATTTTCACAGATGATGTATTTCTGTTGCCGCTACACAAATACAAATACTAAAAAACAGAATGCAATAAATATTCAAGGGGCTCCCATAGTTAGTTAGTTAGTTAGTTATCCTGGGCTCTTTTCCGCAAATCGACATCCAGTGTGCCTATTTTGCGTGAATTTGTGGGGTAGCGCTACTCTAACCACCCCAGCTCCTCCAGAAAGTTGGTGAGTGCTTTTGTGTTTATGATTGCGTCCCGTAGTGTGTCTGGAGACCCTAGGTGCTTTTTCCTGTATAATTCTACCTGCTTGCAGTCCAGTAGAATGTGTTTGGTCGTTTCTTCCGCCTCCATGCACGCTCTGCACATGGGGCTATCTGTGATACCCATGTTGTAGAGGTGTCTGTTCAAGGTATTGTGTCCTGTTATTATTCCTACTATCTTGCGTAGTTGGTTTCTATGTGTCCTCAGTAGTGCTGTTGTGAGTTTGTTGTCGCGTTTTGACAGAATCTCTTTGGTCTGTCTGCATGTGTCTATCTGCTCCCAGTATCTTTGGTGTAAGTCTTTGGTGTATAGGTCAAGTTGATTGTATATGTAGCTTTGTGGCAGGGGTAAGATTGGTTCTGGTCCGTATGCCGTTGTTTCTGAGCCTTTCCTGGCCAGTTCGTCCGCTGCATCGTTACCTCTTGAACCACTGTGCCCCTTGATCCATTGTATGGTAATGTTGTTTTTATCTGCGCACACCTCTGTTAGGTTTTGGTGGCATTCGTATATCAAGCTAGATGTGATGTTGTCACTGTTCAATGCTTGTAGTACCGATTTACTGTCTGAGAGTATCCGTATGTTTGTGTTCTGAACTTGTCGTCTCTTTATGGCATTGCAGGCTTCAATTATCCCTACGCATTCAGCCTGGAATACCGTGTTTTGTTCACCCAGTGGTTTGGATATGTGTATGTTTAAGTCCTCCGAGAACACTGCACATCCCGTTCCGGTATTTGTTTTCGAGCCATCTGTGAAGATTCTTAGGTCTGTTTGGTTTAGTCCCTCTCTTGAGTCTTCTGTTAGTGTTATGCCGTAGTCTTTCCTGAAGACTGCAGTTCTTGGTATTTTGTCGATTGAAGCCTCCATGATAGGGAGGCTTGTGATCAGTCTGTTATGGATCTTCGTGTGTGGTGTGTTTAGTTTCGTCCATAGGTTGAGGCTCTTTAGGCGTATTGCCGTCGCAGCCGCTTCCTTTTGTATGTGCATGTGTAAAGGTAGGAGTCCTAGCATTATTTCTAGTGCTGCTGTTGGGGTTGTTCTCATACAACCTGTAGCCGCTACACATGCTAGTCTTTGCGTTTTCTGGATTTTGGTAATTGCACTCGTGGTTTGGGTGCGGGGCCACCATACTATGGCACCATAGCTTATCATTGGTACTATCACCATTTTGTATAGCCACAGTATGATGTGGGGAGCCAGGCCCCATCTCTTCCCCACCATCCTTCTGCATTGCCAGAAGGCTACTGTCGCTTTGTTTAGTCTACTGTCTAGGTGTTTGCTCCAATTAAGTTTTTCGTCTAGTGTTATACCTATATATTTCACCTCTTTCGAGAGTGTTAGTTTTGTGCCAAATAGTGTTGGCATTTCGTAGGTACCCAGTTTTCGTTTATTTGTGAAGAGAATTGTGTCGGTTTTCTTTGGGTTTACCGATAGGTCATTCTCCTTGCACCATTTCTCTATTATTTTTAGTGCTGTTTGTGTGAGTTCACATAGTGTGCTTATGATCAGGCCGCTGACCAGTATAACTATGTCATCCGCGTATCCTATAGTTAGAAAGCGGCTATTGTTTAGTTTCGTTATTAGGTCGTTTACTACCAGGTTCCACAGCAGTGGTGAGAGGACGCCTCCTTGAGGGCATCCTCTTATGACTAGTGCCTGGTGGCTTTGGTTTTGGGATAGTCTTATAATTCTTTTCTTTAGCATGTTCATAATCCATTCTATGAGTAGCTGTTCGGTTTTGTGTCTTTCTAGTGCTTGTTTTATGCTGCTAAAGTTGGTCCTGTCGAACGCACCCTCTATATCAATGAAGGTGCCTAGACAGGAGTTCTTTCTAGCGAGCGCGTCTTCTATGTTTGTTACTACAGCATGGAGGGCTGAGTCTGTCGACTTGCCTTGGCTGTAGGCATGTTGGTTTGGGTGTATCTTTATGTTTTTGAGGGCCGTGTCTTTTAAGTCCCTGTCGCAGAGTCTCTCCAGGGTCTTTAACATGAAAGAGGTTAGGCTTATGGGTCTGAAGGATTTTGGGTCTGAGTAGTCACTCTTTCCTGGTTTCGGTAGGAATATTACTTTTACCTCTCTCCATTTTGTTGGTATGTATCTGTATGCAATACAACTGCATAGGAGGTTCGATAGATGCTCGGTCAGCTTAGGTCCTCCCCACTTTAGTAAGGCAGGGTAGATGCCGTCCAGACCTGGTGATTTGTAGTTGTCGAAACTGTTTATCGCCCAGGTCGTTCTGTTTTTCTCTGTTATTCGTTCTGCTATCTTCCACTCGTTATCTGTTGGGTGATAGTTCTCCTCCTGTTCTGCCCAGGTTTGTACATCAACTACTTTGCACCCCGGGAAGTGGGTTTCCACCAATAGACTTTCAGTCTCAGATGGATTACTGGTGGTGGTATTGTCTGGTCTTCTCAGTGTGCCTAGTAGTTGATTGGGTTGGCTGGCTAGTATTTTCCTTGTTCTGTTGGCTTGTGTGCTACTGGATATGTTGTCACAGAAGTTCCGCCATGAGGCAGATCTTCTATATCTTATTCTTTTTTTGTATTCGGCTTTGATCGTTTTATATTTGTCCCAGTCATCTTCTTCTTTTGTATTCATTGCTCTGTTCAGTAGTCTTCTCATTTTGGTTCTCATCCGTACCATTTCTGAGCCCCACCAGTTGGAGGGGCTCCCATACAACAAACGTGTTTTTTTTGCCGTTTTTTATGATAATTGTACGGAAGCCTTCGCGCGCGAGTCCGACTAGCAGTTGTGCAGTTTTTTCGACAGTCACATGATCAGCTTAGTTTTCGTTTTTTGGTTTTAATTTTAGCAACTAATTGCATCTTCCGCTTATAAAAAGCAACCTATTTCAATATTTGTTACCTCCTTAGCACCTCATATGTTCTTGATGTTAGAAATCTTAATGTGCACACTTTATTAAGAGTTATTGGCCAGATCTATTTATTCTGCCTTATTTATATGTCTCATAATGTCTGTAACTTGTTTTTGTGAGCCTCATAATCACTACATAGTATAAAACAAAGTCGCTTCCCGCTGTCTGTCCCTATGTATGCTTAGATCGTTAAAACTACGCAACGGATTTTGATCGTTTTTTTTTTAAATAGATAGTGATTCAAGAGGAAGGTATAAAATAGTACCCGTGCGAAGCCGGGGCGGGTCGCTAGTAAATAAATAAAAATCAGCATTTATTTATTGTTGTCTCACCGATAGCAGCATCTTGTGTATGGTGATGAGGTTCTGCTTGACGAATGGCGGCATGGGCGAGCAGCACGCGTTCACGCCTTGCACCTCCCGGGGCAACGTCTCGGCTAGAGACAGCAGCATGTGGTTCGGCAGGAGGTAGCTGGACAGAGATTATTTCTCAGTTGAATACTTGTCACGATTATGTACCTTAGTAGTAGAACGTCTGAACATTCTATGACGGTAGGATTACTCTTACCGTCCAAGAAGATTGCGAAAGAATCTAAGAATTCCATAAGAATTATATGATGATGAATCATGTTTATAAGACCAAGTGACTTAAGGGGATGCCTTGATTCGAGTCGATCACGCCCTCTAGACAGAGACACGCTTATGCCTTCCGCGCACGAGAAAAAGAGATGCAACACTCTTCGGGAATGGCTTTTTTGGACACATTTCGATAAATACCTAACTTAGTGAAGTTTTATTTATATTTCATTAAGTTAGATTTTAGATGAGATAAAATACTATAGTATTAACTTGATTGTGTCGTAAAATAACGTATTGTTTCAGTAGGCTGAGTAAAAAAAGGAAAATAAAGACCCAACTTTGGAATTTTATTCTATCGAGAAAATTTTAAGCAATCATGTACGAGGGTCAAACTGAAAGTTCTTAGAAAATCAAAAACTGAGCAATCAAGCAACTTATTACTTTTATTATATCTTTTCAAAATAGCCTCCCTTCACATCAATACATCGCTGCATTCGATAGAACCACTGAGAAAAGCACTTTGCCCACTCGTCCTTAGGGGTCTCTTCGACGGCCTTTTGAAACGCAGCCACTGCTTCGTCGGCGTCCATAAAACGTTTTCCTCGAAGTTTTTCTTTAATTTTTGGGAATAAATAAAAATCACAAGGTGCAAGGTCGGGGCTATAAGGTGGGTGACCCAGTAATTCCACGTTTGCCGTCGCCAAATAGTCGATCGTTTGCTTGGCGGTGTGCGATGAGGCGTTGTCGTGGTGAAGCAGGATCCTACTGCGAGGCCGTTTTTCTCGAACTTTTTCCAAGACAAGTGGTAAACAATTGTTAGGGTACCACTTCGCAGTAACTGTTTTTTGATCCTCTAAAATAATTGTTGCGTAATGACCAGTCCTTCCGAAGAACGAGGCCACCATCTTTTTTCCCACACTTCGACCTCTCTTCACTTTAGTAGGCAACTCCTCGGAAGGAAACACCCACTCAGCAGACTGTCTTTTAGTTTCAGGATCATAACAGTAAATCCAGCTTTCGTCACCCGTAACTACGTCGAACACAGCATTTGAGTCACCTCCGTTGAATCTTTGACCCATTTCACGGCACCAATCAACACGACGGACTTTTTGGGCTTCTGTCAAATTATGAGGTATCCACCGGGCACAAAGCTTCCTCACCGCTAAATGTTCATGGAGGATTTTGTGGACTTGACTCATACCAATGGCTAAGCTTGTACGAATCTGCTGATAGGTTACTCTTTTGTCAGTCTCTATCATACGCCGCACAACACTGATGTTATCTTCAGTAGTCGCCGTAGAAGGCCGGCTCTCACGCAGATCATCAGTGAGATTAGTGCGGCCACGTTTAAATTCATTAAACCAGTTGTAAATAGTAGCACGAGATGGGGCTTCATCGTGAAAGGCCAATCGAAGTCTATCATAACTTTCTTGTTGACTTAAATTACATCGAAAGTCGTAAAAAATCATTGCTCGAAAATTTTCTCGCGTTAAATTCATGCTCACGTAGTACACACAATTTTCAATTTGCCGCCAAATCGTAAAACAAATGACAATCGAGTGGAATTCGTACACAAAAATATTAAGAAAGAGTTCCATTTTCAAATTTTGAATTTATTTTTTTATTATATTTATTACAAGTGGCCAGTTCTAAAGACTTTCAGTGTCGCCCTCGTATCAATCAAATCGGATAAACAATCATATAGTCAAGAAAGATAAATCTGAAACCTGACCTAATTGCTTCTTAATCTAGTCATCAGAACGGCGATTCAAAGCACGCGATAATTTCGAATTCACCCCCTTAAGCTCTCTCGGAGGCTGTCTATGTACGCACAGTTTATAGACGCTTTTTATTACACAAGTACATTTTTGTGTCTAAAAAATTGCACTCACATGGTGCCCTCGTCGAGTTCCCGCGCCTGCGCGTCCCGCCACTTGTAGAGCATCTTGAGCGCCGCCGTCTGCCGGGAGTTGAAGGACTTCTTCGACCGCAGGTAGAGCGGCATGTGGCTGTTGTCGTGGATTACCTTCTTGTTGTACGTCTGAAAATATATACATTTATTTATCTACGCACATATCATTAGTGCTCTAAAATGCGTTCAGAAACCGTAGGAAATGACCAGCATTATTACAACCAATTTTACTATGAGAACTTTCTTGTCTGTGGTAGTAGGTAAAATCTGTACTGTAATGTTATTACAGTACAGATTTTTGTAAGGTTATGAGTTTAAATTTGGAACAGCTGTCAAAACTCAAATGGGTCTCTATTCTAGTATCCATAGATATTAAAACAGTTATCGATGCGAAACGTCAATTCAGTATGTTTTTAAATATAAACCGCACGACATTTGATCAAGAGTGACATGAGAATAGGGACATCATTCGTTTGTCTATGATTTAAAAAAACATTCGTCTTGACGTAGGATCAAATTGCCGCCATTACTTTTGTCATTTCTTTGTTGGTTTTTGCTGTTACGAAAGTAGAATTGTGAAAAGTTGTTTGTAATTCACATTTTAGTTGAAAATATGAGTAGTAGTGACTCCGAGAACGATATGCACACTCCGCCGGATATCGTAAATGCAGCCACGATTGCAACAAAGATATTTTACAGGTAGCACTATAGTAGCAATGCAGGTCATTTTCCTACGGCTTCTGAACCGATCTTATAGTACTTATGATATGTGTGTAGATAAAGTAGTGTATGCAACTGTACATAATTTAGCCTTAAAACACTCGTGTGATCCTATTATGAAACTCGCTGACGCTCGTTTCATAAAACCACACTCGTATTTTAAGGCCTCTGATTATGTATCAGTTGCATAAACTACTATTATTTATTTATTGACAAATACATTTACGTGACATTACAGTAAAAACCAATGCGTCACGAAACTAAAAACAACAAATAATACTATTTAGGCGACGAAACGGCGTGGCCCCGTTGCATCGTCATCTCCGGTGTAGGATTCGGCAGGTTGCCCCGGAACCGTCGAAACACGACACCCTTAACCTGTTTGTATTATTTCACCACTTATCGCCACCAAGTGGATCCCGCAAAACGGGGTCGCATCGCAGTAAACCCTCCGGAGATGGGAACTTGTCGTCTATGACCGAGTCTGGTGGAAAGCTGCCCAGCCCAGGGACATATGGTAGACAAACTTTATGTTAGAATATCGCTATCCCTGTCCAACTCACGGTGCCGCAGATCTGTCGGCTCTGCTCGATCACAGACAGCAGCAGCTGCGGCTGCTCCGAGCTTGCGCTCAACAACTCCGCTTTCATTTGTCTCCAAATGTATAGCAGATAGTGCGTGTCCATACGAGCGTATTCCACCAGCTCGGTGGGCAGGGGGCGCATCCGCCAATCCGCTAGCTGATATCTGGAACAAGAATATATTCATCATAGTACAGTCGAGTTCTCCAATATCTACACAGACAACTGTTTTGTTGGGTCTTACGCTATTCATTTCTTTTGAGATTAAATGAAACATTTGCTGATCAACGCCATTGTTTTATTATCTGACTTGACATGGTCCACACAGAAACAGCTGTCAATCTTCATAGATAACTCTACAAAATGGTCCATACACTGATACTCGACAACAACCTTTCAAAAATATCTATACAGACTTTATTGTTACTGACTTAAGACACATGTGTAGATATTTTAGAAAGGTTGTATGTATAGATATTGGAGAACTCGACTGTACATATAACATTGCCTATAAGCAGGCGCGGCGCACTCCGTGCTTTCGTCATGCCGCTACAAGTACATGTCGGCGGCCCACTTAGTTGTGGCCCGTGCGTGGTTGCCGCTGTGCTAAGGGTTGCGCTTTATGGCATTACGGTTATCAATTAAATGATAGATAGATAAAAACTTTATTCGTACCCACAATATACATGGCATAAAAAAGAACAGGAGAACATGCAACTTAACACGTTCGCAACCAAGAACCCGCCTGGTAGGCACTCGTAATGTTTTGCTCAGCCCGCTAGGCGCGCAGTAGTATGAATGAACCTACACGCCTAGCGAGTTCTATCGGTTTCTAGTGTACTGTTCCATTTTTAGTCCGGTTGCGAAAGTGTTTAAGAACTAACATAATAAAAAGAGCCAATAAAAACTTCAAGTACAATAAGTGAGCCATGTGTCGTGGCAAATAATGGGCGCTGACTCAGCGTAATGATGCGGCGGGAGCCACATCGCTGATATACGGCCAGGATCCTCAAATATAGACTAATCTCAATACTATAAATAACACTATTATACAGGGTATAATTTAATAGGTTCTCGCTGCGCGGCATCCTTAGCGCTAAGGCGCGGCCGTGAGCGCGTCCCATGCGATAGAAAGAGATAACCACGTATACCTAAACCGGGGATTTGTTAACAGAAAACCTTCTGTACGTAGTACTTTTATATTCTGTGCCATGAGGCTGTCAGGGCAGGCTTGACGCACGCGGCATGGGCTGACCAAATCAGAACCGCGGTAAAAAGCGGTCTTGAGAGAATAGCGACGTGTTGTCAAGCTTGCCACTATACCGACATGACGATCTCTGCCAAAAGTCAAGCGACTAAGAAGAGTTGAGGCTATCCGCAGCAGAACCACGGTATCTTAATCTCCTGAGGCCCCGTGTACTATGGGTACTACATCAATTGATTGTTAATTATATATACACATTTGTTAAGGTTGAAATGACTTTTGAGCGGTTACGCTAAGCGGGTGCGTAAATTCTAAAGATGAATGAAGCTTGCCGACTACCGAACAGCTTGACCACGTGCTGTACGTCTAGTACAACTTGCTGTTTAGTCGCTTCACGTGCGACTGAGCGTCTCCTGTCTCACTCGCACCGTGGAGGAGGGTAGATCTTTCTCGATACGCGTCGCGGCGCTAGCCCCGCTGGCCAGTCAGACCACTGTATACAGTGCGTGAAATGAAATGAAATGATTGCCCGTGTGGTGTCGGGTTAGAATTTTACCACCCCCTTTCTTTCCGTGGGTGTCGTAAAAGTCGACTAAGGGAGCCGGGTTGAAGTGTGTTGTGGGCGATGGGCTGGCAACCTATCACTGCAATATCACATTTTGACGATCTTTTATACCCACATTTATGCTAAGTGGCGCTGGAACATACGCTTCATGTGCTCTACCTACCCCTTTTGGGAATAAAAGCGTGAATGTATGTATGTATGAAATTATTAAATTGCTGAACATGGATGCTTACTTCTTGTCAGCGTCCACTTGGCAGTACTGCCACAGCAGGTGCTTGAGCGAGTTGGCGCTGCAGTTGAGCGCGCGAGCCGCCTGATGAGTGTCGAACAGACCGACCACGTACACTCCGAAGTCGCGCTGCATCCAGACCACGTCCATCTCCGCTCCGTGGAACACCTGAACAGGGGAGTGTGAGCTCGAGTGATCAACACACGTATTCATTAAGAAAATAAAAGTTAAAGCTGGGTCCACATTTGTATCATTTCGTATAACCAGCGCGTTGCACCGACGCGTATCAAGATCGCTAGTGTGGACGCAAAAAAAGCGGCGCGCCGTATCTGATCTCTCGGGATCGATGTTGACACGCGTCTATTATATACCCCGCACACTCGCGATAGGATACGCGTATCAAGATCGGTAAGTATAAACGTGTTTTGATACTGTATCACGATAAGAAGTTATGATTTGATACGCGATACTCCGTGATCGCTATACAAATGTGGACCCAGCTTTGTGTTGTATGACTGATAGGCAAATCGGTAATGCTTTACGGAACATCAAACGCTCTGTTAGTATACAATTGACAGGGAAATTCGAGCATCACATTCTTTTATAGGCAAACAGCATCCATTTTATTGATCGTTAGAGTTATAGCGCCCAGCCTAATAAACATGTTCAGATCCCATGGGAAGTTCCTCTTGGAACTTTATTAGCAGTGTATGAAAAGTCAAAAAAATATCCCATTTTGATAAAATTAATACTTTGTTATTTTGACGCAGAATTCAAATAATAGTTATACTACAGTGGCATGGCCTGATCGACACTTTGGAAGCTCTATGAACTATCTAAAGTTTAATATAAAATGTGGAAACTATTACGTTATAAGTTTTTTTATTACGTGGGTCAATCAACTATTTCTTGTTATTATTCTGTTTCGTTAGCCAGGAGACAAAATTACAGTTACTTGGATTTTTTTTTACACTACGGACTTCTAACGTGCCTAAAGCCTAGAAGATGGTCCCATACAAAGGTTTGGTGATTTAAACACATAAATCGCAGTTTTAAATAGTGACTCATAAGACGTAACCATGGCAACTAGTGACAGAAAATAGTTGATCCACCTAGGTCAGGTTAGGTTTCAAAGTACTTACTTTGAGTTTCTTCGGGTCCGTAAACACTAGGTTCAGTTTGTGTACGTGTTCCCTTATCGCGAGTGTGTCAATGATGAAGTCCCCGCCCTCGTTCGTCGATATTTGTACAAGGCACGTTATCCCTAAAAACAAAATATAAAATTACCAAGTGATAAAGTAATGTTGCTATAAGCAGCAGGGCTATACGAGATAATCTACCCTCCTCTTTCTAATTGGCACATTGCGAGTGATACAGTAGTCACTTGGTAGCCAGCTGTGCACACACTCACTGGGGAACAAAATGTCTTGCGACCAGCACGTCTATCATGAGACGGCCGCGACATACTCTCGATTTCCTCTTGTTCTAAGTGTTATAATAAGAGAGAGATGGATAGTGCGAAAAAAATCGAAAGAGCTCGCGGGCTGTCTCATAATAGCCGTGCAGTGTCACCATCGACATACGAAATCACGCGATTTTTCTTGACAACGACATGCCTGGTAACATCCCACGACTCTAGTTTCCATAGTTATACATATAGAGCGAAGTCTGGCAACGTTGCGCCACTTCACCCGATGTCGCTGGCGACACAATAAAAATCCTTAATATTTAGTATGTGTAATTTTAAGTGCAATTGTATATTGTGAAATAAATAAATCGAATCAACACTAATATTATAAATAAGAAAACGTGTTGTCCATCTTTCCGTTACCTCTTCACGCTTAAACAGCTGAACCGATTGAGATGAAATTTTGTGTGGTGATATTTTGAATCCCGGGGGTATTCCCCTGAGGGGGTGAAAAGGGGGATGAAAGTTTGTATGGAGCTACGATATAAACGAGTTCCACGCGGACGGAGTCGCGAGAAGCTTGTCTACTATAAATATCTGGTAGGCTTACTTTCTTGCATTACCCAATTCATGTTTTGAGTCAATGTATTCAGGGACCAGCCACATAAAACCTTCGGATTTTAAATAGATGGGCCATTAAAGAAAAGTTGTACTACACGCGACTTTTTTTTGAATTTTTGATATAATCCGGTTTTTTCTACTCAGAATCGAGAGCACTTTCGAACCTAATAGGAGAAAAAAACTGTCCATAATGTTACATATAATTGATATAATTTTCGGTGTTCCGTTCCGTTACCACTATACAAGCTTAGTATGGAAACGGTAACGGAATGGAATAAAAAATCTTGGGACACATTTTTTCTCGTAATTATAACATTCGAAAGTGCTCTCGATATCACAATTAAAAAAAAAAGTAAAATATACAACGTTCTGTAAAATGGTCTAGATGTGCTCTCACCTTGATAACTCCTATAGGAATGGTGTTCCACGTCAACCGCGAACTCTGTCACCCCCGTCAAGTGTTCCACTAGCGCGTCCAACTGTTGTTCCGTGTCGATGTACGTCAGGGTGGTCTCGGCTAAGGGCTTGGGGTACGCGGGCGGCTCGGGGTCCGGGTCGATGAGGCAGCCGGGAGGGTGGTAGATGTCCAACTCCACTTTGTATGGGTGTTCGTACCTGGAATTGTGAATTGTAGGTAATTATGTAAAATTTAGATTATCAATATATAGAAGTTCCACAACTAGGCACAGGCCTCTAATGAATGGTAGGAATTGATGCTCTGTGCGAATTGGGAACTTAGCAAATTCCACCAATTCCTTCAAGAATGCTCGCAGGTTTATTCAAAGAACCTACTTCATCGAAACACGAATACATTAACTAACGTAAAAATTAAGTAAGTGTGAATTGACGCAAACAAAACAAAATATGGTTAGAAATTTCAGGTATAATGTTGAAAGATTCTTTAGAATTAACAAAGTGTAAGTAATGTGCTCTGCTACCCCTTTAGGGACTAAAGGCCTGAATCTATGTATGTAAGTAAAACGGAACCATAATTATTCGAACAACATAGTAATAAAGTGCATACAAAATTATCAAAAAAATTGGTAACAAAACAGGAAAATACAAATTATGTTTTAATTAGTACAAATGTTCTAGAAATGCTATAAATAACAACGTGTTACAGTAGACTTATTTGGGGTTTACCACTGACAGACACTTTGCCTTCATTTAATTTTCAACTTTAACCTCATACAAATGAAGTAGTTATTTCTAAATCGGTAGACGTGGGTAACAGTATTCTGAAAATTGCTTTATTCGTATGATATTAAAGTTGAAAATTAAATGAAGGCAAACTATCTGTCAGTGGTTAACTAACAGTAATCGTACTGTACGATACTAACCCAACCGCTTCCCCCGTGTCGTTATACAGTATGTTCAGCGCCAGTGGTTTAACACTGTTGGGCTTGTCGGATATCCGGGGCACCCACAAGCTGTCCGAGTTGTCGATCGTGTCCTTGAACGAGAGCTGGGGCCGCGGAATGTTCTTCGCGCCTATTAACATTGTTGATCCCACCTGAAAAAAAAAACAAGTTAATTACTTTCTTTCTTTATTATTACTCCAAAAGAAAGCTGTTATCCACGTTAATCCCCTAGCCTGATCCCCCAGGGGAAAAAAACGGTTAGCGGCGACGCACCGAGAGAAGCGAGCGTGACGCGGCAGCGTCCGGCGACGCGCCATAACCAAACATTATCATTTTTTCCTAGTTGAATATAAAATAATTGCCGCTAGGTTCCCTTGGGTGATCGGAGTCAGGTGGATAACGTGAAAAGAAAGAAGGCAAGAATATGCCTAATGACGACAATCCTATACAATTATATCTCAAAAACTTGCGAAGATATAACCGTACTGCTTGATAGAGAGTGAAAACGCTTGAGACCCGTGACGTCACGGGTCTCGAGCGTCATAGTAAATGACAATCGTTTCATGTGAAGGTGCTTTTTGCGGAAAAGGGACAGAGTACGAGACGAGAGTCACGGGCAGAAGCTAGTAGCCTAAATTTTATCTAGGGGCTTCGCTAACGTGCTGTTTAAGCAATGCAAACCAAAACAATTCATGTCACTAGAAAAATATCCTTTGCTATTCCGCCAATAACGCAAAACAATGTAAACAAAAATATATCAATCGCAAACAATGCATTAGACATTCGCTGTAAAGAAACATCTAACATTTCACAAAAGGAGAGAGAAATCTTTCATCACGCTCAGGATTCAGGACTTCAATCAATAATTTGAAGAATTTCATCGATTCTTCAGCATCGTACCACATCACTTTTACTTCGCAATGCGCAATTTTATGAGCATGAAGTATCGACTTATCATTGAGGAGTACGACATGCCATCAGATTCTGGACTTCATCACCAGTTTCACTCTGCTATATATGTGTGCTTCCCGAGACGAAATGCACGAGTAAATAGTACCGTAGAATACACCCAAATCATTATATTGAGTGCCTATTCATATTATAGAAGATTCGTAGATTATCTGTTCCGAATCAGTCGAGCTACCTTATTCATAAACATTAATTAAATCTATTTTAGCTAAAATGGCGTTTAAATTAGTTTGTCATCATCACGTTACTTTGACATTTTCGCTCGCAAGAAAGGCTCGGAACCACCAGTGTTCGCCTTAGCCGGGAATCGAACCGGTTACGAATTTTTAATTAACTTGGCAAAACGTAAAGCTGCTCGTGGCTTGTTTAGACTGGATTGATTCGACAGTCAGCTGCGCCTTCCTAAGGCCACAGCCTGGATGTCAGCGGACGGCGGACCGCGGGACGACATTCCAAACAATTGATCGATAATCTATGAACGCCCGCTCATCGCCCCATTGCCCGCGGCTAGACTACGGCTTATGGCGCTAAGTCACGAAAACAATTATTAAATCAAACATGACTATTTGATAAACTCAAAGAATCGCCAACATTATCATCAGTTTTATAGCAAACAGAACATCCAAGTTCGCTATTGTCATTGGCTCACATAGATAATGTAAGTAGAACTGTTTTCTACGTTCCAGCCCCATTTTTAATGTGAACTATTAAACAAAAACGACGCATGTCCCTCTATATTAACATGCACATAAGCCCTTCTTAAACTAAGCAAGGCAGCATCGCTATCAAGGTACGTATCAATGATAAACACTTTTGTTGTGTATTTGAAAAAAGTTATAAGTGCGTACCAGTTTCATACATTTAATTGCTTTTTCTTCGGAAATCAGTCATGCAGCTAACAGGAAATACTCATAAATCATAATGCTCGAATACAAATGAATTGCTATTAGATATTTAACGCAATAGCACGCGCTGCGTAGAAAATTCGCTGTGCAGTTTCTTATGTTGGTTTAAGATTCAGACATTTTACACAGGCATTAAATTCGCGTACAAAACACAAACAATAAAGAGAAAAGAGATTTATTATTACATATTTTAGTGTGCTCGTGAATTTACTTGCTTAGAGACATTTAATCTTAATCCACAATAACGCATACCATTAGGCACCTAGCTAGTTTATCTAATAAGAATGTAACTAGTTTTGAGCCACCTGTATACAGGTCTATACGGGCTATTTCATAAATTTCAAAAACATAAATTTGATATTTTAAGAATATTTGTGTAGGTACTTAGTACTTAAGAAAACCAAAACATTGTACATTTATCACAAACGAATTTGAATGCTTCTTATAAAAACATCGTATTAAATCAACGTTGAAATACGGAGTTTACTAGGCAAAGTTTTTATTTACGGACAAAAACGGAATGCACTTTGTGCAACGCAAACACGTACATTTTTTTAGAAATTGTACACAAGTTGCATCGTTCAGGATAACTAACCTAATTACGCCTGTATTGTTCTAGCTCTTGCTCATGATGGGAAATATATATGTAATTAACTAATTAACAATTAAAATGGCGAAGGGCCATGTCAAGCGAAAGAGCGCTGGCATAATCTGACAGACAAACAGACTTACTTACGCATTTATAATGTTAATTACTAGCTTCGCACGGATGACCCGTTATCCCGTATAAATGAAGCATTTTCCCGCGGTAAAAAGTAGCCTATGTTCATCAGGGTGAATGTAGCTTTCCATGGTGAAATAATTTTTGAAATCGGCACAGTAGTTTGAGTTTATTCATTACAAACATACACACACACAAAAATACAAATGTTTTCCTTTTATAATAGTATTATAGATAGTATAGATTGTATGAATGTACATACATCTCGAAGGCGCATTCAATGCAAAATGCATTCTGGTAAAAGAATATTCAAAATCAAATGAGTACATAGTTCCGGAGAATAGAAAGCTCCAAACATACATTTAACAAACTTTACCTCTTTATCAATAATATATATAGATTCTAGGAAAAGGTTAGTGAATACAGTGGCCGCTTTACGCCCTTAAAATACCTTCGGTTGCTTTCTGCAACGCAGCGGGCATTTGCCCCTCATTATCATTAAATTTATTGTTGAATTTTGACGTTGTGTTCAAAACAGTTCTCTAAACTGCCCGTGTCATAGGTGCAGTCTGAGAAGCCATCATCAGTAACCCGGAAGATAGATGAATGAAACTGCAATCTCCCCTTCACCTTCAATCATAAACACGCGCATCGACTCAACAGGCCCCGACGACGGTCTAGATGGGATAATTCGTCACTTGTCTCGTGTTGTCTAGGGATGTAACGAATATTCGTATTCTAGAATATCCACATTTTGTGAGATACTGCAAGCAACCGCATTTGCGGGAAGCATTGGAAATTCTTGCATTCGACATTTTACTCGGTTTTTCATTAGTCTTGAAGAGTTCCACCTGGTTTTATCAACAGAACTTGATAGTACCAAACTACTCGCGTGCACTTGCATATCGATACGACTAAAGAAGTGAATAATAAACGACTTGCAAGATTTGATAACATCGTTACTTACGAACATACTTATACACACATAGATTCACGCCTTTATTCCCAAAAGGGCACATGAAACATATGTCCCAGTGCCGCATAAAAAATAATAAAAAGATCGTCAAAATATGATATCGCAGTGATAGGTTGCTAGCCAATCGCCCAACACAAACTTCAACCCTGCTCCCTTAGACGACTTTACCGACACCCACGAAAAGAAAGGGGCTGGTGAAATTCTAACCCGACACCACACTTATATAGGCATGTATACGACTACATATTTTCATCGCAATCATAAGCAAAACATTTGCCAGTTATGTCAGGTGTTCTATTCATATTCGTATTTTGCGACTGATATTTGCATTGCAAAGGCCTATTTCAAAAGGTAAGCGCCCAATGACCCGGGACCGAAGTGCCGTTCATAGAGCCCTTTAGTTTCTGCCGTCACTAATATCCATAAGTGTCCCGAGTCAAATAGGTTAAGATTCGTATTCGCGAATGCTCGTAAAATGATATCGGTTACATCTCTATATACTACAATGTGCATCGGTCTAGGGCCTTGGGAGCTTGGACGAGCAGCTTGAAGGGGTCGCAATTGGAAGATTGGATGGAATTGCAACGCCGCGCCGTATGATGCTCGTGGGGTACAATGGCGTCAATATTACGGTAACAGAAACCGAAACTCGCATCTTTTTATCCCTTAGGGCTTAGATACGAGGGGCGTCTGAAAAGTTCTAAGCCTAAGGTATTTCGAGGTTATATATGCGTTTATGATACTGGCCACTAGAAAGGCCATTTAAAAACCAATTATTAAAAAATAACATGTCATGTTTTTATTATTCTGTTTCGAGATATTCAACGGAAAAGTACATCATGTGTGAATTACCAACGAATATTACGAAAATTGAGCACCGTGCTGTAATTAAATTCCTTACAAAAAGTGACAAATCACCGCAGTGTATTTTTGAGGAAATGGCTATTATTTACGGTGATTCTGGGCCTTCTTATGCCACAGTCAAAAAGTGGAGTCGCTTATTTAAACTCGGACGGGAATCGATCGAAGACGACCCCCGCTCAGGGCGGCCAATATCGGTAGTGACCGAAGAAAACGTAGCAAAAGTCAAAAAGCTGGTATTAGAAGATAGAAGAGTGAAGGTTTGGCAAATAGCTGAGGTCTTAGGTATTAGTAAAGAAGGAGTCGGAGAAATTTTACATGAACATTTGTACATGAGTAAAGTCAGTGCTCGTTGGGTACCGAAAATGCTAACGGCCTTCGATAAAGTACGTCGTGTGGAAACTTCTCGGGCGTTTTTAGAATTGTGCGAAGATGATTTAGATGAAGTTTGTTCCCGAATAGTAACTGTTGATGAAACATGGATCAGACAGTATGATCCGGAGTGTAAGTCTGAGTCGATGCAGTGGATTGAAAAGGGTGAAAGGCCGCCGAAGAAATTTAAAGTGCAAAAGTCGGCCTCTAAGTTAATGGCTACGGTATTTTGGGACTGTGATGGCATTCTTTTAATCGATTATTTAGAAAAAGGCTCTACGATAAACGGAACTTATTATGCAAATCTAATAAGACAGGTGCGACAAGCCATAGTTGAGAAAAGGCGGGGTAAACTAAGGAAAGGCATTTTGTTTTTGCAAGACAACGCACCCGTTCACACCGCTAATGTTGCGAAGCGTGCTCTGAAGGAAGTTGGTTTTGAGGAAATTGACCACCCACCCTACAGCCCAGATCTAGCCCCAAGCGATTATTTTCTATTCAATAATTTGAAGAAAGAGTTGAGGGGAAAGCGATTTAGAAGTGACGAAGAGATGAAGGCGGCTGTACAGGAGCATTTTGAAGGGCAAAATAAAGATTATTTTTTTAATGGCCTAAAAGCACTGTATAAAAAATGTAAAAAATGCATTGATTTAGGAGGAGACTATATTGAAAAATAAACACGAGTTCATTTTTGTAAATTGTTTTTTTCTATCTTAGGCTTAGAACTTTTCAGACGCCCCTCGTAAGTAAAAAGGCAAAATAGGTACGTGTTTCGATTTAAATGACAGTATGTTGCATTTAGAGAAGCGTTGGGAGGGCTTTTAAATGTTTCTTGTTATGTTTCATTCTCTTAAATACATAGAAAACATCCATGACTCAGGAACAAATATTCGTGCTCATCACACAAATAAATGGCCTTACCGGGATTCGAACCCGGGACCTCCAGTTTCGTAGGCAGGGTCACTACCAACTAGGCTACAGAGGTCGTCATAAAAAGTACAGTTAGTTATTAAAATTTTCAGGCCCTCACTGAAAATCAGAAAGAACATGCTGAGTGAGTGCACCATTTAGCACTTAAGATGCATAAGTACTTGTTTCTCTGAACGTATGTGTCTCATGTGTGCAAAATAAATAACTTCCTCTTCTTCTTAAAACCTTATTTTTGTTAGGCAACCCAGGCAGAAGCGGATTATCCATACAGACAAACGAGGCACGTGCCAATTTTTTTTCGTTATAATTTTTAATCTATTAGCCGTTAGAGGGGCGCCGATGAGGTGCTCGCCTAGGGCGCTCTCGACGTTTAAGCTGCCTGTGAGTAACTGGTGAGGTAAGGCACAGCGAAATATCATCCCGCTCGAATTTAGAGCAGCCCAACTGGGGAAGTACCTCCGCCTTGCAGAAGACCACAGCCATAATAACACTACTACTTGCTCTGTTAGTAGTGTTGTGTTCCTGGAGGTGAGCAAGGTCGCCAGAGCTCCCGAGGTTGTGTTGTGTTGAGAGCGAGAGAATTTGTTCCTTCAGCTGTCAACACGGCGAATCCTCAAACATATCAAGGGTCGGCAACGGCCATGTTACTCCTTTGGAGTTGCATGCGTCTATAGGCTGCGGTGTCCGCTTACCATCAGGCGGGCAGTACGCTTGTTTGCCACCGTCCTTGTATAAAAAAAAATTAGCCATGGCAACTGGCGACAGTAAAGTTCCAGCCCACCTGTATCTTGGCGATGACCGGCGACTGGTTCCAGGTGGAGACGGCTGCGCCCGGTCGCACCGACGCCGCAAACTTGTCGCTGGGCTTGTTCACGCCCGTCAGCGTGTCCAGGTTTATGTTCACTCTGTCCAGCATGCTGTCATTCGCGTCTGTCACTTTGTCAGTGTTGTACTCTAAGTCGATTCTGAAAAAAAAAAAAAATTAAGGGATTTTTCTAAAAATTCAACTGCGAAAATCGTTGTTGAGTATATATAAATTGTTATGAATTCTAAACGGTTATTCTATCTTTAAAAAATATGAAACATACCTAATAATGATTTAAAAATAACTAAGCTTCAACGATACCCCAAAAGACATAGTTCGTCGACATGTTTTCTTTTCTTTTATACAATATGGCGTGTGGAGGCCGCGCCATTTAGAATTTTGATTACTGTCTTGTCTTAAGGCGGTGCATTGGAAATTATTGCGTGCTTTGAAACGCCGTTCTGACTAGATTAAGAAACAATAAGGTATGATTTTCAGATATATGATTGTTTATCTGATTTGATCGATACATGATTGCTTAAAATTTCCTCGACAGAAAAAAAAACCAAAGTTGGGTCTGTATTTTCCTTTTTTACTCAGCCTACTCAAACGATATATTATTTTACGACACAATCAAGTTAATACTATAGTATTTGATCTCATCTAAAATCTCACTTGATGACATTTAAATAAAACTTCACTAAGTTAGGTATTTATCGAAATTTGTCCAAAAAAGCCATTCCCGAAGAGTGTTAACTTAAGGTGAGGCCTCTTGAGGAAATTATCACAAAGGTGTAAAATGGGGCTTCGAATTTCCTTCTTTATTACGCGAAAACTACATAAAATGTGACAGTTTCTTCTTTAAATGATATTTGCTACAATTATATGAGGCCCAAAACACGATTTGATTCATTTGCCTTGATAGATTAGGATGGCAAAGTTAGCTCTGATTTTGCGTTTTTTGGTAGCCCGAGTAGACTAAAAACCTAAACCATTTTTTTGCTATTCAATTTTCAGTATTTATTTTTGTATCATTTTGTTCCTTATTATATGTGTGACAAGCAAGTGAGCTCCTTTTATTTATAATATACATAAATCAGTAGAATTAAGCACATAAATACAAAATTACGCACAAATCGGACACGCATAAGTCACTTCCTTTCAATTTTAGTAGGCAGATGGCTTGCAGATGGCCATAAGGCCTCGTACTGGAAGGACGTCTGTCGCGATTTTTTCGTTTTGACAGTTGTATAATTCGCTAATTTAATACCAGTAATCTAAAAATAATACGTTTTTAGGGAAAGTTCATAGGGTGTTATGTGGATAGTCAAACGTTCAAAATAGATTTTCTGTCATTTGTGCTACTATAATACCCAATATTACTTTCAAACCCTACCATTACAACCAGATTTTTCATATTTTTCCTCTTAGAGCCCGTTCTTAATCAAAAAAGTTCGAATACGTTTAATTAGTATGTGGAATATTTTTTTATCACACAGGGCACATTGTTTTATACGGTGAACGTGAATGTACGTGTGTGTATTTGTCATAACATCTGACATATAGGTAGGTTTGACATTTGTCATTTATGTTGTCTTAGACACTATTGATTTTGCAAGTGCATTTGAATAAATAAAATAATACTCGTATAACTACAAAGAACATCGTATCGTTGTAGAAACTAAGGCGATTATGATAATATATTGCGATCCCGCCGTAATAATGAAGCCGTCCAATGAAATTGTCGTGTTTTCTTCCTCAAAAATCAGCAGTGCCAACGAATTGAATATTGTGGAATAACATTGTGAGAATATTTATAATATCAACTCGGAATCTGCAAGCATGAGGCAAATTGTGTTATTGTGATCCATTAGACGAAAATATAGTCACCCGATTGGATACAGTTCTTCAAGATACCTAATAACTACACTTCAACTCCATGTTTTTAACTGATTCACTAGCAAGAATTGCTACGCGCTACGCTCATTACGACACGAGTCATTGTTTCAGCGGATCCCGTGGTTTTCCCCCGTATGTAGTGGAAAGCGCCTACGGTGTCCAGGTCTGCCAGCAACCCGCCTAGCGGGCGCCTGGCAGACCTGAGTAAGAGTTTGAGAGTCAAATGAAGAAGAAGTAGGTAGCAAATATTTGTAATATATAAATGCAGCTAAATTAGCAACGTATTCCATGGCATATAAATGTGCATTTACAATCCTATAAAAATAAAATAATAGATATTGTTTATTTTAATATTTGATGATGCAATTGTATGACGTAATTACACATAAAATTACATTCTTGTGGTATCAAACACACAAATGAAGTAATTGTTTCATTTTCTTAACCTACCTACTCTCAAGCTAAGCAATTCACTTGGTCAAGTGCGAGCCGGACTCGTGCACGAGGGTTCCGTACCGTACTCGCAAATTTTGCATGTCTAGTCTAACGTGAGCTTCCGTCGCGAATTGTTTGCCAGCGTTTTGGTGCCCGCTTACGCTGGTTATACAAATTTTGAATGCGATATACCTAGTTATAAATTGACTTGACATTGACTTATCAATAGCACATATTTCATATAAGTACCAAAATGTACCCTAAGAAACTACTCAGAATATAACTGTCAACCAGTTTCTGTCATTTTTCAATAAGAAGTTTTGACTCTTGCTCTATGGAGGTCGGCGACTGATTTCAATTCATAATGTCACCAAAGAAAAAAAAAACAAGGTTAATGACTTGCCGCTGTAAAGTGATATGGTGTGCGTGAAATGTAGTAGTGTGTGTCACTGGGGAAAATTACGATAATGTTGCGCCGCCTAGTGTTATTTTAGTGTAACCCGTGTGTAGCTTCAATCGACTTGTTTCGCCTTAAGTGACACTCTCAAGATTATAACGAATCGATTGACGTACGATTCATTAAAATCGACCCTCGCTTTTGATCTCTAGGGTGCCATAAAGGAACAAACAACGTGTTTACCAGCCTATGTAGCTGGTAAACACATTACCCTCCCTTGCGTCGCGCAGTCGGTTTAAAAAGAGTTCTCGAATTAATAAACGGTCGGCGACGCATTTGTGAGCAGGGACCGATTTCGGTTACGGTTTTATCGGTATTCCATTACGGTACCGTAATGGTGTAAAGGTTACGCGTGCCGCGCCATCATAGCGGTACCGTAACTGTTTTAAAATATCGGTTACCGTTATAGATTTAAAGGTAACCGAAACTTTTGTGATACCGGTTCGAAACCGGTATTATTAAGGTTACCGATAAAGTAAGCGAACTTACACAGACAACTTCTTCCAATAGGAACGAACGAACGAATCAGAAAAGTATCAGAACAGAACCGACAAAACTGAAAGACAAAACGGCAGCGCCGGTGGTTTGGCAACGACGCCAAAATCGAAGTATCGGTAACCTTTAAAAAGCGGTTACGGTACCGAAAAAAATAAAGGTTACTGTTATATTTCGATAGCGAAATATAAAGGTTCCGCTACCGAAACCGCTATTTTATAACCGATATGACGTCATATCGGTTATACAGGGTGCAATCTTTTAAGTGATACAAAATAGCAAAATGTGAATCTATCCATGATTCTGAGCAACTTTTATTATGGGACCAACTTTGTGTTATGCCAAAAAAATCCAACTATTTCATTAACTCTGCTCATTTTAGACTGACAAGAATGTATGAACAGGTGTGTTTTTTTTGGCATAACACAAAGTTGGTCCCATAATAAAAGTTGCTCAGAATCATGGATAGATTCACATTTTGCTATTTTGTATCACGTAAAAGATTGCACCCTGTATAATATACCGGTATTTTTCGGTTATGCAGTCCCTGTTTGTCCGACACGAGTAGTCGCCACTTGACCCGATCCTGCGCCATCTCCTTCCTGGCCAAGACCCACTTTGGGTCGGTGAGCCATTGAAGATAGATAGATAGTCCTTGTTTGTGAGTCTTCTGGAGTCGCAAGCGTCTGCTTACCATCGGGCAGGCCGTATGCGTGTTTGCCACCGTCGCAGTATACAAATACATAAATAATGTCTGACCTGTATAATTAATTGAAGCAATGACGTGTAGTTGCAGTATCCAAGAGGCATATACGTATGGCTTGTTTACATTCGGTCGTTAGGTCGACAGTGCAACAGCTGTCCTCGTGTTCGAAAGTATGTGCACGGACAAAGTGATCACATGTGAACACGACTTTATTGTTAAGGGCAAAAGGGTTAAAATATCTGAGCAAATATTTTTTAACAAATGTATGAACTCGACTGTGCCGGACTCCCGGTATACAAGCTTGGCCCGTATTAGTATTAAGAGGAGATATCCCCACCCCCAGTTTGATGTCTCTGTCACTCCCACTTTAGCCTAGTTGGTAGTGACCCTGCCTATGAAGCTAGAGGTCCTGGGTTCGAATCCCGGTAAGGGCATTTATTTGTGTGATGAGCGCGAATATTTGTTCCTGAGTCATGGATGTTTGGGACTCGAAATGTGTGAGATTGTCCCCATATATTAATTTATTTCTTATTTATTAATTACATGTTCCCAGCCCAGACTTAAGCAGTCAATAAATGTATCGTTCACCTTGGATAATGCAATGACCACACGATCCGGAATAAACTGGTGCCATTTCTTTGCTTAGCACAATTAAAAGACGATTTGGTCAATGAAGATAGGTTTATCTGTTCAACTCACATTCTTACTTCGCACTTCACATTACATTGGCAGTCCGAGTTCGAAATGTAACTCTAACTACATACCAATATAGATATAGACATATTTACTACTATCTATTGGTTCTGTAAGCTAGACAACTTGAGAAAGTCTTTTTTTAAAGTATATATTTTATTATTTCGAGAATTTTTGTCGAAAAAAAAACTATATAATCACCGAACGTGCACACAGAATTTCATGAGAAGTTGAGAAATGTGCCAGAGGCTCTAGTATAAGTTTTACCGAAACAAAACGTTACGACCGCGTTCGCGTTTAGCTCTCAAATCCCATACAAATTGAGGGTAAAACGCAAACGCGGTCGTAACGTTTTGTTTCTGTAAAACTTATACTAGAGCCTCTGTAAGACAGAACAGCCGGGCATACGAAAGAAGCTTCGAATGCCACGTGTGATTTAATGTCATTAGCAGAAGTTGCTATGTGGGCGCAGAGCTCAAAATTATCTCAACAATCTCCTATTGCCTTGTAATACAGTGCAACAAGTGCGAAGATAATTATGACCTCCTCGCGTGCGCGTAGCTTCGTCAGCAGCTGACTATGTGTATGTATGTGTGTAATAAGGATAACTCAGAATGACAATGACGCGTAATTGATACCGCGAGAAATGAGGACAATCGAACGACTCGCAACCTTGTAGCGGTTTTTGTAAAACGGAAAAGTTTTTTCGGTTGTTCATGTTGCCTACGTACTTTCCAACCGGTCTTGGGCTTTAATTGTGAACCTTATGACTTACAGAATAAGGTTGTGCAGTAATACGATAATGCGGTGCACGTGCATATAGTAGTGAGTCGTACATATTGCCAACAAGTCGAACAACTCGATTTTTAAGGGTCCATCTTTGTCTCCGAGTCTACTGAGTTTGACATTGACACGTGACACGCCATGTGTGAAACTGTGGACACCTAGTACAATGTAAATTAAAGGACTTAGTAAACTTATAACAGACGTAGGGGGACGTTTGGCAAGCAATAATGATTAACGAAACAGTCCTTCATATAGAGGTCAAGATTACAAAGGAAGTTCAATAAATTGTCTTCTGCTTGTCTAGTGGGTAATATTATCAAATTACTTAATTACGTGTTGGCATTGACTAAATAAAACAATTACCAACATGAACCCAGACACTCGACTATTTGTATGCAGTTATCCGAAGGTACGCTCCGTCCTCGAAATTGGGTACACGAATTCGACGTTTAGCATACCGAACAAACACAAACTCAGTTAAGGGGCTCCCATACACCAATGACCTTCGATCTGAATCCCTTAGTATTCTAATGTTTTTCATAGTATATTATATTAAGAACAACGGCTTTAAGCAATATAGTATCCCATATTTACTTCAAAGTTCATTGTTTTCGAGATATTTGGCATCAAAGTTGAACAATTTTAGGCCAAAAAACTGGGGGTAGACACGTGTTTAGAGACGTCATAGACGAACCCAAATATGTAGATTTCGTATATGTTAGACCTTTTACGTCAATAGAGATAGGAAATAGGTGCTTTATTAGACAATGTTTAAAAAAAACATACAAAATGAAGTCTTCATTTCTTTCAAAATCCGGTAGACCAAAATGGAGATAAAATATTGAAGAATCGATAGCCGTTTGACTTATAATTCTATCTGTAGTTCAAAAGTAGGAGATACGAATCAAAACTCGTCAAAAATCTATAAAAACCTCGGGTTGCCCCTTAACCTTTAGAGGCTCTGTGAGCTTTAGAACTCGATAGCCATTGTTTTATTAGTTTATTTTTAAACCTGCTCACAAAACTTCACGAGACTCGGCTGAGAAATGCGCCCTGTAGATACGAACGATTTTCGCCCACGCCGAAACGAAGACTTCGTTCGCTTCGCTAGCTCCTTCAATCAATCAATCAAATCATTTATTTGCTGTAAAACATAGTTCAATGCATGCAAACACAATGTAGTCAATTAAATTAAATTAAATTAAATCAAAAAATAATAATAGGTAATAATAAAATGGAAATAGGAAGCAAGAGTTGAAACAATAATTATACAATGTCATAGAGAGAAACAGTACCAAATAAAATAACATGTCAATACATGTCTTCAATAGGATTATCAGATACATTGACACACGTTACCACAACTTGAATAGGGGTGTAGGTAGACACTAAATAAAATAATCAATAATCCTATATTTTGGAAAAAAAAACCATTGCAATAAAAGTAGGTTGTAAGTATAAAGTTGTAAGTGTTCAACGTTTTAAGAGGGATATTTTGCCCCTTTTCCGCAAAACGCGTCTTCGTATGAAACGATTGTCATTTACTATGACGCTCGCAGTTTTCTCTCTCTAACACGCAATATTAAAACGGTTTAAGCTTCGTGCTTCTTTGAGATTTCGGACTGGGATTTGCGTCACTAGGCATATTTTTTTGCCGTCTTTGTTTTATAGTAATAATAAATTTAAAGTCTAAAGTCTATTCATCCTTACGCGTCCTATCATGTAAACAAACATGACATCAAAGCATTGAAAATGACTAGTAACTGGAAATGACGATAAAATATACATTAAATGTGATTCAGTGTAGACATCACTATGTCAGATATTTTTGAGGTCATTCGTTCGTTAATTCGATTATTAAAGAAAATCCTATTTGATTTTATATTTTTCAGTGGTTACTTAAAAACCAGACTTCTATTGAGGATATTTGTATATTGTTCGAAAGAAATTCCGCAGAAATTTCGAATTAAAACTTCATTACTGCTGCGAGTTTTATACTTTGTCGGTCATCGGCTTGATTGTAAGGTAAATTAGAAACTTCTGCTATTAATTCCAGAAATGTTAAGAAATGCCGAAACCATACAAAAACAAAAGTTGCGGGATAAGAGCCTCGAGCATGCTAAGTTTTTTTATACGAAGTGACGTGTGGCTTACGAGTAAAGGTTTGTGTTTGGGAATTTCCCCGGTTACCAGGAAAGCAACCATGGGAAATTAATCCTACCAGTAGCCTGGCACGTAAGGAATTCTCGGTACTCGACAATTACAAAATACATATAAGGGCAAACGAGTATTAATGACATTTTAGCTGAAATAGGTTTGTTTTTTTTTTTTTTTAATGATAAGAGGCAAACGAGCAGACGGATCACCTGATGGTAAGCGATTACCGCCGCCCATGGACACTTGCAACACCAGAGGTGTTGTGAGTGCGTTGCCGGCCTTTAAGATGGGAGTACGCTCTTTTCTTGAAGGTTTGAAGGTCGTATCAGTCCGGAAATACCGCAGGCGACAATCCATTCCACAGTTTAGCTGTGCGAGGCAGGAAGTTTCTGGAGAAGCGCACAGTTGAGGACTGCCAACCATCTAAGTGGTGAGGATGGTAATGTTGTCGCGTTGGACGATGACGAAAAGAAGCGGCAGGGATTAATCCGAACAATTCCTCGGAGCACTCCCCGTTATACATGCGATAGAAAATGCAGAGAGAGGCCACATCTCTACGCAGCGCCAAGGGATCAAGCCGATCCGAAATATGCTCGCTGTCGACAATTCGAGTTGCTCGTCGTTGGATGCGATCCAGAGGGAGAAGCTGGTATTGGGGTGCCCCTGCCCATAGATGAGAACAGTATTCCATGTGTGGGCGGACCTGCGACTTATAAAGCTGCAGGCGGTGGGCCGGTGTTAAATACTGTCTCAATCTATAGAGCACACCGAGCTTTTTTGAGGCTAATTTGGCCTTACCCTCTAAATGGCCGCGGAACTGGACTTCACTCGAAATGTCGACGCCAAGGATTCCGATACTGGCTGCGGCAGTCAGTGGAGTGCTCTCAAAACAAGGTGACACGTCGAACTTTAACTTTTTTGCGGTAAACGCGCAAACCTGTGTCTTGGTAGGGTTAAAACGGACTAAGTTAAGTCGACCCCATTCAGAGATTTCACTTAGGGAAGTCTCAATTTCAGACACAAGTTTGTTCCGGTTCTCGATGACGATTTCCCGAGAGATATTGGTACGGCCGGTGTAAGAGGCATCACCTGTACTATCATCAGCAATACTCAATACTTTTCAATACTTTGTGAGTTTATATAAGTATTTAACAACATTTTAAGTAATTATTATCGTGTAATCCCTGAGAAAAGTGTGATAATGTCTTCGTGAATTGTTTGTTTACATGATAGGACACGTAAGAATGAATAGAATTTACATCCGTATTGCCATCAAATACATTGTAGCACAAATAAAGTCGAAAGCACTGACGATACGGTCGCGCTAAAGAGATTGCATGCACAACATATCACAACAACTTGCTATAGTAAAATTGAAGTAAGGGTATGTATTGCTGTCTCTTCCAACTATAGTGAGTTGTGACAAATTGCGTCGTTTGCAGCTGAAAATGTTTTTACACCTTGTTCACGTATACGTATTTAACTTGTTACGTAGACCGAAGCCCACATTTAATTATGTTTACCGAGGTGATCAACCCTCAGATTGTCGTCTCGCTCGCTCGCTAATCTTAGCTCGATATGCTGTGCTCTTCGCCCGCGACTTGCAAAATCGGTATAAAAATAGGTTTTGTGAAAATGATAACCGGTTACTTCAAAAAAGTGAACAGTGATGTTTTAGATTAATTTATTTTGATTAATTCCCGAAAGAACTGTCACTATTTCACTTATTTTTTTTATTAGCATTGAAATATATACATTTTAGAGTTTTTAGTTATTAGATCCTCAGGACCTCAAAAATCGGACATTTCGGCGGACCTCAACGTGACCTACGCCAACAGTGACAAAGTTTTTGAGTTTCAGTTGCCGTTAGTAACGTACCAACACCTTATAGCTTAAAGAATATAATTCAAAATGGTTTGCACTAACTATGTAGGGCAAGGACCTTGACATTGTTCCATACTATTATCATATTACAATTTGCAACCCGACGAGAAGAAAACGTGACCTCGTGATGACGTCGTCGTGCATATTTAACGGTAGATTCGCTTTTGACCGCGGCATTGTCCTCGGTATAATATACTAAGATGTTTATAAGGTGTCCGAATGGTCATAAAACTCTTATCTTTAGAACAATGCTTTTGTGCCCATTGGTAACTTCGGCTAGTGCTTATCAATTCAAATTTAAACAGAAGAGCATCAAGAAATAGCTATCTTTTGGCGTACGCTATAAGGTTCTAGTTGTAATAATGGAGCATTAGGAACGGTAGATAAATAGTTACCCAGCGACAAAATCCGACAAAATTTCAGACATCGAAAAAATGATAAGTTAACTGGCTTCTGAAAAGTCAGTAAAAATATTAATAAATGTTTTTGTCTTTATTTTGGTTCATTTACATTTGCTCTATAATATTCAAGATAAATCGTACAAAAAAAGATAATTCATGCTTCATTTAAATCTACATAATTACTTCCGGGTGGAAAGTTTGTTGGATTCTTGACTAAATCATCTTAGAATAACATTTTCAAATGAAATCAACAAAAAAAACGCTATTATAAATTAATGTTTTTCAAAACCGTATTTTGCCTGGAGTAATAGGCCGCGGCCGGATTACACGCCGACCGCCGATCTGGCATCGGTCCTTATGGCCTACAATAGCAACTTGAACCTTAGAGCTTACTTCGAAATATAGCCATTTGTGGATTTGTGTGCGTTATCTTGTTAAATATTTTGTTTTATTTTTGAACAATGGGGGGCAACAAAGCATTGATCTAAAGATAGACAGTTTATGACCATTCGGAATTAGGATATTTTAAAAACCTCTAACTATACCATATTGTTAAGTGTGTTTAGGTACAATTTGCGTTGCTAAAGGTGCACTAACACGGATTTATTTGAGCAATAATTGCTTCTCAACTATAAGGCTCTCTCACTCTTACCTGCCGGCTAGAGCAGGACGCCTGTACTGTTGCGGGCAACTATTGCTCAAATAAATTTCCCATTTGAGACTTGTTGAAGCTTCTATGTCTGCTAGAAGTGCCTTAGACTTTTGATGATCGGTGAGTCAGTCAGTGAGTGACAAAAAGACACTTTGACTGGTTATAATTCTTAAACTACTGGTTCAAATTGAATGAAACTTGAAATATATCGTGTTTATACAATGCGTGCTTGGTTACTGAAAATTCTGGCGTCTAGTTTTATCCATAACGAAGTTATTGGGGCGTCGAAAATGGCCTGAACTGCTTCGAGAAAAGGATGGTACGGCCGTGCCGCTGTTTTGCTCGACTTGGCGGGGGCACTGCCGTGCCCCCAGATGACATTCCGTACATAAGTTCCGAAAAACTCATTGGTACTAGCCGGGATTCGAACCCACGACCGCCGTTTGACAGCCGCATGCCTGAACCACTAGGCTACCGTAGCTTAGACATACATAATTAATAATCTTTAGCATAGCGTATATTTAATTACATATATAAACTCACGCCCCTTTTCGTAAAAGGGGTAGATAGAGAACGGTTAATTTCGAAGTCACTTCTGGAAGTCGTAGGTTTAGAGATGGAGACATTGTGAGGTATTATTAGTTAGCTGAGGTAGTAGTAGCGTCCATAGGCTACGGTGACAGCTTTCTGATATTCATGCCGTATGCTTGTTTGCCAGCGTCATGCTATTAAAAAAAAGGTCTTTAACATCCAATACAAAACGGCATTGAAAATTGAATCATTTGATTCTGGAAAGAGAGTTACATTAACTTTGTTTCAAAAGCGACTGAAACAAAGTAAATTAACTCAAATTCAGATAGAAAATGATAAAATTATTTAACCCCTATAAGTAGGCCCATGGGTCTTAGGAGGTTAAGGATAAAACGATTTTGGATAAGGCCGTCAAAGTGAAGGTTCATTTTTTAAACGATATCTGCTTTTGTGTTACATTTTCTATGGCGTGTAACATGAATTTTGTGTTATGCATAACATATTATATCGATACATAATACAAAAGTACCAAACACTAAACAAAACTATATGTATAGATAAAACTCACCGTTTTAACTTCACATCGGGCAATTCGGTGATCATTATCTGGTTCGACTGGTGCACAACATTTTCACTTAACTGGCAGGCGACTATGTTGAAGTCTGTGAATGTCTTAAACAGGTCATAGGAGGCCCCGGACGGTAGCTGGTTCGACGACCGAATGGATTTGTTCACTTTCGTGTATCCACCCTGAAAAATATTGCCATTGTTTAAAAGAGTAATATCTAATTGTTCGTTCTTTTTAGCCTGAAACACCAGCGATTTCGCATTGTATTCACAAAGGAGCTGTCTTTTGCTAATATGAGCCACAAAACACAAAAATAAGAGTTGATGATGGAACATATATTATGAAGATAATGTATTTTTAACATCATAAATGCGTCCAGACCCGGTATCATGGTCGGCCTTATCACACGATAAGTGACAAGATAGAGCGTCCGTCACTGGCTGACACTGTTCGATAGAACGAGACGACGCTCCTATCTTGTCACTTTACGCGTGATAAGGCCGACCATGATACGGGGTCTGGGCATGCTAAATGAATGACGGTCTTAAATATTTACACACTGTTTCTGTATCTTGGGTCTTGGAAGGTCAGACGGCAGTTGCTTCCGCTAAAATTAGTGCCAAGACCAATACTTGATAATAAGTGCAAGAGGATCCCAGGCTCCTTTAGGAAGCAACCGGGATAACGTCAAGAATAAGAGCTATCGTAACTTATGCCAATTCAACCAAAGAAGAATACAATTTATTCCTATAAGTAATGCATACAATTTTCATACTTATTCTCAGACTAATAACTCTGAGACGGTGTGCCATACGTAGGAAAAAGAGGCAGCGCTCCGATCTCTCACGTAATTCCTAATTCAGTTTATCGACGTTTATGGCCGACTGCTTTAGCCTAGTTGGTAGTGACCACAGCTATGAAGCAAGAGGTCCTGGATTCGAATACTGGTAAGGACATTTATTCGCAATATAACATTTTAAATTCTCGCGCTTTATACACATATTTATAATTTTATTTTACACGGGTCTAACGCGATATTTATTTAACTTTATTTCTGACGTTGGGTCATGCACCCAAATCTCCGTTGACAACTGGCTGGAACGACAGTCATCTGCGACCGTGACCGGTGCAACCCGTGTCGAAACGTCCGAAAAGGTAAATAAATAACGCGTTAGACCCGTGTAAAATAATATTATAAATATTTTTATTCAAGCAGAAGTGTCTTCTAATTTTTATTAATTTATTCATCAGCTAACTTGTAAACCTATTATTAAAATCTGTCAATAAAATTGTTAGTCTAGTAACTCTGTATAGCCTTCTTTTTGTGTATTGTTTCTATATTCGCCAAATTATTGTGACTAATTTACTATGGAAGAGCGGGACTCCCTGACACAGGTATTGCATACTTACTAGGAAGTCCCAACCTTTATATTATTGGTGTAACCTTTATTGGTGAATAAATGCTTTTTACTTTTACTTTTACTTTTTTTTTTATATGGTCATTTATTTGTGTCATGAGCATTTAAGTAAGAAGGCAACAGTTTCATAATTTCATTTTTATGAAATAATGTTAATGCTAAATGGTACCTAAAGTGTGTATATTAGTGGCACTGTTTTGTTATGTGATTGAATATTCATGCCATGGCCTGTACACCTGCGCTTACACTTGTGGCCTAATGAACCAAAATGACTATTCTAGTCTATGCAAAAAACTTAACTGTAAACTTTTCAGACTAGCACATGACTTGAATAAGAAATTTAAATCTTGTACGATTAGTTCTTTCAGTTCAACCATTATGCCCGTTGCACACGAGGGCAGAACAGCAGTATATGCCTATCATTCTGTCTATAACTGAGTATCTGTCAGCTGTCGCATCATTCGTCCAAAAGTAATGCCCGTTGCACACGAGGGCAGAACAGCGGGCAGCACAGCACTGCTACTGTTTGAACGCACAGAACAGTACAAGACAGTACTGTTCTGTGCGTTCAAACAGTAGCAGTACTGTGCTGCCCACTGTTCTGGCATATACTGCTGTTTCATTCTAGCTATAGCTACGTCTCTGTCGATAGTTGCGATAAATTGCGACGTTTGCCTGTAGCATTGCGTTATGTTATGAATACTAGGCACACCAAACGTCTACCCCAAACCCTAACCGCTGTAGCGCGTTGGGAATTTAGAAATTCATAAGAGATAAATTGTGGGTCCCTCTGGGGGAGGCCTATATCCGGCAGTGGGCGTCTTTCAGCTGATATGATGATGATGATGAAGCGATAAATAGCGCATTTGTATCGCTGCAACAGTTGCACTGAGCGATGGCATTAAGGAATGTTGGAGAGCAAGTAAAATCATGCGAGAGAGAGAGAGTGAACATGGTCTCAGCTATCAGTTGGAAATGCGGATATTATAGCATCATAATGCAATCCTCGAAACAACGCAAATGTATACACATGCAATCCTTACTACATGCCTATAACATATTAGTAAATTCCAGGACAGAGTAATTCAATAAGTTGCATCACGTCTTATCAGTGTGGAGTGCATTGTTTGAGTATGCCAATAATATTCGTAATTTCTGTGGCAATACAAATAAAAAAAATGATTTTATTGAGTTGGTTGGTTGGCCCAGCATGTGCTACGACTACATGCAGAAATGAGAAGTTTATGAAAGAAAGAAAGAAAACATTTATTTGTGGCAAAAAAAAAACCAAACTGTGGACACATACGCACATACACATATATGCTTGTTATGGTGTGATAGATAAAGATTGCATACAACATTTACATCATTAAATTGTCATTCTACCCACTTTTGTTATCTCTGCAATGTCTTGGCAATCAATTATGGACACTGGATTGTCTTGTAAAGATAAGTTCTGTAATAAAATCGCATCACAGGTTATGATTAAATCTATACTTTTCATTTCTCTGCCACCCAAACATTGTCTGCAAGATATCATTCTTTAGCAGTAAGACGGCCTATTGTCTATCTCTACCTACGTGTTCTTATTTTGTCTCTTTTAGTAACACCTTTGTTTGTGTGAAGTGTAAGGGATAACAAAGATTACAGCACCTTATTCCATTGTAATAAAGGTAAAAGCATGGGCACTAAAGTTGGTTCTCCATACAAACATAGTTTGATTCTCATTTTAAAATGGCATACTGTGAAACTTCTTATACACAATGAGATCTGCCATATCTAGGTCGGAAATTAGTTTAACAAACATTTGACTGATTATTTCTAAAATTTCTTCTGCACAAAGTGTTGTTGCATTATGTCAACTCTCCTCCGAGCTGCTTTAAGCTGTATTTTCATTTATGAGACACCTCACATGTTTGTTTGATAGCTAGGTGTCACTTGCATGGATACAGCTTAGCATACCTCCTGATGGATATTTACCATTATCTTGAATACAGCTTCATATGTATACTAATTTACAGCTGTTGGTGGCAACAGACTGAGGGAATGTGATCCCAGTAACCTGGGCCCGGTATGGTTAAATACCATTACTCTGTTCTGCCGTTCTAAGCTAAAAGGATGCATCTGACTACGAGTCTCATAGTCAGATGCGACCTTTTTGCTTAGGATGGCAGTGTTGCAGTGGAGGTGTTACCATATTGATGGAAAGTCAGTGACAGTGTGTCCCACAAGCCAATCAAATCAAAACATACACAGTGTTAAAGTCAAAGTCAAAAATCTAGAACTATAATAAAACTATAATAAAACAAACCGATGCAACAAGTGTACATGGAGGCTATCCCAGTGCATCGCTATGGGGCAATCTAGCCTGCCGGCGATCCCACAAAGAATGCTGTTGGTGCTGGCCGCCACGCGGTGCTTGATGGAAGCGACCCGTTTCCGAATAACAGCTTGGAAACCATCTATACGGGCTTCCGCAAACATGCCTGAGGCACTGCAGTGTCTGGGCAGACCCAACAGCATCCTGAGTATGTTATTATATTGAACTCTCAGAGCATTGACTGAGTTAAAATATTCACTATGAAACTAGCACATTAAATATCTCGAGTCTTGTTGGTAATAATTATTAATAATTAACTATAGTATCATATTTTAGGCAAATTTCGGGACATCCTTCATTATAATCTATGTTTTTTTTAGCTAAACTACAAACTGGAACTTATGCCATGTATTTGGGTGGATAAACACACACAATATTGTTTATTTATAATGATTATTTCGTGTTTGTTGTTTTAAAAGGAATAACAATGCAAAAGTAATATTTAAGAAATCGTGTCCAAATATAGATAGATAGATAGATAAAAACTTTATTCATACCCACAATATACAAATAAATATGTTGTATTCCTGGGTCTATAATATCATTACGTCAATTACTACGCAATCTGAATAAATGATTAAAAACCAACACCTTCACGAAGGTTGTACAAGATGAGGTGATGCTGTGTCGAAATCTCAAATTCATGTATGCTTGTTACGAAATTGCTATATAAATGTGTTTAGTAAACGCCAGGGCTGGTCTCTGAATGGAGTCGTTGATGCTGAGCAACAAAAACCCAAAGCAGGCCTACATGTTAGTTTCTACTTTTCCCAACATATACAGACCACATGATTTTGACTATTATTACTCAGAGAAAACACATGCACATTGTTGTCATAAGAAAAGATGTCGAAATAATTTGTTGTAACGCACCTGTGTCACTGACGTCAAGTGAGGATAAAACTCCGGGGCTTCTGGATTTAAAACGGAATTCATTTTGTTGACCTCAATAGTCAACTTATTATTTTAAAAACGTTTAAAATAAAATGTGCTGTGAAGTATTCCAGTCCAGTCAAAGTAACGAATGAAATGAATGAAAAGTCGCCATGATTCATCACATACACAACAGATTATAAAACAATACACGAATGAATGGAAAGTTAGCCTTGTCTATGCCCGCGGTGTTGCCAGGAAAATTCCATGTAAATGTATATTTTGAAGATGGAAGAAAAGAGATTGTTTTGCACTGTGTAGGTAGAAATTCATACAAAAATTTAAAATATAATAAAATCAACTAAATATTTGAACGCTACGTTATTGCATAACTTCATGTAAGAATAAATTACAAAAGGTAAAGTTGTCGATAAAAGTAACTTCATAAATGCGTAAAGATGTCGACATAACATTGTTGACATTGACAATATTGATTGACATATTTATTTTGTATTATTTATTTGTGACAGTGGGGTGGACCAAGGGTGGACTATGGTGTGAGGAGGGTGTCAGGACTGTCAGGGTGTTGCGAGAGGAAAAAGTGAGAATTGAGGGTGGGCTAAGTGTTGTCGCGTCACGTCGACTCTCCTCCGAGCTACCCTTTGCGATTGCGCGTTTACCCCTGATCGTTGAGCAGCTCGCGCATTTAGTGTAATACCTGAGCCAGTAAGAGACAACAAATATGATAGCATTCATCGAGCGAGTTTAAATAAGTACGTATCACGTTGTCGATATTTTGTGGGATAGGCGAGGCATTGTCTCAATATAACGGCGTTGTTGCTTGCTAATGGCTGTATTTGGCTTTGCTTGAGTTTGCCGCTCGTCCCATGCTCCTGGTGGTGTTGAGTCCGATTCGTTTGACATGACTATGGAAGATCCTTTCTACGTCGTCAAAGAGTAAGTTCGATGCGGCCGAGATCGTTAAATGGATGTGTTTTTGTGCGTATTTACTGGGGACACAACAAACAGAGATCTGTGCTTGCAGGGTCAAATGTTGGGTGGGCAACATCAATTAATGTTCTATATCTCCTCACCTATTACCTTTCTGGAAGGATGCTAAAAATAACCTACAGGATGCCATTGTTTGTAGTGTCCATAGTGTCTATCTTTGTTAGATACATTGCTAGGGTGCTATGCTTAACCACTGAAGTGTTTTGTTATTCGCTAGTTATAATGCTGCATTGCCCACAAGTAATTTGTCTAAATGCAGTGTTATGTTTATTTGAAATATATACTATCATCAAACCAGTATTGAACTAAAGTTGTAAGGGAGTTTAACGAAGCTGGATATTGATGACACTTGAAGCTGTATTTCTAAAAACCCTTTTACATGGTTTCATAAGATCATCTAAGACTGGCAAGCCCTGTATTCAAGTTCAATAGATACTTAAGCCTTTAAATATAAATAAACTAGACTATGTATGTGTTATCTTATTACCAATCTTAGTAAACTACTAAAATAAACAAATTTGGATTTGAGTGAGGTTGTATTGGACAGGAAGGATAGTTGTTTTATTTTGGTTCTGGATAAAAGATAATGGAGACTAATAATATAATATGCCCTCTAGCCGCCCAGAGGCCATTTAAAAGGCCATATCAGTTGTTGAATGTTCAATTACATTCCATTTTAAACTGACTAAAATTTTACAGTTTGTTTTTGTGTGCGGTGCGGCTAGAGGATATAACAAAGATTAAGTAATTTTTAGTAGGATAAAACAATAACAACAAAAATGCACATACACTTCCAAATATACACATAACATAACTAGCCTAAGCCTAGTCAAATAAGTTGTACGTGGTGCAAAGGTGCCCATCACACTTGTCACATTACCACATATTTTTTTCAGGTTTAGCAACCCCAGCTACCATGATCATGTTTATGTCAAACGTAAAACATTCTTCTCTCACTCATGTACAATAAGATCATGCTCTAGCTCATGTAGAACCCGTGTGCAAACATTACTCTAGCGACCCCCTTTTTTTTATTTTTTTTTTCGTGGAGAAAACCTGCGCGCCAGGTACCCAATCACCGGGGGATGATTGGGTTATGTGGTATTTCTATCCACTAAAAACTCCATGGTGCTCTGCATCTGCTCTCTCATGCAGGGGATGGGCTATCCTGGAGAGGATCTCATGGTGAATGCACTGGAGACACCCTCGCGCCTCGCCACGTTTGGCTCGTCCTTAGGGCAAGGAAATGCTGTCGCCTTCCCTGGGGTTCTTAAGCGAGTGCCCCGGCCCCCGCCAGAACACTGCAACCCCGATGACCCCTTTAGTCGCCTTCTACGACAGGCGGGGAAGACCATAGACCTATTCTTGTCCAGGCCTACATGGTATCTCTAGCGCCCCCTAGTAAGCGCACGGTCTAAATGAAATGGTTACAAAGTAGTAGTAGGACCGCTGCACCCGTGTGCAATGCACACCCTACACCATGGGTAGGTGCCTCTGAGTTCATGCTGCCAGTACTACACTTTGGCTGTGCATTGATTGTATGACACTACCAAGATAACATATTTGGCTTCTTAGCCACTTGATAAAGTGTGGTGGAATAATCAGAGTAGTTGGTAGACACTGCTCTATAGGCACTACTGTTTGCACTTTCAGTAGTATAATTAAGCACATACATACATACATACATACATTCACGCCTTTATCCCTAAAAGGTAGGCAGAGCACATGAAACTTGTGTTCTCGTACCACCTTAAGCATAAATAATGGTACCAGTTAGGATGCTTTTAGTGAACATGTCCCATCACTACGCATTTAGCACCCCGTTTGGTGTCGGGATAGAATAGCACCACCCACTTTCTTCCTGTGAGTGTCGTAAGAGTTGACTAAGGGAACAGGGTTGAAGTGTGTTGTGGGAGATGGGCTAGCAACCTATCACTGCTTTAATACCCACATTTATGCTAAAAGTGTTATAATTAAGTAACTATATCATTAATATTTCATTTTTTACTTTGATTTTTTGACAAAACTGCTCACAAAATTTTACGAGGTCCGGTTGAGAAATCGGAAATGAGAAATAGCGGGACAGACAAACAACTTTCGGGCCAAGCTGAAGCATAGAACTTCGTTCGCTTTGCTCGCATGTTTGATTACTAGTCATTATTTCAAAAATCAATCTAGGCCAACAGTAGGCTCGAAAGGCTTACGAAATACAAACCTAAATATGTACTCGTAAACTTGAACTTAAAATAAAATAAAATTAAATAGATTTTATAACATTCAAATTTTCTACAATTTTACATCTCCACTTGTTACCATATTCCTTCCGTGTACGGATTAAATGCCAATTATTTTATACATAGGTCATAAGAATGTGTTTCTCCGTTCACAGTGAGGTGTTTAAGGCACTAAATAAGACACGAGGCCTGTACCTGCGCTGGCAGGAGATCTCGAAGGCCCCCGTAGCCCCCAACAGTCCCGAGGCTGAATGGACCTCCACAGAGCTGCGGAACGCGCTGCGAAGCATCGAGTGGGACTTGGAGGATCTTGAAGATACGATTAATATCCTTTTCGAATGGACCATATAGCTATATTAATTATACATGTGTTATTCTCTTTCTAGAGATAGAGATCGGGAGAATTCCACATAATTCTAACTATGTGTTCCTGCACGGCTATCGCAAGCCGGCGCGCGAGTTTTCTCGCGGCGAGATAGACTATCCATCTCTTTCTAATAAGAACACTTAGAATTAGAAGCTCGCGCGCCGTCTTGTGATCAAGAAGCTGGGGCTTTAAGAAGTTAAAAATATCATATACAGTAAGCTGAGTTCGGCTCATTATTTTATTTTACATACTTATTTTTTTTGTTGTTGTTGTTGTTGTCCTAGGACACCCAAGAGGTGCATAGGGCCTTCATAAACTTGCGCCACGCCTTCCTGTCCTGCGCGACGTCTTTCGCCTCGCTCCAGCTGAGTCCGACTGCTCGCAGCTCACTCTTGACTGTTCGCCGCCATGTGTGCACAGGACGTCCACGAATTCGCCTTCCGTCCGGCGGCTTCCTCTGAAAAGCGATGTTTGCACTATTAAGTTCCTTCGAATCGTATGGCCTATCCATCCCCATTTGCGCATCGCGATCTCTATGGCAATGGGTTGTTGGCTGCACATACTCCATAAGTCCTCATCTCGTATGGTCTTTGGCCAGAAAATGCGAAGAATCGACCTCAGGGACTTATTGACGAAAACCTGCAACTTGAACGTCAGGCCCTTCGTCACTTTTCGCAGCCAAAAAGCAAAACTGACTTGACGATTAATCCGAAGAGGGAAACCTTAATCCGGCGCGTGAGCACGTTTGGCTCCCACACGGGCTTGAGTTGGACGAACGCAGCCTTAGCTTTCTTGATCCTGCTGTCGATGTATTCATCCGTACCGTTATGACACTGCCTAGATACATAAACTTGGAAACTTGAGTCTAAGCATACGCCTCTCAGTGCTATGGGATTGGTTGTGCTCGACTTAACCCGTATGTCGACTGTTTTGCGTCGGTTAATTCGCAGCCCCATGACTTCAGCCTCTGCCTGAAGGTTTTCAAGTTTTGCCTCAAGATAGACAAGAATGGGCGAGATTAACCCAGGTCTTCCAGCCAGCTTTTTCCCCAAGATATGCTTCTAGGTGCAAAGACGACGTTTCTCGTGACGTCGTCGAGCAGTATCACGAACAAAAGTGGTGACAGGAGACATCCTTGCTTAACGCCTGCAGATATCTGTATCGGCGCTCCAAGCTCCTTCTCATGCACCACCCCTGCATGTCCCCTCGTATAAGGACCTTATGACGTGGATGATACATAACGGTATTCCTCTTCGGCTTAGGCTTGACCACAACGCACTCCTCTTCACGGTGTCGAAGGCTTTTTTTTTTTTACTTAGCTAAAATGTAATTGCCGTACCAAAATTGAGACCAAAGGGATGGTGCATTGTCTGTTGGACCGTCTGTCACAACCACACCACCAAACTGTTATTCTTTTTTTACAGGGTGTGTAACAATGCCTATAATTTTTTTTGAAATAATATTACTCGCAATAACGCTCATTTGATGTAATTATTGAGTGATATAACAACACTTAATATTACATTCGATATAATTATCATTTTATATAATGATCATTTGATGTACCTAATAACATTTAATATAACATACTTTAAATATAATCCATATTTCCTATAATGAACAAATGATATAATGCTAATTTGTTCTAATGCACAGTTAGCATAATATTTTTTAGTAGACTCCAGGCCAGGTCGGTGTAGGTATGACGACGAGCGAAGCGAGGAGGAGTGTTAGGTTGAACTGCGACCCTACAGCCAGAACTGAACACTTTTTTACTACCTAATATATACTTACATAGTACAATTTGCAGTTGGGGTATATCAAAGGGGGCGCGGTACAATTTTTTTGATGGGGGTGGTGTCATTATGAGACTTATTTTTTATGATGCTATCGTATAGAATACGCTAAAATACGCATATTTTGTATCGGCATTTTTTCTCTAAATTTGATAATTACCGAAATATTGGCTCCCAAATCAGTCATTTAAACGGTTCTGGGATTTAGAAAATTTTTGGTATCGTGAACCGACTCGCATGGCGGATATGTTAGAAGATAGTGGCGGGAGCTCCCGTCTTCGTGGTTATTTTTTTTTTATAAAAGAGCTGAATAACTTAATTGCAACCCGTTTGCTACTCTGACCCAATTTGCAAGTTACTAATCTGTAATAATAAAATCGAAATATTATTCTAAATGATAGTTATGAATGTTATGATATATAACTTGTATATAACATGAGCATTATACCCTATAATGATTATACAAAATAAGTGTTATATCCGATTATAGTTATACAAAATAAACATATATATTTTGACAATATAACCAACGTTTATTATATACAATGAGTGATTATATACGTTGAAAATGTATCAAATGTTGTGTGTGTTGTTATAGCAAATGAAATTATATTATTTATTTTTATACCCATCATTACATTACACACCCTTTTTTAAAATGTCGAATTTCCGGAAAATGTTGAAAGACCATTCCATTTTTTTTTAAATAAAAGACCAGTGATTGACCCCAGTCTCACCTGATGGTAAGCGACGACAGAGCGTAAGATGCAGCTCTGGTTCAGTAATAGCGTATTCACTCTTGTTTTGAAGGTACCTAGATCTTAGTTCTCAGGAAATACAGATGAAGGGCCCGAATTCCATTCCTTAGCAGTTCGCATTAAGAAAGACGAGGCAAATCGCTTCGTGCGAATAAGTGGCAAGCTGACTGCATAAGGATGCATTCGCGCCCCACGCCTGGTCAGGTGGAAATCAGTTGCCTTTCCTGCGCATACTCGTCAAAATGTATCCGATAAAACACCGATAGGCAAGCTACTCGCTAGTTTTGACTTAAAGGTGGAGTCGTTACCAAAGAGTCTCGGCGCTCAACTGAATCCAAGGCCGCTGATACTTGGCGGAACCGTCCCATAGGTGGCCGCAATATTCCATGCACCAGCGAACCTGAGCCTGATACAAGGTGAGAAGCTGTTTGGGTGTGAAATACCGCTTTACCTTAAATAGGACACCAAGTTTTCTGGCTGCAGCTTTAGTCTTGGATTCAATTGTGGACCCGAAGTTCAAGTTTGGTTTCAACTTATACCTAGGAGCTCTAGGTGGTCTGTTACAGATGCGGATACATTTTGGAAAACAGCGGCCAAAATCTTGGATTCAATTGTGGACTCGAAGTTCAAGTTTGGTTTCAACTTATACCTAGGAGCTCTAGGTGGTCTGTTCAGATACGGATACATTTTGGAAAACGGTGCAAAACACGCCTGTGTCTTGGAAGTATTGAAACAAACTAAATTATCGGTCAGGAGTCCAGGGCCAAGTTCGTCCAACCCACCATATATCAAGGGATTAGAACTGGTCCGCGAATCGGCAAAATAACTCTCCGTGACTGTGTTGTCATCTGCATACCCTAAAATTCCGGGCTTAAGCCATTTTTCCATTCACGTGTTATGCCATTTTTGTTTTTAAAGTTTTTTTGTATAATTCGAAGTACCTATTCATCTTTGTTGTATGTCAATCCTATACAAAAACAACCAAAAAATGTACTATATTTAGTTATCATGTATTTGAATCTCACATTGTAACTAAGCAATTTTTTTTATTTCTTTAAATTTTAGTTATGCTGTTACTGCGAAGTGTTTTTTTGAGTACTTTTCTTTTCGCCATTTTTACTTTGCGAATTTATTTTTTTGTCAAGCACTAGCAAGACGCAATAGCGAATGACTCATAGATGGCGAACCGTCTATAGAACTCCATCGAATCTATCAAGCACCTTAATGTACCTAATATGCACCAAAGATGTGCGAAGCTGTGTTTTGATTTATTTGACGCTTAACTGTCAAGTGGCTTAAGTGTGAAATATGTGATAACACGTCTTCAACATCTCTCGTGGATGTGGATTCATTCTTAATCAGCTCTTGAAGAAAAACTATGCCAAAGTAGATCATGTTTCCTACAATTTGTTTATGCCTTGCAGTGGAGGCATAAAAAATTGTTACGCGTCATTTTTTAAACAGCCGAACGTAGGTATTTCGTCATTTTTGGTTAATTCTGAATTTCTTTCGTATTTTGAAGCTTCGTACTCATGAATGATACTGAGTTTTTTTATCCATCACGGTGGCAAACAGGCCTGCTGGGCGCTAAGCAGACGCCTTAGCCTGTGGACGCTTGCGACTCCAGAAGAGTCACAAGCGCGTTGCCGACTCTTTATTGATTTGAGCACCCTCGGTAGCTCAGGCGACCTTACCACCAGGAAAACAACACCACATGCCTACAGAGCAAATGCTGTTATTATATTGTCATTTCTCATGCTCTAAAAGTTCGTCTTTATGCTGTGCGTAGGCGACATAAAGTTGCTTTTTATGCTCTAGAGCCTAAAGTAAAATCTTCGTCGAAGACTAAGGCAATCGGTCCAACAGCCACACGAGCAACTAACTTCATAGAACCAACTCTTTTTTTTAATGTTTCGTTAGTATTCTAAGACCAAGGCAAGGATACCAACATCCAAAGTACACAATAAAACTTCATGAAAAAAGATTTTCATTTCATTTCCTCGCTATCGAAGTGAAAAGTAGAGTGTACAATTCGTCCATAAAACCCATTTTACACTCGATTTTATATAATTCTCTAAACGCCTCGCGTAAAATGGTGCGCTTTATGCACTTGTTGTACAATCTACTATTGCGGTATTCTGTAAATAGGATATACTGCACCAGTTGGGCTGCTCCTATATGATCGATATCTCATTCCGCTGTGACATGCCCGGCTAAAAATGATATGTACGAGTACATGAGAGCTTCGAGACAACTGCCAATAAATACAAGAATAAGAGCGGTCACTCGGCGACTTTTTGCGGTGATGCAATTGCGCGACTGCAGCGCGACACTAGCCATCGGTCACCTGTATCACGTTTGTATCGCAGCAAAAAGATTTGTGCAGTCGAGTGCAAAAATAGGTATCGATTTAATCCCCTCATAAATATGTACAGTCAAGTGTTAAAATATTTATTTATTTAAATAAATAAATGGGTGCATACAACTTACTCATAAATATGTCCCATCGATCTTATGTCACTGGGTCAAGGTTTTGGTACATATTTATGAATGGATTAAATCGATACCTACCTATTTTTGCACTTGACTGTACGACAACCTTAATCCGCTGACATATGAGCGATGGGTATATATGAGTAAGTTGTATGCAACCAAATTTGTACACTTGACTAACCGATCTTATAGGTAACAAAATTCCTTAACTCTATACTCACGCATCGTAGAGAAGAATTCGTCCAAGTTCAAGATCGATAATAAGGAGATCTGCGACAGACGGACATTCATCGAAGCGACTAAGCAGGAGGTGAAGGTAAGCCCTCAGAACATTAATTTCTAAAGTAATTGATTGAATCAGGGCATTATTTTGCGGAATACGGTGGTTGCAACGGTAATAAAACATTTACATTACCATTTTTATTGTTGATCAGCGATTTACTCATTTTGAGCGTAGAAAGTTCACGTTTTTCATCCGTAATTTGTTTTTATATCTTTACAAACTTGGTATTGACAGCGGTTTGAAATCAAAAAAAGTTGCTGTCAACATCCCAACTCCATGACAAGTTACTCGCGTAATATGCTTTTGCTTTTCATTGTAAAAACGTGGCCAAAAACATTACACTTTAATGATAATGTACGTTACAACAGGTAATGAAAGGCAAGATGAGCCTCAACAGGGACCGCGACAACGACGGCACGAGCGAGCCGCTGCTCGGCGAGGAGAGCCCCATGCACTTCGGCAACACCTGGACGTCCACGCCCAAGTACTCCAAGTACTCGAAACTGGCCAGCCAGACCGACAGGTAAGCTTATCACGACAGGTAATGAAAAACAAGATGAGCCTGAAAAGAAACCGTGACAACGACGGCACGAGCCAGACCCCCAGAATGAGAAGTTTCGCATGATTGGACTCTGATACTCCAAGTATACACTTGCCAGCTAGATCAAAAGGGGAACACGCAAAAAATCCGGTGAGTCATTTGTCTGACAGCACCCTTATTCGAAAATTTCAAAATGCCATGCCATTATCCTCGAAACAAAACCCTGTACATAGATGATTTTATAGAATATATTAGAGAAGTTAGTTAGGTACGTAGTGGTCTAGACCTCCTTCAAACTAATACGAACCTTAGAGAAATAGCTAAATACAAACAGCGTTTAATTTTCCTTGCTTTAATAATCAATACCACTATTTGATCTCTGTCCCCAGCCCAAACAGATTCGACGTGTACGACAACGACATAATGTCGATGCAGGACAAGATGCTCGTGAACCAGAGCGACCAGCTGCAGGTCATCAGCAACTCCGTCGGGAACCTCAAGACTGTGTCCAAGCAGATCGGGATTGAACTCGATGAGCAGGCCGGGTAAGTTTTTTTATACCGATGGAAAACTTTCAGCCTTATGATGAGCGGTTACCTAAGCTTGCAACTACAAGGGACTCGCGTGCGCGCCGAGTCTTTAAAAACCTGTACAATGCTTTACTGAAGAACCCCAAACTGTAGTCCCTCGGGAAAGCAGCAGGGAGCCCGTTCCACAGCCGGAGCGTCCGTGGGAGGAAATTCTTCTGGAACCATGCCATGCGCGACCATTTAGGTTCTTGATTAGGGTAAGTAAAGTTTGTCTTTATTCCGAAGAGATTCGTCAACGGCATCATGCTGAAGCATAGTGTGATAGTGAGATATAATGACTAGGTGATCAGTGTGACCTAAGGATCAGGTGATCAGCACTCGCGACGGTGCCCTAGTGCCGATGACCCGGGTGAGTTTTTGTCTCTAGCCGAAACCGGTTCCACAACATCAACCCCTTGATCACCGGTATTTTCTCCTATAGTAAACCAGAACGACCAGCTGCGATTAGCCCCTCCAACATCGACCCAGAGAGAACCAGTGAATTATACCGGTACCTGTCATAAAAAAAAGTCCTCAATGGGGTAGTCGACAACAGTGAAAATAAATTGTTTTTTCGTTAGCAACAGATAAACATTACGAAAATACTCGGAGAGTATCGATCGTTCACTTATATTGGCTATTTTAAGATTTTTATATTCATAAAAACGAACAATAAGAACGTTTGATTGTGACGTCACAAGTATAATAATAATAATAAGCCCTTTTATCCTGAATTACTACGGTATGTCTAGACATTTGATTATGTGGAGTTATATAATGTCCCGTAGTTCAGTGTGCCTCTTGGCATAGGCCTCCTCCAACATCTTCCATTGAGTTCTGTCTTGTGCTACTCTTCTCCAAACGTTGCCAGCTGTGAGTTTTAGATCGTCTTCCCATCTTGTTCGCTGGCGCCCTCTGCTTCGCTTGCCATCTCTGGGGTACCAGTCAGAAACTATTTTGCTCCATATATCGCGAGGATCTCGGATCATGTGACCCGTCCATCTCCATTTTTGTTGTTCTATTCTAGAAGTTATGTCCGCAACTTCGGTTATTTCTCTAATTTTGCTACTTATAACTTTTTCTTGTTTCCTTATTCCTGTAACACTCCTCTCTATGGCCCTTTGACAGCGTTCCAACGTCACAAGTAACCCCCTACAAATTCCATACTAACGGAGCGTTTTCTACGTTTCATAAAAAGAAGCTGATTTGATATAAGTCAAATACCGTATTCGCGATGTCTTTAAGTATTCCAGAATTGTATTTAGTGTATGACAAGCGAGTCGTGTCTCAAAAAATAACGCCAATAAAAAAAAACTTATGAAATTCATACGGCGTAATAGTTATTTTATACTCACAAAAATTAGAGCCAGTTAATAGTTAACTGTGAGTTGAATGTGAGTTCGTTGAGAGTTATTGTATGGAATAGCTGTTTTTTTGACGATGGAGCAGTTGGTCTCATGGGAAATGTTGTTCAGTATGACCATCTCATTTGGTCATTCCGGATCATGTCCCCGAAAACACCCAGTATTGTTATCTAGTACCCTTACCCTCACCCACATATATTGGAATGATTGTTAACATGATCACCGATACGTTCCAGTATGCTGGACGACCTAAACACGGAGCTCGAGAACGCGGACTCCAAGCTAGACTCCACCATCAAGAAGGTGGCGAAAGTGCTCCACATGAATAATGGTAAGCGATTCAACTGATTTTTCGGTCATTAACAGATAAAAAAACTAAAAACTGAATGAGAACCTATAGAAACTAACCATATAAAACTTTGGGTACGTTGCATAATTTCGAATATCAAAATTACCACGCAATAAATTCCTGAAACACCAATTCGAAATTCATGTTTTATAATGTATACAAATTCCCTTAGACGTATGACGTTTTGTCATATAAAGAATAGGAATCATGAAATGCTTAAGATTTAGCAAGTGTTGTTCTGACCCTAGAACAATCACTTGTAGGAATTTTATATGTAGTATAGTAAACTTGAATTTCGATTGTAGACTTCATGATAAGTACCCAAAACTTCGCAGAAAAATACAAAAACCTTTTTTTTTCAGATCGACGCCAATGGCTGGCAATCGGTATACTGCTCGGTCTATTAGTTATAATCCTAATATTGTTTGTTATAATATGAGGCCAAGACTGTGACGCGGCCTGCCTCGCCGAACATGCTGACACGCTCTAACCTCCGTAGCCAATACATTCGAAGGCCCTCTGTATTAGAATTCCAATCCCACTTCTGAACTCACTCGCTTGTGTTTATTTCTTGTGAACAGTAGCGAGAATGTGTTTTTTAGCATTCATATTATTATATTTAAATTTACAGAGCACCGTTTATAATGTATAGAGTATAGTGAGTTTTTTTTATGACGTACGTCATAAGATTAAAATTGACATGTGAAAAAGTTTTTTCACTAAACCTGTAACATTATTTGTTTATGTTACATTATTAATGGCATATTTAACTTAAATTAAGCATTAAAAACTTAATGTTAAATAACAATAAAACATACTAATTATTTATTCTAGTCCATCTGTTGAATATTTGCTGACTAGGGGATTGATAAATGTTACATTTGGGTATGGTATAAGTACTTATTTCTTGTGGAGACTGAACGATACTTAACAGCACAAGAGAACAGGTGTCACTGATAATTTGCTTCAAACCGGCCTTTAGACCTGGCTCAATGCATTGCACTAACTGCACTCGCACTCACTGATTAGAGCGAGATGGTTTATCTCCTCTCCACCACTTAGCACTGCCTTTAGCCAGGTCTAAAGGCCGCTTCGGGTGCGTCTACTGAAATCAGATTTTAAGAATAGTTTGACAGTTCTCAATGGGATGACAGTTACCGGCGCCATATTTATTAACTGTCACGTCAGATGTGGTTTCCGGGAAAAAGTACCGCTCTGTCGGTAGAGTTTGGCTACTGCAAGTTGAATCCAGTATATTTTTAAACAGCCAAATTATGTACAATGTCGTTTTTTGGCCTAGTTTGATTATCGGGATACTTGCTAATTTATTCCCCTCTAAAAGAGGACATGGTTTAAGTTACTAAGCTGAAAAAAAGCACCGTAGTAAAGACACTTGCGATAATCGATAATCAGAATCGCGTTGCAAAGCCTGTATTGATTTGACGATTCGGAGGATCTATAAATATTCTGTCATTGTATAAGACCTTGTTTATAAGAGATTAAGCAATTGGTCGTTGCAACATAATATAAACGGTGACTAAACATGTGAATTTAATATAAATATAAATCAGTAATTGTATTTTTGTAACATTCCACAATGTATCTAGAAAACGCACACGTACTGAGTGCGTTCTAAACTTATCACCTTAAAATCATCTCTGATCAAACTGTCAAATAATACCGTAAATAAATTATTATATTAGATATCGGTTCTCATACGAGAAAATAGGTACACATGTAAAATGTGTTAGTACCATATCGCTATAACTTATTGATCGAAATCTGTAGGTCTCAAATGATAAGGTAAAGTGAAAAGGTAATGGAGCGCATATATACTAAGCCATGGTATCATAGGGGATAAATGTCCCACGTCCCGTGGTTTCCGTATCGCCAGCGACGTCAAACCAAAATAATGGTACTTGCATATCCTGTCCTCTGTCGTATAAAACCGATGTTTGGCAGCTAGAAATTTCGAATCATGACATCCCGCTCGCCGTATAGCACGTGCTCTTTCGCTCCTAATGCGATCGGGTTTAAATCCGAATTTACCGGACCGGCAAGTAACAGGCATGGTCAGCCGAAATCGCGCGAGTTCGCTATACACGCTTGGCAATAAGCCGAGCGAAGTCCGGTGTCGCTGGCGACATGTGTAGCGGGACATTTGCACCCTAGTGTATCCCTGGCTTTATGCCTACTTTTGTATGGTTGGCAAACAGAATAGTAACTAAGAATTCAAATATAGTCCAAGCATACATAGTATTTACTATAAAATGACTCAAAACTACCTTTAGTTTGACTGTAAAGTAATTATACCCCAACAGTTTCTAGCAATCTTCTCACTTCCTACTGTTGTAGATGTAATGTTTAAATGTCGAGCGAAAAAAATTACTCGTGAAATTTACATGATTATTTTAAATACTGATGGTCCCTTCACATTTAACGCGTGAGCAGGGAAAAAAAATACGCATACGTAAATGGGTCAATCAACTATTACTTGTTGTTATTATCTCCCGTTAGCCAAAGACAATACGACAAACTTTTTTAGAAAAATTGTTACGTCATGAAAATCTAACAAGCTAAGAAGATGACTCTTCAAAATAGGGGTCGAAGATGACAAAAAACCCAACATTTGGAGGATTCGCAGTTTTAAAAAGTGACCCGGAGACGTATGCATGGCAACTAGTGACGTGACAGAAAAAAGATGATTCACCCAAATACACCTTGTAATCTTGATAAGTCTTCGGAGGGTAAGGTTTTTTCGCTGGATAGTATAGTTCTTGCAACGAAAGTTGAGGCGAACGCTATAACTGCTATTGTAACACCCGGGTATTTGAAAATATGTACCAAGTGCGGGTTGGTGGAAAATAATCTCAGTAGTTTCTTTGCAAACTACTCAGAATGCCACCTCCGGTCACATGTTAATTTAGAGTTGATGATAGTAATATTGTTCCTAACCTCAACTTTCCTGGCGCGGACCATACGGCTGATAGCCTGAAGAATTTTATAATAAGCCAATAGAGGGCGTTATATAGTAGTGAAAAATCGTAAAATTATTTTATTACATTGACTTTAAGATATGTATAAACGCCAAAGTCAGATAAATACAGTAATCATGAGAAGCTCCATTTCAGTTGCCTTTTTATGAAAAGAAAAATGTTCGAGAACAATTTTTTTTAATGTGGTACTTACTGTTTTGCCATCGGACCTACGTATCTATACAACAGTCGAAAAAATATGTCCAAGAGGAAGAATATTTTGTGACGTGTTTTGGATAGCTGAGCGCTGACGCTGAGGCGCGGTTAGGGAAATACATTTTGGAATTCGCTTTGACAATCTAGTACTTAAACGAATCATGTGCGAGGTCATCTATGATGGGTTGTGGTTCTAAGATGGTCATCTATGATGGGTTGTGGTTCTAAGATTAATGTTGAATATCCACTAGGATAAGAAAAATATATGTTTTCATATATTTGGCACCTCGCCTGCTTGCCAGTTTGGTGTTGTATAGATGAAAACACAGCTTAGCACATCTCTGATCGATACTCACCATAACAGTGGTATCCTGTCATACCAATACGGTATTTGACAAAAGTCAAATCAGCTTCTTTTTATGAAAGTCAAAAACGCTCCGTTAGTATGAAATTTGTAGGGATTACTTTCTTGTGACGTCACAATCAAACGGCCTTATTGTTAGTATTTTAGAATTTAAAAAACTTAAAATGGCGAACTTAAATGAAAGATTCATAGTTTCCGAGTATTTTCGTAATTTTTATCAGTTGCTAATGAAAAAACAAGTTATTTTCACTGTTGTCAAATACCCTATTGGACTCATTGAACTGGTCAACTAACCAGTCGATGTAACTGTTACAGCCATGTTATGACGAGGTCATATCACTCCTAAAGTTGGACCTATGATTACTTAGATATCTACGGCCGTATTCATAAACGTCCTACAAGCCTGTTTTAACTAAAATGGCGTTAAAATTCGTATGTCCTTATCTGACACTTTGACATTTGTGTTCGTAAGAAAGGGACAAAGCACATTTTATTTAGCAGAGGCATTTTAAGTTTTATGAATAAGGGGGCTATACTCTAAGCCAGGGGTCACCAATTAGTTTCGCTCAGGGTCCGTTTTAAGAAATGAAATGACCATCGCGGTCTGCACAACATTTTACAGGAAAAAAAATGCGGGGGGATACATTTTTATTTAATTACGTAGGTACTCTGTAGTGCAAGTTGCTGTGTTATCGCGGTCCGCACAAAACGGGTCGGCGGTCCGGATGCAGACCGCGGTCCGCCATTTGGCGACCCCTGCTCTAAGCCCTAAGGCTTAGAAGGTTACGGCCGTATTCATAAACGTCCTACAAGCCAGTTTTAACTAAAATGGCGTTAAAATTTGTTTGTCCTTATTGATATTTGTGTTCGTAAGAAAGGGACAAAGCACATTTTATTTAGCAGAGGCATTTTAAGTTTTATGAATAAGGGGGTTAGAGTCTAAGCCCGCAACCTATCGTGTAAATGGCGTAAATTGTGCAAGGTATATTTCCCCTGTCAAAATCACGACACGACATATTGTAAATTTGTACACAGTTCTTACAATTCTTGTGTCTATGGGTAAATTTAATGAATTTCCTTCGACCACAGAATGAGGAAAATCAACTTGCAAGATTCGTTTACAAAGTTTGTAATTGTAAAGCGTGAATAAATAAATCTTAGCCTAACTTGTTATATTTGGCTGTTAGATGCTTACTAATTTAGATATCTGGGTCAATCAACTTTTTCTTGTTGTTAATCTATCCCGTTAGTCAAGAGACAATATGACCAAGTTTCTTAGAAAAATTACATATAACTAGACATCTAACAAGCTTAGAAGATGGCTCCTAAATAAGGGGTCTAAAATATCAATAAAACCCATAATTTAACCCGCAAAATCGAAGTTTTAAAGTGACCCAGGAGACCATGGCAACTAGTGACAGAAAAAAGTTGATTCACCCGTTTACCGTTTTCCTCACGGTTATATTACCATCACAGTTTATCTAGCTGTCTCTTTCTTCCTATATTGGTGTCTTTTCATGATTCACAAATTAGATGTTAATGTATTAATTTATATCTTATTTTATACATTCACCTGGTGTATTAGGTGTCTAAACGTTAGATTTAGTGTTTATGTAATTTATTAAATGGCGCAAATCTGAAACATAGGATATATATTATTGTGTCGATACACGTGAAAATTGCCCAAATCCCTGGGTCCGTATGAGGTAAACGTCAAATCAGTATAAACTGTTGTAAAAGTCGGAACAATAATTAGATCCATGATTTTGATGATCTGATTTATGTTAGACGGGGCTTATAATCTCCAGCACGAAAGAAGAACCCATTCGAGCAGGTTCACTAGTGCCCATGCTCGGATAGCATGCATCGCCCCGCGTCGCCCCGTTGCTATGGGTACACGCGCTCCACCTCACATTACGCCCGATAACCGACTACAGAGGCTCTAGTATAAGTTTTACGGAAACAAAACTACGATCGCGTTTGCGTTTTACCCTCAATTTGTATGGGATTTGACAGCTAAACGCGAACGCGGTCGTAACGTTTTGTTTCGGTAAAACTTATACTAGAGCTTCTGAGCCATTTATATGTCGCAACAACTCGCATGCGAGTTTTATTACATTGCAGGGTTTGATTGAATTCGTCGTATTTCGCTAGCCCGCAGCCCCGCAATGTAATGAAAATCGCATACGAGTTGTTGCACCATGTAAATGACCCTTACTGCGCAGTCATCTAGATCAGCTGTTAAAATCAAGGAACTAATTATTATCCGTCTCGAATAATCAATCGTGATTCTTTTGTTTTGAGGATGGGGGCAATTTTGACATGCGTCGACTTTGTACTCGCGATTATGTTTCAATGTCTATAATAGTCTGGTTTTCCTTGATGTGTTGTCGTTTGGATGTTGAGGGTTGAGAATGAGACAATAATGTCCTCGTTGCCTGAGACGTTGTTCTAAGGTCTGTCGGTTACCTTAGTTAGATTTGTTTTCTGTGCAAAAAAAACCTTAAACTAAAATATGGAAAGTGATTTTTAAAGTTTTTGCGGGAAACAGATCACTAAGGGTGGTATTACACTTGTCCAAGATCTTTGTTCAATGTGCATTGCGTCTCACTCACTTTTTAAGCAAAATGTGAGATGCAAATACGCACACACAATCTGGGGGTAGTGGGTTCGAACCCGGCTCGAGCCACTGGGTTTTTTCAAATAAGAAATATCATTTGATATTTAACAGTGGCATTTCGGTGAAGGAAAACATCGTGAGGAAACCGGTCTAATCCAAATAAGGACTAGTTTTCCCTCAGGGTTAGGTCAGATGGCAGTCGCTTTCGTAAAACTAGTGCCTAGGTCAAATCTTGGGACTAGGTGCTAAAGCGGACCCCGGGCTCCTTTAGGGCACAACCGGGAATAACGCTAGGATGTTTCGGTAACCGGTCCTCTAAGATTTGAATACTGTGCGTAAATAAAGTTCTTGGTTTTGGAAAGGTAAGTTTAAGTAATATACAAATTTTCATACTGTCGTGTTTATTCGAATTAAAAACATTTAGCAAACGGTTTTTTCGTAAAGGCACCAAGAACATGAGCGTGCAATCCTTAAGTCTATTATATTACAATACAAACATGTGTGAGATATCAATTAGGTATCAGGCTGACAGGCCATCTCAATGCTCAGGTTTGAAAGAACGACAGCCAAAACACTCCAAGAAATTTCAAACCTATTCGATTAACGTCATAACCCAAGATATGTTTTTATTTGATATTCTTAATGTAACCGAACACTCCTTAGGTTAGTTGGGGTAAGATCGTCGCGAGCTCAACGTGGTCATATGCATAAAACGAGCGTGAAACGAGCGAGTGCCCTGAATAATAGAAAACCTTTCTAAAGTCAAACTGAGACGGACTTACCCCGTGTGCGATCTTACCCGTTACATTACGCATATTTGTCCTTGTAGGCTGTGAATTTGCCACAAAGTTTTATATTATTGTAATCTTGTGGCCTAATTAGTTGTGTTATTGTGACATTGCATAAATATCTGTTATAATTATACACTACATATATTAATAGCATGTTATTAATGTCATCGCGATCCCAAAAGTCTTAAAATAAACTTATTTTGTTTACGGACATATTTTGACTCTTTTATTAAACTATAATCATCGGCGTTTAAGTAATTAAGATAAGGTGAAGTTAATATTGTACGTCTTGTACAGTCTACTACCTGTTTTATCTAGGTGAAAGGTTTTGTAGTTGACTGTACCCACGGCATACAGCGTACATAATTCAAACAGCATTTCCATCTAAAGAGAAGTTAACGGTAATAACGGGAGGACACCAATGCCTTACCAATTGACCTAGATAACTAGGTAGATAATCAGAAACTTTTATATAACAACGTATTTATTCCGGTATAAGTTTATTACAGTTTTTCTGCCGGCAATACGCTACATCGAAGCCTTAAGTTAAATACAAAGTACAATTGATAATATCTGTACAAAACCCAGTTAAGAAAGATCTGAACACGCTATTATATTACTATCCGTATTTTCCTTTTCAGCTCACACGGATAGAAAACCGCTACCGCGTAACGCCAATTTCCTCCGTTCGTACACCCTCTCTCGAATGAGGAAGTGCGATAGAGATAAAGATACACGAACAAACGAAGTTTAGCCGCTCTGGTGTATCGATACGGGAACAAGATGTCGGATATATAGGAATACCCCGCAAGGTACCTCCGCTTGTCAAATTATCATATTTAGGTCGGTATTTTGTAGGATTCACCTCGGCGTTTGTCTTTTTTTCCGAGCCTAGATTATGCTCTAGGGGCGAATATCCACCAGCGACGTGCGAAGCTGTGTTTTCATAATATGTTTGACACCTAGATTATCTCTGTGGGACAGGGCTGGATTTGGAGGAAGGCAGGTGGGGCTGATGCCTCGGGGCCTCTGCAGGAGATAAATCTCTATTGTGGTGGGCCCTCTCTCTCTCCGCTCCTTTGTATTTATGTATGTAAATAGGTACTTTATTGTAGGTACACAAGACACTGGTAAAAATACAGACAAACTAGGTTAAGTCGGTACAAAGGCAAACTTATCCCTGTAATAGATCCTTTCCTGTGTTGCCCCAGGGCCTCCAGACCTCCAAATCCCGCCCTGCTGGTGGGTATTCATTTATTCACCCTTAGGTCTTACTTATTACCGAACTGATTAACTGATTTCTTCAGTAGACGACGAAAAGTCAGTGATGACGCCGTCGTACATGCTTTTGATCACGGCTTGTTCCTCGTCGGAATACAGGGCGTTCATGATCTTTATTTGTGCCCAGTTTAGACGCATATCTGGCTCAAATAATCTGAAATTATAATGTACATCATAAAATAACATCCGACGCTACCTCAATAAGCATATATAAAGTTTAAAAACGTGTACACCAACTACGGAAACCTAATAGAAAAAAAAACTGTTCTTTTTTTCACACATAAGGTAGGCAATGTTACCTGGAGCATAATTACGAATCGATTGACACCTAAATACCCTTATCACGAAACAAATTATTTGATTAAATATTTTTTGTTTTCGTGTTATTATATCGATTGACACCTCATTGGAACACACGTAAACACAAAACATAGCCGGCTAAAAACGTATCCTTTCCTTTCGGCTCTACCGTAGTCGGGACAAAATCCACGGTAAAGCGCCCCATGCGGGATACCTACGATGCGGATAATACATAAACTAAATATTTACAGAAGTACGCAATAAGAAATAAGATGCCTCCGCGTGGATTGCAAAATAGAGTCACCCCAAGGGATCGCGACCCGCAGGTTGAAAAACTGACTGACTAGTAAGCCATCGCTATAATGGACGCAAAAGCACGTTAGCTGGCCGGTTATATTCCGCAACCGGACTTACCCCCATTCACAGTTGTTTGACAAAGTTTTATGTTTCTTAAACATGCAATGAAGTATTGACGGTATGTTTTTTCTATATAATAAGGCTGCGCAGTAACATGTTTCCGGAGCAGAGAACGAAATGTCCATAAAGGAATGGCATACAAAATTGAAGGTGAAGAGCAGAGTAGGTACTATCGACAACACAGCTAACTGACCATCCCTGCGCTTTATGTGCATTGTAATAAGGTTATATATAAATAAAGGATGGTCAGTTAACTGTGTTGGCGTTTGTATCTAACTCTCTTGTTTCATTGTCAATTTGTGACAAACTCATGGCGTCCAGACTCTTAGGCCAGGCGCGCACTACGATTTTTGTCGTGCATAATCGTCGCAAAAATGCAACGTATGATGCAATGCAATGCGCGCACTGACATATAAACACATACTTACGTTGCATTTTTGCGACGCAATTATCGCACGAAATAAAATAGTAGTGCGCGCCTGGGCTTATACCTATCCGAATACGAGTATATATATATATTTAGATCATGTAGGTATTTACTTGGCCGGCAATTCGTATTTTCCCGGCCTCTGATTACTACAGAGGCCGGGAAGTAAGGGTTTGCCGGCCGAGTAAATATAGACGGCCGAGCGTAGCGAGGTCGGATAGTTATGAGGCTGGCAACCCCTTTTCACGCCGAGGTATGTATAGGGCTTTTCTCAAACATGCAAGGAAATAAATAAAAAAACTCCAAGAATCAAACTTCAATTTTCACGGCTGAACGCCGTGATCCTGTGCCACAAATTATGGAATGGAAATTAAAAAAGACCATCTTGCAGGCCTAGGCCTCCAATTTTATATGAAATGCCATTACGGGTCTCTTGTCTCGCTGCGCCCGAAACGTGACACTTCGAAGCCCATTATGAAGAACACAACGTCAATATTTCATTGCATGATTGAGAAATGTACTTTTGTGTAACTTACGGACTGACGCACTCGAAGAAGCGTTGGTTCCTCTTATTGTTCAGCATATGTGTGATTATGCTGAAGCCCGTACAATTGGTCCACTGCGCATCGGGAGCCATCAGCATTCCTTGCACGCGGCCCGACTCGCAGATCACCGGCGCTCCGTAACTGCCCTGTGACGTCAGCTAGAGTATACAGTGTGCCACAATGGAAGGTCACCCCAGGTTCAACCCTTGTCATGCCACCCTAATGTAACAACTGAAATTGAACCATATGAAAAACTCCAAGGTCAAATATCGAATGCATTATTTTTCAATGTTCCATATTCACAAGATTAATTTTCAATTGTTACTTTGAGCTTGCCGGCACTAATGATCCACATTATGAGTACTAGGTACTACTAGGTGGAAAAATGCTGCTACACGTAGCGTTGCTTGTGCTCGAATAGACCGAATGGGTTAAGTAAATATATTGTAGTACATTGTGCAACGAGGTCGGTAAGACATTTTTTTTAACGAACAAGAGTATATTAGAAGCCCAACGAAGGCGGAGGAGATGGCTAGAGGAATAAATGCGGTTTTAAAGTATGGTGGCCTACTTGGTGTATCTAGCTTTAAAATGTTTATAAGTACAAGTTTGGTCCTAGCAGGTTAAAGTATTTGCCGTTCGCTATGTCACATACATTTATGTCATACGTAGTATACGTACCTATATCGGTATGTACTTACGTGACAGGGCTGGGCAATGTAGTCCGGCTGAAATATTTTTAGTGTAAGTAAGTGGGTTGTCATTTATTTTAAAAGTAGAAACTTACAAAAAACACTCGTTCAACATTTAATTTTACCACTGTCAGCGTTTTTGAAATGTATATCCATGACAAATTATAGATTTCTATAGATATTTACCGGAAAAGTATGGAAAATACCCAGTGTTGCCGAGGCGGTTCACGATAACTCATATTATGTGAAGTATTGACACAAGGCGCTCATGGTGCCAGGTCATCACCATTATCAGCCAGTGTAAGCCTTAACAAGCTATACAAGCAGTGGCAAGGCAGGAGACGGCGTCTATCATGTTCATGGCTTTGTAAGCCAATGCGGGAGCGGCATATATCTATGACATGACCGCAAGCCTGACAGGTAAAGGTTTGATCACACAGCTGCGCGACGCCAGTGGGACGCGTTGAGTGTTATCTGTGTCCGACCTTTCGGTGCGCAGCGATCGCGTGGATTCACGTCTCTGTGTGGCCAAGCCTTAATTAGTTACATTGTGAGTGATATTTTTGTATTTTTAACCCCCGACGCAAAGAGAGGTAAGCATAAGTTTAACGTCTGGGTATCTGAGTATCTGTCTGTGGTATCGTAGCTCCCAAACGGATGGACCGATTTGAATGCGGTTTTTTTTGTGTCATAGATAATTTTATCCCGAGTGTTCTTAGCCATGTTTCATGAGAATCTGTTCAATCTGTTGTTTGAAATGAAAATGTCGGGGGTTTTGTTCTTTTCTAAGTTGTAGTTATTAGTTGTATATATAGCAATGACACCTACGTCTCTCAAACACATAATGTCATTCTTAAAGAACTTCTTGCTGTTCCCGAGCGCATCTGTTCGCTTCTCGTATTTAAGTGTCAGCGTGCCACAATACACTTCTTTGTCGGCCACGATCAACTGCTGGAAACGCAGGTACCTTTGCAGTATGAATTTAGGTCCAGGGAATATCTTGTCCTGAAACGTATCAAAAGCTTAACAAAGATCCTACGTATATTATACCTAACTTGAGATTATTTTAGTTGGCCGAATTGCATCAAAATAGGTATAGTCCATTCAAAATGCAGCTGTACCGTCCAAGGTTCGAATTTCAATGACAGTTTTATAAAACAACATTATCCGGCCACATTTAATACCTAATCTCCACTATACCTGGGCGACCGAGCTCGGCGTTTATCGTGTTTTTCAGAGAGAAAACGAGTTATTTGTGACCTAGGCTAGATTACTTTAGCCCCCGTAAACCCCTATATCCCTATATCTCATCGACATCCTTATAGCCGTTTCCGAGAACGAGATTACAACAAATACATATAATTAATTGACCGTTTAATAGTATAGGTTATAACTTATATTATATGATAGAAGAGTATCGTTACCCCTGTGTAGAAGAAGTGCCATCCAATCACCATACACTCGTCCTGAAAGTCAACCATGTCTTCCCCTTTCCAATCCACTCCGACGGCTCGCAGGGGCTCCTCCGTCAACAGATCCGGCACTTTCCTCCGCAGCAGTAGCAATGCTGCCGATTTCTGCAATAAGTACGCCCTGGGACCTATTTCCATGGGAACTGGAAACGTCAGAGTTATAAGAAATTCATTCTTATAAAAAATAATACAAGCTCAGAATTCAGGACCCCGGGCTCCTTTAGGTCACAACCGGGAAAAAGGCTAAGAGGATGATGAAGCTTAGAAGTATTTTTATTGCCTACTTTTGTAACACAGTCATAAATTTATTAAAACGATTTTAATTGCGACTTTGTGAAGGCTTTCCGAGATGCCGAGCCTAGAGCATTATGGAAACCAGAGAAGCACAACTGACGCCATGATGCGACGCATAGATCTACGCTCCTCTTTTAAATAGGACACAGGAGTCGCGTCGCGAGTCGTGCGCAAAGCGACTTGCCAGCAAGTTGTGCTTATGCCCAGTAGGTATTAAAATAAAAACAGAAAAAAATTACGAATCGGCTCATCAATGACGGACGTAAAAAAAAAAAAATACAACCGAATTGAGAACCTCCTCCTTCTTTTTGAAGTCGGTTAAAAAGGCGTAGGTCAGGTCTAGGTTGACGGGTCCCACATAGGGACAGCTGCTGGCGGAGTCGCGGAAGTGTGCGCAAGCGTTCCCGTGGCTCCGCCAAACGGCAGTGCGTAGAACACCGTGGGGTTTTAGACGGTAGTCCGGGCGGTTCCCGGGAGTCCGTCATACCCGGCCTGGATGGGGATCCAACCGGGCGGGATGCAAAAAGCATTTCCCCACGAAAAAAAAAAAAAAAAGGTCAGGTCTAGGTACCTGACCTACGCTTTTTTAACCGACTTCAAAAAACTTACGGGATCGGGTTCCCTGGCACGGTTTTAGGTTTGGGTTCTCACTATAATAGCAGCCGCTCTATGTAGCTTCTGCCCGCGACTCCGTCCGCGTGGAACTCGTTTATATCGCAGCTCCATACAAACTTTTACCCCCCCATTTCACCCCTTTAGGGGATGATTACGGGGATAAAAACTATCCTATGTTACTCTCCATCCCTTCAACTATCTCCACTTAAAAAATCACGTCAATTCGTCGCTCCGTTTAGCCGTGAAAGACGGACAAACAAACAAAGAAACACACATACACTTTCGCATCTAACATATTTATGGATATATATATATATATCCCGTACCTATAATGGCGAACCTATGAATCGACATTTTTTACTTTACTTACGTTTAGGAATTATGATCTTAGTCACTTGCACTTTGATGCCTCTCAATGAGTGTCGGTACTGGGTGCCCGTCACTATGTTGATTGGCCGTGTGTCGAAAGGTCCTAGTAAAACAATATAGTACGGTACATTATTCACCTAGAGAGGTAAAACAAATAATTTCCTTCAAGAAAAGAGCGTACTCCCATCTTAAAGGCCGGCAACGCACTCACAACACCTCTGGTGTTGCAAGTGTCCATGGGCGGCGGTAATCGCTTACCATCAGGTGATCCGTCTGCTCGTTTGCCTCCTATATCATAAAAAAAAAAAAAAAAAAAAAAAAAATTCTATTATGACTATTATGAGCCTAAAAGTTTTATTTTTATGACGCTATCTACATACATCTCATCGTCTCTGACGTCATCTCAAAAGTCCAAACTCGGGGTTTGCCAACGAGCCATGGAGCGCAGCATATTAGGCATCAGATTAGTGGATCGCATCCGGAACACCACGCTGCGCTCCAAAACTCAAATAGTCGATGTAGCTCGAAAGTCGGCAGAGTTGAAGTGGGACTGGGCTGGTCATGTCTGCCGCATGCCGAGTGAACTGTGGGCCAAGATCGCCACTGAATGGCAGCCCGACAGCTCGAAACGGAGACGTGGCAGACCTCGTCGGCGATGGAGAGACGAGCTAGACTCCTTTTTAAAAGAATGGCCAGAGACTGCTCAGAATCGGGAGCACTGGAAAAAGTGGGGGGAGGCCTTTGCCCAGCAGTGGGACACTACAGGCTCACAATAATAATAAAAAATAATAATCTACATACAAATACATTGAGCATGATAAACAAATTATTGTAGTTTGTAAACTAGAGTACCTACCGTCGACATTGACTACGCACGCGGCCGCTGTAAGTACCGTCATCCGTGAAACCAACGTCCCGACACATACGCCTCGATGTCGGCTTGCAAAATACACCTGAAATCATCACCCTGCACCATAGGTAAAGACGCCTCTGACTAAGGCGATGCTTTAAAGCCTCAAGGTTTTATGAAAAATATTCCCAATTTAAATAAATAAACATTGGGAATAATCTACAACAGTGTTTTTCAATATTTTTCATGCCGCTGCCCCTAGTACAGATATAGTTATTTGTTATACAAGGATGCAAAGTGTAGTTTACCCGCGAGTGTGGAATTGAAACACGAGCAAGCGAAATGATTCTCTAGTTGAACCATGAGCGAAGCGAGCGGTTCTAAAATAGAATCCTGAGCGTAGCGAGTGTTTCAACACACGAGAAGTAAACTACATTTGCACCCGCGTGTAACAAAAAACTTTTCACCTCACTTTAGCGAGGAAATTGCAATATGCAACAAAACAGCTCATAAAAAATAAGTCTTTATTTTTACACATTATAATCATCATCAGGTTCATTATATAATCATCATCAATATAGTATAACATTATTTAAAATTGTAATGAACTAATGAAGATAACAAATCAGTTTTCATTTGTATCACGTCGACGTGCAGCTGCCGCTTTCGTAATTATTTATCACATTATTCACAACTAACATAGAAGCTGTTTAGAGCCGTATAATTTAATTAAAGTACGACAATTTTCGTTATCCATGTCTACGGCTGTGCGAGCCAACTGAAATCAAAACACATCCGTCCCAACCCAACTGCGCGCGAACAAAACACTGACGCTCCTTTGCCGCGCCGCCAAAAACCGACAGCAAATGGTCACGCTCCAAGGTCAAATTACTTTACCCACTAGTGGATAAAATGCATACTTCCCCACTAGTGGATAAAGCCCGCTTGTTTTAAAGGATACAAAGACGGCTTTCCGAGGTAGTGAGGGGAAAAACATTTTTGCGACCCCACCCAACGCTGTTCATTATCCTTCCATACAGCACCTTAACTTTAATAATACGAGTAGCCTCAACCCCCTTTAAAAGGCTTTAGACCCCCCGGGGGGTCGCGACCCATAGTTTGAAAAACACTGATCTACACAAATCAATGCGAGAGAGATTCGAGTTAGTAACTAGACTGATCGTACAAACGCCAACACAGTTTAGTTTACCGACCATCCTGTATTTATATAGAGTCAGTTCGCTGGGTTGTCGATAGTACTACAATATGCAGATATGTACGGGTCTTCCCCGGCCTTACCATAAATGGGATGACTCCATCACCAGGTCTGCGGGGTTCTTTTGAGTAGCATCCCGGCAAAAGAAATCCTATAAAACCAATTATAATAAAGGTTACCGATTATTATTATTATTTTTTATACATAGACGGTGGCAAATAGCGTACGGCCCGCCTGGTGGTAAGCGGGCACCGCAGCCTATAGACGCATGCAACTCCAAAGGAGTGACATGGGCGTTGCCGACCCTTGATATGTTTGAGGATTCGCTGTGTTGAGAGCTGAAGGAACAAATTCCCTCGCTCTCAACAAAACGCATCCTCGGGAGCTCTGGCGACCTTGCTCACCTCCAGGAACACAACACTACTACAGAGCAAGTAGTAGTGTTATTATGGCTGCGGTCTTCTGCAAGGCGGAGGTACTTCCCCAGTTGGGCTGCTCCACATTCGACCCCTGCCCCTACCTCACCAAAAACCTTTAGTTAATGGCCGCCAGGACGCTCAACTCTCCATACAAACGTAGTTTGGTTCTCATTTTAAAACAACATGCTAGAATAACACGAAACTGTGTACTTATACACAAATGGATCAGCCATGTCTAGGACGGAAGCTAGTTTCTGTTGCTAGTATTTAAAATAGAAATAACATAGCGCGAGTATGTTTTTCATGCCCTGCCTACGAAGCAAGAGGTCCTGGGTTCGAATCCCGGTAAGGCATTTATTTGTGTGATGAGCACATTAAATATTTGTCCCTGAGTCATGGATGTTTCCTATGTATTTGAGTATTTATATCTTTAAGTATATACTTAAGTATGTTTATCGTCGTCTAGTACCCATAGTACAAGCTTTACTTAGTTTGGGACTAGGTCGATTTGTGTAAGATTGTCCGTAAATATATGTATATATATTTTTTATTTATTTATATAAGTCTCTAATCGCTTCATTTTTAACCGACTTCAAAAAAAAGGAGGAGGTTCTCAATTCGGTTGTATTTTTTAGGGTTCCGTACCCAAAGGGTAAAAACGGGACCCTATTACTAAGACTTCGCTGTCTGTCGGTCACCAGGCTGTACATCTCAAGAACCGCGATAGCTAGACAGTTGAAATTTTCACAAATTATGTATTTCTGTTGCCGCTATAACAACAAATAGGTACTAAAAGGGTCATTGTCAGTGAGTTAAACAAATATCGTCTTTTCAGTGGGCAATAGTTAAGGGCTTATGTTTATATATAATATGTTTTTATCGCATAGAATTATAGAAGAGGCGACGCCGTTTATGCGGATTCAGAGTTCAACCAAAAATTAGGCTTTAAAGCCCTTAACTTTGGCAATGTCCACCGAAAAGACACGAACCTAAATCTAACAATGACCCAAAAACAAAATAAAATAAATATTTAAGGGGGGCTCCCATACAACAAAGTTTTTTTTTTCAGGCTGTATCTCAAGAACCGCGATAGACAGTTGAAATTTTCACAAATTATGTATTTCTGTTGCCACTATAACAACAAATATCGTAAGTGTTATGCTATAGCAATTTCAACCTTGTGAATTAGAGGAGATGGTAGCTATTTGTATGAGTTTTATTGTTAATTGCTTAATTTTATCTGGTCGGAGGATTTGCGGTGGGCTTATACAATAGTAAACAGCCCATTGTTAACAAGATAAGCTTTCAAGGGCTAAACGGACAGCAGCAGCATTTGAACTATGTATATGTCTAATCCCAGAGTTCGAGATGCAACGAATGGTCGCTACGACCAATAAACGTAACCAGGTAACAATGCATGCATTACTAGATACAAAATAAGTAGGCAAAGGAATCCACTGTGAAAGTAACTTAATCTTAATTACTTAAGTAGATATTATTACGAAAAATAATTACCAACCCGACACGAGAATTAACAGAAGTTCCTTCATTTTTGCTTCGGCATCGGAATGGGAATGAATTTAAATTTAATTTTGTTTAATTAAACTGCAACGGTCTGAATGCAATTGTAAACACGACATTGATTGGTTTCTGTCGTCAGGGTTTAAAATGAAACCAACGAGTAGTGTTACACGGAATAAATAAAAGGATATAGAAAGTCCCCAGTCTAAAAACACGATTTTGCTACCTAGGGAATTCAATTATTTACTGCGTTGTGGGGGTGAATTGCACCTCCGAGCTGTTGAGGAACCGAGTTTAGCTGACGCGGCAGGAGACTGACGTACCCTGTAGGTACCAACACGTACAGCTCAGCGTCCTTGGGCGACGGTGTTCGTTGCTGGTATGATTTTGTAAATGATCTACGTTATTACAAGCAATATTTATTAGCATAAACTAGCTCTGCCCGTGGTTTCGTCTGTGATTTACAAAAAGCCTATTTATTGTAACATTATTAGCTACATACATTGAAGAATAAAATAAATAAAAATAAATGAATAAATATACGATCCGCCATAGCTTTTCATAGGTATTAATTAGGTACTGCACTAAGTTGGTATAATGGTGTTTCCCGATTCCATGTTTCGAACTTCACAGTGAATCCTAATTGCTCTTTGTATGGTTGAGGGTTTTTAATGAAGCCGACATTTTTATAAATCTGTCACTGGAGTTGGTATCATCTACCTACCCACCTTAGGTGATAGAGTTGCCTTTTGAATGGAATACTTTGATGCAATCCGGCCAACTCAATTCATATATACTCCTGAATTCTAACAGGCACTTCTAAGTTATGGCCAGATTCGTGGATCCAATTGAAATGTTGGACCGTTTATCTGTTTGCTGCTTAGCATGCGGACAAGGCGCCGTTGGGATGCAGTTATCTGTCTCAGAGTGCGGCACAGTCGAACACCCATGTGGGTAGACACGGAGTGGAAACGTGTATATTAATTTATCGTATTGCTAATTATGTTTCTACTTCAAAGATTTACAGTTTTCAACTACGCTACCGCGTCTGCGGTTAAAGTTGTAAAATCCTCCAGCACGTCTATCATGGGACGGCCGCGACATACTCCCGATTTTTCTCGCACTCTTGTTCTAAATGGTCTAATAAGAGAGAGGCGGATAGTGCGAGAAAAATCGAGAGCGTGCGTCGCGTGATAGCCGTGCTGTGGCCGGCCGGTGGTAACTAATTTCCGAGAGCAAATGCGTTAATTATTAGAGAAAAACCGGCCAAGTGCGTGTCGGGCCACGCGCAGTGTACGGTTCCGTAGTTGCCTGTCTGCCTTAGTTACATCGGTTACATCGACGTGCGGTTGCGTCGGCCGAATTTGTACGAAAATTGGTCTTTCCAAGTAGGTACACATTAAGTTGGTCGACTATATTACTCGGTAACTACTTATGCCTACTTGTCCGTGATAGTTTTTCTTTTAAATTCATTATTATGTACCACTACCACGAATTTTAATTTTATTTCAAGATTTTATTGTACTGTTCTGTTGGCGTTATTGATTTGTATACCCATGCCGAATCATAGTTTTCTAGTAGTAATGGTTACTGAGCTAAGCCGAAGACGGACAGACGGACGGACATAGCGAAACTATAAGGGTTCCTTGTTGACTACGGAACCCTAAAAAACCGAACCGTTGTATGTGGGCCGATAATATTTGAGGACTTCCGTCGATTCCACAAGGATCACCTTTGGTAGGTATGTACTTCATTAGTTGCTATTTCAACGGAATCATATCAGAATCTGTGACGTACTTTTATGGTTTTAAGTACATAACTGAGGAATTCTAAAGTCATCTGTGGTCTTCATCATCAATTCCACTACACCAAATTTATGATTTCCAGGTGTAAATACACGAGTTATAATAGAAAATACCGAAATCACTACACGCGTGTCTAATATAATTTAATTAAGGAGTTCCCTCGATAGAGGTGTAGACAGTACCTATATAAAATAATCAATAATGTCTTATTTTCTCGAAAAAGGATTAACAATGTAGTCAAATGGAGAAATAAGCAACGCAAGAGGTTAAATAATCACGAAGTTATAAGTGTCCAAAGTTTTAAGAAGGGATATGTTCTGTCCCTTTTCCGCAATACGCAACTTCATATGAAACGATTGTAGCTTCGAAATTCTTTGAGATATTTAAATGGGATTATCGTCACTAGGCATATTTTTTTGCCTTCTTTCTTTTGGATTAATAATAATTTTCGAGTCTACATCCGTATTTTTCATGGATCCCATTTTGAAAAAAATGGGGCCAACCTGGAAGCATATAGGTAAAAAAAATACGAATCGGCTCATACATGACGGTGCAGTTGCTGTCGCGAAGCCACTTCTGGTCACTCTCATGGCCGCGAAATAGTACCTATAGCACTCTAGCTTAGTGGATCTTGGTCTATAGATGTATTAGCATATATGCAACTATGAACCTACACATACAGCTTCCGGAATCCTTTATATATCTGACATATGAGCTGCCGCCTTATGCGTACCAGCTCCATCTGAGATGTGGGGACCTTCGTCCCCGAGAATGTCCTCCACCTCCCCTTACAGACATCCCTTACCACACGACTGATACTGTACCAATTCACACACTATATTGTTCCAGTTATAATTACCCGGGTGCACCCTTGATTGATGACGACATGGTCTGAGGCTGAAACTACCGAACCTGAGACCCTTGTTGTTACACTTGTTACTAATCCTTTCACACTAAAGAACTCCACGACTAAGAACTGTGTTATCGCATGTACGTGACATGTAGGAAAACCTTATTCATATACATAATATACCGTCACGCCTCCCAAATAGAATAAGACCTGTGGACGCACATAAATACATCACATCATGAACAATCATCGTCCGAGCTGTGTAAACACGTGAACCCACGTGTAAATGAACCAAATCGTTACAATGTGATAGGATGCATTGAAAGTGATTATGGAAAGAGCTCACCCTGGTTTTCCTCCAAATCTAACACTACAAATCTGCACTTAACTGTTCGTACGCAATATAGCCGTTAAGAACTGTGACAACTCGCCTACCCGTCAACATTGTTATAAAAAGATTGTGGGTGTTGCTACATGAAATAAATCGGCTGTTTGAGACATGATTATTAACATCAATGTAAATACTATCGTGAATCATGACTATTCACGACAGTTGCTGAGGTAACAAACATTAAAAAAAAAACAGCCAAATTGAGCACCTCTTAATTTTTTTAAACTTTTCAGTACATATAGGCTGTAAAACTTGACCATAAAACCTATTGTCCTACCGGGGCTGCTCAACCCGACGACTGTAAACGTATTGATCCATTTTTAACAGACTTCAAAAAATGGTAGCTCAATACGGTTGTATTTTTACATTGGTTACCAAACTTTTGTATCCAAGACCATTGATGTCATCTGAGGGGAAGATATAAGTCATTCAAAGAGTTAGGTATAATAAGTATATTGATTTCATTCCGATTCTGATAATTCTCTAGTTGATCTAATTTAAATGTTGGGCCGTTTATCAGTTTGCTGCTTAGCACGCGGAGAAGGCGCCGTTGGGATGCATTTATCTGTCGCTGAGTGCGGCACAGTCGAGTCAGTCATTTGGGTAGACGGAGTGTTGTGGATATACAGGGTGACTATTCTGACGTGACCATTAAAAGCGTCTCTGCGGGACTGCAGATGTATTAATCCATTTTTAATCGTATCTTATCGTAGAGTGGAAAACTTTTTTCTTGTTCTTATTTTCTCCCGTAAGAGGAGACAAAAGTAGCAAACACAATATTCAGGACATCTTATGATAAAATGGGTTTACGATTTGCGCGTGTGTTTATAAGAAGTGTTATTTTCCCATCCATAAAAGTCATTAAGATCTACCTAACGTACGTACGAAACGTTACGCAATCGACCAGCAGAACCCGAATCTACGGTAGTTTGAGTCTAAACGCGATGTCAATGCGGATCGCCTCTCATTACAGATTCACGGGCCGTGCCTCTCCGTGTGTCAAATGGCCCGGAAGTAAGCGCCGGGCTCGCCAATGGTCAGGTATCTGCCTAACTAAATTCAATTCTTTTTGCCGCATTGGTGCTCCAAAGCCCCCCGGGTGGCCCATAGCGCCTCCAGGGAGGTTATCCTGCAGCAAATGTGTAACTGGCCGAGCTGAAGGCCAAAAAAAAATGGTATGTGTTCCAGAGCTACTTACCTACTTGTTCGTATCGGTGCAAATATGTGCGTAATTTTAAAATAATACTTAGATTTAGAGTAACCCGAAAGTCACGCAAGATTTGAGTTATAAAGTTATAAGCAAGACATGGTTTGTATGGCGTTTTGCTGTATGTATAATTGCATTGTATGTACTATCAAGAAATTTGCTACCTGTGGGAGTTAGTAAAGTCTTCTTAGTACAACGTGCCTCCGAGCCCATCGTACGGGAAATATTAACTTAGTTTTGTGTTTGTTCAGCCAACAATATCAAGATAATGAAAATATGCGCTTACAGGTATGGGAAGCAAAATATGCGCTTATACTTAGGCCAAATGAAAAGAAATGGAATATTTATTAACATAAACAGACACTCAGAAACATAGCTATGGTCCCACACTAATATAGGCCTGTCCCCTGGAAACAAAGACAGACAGAGAAATACAGATTAACAGTCCATGCGGCGTAGATAGAAAACAAGATTAAGCAAAGATAAATAAAAACTATAAATTAATTAATTATACAGTCGCCATCAGATATATCGGAGCGGCCAAAGTGCTCACAAATATCTGAACACGTCTCTAACGCCGCGACAATAGAGACGTGTTCAGATATTTGTGAGCACTTTGGCCGCTCCGATATATCAGATGGCGACTGTACCAGGGTGCTTGCAGTAGGAGAGGAGAAGGAGTATATATATGCATGAAAGAATGTCGGTGATGTGTGAGTGTGTAGTGTACCTATGTATGTAATGTATGTTATGATATTACATTAATGATCGTTTCCGATTGTTCGTAGTTCCAAGATAAGAATAGTTTATTTTTCGCCTTTAGTACACTGCTACTTCTTAGGTCAATTACGTTCGTAAAAAATCTTATGCCAATATGTAGGTAAATTGAACCTTCGTGGCGGACATTGTCCATGCACACGGTTGAAACCTAACCCCCCTCCGTGTAGGTACCTACGTTATATCCCTAATGAGGAAAATTCCGTATGATACTCGTAAGTCTAGTCTAGTCACTTTAGCCTTAACACAGTATTGAATCCGTGCCAAGGCTTTTAAGGGGTGCGACCTTGGAAAATAAAGCGCATTTAAAATGGATCTAGAAAGCAATTTTTCCGCTGTATTCAGTACCGTAAAATGGGGTGAGTAGGGGCAAAACTGACATTCAAACCTCGATAACATTTTATTTTTACATATGCAAACTGAATGGTGTATATAATAAGTGTTCCGGACGTTTGTAATTTAGTATTTATTTTATTTTGGGTAGTTCCATTTCGTAACTTTGACGATAAACAGGAAATCCCACCTCACCCCGTAGTCCCTCGTAATTGGGGTGAGACGGAATTTCATACAAAGGTGATTTTGGAAGATTGTTAGATCGTTTTTAGGGTTCCGTACCCAAAGGGTAAGAACGGGACCCTATTACTAAGACTTCGCTGTCCGTCTGTCTGTCTGTCACCAGGCTGTACCTCAAGAACCGCGATAGCTAGACAGTTGAAATTCTCATAGACGATGTATTTCTGTTGCCGCTATAACAACAAATAGGTACAAAAACAAAATAAAATAAATATTTAAGGGGGCTCCCATACAACAAACGATTCATTTTTAACAAACGATTTTTATAGATAATGGTACGGAACCCTCCGTGCGCGAGTCCGACTCGCACTTGGCCGGTTTTTTATTTATTATGAGTATTACTATAGCTCCATTTTAAATTGGAATAGGTACATTATTTTTGTAGCAGTAGCCTTAAAATTCCATCTCACCCCCCCCCCCCCCCCCCCTTTCATCCCTTCTCTCCCGATTCATAACCGAACTCTCCCCGCGAACCCTACTCACCCCATTTTACAGTACCTACTTAGTTTAAGAATTATAACTAGTCAAAGTTTCTTAATTTTGTCACTCACTCACTGACCGATCATCAAAACTCTAAGCCACTTCTAGCAGACAAAGAATTTAGAATACAATTAGTGTTTAGTGTATAAATCAAGGGAAAACTATAATATCGGTCGTTTTCTAGATACACCAACTGCATAAATATAACTTGCAGTGAATGGGACAAAAAATTAAAAAGCAAGAATAGGACTGCATTCATAATTTGTATGTATTGATAACACGATAACCTACAAAAAGAAGTGAGATCCCATAAAAAAACATTCCACGTAAAAAAGAGACCAAGTCTCGAAACTCTTCCTCCGTAAAAAGTTGTGAGTCAGGCATTCTTGTTAAGGCGCCGTAGGTTCAGCGAAGTTAAGCGAACAGAGTTTTTGAAACAATATAATGCGTCTGTTTATAATAATATGGTTTCAAAAAAATACGAATAGTAATCTTGAGGCTTTTCTGCAGAAATCAGTGGTTCGAAACATGAGTAAGCAAATTTCGCCCGATAGAAAAAAATCACGAACATAGGTCTAAACAAACACAAAAATACACTTAAAATATTTGTAACAAATTATGCACAAAAGCTATAAATATTAAAATTGCTTCTAAAAATCGGCTATATCATGTTTGAGGGAAATCAGTGTTTACATTTTTATTCATTTAAATGGCCAAAAATTTAAAATTAAAAAACAGGATATCCGCGCTTCTGAGCACGCACTTCCATCTCGCTCACGCTTATGCTCAGTGAGAGGGAGAGAAGACCATGAACCTACGGAACCTTAAGAGGAAACACTAACGGCGCGATAATTCAGCAGCAGAGCGCGATAGAGACAACTGCAGCTTGGACCGAAAATACCTATTAAAAGTACAATAAAATCAACGTTTCGTAGTCCCCTGATTTCTTCTCCAAAACTTGACCTAACAATTTTTTTTATTATGAGAAAGGCTTTGGCCGTGTTTCTATGTTTTCCTTTTTCTAAATAATCTAGTCAAAATTGTTTTCTGGATGTTTGAACACAGCGGAAAATCTGGCATTTTTCTTAGGTTTTTCAAGGTTAGTATCTCTTTTAAGAATAAATTTATGAAAAAAAGGAAAACATAGGAACATGTCAATAGTAGCCATAGATTTATGGAATAAAAGATATTGATCTACCGCCATTGTCTAGGGAGAAAACAGGGGACTACGTTTGTATGGAAAAACGGCCTTTGTGTTTCCTTTTAATCTTAATTTGCTAGCTAAATAAAATTTTGCGACTTGGCAATCACACAATACTACATAGTTGTAGGTATGCAAAAATCCATAAATGCAGTAAAGTTAATAAAACGTATAAGGTTTTTTAATGCAGTAAAGTTTATAAAATGTATTTTCTCTCTTAAAGTATTGGCATCTAATTTGGAAGCACGTTATATATTAGATTAGATTAGATAGATATATAAAATATCTACTTAAGTACGTTACATACTACCAATTAGCCACCCATAAGCCTTTCGTATTTGGTAGATGTGTGATTTGATTAGACACAGTCCGTTTCTCTTTATGAAGAGAAGAACTCTAAACCAAACTTGAACCTTTTTAACCGACTTAAAAAAAAGGATGATTTTCAATTCGGTTGTATTTTTTTGAAGTGAAAACTTCTTGAGCGGCGCTGAGCACTTTTAGGGATGGGGAAAAATTGTTAAACACGCGACAGATTTTTGTGACGTCAGATGTGAAGGTGTAAATTTTTTTATATTTTGCTGCTAGCCGATTCGACTTAATTCAAAACTGAACGCTATTCGTAAGAGTATAAAGCCGTTAAACACTTTTTGCAATAGCATATTCTGCAAATAAAGTAATTTTGTCCACGCGTCCTTCACTGTTTTGCTATTGAGAAAAATCGAATAATTCGAATTTGGACGTTATTCCTAAGAAAGCTTTGAAAAATATTTGGCAATGGCAAATAACAAATTGGTTGGCGGCGGCGACGTTGGGGAACGGCGCGGGGCGAGCGGCGGGCCATCGGCGCCGGCCCGGCGAGCTGCGGCGCGTCCCACTACCAGATCAAACCACACACAGCAATGACGCGTCCGTGATTTTTATATTAACATTTTTGAAGTGAAAACTTCTTTAGCGGCGCTGTGCACTTTTTGGGATGCGGAAAAATTGTTACACACAATAAGTTCTCACGCGCTAATTTGCAAGTGAAATAGTTTACTTCTGTTGCTACGGTATTCGTCGATTCGAAATGTCAAAATATTCAAGTTTTCACTTCTGCCGGCACTCCCGGAGTGCAACCTGGTCTTTTATTTATTTATTATTATTCTCTTTATATATATTTATATCACAGATTCTGAAATAGGAACTAATAAAGTGCCAAAGGTGATGATGATCTTGGGGAATCGACGGAAGTCCTCAAATATTACCGGCCCACATACCGGTTTTTTTTCTAATAATCAACGCATTTGCTCTCGGAAATCAGTTCAGGTGGTAAATTGGAAAATAAATGTGGAATTGTTCTCGTAGCTTGGCGGAGTACTAAATTGAAGTCGGTTAAAACTTTGTTTTTAAAGTAAATTATGTTATAAACTAAACTACTGCCGAGGCCAATTAAATGAGACCGCCACTTGCAAGTTGCATCAGTAACTTTATGCGGTTTAGCGGAACCGTTCAAATAGCCCAGAAACTTAGACGCCCAACATCCCTGAATAGTTATGACTTAATACCAGTTGTGTTAATCACGACCTTTCTCGACTCGCCTCACATCCATCTATATGTATAGTACAAGTAACTAGACGTGGGTTTAGTTATTCTATGCCTGTGGACGCATATAATAAGGGTGAGAATATTCACCAGAGACTAAAATGTGTTTTCATATGTTTGTTCAGGCATGCGGCTGTCAAACGGCGGTTGCGTTTTTCGGAACTTATGTACGGAATATTTACCGTTAGCTTTTCGGTAAAGGAAAACATTGTAAGGAAACCGGTCTTATCCCAATAAGGTCTAACCCTTTTTCCCTCTGGGTTGGAAGGTCACATGGCAGTCGCTTTCGTAAAACTAGTGCCTATGCCAAATCTTGGGATTAGGTGTCAAAGCGGACCCCAGGCTCCTTTAGGAGCACTACCGGGAATAACGCTAGGAGGATGATGATTCATTTAGCGTATGGCATACACGATGCCCATTTCTGCCCCACCTGTTATTAAAATAGACATAGAGACATTATTAAACTTAGGTATCCGTAATTAATTCGACTTAGATTTATGGGATAATTGTAGGATTAATTAAAGCTTGGGTTTATTATTCACTGATAAAACGTGATTAATGCATTTCCGATTTACAAATAATGGTGACATATTTAAACATATTGCTCCTAGCGGTGAGTAGCAATTTAAATTTTAAAGGGATGTAGGATGGGGCATCGGCCCCAGACTCCAAATTAGTTGCTGTTTTGCCGATTTATTTGCCAAGATGTAAGATGCTATTTCACCAAATATGAACCCTAAAATGCGGCAATAAAGTTTCCGAGAAAAAAGAAAACGACAATTGGATTTTATTTTATCTAAACTACCAAACCGATTTTTATGCAAGTTATGTGCCCGTGGTTTGCCCTTATTCATAAAACTTAAAATGCCTCTGCTAAATAAAATGTGCTTTGTCCCTTTCTTACGAACACAAATGTCAAAGTGACAGATAAGGACAAACGAATTTTAACGCCATTTTAGTTGAAACCGGCTTGTAGGACGTTTATGAATACGGCCGTATATATGAAAGTAGTTTAGATTTATTATTAAAAAATACTGAAATTTTAACTTTTTTTTTATGTTTCCGAGATAGCGAGACCGACCAAATTTGGTTATTTTATAAAGCAACCAATATTCTACCATATTTTTTTCAAATACATTTCTTGGATCAACACAGCGAAAATAAAACAAACTTATGATTAAAATCTCGGAAAAAAAAATATATATTTGTATGATGATGAAAATAAAAACCATTATTTTTTCTCGGAAACTTGCAGCATTTTAGTGTTCATATTTGGTGTAATAGCATCTTACATGTGGGCAAATAAATCGGCAAAACAGTAACCAATTTGGCGTCTGGGGCCGATGCCTCATACACATACCCTTACGATCATTAAGTGTCTCCAAATATACGAGTAAACCTACTCAATTTTTTGCGTTTCAAACGGGGTTTCCTTGAAAGCGCATGCCGTTAACGCCCGATTTTTCTAATCTTATATGGAACTGGGTATACCTAGGTGTCTAATAAATTAAAGCACAGCTTCGCACATCTCTGGTGGATATGTACCCTAAGTGGACCTAAAACTTGTACATGGTTGATACGGTACTTTCCTCATAGTCAAATCACCAACTTTTTATGAAACGTCTGAATAATTTGTACAGAAACACAGACCAGTGACGTTACATTTTTCTATGGACAAATAGCGTTCATTTTTATCCGACTTCAAAAAAGGAGGAGATTCTATGTTCCACTGAGTGTGTTTTTTATGTATTTCTATAGTTCACCGATTTCTCTGTCAATTGTGGACCAATTTACAAAATTCTTTTTTTAGTCGAAAGAGTATACTCCTGAGGTGGTCCCATTGTAACCGAAGCAGGATCTGATGATGCGATCCCAGGGAAATTGAGGGCAACCCTCAAGTTTTATAGGCACGCGTGTAGTGATTTCGGTATTTTCTATTATAATTCGTGTTTTTACCCTCGGAAATAGCAATTTTGGTGAAGTGGAACTGATGATGGAGACCACCTGTGACTTATAATCTCCTCAAAGTTGGAAAAGTACGTTTAAGATTCTGACATGGTTCCGTTGAAGTAGCAAACTAGCAACTAAAGACTATTCTGAAATCTTTGAAGAATCGATGAAACTCCTCAAATATTATCAGCCCACGTATACGTATTCATGTGGTAAATTGATGATTAGATTGATAGTGATTTTGTTTTTAAAGTAAAATATTTGTTTATGTTTATCTATGTATTGTCACTGTCTAATGCACTTTGTTACTGTCAAATAGGGTCATTTCATTCAAGTTATTGACGGTCTTTCTAATTTATTTCTTGATTCAAGTGATAACTGTTCTTTTAAAGTGTTTCCATTAGAAAGAGACGGATAGTCTACCCTGCCGCGACATAGCTCGCGCGTCGTCTTGTGCCAACCGAGCTGCGTTACATACTTAATTTAGTTCTGCTTTGTCACGACAAGTCAGATTAGTATGAACTATGAATCTTGCTTTATTGTGGTTGACCTGAGGCGAAGTAATAATCGTTGCGAATACCACAGCTCTGGCGCGAATTGCAGCTCTGTTAGATAAGTATTATACGCTTGTGCCTCCTGACTTTGGAAGGCGGGATAGGGGTAAATAAATACCGTTGTGCATATTTGAAGTGTAAGTACTAAAACTTAGGCTAAAACTCGGTGATTGTACGAACAGCAGAAAGCATTTATGGTAGTTGTGCTCGAAAAGACCACGCACAAGCTTAAAAAGGAGTATAAGCGCGACAAGTCCCTATTTAACCCTGAGTTATAGTGTCGCTGTAAACCGCATAATATATGGAAATAATGCACATACGTCATGTATAGTTATAATATAATGTAGTATAATATAAAAAGGGCTTTCATCATTCAAAAGCGAGCAATAAGAATAATGGTGCGTATACCTCAGTGGGTTTCGTGTAAGGACTTTTTCACCAAATTAGAGATTCTAACTGTGCCTTGTCTTTATATTATGAAATTTTGTACGGATTTGGTAAAATCTCTGGCAAGAAGTGAATCGGAAGAGGCTCGGGTGGCAAGACTGGCGACGAGGACAAAAAACCTAAGCCGCCCCTTTACTCCAAAACTTAAAGTGACACAGTACTGTGCTCGTTACCAGGCTATAAAAGTTTTTAATAAGCTACCAATTGAATTGAAAGCTGTTTCGAACCCACAAACTTTTAAAAATAAATTAAGGCCATATTTGCTCACAAAATGTTTTTATTCCGTTGAAGAGTTTTTCCAGTGCAATTAATAAATTTAATCTGACATATGTATCTTAAAAATAATTATTTATTTGTTATTTCTATTAATTATTCCCTTTTATTAAATATGGATTGACATGTGAATGTGAATGAATTTTAATCTGACACGTATGTATAGTAAAATTAATTATGTTTCCTTTTTTACTTTATTGATCTTTTTATGTTTCTTTTCATTTGTACTTAAATTTATTTTAACGTTATGAAAATGTATTTTATGACATGTCCTGATCCTTATGTAATTTTAAACCTGTAAAATTTTAACCATGTAAATCTTAAAACCTAAGTTTTAAGATTTTCTAACACAATGTAATATTGTTATAGAAATAAATGAAATGAATGAAATATAGTCGGAACAGTGTGTATTGGCGTTGTGTTGTTTGTTGAATGTAAAAATGAAATACTTTATAATAAATACCTATTCATCCATATCTGGCTCCACGTACGTATTCGATATTTAAGTCTTTTTCAGATTGTGACTCCGAAGACTGCGACTCTGATGTGTCGCTTTCAAGACCTCAATTATAAAACGTTCGGTCTGGGATTCGACTAAAGGACCTTTTTCTATATTCGTCTTCATTTTTATAACAATATTTTAATAAGAAAAGACTAGTTAAATCCAACGAAACTAACCAGTTTTATCAATACCTACGACCTCACTATAAAATGTCAGTACCGGTCATGTCAACAACCAATTTCAAGACATTGTTTATAGAAATATTAGACAATCCAATCCTTTTTTTGCTGTAAATATTCTATTATATATTCAAAATAAGCTTTCTGAAATCACTATGGATTGATATCGACATATTTACTGTAATTTATTTTACAATCGCGAAGTATTTCGTCTTCCTTGCTGTTTGTTTACATCGGTGACATTCGATGACAAAGTGAATATATTATTATTATAAAAGAGAAATAAATGGCAGCCTCGAGGGCCTTTGCCAGAGTCAGTAAGTGTATAAATTAACTACGAATAACTAATTAAACCATTATAAAATCAAATAGACGTGACTATCGCCAAGATGGCGACAATCATCCCGGCCCCTTTGTTTCTCCAAAGAGAATATATATAACCACTACGTGTTCGATGACTTCTAACGTCTGTTCTCAAAGAGTGCCTACTCCTTGGCAGTAAAATAAATTAGTTCCATTAAAAGTCCGCGACATGGCTAGGTTCAAAAAGAACCTTGTCAGGCTATATGTTTTTTTTACAAAAACTGAATCAACAAAAAAGTGAAAACTGTTGGAGGTTTCATTTTGAAGCGGATATAAACCTTGTTTTTATCATGGCCGACTCTGTGTTGTCACATTACAATAATTGACACTCTTGTCAATGTCGCATTTTTTATCCTTAGTGAATAGACTCTGTTTTATATTCTTATATGTGGTTGAATTATCAAATATATTAAAAACCCTTCGGCCGTGTGAGTAACCGGAGCTTCGTAACCAGTTGCGATCGAATGCTTTTTCGTCCTTGTAAGAAACCTTGCGAACAAAATAATTATTGAGCCAGCTCACAAGATTTAACGAGAATCTGTTGAGAAATGCAACCTGTAGAGGATAACAGCGGGACAGCGGGACAGCAGGACAGCGGGACATACGGACATACGGCCCAAGCTGAAACGGAAACTGTTCATCTAAAAATTCAAATAATAAATCGTGGCTAACTTTTAACTGGGTGTTTTAAATAAGTAGGTACGTACTATTGTTTTTCCTACAGCGGCAACACCTTGCATAGGTTGCCATTGGTATTCCATTGGCAATAAAATAGAGTTTTCACTATAAGTACCAAATAAACATTTCAGTAATTCTGCAAAACGTAGTACTTAACGAATACGCGATGGAATTAATTCAATTAACATTCAGTGAGGCGCACTTCTGTAAATTATAGGTATTAAAATAAATTCTCATTTCAATTACCGATTGACAACTTTCGAATGCATTTATAGTTTAGGTATTATTTAACGATACGGTTTCTTAAACATACACTGATATTACTAATTAAAATTTTGTTTCCCCATAAAAGTATCGTGTAAGTATTAATTAATAAATTAATTTATACCGTAATATCTATTACAGAAAAACCTTGATAATTTACTTCTCAAGGGGCTTCGCAAGAGGTATTTCATTTAAACAGCTCGAACCAATGAACCAGGCTCCAAAAAATATTGGCTCATTTACAGAGGGACAATAACAGAGGTCGTAGGTACTAGTACAAGTTTATTACAAAAGCATCAATGTTATATATACCTAAATCATATGTTATTATGATATCCTTACTAATATTATAAATGCGAAAGTGTGTGTGTTTGTATGTTTGTCCTTCTTTCAAGACGCAACGGAGCGTCGTATTGATCTGATTTTTTGTATGGAGATAGTTTATTATTTTATTTTATTTATTATTTAAGTAAAGCACTTTACAATGACTTAAAATTAAATACAAAGTCCCACAAAACTGTTTGCACAGTTTGACTGTGGGATCCACGAGTCTATACATATAATTTGAGGTAGTCTTAATGATAATGAGTCTATATAATTAGTAAAGACTTAAGAAGTAAGAACAGCTTTAAATGATGTTGTATAAAGTGGATAGGTAACTAGATATAATATATTAGGTATTTAAGTATTTAACTACTGTCGAGATAGTGTTTCAACAGGGCTCTTTTAAATTTATTTTTGTTTTTCTTTAGAAGCTGGAGAGTGACACTGGCTACTTTATCCAGCGGGAAAATTCAATATGTTACATTTTCCTATAACCACGCGGGCGAAGCCGCGGGCATCAGCTAGCAGTATAATTAACTATTAATTAAATGTTTTTGTTTGAAATTTTATTTTGATGATAAAACAAGGTCTGGTTTTAAATATTCATAATACTTTTAAACTAGCTGCTTTTACCTACTTGAAGATTTGTAGGTTCGGGAAGAATCGCTATAATAACATAATCTGAAATATAGTACCTACCTAATCAATAATCATATTTGTTGGTGTTCAATTACAGAGGCCCTAGATGCCTCGTGTGTCAGTCTGTACTGACACACGAGGCACTCTGTAGTACAGAGGTCATTTATTTTGGTGCCAAGGGACCGGGACCGACCATTTGGTTGCATTGCAATTATAGAGGTTTCTAAAGTATCCAGGTAGGCCCCAATTAACCAGGTTTCATACTCTGTTGCATACCCATGGGACACCAGTATAGGTACTACACATTTATATTTAAAGGATCTAGAAAACTGCAAGTGCATATGAATAGTTATTTACGATACAAGTGCCGAAAATAGGAAATTCGCAACGAGTGGTGATAAATTAAACACGACCGAAGGGAGTGTTTTAAATCGACACGAGTTGCGAATTATCTATTCGCACGTGTATCGTACAACGTTTTACTGTACATATGGCTCTTTAAAGTTTCGACATATGCACGAACAGTGCTCTTTTCCGCACTAGTGCGGGAAAGTAGCACCATAATGTACTGTAAAGCTAATTATGCAATTATACATCATACACACAAATCAAACCACCCACTTAAAGCAACGCTAAACGTTTTAGAGCAGCTTACTACGCGAGGGTCCGACTGTCGCACTAATAAGTTAGGTTCTCATAGGTTTAGTGCCCCACTATTCAGTAACTTGTTTTAAGCTCACCTCAACACTCAACCACAAATATATCTTGACACCGCGATTCGTTGTAAATAAGCGTAGCTAGTTTCGTTAGGCGTGACGGGTGGGGTGAGGTGAGGCGCATGAACGCTTGAAGAATAGCAGCCCTGGAATGTGGGCGCGCAAGCTATGCGATTCCGCTGATTCGACTTATAATACTACTTGTTCCTAGAATAATTTAGTCCCGGTTATCACAACAACTGTGTATGATAGGAGGCCAGACTTATATTGGTTGTGCCAAGCTCTCTGTAATTGTTGTGAATTAGTCCATCGTCCTCGCCTTATCGATGGCTGTGCGCACTGATAAACCAATGATGTACCTAATATAAAAAAGAGGTAGACACATTTCCATATTCGAAATTCCGTGTTTAAAAATGGACACCAAATCTGACAGCCGAGATACGTACCTATATACTCATACGTTTCCATGCATTGACGACGCGAAACTGAGGCAAATTGGTGCAATTGACTCAGTGTTAGTGGGCCACTTTTGGAGCGCTTATAACTTTATAACCTATCTACCTCTTTTTTTATATTAAGTACATCATTGTTAATAAACCGCCAGCTCTAGGATTCACATTTGTGTGAAAAAAATGTGATCGCGTGTCGCGCTTGAACCGTTTTTCTGAATTGTTACGTGATACGTTCCCTAACTCATAAAATCTGATGATGTAGACATGAGAGCACCAAGTACGTACAAACTCATAACAGAGTTTCAAGACAAATTGCATTAGCTTGTAAAAAACTTATTCAAGAACTTTAAAGACTCTGCCATGTCAAAAGTGCTGGAGAGCTTTTTAGACAGCATTGTAGCCGAAGTGTAACCCCCTTTATTCATAAAACTTGAAATGCCTCTGCTAAATAAAATTCTTACGCACACAATGTCAAAGTGACAGATAAAAAATGAATTTGAACGGCATTTTAGTTAAAATAGGCTTGTAGAACATTTACGAATACGGGCGTGTGTGGTTTTTAGTCATTTAGGAGAATAGGTACTTTATACATATAAATTAACTAAGTAATAGCAAAATAACAGAGATAAAAGAATAATTGATTGTCCTTGACTATCTTAGTAGATTTAGATTTGTTTCCACATTATTTGTACACACTAGTATTTACTTATGGTCATATTCATAAATTTTAAACCAACCTATTTTACCTAAAATGCCGTTAAAAAAATCGCTTGTAAGTATTTATTTTTCACTTTAACCTATTTGTTATCAGAAGCATTTAAAAAAAAAAAAAAAAAAAAAAAAAAAAAAAAAAAAAAAAAAAAAAAAAAAACTTATGCGAAGTATTTATAATAATAATAATAGTCATTTATTTAATTAAACACATTCTGTTACATAATTACCAGGGGTCCCCTCACTAGGCTATGCCTGTATCGTGGAGAACCAGTTATTTTTTAAACATCAGAAATACTTTACCTTAAATATTTATTACATTCGGAGGAGTAAGAAAAATTATTACAGGTTGAAAAGTTTATACTTAAAAACTAACTTAAATATCAAAAACGCGCGCCAACTAAATGGTTGCGTCGGCCGAAGTTGTACGAAAGTTGGCCTTTCTAAGTACATTTTAAGTTGGTCGGCTATTACTCGGTAACTAGTAATGCCTACAAACTTAGCCGTGATAGTTTTCCTTATAAAATAATTGTGCACCTTATTTATTACATTGTAATAAAGCGAAAGATGTATACATATCTATCCGGCGACTGTACACAACCACACATAATTGAAAGAGCGAGCGAAGCGAACGAAGTTCTGCTTTAGGTTGGGCCATGAAATATGTAACCATGTCCGGATGACCGGCGGTTCTCGTCTACATAACAGGTCGCATATTTCAACAGATTCTCGTCAAATTTTGTGACTAGGTTCAATAATTATACATACTTATATTTTTGTCGACATAGTTTTACGAAAAAAAAAATAGAGCTCACCGAACCGAACTAGTGAAACAAAGTCTGTTCATCCGTTTTTTAATATCATCTGCTTGTTCAAAATCATGTCTCTATTACGAATCTAATATATAGCTATATCAGAATTAAGAGGGTCGCACGAGCTCGCAGTAAAATATAATAAACTATTAGCTGTTGCCCGCGTCTTCGTCCGCGTAGAACTTGTAACCGTCTTAGAAATATGATTGCTATGAAATTATTTTGGGCGGAACCTTCATTTTCGCCGACCCAAACAAAGTTCTACCATCTTAAGGGATGATTTCCGAGATAAAAACTATCCTTTATGCTTCCAAGGGTCTCAAATTATATTTACGAAAAATTTCATCTAAATGCGTTCATGGATTAAGCATTAAGGTAACAGTGCGATGAGTTCATTAGTTTATATTGCAAAATTTCAATTGAAAACTCCGTTTTTCCAAATATAATATCTTAAGAATCATCAACAGACGTTTCTGCTTAAATTCTAATTTTTCATAATTTATTAGAGAAAATGTTTGCCTAAATCTGTCCAAACCTCTATTTTATCTGTCTGATACTGTTTCTATGACATTTAGTTATTGTATGTCTATGTAGGTTTATATATTATTTATACATATATGTCTTTATGTATGTCTTTCTTTTAGTTAAGTTGTTCTTATATTCTGTTTTTCTGTTTTCACGTACTCAAATCATATCTTTTCTTGCATCGTCTCCACCACCCAAAGGTTGTCCGGAAGAGATCGCTTTTTAGCGATAAGACCGCCTGTTGTCTACCATTGTTTATGTTTAATTTATCTCTATTTTTCTATTTTATTTTTATTATGTCTGGTGAGCAATAAATAATATTTGTATTGTATTGTAGTTTTACTCACGTTCTAATGACGTAGTACTTTCCATCTCCATCTACCGTCATCTATCGTCCCCATTTAACGGTGTTATAGAGAAATTATTTGACTATGTATCCAAATAAACTTTTTCAATTAACAAAATAATCCGCAAGTTTAATGAAACATTACCATCTATTCGGTTCTAGGAGCATCGCAGTTCAAACCTAACCTAACCTACATTTCTGGTAGCTGTTCGGTTCTGCACAGGCCGTGGTTCTAACTGAACCTAACCTACTTTTCTGCTCGCAGTCGGATTATGTATTTTGACTAATAAATGGCTTACCATATAGTATATACGTATACACCTAAGAACTCCCTTAGGTACTACAAAAATTACTTCTTTTTCATACATACTTCCAACCCTTTTAAACCACCTTAGAGGATGAATTTTAAGAAACGCTGTAATTATTTTCCTAGTCTTTAACCGAAGTTACTTACTTACTTTAAAATTGTCTTGTTCCCCGTACAAACATCCAACTCCTTTTAGCCCATTTAGGGGATGATAAACGCTGAAAATACTTTATTTGTATTTTTAAATAATCTTTCTACAAAGAGTTAAGGTAAACGTCCACTGTTTCGGCATGTTAAGCCTCTTACGAATTAGTATTTTTTTTAAGACAATACAAAACATGACATCGGTTTGAATTTTTTTGTGTGATGAACATTGATATCTTGCCTATTATGTAATGCAAGAATTATATAGTTTTAGTTTCAATAACTATTTTTTTATAATTTATTTGTAGACCTCGTATTTGAACCCCATTTCGTGATAAAATTTGGCTCTGCTCCTAAGTTTGTGAGTTCTTGGCCCCTGTTTCGGCATAAAGTTTTCGAGTGCCAGGTAGTAAGAGAAACGTTTTGTTTGTGAACCCTCATTTGTTATTTGATATTGAACAAGATTATTGACGAGGTAATTAACATGATTATTGGAAAAATCCAATAGGGGGTCTGGATAAAACTCGGTATTTAAAATCCCGGGACATTTTTTCTTTTTCCAGGATTTTTTTATGAAATGTAAGGTTAAATAACTTATCCATTAGTACAGGGTCACCTTTTCAAAAATGTGTCTCACATAGGTTACCTATCTACGAGTATATTAACCAAAACTGTTTAACATAAGATAAATATCTAGGCAAAACCTTTTGGACGTGACATGTAGGTATCTGTAAACGATATTATGTTTAATAGGGTATAAAGATACCTTTCGCTTCTTTAAAAAAAACCCTTAAAAATAAAGAAAGTCCCGGGAATAGCAAGCCCCGGGATATCAAATCTTAAAAATAATAAATATCTTCAATCATTTTCGTCAATATTCCTTAAACGTATAGTTAGATATAAGTATGTATTGATTATCTATTTCTACGATTGATTAGGTAACCTAAGATTAAAATCTAGACAATGTTGTATGGGACACACGACACACTTTTGAAAGAGCAATTCTATACTGTTTAATAGGGTACAAAGTAAACTTTCATTTAATAATAATAATCCCGCAAAAATAATAGGTTCCCGGGATTTACCCAGGCAACACTATTGCATTATATCAATGCACATGTTACCTCTTCAAGAAGAATATCAAATAACAGACGAGGGTACACATTTGATCTGTGTGTTTGCCTACCAGTCCTACCACTATAGATTTCTCTGTCACGAACTTGGGGAAAAGTATTAAAAGTAGTAGTCCCTTGTTTCGTGTTACTATTTCTTGGATATTCCCGCAATCAATAATGTAGATCACCTTTAAATTATGTTCAATAACCATTAAGTATCCTATATGTAATAAATAAACATAAAAATACATTACAGGAATCGAGCAATAAACAAAATTATGCTGCACGTAAATATGCGAATTCACCTTCAAATTGTAAATTTAGGTCACGTTCAACCTCGTTTTACGAGAATTCAAGTGAATAAAACATATACCGAATTTAGGTCAATGAAAACGTCATTAAATACAATATCTGTTTTTTAAATTAACATTTACAATTTCTTAAGTATCATTTAAATACAAAAGATACAAGGATGTATAAAGAAAGCCCTTGATTCGGTAGTAACACGAAATAGGAGCCAGACGAAAAATATAATGACCGTTAGTTCGTGAGTCCATTTATTGCAATTTTAAGGGACACCTATACCAAAATATACACTTATTTCTTATTAAATCCATTGTTAAGGAACTAGACAAAGCACTGTTAAAAGTTTTTTTTCAAATGGACTTCCCTTTCTCTTTCAATTCCCTTAAGAAGTCGGAGCGAGCACCTTACGTCAACAAGCAGTTCGCGCACACCGTACAGCTGTTTTCGGCCGACTGACAGTTTTCGACCGTTGTGTTGCTATTAGTTTAGTCGTTAAAATTGTTGAATTTGATTTTTTGGAAAGGTTTAATGATAAAGTTTTTTTACAAATGTATAAATTAAATAAAAAATATTTCAGTTGCTTATTATAAGCCTCAGAAACAAAACTAACGAAATGACGTAGGTACTAGCACGAACTTATGGCCCGTTACCTTAAGTCTTTGTAGAATATTTACATGTTATAAAAGAAACCTGCTATCCTGCTTTGCTTTCATGTTTCTGCCACAGTTTATCATTAAAAATCCACACATTACTTATGTGAACTTTCAACCCGGTTAACCCCTTCAAGGGATAAATTAGAAAAAAAACCCTTATTATGTTTTTGACTGTACGTTACGAGCTTGTGACCTAAGTTTTAAACGACATATTTCCCATACAAACTTACAACTCTTTTTTAACCCCCTTAGGGGCTGAATTTGTATAGCAAAGCTAAATAATTTGTTTTGCTTTTTAGTAAGAAACCTTCATACAAAGATTCAAGTCTATAACTTTCCAAATGAACGATTTCCATACAACGGTTCGCGACCCCTATTTCACCCCCTTGAATTTCTTAAAATCCTTTTTAGTACACGTCCACGTACTGTAAAGAATATATGTTGCAAATTTCATGCATATATCTTTAGCGGTTTAGGCTGTGCGCTGTCTGTCAATAGATTAGTAATGCAAGAGTTTTATAATATGTATAGATAAGCTCCTAATAAGGCCCGGCCTACCTCTAAAACTCGCAGTAGTGGTTGTCCAAACTACTATTTTAAATTTCGTGGGTACCTGTATGCGGTTATGGACAAACAAAAGTGCATTTAAGTTTTCGCCAAAACGTGCGGCTATTTTGAAAATAAAAATACATTCGCTGTATCGTGTTAAAATATGGCATATTTTTTTATTGTCCAACGTTTACATATCATATTGAGGATAGTAAATCAAATTTTGACAGTGTTTTTATAGAAATTAGGTGTTTCATCTGTTTAACATTATAGGTAAATACTGTTATTTTAAATTTATTTATGTATTTTTATGAGACTTCATTGAACTGTAAGGCGCACTGAATGTATACCTAACTAAAACTACGTCAAAAATATAATGATTAAATAAAGAACTGATTTATAAATATAATGATATAGATAGGCTTAGGAATAGGATATAATGAGTTAATGAGATAAATAATCTCATGTTTTTTTTTTCTTATATACATTTTATTCTGGTTTTATAGCAATTTTTCGTTTTCGTACCCTTAAGATGACCACGGTTATAACTTGGGATATGCTCAATATTTAATTAAATATAATAATTAAAAAGTGTATTATACGACCAGTTGTATAAACATTGATAAAACGTGTATTTTAATTAATTTATAAAAGGCCTTATTAGGCGACCGGGTGACTAAGAAAGCCCACTAGCAACATTATTTTTAAATAGGTTTTTTTCTGTGGTAACTCAAATACCATTGTTTTTTTTAAATATTTTGTTAAATAAATCATTAGCGGATCCTAATGAATAGCTTTTCTTTATTAATCATACTGTCATTGTTTTACAAGACTTCGAAATTAAGGTGGGCCTTATAAGTGACGGTATCTTACCAAGGAAAATTGTCGCGAGTTACTTATTTATATATAAATACCTACTGCAATAACAGATGATCTAAACAGAATTGGAGTAAGTTTCAATAAAAATGCGAAATCGTGCATACCTACCGATCTCGTAAACTATATTTAGGCATAATTTCGCGCAGCGACACATGGGAGTCCAATTTAGGGGCTACTCAAATGCTCTATCACTGGTTTTCGTTTGATCCACTTGAAACCCGACGCCCCGTGTGACATACACCCTGTATCTTAATTATCTAATAAAAATGTAACAAAAATCGTGAGGTTCCTTTTGAGGCGCTATCTATCGCATTGTGCATAAAAATAAGTAGGCCACATTTTTTGAAGCCGAAAAATTCAACATCAATATTGCCTTGCCTTACTTATGTCACAATATTTTCAAGAAATAAACCTAAAAACCATATTCAAGAACATTCAAAATTGTAGTCTGATGTGGTGTCAAAGGCCCTATAAAGATAGACGACTCAATTGGTTCTCGCCTCTCGACTGCGACAATCTCCCTATTATGTGAACAAGCGTTGGCGGGACTTTTTTGTGTACTTGAACTACTTGATCACAATGACCATTAGTTACCTATAGTATATTTAACTAGCTTCTGCCCGCGACTCCGTCCGCGTGGAACTCGTTTATATCGTACCTCCATACAAATGGTCACCCCCCATTTCACCTCCTTAGGAGATGGTCTCCGGGATTAGAACTATCTCAATAACAAATTTCATCTAAATTGGTACAGCGGTTTAAGCGTGAAGAGGTACCTAACAGACGGAGACGGACTTTCGCATTTATAATATTTAACTAGTATTGATGGATGGATGGTACCTATCTATAGTAAAGATGTGCAATTTAAAACATTTTATAAAAACATTTTTAAAACATCCTGCAAAATGGTGTACTTACTTAATTTAAATTAAAACATTTATTTTCTCAAATCACGTTATGATAGCATTCTTGAATACCAGCTAAAATTATCAAGGAGGTCACAGTTGATTGTTTTACAATCATTATTGTATCATTTAGCGTTGTATAAGTATTCTATTCATTAGGTTATTAAACGAACAATGGGATGAGTCAATTGTTTGAATTGAACTAAGTTTAATTTCATCTTCATACCGCACAATACCTATCCATGCTAATATAATAAATGCGAAAATGTGTCGGTCTGTCTGTCTGTTACCTCTTCACGCTTAAGCCGCAGAACTGATTAAGATGAAATTTGGTATGATTATAGTTTGAAACCCTGGGAAGAACATAAGGTAGTTTTTATCCTGGAAATCATCCCCTAAGGGGATTAAATGGGGGGGTGGAAGTTTGTATGGAGCTATGATATAAACAAATTGGAGGAGTTGCGGGCAGAAGCTAGTTAGATATATTATGTGCGAATTCAAATAATTATTGAGGTTTAAATGTAGCTAGTACTTAATTTATAATAACACTCCCCAAATATTAAATAAAAGAACGCTAATTACGAAATCCTTCATAAGGACAAAAGAGCGTCGCGCCACAAAAGCGAAATACCTAGTCCCCACTAATAAAACACGTTTACCAGCCGCATAGCTGCGGGACGAGAAATGTCCCATCATCTCTTAAGTGCACATTTTGTAAGAAGTTAATTGCGTCCTTCGCAAAAAATCTGACGTCGCTTCATACAGAGGAAATCCGCTGATTCCCGGAAAAAGCAATAAATCTTGCCTAGCCGCAGATAGTGGGTGGGGCGGGGTGTGAATATACGTACTCCTGTACGGACCCGGGTGCAAAAGGCAGATCAATAGGCAGGCGTCCTGCTGCCCCTGCTGGTAGAGAGTGCCCCTGCCCGCGACGGCGCGCCATTGCCGCCATTCCTCGCCCGACCGTCGCCCGGCGTGCCCGCCTCGCACTCGCCTGCCGCTCACCAACTCAACGTACGCGCGAAGTCGGATGGAGGTAAGTTCAAATAACCACAACCTGTTTCAGATGCACCAGTGTATATTATTAATACTCGTACGGCGTAACACGTTTCTAGATTTACGTGCAGCTAACTTTATCAGTTCGACGAAGTTTTATTGACAATTTAAAATAGTTACGTTTAACCGAACGTTTAAGCAGTTGCGCACTTTTGAAACAAACAGAGCTTCGCATTGAAAGTCTTTGCGTAAATTTACAGTTTCAAACGGGACTGAATAAAAAATCAATACGCGTTTTTATCGTCGCCTTCGATATTATAATTATATTAAGAAGATGTATTTTGAAATTTCATGTATAAAAATTCCCGGCGTAGGGTAGAAATAGCTGCCTGCTATATCAAAAATCATTAGTCTATACGTCTTACGCAGATTGGATGTTGTGCACAGCAAAACAAATGTTAAAATTAGTTTGTCTAAAATCTCAAGCGTCACAGTTTAAGCACCCTATCAACAATCAAATTAAAATTAATTGTAGGTAGCGTGTGAGTAACCAAATTTACTTAATTCATTATAAGGGTATATTGCACACAAATTATTTAGGAGCGGAGGGGAACACTTAAGAGGTTGCGCGCAGCAGGGTAAGGGCGAGAGGTTTTTGTTTGTGTGGGTTATCTCGTTAACAGGCAAACTTGTGTTTGTTTGCGTAAACTCATGCAATTCATCCTCTCTCTCTCTCTAGCGCCCGGTTTGATTCCGTGAGCATTATTAGGATTTCTTTTTAGTCCAGGCAATGAACTGACAACTTGTATGGAAAAAATGTCAATTTTGGAAATAATTTATAATAGCTTATTTATTATGTATAACGGATATATTATCAATTAAATAGTTACCCAGCGACAAAATCCGACAAAATTTCAGACATCGAAAAAATGATAAGTTAACTGGCTTCTAAAAAGTCAGTAAAAATATGAATAAATGTTTTTGTCTTTATTTTGGTTTATTTACATTTGCTCTATAATATTCAAGATAAATCGTACAAAAAAAGATAATGCATGCTTCATTTAAGTCTACATAATTACTTCCGGGTGGAAAGTTTGTCGGATTCTTGACTAAATCATCTTAGAATAACATTTTCAAATGAAATCAACAAAAAAAACGCTGTTATAAATTAATGTTTTTCACAACCGTATTTTGCCTGGAGTATTTAGTGGGATGCCGCGGCGTACGTTTTTTCTTTTTAAGCGGATTGTCTATACGCTTGTTGTTGATTTATTTAACTGCTAATGGGGTGCCGTTTAAAAATAACTACGGCCATATTTATTCAGTGAAGGATGTCACAGCCACAGGCGACGAAAATGAAAATTTTAAATCAAATTGCCGAGAGATTAAATTAAGTAGGTACTTACGCTTTCGTGATGAAATGATACTGTTTTCATTTCTGTATAGTAAGTTATTTTTAAAATTAACACTGAAGTCTAGCCTGTGCGCATTAATTAAATTTGATGATTAGATTTGATCTTTTGTTTGTATTTACATACTTAATGGAAAATAAATTAGGTACGAGTACCTAGGTGTGTAATACTTTAGTTCAGACCGGCAAGCGACATTTGAATTGTAGGTATTCTCGTGAGCGTCTTCTCTTTTAAAACAAATTTGTCGGGACTTAGCGAGTTTTAGGTAAACATTTCAATCTGATAATCCGTTGGGCCGGAGAAACCCTTTTTTCAAAGGAATGCCCTTTCGGGCAGGTACCTCTACCCATGCTAGTTGTCTGAGCACGGACAGACAAGCTGTCTCGTTTAATATAATTTATTGATGATAAAAAGTACAAGTGTCGGTTGTGTGTTTATCTAGGGAAGTGGCCCGGGTCACTTAATATTAGACACAGCGGATAAATGTATGAAAGTCATTGACTGGAGTTGTGTCAACATAATAAATAACAAACTTATTGAGAATTAATGTTATTGTTTATTGCGAAATGAAACCCAGCGTCGTTATCGAAGCCCTAATTATATTGTAATACTCCATATGACGTCAATACTAATAATAAAAAACGAATAAAATAATCATTGTATCGTTTTAAGTAAGTTCTGTAGAACAAAATAAACCCTTTAAGTTATAATAAGTATACCAACTGTTCATTTTATTATACCAGGGGTGGCCTGAGCAAACAATTGGAGTTAAGCCTCCTTAGAATAGCTATTCTATAGTTGCCCACTAAGCGATCTCAATATTCTCAATTATTAAGTACTTACCGAGAAATTAATGTTGTGGATATGACTCCAATTAATTGATTTTCACAACAATCGTAGCATAAACAATAAGACAACAATTAAATACCATTGTAGACGACCGGCGCAATATACATCATACCTATAGATATTCATCATCATCATATCAGCCGAAAGATGTCCACTGATGGACATAGGCCTCCCCCAAAGAGTGCCACAATGACCGGTCCTGCGCCACCCGCATCCAGCGGACTCCCGCGACCTTTGCCAGGTCATCAATCCACCTTGTGGGGGCCTACCCACGCCGCGCCTTCCGGTACGTGGTCGCCACTCGAGAACCTTTCCGCCCCAACGGCCATCGGTTCTACGTGCTATGTGCCCTGCCCACTGCCACTTAAGTTTAGCGATTCGAAGTGCTACATCGGTTACCTTGGTTCTGCTGCGGATAGCCTCATTTCTGATGCGATCACGCAGAGAAACTCCCAACATGGACCTCTCCATTGCCCTTTGGGTGACTGAGCCTTCTTATGAGGCCCATAGGAACCGGACCTGGGTAGGTATGTCCTAAAACTACGACCAAGACCACCGGGGGATGGGCAGCAGCATCCCTGGAGTTCGGTGGAAACACTGCGATCGCCAACACGCATGCCAAGCGTGGCGATTATGGCATATAGATATTATTTTTGTTTTATAAACCCAAGTTTTAAAAGTAAAAAGTTTATGAACCCATTCTCAATAGTATTCATGTAACCAAAAATCAAGCATTTTTCTACAAACTTATCTCTTATTTTAATTTATAATTTCAAGTTTTTGTACCCTAATTCGAGTTTTTCAACATGTCCCTCCATCCATTTGTTTTCGGACTTTTGTTGACTGGTGATGTCCTGATGTCAGTATGGGAGTCAGAAGTTAACAGGTATTCTAGAATACAATCTATACATATAATAAAGCTGAAGAGTGTCGAAAGTCTGTACATGGAAGATATAAAAATTGGCTGGGGATACTTAGAATCGATAACAGAACACTTTTCAACAGTTTTTAGATTTTTTGTCTGTTAGTTGTTTGTCTGTTTATGTGATCGCGCATCACGTGAAAACGGCTCAAAGGATTTTGATGAAAACTTTACTTCTGTCGAGAAAATCCTTGGCCAAATTATATACCGTATAGTGAAAAAGGTTTAAAAAATGGGTGTTGAGCTTTGTACGGGAACTCCTTGAATATATGAGCTTGAAACTTGACCAGAACCAGACCACTTGAAAATTGGCAAGCATATACTTGACTAGAAAGTAAAAAGAACCCTATTGAAACTTTTAGCAAAATATAGATAAAACGTGGCTAAAGACTATATATTAACCAAAACTGGTTGATACCTCAACCGATAGTAACTGCTAGACATTAGAGACCTAATTATAACTTGGCTGACGACGTCACTACTCACTATTGATATTGAAAAACCACCAACCTTGATCTCTGTCTTCCTATATTTGCTATTGAAATCAGAGGTTATCTAAAGTTGTTTGATAGGTTGAGTACTTATCTCGAATTATAGTAGTTGACCAACGTCGAAGGATGTGGGTATACAATTTGGACAAAACGGCATTCCGCGGAAAATTGAGTAGATATATACTTAAGTACCTACCAAATTTTGTACGTAGTAAACTCCCGTAACTTTCAGAAATATTATTGGGAGGGGCCCATTTGGGCGAGTTGGTATTAAAATAAGAAAATAGGTATCAATTAAGTAACACAAATAAATTATTTTTTTGTACTTATAAGAAATCTTAAAAATTGCTGCCATAAAATTAAAGATGGCCGACGGAGGAGTTGGTTCCTATCAATAACTTAAAGCTATGGACCTAACAAAGTACCTGAAAAAAATTTGGTGCTCTTGTCCAGCGAGTCCACATTATCACCTGAAACTGCCCTACTAATTAAGTAGTTGCTATTTCAACGGAATCAAATCAAAATCCGTAACGTACCTTTATAGTTTTAAGTATACTGTTTACACCGTTACTATTCACTCACTCACTTTTATTAAACTTTTGACGTCTTCGATTGCGTAGGTACTTTTGATGGTGACTGTACCTACATTATTGAGGAGTTCCAAAAGTCATCTGTAGTCTCCATCATCAATTCCACTTCACCAAATTTGTGATTTCTGGGTGTAATGTAAATACATATCCGAGTTATAAGTTATAATTATAACAGAAAACACCGAAATGGTTACACGCGTGCCTAATATATTTAAGGAGTTCCCTCAATTCCTCATGGTTCCCCTCATCCAACTGGACCTTTGGTAACAATGGGTTTTTCACGCCACTGTTCGGAAATGTGGCAATAGATGGTGGCACCTGAACCACAATGAAACATTGTAGTAGTGGTTGTTATTGTTGGACAGTTTGAACAGCGATTCACCAATCACAGCTCCCCCCGCCCCCGCCTTCCGTAGTTTTTCGTCCAGAAATTATTTTGTAATATTTTTCAAAAACTATTCAACCTATCAAGTTCAAAATAATTTTCCTAGAGAGTTTTTATAAAGTTCTACTTTTGAGATTTTTTTCATATTTTTAAAACTTATGGTTCAGAAGTTAGAGGGGGGGGACACATTTTTTTTACTTCTGGAGCGATTATCTCCGAAAATATTAACATTATCAAAAAATGATTTTAGCAAACCCCTATTCATTTTTAAATACCTATCTAACAATATCTCACACGTCAGGGTTAAAAGAAAAAAAAAAACACTCCCCACGTTACGTATAGGGGAGGTACCCTAATAAAAATAAAACTTTGTCGGCGTGATTCAAATCAAATCATCAAATCAATTATTTATTCTGCAAATAGGCCACAAGGGCACTTTTACATGTCAAACGGTAATTTACAATAAAATAGTAATCTTACACAATAATAATTTAAAATTATATATAAAAGGTTTACAAACTAAATGTCACTAAGTTAATGTAAACAAAAAAATTGCAAAATATGACCATTACATTCGATATAAGATCTGTATCAGCATTAACATAAGTTAATGCTATTATTCAGTATTCCAGAGATGTATAAGGTCTCTGAGCGTCCAAATACAATTAATAATTATTCTAAGAGATGTATACGGTCTCTAGGCGTTAAAACAAAAAAGGAACATTAATGTTATATGTTTATGTTATATTGTCAGAGATGTACAGGGTCAATAACAATAAAACGTGTCAAGATCAGAATGATGTCTCTCGTCAATACGATAATAATAATAATAACACTAGTATTTAAGTAGTTAATTAGGTACTATGCCCTTGCAAGCATGAACAGTCCGGACTCCACAAACAGCACCCGATCACGAGTATGACGCATATCTCAGCCATCGCCTCCCTCAACCATATGTTAGGGAAGGTGGCGACCCGATTAACGACGCCACCGTAAGCAAAGCCCTTTAAGCGAGCATGACATATTCAAGCCACCGGACATTGATAATAGCAAAGATTAAGCGACTTGTTCGGCGAGAAACAGCATTACGTGCTCTCTTCTTACATAAAACGGTACAGTTATATCAGGTAGGTACTTATAATGATTACATGTATTTAGGTATATTCCTAATAGAATCAGACTACTACTGGCTTAAAGGCATTTTTGTCGTTTAAGAAATCATTGACAGTATAATACGCCTTGCTTAGCAAATTACTCATGTCATGAGACTTAAATTTACTGTACGGTAAATTAACAATTTCAGTGGGTATTTTATTGTAAAAACGTATGCAGTTCCCCACGAACGACGTGCTAACCTTGCGGAGACGACTGGCCTTCACTGCGATCTTGTTTTTACTTCTGGTGTTGTAGGGTGACGGCACCAATCATGGACATGTTAAGCGCACTAAATTAGAATTTCGTTTAAAAATGGGATGTTTTTTGACGATACAAAAATGGTGATTTTTTTTTCGGCACTCAAATACATGAGGAACATTTAAACAAAACCAAAAATCCTGTATGTTTAATATTTAATTAATAAAAAATATATAAATTGAAATTTACGAAATCACCATTGATCGACATCAAAAATTCAGTAATGGACACCCAGTCATGGACATGGACCCAATTATGAACATCCATTAATGGACACTTTTGTATTGAACACATAAATGAAACAAATGACGTCACAAATCAACTTTTATTAACGCTATTTGAACTTTCAACATGATCAGTCTGATTTCCAAGTTATACTATCAGATTTTCAATCAACCATCTGGTTTTCAGTCATTTATTAAACATTAATGGAGGCTTTGCCAGCAGCTGCAGCTTAGAATTGCTTACATAATAATCAACTGAGATCTATCAGGTAAGAAATTAGAATCTTAGCAATACAACAATCATAAAGCACAATAATATAAAATATATAATATAAAAAAACGATCAAAAAAGTTTACTTTTTCTCCTAGTATAACTATAACTTTAACTAAAAAAAGATTTATTCTTCAATGAAGAAAGATTATATAAGTATCAAAATACAGGAATTACGTTGTTTATAAAAGTCAGTTATTTAGCTTAATATCTTGTTGGGTATTCCATTGTACAGTCGAGGAAATTGAATGTTTAGCACTTTTGGACCTTAACGTCATTCAAATAGAGTTGACATGTGCCAAACTTTCATTTTCCTCCACTATACCTACGGACGTTTGACAATATAATCAAAAGTAAGATTTATTATCACATTTTCACAATTATATCTATAATCAATATTATCAATATATCTATCCAGTGGGAAAGTGCTTTTTACTCATTGCGATCAACCAATTTACCAGAATGTCCTCTTCCTGTGCCGTGAGGATAGTTTGAGGCCCCATAGCACAAACTGCAGGACTTTTGCCTGTCACCTTGTTGTGCAAGGTTATTCGAGGAACCCCAAACCGGAGGGAAGCTGTGCTTATCTTTTCTCCCATCCTTACAGCATCCAATGCTCTCCCCATTTGTTCGGGGGTGTAATTTTTCTTTGGTGCCATCTAAGAAAAAACAAAGAACCCAATTGTGGACAACTAAAAATAACCAGTTATAGACATCGTCCATTATTGGAAAATAAAGAGCAATCACAAAGTCAACTCAACCCAAATGTTTAGTGCAACAAATTAAATAATTTAATACAATAAACTAAAAAAGTAATAAAAAACTTAAGCATGGACACTTGTCCATTACTGAATTTCATAAAATATCGAATCCAGTAATGAACAAACCCCACAAAAAACTTATTGCTGTGATTGGACATATTCAACTTAGCTCAATTTACTTGCAATATAGTATTATTCAGTAAAAATAACATCAAAGCTTATTACAACACAACACAAGATAACACCATGCACAAATATGTACTCACCTCCTTAACGATTTCAACAATAAAAACGGATTTTTATGACCACCGCGCGCAACGAGATTTCACTTCGCAGCCATCTTAGAACAAAATGGCTGATTTTGGTGACGTGTGTCAAAATGATAGCTCAAACGTCTATTGGTTATGCTTTAGTGTTGCCAGTTGAAAAATGTTGGGAAAGTTGCTTAATAAATTCGATTAACGAAAAAAATGTCCATAATTGGGACCGTGTCCATTACTGGTGCCATCACCCTAGTCGTGGATATCACTGTTGAGTTTGAACTCATGAAGGTTTTTCCGCACATACATGATATTCTCAAGAATGTATTGGCATGCTACAGTAAGAATGTTTGCCTCCTTAAATTTGTCCCTGAGAGAATCTCGAGCTTTTAGTTCGTATATGGAGCGTACAGCTCGTTTCTGTTTTGATTGATATACATACTAGTACCAAATTTCAGCTTTCTAGTGCTAACGGTTACTGAGATTATCCGCGGACGGACGGACAGACAAAGCGAAACTATAAGGGTTCCTAGTCGACTACGGAACCCTAAAAAAGAATTGTACGAATCGGTTCGTAAATTGTACCGCCAACCAAGTTTTATGCAGTTTGGCGGTGCCTTCAATGGTTATATAAAGAACTGCGGCTTCGCACGCGTGGTTATAGGAAAATGTAACATATTGAATTTTCCTGTGGGAATTAGATGTTTTCCCGCTGGAAAAAGTAGCCTATGTCACTCTCCAGCTTCTAAACTATCTCCATACAAAAAATCACATCAATACCTCCGTTGCGACGTGAAAGAAGGACAAACAAACAAACACACACACTTTCGCATTTATAATATTAGTAAGGATTGTATAACTGTGAATAACGAGGCATATTCTATTATTACTATTATTAGCACGCAAGCGATATTTAAATCAATATAGGTACGGACAAGTTATATTTCCAATAAATGGAATACTCCGGCGGAATGCTCGCTTATGCTGTCGTGATCGCAGTCCGGGTTGTCGAGAATGCCTATTTGATTTTGAAATATACCTACGAATTCCTTTCCACTTAAAGTTAAGGGAATCTAGTAGCACTCATATTTGGGTCATACACAGATTTAGGGTCGCGTCTATCCTATCATTGTCAAAGTTAAGGGCTACAAAGCCTGATTTTTGGTCGGACTCTTATGGCCGGTTCCAATAATCAATCCACCGATAGTTTTCCTTACCGGCAGTTACATTTTGACAGATTACCCGTAGAAAATGTGTCAAAATGTAACTGTTGGTTAGGAAAACTATCGGTGGATTGATTATTGGAACCGGCCATTAATCCGCATAAATTTCTTCGGCTTCGGTCAAATTTAGTAAAGTGGAATTGATGATTATGCAGACCGGCGATGGCTTATGGAACTCCTCAATGATGTACTTAAAACTATAAAAGTACATCACAGATTCTGATATGACTCCGTTGAAAAAGCCAAACGTTATTCTGAGATCCTGGAGGAATCGACGGAACTCCTTAAATATTAGCGGCCCACATGTAGCGACTTGGGTTTTTTCTGTATTCATCAACGCATTTTCTCTCGTAAAGCAGTTCAAGTTAATGGGGCACCTAAAGTGGAAAAGAATTGTGGAAATTTTCATAAATGTGGCTTGGCAGAGTACTAAATTTACATAAGTTAAAGCTTTAGTTTAAAGTAAATTATGAAGCAAGTAAAATTTTTCCGTCTTTTTGGCAGTAAAAGCATGCTACGGGGAAACGTGTCGGTTTTCCATACAAATGTTCTGCGTATTTTATTAACGTCATCTAATTAGGTACCGTAAAATGGGGTGAGTAGGGATCGCGAGGAGATTATGAATTGGGGAGAAGGTGTGAAAGGGGTTGAGATGGGATTTTAAGGCTACTGCTACCTAAATAATGTATTCTAATTTAAAATGGAGCTATAGTAATTTCATGATAAAAAGAATCGATCCATAAATCTTCCAAAATCACCTTTGTATGAAAACCCATCTCACCCCAACTACGAGGGACTACGGGGTGAGGTGGGATTTCGTGCTTATCGTTAAAGATATGAAATGGAACTACCCAAAATCATAAAAGAACCAAAATACAAACGTTCGGAACACTTATTATATACAACATTCAGTTTGCATATGTACAAATAAAATGTTATCGAGGTTTGAATGTCAGTTTTGTCCCTACTCACCCCGTTTTACGGTAATGCGTAATGTATATAAAGTAGGGTAAGTAAATCATGAATAATATATAATTTGATTATACTGATACGAAACGAATGATGAGAAAATATTACAAGTAGTAAATTGTTTCAACAAACAGTAAATTAATTAAATTAAATTTCGTGATTTTTAAATACTATATTCTGACGTGAGAATACATATTGAAATTATTTATAACTATGCAATGCCGTTCGAAATACATTTGTCTGTAGTTCTCCGAAACCGTTAAATGGGGACGGCGGATGGAGATGGAAAGTTCTACGTCTTTTAGCATTAGATAAATTTAGTTTGCTTTCAAAACTATACAGGTAGCCCGGACTAACGTGAGTAAAACTACAGGACGGATTTAGGCAAATATATCCAGTAATTACCGGTCCTGCGCCACCCGCATCCAGCGGACTCCCGCGACCTTTACCAGGTCATCAGTCCACCTTGTGGGGGGCCTACCCACCACTACCACTAACTTCTAACCTAACCTACATTTCCGTTAGGTGTTAGGGTCTGTAAGGGTCTTGGTTCTAACTTAATCTAAGCTACTTTTCTGCTAGCAGTCGTATTATGCATTTTGACTAATAAATGTATGACCTAAGAATTCCCTTACTTCAAAGATTACTAAACTTGTTCTCCATATACTCGTATAATTCCAATTTCTTTTTTAACCTCATTAGAGGATGAATTAAAAAAAAACAGTGGTAATTGGTTTTCTAGTCTTTGACCGAAGTTACAGTTCCCTGATTTTAAAGCTGTATTGTTCCGCGTAAAAACCTTTAACTCCCTTTAGCCCCTTTAGGGGCTGAATTTCTTTTAACCGTTTAACTAATAAATTATTTTCTTTCTTTCTTTCTAACCCCTTTATGGAATTAATTTCTAAGACGTGGAATTTAGTTATCTAGTCTTCAGACAATCAGTCCAAACCGAAAGTTACAAATCTCGTACTTTTAAAAATGTCTTGATCTTCATACAAATTTTGATCCCTGCTTTAACCCCCTCAGGGAAGAATTTCCTAAAACGCTGAAAGAACTTTTTTTTTATTCTGATAAGAAATCTTTATACAACGTTTTAAGTTTCCTGAACAAAAAAGAGTGTAACTCATCCAAACCCCTTTTTAACCCCCATAAGAATAGAGTTTTCTAAAACGCTGGAAGTACTTTGTTATATTTTAATAAGTACTCTGTCTACAAAGTTTCAAGTTTAGCTCAAAAGGTAAACTTTCCCTCATACATAAAGTTTCAAGTCTCTAGTTCAAAAAATAATGTTTCCCCCATACAAACATTGCACCCCTATTTAACCCCTTTAGGGGTAGAATTTTCTAAAACGCTGAAAGTACTTTTTCTGTATCTTAATAAGTAATCTTCCTACAAAGTTTCAAGTCTCTAGTTCAAAAAAGAATGTTTCCCCCATACAAACTTTGCACCCCCATTTAACCCCCTTTGGGAAGGAATTTCCAAAAATCCCGTCTTATCCCTTGCCTACGTCATAAAAGGAAGTTCTGGTGTAAATTTCAACTTTCTAGTCCCAGTAGTTTCGGCTGTGCGGTGATGAATCAGTCAGGAAGTCTTCTTTTATATATACCTATAGATAAGTGACAAGATAGAGCGTCCGTCACTGGCTGACACCGTTCGATAGAACGAGACGGACGCTCTATCTTGTCACTTATTGCGTGATACGGCTGACCGTGATACGGGGCCTGGGGCCAAATTTCGAACTGTACGTCTAGCACAACTTGCTGCTCTGTCGCTTCCCGCGCGACTGAGCGTCTCTTATCTCACTCGCACCGTGCAAATTAGAAAGAGGAGGGTCGATCTTTCTCAACTCGCGTCGCGGCGCGGCGTCAGTTGTGCTAGCCCCGCTGGCTACGTTTTTTCAAGTGAACTGGAGCCACTCTTTTATCTTTGTATCATGAACATAATTTGGCCTTGGAAACCGTTACCACAAAGAGGACTTCAAAAATGTGTTTTGTCTTTTGATTGGAGGATAGAGAACCACAAGGCTTATCTTATTGAGCTTAGGTACTATGGGGCTAGTTACATTTGTGAAAGAAGTGTGTACCAGTACTACCAGTAGCGGAGCGCCCATACAAGCTTTCGCACCAACCAGTAAATTTTAGGCAAGCCATAGTAGTTATGTATACCTCTGTAGTTATGTATACTCTAAACTCTTTCATAACTTTTTTGTTCCGGGTTGCCCATCGATAATAGGCTTGTGACCTAAGATTTATTTACGATGCCATTCGAACCAGGTTATTGTATTTCGTTAATTAAACTATATTATAAAAGAAATAAAAACAATCTATTGTGGAACTAAACCTAAACATTTCGTGTAAGGATATAAGTTCAGACCTAACTAAAAGTAAAAAAATGTTATAAAGGATTACCGACCGTAAGTTGAAGCTGTAAATTAACATTAATATTTAAACACCATTTCATTCATACTCGGCCAAACAATGAAAATTCATCACGACAAAATCATAACGTTTCGTCCCAAAATGTCTGCCATAAGCCAATTGGTAAGGTTTAACAAAACAGCGGTTCATTTGACTAATTAGAGCTACGTTAATGATTCCAATTCAGGAAATGGCTTGTTCCATTTCCAAATAGAATGTATTTTCTGGAGCTTGCTGCATTATGGTATTTTATCGAGGGACTTAAATTACCCACTATTAGCCGTGTGAAGCCGAGTTCCGTTTGTGTAAATGCGTTTTTCACAGGTGTTGCTCATACTAATGGAGGCCGTTTATTTTATAGGCTTTATTAACAATTGAAATATTGTAATCTATAATTTATATCTGTAATCTATAATACTCTTCGGGATATTAAATAAGTTTTTTTACTCTGTCAATGCAATCGTAGCGTCGTTATCGTGGTGGTAATATATGTAGGTATCAAGATTTGGGAAAGTTTGAGAAGTGATTCAATAAACGCTTTTTGTACAGCCTCGTAATGTATAGGTACAATATTTTCTGTCACCAAGTTTAGATGTGTCACTAATCTGCAATACCCTAATTATAATATCTATGCCCACGAAATATATCACGGCCGGGTCCAATAATTAATCCACCGATAGTTTTCCTACCGGCAGTTACATTTTGACAGATTACCCGTAGAAAATGTGTCCATATGGAACTGTTGGTAAGGAAAACTATCGGTGGATTGATTATTGGAAGTCATCATTAAAACTGTCTAAGATAAATCATCGGATTTTTAATGTAAATTGTATCTTCAATTATAGTTATATCACTTTTTTATATAGCCTGAATATAAGATCTGTCCTCTAACTAAATAGTAAATCACGGGCAGCGAAAATTTTTCTATGGTTGGATGTCCTTATGACACATATTTTTTTGATTTCATTCTACAGAATAGGCTAAAATAAACGTGTTTTATTTTGAAACTGTTCTCTAAAATCAAAAATGGCAAGATATTGGACCTCAAAATTTTAAATAACTAGGACTTCCTAGTTATTTAAACATTGATGCAGTCAAATTGACACAACTTATTTGTAGAGATCGGAAATTCGGGAGCTTTTATACCTAAACTTCGGCCCCAGTACCTACACCGCGCTGTTGTTGAGTAGCATGGAGGCGGACTCAATTTAATTTTACTAATAAATTTCCAGAGATTTCCCGGAATACCGAAAATTAGGATAACATGAACAAATACGTATTAAAGTATTTAAATTAACTATTTTAGTTGTTCCTATTTACAAAATATTATTTAATTCACATATTCATTTAACAAACAGTTAGATAACATCAAACCAAAATTGTTTTGTAACTTTTATTAAAAATAATGGTACAAACGTAAGTATCTCTGTTAAATCAATAAATTAAAACAAATGTACATAGCCACACAAAAGTGAATAGGTAATCAACCTACAGCGACACACGTGGTATTTTTGCATTTCCGTCCTTGTCTAATGTATGTCGTTAAAACTGTTTACCAACGTGTATGTTGACAATAATCGCTGAAAATAGTCATAACCTAAAAAAAAGGTAGGCTTTTCATGATGCTTTATACAATCCCGGAACTTAAATAATTAAAATTTTCTTTTTAAGAAGCCGACTCCATACTTGCTTCGCTTTTTCCGGGATTTTGCTAGGTTTAGGTATAAAGGCTCCCGAATTTCCTATCTCTGCTTATTTGTTATGATTGCATCTTACAGAATACGTCAAAATAAGCATGTTTCACTTGAAAAACTTTTTTCTAAAATTTAAAAATACCGAGATGTTGCACTCCAAAATTTTCTCAAAGGTTGACTGGTAGAGAACTCTTAAGCTCTAAGGCAGGTCGGTGTAGGTACGACGATGAGCGAAGCGAGGAGGAGTTTAGGACGAACTGCGACACTACGCCAAAGCGAGCGAGCGCCAGAACCAACTTTTTTTTTTTAATAATATTACATATTCCAAAAATATGTATACAACAACTATGAATTACCTGGTTACCCTTTGCTACATCTTGACCGATTAAATTGAAAATGAAATATTATTTTCCATTGATTAATTAAACATTAATTGTTAGGTTAACATTTTTTATTGTTCGGTGATTCAGTTTTAGTGAAAATTTTATTATTTTGAAATCCAATGTTATTATTTGATGATTGATATTAATTCCAATTCTAAATTAATATTTAGGTGAGCGTTTAATATTATTTAGTAAATCAATTTAGGTGATAGATCGACTATTTTAGGAACAAATATTATTGTCTGAAAATGCATTTATTAGGTAATTGATAAAATCATAAATCCCCTAATGTAATAACGGCCCAGTGTCCTGAAAATCATACTTACATAAATAACTATTTTTAAATTTCGAGTCCCTTAATTGACTTCAAATTTTATAACAAAAAGATCTGTTAAGCCTTAAATCTTTTGTCATTAAAATATGCCAATAGGCCTTACGAGAATAAATAACAATTATTGTATTCATCATGATAGAGATGTGTCTGATATGTTCATTGTTCCCATTACCTAAGTGCACCTTCCGGTAACCAGACTATATAGTAGAAACACCAAAGCTCTGTCTAAACAGACTAAATACATGAGCTTTTTCGTGTCCATGCGGCGTCTCCACTCTACTCGTATCACCGATGAGCTTAATTGCAAATTCCCTGGAAAAGCCGTTGCCGAATCCGTACCGGAATAGTGAAACGTCCACTGAGCCTATTGTGTTAGTAACGACCATTAAAGTGGTCACGTACATCTACTAGAACAGTGATACTGACAGAATTAACGGTGGTGACTTCAAAGTGCTGGGAAATTCTCAAAGCTATGTCTATTATGCTATTGGCATGTTCGCTATTAGGCTAAGTATTCGATGGTTTCTTAATCTATATATGTCCTGACTGACTCACTCTCTCACTCACTCACTCACTCACTCATCAACGCACAGCCGAAACTACTGGGACTAGAAACTTGAAATTTACACCAGAACTTCTTTTTATGACGTAGGCAAGGTATTATAAGAATACAGAAATAGTGCATTTATCTTCATTGCGTTTCAAGGAAAGCTATTATGAAACGAAAACATAATAGGAGGTAGTTTTGTGTTCGAAAAGTCATCGCTTGCTACGTGCAAAGCGGGAGGCAAAAACGACCACAAATCGCGCCTCGTGGCGGAATATTAGTAAAATAAACAACAAACAAGGGCTATTTGTGTTAATGAAGCGGGCGAAGCTGTATACGTATCAGATGTTTTTCTAGGTGTCAACTTCTGTGGTGCATATTCGTCCTACCAAGTAACGAACTGAAACAAGAGAGGTATAGAACTTTTGTCAGATTTCCTCAAGTCAGTTGGATGGAGCCCAGTACAATACAACAACAAATGGGTATATAAATGGTAACAAGAGAATGATGTTGACATAAAACTCTTAAAAAGATCCCGAGGCGCCACATAGTGACACAGTACAAAAAAATTAACACCTAATAACTACCTATCTTGGACAAAAAAATCTTTGACTTTGACGAGAAATAGTAAAGTATACTTAGAAGCTATAACATCCAAATGAGACTGAGAACAATTAATGTAAGGTGGAGCTGGCATCTTCTGCAGATAGTCTTCCATAGTCGCCAATCATCCGTCCGTCCGTTATTACCACAGTCCATCCGCCGTCCATTCTTTTGTTTTAAATATGATACTTAATTAATTATTGACGTTTAAAAATAATATTATCCTTAATCACGACGACCGGTTAGTGGGTAGTGACGCTGCCTACGAAGCTGAAGGTCCTGGGTTCGAATCCCGGTAAGGGAAAATATTTGTGTGATGAGCATGAATATTTGTTTCTGAGTCATGGAAGTTTTCTATGTATTTAAGTATTTATATCTAATATACAGGGTGGAATCTTGTACGTGATCCAAAATAGCAAAATGTGAATCTATCCATGATTCTGAGCAACTTTTATTATGGGACCAACTTTGTGTTATGCCAAAAAAATCCAACTATTTCATTAACTCTGCTCATTTTAGACTGACAAGAATGTAAGAACAGGTGTGTTTTTTTTGGCATACGATTGGATCACGTACAAGATTCCACCCTGTATATATCGTCGTCTAGTACCCATAACACAAGCCTTAATGAACTTACTATAGGACTAGGTCGATTTGTGTAAGATTGTCCACAAAAATAAATAAAATAAAAATAAATATTAATTTATTTTTATTTTATTTATTTTTATTTATTAATCTTGTCATGATAATTAAATTACAAGTGGACAGGACCGGATTAAGCAAATATCGAAGATAAGCAGGTACTTAACTAATGATTTTGCGATCCGTACATCTGTACAATGAGACGGGTTTGTTTATTTTCACACCCGTTGATCACTTTGGGATCCAGGGAAAAATGATAGAATTTGGCAGTTCCCACTTTATTACAGCTTTTAACTTGAGCAATTACTCACAGTAGTTCCTTTAATGAACTATTTCAAATAGACCTATGAATTATGAAAATGTTATGTTTTAATTCGCAGTACCTACTTGCTTCGAAAGAACCTAATTCATGCGAATAATCCAAGCTTACGAAGCATCTGCCTCCAGTTTCATTTTTACCACTGGCAAATAAAACCATTAGCTATTCTCGTACTTCTTTGGCATCTTTGGACATGTCCAGAAACAATGTTGTGCCTTTTTTTCTCCGTTTTAAATTGTAAGCTATGGTATGAAGTTATATTTAAATCAGTACGTAGGCATGGCCTCATAGATAAGAGAGAACAGTTTTTTTCGTGCCCAAGTCTGCAATAGCATATTTAGAAATTTGTATAGTAGGTAATCATTGGCGCTGTGGCTTTTTATGCGTTTTCATTTAGATTTCCTTAACGTTAAAATGGTTAGTTAACATATACGCACATATTTGGCCACCGGAATTTTAATCGACCTACACAAGCCAATGCGGAGTTTTTTTACAAGATTGGTATTGGCAGTTGTTGCAATATCAAGCAGAGTGGAACGTGGTTTGCCATGTTTGGTGAGTTGGCAGGAATTGGAATTGAAGTAGGTATTTATTTACAACATTACAACTACTTACTTACATGACACGTAATGGTCATTTTACCGAATTACCAAGACTTCTCTAACACTGTGAACGGTCCTTCGTTCGTTCCATTTTAACATAACTGATATAAATAACATAATAGTTCAGTTTAATAAAATTAATGTTAATGAATGACATAGAACCCTGTCGATGTGGTTCAATAACACAATAGTACGAGTACATTGTGATACAAGTTAGGTATGTTGACAATTACACCAGAGGCGGAATTATCACGCGAGCCGCAGGTGAGCGTGATAAGAGAGCCGAGGATGTAATTATCAAAGCTCACGCGTTTCATACGACGTTTGTCAACACGTTTTGCGAGGAAAAAATCCTTTTCATTAGATGAAAATTTTATAGACCTGCCAAGTTATTTTCTTTTATGGTAACAGGTTTTTACTCACACGTTGTATATATCGCCAAGAATTTCCAGTGGCGTCCATTCTTTTTATCAGTTTTCTAGTCACCACGAGTCAAGGTTTTCGTTATTACTTAACCAAACAGTGAAATAACCTATAATGGCGCGCAACAGTTTTTTTTCGTGAAGTTTGCGCCGTGCGCGCGCATTAGATGAAATCTCTAAACAGCCAATACAAAATAAAATAAATATTTTCGTTTTAAAATGTTATCTTTATTAATTCATGTAAAATATTATCAAAAGTTAAAAGTTTTACTAAATTAAACGTTTCTATATCATATCCAAAAAGAAATAGTCAATTAATTAACAAAAAGGATTTAATTTGTTTAGTCTAGTAAGAATCCATTTGCCGAGAATTAAAAAAAAAGCTGTACATTCTGTACAACCCGGTTAATTTAAGAATGCACCGTGTGCATGCATACATCTTGCTGCAAGGTGCCAACTTGACTTAATCGGGATATAACCATACCACACAAGTGTCGTAATGTTATAAAACACGCGTGTTTAATATCCAGGATTATGAGCCTAAAAGCGACACAATAAGAGGTACGTTACGAGCAATTGTGTTGAAATAGTTATATGTTAACCAAGGGTGCAAAGTTGTATTATACCCGCGAGTGTGGAATTGAAATACAAGCAAGCGAAAGGATACTATAGTTGAACCACGAGCGAAGCGAGTGGTTCTAAATTAGAATCCTGAGCATAGCGAGTGTTTCAACACACGAGAAGTAGAAGAAGTAACATGCAAAACAACTTTATTTAATTTAAATAATAATATTTATATTTTTTTAACAGTAATAAATAGTAATAATAACGTTAAGTAATATCATGTAGAATATTGGTCAAGTGCGAGTGGGTTTTAATTTTCCCATACATTTTGAGACCCAGCGCCTGAATGAAGTCAACAAGCAATTCTTTAAAAGTTCTTAAATACTTATTTATTTTATTCTGTTTTTAGTATTTGTTGTTATAGCGGCAACAGAAATACATCATCTGTGAAAATGTTGTATTAAGAGTGTTTTACGTTTTGTTATCTGTCAAAAGTCTCAAAAGCAACTTAAACACGCTCCAAGGTCAAATTACTTTCCCCACTAGTGGATAAAATGCGTTTTTGCTCACTGGTTTTAAAGGATAAAAGACGGCTTTCCGAGACAGTGAGGGGAAAAATACATTGTATCAAACAAACGAGGTTTTTAAATTCCTCCGCCTCATAAGATTCAAATCTCCATGACGTCTACTGGGCGCTGGGGTGATCTAATGGTACGCTTGCTTCTGCGGGGCCCCATTAACAACTACCATATTTTGCGATAGGTGAAAAAGCCCCCAGTTCATGATTTACAAAACGTCTTAATTTGACCGATCAAAATACTTCACCATATTAAATCCACAGTCAATCGGAACGTAGTGTTCTTTTTCACTATTGTTAAACTAATTAAAAAGATCTTAACGTTAATATTAACGTTTTGACGTTCAAAACTGACGCAGGCAATTAATTGAACCGGTTGCTTGATGTCATCAATGTAACGGAGTACAATGAGAGCCGTAGACCTAGTTCACATTTATAAAAACAATTTCTATCAGTTCCACTGTCTATTTGTGGAAGACATGATTACAGAGATCAGAAAATGACCATGGTTTCTAAAAGTTTGCCTACAAATAGTTCAAATAGAATGTACAGTCCTGAAGAAGTCCGTAAGATCTTGCCCAAAAATATATGGGACTACCACAAAGACTTATGCGTAGGAATCATTGAAATCGAACTTGACCTTAACAAATTGCCGCTAAAAAGTTCCTTTACAAAGTCAGTAAAAAACCAATCTAACAACATTCAAAACAGTAGAATTGAGATGCTACATTCGAACGATTAAACTGACGCGGACGAATAATTGAACGAGTTGTTTTACGTATCAGAGCTGTGGAAATATTTAGTTCGCCCGCCACCGGAATGCTTTTAAACCGTGTTCACTGAAAATTCGAACAAAATGGATGGAAAATTCTCCCGTAAGCGCTCGTAGAATGCCAGGTCGGGTGTGCCCTTTATCCGATACGCTAAAAGTTTACCCGCAAAAAGGCGAGTTTTAAACAGAGCCTTTGAAACTGTATTCACTGGGTTACCCGGAATCTGCTGATGGAACAACGACTTTTAATCTTGTAAATTTTTTATCATTGTGAAAATCTTGTTGTATTAATGGAAATCAAATCCGGATTGGGTCTAATTTGTTCGTTTTGAGCTATATTTTTTTTAGGTGGGTATAAAACATTGATTTCATGTGAAACCAAAAGATATCGATTATGATGTAATTTTCACTATTTCTGCAAATTAAGCTACTTTAATATCAAATATACCTATAACGAAAATCAACTTTCCAGTCATCAGGTATTTTGGCATACAATTCGTCTCAAAATTGATGGCTGGGGGTGACTATACTAACTGAACGTTAATCGATAGATGCATCGAAGCGGGTAGTTTATCGATCGATTGTTAATAAGTGTCTCTTACCTAATTGATGGACTAAGCAGCGATCGACGGTCGATCGATTAAAAATAATGCACACACACCATTGACTGTAACTGGACCCAGTCAATTTAAAAACTCATACATATGTGTACCCTATTCCATATTATTATACATAAGATATGCTCTTCTAGGGTATGCTCTTGATTGTTATGGCCTTACATTTAAAACTTATTTTGATAAACTAGAATCTCTGCAATTAAGATTTTTAAAACTTCTCGTGCCTAAAAAGATTAATAGTAACTGTACGAGTAAATAAAGCTGTATAAAATTTGTAAAATTCTTCCCGTTTCTCTAAAACATATATATAATTTGGCAATTAATAACCATGACAACCAGGAGCATAAACTGTATAAAACTACACATATGATATGACCACTGTACGAGATCGGTGTCCGCGGGTAGATAACCCGAATTAAAAAATATTTTGGAGATATAACTTTAATAATACGCCTGCCATGTATTCTCAACAGCCTTTCCCTCGAGCGAGGACATCCGAATCGAACTTAATGTACGTATTTCTTAAATAAAATAAAAAGAAAATATTTAGATAAGTACACTACCTTATTTAGACTTATATAGTGTAGTGCCGAACTGACCTTAGTAGCAATGTTAATTTTGTGTTAAAAGTTTTCTTGCAGACAAACAGTTTTGCAGGGCGTTTTTTTTAATGTAACTTTGCAGTTAGATTAATTAATTAATTATAAATAATATAAATTATGCAATTTCAAGCAAAACCATTTTGAAAAGCAAAAACATTTATGCTGTTATGTTTGAAAAGCACGTAATAATCGAAATAATGAAAACTAGTAGAATCTTTTCCTTATAAACGATATCCCAGATAAACGAAGAATTTGTCCGTAAAAAAATTTGTCATATGGAATGAGGTAGGTATATAGCTATATAAATATAACTAGGCTTGGTCCTTGGTTGTATGTAGAAATAAAAAATCCCAAAAGCGTTGATGTTTATATTACACAGACACCACACGGAAAAGTTATTTAAAAGTCAGAAGGAAGAAATAAATTGAAAAGTCGATAGAACACAGTAAATAAGCACGGTAACAAAGTTTAGGATCGTGTAAACATACAATTCACAAGCAACAGCGAGTATCTGCGCAGAGGTCAAATCACGACTGGCTGGCGTGCATGCAGCGCGGTGCACGTAGCAACGACGAGAAACTCGTTCGGTAGCCGCGTATCCATAGCACGGCCGGCGCGCGTGACGTCACACGGTACGGCAAAGAATCGTGTGTTAAATCTATGTTGTGTGTGTATTTGTGTTATGTATATAGATTAAGTAAGTGAGTTAATTAAATACATTTTAAATCATATTATGTAAGGCACCCACACACACATAGGGCTGTAAAACATAGGATGTCTCAGATGGCAGGCATTTGATAATAGTCCAGGCAATGAACTGACAACTTGTATGGAAAAAATGACAATTTTGGAAATAATTTATAATAGCTTATTTTTTATGTATAACGGATATATTATCAATTAAATAGTTACCCAGCGACAAAATCCGACAAAATTTCAGACATCGAGAAAGTGATAAGTTAACTGGCTTCTAAAAAGTCAGTAAAAATATTAATAAATGTTTTTGTCTTTATTTTGGTTCATTTTCATTTGCTCTATAATATTCAAGATAAATCGTACAAAAAAAGATAATGCATGCTTCATTTAAATCTACATAATTACTTCCGGGTGGAAAGTTTGTCGGATTCTTGACTAAATCATCTTAGAATAACATTTTCAAATGCAATTAACAAAAAAAACGCTACTATAAATTAATGTTTTTCAAAACCGTATTGTGCCTGGAGTATAAATAATAGGGGTGTAGACTCACAATTTATTATAGTTATTACTTCGAAAGAAAGAAGGTAAAAAATATGCCTAATGACGAAAATCTTATTCAAATATGTATATCAAAAAATTAGGAACCTAGAATCGCACAGTGCGATGAAAGTCTAATTCCATAGGTAGGTACCTAGCCTAGGTACCTATGGACAGTTCGTTTTCTAAAAAAAAGTCGGAAACGTGATAACGTATATGCAATATTTATGAGGCTTTCTTTATTTATATTACCGCCCATGATGAGCGTGGAAGTGAAGTTTTTCCACCCTAATTGCCGCTTTAATGGCCAGATGTGACGTCACTTTTAAAGTTTACTATACCCATTATAAAACAGATACGATTGGTGCAAATAATTTTAAAATAACGCCCATTTAAAGCGAATGCCTTTATATTGTAACAATTAATTTTTCAGACCGAAACTAACTGCTCAATTGTTTACGTTGTGCATTGCGAATATTTTATTATGCTACGCGAATTTATCATGTACATTTTTTGTACAATTGCGATTGCCTTATGCACATGATTTGTCTCAGAAACTAGGAATGTTGGGATCATACTGCTCACAATCGAAAATATGACAAATAAAGGTCGCGGGAGTACGCTGGATGTGGGCGGCGCAGGACGGTCATTGTGGCACTCTTTGGGGGAGGCCTATGTCCAGCAGTGGACGTCTTTTGGCTGATATGATGATGATGACGATGATGATGGTGATGATGCTGATACTTATAACAATGTTGTTAATTAAAGTACATTTAAACACTTTCACTGCCATAGAAACCCGTAAGCGCTTTCCGCTACATACGGGGAAATGGTTACGAGCGTAGCGCGTAGCGATTCTAGGCATTATCTCAAAACCTGCACGCATGAATTTTAGAAGTCTAAGTTCACGTTGAATCCATCGCCTTGGACTCCTAGGAGTGAAACTGCAATCTCAAGGCCGGAATCTCACTGGCGCGGCCAGCGGTGGCGTGGCGGTTAAGAGGAAACACAAGGGCCGTTTTTCCATAGAAACGTAGTACCCTGTTTTCTCCCTGGATAAAGGCAGTAGAGAAATATTTGTTTTTCCATAAATCTATGGCTGCTATTGACATTTTCCTATGTTTTCCTTTTTTTCATAAAGGATCATGGGCAAATTGGGTGTAGCACCAACATTCTTGAAACCACTATCATTAAAAAGGTATAAAATTGTATATAATTTCTTACTATCACCACAAATACCTAGCTCACCGGAGAACAAAAATATGGGCATATATATGAAAATAAAATGATATCACCGCAAAATGCTTATCACCCTATTTGGTAGCTAGTTTTGATGCCAATATAATTATTTGAGGTACATACCTAGTCCATCTAAGAAAAAAAGTGTATTTTTTGTCGTTTATTTTGCTATTATCGACCCCGTGCGACCACGAAAATATGCTATAAGGCACCATTATTGTTATGTAGCTTTTTAACAGGCAAACGCGCGTCGGAAGTTGTGCTCATGTCATTTCTATAGTAGCGTATTTGGGGTTAGGTCGACAAGAGCCTTTACAGTACATATGATGCTACTTTCCCGCACTAGTGCGGAAAAGAGCACTTTTCGTGCATATGTCGAAACATTAAAGAGCCATATGTACAGTAAAACGTTGTACGATACACGTGCGAATAGGTAATTCGCAACTCGTGTCGATTTAAAACACTCCCTTCGGTCGTGTTTTAATTTATCTCCACTCGTTGCGAATTTCCTATTTTCGGCACTTGTATCGTAAATAACTATTTTATTCCACCGGCACATAGATTATCTTTTGTTATTGATGAATGATACTTGTAAATAGTTTACAAATAAAGATAGATTAGACATTTTGTTCCATTTAATTGCTTGTACGATATAACTACATATTATGATCCAATATGTAATACCTATCAATAATCATTTCAAGACTGTTGGTTGTACACCTAATACTAAAGTGCCCATGATGGGTACCTTAGTAGAATTATGTTGGCATCGAAACTGTACCTACCTACAGAAACATGTTGTTAATAATATTTTCATACATTTGCCCATATTTTTGTTCTCCGGTGAGCTAGGTATTTGTGGTCAAAGTAAGAAATTATGTACAATTTTATACCTTTTCAATGATACTGGTTTCAAGACTGTTGGTTGGTGCTACACCCAATTTCCATACAAAAGTGCCCAGGATCATGGCACTTTTGATCATGATTATTCTTAAAAGAGATATTAACTTTCAGAAACCTAAAGATATGCCAGATTTTCCGCCGTGTTCAAACATCCAGAAAACATTTTTGACTAGATTATATAAAAAAAGGAAAACTTAGGGACACGGCCAAAGCCTTTCATTGATTTTTAATAAAAAAAATAGTTAAATAGGTCAAGTTTTGGAGAAGAAATAATTCAGGGGACTACGAAACGTTGATTTTACGTACTTTTAATAGGTATTTTCGGTCCTAGCTGCAGTTGTCTCTATCGCGCTCTGCGGGGGGAGGCTTGGGGTTGGCGCGACAGCAATACATTTTACAAATACCTACTTCTCAATTATCTCGCCCTTAGTGTTTCCTCTTAATAGTAAATTTGACAGCCAATGACATGTTTACTTACTGACCGCCGCGGCCAGGTCGCGCCAGGCTGTGAATGGCTTAAATCTTAATGTCACGATTTTTACTACTTCATTATTATGTGTTACCACTTCAAACACGAGGGTTCATAAAGGGTTCACAGATAAATCAGGATTTGGCTATAAAATAATGTTACCGCTACCCACAAATGTTCGCGGTAAATCAAAATAAGCCCGGAAGCGCGCGCCCCGGCCGAAAATACTTTAACTAGGTAGGTAGCTATTATTTTATTGCTCGCCGTTGCTCGGTCATAAAGTCTGTCATGCCTATCGTTTTCAGGTTATAACGAGAGTAGGTACACCTGCTTATCCGTCCTTATCATATCTATACTTTATACTAATACTACCTTCTGCCCGCGACTCCGTCCGCGTGGAACTCGTTTATATCGCAGCTCCATACAAACTTTCACCCCCCCATTTCACCCCCTTAGGGGATGATTTCGGGGATAAAAACTATCCTATGTACTTCCCCGGGACTCAACCTATCTCGATACCAAATTTCATCGCAATCGGTTCAGCGGTTTAAGCGTGAAGAGGTAACAGACAGACAGACAGACAGACAGACAGACAGACAGACAGACAGACAGACTTTCGCATTTATAATATTAGTATGGATTAGTATGGATTACAGAGAGGAAAAGTCGGTTAGGTTGTAAGTTTATAAATTTGTATGTAGGTTATATGATAATCTGTGGAACTGCCCTTCTGATTTGAATAGTAGACTGTGTCTGAAGGAAGCAAAAAGATATATTTACTAGTGGGCGGTATATTGAATCCTGAGCGTAGCGAGGGATTCTATATGGTTGAATCTTGCGCGTAACGAGGGATTCAAGTGTTTACGCCCAAGATGGAAATAATTATGCTACCGAGTGTCACATACTGGTTTCCACACCTTCTATGAGGAATGAAATCCCTTATTTGAGGACAACAATTACTCATTTTTGAACAGCACATATCATAACATCCATACAACTTAAATTAGCGTTGCTCAGCGAAAACTAAAATTAAAGAAAAAGGCTTTAGAGCTAAAAAATATCAATTTAAAACTCTTTACTTGAAACTCTTTTAGCTACCACTTTTTTATATTTTTTTTCCATTTACTTTTAACTAGATCTACAGTTGTCATTCATGTCATTAATTCATTATTCACTTAAGTTATTCTACCGTCGTATTTTTTATCTCTTAACTAATTTATGCAAAGGTTAGCTTGAAGAGATCCCTTTAAAGGATAAGTTCGGCTTTGTGTAAATAAATACGTTAATTATGTTTTATTTTTGTATCTACTGTTATCCGCCTGTTTTATGTACAATAAAGCTTAATACATAGATACCTACATACATACATACATTTTTTTCTATCATATAAAGTGATATATTCAATTCTATTCATTTATTCAGGAAAACAATGTACTTACATTGTTTTTGAAAGTTTCAAATAAATTATGATAAGTAATAATATAATTAATTCAATATATATTAGGTACCTATATAGGTATATATTTATTTCGTATTCTACTTCGTATACGATTTTTTATTTTCAAATATAGTGATGCGAGAGTACTATCTTTTGGAATCGGTTATCGTTATCAATTGATTAAATCGGTATAAATGAATAATCATAAGAGAAACAAGCGTCACTAATATATATTAGTGACGCGATATATATATATATATAGATTTTAATTTTATTCAGTAGGTTTTTAAGCTGATTGGCAACATAATTATTTAGTTTCATATTTAAATGTACACAAGCATACAATCGATTTAGTTTATTTTATTAGCCATCATCAATCATTACTCGTTTATTACGACAATCGATTTAAGCTAGCCACAGCTGTAAATACGCCATTGTGGCGTATTTAGAGGCCCATTGAGGACCTGTCAAAAACCGAATCATGGAAAACATCTAGGGACAGGGAAAGTCGGATACAAAGTAACATTCGATCGATCATCGGTATACTGTATTCCCAATGAATCGATCTGTGAACTAATGGTAGCAGTCATAGAGGTAGGTGCATTTCATATAATAGCTACTTTTCTAAAGGAGCCTCCGTCCTTATAACGACAATATTCACGAGCATATTGAATTGAATATGTATTGGCTGCGTGACGAGCTATCTGCCTTCTTTGACAGAGTTACAATAGTGCTGTTAATATCGATATTAATGAGATGCCTCCTACACGTCTATCATGGGACGGCCGCAACATATTCTCGATTTTTCTCGCACTTATACCTCTTGTTCTAAGTGTTCTAATATGAGAGAGACGGATAGTGCGAGAAAAATTGCGCCGCGTAATTGTTAATCTGTACTGTTTGGTTTCCACGCGACAGGCCCAGTCTAGTGGTGAACCATAGCCACTACTATGTTTTGAATTGTTTTTCGTGAATAAATATTTCTTTAAGTTTTTCTTTCTTTCAAAAATCGAGAGAGCTCGAGCGCCGTCGCGTGATAGCCGTGCAGATACCAGCAATTTTGCCACAGATTAGCTTTACAAAATATGTAGCAGTCAGGTGACCAGACCGTTGAGTTGATAGTGGTATCAACTCAACGGTCTGGTCAGGATCAGCAGCAGTCAGGATGTGGATCCTTGAGCGCAATCCCACTAGCGCATAGCCACTAGTATCGATGTTATTTTATCAACATACACCTATGGCTATACATTTTTCTTCCTAATTTTGAAGTACCATTCTGAATATCCAGTTCATGACATATTATTACATGACATATTGCACTTCTTGTACTAAGTAATTGATTTACTTAGTTACTAGTGGTTAGTGGTGTTTAATGTCTGTAGTTTACCAGCGTCTTTTTATTGTTATAAGGATTTGCCCAGTTCCTTATCCAGAGTTAGGACCATTGAATTATTTATACTAAGTATAGACTGGTTATCAGACTAAGCAAATGCAAGGCACCTCGCATCAATTTTATGCGCAAACTTTAGCTACGAGTAGAGGATGTCTGCTCTATATATTTATGTGGCCCAGTGGTTTTGACCTATACGAGTATCCACCAATTATGTAAACATTTGTAGTTCCAGTGTCGCCAGTACACAGATAACCTTCTGTGCGCCAGTAACACAGGCCTTAAAATTGAGTTTAAAAAGAAAAACAAAACTGTTTATTTCAATTAAGGTGGCCCCCGAGGTTTTCATTGATTTTTGACAAGTTTTGAATCGTATCTCCTACTTTTTCACTACAGATAGAATTATAAAACAAACGGTTATCGTTTTTTCAGTCTTTTATCTCCATTTTTGTCTACCAGATTTTGAAAGAAATAAATACTTAATTTTGTTTGTTTTTTTTAAACATTGTCTATGAAAACGCTTATTTCGTATCTCTATTGACGTGAAAGATCTAACATATACGAAATCTACATATTTGGGTTTGTCTATGACGTCTCTGAAAACGTGTCTACAGTTTTCATTTTAAACTAATCAACACAAAAGTTATGGCCAGTAAAGCAGTTTTTTGGCCTAACATTGTTCAACTTTGATGCCAAATATTTCGAAAACAATGAACTTTGAAGTAAATATGGGATACTATATATTGCTTAAAGCCGTTTTTGTTAATATAATAAGCTACAAAAACCATTATAAAACTAAGGGATTCAGCCCGAAGGTCGTTGGCGCCCCTTAAGTGTTGGTTGTTGCGTTGGTGTCCTACGACTCCGATTGCGGCATGCAGTGTTCGAGTCACTATACCGAACCTTTCCTCCGTAAACGTATTCTCTTTGTCCCCAGAATAAACGCTGGATGTGGCTGGCCGGCGGCCTAGTGCTGCTGTCCATGGCAGTAGCCTCGGGGGGTGAGGTGTGGGAAGAGAGTGACCATGAGGTGCTTATCCGCAGCGAGAGAGGCGCTAAAAATCGAGGTTAGTACACTGGACTACGACGCGGTGCCATTTTTTAAGCTCGAAACAAATTATCGGACGCGTCCGGCGGACGCGGCACACTGCCGGTATCTAGATAATGAATATACACTGAATTGTGCAAACTATCGGACGTAAGCCGTGGACGTAACCTTGAGCGTTCGGACGTCCGACAGGCATCTGGCGCGCTAGATCCCGTTCGACTGTGCACATTTATCAGTCGCGGACGTCAGTCGCGTCCGCCGGACGCGTCCGATAATTTGTTTCAAGCTTTATTCTCTTGTCGATTTTTCTTATTTGACGACGGAATTGAACACTTTATAGTGCGCCATATTAGGTTCAAAATATATTGATAAATAATAAACTTATAAGGGTAGCCAGAATCGTGATTAGTAAGATGCATCATTGCATTTACCCGTCGTCAGCGTCAACTTTCAAGTGTCGGTTTTGTCGTTCTTTTCTGAGACTAACCTCAAAATGATGTCGACTGTAATGAATGATAAGATCTTTTTAGGTTATATTGTGTAATGTAATTTTAGTGTGACTTAAAATATCCTAACCTTACCTTTAATGAGACCGTAGTCGGGCAAAATGTATCAAGTAACTTTTCATTGAGTTCGACTTCGCACAACTTCTTGTACTTCCTGAGGTTACCAACTTAGGTAACTGAAACTTAATCCTGGCTGTTTTCTTTGAAGATTGGACCTATACCTGTGGAACCATACCCTGAGTAAAAGGGACTATCGAGTGACTTTTAGACTTCATTTTAGGATACGCGCCGAGTCGCGTGATTCGTAGAGACACACTCAAACTTCAAGTACAACCAAGAAAATGCAAACTAGCATCAGTATGTATATTGTAGTCTAGCACCTTTATCGCTTACGTCACTCTGACTAGGGATGGTAAGGTCTTGTTTCAGTTTCATTTGCCGTACCTACAGCAACCACTTCATGCAAACAATCATGGGCCTATACCCAGCATTTTTTAAAGGGTGGGGCAGAAGTTATATTTTAAAGTAGCCAAGTCAATATTTAATTTGGCCTTAAAATGTCCCACCTTGCCCCACTGTGGGTACGCCCATGCAAAGGAGCGCGGTATTGATTGAATGAATAGAAATTTCTATGCTGAGGTGGTGACTTTTCCATGCAGCACAACGAACCGCGTTACACCACGCGTGTCCTGAAATCAGGGTTTACTGTGTGTTTTTTCATCTCTTTACTCAATTATCCTCTCTACTATCTGTCAAAAGTGATTGAAATTGAAATTACTTTAAATCGATCAATTAGTTACAATCCCTCATCAACCCCGCAGAATACCTAGCTGTCATCCTTATGAGGGATTCATTATCCCTAGGTTAGAAACTCAGGCCTTAGTATAAATTCAACCAACAAGAATAGACTTTATTTCTGGAATTATCCATCCCATTTCGTCATTATCTCATTAATTATTATTAGGACTATGATCCTGCAGTATAGGTAATTGCGTAACTTTCTGAACGAGCGCTAGCGCATATCAGCAGTGAAGTGCAGCTTCAAAAACTGATAATTGATATGTCCTAGCGCGCGTTCGAAAAGTTACGCCATTACTTTGTTATTCGCTTAAATCCGGCCTTAGGCACAGTCACATAGTGAGTGTTACGACTTTGTTATATCAGGGTCTCGAGTGACTCAATGAGAATAAACGAAAGAGCAACGGTCGTACGGAAATAGATATTGTTATTCCGCTGCGATTTAATTTGCTTTAAATCAGTGCGGTGGTTATCCTAGGATTAAAATAAAAGCTAAATACTTGTTTTTTTATGGAGTTGCAATGTTTTGAATTACCATGTATCTAATACATTGGTAATTCATGATCTTATGATATAAAGTTTTTTGAAGTGAAAACTTCTTTAGCGGCGCTGAGCACTTTTTGGGATGGGGAAAAATTGTTAAATACGCGACAGATTTTTGTGACGTCAGATAGGGCTTGCATTCCGGAATTCCGGAATTTCGAAATTCCGGAATTTCGGACCTTTTTTCCGATACTACAATTCCGGAATTGAGACACTTAATATCGGAAATTCCGGAATTGAAACAAATATAGTTTGTCGTCTAGTTGAAAGCTGATTATGGGTGGTTCGGTTACTTTGTGGACTAATTTAGACCCAGGTGGTTTGAAATGCTTGTTACAAAGCTTTACGCTTTGCACGGCAGGTAAGATACCTATCATGATGTAATTGTTGTATCCAAAAAAGCCAGTCACTTTAACGGATATTTAAAGGGAAATTTATGAATTTGTGTCCTAGGGACTGACGCCGCCTATAGTTTTTTCAAAATAATCACACCACATCAATCTCAAATCACATTTTTATTCCAAAACAAAAATTAAAGTTTGCTTATCCAAAACGGTCAGTCAAATAAGTGCATATTTAGGGAGAAATTTGCTGTTTTGAATTCAGTGTGCCAGGGACTGACGCCGAACATAGTTTCCTCAATAAAATCGTGTCAGTACTGTGCTAGTGTGTGTAGTGGTGTATGTAAAATTGCATTTTATTGCAAAACAAAAAGGAAAGGTTCCATTACGACGAATTATTGGCTGTTTAGCTTTAATAAGTACAGTGTAAACTCTTTATAACATTCCACTTTATAACGATAAACTCCCTTTGACGTAGAAGTGAGCACAATTTGGTTGGTTTACCTTAAAACCCACACATTGATAAACTCTTTATAGTGCAGCAGCTATTCTCTATTACGAAGAAATGTGTTCATATTTAGTCACAGGAAATATTCACTATCGGTATTATTGTTTGTTATCTTATCAGATTACAAAAGACGCCGACTAAACCTTTGAGGCTCCGAAACTTCTGAGGTCGTAAACAGCCGTCTTGCTTTTGTTATTGTTAATTGCCTTGAACACGTGCATCATTACTGCGTTTACTTGTAAATGATGGTCTAAATACACCAGCTTTACCTATCGTATTATCAGTCGTCAACCAACTTTGAAAAAAAATTGTGAATTTAAGTAGTTGTTTTTCTTTCTTCACTCCATATAACGGTAAGTCTCAGTAACGATAAAAAAATGCTCGGTCCCTTGAGTTTCGTTATAAAAAGTTTACACTGTAATAGTTTCAGATACCTATATGATAATTGATAATTCATAGTCACTTATATGACGAGGGACTGACACTGACAGACAGTATGACGTATTCATTTGGGGTACAAAAGGGCGTATTTAGCAATGCTGTGTACACCTAAGTGAGTGACCAAATTAAATGAACTTTATAATATCACTATTAACTCTCACTCTAACTACTCACTAAGACATATTAAATAAGATTATTGTAAATGTGTGAATTTTGCTGACACACCCAAGTTAACCAAATTTCGGAGAACCGCCTTTATCTTATAGCCTCCGCTCAGTGTCCAGGTAATGTTTATGGCCACAGAATTTGCAAGCGAGTGCCCGAGCGAAACAATATCATTGTAACTGGTAATCCGTTAACACAAATATCTTTGTCCCTTTCCGTTTTCTCACTTAAACAATAATAAAAATGCAATCAGTTCCTAGTGCAACCCCGTTGACGAAAGTTGTGTGCGACCTTATCCTGTTAAGAGTGTTGTGTTGTTTTAAGTGTGTGTTATGCGTGCCACCAAGGGATAATGTAAGTATTACTTACCTGTTTGTTATTTTTTTGAAAAATAATGGATTTTATCTACACCTATATCATAAATCTTCTATATATGTTCGGAAACCATGTATAATGACCACCATTATTGCAACCAGAAACGTAACATCAGCTTTTTGTCTGTGCCAGTGTTATTATAATATTTATAATGTATGAAAAATCATAATAAGATCGATCGATATCGATGTTATTCTGGAAATCTAGTTGGTCATGCAATGGCGGCTATTCTAATGGTTCCCGAACACATGTAACTGTACATTATTAGGCATTAAAACACTCGTGTGATCCTATTATGAAACTCACTGACGCTTGTTTCATAAACCCACACTCGTGTTTAATGCCCTTAATTATGCACATAAACTAATATAATGTCTTGCAATTTATAACAATAATTTTGTTGCGATTATTATAAGTCATAAGTAGAGTTAGGATGTTTGGTGGCATTGGTGTGAACAAAGAGCAATGGAGTCGTTGTTGTATATTTTTGATTAAATGAGTTAATGAATAAATGATTGATAAACCAATAATGTATAACAGTTTTATTGGTTTCATACAAGTAAATTGATTCATAAAAACTTGAAACTTTAATTCCAGTTGCAAGTTGTTCAAGCTCTTGAATACATAAACATTTTAGCAAACAAGTAAAACTTATTTAAGTGTTATATTATAAAATCATCGTTGTAATTTACAGTATTGCATTGCAGTTGTCGTCAAAAAAATATGTAAAATATGTAACTAGTAAAATATGCGATTTATCAACAAACCTAAATTGTTTATACTCTATACACGTTCATACAATAAAACGCAAAGGTGATATGATATATTATTGGCCGGTACTGTAATATAGATTTATCGTTCAGTTATTCATTTATTCAAATAAAAAAATATACAATGGCGACTCCACTGCATTACTTGCGCTAAACTGCCACCAGAATCCTAACCCCAGTCATAAGAAACATTTAATTTACAATACATATAGGAGTACACAATAGACAAGTGTAATCGTGTTCTAATCTTGTAATAGTTTAACTTGGTTAACAAAAGCATACCTTCCTACTTATTAAAACTTTCATATGAACAGCTACAGTATTTTTAAATACTACGTAATCAGTTAGTTAAATTAAATCTCCACGCGAATCAATTTCTTCTCAATATGCCTTTTATTAAATTACAATTATATTTCAGGTCTTCTACAGAAAAAAAAGTAGTGTACGGGGAATTTAGAAAAAGTTCATTAAAAATATGGAAACACTTTCTGCGTGCAAATGACGGACAATCTGCTAAGTGTAAAAACTGTTACAAAATACTCAAAACTGCTGGTGGGGCCACAACCGGTTTACACACACACCTGCGATCTAGACATCCAGACATCGCCTTCCCTACAAATCTCGAGGCCGATAATGAAAGTTCCGTTGAAACGGCTGGAACATCCACTGCCATTTCGGCTTCATCTACAGCAACAGTTGGCCCGCCGGCAAGTCATGACAAAAAACGAAAACTTGTAACAGATTATTTCAAGTCCGATGGAAATGAATCTATGGAAACTATTGTTTCCAGAATGACAGCGCTAGATGGTGTTAGTTTTAGACTGTTTTGTAAGAGTCAAGATCTGCGCAAATTATTTCTTAAGTGTGGTTACGAGCTGCCTAAATCAGGTAATACTATTGCTAAAATAGTCTTTAATCATGCCGAAAGTACTAAAGAGGAGTTAAAGAAAAACATCGTCAACATGAAGAAAGAGGGAATCAGGTTTACAGTGACGCTAGATGAATGGACATCCCAGCGAAGCAGGAGATATATGAATATTAATATTCATTCCAGAGAATTTGGTGGCTTTCAATTGCTCGGGCTGGTGAGAATAACTGGTTCCATGCCAGCTCATGTTGCATTAGAAATACTGGGGAACCACTTATTAAAGTTCCATGTGTCTATCGAAGAAGATATTATAAGCATGACGACTGATGGTGCCAGTGTTATGAAAAAAATGGGAACTTATTTTCACGGACACCATCAGTTGTGCCTTGCTCACGGTCTTCAACTAGCCGTCATTGACACTGTGTATAAGAACCCCGCAAGGATTCTGGAACCAGCCATTGACGAAAATTACCCGTCTGATACTTCAGACACAGGCAGTGATGAAGACGATGATGAAGATGGGCAATTTGAAGTACCACGTGTTCGAGCTAACCCATACCTACACAAAGAAATCATTGCTAAGGTGCGCCGAGTAGTCAAAATGATTAGGAAATCGCCTCTTAAATCAGATGCCCTACAAGCTTACGTCACACAAGAGTTTAACCAAAACATCCAGCTCAGTTGGATTGTCAAACAAGATGGTCAAGCATGGCTGAAATGATTGGTTCGTTCCTAAAAATTAAAACCTGTGTTATGAAAGTACTTCTCGATTTCAAATCACAGGAATCGTTCACGGAAGACGAAATTCTGTGTTTGCTAGACATACATCAGAGCCTCGAGATCGTGAAACTGACTGTCTTGACACTCTGCCGCCGTGAAGCAACATTATACACTGCAGACACAGCTTTAAGATTTATGCTCAATAAATTAGACGAGCGCAACACTTCATTAAGCTTGAGACTGGCTGCAAACTTGCGGACACGGATAAAAGAAAGACGACTTTTGGTAGCGGATGTGCTGCACTATCTTCATGATGCAGAAAGTTTTTATGCATCACCAGATGACGAAACATTTCGAAAGCCAATTAGCGATGAAATTTGCAATATAGTCGTACATTTGTTACAACAACTAAAGTACAGAGCTCTGACATGCTCTCCTGTTCGGGATGATTTACCTGGAAGCAGCCTTGCTATTGCTACTGAAGAACCCCCGCTAACTTTCCAAGAAGAACTGGAAAAGGAACTAGAAAAATGCAAAGATAGAACTCCAGTAGCACGTGAGTTCGACTTACGTGGTTTTGTTTTAGCAGAAAAGGCAATGTACGACAATCAGGGAGAAAGAGGAGTGTATTTAACCGAAGCTTACAATTAGCTTTTGTCAATTTTACCCACCAGTGTCGAAAGCGAGAGAATATTTTCGTCAGCGGGCTACTTCTGCAATAAAATCCGAAGTTCGCTGTCCGATAGAATGATAGACTCCTTATCATTTTTGAGAACCGTTTTCCAAGAGAAGCTTTCACTTCAAGATAATTAAGAAAGATTATTTGTTTTTTGTAGATAATTACAAAGTTAATTGTTGAACATGGTGTATACGTGTCTAATGTGTTACTAAACTAATTGTAATAATAAGTCGGTAATTAAGAACAATTTATATGTATGTTATGTCAAATTTAACCAATTATGATTGTTTATTATTATGTTAACTGAGGGTACATTGAAGCCACGTATAGTCGTATAGCTGGTTAATACTACTTAAAAGTTTGTTGATTTTTTTTAAGTGGTGCCTTGTGGCCACCGGACTGATCATATTATTATATAATTATACATCTTTAGGTAGATAGGTTAAGAATAACGAAGTATTTTTATTTTACTCTGTTGATCTTTAAAATGATTACTTACCTGAGTGGACTATTTTTAATGTTGTTATTTTTATTAAAACAGTTATACCATTTTCATTTTGTTTAGTTGATTGTTAAAAACATGTGATGCCTGATTTTAAAATATTACGTATAATGTTAACTGAGAGTACTTTTACATATAACTGGTTTATTCATTTAATTTTGTTGCATTTTTTGAATAAGTGTTGCGATTTCAATACTGTTCGGTATATGAAACGTTACATATGATTATCATATGAATACGATGAATGTAAGTAACTTCGTATTGTGTAGTATTCTTACTTAGTAGTTTTTTATAACAACGATTACATCTGTAGTGTGATAACATTCGCGTGTTCTTTAAAAAAATACCACTGAATAATTATTTACGGTTGTTGATTATTAATAAATAAATATTGATTACTATTTCTGGTTTTATTTTGCTCAAAATCCAATCACAACCAAATAAAGCAATAAAATCCTTAATTCCGGAACCAGTTCCGGAATTCCGGAATTGAAGGTCAATCTCGATAATCAGTTCCGGAATTGAAAACCGTCCGATATTGCATCCCCTCAGATGTGAAGGAAGTCACAAACTTTTATATTTTGCTGCTAGCCGATTCGACTTCATTCAAAACTGAACGCTATTCGTAAGAGTATAAAGCCGTAAAATAGTAATTTTGTTCACGCGTCCTTCACCGTTTTGCTATTGAGCAAATTCGAATAGTTCGAATTTGGACGTTATTCCTAAAGAGATAAAGCTTTGAAAAATATTTACCAACGGCTAAAACAAATTGATATTTTGTTCACCGCCGCCGTCCGCTGTTCTTGCGAATTCGAATAGTTCGAATTTGGACGTTATTCCTAAAAAGATAAAGCTTTGAAAAATATTTGGCAATGGCAAAATCAAATTGGTATTTTGTTCACCGCCGGCGGCGGGCGAGCCGGCCCGTCGCACCCAAAGCGCCCGCGGCCCGTCCGCCTAAATACAATACAATACAATACAATACAAATACTCTTTATTGCACACCTCACACAAACAAAGCAGTTAAAAAGAGAAACAATACAAAAAAAAAAAAAAAATGAAAAAAAATTGTTCAACTCCTCGCCTAGTGCGATGGTAGTGAACTGCCACGCGTTTCGCGGGTCATATAAGCCAGTGGATTGGCTACAAAACTTGTTCAACTCACCTGATTCCGGGAGGCGCTATGTTCGCTTCAACTCCGGTTAGTGTCTGTCAAGGTTCAGTCAACTGTCAGGTCAAGTCAAGTTCAATCAAGAAGGTCTCCGGACTGAAGAAGCAGCCGTGGTGTTCCGCCACGTACGCCAGTATCGCCAACAATCCGCGGCGTCAAATCACCAACTCTTCCGATGTCACCGAAATATCCACACAAAACACTCGGACACCCGTGTGTCTTCAAAGCGAGCGATATTACACAAAACAAGGAAAATGCGTTTCCTAATTATCCAACAAAACTCTCGTTCCCTTTTTGGGTCCGCAACACGAGGTTATATCTTTTTTTTTGTCTCGTTGACAAGAAGTGCTTGACGTGAAGTGTCACTGTCAAACCACAGACTCAAAAGAGGCGTACACACGTGAGGAGTCTAAGGGGGCGGGCAGACGGTCGGCCCGAACAATCACCCGCCTCGGAACGGCCTCTAAGCCGGTCCGCTATACTAGGGGAAGTCGCGATAGGGTTGCTACCGCTCGCTTCAGAACCGAGTCCCCAACCATGACCTCGGCAAACCGAGGGGTCCCGTCTTTACCGGGAAACAAATTAACGATGCGCCCCCGGCGCCATCGCAGTGGCGGAAGGTTAGCATCCTTAACTAGCACAAGGTCTCCAACTCTGGGGGGACTGGTTTTGTCAGTCCACTTGAGGCGCTGCTGCAAAACATGCAAATACTCTAATGACCATCTGGTCCAAAAGTTCTGAGCCATTTGTTGCAGCATCTGGTAGCGCGACAAACGACCGGAGGGTATGTCCCGGAGGGGGTGCTCCGGCAACGCGGCAAGTGGCTGACCAATCAAGAAATGGCCTGGAGAGAGCGCTTCCAGGTCATTTGGGTCGGAGCTGAGCGGACACAACGGACGGGAATTGAGGACGGCCTCAATTCTACAAAACAACGTCGCGAGTTCCTCAAAAGTCAATACAGTTTGACCGACTACCCGATACATATGGGCTTTTGCTTGCTTCACGCAAGCCTCCCAGATTCCACCCCAGTGGGGGCAGCCTGGCGGATCGAACGTCCAGGTGATACCCCGACGGGAGAGGTCTGTTCCAATATCAATCTTATTTTCAAATAAAAATTTTACGACATCTTGTAAATAACGGTCGGCACCCTTGTAATTGGTTCCACAATCTGACCGGATCAGAGATGGGAGTCCCCTACGGGATACAAATCTATCCAATGCCGCAATAAAAGCCTCCGTCGTAAGATCACCAACAAGTTCAAGATGAGCAGCCTTGGTCGACAGGCATACGAAAACGCACAAATACGCTTTTACAACCTTCGCATTTCGAAGTCGCGACGTTTTCACTAAAAAGGGTCCCGCAAAATCGGTCCCCACCCTAGAGAAGGTCCTAGCCTCGTTGACCCGATCAGGAGGAAGGTCCCCCATCTGGGGCTGCATCGTGGCTGCCTTGAGCCGAAAGCAAGGCAAGCACCGAAACACGATGCTCCGAATAACCCGTCGGCTGTTCAATATCCAAAAGTCTCGCTGCAAAATGCCCAAGAGTGCATTGCAGCTGGCATGCGAGTTCTTTATGTGGCGGTCAGTCACCAACAATTCCACCAGATGCCCCTTCTTAGGCAGCAAAATGGGGTGGCGCACCGAGTACGGCAAGCTAGCGTTGCGGAGCCGTCCTCCAACCCGGAGTGACCAAAAAAACCAAAAAAAAACCAGGTATTCCATACATAACTCTCAATTAAATCGCAGTTAACTCACAGTTAACTCTTAATTGGCTCTTTTTTTTTGCGATTTCGTGGTTGGTCCCATGGGAAAGGTTGTTCAGTATGATCATCTTATTCGCTTTTTGTCATTCCGGATCATGACCCCGTTAACACCCTGTATACGGAGTATAAAAACGTTTGATTGTTGTATAAAAACGTTTCATCGATTTTATAATATGTACTAAGAATACATGTACCATGGCATTCTCGTACATAACCGGACGTTGAAAAGGTCTCCCATATCGTGCCACACTAAGATCCTATTGCGTTCAGTTATTCCATAGTTACAAAACACACCAAAAGTATGGGTACTTGCAAGCGTACTAATTGTCATACTCTTTTTCTGTAATACTAAGGGTAAGTATATTCACCAGAGATGTGCAAAGACGAGGGGGATATTTACTCTAACGGGAGATAAATCTAAACTAAGTTTTTTTAACAGAAAAGAACGATCTTTCTGTTGAAAAATGTATAAGCTTTTTTTCCGACTGGGCTTTTTACCCGACTGCCGAAGGAGCAGAGGGTTAGTTTGCATAGTTAACAACTACCGCTTCGTGTGTCTTCTCACCTTTGGGCCTCAGGTTCGCTTGTATTACAATAAGGCAGCGGTCTGGACGCCAGCGGATAGCGGGTCAGCGAGCGGCAGTTCATAGATTGAACTAGATCAAACGTTTGAACTTCCGCTGCAGCTGCCGATGCCGCTGGCGTCCAGTTCGCGACCTGAAAGTTGGTTCCAATGACCCAAACACAACAGGTATTACCTGGTGTTGTTTAAAGGTCACAGCTCATTAAAGCCACCCGGCGCCCGACCCGCACGGCCTCGCCTCGTAAATGTACTAACTACGGAGTTGATGTAGTGAGCGCACGCCCGTACAAATCCTTATAAAGAATACTAACCGCTCGAGGCGAGGCGGTGCGGGTCGGGCGCCGGGTGGCTCTAATGAGCTGTGACCTTTAGAGTTACTATGGCCACCTGCTTTCTCCTTCATCACATCAGTTTGGTGGTGCCATAATATTGCATTGGCATTAGGTACATAAGTAGGCACCTAAGCCAAATTTCAACTCAACCGGATACCGGCAAGTAGCTGAAAAAATATTTGCTAGATTTCAAGGACAGATAAGAAAAGTGCAAGTTAAATAATAGCTTTTAAAAATGAGAACTGGTTTTCTGAGGCTCAATGGCCCGCGAGCCAGCAACAGATTTCCAGCTGACGCCCACGCGGCTACATGATACAGCTTTCTGAAGAATCTTACAAGTCATCGTCTGGAAAAAAATGACTGAAAATGTAACATGTAGGAAAAGTTAATAATAAAATAATAAATAAATAAATATTAGGGGACAATCTTACACAAATCGACCTAGTCCCATAGTAAGCTCAATAAGGGCTTGTGTTATGGGTACTAGACGACGATATATTTAAGGCGCCGTAGGTTCACCGAAGTTAAGCGAACAGAGATTTTGAAACAATATAATGCGTCTGTTTATAATAATATGCTTTCATAAAAATATGAATAGTAATCTTGAGGTCTTTTTGCAGCGAGATCAATGATTCGAAACATGATTAAGCAAATTTCGCTCGATAGAAAAAAATCACGAACATAGGTCTAAAATACACAAAAATACACTTAAAATATTCGTAACAAATTATGCACAAAAGCTGAAAATATTAAAATTGTTTCTAAAATTCGGCAATATCATGTTTCAAAGAAATCAGTGATTACATTTTTATTTATTTAAAAGGCCAAAAAATTAAAATTAAAAAACATGATATCCGCGCTTCCGAGCACGCACTTCCATCTCGCTCACGCTTATGCTCAGGGAGAGAAGACCATGAACCTACGGCGCCTTAATAGATATGACCATGACTCAGAAACAAATATTCATGATCGATCACCACACAAATATTTGCCCTTACCGGGATTCGAACCCAGGACCTTCAGCTTCGTAGGCAGCGTCACTACCCACTAGACTAACCGGTCGTCATATAAAATCAAATAATATGTTAATTAACTTTAAAAACAAAGTTTTAACCGATTAATATAATAATTAACTTTAAAAACAAAGTTTTAACCGACTGCAATCATGTACAGTCAAGGAAATTGAAACACGTACCTTTTTAGCTCTTGTTAGTATGACCTTAAGGCATAAAAAAGTACGTGAATACATTTCCCTGACTGTACTTCGCCAAGACACATACATACATTGATCACTTCCTTTCCACTTTACCACATGAACTACTTTCCATGAGCAAATGCGTTGTTTATTGCAGAAAAAAGCAAAGCTTTAAAATAACTACAATCGCTTCTAGAGTGCTTATAAAATTTGAAGAGTTTCCTTGATTTGTCCATGATCCCATCATGACACCATGGGACCAACTGGGATTCAATTTCTTTCAAACAAAAATATAATTTTGCAAATCAGTCCAGGTGCCTTCGAATAATCGGGGAACACACATAAACAATAAAAGATTCCGACGAATTCAGAACCTCCTTTTTTCAAGTCGGTTAGTAAGCACAACCGTCTTTCAAAATCGGAATGAAAACACATGAAAAAGAACGAAATTCTATAAACGTCTTCTGTAATTCAGACGAAGCTATAATAATCGCGACGGAATAAAAAAGGAATGAACATACTTTTACCTAAGTACTTCTATTTTAAAACGCCTATTGCCTACGTAAAATACCGGTAGGATTATTAGATAAAGGAGATAACCGAATTAGTGTCGTTTAAATTGGCACAGTGTAATGTGACAGGGAAAGCTATTGGATAATGCGAGACCCGTGAGACCTACGCTACGTGACTACCGTCGTTGCACAAATTTGACGGGAGATGGAAACTTCTGTGGGTTCGGTCTATCGAGGTTCGTGTGTCGCGTCGCGTCGATTCGAGCGCTTTGCCTTTATTCGGCCTATTTTAAGCGGTTAAGTGGAATTTAGAATAGCTTTAACTTACCTGCGCCGCGGGCGTAGCATGGTTGCTAATTTATCACTTATCGCTGTCGATAAAAAGGCAACTATCATATGTCCGCTATACTGCTGAGGCGCCCTGGCCCCGTATCATGGTCGGCCTTATCACGCGATAACGGTGTCAGCCAGTGACGGACGCTCTATCTTGTCACGTGATGGCCGACCATGATACGGGGCCTGGTCTTACGTCGTAAGAATATGCATATGCCCGGAAATGTTAAGCGCATAATGTTTTAACGAGCGAGCGAAGCCAACTAATTTCTCTGCGTAAGTTTGCCTAAAATACTTTCGTATATCCGGCTGTCCAGCTGTTCTCCCATACAGGACGCGTTTCTCAACCGATTCCCGTGAAATTTTCGGGAGCTGGTTCGATAATACATATAGATAATTATTGTTGATTTGGTTTTTGTTTTTGATCATATATATTCATTCATCATCATCATCACTATCCTGGCTGATTTCGACCACGGCGACCGGAATAAAAGGCTAACTGGAGCGTCGTTCGTGAGCTCGCAGGTGACTGACGTAGCCTATCTTTGCAGAGAATGTGCGACTACATTGACTACAGGTCAGCACCCCTCCGACAAAATTGTAGTGAATGGCCGCAGGTGGTCGAGCCTTTAACTCCTCGCGCTTAGCGTCGAGTTCATTTCGTCTTCGTTCTTCGAAGGCTTTCACATTAACCTTCACTGCATGCCTCCACTTTGACCGATCTTGAGCCAAAATCTCCCAGCGCGATGGTTCAATATCACATCTCCGCATGTGACGCTTCAACACATCCTTATACCGCAGAAGCTGGCCGCCCTGTTTTCGCTTGCTTTCCTGCAGTTCTGAGTAAAAGATGCGCTTAGCCACTCGTACTTGGGCCATGCGGCAGATATGACCAGACCATCGTAGCTGCCTACGCATTAGATAGGCTTCATTCAATACCGCTGACATTAGCTCGGCGTAGAACTTCTGTATTCCTGACACGGTCAGACCAGGAGATGTTCATATATATTATAAGTTTTACAGCTCACAGAGCCTCTAGTTATATAAGCGTTTACGTTTTTATCTGAATTGTGAAGTGTATTTTTACACGACTACCCAACGAAAAGGAGTGTAATGTTTTTTCTTATCTAGAATCATTAGTTCTTACTATTAAATTCGATAAAGAAAGATTTAAATGATTGAAATAGTTGTCTTTTAATGGGTATGTAGGTATATTTCATGTAGCCGTTCACACAGTGGTCACCTGAAAGTGGTGAAAGTGTATAAAAACCGGTTTTTTTATTATTACGGGTAATCTGGCTCGACTCTATAGCAGCCTTCGGCACACTCAGAGCACGTTCTAGGGATTTGATATTGATATTTATAAACATATTACCCATTCAGAATTCTCAAATTGTAAGGAGGCAGACACATGTGCATAAGTACCCAACACCATGGCATCATGGTAAGCTGTTGTGTTTATAAATCGTATTTCCAAATAAATAACGTTTGACGACCTTGTAATACCCCTGCCTCTTAGACAGCGGTTCGTAAAAAGTCGTCTATTCAATCTTCTTCCGTATCTTACGCTGAGCCAAGATTACGATTCGTTGAGTTATTACATATATATATATTACATATATTCTCCACGGATCAGTAAGCTATCAGTGAAGTACAAAACTTTTACTTTACAGGGCTTTTATTTGGAACGCTTTACGCAGAACCTCACCCGTCACGACTAATAAAACTAGACCTATACCTACGCTTAATAACTACGAATCGCGGCGTCAAGATATGTACGCTTGTTTGCCACCGTCTTTGTATAAAAAAAAAAGAAAAAACGAAAGATGTATTTGTGGGTGAACGGTGAGATGAGGTCAGAACAAGTTACTGAAAAGCTGGCCTGTACAATGTACATATCGATTCTAATAGATTGACCTTGGCCGTGGACTCAACGGAGAGACCATGGGTTTGTTAAGCTGTAAACACTTTGTTTAGTGTCGTGTGCATTAAGTCTGAGACATTGTACCGCGAGACACGGAACTATGAAATCTCGTGTCGTACGCGTCGTGGAGGATATCTGACGCAATTGTGCTACTTAACCATACCCGAGCAGCGCGTAACGCGCAGCCTAGGCTTGCTATTTCCATTCCACAATTTGTGGCATAGCATCACAGCGTTCAGCCATGAAAATTAAAGTTTGATTTCTTGGAGTACTATTATGATCCGTTAATGTCAATGGGTGTCATCGTTGGGTGTGTTGTGGTTTGCCGGCCAGCCGGTGTCTATTCAGAGTTCCGCCATCACGGAACGTTAACATTTAGCGCCAAAGTTTTCGTAGCGCTACGCTCGTAGCTGATACCGCGATTTTTCTGCTTTGTAGAGGAAAGCTACGAGCTGAGCGCCCCGCCCTACCTAGCGGGTTTCTGGCACTGAAAGTGTGAAGCGTCCTATAAGTCTATATATGCTTGTATATGCTTGGGCGCAATTTGAGGGATATTGAGGTTCTAAATCGTGACCGTTCAGGCCGCTTCGGTGGGGGTTTCGATTAACACATTCACTACCAAGAATCGCTATACGCTACGCTCGTAGCCTATCCCTTGGTTTCCCCCGTATGTAGCGGAAAGCGCCTACGGCGTAGGCGCCCGCTAAGCGGGTTCCTGGCAGTTATAGTGTTAATCGTGCATTGACATTTATATATGGTATATTAACTTCACATTACAGATCAGGATCAATAATATATTAACATAAGATTTATTTGTGCTTTATTCATTTCACATTTTAAGGTCTAGTTTTCCCTCTGGGTTGGAAGGTCAGATGGCAGTCGCTTTCGTAAAACTAGTGCCTACTTTCGCCAAATCTTAAGGTGACAAAAGCGCGGACAGCGAGCTCCTTTGGAGCACAACCGGGAAATCGCTTCGAAGAGGATGATAAACTTCACATTCCAGATCAATATAATACCTACATAAATTAACATAACATTTATTTATGCTTTATTTATTTCACATTACAAATCAGGATCAATAATATATTAACATTAATCATGTGGATAATACGGTCATTCAAATCCGCATTTTCAGCAAGAAAATGAAGTTAATAGGTTTTTATGTTTGTTACCCAATCACGCATAAAGGGCTGAACTGATTAAGAAGTATAGGTGTCTACCTTGGTAACAAATCATATATGTGCGGCGCTACCACGAACTTCGAAAGTCGAAGTTCGGGTATTTCCATCTCTATCGCACTCCTTAACTCGAGTGACAGGGATGCATGTATTACAAACTTCGACTTTCGAAGTTCGTGGTAGCGCCGGTGTAGTGTACAGTCACCGGCATCAATATATCTGCCGCAAACAAAGCCGGCAAAAATATCTGACACGTCCTTATGGCATTAGACATAGAGTCGGGGGTGGAAGATAATTCGCGGGCAAAGGCCATTCATTTATGGATCAATGCTATTATATAGACTCCAAAGGGTTGAGACATATGTGAGAAGACTCGAGCCGTGTTCAACTAACTTAATCCAAATCATAATCACATACCAAAACACAATTCCAATTCTTCGCAAGTAAAATTTTGACTACTTATCCTCAACTCAATAACTATATGATGTATTTGAAAGTCTATGGCATCGTTTTATTACCCTCATTTATTCTGCGTTATTTTATTATTGTAGCCAATTAATATTATTCACTAATTGATTGAAATCATCAAAATTTTAATTAATCAAGTTAACAATTTATTTACCTTCAGGCATCAAATATCCAATTTACCGGGAAAAAAATAGCTTAACTACGAGTAGGTATATCTACATTATTTTTACTAAACGGGACTTAATTACTGAACGGGACTTAATCGCTACACGTGCCCGTCCAATCGGAGTCTAACAGTCTTGTAGACCTTATAATAAAGTACCTATCTATTGTTAAAATACAACCAACAATCTGTTCAACGTGTCGAACCGCAACTCAAAGCTTTGTATTGCTTCATCAACGTTTTCCCAGCACAGATCTTCCTAAATCAGCCGCATACGAGTATAAAACGAAAAGAAAGCATTCTGACTGACACTGCCGCAATATTTCAGAAAATGAAATACGAAACATCAACATCTGAAGCCAAGAATAATAAAAATAAAGTGGAAAGTTTCGTGGAAGACCCGCCGGACACATGTGCAGTCACGTTTATAAATACATATGGAAACTTATGTCTGAGGAACAGGGTTTTAAATTGTGTAGATGTAGATGTTTTAAGAGTTGACCGTGTAACGGATGTATCCCGACCGAAGCAATGCAGTCGGAGGACGAAAAGGGGACGCGACGCCGTCGGAATCGGGTGATACAGAACATGCGGTTATTCAATTAAAAATACATTCCAGTCTCGTCGAGTAGGTTAAAACGGACAAGGTTTATTTGTGTGCAATGATGTGTCAATTTGTATGTATGTCTTTATTCTTGTTTTGTTGCATTAAAGTAAAACGATAACGACAAAAGCACAACTTGAGGAAAATATTAGATACGTAATTATTTAAAGTATGTTTGTGTGAAATAATATTTTAATGGAATGTCTGGATAACATACGCTATACTCAATATACATGTAGGTACGTGTATTATCAGTTTAAGGCTACGAATACGGTAATTTATACCGGACCCGATTGGTAAAGCGATATAGATATTATCTTTCTCATAAGCAACAAGACGCCTGCCATAAAATAATTTGTGCGCACACATAGAATAGCTCAAAATAAAGTTAACGATAGCTGCAATTCTTATTTAATCTGGCGTGAGTTGACGAAGCTTCCGACTTAACCTGACCGAGAACATTGCGAAACACACGAATATACTTACACTTAATTACCTACTAAACATCGGTCGTAAAACAAAAGGAAACACCGCTAGTGTTTTATGTTTTATTTCTCTGAATATCACACACGCGTACCAGATGCATTCCATTCGGTATTTATTGTTCAGCCAGTTGAGAGTGGAATCGCGTACTACATAGGTACAGTCAGGGAAATGTATTCACGTACCTTTTTAGCTCTTGTTACTATGACAATAAGGCATAAAAAGGTACGTGAATACATTTCCCTGAGTGTACGTTGATATGCAAACATAAACGTAGAAACGCGTGCATGAATGAGATTTAATCAATGTAATAGACGTGAGTTTCGTGACGTACACTGCATTAGATGTGTGATTCCTGGAACTGGAAATCTGGATTCTATTGAATATAGAGACGTGTGCTTATATATCAGACGTTATATTATCATGTCATATGAAGTTCGTACTGATTAGTTAAAATCCTAGATGCAGAAAGACTAGACATTTACCACCCCGCAGACGCCATGTGTTTATAATGCAAGTATGTTTAGAATTTAGATACAATTTTGCGAAAGAGAAGAAGAAACCATAACAAAGTCAGACTTTTATTCAATGTTTATATAACTGCTGCGATATAAACGATTTCCACGCGGACGGAGTCGCGGGCAGAAGCTAGTTCATTATATGTACTACTACCACGATTTTTTTCACATCCCCAGTAGTATACTCGAACAAAAATTAGGGCTTTAAAGCCCAATATCTCGCAAACGAATCACTGATTTCAAAAATGGCTTTGGAAAACCTTGTTGTCTACGGAACCCTAAAAATTGGTTGCGAACAGATAATCGGGAATACAATTTTCGGCAATAAATTAGAGAACCACCTATACCATAAATATTAATTAAGCGGCTTTTTATGAAACGTCAAAAACTGGATAGTTCATTATCAAAAATATTAAGTTACAAACACAGCTTACAATAGAAATTTGTAGGGAATAGACCAGTGGCGTTACAATTTTCTATGGTCCAACAACGTCCCATTTTTGACTATATTTAGTAATAATCCGGCCGGCGGGCTAGTGACAGATGTATACTTATCAGATCTAATCGGACGACTGGCATGGCAGGGGCCGTCACGTCAGACAATATCAGATGACTTCTAAACTTGCTAAATGTATGAAACTGATATGGTTCTGTCGCGTCACGACACGACACGTCAGACAAGTATGAATCCGGCTTAAAGGAAAGTCCTGTGGCCGTGGCGGACCCACACCCTCTTGCTGAACAAATTATGGTCTCAGTGCTAATAAACCTGAAAAACCAGCTGAATCTTCCGGTTCTGAATCTTTGTTCATGTGCCTTTGTACTGCACGTAATGCGTAGCCAGATCAGTTCAATCGAGTGCTTCCAACAGAAGAATTAAATACTTCATTGCATTCTTCTTTATTTTTTCCCTGGCCGACTCTAAACAAAGTTCTGGCAGCGCCCTAGTTACCGAGATTTTTCCCTTGTTGCGTCTACCTCTACCTCATCTGCCTGTCTTGTTGCACAGAAAACTGTCGTTACACAAAAAACGCCTGGTCCGAGTGCGACCCGAAGACCAACGTGCGAGCCCGCACGCTGACTCTCAAGAAGGGGGACCCTGCCTCCTGTGAGCGCACCAAGACCATCCAGAAGAAATGCAAAAAAGGTTGGTACTGCTTTTGTACATATCAGCTGAACTACTAGTTCTGTAGGCATGAGATGTTGTGTTTCTGGTGGTAAGTAAGGCCGTCAGAGCTCCCGAGGTTACGATGTGTTATGAGTGCGGGGCCTGCATTTGTTTCTAGCTCTCAACGCAACGAATCCCCAAATAAAAGGGGTCGACAACGTGCTTGAGTCACAAGAGCCCGTGGGCTACGGTGTCTGCATATCATCAGACAGGCCGTAAGATAGCTTGCCACCGTCGTACTAAATATAGAAAAACCGGTCAAGTGCGAGTCTGACTCGCGCACCGAGTGTTCCGTATAAACTATCAATTAACTCAAGGTAAAGTAAATATCCCAATATTTGTTAAATTACTTATTTTAACCCAACACAACAGAATTTAATTTAAAACTACGGATAACTTTTACACCAAGACCATCGTACTACCAAGACAATTGAATCTCGATTTTTTTTTGACCTGCTATTGAAATAAATATACCCATCCCAACCCCATTAATTCTAGAAAAATCTTAACAGCTCGAAGCTTTATTATAGTCTTATAGGAATTCCAAAACAAAAAAATACTTATAAAGTTGATTAAATTGCAAACTTAACAAAAAAAATATTTTCGAAAAGAAAACAAACAATACGCTATAGATACAGAAAATGTTATTCTCTACCAGTAATATTTAGGTTTATCTCAATCACAAGTAATAATTTCAAATTTTTCGCTTGGAATACTTCGGAGATAGGGGGGGGTAGTATTATTTTTTTACATTTTCCTTCATAGATCGAATATTTCCAGTGTAAAAAAAAAACTGTTTCAAAAAGTGCAACTCAAGCCCTTTCATATGATACCCCACTTGACCTAATAGTTGATTTTCCTCACCTTCATATTCCTCATTTTTCATAGAAAATTAAAATGTATTTTTAAATTTCTCATTTTCTATGCACGTGGATAATTCTCGTTTAAAACCATTCCAAATTTCAAATTGATAGCTGAAGTAGTTCGTGAGATATTTCACTTTGTGACAGAGAGACAGACAGGCAGACAGACGGACGGAGTCGCACCATAAGGGTTCCTTTTTTACCTTTTTGGTACGGAACCCTAAAAAGGCCACTGCAGGGGAATGTCTCTCTCAAGGATCGTTACTAAGTTCTTCGTTGCCCTCAATAGTCGGTACTCTGCGATCTTGATCAGATCATCAGTTTATTTTGTTGGAAGCTAAGTATCCCATTTTGTTGAAACTTTCACTCCCGACTAGCCGAATGAAATCGCAAGAAAAAGACAGCCACTCCTCCGTAATTCCACTCGATTTATGATATTTTTATTAGACCAACTGCTGACTCTCACCACTATCCATACTAATCCATCCATATCCATACTAATATTATAAATGCGAAAGTGTGTCTGTCTGTCTGTCTGTCTGTCTGTCTGTCTGTCTGTCTGTTACCTCTTCACGCTTAAACCGCTGAACCGATTGCGATGAAATTTGGTATGGAGATAGTTTGAATCCCGGGGAAGGACATAGGATAGTTTTCATTCCGGAAATCACCCCCTAAGGGGATGAAATGGGGGGTTGAAGTTTGTATGGAGCTGCGATATAAACGATTTCCACGCGGACGGAGTCGCGGGCAGAAGCTAGTTATATATATATACATATGGATTGCTTCATCGCGAAAACCCAGCCTTACTTTGTGTTATTGTGTTACTTAGTGTTATGTCTATAGCGTAGGCACGTGTGGGGTGAGTTTTCGTGGATTGATCGATAGGTTTGTGTGCATGGATGTGTAATGAATTACTAAGCGACACTATATCAGTAACGGCTCTAAGGTCCCTCGTTTATGATCATCATCATCAGAACAGCCGAAACACGTCCGCTGCTGGACATAGTTTATGTTTGTAGTGTTTAAGTAACGAATCCCATACTGCATCCGTACCTCTTCCGCGCAATATAATAGGTAATACTGCGCTAAAATAATACGTAACTACCAGTATAGAAGTCATAAGCTACATAAGAAGAATACAAAATACCGCATACAGACACCGCCCCGGAAAACATGGAAGTGGCGTTCGTTCCATTGGAAATCTGCCAGAAAAAGTTGAAGTTGCGGGTTTAAAACGACTGGCGGCAGATCGCTTTACATTATTTTAGTCTCATGTTTGAAAAACACTACGGAAGAAAACGGACCCCGCCGGTATCCTTCAGGAGACATCACGTTCAAGCTTAATATCGCGTCATATGAGATACGACCCACTTTATTCAAAAGGGTGTGTCAACCCTTTAAAATCATCTTTAAGATTCATTTAATTTTAACGGAATAAATCAAAACGTAAATGATCGATTATAAAACGAAGCGTGCAACCACAGACTAATAAGAGATACTAACGTATCGTGCAACGTTGCCAGGGAAAAGTAAATGCTCAGTCAGCTTTCCAAAGCTATTCGAGTCTCGTTTAAAACTGTTATTTCACAGCGCAGTCAGCAACAATCCTCCTAACCACCGGGATTAAGGCGCCGTAGGTTCAGCGAAGTTAAGCGAACAGAGTTTTTGAAACAATATAATGCGTCTGTTTATAATAATATGGTTTCAAAAAAATACGAATAGTAATCTTGAGGCTTTTCTGCAGGGAAATCAGTGCTTCGAAACATGATTAAGCAAAATTCGCTCGATAAAAAAAACTAAACACAAAAATACACTTAAAATATTCGTAACAAATTATGCCAAAAGCTAAAAATATTAAAATTGCTTCTAAAAATCGGCAATATCATGTTTGAGGGAAATCAGTGTTTACATTTTTATTTATTTAAACCGCCAAAAAATTAAAATTAAAAAACATGATATCCGCGCTTCCGAGCACGCACTTCCATCTCGCTCACGCTTATGCTCAGTGAGAGGGAGAGAAGACCATGAACCTACGGCGCCTTAAACGATTCCGCACGTTTTGAACCACTTTCTATAGATATATATATATATTGGGGTAGATTGACTGTAAAAAAGGGGCAGTTTCTTAATTCGAAGCTCGTAGAAAAACATCCCAATTATGCGAATTAGAAATGGGCTCATACAGTCTAGTGTAACATAGCGAAATGGTGCGATTTACGTGGTAAGTAGGTACCTAATTATGCCTGTACCATTTATTTCTTGGGGTATATATTCTTGTCTCGCTACATTTGATCTCGTGAAATAGTTTTGCTTTCCATTCCGGCAAATTTTAATTATAGAAAACAATGGAAACTTAAACAATGCCTGGGACCAAGAAGCCGTTTAAACTGTAAATGGATTTTCTGCGTTTAGTGCAGGCTTTGTTGCATTTCCATTGTGTACATACATACATACATAGATTCACGACTTTATGGGGGTAAGCAGAGCTCATGAAACTTATGTTCCAGTGCCACTTTTAGCATCAAATGTGATTTACTATTATTATTTATTATTAAAAAACAAGAACAATTCTCGAGAGCTCCGTTGTTTACCTAAGACTGTTTTTTACTACACTGCGTCATCTCATTTTGCAAAAAATGGGTTTGTAGAGATAAACATTTAAAAACAAGTAGGTAGGTGAGCCAAAATGTTACCCCACGCTTATTAGTTGCTTGCTGATGAGCTATTTAAAAAGCGGTTACCTCAAAGTGTTTAAGCCCTATTTATTACAAACGCAATTGTAGTTATGATAAATATTACCAAAGCTATAAAACTGATTGAATCACTTCCTGTCACTTTTACATTAATATCACAGTAAGTATCACAAGATACAAACAATGCGAAAGATCAAAAATATCTACAATAACTCTTTCGTTGATCTTTATAAATTTCAACACCTATCAGCATTCATTAATAATTGTCCAGATTGGTCATTCTCAAAAAAGTGGCACCGGAACCTGTCAGGAGGTTAGTCTTAGAACTTTTTTTTTGCTAAGCATTTTTCTTATAATTAAAATTTATGTATACATTAAAAGACACTTTTTAAACAAAGGCCGAATGTTTTAAAGTAAAACTAAGGTTAAATCAAAATTTTAAAAATAATATAACACTAAGTTTGTCGTTCACTTGCCATGTCCCAACACGAGGTACTCATGTTTAGAGCCTATAAACACATATTTATATCCAACGTACTTTCTTTCGAGTCCTATATTTAAGTTTCGTATATGATCAAGATTTAATATTATGGCATTGAATAATAATATTATACGTATATCACTTACTTATCTGCAATTAAAGTTTGTCCACGACAGTTTCTGTCGCCCACTTGTCATGAGACGAACACTACTACTGCGTGAATACTATTACGTCTTTCCCGCCTCACCCCGCACCAAACGAGAGCCTCAGTTGCCTGCTAACACTGCTAGGAGTATCACGTCGTCGGTGTGCCCGTGACAAAAATTACGAACAAGCAACGTACGCGAACGGGAGTTTGTAATGAGTAAGTAGTCTTTATTCTGTCTATCGTATTTTGGTTTTTGTGTGTGCTATTCCATTGATATTCGCCTATAGCATACAAAAGAAGGTTTATTCTCGTGTGTATTAGTATGAAATTCATTAACCAAACGGTAAGCTTAAATAAATGTTATAACTATCATTTTGTCCATTCCCTGTATGTCGTTCACCTGTTTTGCAATAAACAGGTGAACGACACACATGTCAGGTGAACGACAATTACTAACAAACTTATACGTAACTTGTATGTAAGAGCGATATTATATTTAATATTTACAATACTAATAAGCCGGTGTTTCAAGTACATGAATCGTTTATAATAAGAATGAAAAAAAAAACATTTTCTTTGTAGATTACCCTACCCAATTTGAGGTTTTTAAATTATTAAATTATGGGGGTTATTATTTGTTATAGTTCATTATGGCGAAACCTAAATCAAAGAATAAAGAAGATATTGCAGCGAAAAAGAGAGAAAGGGAGAAACAAAGATATCAAAAAATTAAGAATAACCCGGAGCTATATGCAGAATACCAAAGAAAAAATAAATTAAAGTATGAAAAAAGAAAAGAACAGAAAAAGATTGTCCCGATAAATGAAATGACCTCTCGCCAGCAACGGATGCAAAGGAAAAAGTGGAGAGAAGAAAGAAATAGAAGGTATCAAAGAATGAAAGATAAAAAAGCCAAGGAAAAACAATTCATAGCTGAAAATAGCCCTCCAGAAAGCGATGCAGAAGTAGCTCAATTATTGAATGCCCCAGAAGGAAACGCTGAAGTAGATATTCAAAATGTCCAACCTGGTGGCCCAAGGTCTCTGAGATCTCAACCTCTGACGCTAAGTCCTTCGTCATCACGTATTTCATCTGCATGTTCATCAGGAACCGTTTCCCCCAAAGCTCAACGTATAATTCGGAAACTGAGGTATAAAAAAGACAGAGAAATATTGTCACTTAGAATGCAATTAGAAGCTGTCAAAAAATTAAATGAGGCGTATAAAAAACGACAGTTAAGACAATTTCAAACAAGTTCTCCATCAGACCAACCAACAATTAACCAACCGATACCCGAGCCACCCCAACAAAATAATATAGCTTCGGAAATACTACAAGAAGAATACTGTTCTGAAAGAAAATCAAACGAGGATCTAGGAGTATCAGATTTAGAGGTTGCATCTGGAATAGTTGAATCTTACAAGAATCTAAAGTCGAACAAAGACAAATCATTATTTGCTAAAAGTTTGAATACATGTGTGACAGATACAATATCAAAATCCAAAGGGAAACTGAAATCGAACCTTAAAAATATTTTGAGGAAAAGACAAAAGCCACTGAAAGGCGTAAAAGTCCAACAGAAAATAAAGGATATTAAGGAATTCCTGGAAGATGACGAAAATAGCAGCAACTCAGCGGGTAAGAAAGAATATGTTAAAAGAGGTGGTAAAAAGATGCAAAAACGCTATTTAAATGACTCGCTTTACAATCTCCATAAGAAATTTATTCGTTCATGTGGGTACAGTTTGAGTTTTGCATCTTTTTGCCGTTTTAGACCATTCTGGATTGTACAGGCTTCAAAAAGGCCCCTGGAGAACTGTCTTTGTGCTACACACGAAAACTTCAGATTACTTGTTTCAGCTCTTTACAAGTACAAAATGATTTCTTGTAAATCTCCAGCAGAAGTTCTTCAGCAGATCTGTTGTGATCCCTTAAATACTCTGTGTTTACTAAAAAAATGTGATGGTTGTAAATAAAACGGTTTGCTTTATGGAGAGTTTGACAACTCCATTGATGTTGTCTACTGGAAATGGGGTACTAGGACTCAGACTATTAAATGTAAAAATGGTAAAAACAAACTGGTCAGACTAGTCAAAAAAGAACAGCATGAAATAAAACCATTGCATAAGTAATCATGATTGTGATAAATACGACCTAGTATTATTATAGTTCATAATAAAGAGTCTAATTATAATGTAAGTTTGTAGTGACATAATGTTCCTGATAAGTATAACTAATCATTTATGCCAAGAAAAAATGTTTTTATTTTGTTACAAAACGTTTTTGATATAAATAACTTAAATATAACAAAACGAATTTAAAAAAATAAACCACTTGATTTAACTATAAATTAGTTTTTATTTGCTTTTTAGTCACCTGCACCTATAATCGTTCACCTGTTATCAATTTCAATTCAATTTGAGTATGTTTGTCGCCAACCTGCGCCAACTGTCGATAACTTGACTATGAATTGTCGTTCACCCAACATCAATGTCTTTCACCTGTCTACCACATAGTCGTTCACCTGACATCGATGTCGTTCACCTGTGTACGGCAAAATTTTGAAGGCCTGTATCTTCTAAACTAGTTAAAATAACTACTTCCCTCCACTATATATTGCTTACTTAATTATATTTCTAGCGAGTCCATAAAAAAAAGTTTAAGAAATTACAAATTTTCCAAAAAAATCGAAATTAATTCATCGGTGCCACTTTTTTGAGAATGACCCAGATAACTTAATCAGAATTATTAACAAACAGGAGCCATTTTGTAATCACTTTTTGTTCGAAACAAATGAAAATGTTGGAGTCTTGAATAAAAGCATTGTTTTATTGAGAACAATAGCTCCAGGGTGCAATGTGGAATGGAGATAAAAGCATTGAAACGTGCCGACACGTATAACTTTGATTAAAGGGACAGAAACTTACTGCGTTAATTTGAATTGGATTTCTTCTTTTAACTTTTGCTACCGAGGTTCGTTAGGTCTTTGTCCAGAATAACTGATTTAAGTAACGGATGTTTCTAGGTATAGTATCGGAAGACTACGCCGGGCACGTCGGCACTGCTGTGAGCTCATGCGAATCAATTTTCCTTTCGTATTTGAACAATGCGCCTTATTGGGTACCTACTACTTTGAAGAACGAGATCGCTCGCTTTAGGCTGGCCGCACATAGGTACACGGTTTCCTGATAAGGTTTTCGAATACGGAATTCAGATTCGGAAACCTGAATGCGCATTTTTCATAGTAATGTTAGATGAAGGCGCACACGTTCTTAAAATTTCCGAACGGAAAAAAAACCCGACGTTCGATCCGTGCCACAGCCAGCCGTGCGTTCGGGTAGTAATAATACTCCAGGCAAAATACGGTTTTGAAAAACATTAATTTATAAGCGTTTTTTTTGTTGATTTCATTTGAAAATGTTATTCTAAGATGATTTAGTCAAGAATCCGACAAACTTTCCATCCGGAAGTAATTATGTAGATTTAAATGAAGCATGCATTATCTTTTTTTGTACGATTTATCTTGAATATTATAGAGCAAATGTAAATGAACCAAAATAAAGACAAAAACATTTATTAATATTTTTACTGTCTTTTTAGAAGTCCGTTAACTTATCATTTTCGATGTCTGAAATTTTGTCGGATTTTGTCGCTGGGTAACTATTTAATTGATAATTATATCCGTTATACATAAAAAATAAGCTATTATAAATTATTTCCAAAATTGTCATTTTTGCCATACAAGTTGTCAGTTCATTGCCTGGACTAGAACGGGAAAAAACCGAATGACGTCATCCCAACCTGCATACATTTTGTTGAAACGAACGGAAATTTCAAGTCAGAAATGCGCGAGCGCCGTACGAAGTGGACGTATACGTCATTTTTGTGATAGACTGTAATCAACATGGGTGACGTCGAAAATTTAATAATGACTGTCGCAAAATATCCCTACCACAATAGAGATATAAAAGACAGTTAAGAGTGCAATTAAAAGCAATAACTCATCGTCCTTGTCTATACGTGTTCTTTCAAGAACCGTCGCTCTAGAACTGGCAGAAAAAAAACCTAATACTAAAAAACGAACGTGTGCGCTTTGCTTTCAGGTTTCCGAATCTAAATTCCGTATTGGGAAACCTTATCAGGAAACCGTGTATGTGCGGCCAGCCTTAAGTAACGCGATTGGCCTCGCCTCCGAGGATACCTATGCTGTGTTGAGAGTGAGGGATCTGGATTTATTTGTCTAGACAGTCATTCGTTCTCTGCCTTGTGCTTACAGACAACGAATGACGGTAGGTAATCCTCAAATGAATAAATGCGACGCAACGGTCTTGTGATTCTTCGGAAAGAACCACTCAAGTGCTAAGCTTATTTGCCAACTTAGTATTAAAAAAACACAAATAAAAATATGTGTGTTGCCAGCCTGCCGCTACGAAAAGTCTTCCTGGAGCGAGTGCAGCCCCAACGGCGAGATGTCCCGCACCGATATGCTGAAGGCGAACAGCGACCCGACCTGCGACAAGAGCAGGCGCGTCACCAAGAAGTGCAATAAGAATAAACAGGTCAAGGCTTCCAAAGATAAGGGTGAGTGCTCACAGAAAAATAATCCTTTGCTATTCCATTTAAGGCGAGTTGCTTCGGGGTTCTTCTAGGATATGTGATTTTGTAAACGGTTTTATTTTGAAATACTACATATTGAAAATTTAAAAAAACTGTAATATTATATTTAAGACCTTTATCTAGTTCCGTCGGATGTCCGTTACATAATTGGATAAACTTTGATCGATAGAAAAAAATGCCAAACATACCTCTATTCTCATCTTAAAACTGACATTATTCCAATCTTACGTAACTTGATGAATAGAAAATTACACCAAAATAAGCGTCTATGATGATGTGAGTGATGTCGGTCATAATATTTTTAATTTATTAAGACATGTCTTTTTTCACCTAAAATCAACGAAATTATGGCACAATTCACTCCCGCTCCGTTCGCGTAGGGTTAGCGACGACGACTTCAACCTGCCACTGTAGGTACAAAGAAAAAAAAACATGCTTAAGTTTTCCTCCATCACTCTTCCACATTCACTTCAGGAGCACGTAGGTAATACAACTACCTTTTTTATGAAGTTTCAGCGATTATCAAGTCAAATGGCTGTGACTGTGACATACGACCTGGTGGAACTATTATCAGCCTAGCCTGACACGAAGCATCATCAGGAAATGCTGGCCGGTGATGTGGATCGCCTGGTGTCCACTAGATAAATGGAAACCGCACCTATTTAATGGAGTTTCGATTTATTTTAAGTAGGTAGGCGCCACTCAGAACGCTTCCGACCATCTATGTATCTCTGTCTCCCTCTCTCTCTCTCTCTCTCTCTCTCTCTCTCTCTCTCTCTCTCTCTCTCTCTGTAACTTGGAAATAGTTATCTAGAACGTTCATAATTTGCGGAACGTATACTTTTTGGAGGCAACAGTGATAAGCTTCAACGCACTAACAAACATCCAACAAGCTTCCGCACCAATTAGGTACCAAGCCTTTAATTCAAACTTACAGCAAGTTGGTGTGACAAATTGCATCGTTTGTACTGTGCTTAAGATCTAATTGTACTTTTCCTCCACAGGTCGCCGGAATCGCCAGTAAGCGTCCGCGGAGGCGTATTCTGTTAGACTAATATTTTCATTATAATGATGTTCGTTCGTTGGTTCTCATTTATGTAATAGTGCCAAAATAGATTGATACAGTTGATCAGCTATTTCTGACAAGTTTCATTGGTATTTACCGAATTAGCTGCAATATAACAGTACAATCTGTATCTTAATATTTGAAATGTATTGATATTCTAGTACCTATTCATTTTATTATCACTGGTAAGTCTTTGATATTAAAATAAATAAATAAGTACTTAATTTGTGTATTATTTCAAACACCTTTTAGTTTAAGAAGCCTGTCGCAAATTAGAGTGCCGTGTCGAATTATTCACACCGACCGAATAAAGTAGTCTACGTTTACTGACCTGCCTGCCTACAAATCAGGTTCACTGACTTCACGCCAGACCCATCATGTCAGGCAAACATCGGGTTGCCTGTCGTGATGAGTCTGGCAGAATAATCTCAAAATATAAACTCAAAACTCTCACAGACTGGCGCGGTCTGGCCGCGGCGGATAATAGTACACTTGTAATTAGCTGACAAATTTACTATTGTCCGCCACCGCAGGCCGCGGAAGTGTGTTATAGGCTTTACGGTATTTCGATAACAGTGTCAATGAAGCTACGTTGAAAAACTGCACAACCTACGTAGATAAGTATAAAGCACTCTCCGGCGGCAGAGATTTGGGCTGATCAAGATCGTTTCGTCTTTGGCCGGGGAAAGAATAAGGCGCGTCTAAACGTCCGAGCGCGGCGCTCGCCTGGATGTGGCTATAGTGGTGTGTACGGCTGCCCGATGCGTACCCGACGTGTGGTCCTGCATGAACAAATTAGGTACTTATTGTTTATAATTGAAGTCGGGTAAGCATCGATCGGGCAGGCGTTTACTTTACTACTACCTACTTACAGCTCGATCTACCCAATGCACGCCTGGCTTTTAGTAGAGTGCTTATAAGGAGACGCTACACGAAATCAAGGTCACAGAAAATCCAGTATGGAGTGATTTTGATTTGGTTGAAGCTGTGCTTCTGACTCTTATTTGACACGGGCCGAATCACGCGGCAGGACTGCCGATTTCGCTCGTGTAGTCTCCTATATAGCCGAACGAAATAAAACACATATTCATAATTGCACTTATATAATAAATAATATTCCATTTCAAATATAACCTGACGTAAATTCGAGCCTCATTCGATTTATCGAATAAATATTTTGCACCTATATTTAAAACGTCTCCCAAACGTATCGGATGCGACTCGAACCGTGTCAGGCGATTAATTAAAATAAATAAATAATTTAACCTTATCTAAAATAAATTATGTGGCTACAAAAACTGTTATAAAATTATAAAAGGATGGACGCTTCTACTATGCGCGAACTATGTCGTTAAATATCACAGGTCATTTGGTGCGGGTGGCCGTCACTTGAAGAGTTGTTTGGCGTAGTGCCATATTCTGAAGAAGTACTCGTCTCGGCGGAGGAGCGAGCCTCGCGCGTACGATCTGATGTCAGCGTCCATGTTGTGTTCTCGCATCCATGACGTGGTGGTCAGGGTGCTGAAGGACGTGGGCTCGGTGGCTTCTGTATGTTCACCCAGCTCCTCGTCGCCGTGTGATTCTCCTGGAAATATTACGGCTGGACTTACTGACTGAATCATAATCTGAATCACTCAATAACAAATTGAACGGTACACTTGTGAATAATTTCTACCAAAGCTTTTTATTGCTCTTAAGTAGTCCAGATACTGAATTCTGACTGTGTGAGGCTATATTGTACGGTCCAATAAACTACGTCTATCTTTCTCTTGCTCTTTATGCATGGGTTTATAAGAGACCGTGAACGTCGATTTTTTGGCTGTACATTACATTTATCTCCAGCTGTTAACACAAGGGAATCCTCAAATCAATATTTTAATTTCTGTTTCTTGAATAATTAATTATGGTAGATGAAATTATATTTTTTATTTAAATTTTATATCAAGAGATTTTTCTATGAAAATAGTTGGGGTTATAATTATTTTATTATCGGCAACGCGCTTGTGATTCCTCTGGAGTCGCAAGCATCCGTAGCCTACGGTATCTGCTTACCATCAGGCAGGCTGTACGCTTGTTTGCTACATTCGTGGTATAAAAAAAGGGTCCGTCTTAACTAGAGGTGAACCGAAAGGGTTAGGCCTGCAACACACAGGCGCGGCCTGCGGTGGCGGTCAATACTAAATTTGACAGCGAATGACGAGTTTACTATTGACCGCCGCGGCCAGGCCGCGCCAGTCTGTGACTGGCCTTAGTCTCTCTCGGTGGACTCTGTGTTACCAATAATGGTATAATGTAACAGTAAATAAATAAATATCAACCAACCTTCTCCAGGCAGGACCTTGAACGGTTCATCAGACTCAAGCGGCTCGCTGAGCCCGATCTCGTTCCGCGCGTATATCCTGATCATATACGTATGGTCCTCGCTCAGGTCTCTGATGTTCAACTTGAGCGTGTTTGCGTCGACCTTGCCAACTTCCATCCACATGGTCTTCGTGACGTCACGGATGGCTATGTTGTAGCCCTGGAGCGGCGCTCCGCCGTCCCACTCAGGCGTGCCCCATGACGTCATTACGATGTTGTTGCCGACTGTCCTGATCTCCAGTGGCGCTGTCGGCGGTGATGGCACAGCTGGGAAAATTACGGTTTGTATTAGAAATAGCAAAAACCTCTTGACAAACACGGTCAGTCAAAAGAATTCCTAATTATGATACCTATCTAATCAATAATATAATAGGTATGATGATTTTAATTAATCACTAGAAAACCTACGCTGCTGCGCCACAGGAAAATCATGTCATGAAGTAATTCTTTTTATACATGTACTGGCAGGTATAAAGTCAAGCAGAAGGCAGCTATTAATGCTAGTGACTGAACAACAGACAAAAACGGACAGCAGCAAGAAAGCTGTAAGGTAACGGGCCATAAGTTCGTGCTAGTACGTCATTTCGTTAGTTTTGTTTCTGAGGCTTATAATAAGCAACTGAAATATTTTTTATTTAATTTATACATTTGTAAAAAAACTTTATCATTAAACCTTTCCAAAAAATCAAATTCAACAATTTTAACGACTAAACTAATAGCAACACAACGGTCGAAAACTGTCAGTCGGCCGAAAACAGCTGTACGGTGTGCGCGAACTGCTTGTTGACGTAAGGTGCTCGCTCCGACTTCTTAAGGGAATTGAAAGAGAAAGGGAAGTCCATTTGAAAAAAAACTTTTAACAGTGCTTTGTCTAGTTCCTTAACAATGGATTTAATAAGAAATAAGTGTATATTTTGGTATAGGTGTCCCTTAAAATTGCAATAAATGGACTCACGAACTAACGGTCATTATATTTTTCGTCTGGCTCCTATTTCGTGTTACTACCGAATCAAGGGCTTTCTTTATACATCCTTGTATCTTTTGTATTTAAATGATACTTAAGAAATTGTAAATGTTAATTTAAAAAACAGATATTGTATTTAATGACGTTTTCATTGACCTAAATTCGGTATATGTTTTATTCACTTGAATTCTCGTAAAACGAGGTTGAACGTGACCTAAATTTACAATTTGAAGGTGAATTCGCATATTTACGTGCAGCATAATTTTGTTTATTGCTCGATTCCTGTAATGTATTTTTATGTTTATTTATTACATATAGGATACTTAATGGTTATTGAACATAATTTAAAGGTGATCTACATTATTGATTGCGGGAATATCCAAGAAATAGTAACACGAAACAAGGGACTACTACTTTTAATACTTTTCCCCAAGTTCGTGACAGAGAAATCTATAGTGGTAGGACTGGTAGGCAAACACACAGATCAAATGTGTACCCTCGTCTGTTATTTGATATTCTTCTTGAAGAGGTAACATGTGCATTGATATAATGCAATAGTGTTGCCTGGGTAAATCCCGGGAACCTATTATTTTTGCGGGATTATTATTATTAAATGAAAGTTTACTTTGTACCCTATTAAACAGTATAGAATTGCTCTTTCAAAAGTGTGTCGTGTGTCCCATACAACATTGTCTAGATTTTAATCTTAGGTTACCTAATCAATCGTAGAAATAGATAATCAATACATACTTATATCTAACTATACGTTTAAGGAATATTGACGAAAATGATTGAAGATATTTATTATTTTTAAGATTTGATATCCCGGGGCTTGCTATTCCCGGGACTTTCTTTATTTTTAAGGGTTTTTTTTAAAGAAGCGAAAGGTATCTTTATACCCTATTAAACATAATATCGTTTACAGATACCTACATGTCACGTCCAAAAGGTTTTGCCTAGATATTTATCTTATGTTAAACAGTTTTGGTTAATATACTCGTAGATAGGTAACCTATGTGAGACACATTTTTGAAAAGGTGACCCTGTACTAATGGATAAGTTATTTAACCTTACATTTCATAAAAAAATCCTGGAAAAAGAAAAAATGTCCCGGGATTTTAAATACCGAGTTTTATCCAGACCCCCTATTGGATTTTTCCAATAATCATGTTAATTACCTCGTCAATAATCTTGTTCAATATCAAATAACAAATGAGGGTTCACAAACAAAACGTTTCTCTTACTACCTGGCACTCGAAAACTTTATGCCGAAACAGGGGCCAAGAACTCACAAACTTAGGAGCAGAGCCAAATTTTATCACGAAATGGGGTTCAAATACGAGGTCTACAAATAAATTATAAAAAAATAGTTATTGAAACTAAAACTATATAATTCTTGCATTACATAATAGGCAAGATATCAATGTTCATCACACAAAAAAATTCAAACCGATGTCATGTTTTGTATTGTCTTAAAAAAAATACTAATTCGTAAGAGGCTTAACATGCCGAAACAGTGGACGTTTACCTTATCAGGAAACCTGATCCTGCAAGCTGTACATCATAACAATTGAATTGAGGCTTACATTTGATGTGCTTTACATTGCTATTGACACGGTCGACTGGCCAAACGAGATATTTAATGCCACAACTCAAATAAAAAAGTTAATGTGAAAATTATATTATTTCTTAGATTATATAGGTCCATGTATTATTTTTAAATATTTTAATTTAACGTAAATAATTTTGTTGTGTGAGTGACAAATAATAACAATTTTCATTTTTCGCTAGTTTCCTCATTCCGGACTACAGTGCTGCGTTTTTCTAGTCTACGCTGAGGAGCGCAGGCGCGAAAAACGGAAAAGTCATTTTTGAATTGACGGTTTCTATTACAATAGTTACAATTCTAGCAAAGATAACAAAATGTGCAAAATATAGAAAAACATTTTCCTTTAGGTTGTTTAGAGCCGGAAAGTGGTTATTTAGTGTTGTTTGAGTGTGTGAATGCGGTGACAAATAATGTGTATTTTCGAGAGCGACTGAATTAACCTATTCGATCGCGCTCACAATGTTAAGGTAAAAATATTATAAAGTTTGTTATTTTTAATTACATATGGGCTCAAAGTCAAATATTGAATCGTTCAACAAAACTAGTTTGTGTTCTTTTAACAATAGATTCAACTCATTGGTACTTACAACGCAAAAGTAAATAAAAGTTGACATTGTTAATCTTATACCTGCCTTTAATACATTTAAAACAGACTTCTAAACTTTTGGGAATGTAGATAAATAGGTAATTAATATTAGGGGACAAATCAATCCAGCCAAGAAAGCTCAACAACGATTATAGCCCCTGGACTATCGGATAGATAATCCTATGGTCAAACTTTTTAACTTAACTTCGCCCACACATTCCAGACAACGCAGGCAAACCGGCGAGACAAACTATAGGCTATAACCATCCAGAAACACCAATCAACATGCATATGTGAAAGAATGTTTAAAATTTGATACATATCGGATCATATAGCTACGTACAAGCTTAAAAAGCTACATACAAACTTAAAAACCTTCAATCTCATAGACTTTTCCTCTTTATAATAATAGTATAGATGTCAATGAAGCCTGTCGTCACAGAATCTATTTCGACTTAACTGACTAGAGCAGCTTGTATATATATATTAGTCTTGGAAGTAATTGTAGGACTTATTTGATAGTTCCTGGATCTGAGACTTGTACTAGTCATCTTTTGAAATAAGTACATATTTTTCTAAATTTTAGTTGGGTGACTTGACAATCTGGCTGATGTGGTCTGTGCCTACCATATTGAAGGGCAGTAGGTAAAGTTTTAATATTCCATTATTATATTTATTTCTGATAAGATACAAACATGGTGTTGGTCACAAAGCTTGATTGTCAGATCACCAGCTCATTTTCTTTAATATTAAATTAATATTATTAATATTAAATATTAAATATTATTAAATTGAAATGATTACAAAGATGTAGACTTACTTGCATGCTTCTCCAAATGCACCGTCTGTGACTCTGTAGCAGGACCGACCCCAATGGCGTTCTCTGCTGATATCCTGAACACTATTTCCTTGTCTTTGATGTTTTCTATGCAGTGCTCATACACTGAACCACCGACGGTTATAACCTTGGTCCAAGAGCTACCTTTCACAGTCTTGTATTCTATAATGTAATCTGAAATGAAGTTACATATGTGATGAAAATGGAGGACTGAGTATCATGGCGCGATAGGAAGGAGGATTACATTCAGAAGTAGATAGACTGTGGCTGATGCTGAGGAAACTGTACTGAAGTCGAGGGTGCAATGTTGCTATGCTATGCTAAAAATTTTCATTTTTTTTGGATCCTCAATGATTATGTTCCAGATGATTTAAGGACTAACTTGTATGTATGTACCAACCAAAAATGTCATAAAGAATGTGTGTTGTGAATATGTTAAGCAATTGAAAATGTTCCTATTACACTTCTAATAGTAAAATGTAGAGCATAAACGCCCTTTTTTAAATGGGGAAGCCCATTCAACTTACTTGTTATTGCGCATCCACCATCGCTCTCCGGCGCAGCCCACTGCAACGTGACGGACCTCGACGTGGCGTCCTTGATCACGAAATTCAGTGGCTGGGACGGCGGGGCTGCAAAGTAACTTTCATTGTAAGATTCCCTTCAATAAGACATTTATCAAGCAAACTTACTGCCAACTGTTGATTTGATTTATCTTCATAGCCTTGAACTACTCATGGAAATGATTTCAACAGCATAGACACAGAATAAATTACAGTACTACGTACAGAAGGTTATCTGTGTCCTGTGGACAGAGTATCCATCTCTTTCTAAGCGTTCTAAATAGAAAGAGACGTATAGTTTATCTCGTCCTGTGATAGCCGTGCAGTTCAATAAGGCAATACTTACATCGCCTTTTTCCTATCGTCACCTTCTCGTCGGACGTGTACGGTAGACTGGTGCCGATCTCGTTTCTAGCGCATATTCTAAATTCATATGTGACGTTGACGGACAATTTTTCAATTTTGGCCGACGTCTTGGTCACAGTGGCGACGTGCTTCCACTTCTTGCCCTCTTGTTTGATTTCCACGCTGTAGTCGAGGATCGGTGAACCGCCGTTCTTCTCCGACGGGTACCAGGTTATTGTCAGCGAATCGCTACTGATGCCGTAGATGCCGAGCGGGCCCAGGGGTGGCGACGGTACGTCTGAAACGTGAACGTAGTTCAACTCGTGAGACCCATCGTAAAACCCTTAATGAATTTTGAAACGGATAGATTGAATTTCAAGAGGTTCTTTGATTCCCCATTTTTAGGCTTTTATTTTCCGTACCAAAAAGGTAAACAAGGAAACCCTTATGCACTGCGACTCCGTCCGTCTGTCACAAACGTTAAATATCTCTGGAACTATCAATTTGAAATTTGGAATACGAGTAGTTGTTAACGAAGCTAAGACACGTGTACCTATGTATAATGATTTTTTTTTTATATTTCTGTTTTCTATGAACAATGAAAGGGCTGAAGATGCACGTTCTGAAACGATTTTTGTTTTTTTACGATCGTGATTAATTTCGTTAAATAAAAAAAAATACTCTTGTAAATGGCGCTGTTTCCATGATGTTAACTAATACTATGCGATGTTAATGTTTTATAGAAGTTAACGTAACGTACGTATAGTTAACGTCTTTTCCCGCCCATTCAGCGGGAATAGACGGGTATGTTGTATAAAAGTTTCTAGGGAACCCTCAGTGCGCGAATCTGCCTTTTTTTCAATCCTATTCAACAAAATCCTATTATTGCACTGCTCACAAAATTTCACGAGAATCGGTTGAGAAATGCGACCTGATGTAGAGTAGAACAGCCTGACTTCGTTCGCTTCGCTCGCTCGTTTTATTAATACTTAACAGTGTTCGTTTAAACACTACGTTTATAAGCTCATCGTCGTTTGAAATAAGATAAAAGTTGCGTTGAACCGTCATACAATTTGTTGGAAAACAATTTTAAAACTAGGAAGTTTAACACATTAAGGGTGGGTTGCACCAAACTGCCTGTAATCGTACGCTGTGTTCGTTAAAATCTGGTCTGTGACGTCACATTACAGGATGCTGCCGGGGAGCCGCGTCGACGGCGGCGCCGACCACGATGCCGCGCGGCACGTTGCCGTTTTCTTTGACGTCACATTCTTCCAGCGCATTTGACAAGTTTATATGACATTGTTCGTTTTATGACAGCTGCCTGTGCCATATTTGTCGTTGATCGGTATGTAATCGTAAGTTGCACCCACCCTAAGAATAAGGTTAATGAATATTTTCCTTCTGATGTCCAAGAGACCGAGACGTCACGTTTTCTGAACACAGAACATTCTGAAAAACAACTCCCGAAGAGTTCGAAACATGTCGCCCGTTGTGACATTTAATACGTGAGTCGATCCGTGTAATTATTAGCATTATTTCATAAACATTGTTCCTTGTAAAGGATATAGATATATGCCGGACACATGATGTACAAACGCCAACACAGTTAACTGACCATTCTGTATTTATATAGAACCTTATTACAATGCAAATAAAGTGCACGGATGGTCAGTTAGCTGTGTTGTCGATAGTGCCTATATTTGTTCCTTTACTTACCCAAAGCGTGCTTGATTACGATGGGCTCGCTCTCCAACGCTTCAGAGTATCCGATCGGGTTTTGAGCCATCACCCGGAACATGTACTCGCAGTTCTCATTCAGTCGCTGTATGCAGTAAGTCTCCACGGTCTTGTCGACGTCAGCTACCTTCACCCATTCGTTGATGTCAGGTTCGTGTTTCTCAATGGCGTATTTGGTTAGCTCTAGGCCGCCATCGTCAACAGGCGGCTTCCATTCAATAGTTACAGACTCGCGACTGATCTCTCGCATAACCACTGGGCCCTCAGGTTTGCTCGGCTTGTCTGCAATCATGGACTTATTTATTGCATGGTAAAGAAAATCCATACTAATATTATAAATGCGAAAGAGTGTCTGTCTGTCTGTCTGTTACCTCTTCACGCTTAAATCGCTGAACCGATTAAGATGAAATTTAGTATAGAGATAGTTTGGAGTCCTGGGGAAGGACATACTCTCCTCCCAACCAAATTTCATCTCAATCGGTTCAGCGGTTTAAGCGTGAAGAGGTAACAGACAGCCAGACAGACAAACTTTCGGGTTTTGCAGGCAGTACCGCCTGGAAATGTTTGATATTTAGGTAAGTGTAGGCCCATGTATGCTGTATTCTGGGGAAAAAAATCACATTGACACATTTCAAAATTTGAAACAAATCGCTTGAATACATCCCGAAAACCAACACATTAAACACAACACATTTTAATTGAAAAAATCAATAAGTAGTCAAAAACTGTTATGAGTAGGATGTTCATACTCAGCATAAATATTCTTCACTATAATAGGTACTCGCAAGTAAACCCGAGCCCATTTCATATAAGTACAGTCGACTACAAAGAGATATATACGGCCAAAGTTACTAAAATATGTATACACGACCTTAATGTTAAGCAATACAGTCGTGTATACATATTTTTGTAACTTTGGCCGTATCTCTTTGTAGTCGACTGTACATAATACTCCAGGAAAACGGTTTTGAAAAACATTAATTTATAATAGCGTTTTTTTTGTTGATTTCATTTTCAAATGTTATTCTAAGAAGTGTTATTCAAGAATCAGACAAACTTTCCACCCGGAAGTAATTATGTAGATTTAATTTAAATGAAGTATGCACTGTCTTTTTGAAGTGAAAACTTCTTTAGCGGCGCTGAGCACTTTTTGGGATGGGGAAAAATTGTTAAATACGCGACAGAGTTTTGTGACGTCAGATGTGAAGGAGGTCACTTTTTGCTGCTAGCCGATTCGACTTCATTCAAAACTGAACGCTATTCGTAAGAGTATAAAGCCGTTAAACACTTTTTGCAAAAGCGTATTCTGCAAATAAATTTGTAATAATACCAACGCGTCCTTCACCGTTTTGCTATTGAGAAAATTCGAATAGTTCGAATTTGGGCGTTATTCCTAAAGAGATAAAGCTTAGAAAAATATTTACCAACGCCAAAACAAATTGATATTTTGGTCGCCACCGCCGTCTGCTGTTCTTGCAAATTCGAATAGTTCGAATTTAGACGTTATTCCTAAAGAGATAAAGCTTTCAAAAATATTTCGCCGCAATGGCAAAAACAAATTGGTATTGTGTTTGCCGCCGCCCGTCGGCGCGCCGACGGGCGAGCCGGCAGCCCAACGCACCCAACGCGCCCGCGGCCCGTCCGCCTAAATAATTGATAATTGTTTATAAATTTGCGTCAAATTCATTTTTAGGGTGACACCGTAAGATGTCACGTGACCTGATCGAAAAACTGTTACAATGTTATTGAGTTTTCACTTCTTCCGGCACTCCCGGAGTGCAACCCGGTTTTTTTTTTTACAAGCTTTATATTAACTTGACTTGTTCGTATGTAAGTATAAAAGTATGTATGTAAGTAAGTTGTCCGTCAAATCTTGCAAGTTAAATTTGACCCACTTCCCGGTGATCGATTGAGCTGAAATTTTGGGTAGTTTGGATGACAATTCAATATTATGGTACCATCGAGCTGATCTGATGATGGAGACAGAAGGTGGCCATAGGAACTCCGTAATAAAACCACATAACCCCATCGAGTTTGGATTCGTTAGAATCGTCTCAATGAGCAGTTGATGATGGTATACAGAAAAGTACAGTCGGCAATAAAAGCTTGTACCAAAAATGAAATTTTTGACAGAAACTTATTGTTTGATTTATCTTGAATATTATAGAGCAAATGTAAATGAATCAAAATAAAGACAAGGGTTTTATTAATATTTTTTCTGACTTTTCAGAAGCTATTTAATTTATAATTTTTTTGATGTCTGAAATTTTGTCGGATTCTGTCGCTGGGTAACTATTTAATTGATAATACATATATGTGTTACACAGAAAAAGCAAGCTATTATAAAATTTATATATTATTTCCAAAATTGTATTTAAAACTGGACTATAAGGGCCGAATTACTATGGAATCCCGACTATGGCCTTTAAGAAATACCATGCCATATACATAAACTGTAATTTTGTATCGTTTAAATTTGGACAATTTCTTTGATAAATTAATAGCTTACCGTAAACTTTAAGCGATAGTTCAACTGAATGACTGCCAGCCTTGTTTTGGGCTTCTACAGTATATTTGCTTGAATGCGACCTCTTCAGCTTACGTATCCTTATCGTAGTTGTTGTCTCTGTTGTAATTATTTCCAGCTCCTTGTTACTTTCTACTTTAGCTCCGTTTCTGTACCAGACTATATAAGGTTTCGGTATACCTTCGAAACTAGCAGTTACAGACCATTCTTCATCTACCTTGTGCCTCTGATTTATTTCATTTTCGGCTACAATTATGCTTGGCTTCTGTTGAATTTCAAGCAAACACGTTGTGTCTACTTCGCCGAGTTCGTTGGAGGCGGTACATTTGTACTGTCCTTCTGAAATTGCCGTTGAAGTGACGACGAGCGTCGCTACTCTGTTATCATAACTGGCTTTAGCAGTCTTGAGCTTGTTTCCATCTTTAGACCATACGACCTTTGGCTGTGGAATGCCACCGAATATACACGACAACTCTACATCTTCATTGGGTCCTACAATAATATCCTTCAATGGTTTCTCCACAGAAGGTGGCTGCTTCTTGGTCACCTTCTCAACGACTACATATTCAGATATCTCTGAAGATTCGCTGACGCCTACTTCGTTAACAGCAAATATTCTGAACCTATATGATGATTTAGTTTTCAGGTTATCCACACAACGATGTGTTTTGGTGACATTTTCAATAGAGATCCACCTGTAACAAAATGAATAAAAATTAGGGCCTATTTTTTGGGCCATAGGAGCATGTATATACATATGTATAAGGTTAGACTATTTCAGGAATGCACGCACTATCACTATCACCTAAACACCGCTTGAGGAAATAAACGTATTTAGTGCGTGCACTCTATTCGCACGATCTGGAAGCATTTGTAGGTACGTTAACGTACAACTAAAATTTGTAACCAACGTGCGTCTGCTCTTTATGAGAGGAGCATTAATATAAAACTTACTCTGTGGTATTTATTTCCTGATATTCAACGATGTAACATACGATAACTGAGTTTCCATTATTTTCCGGCTCAATCCAACAAATGTTGATTGATGTCTCGTCAGTCTCAAGCGGAGTGGGTTTTCCAGGCGGTGACGAAATATCTAAAAAAATATGCAAAAACATTATTTTCTAAACAAAGAAAATTTAAAATTTTATTGGCAGGCTTGAGTTTACACGGGGTCTAGAGAGCTCACTACTTTTGACGGCAGCAGGTATGGGCTTGCTTTTTTACTAAGAAACGTTTTAGTAGGGATCTTTCCGCTTTTTGGAAGGCTGTGTGACCAATAATTGAGAAATATGCATTACAATACTACCATAGATATATTTAAATCTACAAAATGACAAATTTTGAGATTATTGATTTATATTATACTCGTAATAAATAAGTACAATAAGGAATTAAGGTTGACTTGCATCAAGAAAAGGGTATTGCGACATTTGCGACCATGCTCGGCTTAACTCACGGGCCGTCTCACTCTAATAAAGGGTAGAACGATTCTTTGACTACAGTATATAGTCTGTTCGTTTAGGTATTTAAAAGAATGTAAATAAACAAAACCACGTGACTTGGTCATTCAGCCAATAAGATAATACCATAGATAGATACAAAATGTTGCTATTCATAGCAATCTTATTGGCTGAATGACCAAGTCACGTGGTTTTGTTTGTTTACATTCTTTTAAATACCTAAACGAACAGACTATAGTAATGCATAAGGTCAAATTAAAAGTACTACGTCCGTAGTACTCCCCGATGCATACGTTTTCGTCTAGTCAGAGCAGTTTTTACGTTCTCCCAATTGTAAGGAAATATTGTTTCAGATAAAAAATCAAAACCGTACCAGTGTTATTATAATAGTTCCATTGGGCACGCACATATTCCACACTAACAAAGTTAAAATATAAGGATACTACTTTTATGAGCTGAAGAAATGATTAAGTAGTTGGGTTTTTACTACATCCTTATCGTCTTTGTTATGTTGGTTGGATTTCTTACCGCGTTCTAGACGTTTATTTCTCACTAGCTTCTGCCCGCGACTTCGTCCGCGTGGAACTGCTTTTATATCGTAGCTCCTTATATACAAGCTTGCGCCCCCTATTTCGCCCCCTTAGACGATGATTCCCGGAATAAACACTATATGTATACCAAAATTCATTTTAATCCGTTTTTGCGTGATTGAGGTCCAAACTTTAGCATCATAGCCTAGCGGCGGCTGCGAGTCGGAAACGATAACGCAGGTTAAGCAAAGATGGCAGCGGTCAGTATTTGGATGGATGACCGCCTGATGTTTGAGTGGGTGGTTAATATTTAATATAAATGAGCGCTTCCGTGCTTTGGAAGGCACGCTAAGCAGTAGATCCCGGCTGATGTCTATGACAGTAGTCGTTAAGCCGAGTTAGAGGCCTTCGGGCGGCTTAAGAACTCCTAACAGTCGAGTTGCCCACTCACTTGACAAAGGGGAGACAACTGTTACTCGCGTCCGGAGGAGCTACCTACTACCTACCACAACCCTGCACGTGTCCCCTGGGTCCAAAAATAATGTATGCCATACGATTAAATAGTTTATGAATTAGGTTTATTCAGGATTTTCGCTACGGTGTTAGAATTGTGCTGAAGTTTACCAACGAAGTGAAAATTTAATTGATAAAATAAGTATAAAGTAAAATAAGGATAATCCTACTAATATTATAAATGCGAAAGTTTGGATGGTTGGATGTTTGGATGTTTAGATATTTGGATGTTTGTTACTCAATGACGCTTAGACGGCTCAACCGATTTAGATGAAATTTTACACGAAGATAGTGTATAGCCTGGATTAAAATATAAGATAGGTTCATCCCGTGTCCACGCAAACGAAGTCGCGGGCGGTAGCTATTAATAAATAAGGGATAAAACTGGCCGAGATGGAGTCGGACTTTCGCAGCGGTTAAACGCGCCGGGTGCCTTTGAACGTGTTAAAAGTCTTAAAACTTACGTAATTTCAGATCTTTGTTACAACGGATATTAACAATAATATATTCATGATTATGAGTCGCAAATTCAATGAAAAATAAACATTATTAATGCTTGATGTATAATATAATGATAGCACCATCTAGCGAGCATTATTTTGATACAAATTCAGTTTGATATGTTAGTTGTCGGTTGGCGCCATCTACTGAGCTTAAGTTTAGTCCAATTTCAGCTCGATAGATGCCGCTTATATTATGTTTTTGATTTTATTTAGACTAATAAAAATAACATACCAAACCGAAATGAGTTTTATTTGATTCTAAAATTATGAAAGGGAAAACTAATGTAAAACTGTAAATGTTTCTAAGTACAATATTTCCGTAACTTCGCAAACAGTTATCAGTTCATATTTTAATTAAGTTTGGCCCATGTTGGGGTCATGTTGGAGAAACTCGGCATAAATTTAAAACGCTAAGACTGCATGAATGCATTCAAATCCACAACCGTCGATATTGTTATTAATGCTTAAGCTTTGTTTTTTCCGGGGACTGAGTTTTTCTCGGCTGTAATGCTACGGAAAATTGATTTCTATTCAAAATTAAACAAAAAACAAATAACTGATCGTTTACCAAATAAAAAGCGAAATAAACTGATAGAAAGAAAACAAAAAACACCTCATCGCTGGGTTTCCAACTCACAGCCATCAACAAACCAACCATTGGGTAACCATTGGTCGTTATCGAAGAGTAAGCCTGCCTTTTGCGAGAAAATACGGAAAAAACTAATTTTCTCGTAAATAAGACGAAGCTAGATCGGTCTCTCGGCCCCTTAAACCCCTATACTGCAAATTTTATCAGAACATGATTACAAATATATATTTATTTGTAAAAACTATTACATCCCGTGTTTTTTTCACGTTTTATCTATATTTTGCTGAAAGTTTGAATAGGGTTCTTTTTAATTTCTAGTCAAGTATATGCTTGCCAATTTTCAAGTCTTTAGCTTATAGATTCAAGGGGTTCCCATACAAACTTCAACCCCATTTTTTAACCCTTTTGCACCCTTATCTTTATAATTTTTATAGCCTGTTGTGTGGCCGAAGATCCATTGAACGTTTTAGTGAAAGTTGCATATTAATCCATTCGATAGTTTTCCCATGATACCCGGACAGAAACAGACAAACATCCTTTTCGTTGGGCTGTCGTATTAATAAACAGGTAGATGGCGCTGTTGCGTAAAGTTAAGACGACTTTATCCAAATATTCTCAAATTTGGCCTGTGGGTCACCGTAACTCAATCAAACTTTTTTATACGTTTAATATGGTTTGTTGGAGTTCAGACGCCGACAAAAATCTGGAGTCCTTCTAAATTCGTGGAAGTTGGTGAAGTTCTGCATCGCGCTATTGAAGTTTTTAATGTAAGTTTTATAAATACAATTTCCTTCAAGCTCTACTTATTATGTGTCACTGACAACCTCAACGAACTTTCACATTTATTATATGTAGAGATTGTATTGTGGTATGGCAAAATAACTAAATCGTGAATGAGTTGTCATGTCAAAATCAAATGACAATGTCACTGTCATCCAAAACTTATGCCCGTTTCACACGAGGGCAGAACAGTGAGGCAGAACAGTGGGACAGAACAGTTTGGGAGGACAGTGCCGTTCAAATGTAGGATTATAGGATAGTCGGGACAGTCCAAGTGAAGCCTATTTCACACGGGGGCAGAACAGTGAGGCAGAACAGTAACCCACTGCCCTGCTCTTTAGACTGCACTGCCCTTGCGTTCACACGAGTCCAACCACATGACAGACGAGCGAGAAAGGTGGTGGGGGAAGCAAACTGCCCCGATAAATAGACCGGCGGGCTATTAACTGTTCTGTCTTGGTTACTGTCAAGACAGTACTGTTCTGTGCGTTCAAACAGTAGCAGTACTGTGCTGCCCACTGTTCTGCCTCACTGTTCTGCCATCGTGTGAAACGGGCATTCGTTCGAAATCCGTATTTAGTGGTTACATTCTCTTTACGTAATGTCAACAACCAATTTCAAGACATTGGTTATAGAAATACTAGACAATCCGGCATAGATTTTTTGCTGTAAATATTAAATTATATTCAAAATAAGCTTTCTGAAATAGAATAAATGGATTTCTACATCGGTGACATTCGATGACTTCTAACTTTTCTTCGTCTTCTACTCCTTGCCAGTAAAATAAATAAGTTCCAATAAAAATCCGCAACGTGGCTGGGGTCAAAATGAAACTGGTCGGGCTATACTATATACGTATATACGATATCCTTTTTGTGAATGTGCAGTCAGTTATTTAGAATACGATCAACTTACCCATTACAACAACATTTATTTCGACTTCGGCTTCCCCGCAGTTGTTGACAAGACGCAGCTTGTAAGTTCCAGCATCAGTGTTCTCAACTTTTTTGATTGTTAAACTAGCACTTTCGGAATCAATCGACGGTTTTGTATGTTTCGTTTTCTTAATAATCTTTGATTTCACTACCCATTCGTCTGCCGGTTGAGGTAATGCTTCATACTGAACTATCAAGCTAACGTCACTGCCTCTCTTTATTTTATATTCAGTTTCGTAATTGAGTATCTTAGGCGGAGACTCGATGACTGTAAGAAAAATAAGCAATATATTTTTAGTTAAAATTAAAAAAAAAACAAAATCACAAAACAGCCTAATCATCCCATTGATGGACACAGACCCCTCTCATGGTCGAAAGGGAACGGGCAGCATGCCCCACGCTGAACATTTTTACTTAAAAACTCTAAAGAAATGTGCTAAAAATATGATTTATTTACCTTCAACCTTCAGTTTAGTGGAACATTTGGCGTCGAGCAGTGACACCGTATATTCGGTTTGGTCTTCTTCGGTACACTTTCTAATGATAAGTGTACGTTTTTTAACGTCTGATATTAAAGTGTACTTTTCTGTATCTTCTATGATGGTCTTCTTTTTATACCAGATGACATTGTAACTTTCATCGGGTATTTCAACCGTCAAGTACGCGTCAGTGTTTGCAGGTACTGTGATTACTTCCGGAAGACGCAGAGTAAAGTCAACGGACGGTTCTTCAACAACAAGTTTAGCAGAACACCTGTCACTTCCGACTTCGCAAGCGTATTCACCTGCATCATCATCATCACAATCATATATTTTCAATTTTTGTTTCTTACCATCAATTGTTAGTTGCATGTGATTAGAGAACTGAATTTCTTCGCCATCTTTGAACCACTGCACTAAAGCGTCACCTTTCGTAAGTTCAATTTCAAACGTGGCCTTATTTCCTTTGTTGACTTTTTGGTCTTGAAGACGTGAAATTATTTCTGGCGGTAATTCTACTACTGTTACTTCAGCTGTACACATATCATCACGAAGAATGCATGTATATTCACCTTCGTCGTGAACTGATGTGTTTCGGATAAGCAGTTTCCGAACATTTCCGCGTTTCTCTAGTTCGTATTTGTTTTTCTTTGGTTTAATTTTTTCGCCGTCTCTTTCCCAAACAACGTCTGCTGTCTCGGAATTTATTTCTACTTCTAATATAGCCACATCTTTCTCTTTGACTTCAAAGTCTTGCAACTTCCGTGTGAATTCTGGAATTGTTTCATGGACTTGAAGTTTTGCACTAGTTTCTTGATCTTTTACAACGCATTTTATAACACTTTTATCTGTTAACTTTGTATTTTTGATACGTAATTTGTGTGTACGGCCTTCTTGTATTATTTCTCTATGATCCATACCACTTAGTTCTTTGTCATTATGATACCATTTCGTAGATACAGTATGAGATGTCTGGCATTCTAAGATGATTGTTTTCCCCTCTTCAATTTCGTAGGTAGTTTTTAACTTCTTAACAAATGTTACTTTTTCTACGTCAATAGTTACCCGAGCTCCATGTGATGCCTTGCCAGCACTGTTTGATGCGACACATTTATAGTCACCGGAGTCTATTTCAGAGTCTACATTAGTGATAACCAACTCAATATTTTCACCGTCGAAATTCTGAGTAACAGTTTCAGAAGGTGTAATTATTTTGTTATTTCTATACCACGTAATTGAAGGAACTGGATTGCCAGTAACCCTAGCAGAAAGTTTAATAGTTCCCTTTTCTTTGACTGTAATTTCCTGGAAACGATTAATGAATAGCGGTGGCTCGGCGTTTTCTTCCGTTGGTTCTGAAAAGGGAGATTTTATTTTTATTTTTCAGTTATTAGTTAATGACAAAGGTTTCATATATAATACAGCAAAAATCATACATACCTTCAATAATAATAACAGCGCTTGTTTCAGCAGTTCCCTCACTGTTGGCAGCTTTGAGTGTATAAACGCCGTCATCCTTTCCTTTTCTTGGTTTGATTATGGTTACATTGTGAGTCTCACCGTCTGATTTAGTGGGCAGGGACGATATAGGTTTGTTGTTTTTATACCACGTTACTGTCGGTTGAGGATTACCAACTACTTGAGCTGAAAGGACTACACTCTCACCTTCTCTTATTGTCAAGCTTTTCAATGGTTCTATTACCTGAGGCTTTTCTTTTTGGCCTGTCTTTATTTTCAAAACAATTGGTAAACTGGCTTCGCCTTCTCTGTTAACTGCTAGTACAGTATATGTACCTTCTTGCAGTTTTTTGACGTTCGATATTTTTAGTACACTACAATACATATGCATGTCAGACTCAGTTGCTATTGAAATATTTTCATCAGGCACTATTTCTTCGCCTTTAAAGAACCATGCTATATCTGGTTCAGGAATAGCTACTAATCTGCATTCTAGGAAGATCTGTGAGCCTTCGTTGACATACTGAGCCTTGGGCTTTTTAGAGAAAGTTGGTGGTATACCTTCTAAAATATCGGCCAAAGATGATTCCCTCGAAAGACTCTTTCTAGACAAAACTGTCATTTCCGATCCATGATCGGAGAGAGGTGCTTCAACAATGAGTTCAGTAGTGCTCGACGCAAATCCAGCTGCGTTTTTCGCTACGCAAGTGAATGTTCCTGCGTCTTCAGGAAAAACTTCTCTAATAACCAGTGTAGCAACGTTGTCATCATCGTAGTACATTTGGAAATCTTGTGATGGTTTTATTATAGCCGTTTGTCTGAACCAGGTGATCTGTGGTCTCGGAAATCCTTCTACTTGGCATTCAAATTGCACAGTTGAACCGTCTGGAGTGTGTTTTGGTCGCAACTTCTCTACAAATATAGGAGCTATTGCCTGCTCTTCGGGAGTGGGTTCTAAAATTAAGAATATTATAAGTACAAATAAACTCGGCTAATAGTTTTTTAATAACATCATCATCATCCGTCCTTAAACGTCCCACTTCTGGGAACGAGCTCCTCTGCGGGTGGAGATTGAGGACTTTATACTTTATATATATATATATATATATATATATATATATTATTCGTATACACTGACGATCTTTTTGTGAATCCATGCCATTTTAATTTTATAAAATGACATGTAAACTATGTATATATATAATATATATATATATATATATATATATATATTTTAACTGCGCTATTTAATGTCTATTGTTTGGTGGCACTGTTGGCAGTGTGTGCAAATTTTTGCAAAAAAGGTTAGCGCCAAGTAAGATATTCATGGAATAATGAACTCTTATTGTCTTATTTAATAAAAGACGCTGGTAGAATTTTGATTTGTAAAAGTGCCGTTACGGCCTACTTACAGCATAAAATTCAAAAATGTATTCATTACCCGACTGCCGAAGGAGGGTTATTTTAAATACTACACAGCGTGCCAGGTAAACACATAGAAATGTTTTTTTAATTATTTGGTATTATGTTTTGAAAATTTTCGCTAGGACGATAGAGTTCATTATTCTATGAACATTGTATGTGGCGGTAAACTAAAATTATTTTTTAGATTATACCTTTGAATCTATTTGCATATGGTATACAGGTTCCTTTCGAGGTTCCTGGTTTTTATAATAAATATACATTTTATTATATTGTATTTGTATTTAAACTTACTCTCAAATACAGGGAGCTTGTCAATCTTCTCATTCAATTTCTTTTGCAGATATAATGTGTAGTTTTCTTCATCCATCAAATACTGTGCAGGAACAAAGCCCTTTTCTTCGGTGAGGTGTTTGCAGACAAACCACCAGTCTTGGTTCGTTGTTTCTGAGTATTGAAAACATAATATTTATCAAGTTACCACGTCTCTTAGCACACTTCTAATTTAAGTATTTACAATATGAGACGGATAAATATTTTAATTCTGGGATTACAATTCTTACCTAATATGTAGAGACGTTCGCCTTCGACAAGGTTTATCGCCTCGTCTGTCTCAGCCACATAGGAATATACAGCGAAGACCGTGTCGCCGCTTCGAACATCGAGTGGAGTTTCTGGTAACGACAGAACATTAATTTCAGCGTTGATATTGAAATAATTCTTAATAGGGTTTGGGACCAAAGAAACTAAAAAATAACGAAAGGAGTTTCAAGTTACTGTTGTTTTAAATAAAACTTATCAGATCATGCCGAATGGAATTCGTTCACTTGAACTAAACCCGCCAACGCGGTTCTCCTCCCGCAGCGAGATAAGGCGAGAGATGTCATGCAACCGACGGTAAAAATTCTCCAGGCGACAAGATGTCTCTTTTTCAATCTCGCCTCATCTCGCCGATAGAAAAACACCGTTACGGTCTGAAAGAAACATTCTAGAATCACCAGGTATTTTTTGACCTAGGTACTAAATATAGGAGCCGGTAACTCTACGGCACTTCTATTCAAAATCGGAGGTGGAGTGAAGAACCGCCAGCCAGAAGGTTCCTAGCTATGCCAATATACCCTAGACGGCTCTCATCTCTGAAACTAAATTACTAGCTATGGCAGTGGCAGTATTTTAGTTTCATGGATGAGCCTTCTAGGTATATACAAATAATATGGTTCTAAATACATTTTCGTTGACATTAACAATAATTAATTTAGTCATTTTTCTACTCCTGTACCGTTATCTGTCATTTATATAGGCTCTAGCTCAAATACAATGACACCGATAATAAGTCATCGAAAAACTCTATGCTCTATGGCCCATAAACGCACTGTTTAGTGTACTTTTATGGTTCATATATTTTTCATAAAAGCACTGTTTACCACGATGTCAAATCATGTAACTTTTTTTCAATCGGTCGCCACATTGCAGTGTACCAACTTCATAAGCAAATTTTTCGAAATAAAAAGTTTTACTATCAAACATTTGTAGAACATAAATTATTTACTAAAATAAAAATAAATGATCATGTATTATGTGTATACAAATTTTACCATTTATTGGTATTATTTATAAATATAAACCGATCCGATTCGGTTCGGATCCGGATTCAGTTTGGTTCGGATGGCAAGTTCAAGGAAATTAAAAACAAAACAGACTATAAACAGAGGTGTCAATGTGTCATATTTCTAATTTCCCACCAAAGTTCTAATTCAAAATGAAAAGACGAAATATGATAATGATAACTATTCGTTATTTATAAACTTATTAAGATTTTATTCGTGTTTGTGAAGTGAAGAAAACTGTGTACGTTCCTTTTAAAATGGACGAAGAAGAAAATAACTGCACCGCTGACGAAATTGCGTGAGTAGTTTAGAACTAACGAAAAAAACTACTGCCTGAAAAGTCAAATGCTATTTATTTAGAATTAGTCGTAGAAAAAGTATTGTATGCAACGGTGTATAACTTGGTTTAGAACTAACGGAAACACTACTGCCTGAAAAGTCAAATGCTATTTATTAGCGTTCGTGGCGTCTTTAATTGCGATGCTCGCCAAGGCTCGCATCGCAACTCACGCCACTCGCGTTTTAAGACCCTACTTACATATACAACAGTTGCATAAAATACTATTCTATCATACGACAGATGTACTACATATTACAATATAAATGGTCTAATCCACGATATTAGGCGTATACCGAGATTTCGGTTCGGATTTTTCCTATGGACATAGCCAAAGTTAACCTAACGTAACCATAACGTTACATTTTTGGTTGGACTCATAAGCGGCGTCTCCTCTTATGTTAAATCTGTGTTATTACATCCCAAATTTCATACTGTACAAAAGCTGCTAACCAAAGGAAAGACAATAAGAAGAAATGTTTGACAGAAGAGGACATGTCCCCATTTTAACGTCTATGTCATTCTATTTTTAAAATATTACTGATGGAATAAGGCTCTTCATTTTAAATGCGTCTTACCTGGAAAATCAACTTCTCTGGAGATTTTCATCGAAGCCTCAGCTTCTGTAAAAATAAAAAGTAAAATTATTTGCGATGCGAATACACTAAAACAATAACTAAAAGCAGTTTTAATTGATAAAAGCAATTTTATTATTTCCAGAAATTATATTTGTATAAAATAATAAAACTGGTGGTTAATAGTAAAGGCTTATGTATTATTATTTGGCATAAATAGTCATTTGCAGTCCTCATTTACGGACTACTTACGGTTCACGACACTTTTACAAACTCAAGCTTACGAAAGAAAAACAATAACAAAAAGCAATTGATGAATAAATATCTCAATAATAGCCGGTACAATCTTTCATGAGACGAAGCACGAGCACGCCAGTTTTACCTTGAAGCTTCGATGGTTTCCTAGGCTTTCGCTTAGCTAAAATAGTTAATTGCTCTTCTTCATATTCAATTTCATTCATTCTCTTCGGCTTCAGCTCTACGCTTAACTCTTCTACCTCGCTGACTTCATATGTGGGTTTTTTAGGTTTACGTTTGATGAACATTTGAAAATTTTCCTCAGATTCCACATCGCTAAGTATGATTTCTTCTGCCTGGCTGTCGTCTTCGATTTCCTGTGTTAGCTGTATAGAATGCTCGTCAGCAGCTTCAGACACAACCACTCTCTTCTTTGGTTTAAGTTTGATTTTACTTGACAAAGACAATTCTTCTGTTGAAAAATGGTCTACTTGAGGTTTAACATCAAAACTTACTTCTTCCTGGTCATCGATTATATATTTGGGTTTTCGTTCTAATTTTATGTTAACATCTTCCGTAATTTCTGATCTATCGATAGACTTCGGTTTAGTCATCGTTACGCTCGTGTCTTCTGTTGTTTCAGTTGTAAGTTTCTTAGGCTTCTTTTTTATTGACATCATTACGTTAGCTGTTTCATCCTCCTTTTCGTAATCACTTTCTATGATTTCAACTATATCTGGGCCGTCCTCTTCTTCGTAGAATTTAATGGAGGCTTCACCTGCTTCTTCGCTGAAAGTTGGATGTCTTTGAGGTTTCAGTTTCACTTTACTTGACATAGAAATTTCTTCCTCAGCATATGAGTCTAATTGAATATTAAATTCTTGTTCGACATCTTCTTTTGTTTTAGTCGATTTAGGCCTAAATGTTACTGTTTCTGGTTCTGTTATTTCAGGCAGTGTCACAGAAGGTTTCCTTGTTGGTTTCAACTTCTTTTTGATTGTTATTTCATCGACAATTTCTTCGTGTATTTTAACGCTAGGACGCCTATTTATGGTGAATTCAGCGTGCTCATCTTTAGGCTCCTCAACCGGAGCTTCTTTTTCCTCCTGAATATTTTGTTTTACAGATTCCATTATGTCATCAAGACCAAAACTTGGTTTTTCTAGTTCAGTTTTTTCTACATCTGGCAACTTGGGTTGTTTGATAGGTTTTTTCTTTATTTTAGAAGCCTCTTGTATATTTCTCGACAATATGCCATTTTGCCTAATACTACCCAAAAAGCTTACGACTGGCTCAATCATTTCTGGGGGCCAATCTGTAACGTATCTAATACGACTCTTTAGTTGAAACTTAGGAAGAGATACACTCGAGCTGTCTTTTTTGGGCTTTGCAATAGTTTTCTTTAGTTTAATTTTGTTAAATTGTGGTGCGTCGATACTTTCCGCGTGCTGTGGTTTATCCATTTCAAGAACTTTCCTTTCTATTTTTTGTGGAATAAGTTTTGGCTTGGTTTTCTTGGGTTTGTCTGCGTCATCAGGTTTTAATACTACCTTTTCTTTGTGTTTTTGTGGGGTTTCTGATGGTTCTATTTCTTTTGCTTTAGGTAACGCTACTTGTTCTTCATGATATTCTTCTGGAAATACTTTGTTAGAAGTAAATTCAAACTCTTCTGGTTTTTCCAACTCGGGTTTTTCAAGGTCTATTTCTTTTAGTTTCAGTGGCTTTTTCTTGATTTTAGCTGCTTCTTTAATGTTTCTAGATAGTTCGCCATTTTGTCGAACGCTGTTTAAGTAAGTGACGGTTGATTTCAATTCTGCAGGTGGCCAGTCGGTTACGTGTTTAATACGACTTTTTAGTTGAAATTTAGGTAACGTTATCGATGACTGCTCAGCTTTAGGTTTTTGTACAGGTTTCTTCAGCTTCAATTTTGCAAATTGCGGTCCTTCTACTTCTTGGGCGAACTGTACCTTATTAACATCCATAGATACTCGTTCTATTTTAATAGGTGTCAATTTTTTCTTCAGTGTTATCGGTTGTTTCATTTCCCCATTTTGTTCAGTGACCTCATTATCTTCAGCTGGTTGAACATCCGGTTCCTTGGCTTGAATTGTTTCTGTCTTGACTTTCTTTTTTGGCTTCGTAACTTTCTTTGCTTCCACAGGACCGGGACCTACAGGCTTTAAATCTGCGAATTCAAAAAAAAAAATCAATTCCAATACAAAACGTAAGTTGAAATACAGTTATGATTAACATATTTTTTCTCATATATGTTTGTATTATGCTGTACAAGCTTAAAGTTACTAAAGTATAATTTTCCTACCGTTCTTGAAGTGCCGCTGATTCAATTGCTGATGAAATTTGATATAAAACGAGTATGTGCAAGTGCATGTGTGTGTCTGTAATCGCTTACGAAATGTATGTAATGCTAAGTACACTTACGAAAAAAATATATATTTAAAACCTAACTTGTATATGGTTTAAATCGCGTTGCAGTCGAATAGTCTTACCGTCCTTATTATGTTTGCTGCCTGCACTAATGTCCATGTGTTATCTATAACTTCGGGTAAAATACTTGTTGTCTGGCTTGATGTGTATTATTAGAAATAAAATAATGTGTGTCTTTTTCATGATGAGACGTGGTTAGTGGTTTCAGTCTGTTCTAAATTAAAACCAATTTAACCCGTTAAAGTGGTTGGAAGATATTTGTCGTTTTCCTATAAAGTAAGTTCAGATTTAAGCCTACCTTTGATAATACTCTTAGTTGCTTCGGCTTATATCTTCTCACCGTTTGCTGCTCGAACTTGAGGGACCAATACCTTTATTGAAGCTTATTTTCCTACCTAGCATCTCGCAGCATACGGTTGAATAGTATGGTTGTGGTATATGAGTTTAATGGTACAACGAGTGTGCCATCTCTAACCTGTTCTGTAGTGGTAAGTAAATTATCTGCAAAAGGGCCTATAAAAGGCTTAATTTTTCTCCCGGTTGTTATTTTTTTGCAAGTCTTACCTCCAGGAATTGCGTAAGTTTTGTCTGTTATCTCCTCTGGTATTTTGGTGCTTTCCATAAAAGCCAGTTGCTCCGGTGCAGGCGCTAAAGTTGCTGTAGTAATTAGTTCCACACCTTTATTTCTCATGCTTACAAGTTTAATGACCTTTTCCTGAGGTTCATCTTTGATGGCCCGCTTGGTTGTTTTACCCTTTTTGACTCCGCTTCCATCAAACAACTCATCCTTTTTGGGGGTTTCCTCCCTAGCGTTTTCAGTTGTGTGTGTGTCATTAAATTGGGGTGTTGTGTCGTCTGTGAGTTCGAGTGTTGTGTGTGATACGACTGGTGTTTGATAGTCTACTTGTTCTGTGGTAATTTGTGTAGTTTCTATGAGAGGTCCCTTCTTACCTTCTGGAGTTGTTGAACTTTCTTCCGCGGTTTCTTCCGGTAACTCGACGATCTCTACAGGTGTAGGCTGGTCCTCTTCTTGCGCGTGTGTGATGGTCACTGTAGTTATTGGTTCTTCACCTTCCTTTTCGATGGTTGTAATTTCTGCCTCCTGTTCTTTTGGTCCCTTTTTGATGACTCGCTTGGTAGTTTTGACCTTTTTGACTTCTCCAGTTTGTGTGCGAACTTGAGTGACTTCAACTTTTTCCGGGGCTTCGTCCACAATCCTAGCATTTTCTAATGTTTGTGTGTCAATGAAAGGTGTTGTTGTGTCGCCTGTGAGTTTGTGTGTTGTGTGTACTGTTACTTCGCTCTTTATTGCTGTCTCTTCTGGCAACTCAAATGTCTCAATCGGTGTAGGTTGTTCATCATCTTGCACGGGTGTGATAGTTACTGTCGTTATGGGTTCTTCACCTTCTTTTTCAACTGTTGTTATTTCTGTCACTTGTTTCTTAGGTCCCTTTTTGATAACTCGCTTGGTAGTTTTGACCTTTTTAACTTCTCCTGTTTCTGTACGGACTTGAGTGACCTCAACCTTTTCTGGAGCTTCCTCTACGACCCTGGCCTTGTCATATAGTTGGGTGTCTTCTAACGGTGATACTGTGTCATCTGTGATTTCTTCAGTTGTGTGTACGGATGTAATAGGTGTTTCGTCGTCTATTTGTTCATCATCTTGCACGGGTGTGATAGTTACTGTCGTTATGGGTTCTTCACCTTCTTTTTCAACTGTTGTTATTTCTGTCACTTGTTTCTTAGGTCCCTTTTTGATAACTCGCTTGGTAGTTTTGACCTTTTTAACTTCTCCTGTTTCTGTACGGACTTGAGTGACCTCAACCTTTTCTGGAGCTTCCTCTACGACCCTGGCCTTGTCATATAGTTGGGTGTCTTCTAACGGTGATACTGTGTCATCTGTGATTTCTTCAGTTGTGTGTAGCTCAAATGTCTCAATCGGTGTAGGTTGTTCATCATCTTGCCCGGGTGTGATAGTTACCGTCGTTATGGGTTCTTCACCTTCTTTTTCAATTGTTGTTATTTCGGTCACTTGTTTCTTAGGCCCTTTTTTGATAACTCGCTTGGTAGTTTTGACCTTTTTAACTTCTCCTGTTTCTGTACGGACTTGAGTGACCTCAACCTTCTCTGGAGCTTCCTCTACGACCCTGGCCTTGTCATATAGTTGGGTGTCTTCGAACGGTGATACTGTGTCATCTGTGATTTCTTCAGTTGTGTGTACGGATGTAATAGGTGTTTCGTCGTCTATTTGTTCATCATCTTGCACGGGTGTGATAGTTACTGTCGTTATGGGTTCTTCACCTTCTTTTTCAACTGTTGTTATTTCTGTCACTTGTTTCTTAGGTCCCTTTTTGATAACTCGCTTGGTAGTTTTGACCTTTTTAACTTCTCCTGTTTCTGTACGGACTTGAGTGACCTCAACCTTTTCTGGAGCTTCCTCTACGACCCTGGCCTTGTCATATAGTTGGGTGTCTTCTAACGGTGATACTGTGTCATCTGTGATTTCTTCAGTTGTGTGTACGGATGTAATAGGTGTTTCGTCGTCTATTTGTTCATCATCTTGCACGGGTGTGATAGTTACTGTCGTTATGGGTTCTTCACCTTCTTTTTCAACTGTTGTTATTTCTGTCACTTGTTTCTTAGGTCCCTTTTTGATAACTCGCTTGGTAGTTTTGACCTTTTTAACTTCTCCTGTTTCTGTACGGACTTGAGTGACCTCAACCTTTTCTGGAGCTTCCTCTACGACCCTGGCCTTGTCATATAGTTGGGTGTCTTCTAACGGTGATACTGTGTCATCTGTGATTTCTTCAGTTGTGTGTAGCTCAAATGTCTCAATCGGTGTAGGTTGTTCATCATCTTGCCCGGGTGTGATAGTTACCGTCGTTATGGGTTCTTCACCTTCTTTTTCAATTGTTGTTATTTCGGTCACTTGTTTCTTAGGCCCTTTTTTGATAACTCGCTTGGTAGTTTTGACCTTTTTAACTTCTCCTGTTTCTGTACGGACTTGAGTGACCTCAACCTTCTCTGGAGCTTCCTCTACGACCCTGGCCTTGTCATATAGTTGGGTGTCTTCGAACGGTGATACTGTGTCATCTGTGATTTCTTCAGTTGTGTGTACGGATGTAATAGGTGTTTCGTCGTCTATTTGTTCATCATCTTGCACGGGTGTGATAGTTACTGTCGTTATGGGTTCTTCACCTTCTTTTTCAACTGTTGTTATTTCTGTCACTTGTTTCTTAGGTCCCTTTTTGATAACTCGCTTGGTAGTTTTGACCTTTTTAACTTCTCCTGTTTCTGTACGGACTTGAGTGACCTCAACCTTTTCTGGAGCTTCCTCTACGACCCTGGCCTTGTCATATAGTTGGGTGTCTTCTAACGGTGATACTGTGTCATCTGTGATTTCTTCAGTTGTGTGTAGCTCAAATGTCTCAATCGGTGTAGGTTGTTCATCATCTTGCCCGGGTGTGATAGTTACCGTCGTTATGGGTTCTTCACCTTCTTTTTCAATTGTTGTTATTTCGGTCACTTGTTTCTTAGGCCCTTTTTTGATAACTCGCTTGGTAGTTTTGACCTTTTTAACTTCTCCTGTTTCTGTACGGACTTGAGTGACCTCAACCTTCTCTGGAGCTTCCTCTACGACCCTGGCCTTGTCATATAGTTGGGTGTCTTCGAACGGTGATACTGTGTCATCTGTGATTTCTTCAGTTGTGTGTACGGATGTAATAGGTGTTTCGTCGTCTATTTGTTCATCATCTTGCACGGGTGTGATAGTTACTGTCGTTATGGGTTCTTCACCTTCTTTTTCAACTGTTGTTATTTCTGTCACTTGTTTCTTAGGTCCCTTTTTGATAACTCGCTTGGTAGTTTTGACCTTTTTAACTTCTCCTGTTTCTGTACGGACTTGAGTGACCTCAACCTTTTCTGGAGCTTCCTCTACGACCCTGGCCTTGTCATATAGTTGGGTGTCTTCTAACGGTGATACTGTGTCATCTGTGATTTCTTCAGTTGTGTGTACGGATGTAATAGGTGTTTCGTCGTCTATTTGTTCATCATCTTGCACGGGTGTGATAGTTACTGTCGTTATGGGTTCTTCACCTTCTTTTTCAACTGTTGTTATTTCTGTCACTTGTTTCTTAGGTCCCTTTTTGATAACTCGCTTGGTAGTTTTGACCTTTTTAACTTCTCCTGTTTCTGTACGGACTTGAGTGACCTCAACCTTTTCTGGAGCTTCCTCTACGACCCTGGCCTTGTCATATAGTTGGGTGTCTTCTAACGGTGATACTGTGTCATCTGTGATTTCTTCAGTTGTGTGTAGCTCAAATGTCTCAATCGGTGTAGGTTGTTCATCATCTTGCCCGGGTGTGATAGTTACCGTCGTTATGGGTTCTTCACCTTCTTTTTCAATTGTTGTTATTTCGGTCACTTGTTTCTTAGGCCCTTTTTTGATAACTCGCTTGGTAGTTTTGACCTTTTTAACTTCTCCTGTTTCTGTACGGACTTGAGTGACCTCAACCTTCTCTGGAGCTTCCTCTACGACCCTGGCCTTGTCATATAGTTGGGTGTCTTCGAACGGTGATACTGTGTCATCTGTGATTTCTTCAGTTGTGTGTACGGATGTAATAGGTGTTTCGTCGTCTATTTGTTCAGTGGTAATTTGTGTGGTTTCTGTAAGTGGACGGTTTTTGCGCTTAATTATTGTTTTATTTATTTTCTTTTTGACGGTCTTACCTTCTGGGGTTACTTCGCTCTTTATTGCTGTCTCTTCTGGCAACTCAAATGTCTCAATCGGTGTAGGTTGTTCATCATCTTGCACGGGTGTGATAGTTACTGTCGTTATGGGTTCTTCACCTTCTTTTTCAACTGTTGTTATTTCTGTCACTTGTTTCTTAGGTCCCTTTTTGATAACTCGCTTGGTAGTTTTGACCTTTTTAACTTCTCCTGTTTCTGTACGGACTTGAGTGACCTCAACCTTTTCTGGAGCTTCCTCTACGACCCTGGCCTTGTCATATAGTTGGGTGTCTTCTAACGGTGATACTGTGTCATCTGTGATTTCTTCAGTTGTGTGTACGGATGTAATAGGTGTTTCGTCGTCTATTTGTTCAGTGGTAATTTGTGTGGTTTCTGTAAGTGGACCGTTTGTGCGCTTAATCATTCTTTTTGTTATTTTCTTTTTGACGGTCTTACCTTCTGGGGTTACTTCGTTCTTTATTGCTGTCTCTTCTGGTAGCTCAAATGTCTCAATCGGTGTAGGTTGTTCATCATCTTGCCCGGGTGTGATAGTTACCGTCGTTATGGGTTCTTCACCTTCTTTTTCAATTGTTGTTATTTCGGTCACTTGTTTCTTAGGCCCTTTTTTGATAACTCGCTTGGTAGTTTTGACCTTTTTAACTTCTCCTGTTTCTGTACGGACTTGAGTGACCTCAACCTTCTCTGGAGCTTCCTCTACGACCCTGGCCTTGTCATATAGTTGGGTGTCTTCGAACGGTGATACTGTGTCATCTGTGATTTCTTCAGTTGTGTGTACGGATGTAATAGGTGTTTCGTCGTCTACTTGTTCAGTCGTCATTTGTGTCGTTTCTGTTATTGGACCCTTTTTACGCTTAATGATTATTTTAGTAATTTTCTTTTTAACCGTCTTACCTTCAGACGATATTTCACTTTCTTCTGCGATTTCCTCTGGAAGCTCGATGGTTTCAATGGGCGTTGATTGTTCCTCAAATATATGTGTATCTTCAAAGGGTGTTACTTCGTCATTTACGATCTCTTCTGTGCTAATTACTGATGTAATTGGTGCATTGTCATCTATTTGTTCGGTAGTGATTTGTGTTGTCTCAGTTTTAGCCCCTTTTTTGCGTTTTACTATTCGTTTTGATATTGTCTTTTTTACTTTCTGACCGTCTGGAGTAGTTTCTTCAGTGACTGTTATCTCTTCCGGCAGCTCTATTGTTTTTACGGATTTTCTGTTGGTTTCCTCTTTCATTTCTGGTTTTTGTTCTTGTACAGTGACCGTTGTCAAAGGTGTTTCGCCTTCCTTTTCGATTGTTATTATTTCTGTCACTTGTTCCTTTGGTCCGTTTTTGATGACACGTTTAGTGGTTTTGATTTGTTTGATGTCCCCAGTTTCAGTGTGTACTTTAGTGACTTCGACTTTTTCTGGAACTTCCTTCACAACCTGTGTAGGTTCTAGATTAAACGATTCTTCAAATGGCGTTACTGTGTCCTCTTCCATTTGAGTGGAGGATTCAACCGAAATTATTGGAGCTTTCCCATCTACTTGCTCCGTTGTTATTTGTGTCGTTTCAGTTTGTGAACCTTTTTTGCGCTTGATTATACGCTTGGTTATTTTCTTCGTCACTTTCTCACCATCTGGCATTGTTTCTGTTTTAACCGTTGTTTCTTCTGGTAGCTCTATGGTTTTAACAGGCTCATCCTTTTCCTGCGCCGTGTCCAATGGTTTATCAATTGTGCCTTTGGCTGTATCCTTTACTGTAGTAAAGTCAGTGTCTTCATACTCTTCTATATCAACTTCATGGTGTTGAACATTTTGAGGTTTTTCTAATTCATCGTCATCTAACTTCTCTTCGATCACTATGTCATTTTCCATAGAACCTTGCCGTAGGGTATTTTTCTTTTTTCGTATTATTGTCCGTTTGGTTTTGGTTTGTATTGGTTCTCCGTTTGGAGTTTGTGTAAATTTGGTAACAATTTCTTCTGTTTCTTCTGTGTCAGATGTTTTTGGCGAGTCAGGTATTGAAACAATATTTTCTGAAATGTTTTGAACTGATTATTTTTGGTAATATGCATAATGTATTTTATTTGTTAGTAGGAATTAGATACGCGTCATACTCGTAAACACCCGTTTGCGAGTATGAGTTTGTGGCGACGGGTCTGTTCATCGACGACAAGTAACTTCATTAAAGTATTTAGCGGGTTGACACGAGAGATTCCACTATGTTCTCATTTTAATGCTTAGCTATCGACGCTTGGAGACCTTGTACGTCTCTAAAACGAATGATTGTTTTTATTCCTATTGTTTTTTGAGATGTTAACTATGATCCCATAGTTCATTGTCTTATTAATGATGTATGTTTCAAAGATAATAAATATTCATGTACTTTTTTAAGTGTCGTTGTGGCCTATTTGCAGAATAGAGGTTTTGATATAACACTTTCAACTAATGCTTTTACAAATATTTCAATATTTTTTTTACACGATCCTAAAGCGATATCTATTTAGCTTTATATCTTTATATGTTTTAGCTTGAAATTTTTGATTTTGATATAATTTAAGCTGTTAACGCTCTACGTAATACTGCAAAAAAAAAGTCCGTTTTACCATGGTTTTATGAACTTGATTGTTAAATATTTTTTATTTTTAGGATTGAGTAATGCATTGATAAATAAATATGCCAGACATGAGTTTTTTATTACTCAACCGCGATGACTTTTGGATTGGAATGGCTGTCAGTACATATAAACTTTGACATATTTATACGGCAAAATTTTCATCTCCAATCCCATTCTAACCGCGGTTTACTAATACTACACTCTCGATTTCATGTCTTATGTATTATTGGTGAAACACGTTAATGCTAAACAATGAAGTTTGGGTTTGCGACCCGTACGTGTTCATCATAGAAAATTGTAAGCGTCGCCGTCATCTGGGACGACAGGGCTGGTGAAACCAATTTCGAATTTCCACACTACTAATTTCGTGTTTGAAAGAGGGACTGTACATGATGTATTCTTTGATTTAGGAGAATACGTCATCTTGGCTAGATTCTCCATTTAATGTTTGTTAAATGTGTATTCGAAGTTTCATGTCACGTATTTATGCTTGTGTTCGCAATGTTTTTATTTCAGAGTTTGTCAGTGTCAGTGAACACATTCATAAAATAAAGTAACCATAAAATAAAATAAAAATATGCCGTTTAATTAATTACGTTAAGCCGTTTCTGCGAAGTCCGGCTAGTTATTTCAGTTATTTATATTAGCTTACCATCGTTCTCTACTGTAGTCTCGTCCACTAATTCTGGAGCTTCCTCTGATCTGAGCTTCTTCTTAGTTATTCGTTTTGTAATTTTTACTTTTCTTTCTTTTTCCAATTTGTCATCAGTTATTTCCTTAAATATTTCAGTTGGGCTTTCGGGTTTAGCAGGATATTCTTCAATGAGTTCTTCTATTTGCACCTGAGATTCCAATTTTGGCACGTGTAAATAATCCTCGGGCATTTCTACAGTTCCTTTTGCCGTATCCTTCATTGGCGTAAAGTCTGTTTCTACAAATTCCTCTATATCGACTGTATGTTTCACGGAAGGTTTAACGATATCGTCCTCTTCTAACTTCTCTTCGATTACAACGTCGTTTTCCTCAGTATCTCCCTGCTGAATTTTCTTTTTCTTTTTTATAATTGTTCGTTTAGTTTTGATTTGAATTGGTTCGCCAGTTGGTGCTTGTACAAATTTGGTCACTATTTCCTCAGTCTCTTCTGTGTCGGATGTTTTTGGAGAAGTATGGCTTTCGTCGGTTTTTTCTGAAATGTGTTTAATTAGTTATATTCTTTAATTGTGTTTGTTTTATGTTATAACTATTACAAATACTAAAAAAAAAAATATGATAGAGGAGCCTTGTTTTGTAAAGATTAAGTACTTGTACGAGTAGATAGCATTGGTCTTAAGTTGCTATATATGTTTACAAATATTGTTCCGTATTATTTTATAAGCTTCCTGGACGTAACTAACTATTGATAATGATTGACGAAGTGGCGGGTACATCACAAGGTATTTGTTTACTATGCACGACTGTACGTGTATTTAGTCCATATATAATCTTGCGATTTTTCGGTTTCTAAGATATGCCCTCTTATATGTATAAACTTAGTGTTTATCCCGGTTGCACCCTGGATTAGCTCATGGGTATTTGTTTATGTGGCTATAAGGCGAGTTAAACCAGTTAAGAGTGGTTATTTCGCTTTTCTTTGTACACCGGCGTTGCTAGCTTTTAGCATATCTATTAGGGTGGTCCTTAAAATTAGAAAAGTTAAATTTGCATTGAGGCGCACCCTCTTATATTGTTCTGATACGTGCAAAAATAACATGTTTTTATTTTAATTTTCTGGTAAGACAAATCTTACCAAAAAATTAATAGCGACCAAAGTCGCTACCGATTTTTTTAACTTTTTAAGGCTTGCATTTCTTCATACTAAGTATTTCTAAAATTTTTAACATGTTTCTACTTTTTTGAACTACATTTGATAACAAGGAATAAACAATCCAGAAAATACGAAATTCGTTCACTAAATGCTCGACATTTATTTTAAATCAAATTTAAAGTTTGCTGAAAACAGACAAACGGAGTCTGTTTTCAGCATATTAGCACAATTTTTTTTATTTTATTTAATGGCGGAAAATTAGTGATGTTTTTTTTTATTTCTATAGAACGACGGTGGCAAACAAGCGTACGGCCCGTCTGATGGTAAGCGGACGCCGCAGCCTATAGACGCATGCAACTGCAAAGGAGTAACATGGGCGTTGCCGACCCTTGATATGTTCGGAGGAAGGAATGAATCTGTTAAGGATTCGCCGCTTTGTATTCAAGATGATTCATTTCCTATCATCCAAATGTAGCTCAAAAAAGTAGCAAAAAGGAAAAAACAAAAAAACTTAGTATGAAATGAACAAACGCAAACCTTAAGAAGTTCAAAATTCAGTCGCGACCCCTAAATCTTATCCAAAAATAAAAATAAACAACATATGTAATTTTTTCACGTAGAACAATATGCCTCATTGAAATTTCAAATTTTCGGTTTTTATGGACCACCCTGATATCTATACAATGCCTATACATAATCAAATAGCCGAACATGAAACCGGGATTGCTCTAAGGAGAGAGAGAGAAACCGCTGATATTGTTATTTGTACACTATAATTATGGTCCTACTTGTAAAATTTATTTTCTTGTATAAAATTGTAATACAAATTGACATACCTAGGAATCGCGTTTCCTGCTCTGATATAGTAAGTTTGTGCACAGTGTCATTCATTTGTGTAAGTTTGCCAGTTTTCTTTAGATCCACCATGTCATCATTGTAGGGTAAAACATGTTCATTGATAAATTCGTCTGTGACTTCCAGTTCACTAGCAGTAGTCAAGGTTTCACGAACGTTTAGAGTTTTTGCTTGTGTTATTTGTAGGGTTTCCTCTTGAATTAGACAAGTGTTGTCTGTAATTATCAGTGGTGATATTTCGCTAGTTATTACAGTAGGCATTTTGCTTTGAGTAGACCGTAATGTTAATTCGTCTGCTTGTGTTTCTGCAATATTTTCGGTGCATTGTAAATGTGATAATGGAGTCACAGTCTTATCTGCTTTTACTTGTTTACCTTCAAAAATAACGAAATCTTCTGGTGCGTTTTCATGTGTCACTTCAGATATAGTTATTCCTTGTGTTGTATTTAAAGATAACGAAGCAGTTTCCATATGTATGGCTTTTTCAAACAATGTTTCAGTTCCAGTTTCATGTATCATGATATCGATTTGGCTTACTGATTCATTTTCGATTGGTGTGGCAGTTATAGTTTTCTTTTCTTGTTGATCAATATTCATTGTGGAGGTATTTTCACCAACAAAAATTTCCGTTCGCTCTATTGGTTTGAGTTCTAAGACTTGCCCCACAATCGAACTTATCTTCTTACCTTCTATGGTGATATCTTCAGATCTTTCATGTGTCATGTGGTCGCTAACTGTGTAACTCTTGTGTGTTTCTAGATCAGCGGAAGCCTTACCTTGCTCTATCGGGACTGAAGAAGGCAGATTAACGACGTTTTCGAGTAAAGCTGGCTCCAGACTGGATAACTCTTGCAACATACTTTGACTCGGTATTGCGTTTTCATTTTTGTCATGAAGCAACTTTTGGAGAGGTTCCGATTTTTCACCAGCTACTATTTCCGTTTGTTGCAATGATTTCATTTCTACTATTAGTTTTTCAGCGTACTTACCATCTTCCTTCGTAGATTTAATTAGTTCTGGCAACTCTTCGACAATGTTTTCAGATGTCACATAAGTCTTATAAGGTTCAAGCTCTAATTGACCTTGGGAAGTTTCAGATTCGAATTTCGTGCCGAGGTTTGCAATACTTTCGAGTATTTCTGGTTGACTCGATACTATCTCCTTCCTCGTAGTTTGAACTGTTTGTGCTGTTTCTTCCTTTGGATGATATTTATCGATAATATCTGGGTTCTGTTCTGCTAAAACTTCTGTTTGTTGTAGCGGTTTTAATTCAACTATTTCATGGTCTGCTGTAAATAGTTCGGGTGTAAATGTGGTTTTCATATTGTCAACACTCTCAATGACTTGTGTTTGCTCATTGTAAAGAGCTTCAGTAACGGATTGAGATTCTTGAGCCTTTTCATCTTTGAAAGGCTTACTGCCCAAAAAGTCAGTACCTTCTTCAATTACTGTTATCTCGTTTGTCGTTACATGATGCATAGTTTCTACGTTTATCTGATTTTCTCCACCTTTTGGAATTTGATCAGCTTGCATGGTAACTTCGTTTTCTGTGACTAATGCATCAGTAATAGTGATATGTTGTTGAGATTCTATTGACACGTCAAGCTTTTCTTGACGTGGCTTATCATAGTGCGCTAAATCAGATTCACTTTCTTTAATCGTAACTTCTTGAACTTGTATTGGAATTTTGGCTTCATATGATATATCTGATTGTTTAGACACCGTTTGTAATACGTTTTCTAGAGGGTAATCATTTTCTCTAACTTCCGTTTCTGTTACAGTAATATGCTTCGATGTCTCAACATTCGATTTTCCATGTTCCATTTTGTTTAACAAACCTAACTTCAAATCATCGTCCTTTTCTAAAATCGTTGTTTCCGTTACATTTATGTGATCGCCGACCTCAATATTAATAAATGTACTTTGTTCCTTAGCCTTCTTACTCAGTATTAATTCTTCATGCCTCTCTTCAGATTTAGTTTCCGTGACATAAAGAGGCCTTACGGGCTCTATAGAAAAGTCAAGAATTTCTTTAGTACTAATTACCTCCACATTTTTGATAGCTTCTTCGGCTTCTGTGAACTGACACATTTCTACATTCAAATGTCGATGTGCATCCAAATTAACATTATACGTTACAGTTTTAGGACTTTGATCTGGTATTAAAATATTTTCTTTCTCTATCACTGTGGTCTCAGAGATATTAATATAATCTTCAGGCAATATCGTCATTCCCGCTTTGTGTTTCAGGTCCCATGTGAGTGATAATTGAGATTCCAGTTCAATAGGTATAGTTTCATTGATACCTAGACTGGAATGTAATTTGACACTATCTGTTGGTTCTATATGCTTTTTAATTGGAATAATCTCATCAGACAAAAATATGTCTTCTTTTTCTGTTAGCATCACTTCTGATACGCCTGCACATTGTTTCCCTTCAACAATAGGTTTTACTAGCTCCGTTTTGGCGGATGTTGTTTTGACAAATGTATCTTCGCTTTCTCCTATGAATGGCTCCAAATGTTCAATGGCTTCCTTTACTCCATGAGTAGTAAGCGCATTTAACATTGCAGTCCCAGATACGTGAAGCTCTTCAATTTCCTGATTTACAATCACTTCTGAACTTAATAATGATTGCTGTTCGTCGATTGCTGGTTTTGCAGTGGTTGTAAATATATCGGACATTTTCATTAATTCGGTTTCTTTTTCATTGACATTAATGATCGTTATTTCTTTAGCTGATATTTCGACGTAGTTTTCCGTGGCTGCTTGTTTATGTTCTTTTTGATTTGGTGCCAAATCTGATTCCTTTTCTGCATAAAGTACTTCTAATCCCTGTAAATGTCGACGAAGATCATCACTTGTAATTGTTGCGTGAGAAGTTTCTGGTGATTTTTCCTGTAGAGTTTCTGCGTCATTAGTTGAAAGCACTTCTGTATTTACAGTGCTAATTAGAGGTACAAAACCAATAGTAGCATCTTGGGTTGGGACTGAAAACTTTCCGACAAACTCTTTTTCTTTATCAATGGTTTCAGTACAACTCATTATAAGTGCTTGAGCTTCGGTAAAATCTGGTATGATTTGAGATGTAACTGTAGTTCGCTCGGGCAAAACAGTCTCGGTTTCTGCTGTTATTATTTCTGTTTGTTCCAGTGTACAAGATGGAACAGGTGTAACATCTGTTTTCTGAATGGATACTTTTTCATTAAGGAATTCCTCTGGTTGTTGGTTTACAATGACTTCCTCGGTATGGGCCGCTTTTCCATATATTTCATCAATTTTAGATAAGGCTGTTTTATAGCCCATGTTGAGTGTATCAGTGCTTTGCAGATTTTCAGTTTGCGATAGAGTTTCCGATATCTGTATGCTGTGGCGTGAAGTTATTGAAACATTTGCACTTTGTTGATCTGGTGACATGTTTAATGTTAAAGGATTTTCACTTTCTATGGTTACTTTTTCATCATATAGAGGTGCCTGAAGGGTTGTCAATGACACAGCAGGTTTTGCTGTATTTCCCTTGTCTTCAGATATTAAAATACTTTCGGAGTGATGTACAATTGTTTCTTGTTGTGTAATAGCTTCTTGTGGTATCGCGCCTTGCTTAGCTTTAGCCCAAGCTAAATCACTAGCATTTTCAAAGTTCGTTGCCGCGAGTTCGGGCTTGTTTTCTTGTACCATAACGGCTTGTGTAGAATCTATACTTATTTTGGCAGACACAGTACTTGGAGTGGGAGTTTTTTCAAAACTACTTTCTTTTTCATTATAATCAGTAGATGTTATTTGAAGTTCATTATGTGCCACGTTTTCTATAGTTGCTTGTTTAGTTTTATTGTCAAAATTATCGGTATCTGTAAAACCTATGCTGGAGTCAGGTATCAACTCTGAGCTTATGGCGACCGACCGTAACGATATGACTTGGGATGGGGCGGTAAATTCTTCAGGCAGGCTTTTGGCTGCGTATTCGTGCTCTTTTTCATTTTGATATACCTCTGTGACGTTAAGTTCCTCTGACGGAATAATTTCGGGCAATATAGATTGAAGATGCGGCTTCACAGAGTCTTGCAGGTTTGATTGCGAATCTAGAACTTTGTTTGTCTCAATCGGTGTAGGTTGTTCATCATCTTGCCCGGGTGTGATAGTTACCGTCGTTATGGGTTCTTCACCTTCTTTTTCAATTGTTGTTATTTCGGTCACTTGTTTCTTAGGCCCTTTTTTGATAACTCGCTTGGTAGTTTTGACCTTTTTAACTTCTCCTGTTTCTGTACGGACTTGAGTGACCTCAACCTTCTCTGGAGCTTCCTCTACGACCCTGGCCTTGTCATATAGTTGGGTGTCTTCGAACGGTGATACTGTGTCATCTGTGATTTCTTCAGTTGTGTGTACGGATGTAATAGGTGTTTCGTCGTCTACTTGTTCAGTCGTCATTTGTGTCGTTTCTGTTATTGGACCCTTTTTACGCTTAATGATTATTTTAGTAATTTTCTTTTTAACCGTCTTACCTTCAGACGATATTTCACTTTCTTCTGCGATTTCCTCTGGAAGCTCGATGGTTTCAATGGGCGTTGATTGTTCCTCAAATATATGTGTATCTTCAAAGGGTGTTACTTCGTCATTTACGATCTCTTCTGTGCTAATTACTGATGTAATTGGTGCATTGTCATCTATTTGTTCGGTAGTGATTTGTGTTGTCTCAGTTTTAGCCCCTTTTTTGCGTTTTACTATTCGTTTTGATATTGTCTTTTTTACTTTCTGACCGTCTGGAGTAGTTTCTTCAGTGACTGTTATCTCTTCCGGCAGCTCTATTGTTTTTACGGATTTTCTGTTGGTTTCCTCTTTCATTTCTGGTTTTTGTTCTTGTACAGTGACCGTTGTCAAAGGTGTTTCGCCTTCCTTTTCGATTGTTATTATTTCTGTCACTTGTTCCTTTGGTCCGTTTTTGATGACACGTTTAGTGGTTTTGATTTGTTTGATGTCCCCAGTTTCAGTGTGTACTTTAGTGACTTCGACTTTTTCTGGAACTTCCTTCACAACCTGTGTAGGTTCTAGATTAAACGATTCTTCAAATGGCGTTACTGTGTCCTCTTCCATTTGAGTGGAGGATTCAACCGAAATTATTGGAGCTTTCCCATCTACTTGCTCCGTTGTTATTTGTGTCGTTTCAGTTTGTGAACCTTTTTTGCGCTTGATTATACGCTTGGTTATTTTCTTCGTCACTTTCTCACCATCTGGCATTGTTTCTGTTTTAACCGTTGTTTCTTCTGGTAGCTCTATGGTTTTAACAGGCTCATCCTTTTCCTGCGCCGTGTCCAATGGTTTATCAATTGTGCCTTTGGCTGTATCCTTTACTGTAGTAAAGTCAGTGTCTTCATACTCTTCTATATCAACTTCATGGTGTTGAACATTTTGAGGTTTTTCTAATTCATCGTCATCTAACTTCTCTTCGATCACTATGTCATTTTCCATAGAACCTTGCCGTAGGGTATTTTTCTTTTTTCGTATTATTGTCCGTTTGGTTTTGGTTTGTATTGGTTCTCCGTTTGGAGTTTGTGTAAATTTGGTAACAATTTCTTCTGTTTCTTCTGTGTCAGATGTTTTTGGCGAGTCAGGTATTGAAACAATATTTTCTGAAATGTTTTGAACTGATTATTTTTGGTAATATGCATAATGTATTTTATTTGTTAGTAGGAATTAGATACGCGTCATACTCGTAAACACCCGTTTGCGAGTATGAGTTTGTGGCGACGGGTCTGTTCATCGACGACAAGTAACTTCATTAAAGTATTTAGCGGGTTGACACGAGAGATTCCACTATGTTCTCATTTTAATGCTTAGCTATCGACGCTTGGAGACCTTGTACGTCTCTAAAACGAATGATTGTTTTTATTCCTATTGTTTTTTGAGATGTTAACTATGATCCCATAGTTCATTGTCTTATTAATGATGTATGTTTCAAAGATAATAAATATTCATGTACTTTTTTAAGTGTCGTTGTGGCCTATTTGCAGAATAGAGGTTTTGATATAACACTTTCAACTAATGCTTTTACAAATATTTCAATATTTTTTTTACACGATCCTAAAGCGATATCTATTTAGCTTTATATCTTTATATGTTTTAGCTTGAAATTTTTGATTTTGATATAATTTAAGCTGTTAACGCTCTACGTAATACTGCAAAAAAAAAGTCCGTTTTACCATGGTTTTATGAACTTGATTGTTAAATATTTTTTATTTTTAGGATTGAGTAATGCATTGATAAATAAATATGCCAGACATGAGTTTTTTATTACTCAACCGCGATGACTTTTGGATTGGAATGGCTGTCAGTACATATAAACTTTGACATATTTATACGGCAAAATTTTCATCTCCAATCCCATTCTAACCGCGGTTTACTAATACTACACTCTCGATTTCATGTCTTATGTATTATTGGTGAAACACGTTAATGCTAAACAATGAAGTTTGGGTTTGCGACCCGTACGTGTTCATCATAGAAAATTGTAAGCGTCGCCGTCATCTGGGACGACAGGGCTGGTGAAACCAATTTCGAATTTCCACACTACTAATTTCGTGTTTGAAAGAGGGACTGTACATGATGTATTCTTTGATTTAGGAGAATACGTCGTCTTGGCTAGATTCTCCATTTAATGTTTGTTAAATGTGTATTCGAAGTTTCATGTCACGTATTTATGCTTGTGTTCGCAATGTTTTTATTTCAGAGTTTGTCAGTGTCAGTGAACACATTCATAAAATAAAGTAACCATAAAATAAAATAAAAATATGCCGTTTAATTAATTACGTTAAGCCGTTTCTGCGAAGTCCGGCTAGTTATTTCAGTTATTTATATTAGCTTACCATCGTTCTCTACTGTAGTCTCGTCCACTAATTCTGGAGCTTCCTCTGATCTGAGCTTCTTCTTAGTTATTCGTTTTGTAATTTTTACTTTTCTTTCTTTTTCCAATTTGTCATCAGTTATTTCCTTAAATATTTCAGTTGGGCTTTCGGGTTTAGCAGGATATTCTTCAATGAGTTCTTCTATTTGCACCTGAGATTCCAATTTTGGCACGTGTAAATAATCCTCGGGCATTTCTACAGTTCCTTTTGCCGTATCCTTCATTGGCGTAAAGTCTGTTTCTACAAATTCCTCTATATCGACTGTATGTTTCACGGAAGGTTTAACGATATCGTCCTCTTCTAACTTCTCTTCGATTACAACGTCGTTTTCCTCAGTATCTCCCTGCTGAATTTTCTTTTTCTTTTTTATAATTGTTCGTTTAGTTTTGATTTGAATTGGTTCGCCAGTTGGTGCTTGTACAAATTTGGTCACTATTTCCTCAGTCTCTTCTGTGTCGGATGTTTTTGGAGAAGTATGGCTTTCGTCGGTTTTTTCTGAAATGTGTTTAATTAGTTATATTCTTTAATTGTGTTTGTTTTATGTTATAACTATTACAAATACTAAAAAAAAAAATATGATAGAGGAGCCTTGTTTTGTAAAGATTAAGTACTTGTACGAGTAGATAGCATTGGTCTTAAGTTGCTATATATGTTTACAAATATTGTTCCGTATTATTTTATAAGCTTCCTGGACGTAACTAACTATTGATAATGATTGACGAAGTGGCGGGTACATCACAAGGTATTTGTTTACTATGCACGACTGTACGTGTATTTAGTCCATATATAATCTTGCGATTTTTCGGTTTCTAAGATATGCCCTCTTATATGTATAAACTTAGTGTTTATCCCGGTTGCACCCTGGATTAGCTCATGGGTATTTGTTTATGTGGCTATAAGGCGAGTTAAACCAGTTAAGAGTGGTTATTTCGCTTTTCTTTGTACACCGGCGTTGCTAGCTTTTAGCATATCTATTAGGGTGGTCCTTAAAATTAGAAAAGTTAAATTTGCATTGAGGCGCACCCTCTTATATTGTTCTGATACGTGCAAAAATAACATGTTTTTATTTTAATTTTCTGGTAAGACAAATCTTACCAAAAAATTAATAGCGACCAAAGTCGCTACCGATTTTTTTAACTTTTTAAGGCTTGCATTTCTTCATACTAAGTATTTCTAAAATTTTTAACATGTTTCTACTTTTTTGAACTACATTTGATAACAAGGAATAAACAATCCAGAAAATACGAAATTCGTTCACTAAATGCTCGACATTTATTTTAAATCAAATTTAAAGTTTGCTGAAAACAGACAAACGGAGTCTGTTTTCAGCATATTAGCACAATTTTTTTTATTTTATTTAATGGCGGAAAATTAGTGATGTTTTTTTTTATTTCTATAGAACGACGGTGGCAAACAAGCGTACGGCCCGTCTGATGGTAAGCGGACGCCGCAGCCTATAGACGCATGCAACTGCAAAGGAGTAACATGGGCGTTGCCGACCCTTGATATGTTCGGAGGAAGGAATGAATCTGTTAAGGATTCGCCGCTTTGTATTCAAGATGATTCATTTCCTATCATCCAAATGTAGCTCAAAAAAGTAGCAAAAAGGAAAAAACAAAAAAACTTAGTATGAAATGAACAAACGCAAACCTTAAGAAGTTCAAAATTCAGTCGCGACCCCTAAATCTTATCCAAAAATAAAAATAAACAACATATGTAATTTTTTCACGTAGAACAATATGCCTCATTGAAATTTCAAATTTTCGGTTTTTATGGACCACCCTGATATCTATACAATGCCTATACATAATCAAATAGCCGAACATGAAACCGGGATTGCTCTAAGGAGAGAGAGAGAAACCGCTGATATTGTTATTTGTACACTATAATTATGGTCCTACTTGTAAAATTTATTTTCTTGTATAAAATTGTAATACAAATTGACATACCTAGGAATCGCGTTTCCTGCTCTGATATAGTAAGTTTGTGCACAGTGTCATTCATTTGTGTAAGTTTGCCAGTTTTCTTTAGATCCACCATGTCATCATTGTAGGGTAAAACATGTTCATTGATAAATTCGTCTGTGACTTCCAGTTCACTAGCAGTAGTCAAGGTTTCACGAACGTTTAGAGTTTTTGCTTGTGTTATTTGTAGGGTTTCCTCTTGAATTAGACAAGTGTTGTCTGTAATTATCAGTGGTGATATTTCGCTAGTTATTACAGTAGGCATTTTGCTTTGAGTAGACCGTAATGTTAATTCGTCTGCTTGTGTTTCTGCAATATTTTCGGTGCATTGTAAATGTGATAATGGAGTCACAGTCTTATCTGCTTTTACTTGTTTACCTTCAAAAATAACGAAATCTTCTGGTGCGTTTTCATGTGTCACTTCAGATATAGTTATTCCTTGTGTTGTATTTAAAGATAACGAAGCAGTTTCCATATGTATGGCTTTTTCAAACAATGTTTCAGTTCCAGTTTCATGTATCATGATATCGATTTGGCTTACTGATTCATTTTCGATTGGTGTGGCAGTTATAGTTTTCTTTTCTTGTTGATCAATATTCATTGTGGAGGTATTTTCACCAACAAAAATTTCCGTTCGCTCTATTGGTTTGAGTTCTAAGACTTGCCCCACAATCGAACTTATCTTCTTACCTTCTATGGTGATATCTTCAGATCTTTCATGTGTCATGTGGTCGCTAACTGTGTAACTCTTGTGTGTTTCTAGATCAGCGGAAGCCTTACCTTGCTCTATCGGGACTGAAGAAGGCAGATTAACGACGTTTTCGAGTAAAGCTGGCTCCAGACTGGATAACTCTTGCAACATACTTTGACTCGGTATTGCGTTTTCATTTTTGTCATGAAGCAACTTTTGGAGAGGTTCCGATTTTTCACCAGCTACTATTTCCGTTTGTTGCAATGATTTCATTTCTACTATTAGTTTTTCAGCGTACTTACCATCTTCCTTCGTAGATTTAATTAGTTCTGGCAACTCTTCGACAATGTTTTCAGATGTCACATAAGTCTTATAAGGTTCAAGCTCTAATTGACCTTGGGAAGTTTCAGATTCGAATTTCGTGCCGAGGTTTGCAATACTTTCGAGTATTTCTGGTTGACTCGATACTATCTCCTTCCTCGTAGTTTGAACTGTTTGTGCTGTTTCTTCCTTTGGATGATATTTATCGATAATATCTGGGTTCTGTTCTGCTAAAACTTCTGTTTGTTGTAGCGGTTTTAATTCAACTATTTCATGGTCTGCTGTAAATAGTTCGGGTGTAAATGTGGTTTTCATATTGTCAACACTCTCAATGACTTGTGTTTGCTCATTGTAAAGAGCTTCAGTAACGGATTGAGATTCTTGAGCCTTTTCATCTTTGAAAGGCTTACTGCCCAAAAAGTCAGTACCTTCTTCAATTACTGTTATCTCGTTTGTCGTTACATGATGCATAGTTTCTACGTTTATCTGATTTTCTCCACCTTTTGGAATTTGATCAGCTTGCATGGTAACTTCGTTTTCTGTGACTAATGCATCAGTAATAGTGATATGTTGTTGAGATTCTATTGACACGTCAAGCTTTTCTTGACGTGGCTTATCATAGTGCGCTAAATCAGATTCACTTTCTTTAATCGTAACTTCTTGAACTTGTATTGGAATTTTGGCTTCATATGATATATCTGATTGTTTAGACACCGTTTGTAATACGTTTTCTAGAGGGTAATCATTTTCTCTAACTTCCGTTTCTGTTACAGTAATATGCTTCGATGTCTCAACATTCGATTTTCCATGTTCCATTTTGTTTAACAAACCTAACTTCAAATCATCGTCCTTTTCTAAAATCGTTGTTTCCGTTACATTTATGTGATCGCCGACCTCAATATTAATAAATGTACTTTGTTCCTTAGCCTTCTTACTCAGTATTAATTCTTCATGCCTCTCTTCAGATTTAGTTTCCGTGACATAAAGAGGCCTTACGGGCTCTATAGAAAAGTCAAGAATTTCTTTAGTACTAATTACCTCCACATTTTTGATAGCTTCTTCGGCTTCTGTGAACTGACACATTTCTACATTCAAATGTCGATGTGCATCCAAATTAACATTATACGTTACAGTTTTAGGACTTTGATCTGGTATTAAAATATTTTCTTTCTCTATCACTGTGGTCTCAGAGATATTAATATAATCTTCAGGCAATATCGTCATTCCCGCTTTGTGTTTCAGGTCCCATGTGAGTGATAATTGAGATTCCAGTTCAATAGGTATAGTTTCATTGATACCTAGACTGGAATGTAATTTGACACTATCTGTTGGTTCTATATGCTTTTTAATTGGAATAATCTCATCAGACAAAAATATGTCTTCTTTTTCTGTTAGCATCACTTCTGATACGCCTGCACATTGTTTCCCTTCAACAATAGGTTTTACTAGCTCCGTTTTGGCGGATGTTGTTTTGACAAATGTATCTTCGCTTTCTCCTATGAATGGCTCCAAATGTTCAATGGCTTCCTTTACTCCATGAGTAGTAAGCGCATTTAACATTGCAGTCCCAGATACGTGAAGCTCTTCAATTTCCTGATTTACAATCACTTCTGAACTTAATAATGATTGCTGTTCGTCGATTGCTGGTTTTGCAGTGGTTGTAAATATATCGGACATTTTCATTAATTCGGTTTCTTTTTCATTGACATTAATGATCGTTATTTCTTTAGCTGATATTTCGACGTAGTTTTCCGTGGCTGCTTGTTTATGTTCTTTTTGATTTGGTGCCAAATCTGATTCCTTTTCTGCATAAAGTACTTCTAATCCCTGTAAATGTCGACGAAGATCATCACTTGTAATTGTTGCGTGAGAAGTTTCTGGTGATTTTTCCTGTAGAGTTTCTGCGTCATTAGTTGAAAGCACTTCTGTATTTACAGTGCTAATTAGAGGTACAAAACCAATAGTAGCATCTTGGGTTGGGACTGAAAACTTTCCGACAAACTCTTTTTCTTTATCAATGGTTTCAGTACAACTCATTATAAGTGCTTGAGCTTCGGTAAAATCTGGTATGATTTGAGATGTAACTGTAGTTCGCTCGGGCAAAACAGTCTCGGTTTCTGCTGTTATTATTTCTGTTTGTTCCAGTGTACAAGATGGAACAGGTGTAACATCTGTTTTCTGAATGGATACTTTTTCATTAAGGAATTCCTCTGGTTGTTGGTTTACAATGACTTCCTCGGTATGGGCCGCTTTTCCATATATTTCATCAATTTTAGATAAGGCTGTTTTATAGCCCATGTTGAGTGTATCAGTGCTTTGCAGATTTTCAGTTTGCGATAGAGTTTCCGATATCTGTATGCTGTGGCGTGAAGTTATTGAAACATTTGCACTTTGTTGATCTGGTGACATGTTTAATGTTAAAGGATTTTCACTTTCTATGGTTACTTTTTCATCATATAGAGGTGCCTGAAGGGTTGTCAATGACACAGCAGGTTTTGCTGTATTTCCCTTGTCTTCAGATATTAAAATACTTTCGGAGTGATGTACAATTGTTTCTTGTTGTGTAATAGCTTCTTGTGGTATCGCGCCTTGCTTAGCTTTAGCCCAAGCTAAATCACTAGCATTTTCAAAGTTCGTTGCCGCGAGTTCGGGCTTGTTTTCTTGTACCATAACGGCTTGTGTAGAATCTATACTTATTTTGGCAGACACAGTACTTGGAGTGGGAGTTTTTTCAAAACTACTTTCTTTTTCATTATAATCAGTAGATGTTATTTGAAGTTCATTATGTGCCACGTTTTCTATAGTTGCTTGTTTAGTTTTATTGTCAAAATTATCGGTATCTGTAAAACCTATGCTGGAGTCAGGTATCAACTCTGAGCTTATGGCGACCGACCGTAACGATATGACTTGGGATGGGGCGGTAAATTCTTCAGGCAGGCTTTTGGCTGCGTATTCGTGCTCTTTTTCATTTTGATATACCTCTGTGACGTTAAGTTCCTCTGACGGAATAATTTCGGGCAATATAGATTGAAGATGCGGCTTCACAGAGTCTTGCAGGTTTGATTGCGAATCTAGAACTTTGTTTTCGGAAACTTGTAGTGAACTTAAAATATTAGATGTGACATGAGCGGCCTCAAGCTTAGGTGTTATGGAATCCATTTTATCTAAAGCCTCTCTTAGAAGAGTTTCAGAAGTGATAGCAATTTTGTGATACGTCTCTATATCAGGTTTAGCGTATACGTTAAGTTTATCTTTGTCGGTGGATATTTGTTTTTCATTTACACTTGACACTACTTCTGTAATATTTAAACTTTCGTTTTCAATAAAAGTAGGTACAGCTTGACCGTGATGAATTTGGTTTTCGTCTAATTTGTCTAGTTGTTCTTGGACAGTAGTTTGTAGAATAGTTATTTCTTTATGCAAATCTCTGTATATTTCAGATGCTCTTTCTGTCACATTGGAAGTCAGAGGGATGAAATTAATTTGATCTGCCGTATTTATCTCTTCAGATAGCGGTGTTTTAAGATGATGAGTGTGGGAGGGTTTTGTAGACAGAACCTCTGGAATTTTATTCAAGGTCAGATTTTTCTCACATTCCGATGACTCGGTCTCATATATAGTCAATGGTATATTAGGAACCACTGATTGTGTGATGGTTTCAGATTTTTTAGTCAAGTAGTCTTCAGAAATTTCTTGTTCGTGTACAACGGGAGCAGTAATAATTTTAGCACTTTCTGTTATCACTGTCTCAGTAGCTGATTCATCTTGTACTTTATCTTGTATTTTAAGGTCACCGATCGAGCTCATCTGGAGAGTTTCTGACGTTATAATTGGTTCCACTGCTCCTACATCCATCTCTGCTATAGCGGTATGCTTATCATCTTTGAGGATGAGATCTTTTTCACTTTCATTGATTTGAACTTCCTCAATAAAGTTTTTATCTAACAATAAAATTGTTACATCGGCATGGGTACCAAGTACAGTCTTAGCCTCTTCTAAATTCATTTCTGATTCATGAATATTGGTTTCTAAATTAAACTTGTGTTGATGTTCACTCACACCTATGTTCGCTTTCATGCTCGGTAATGGTTTAGGAACAAAATCTAACTCCTGTATGTGAGAACTTATTATTGATGTATTTAAACTTGTGTGTAGTGATATATCTTTACCAACCGTGACCATTGCAGGCAATTCTCTTTTGACGAATTCACCTTCCTTTTCATGTGTTTCGTCAATAGTTACTTGCAAACTGTCTTTCATTGTAACATCTACATTGGCTTCTTGTGCTGGTGGTAGCTTCAGTGCTTGTAAAAATCCTTCCTTTTCCTGAACATCATGTACTTCAGTTAAAATTTGGTTGGAAGTTAAAACATCTTTTCGCGCTGTTTCTGTAGGTACTATAAGTTCAGGGCAATACCTTCCAGACTTATCTTCAACGAATACTTCTCCAACTTGAAGAGATTCATGTAAATTAAAATTGAGCTTAGATGTAGCAGTTTTTCCTTTTGTATTGCTATCAAGTTCATATTCTTTCAGTTCATCAGTAACCTCTGTTACACTTAATCCTATTAAAGGAGAAACTGAAACTGCTGCATTCGATTTTTTTATATCTAGTTTTTCGAATGACTCTTCTCTTATATTTGTGGTTTGTTCTGAAACGCTAAGGGCGTCTTTTAAAGTAACTGATTGTTTGGCATTGCCTAAACTAGTTTCAGGTTTTTGCAAGTCGGTCAAATCCAAATCAGCTTGTACTTCTGTTGTAACTAAACCCTCTATTGGGACCACATTCTTCACTGCCTTTACATCTGCCTTTATTCGATCTGCTGAGTATTCGTCTAGTGAACTACTGATTTCTATTTCAGTTATTTCCAATGACTCTTTTTCGGATATAGATGTTTGCACATTCATTTTAACTTCTTCTTTAACTTGCAATGATTCCTCTCGTTCTTCAACATGTTGTGATTCATTTATAAGGGGATAATTGGCGTCAATCTTAAGATGAGCTTTCATTTTATCTGTTTTTTTGTCAGGAATAATATGAGATACCTCACTAGCAGGGACAACTTCTATTTTATTTTCATGAATAGCCGTAGCGGTAACAGTTTTGTAAATCGTCTCTGCAGTTTCAAGTAATCCGGCCTCGTCGTCATCATACACTTCGACGTTTTCTCTGGGGTGAACAGCTTTAATAGTTTTGCTTTCTCCGATAATTTCTTGTGCAATTTGTATCTCGGAGGCATTTTTCTGTCTAGTGTGCTTTTGGCGTTTGACTTTTTCTTTAATATCTGTGAAATGATACATTACAGTAGAGTAAATTTTGTGTATCAATAAGTTCATCAATAGTAATAAATGATTATTTAAAGAATGAAAGAAATGTGAAGTAAGTGTTTTAAAAAGCATCTATTATTCTGGTTAATGTCTTCTGTGAGTAGAAATTGGTCAGTGTTCTATCTAATTTGTTATAAAAATGAAGCTGGTACTTACTTGATACCTATAACTGTAGTTAAATAAATCGTAAACACAAAAGAAGCGCACACCGTAGAAGCTTGTAAGTTGCACCATTAATATTAAAAGCTGAAAACACATTAACCGAGAAATCGTTACTATATTACGTTGCAACAAATTTTATTATTTTTAGATATTAGTTTAGGAAGTTAATCCGATTGCGGTAAAGCAAACTTTACCATTATTTAAAAACCTTATGATTGTATGTCTAAAAATTAGTCTTCTTTAAATCGATGCTTACATTTACAGCGACGCTACCGCTTACTATATTACGTTGCAACAAATTTTATTATTTTTAGATATTAGTTTAGGAAGTTAATCCGATTGCGGTAAAGCAAACTTTACCATTATTTAAAAACCTTATGATTGTATGTCTAAAAATTAGTCTTCTTTAAATCGATGCTTACATTTACAGCGACGCTACCGCCGCAGTCGGGTAAATACTTATCATTTCGTTCATAGTGTTATTGCTTTTTAATTTAAAATTATTAAGGTATTTGTTTGCTTATGCTCTAAAAGTAAGCATTAATGTTCAAACAGCAAAGAGCACTTAATAAAACGTCAAAGTAGTTATTCCTTATGAAACAGCCGCATGTTAGTAAAAATTTCCAAAGCTAGAGTTACAAGCAAAAGTTATGTAGATGTCTACATTAATTATGAAACTTTATTAACTAAATAACAACACTTATAAATAATGACACTTTTAGAAGGACGCTAGTTTTGCGTGTGCCTGTGGGCTTATTAATACGATTTTTTTTTATTGAATGAAGCTTACCTTGTTCTTCAACAATCTCCCTTGTATCTGAAAACAATAATAAACACGTATTTAACTATATTTCTTTTGTCTAGTGACATATTACCGCTTTTTATGTTACCATGCGGCTCAAGTAATGTATATAAATAATTTAGTTCCTAAGAGCCACTAAGCAATGTATGTTTTCATTTGTGGCAATTCGGGGAAATTGGGTACTAAATTTGAGTTCATTTTAACACTAACCTTTGATAACCTTAGTTGTGCGACTTTCTGCAACGTGTTCCGCAGTAGACTCAACGATGACCTGTAATTAAAAAAAACGAGTAAGTAGATCGGTAAACAGTTAGTAGGTACAGTCAAGGAATATGATTCGCGTACCATCTTAAGTCTAAATTGCTGTTGATAAGTATAATACTAATGGTTATTATATATTTTAAATGATTCTACAGTCTCCATCCGATGCGACCTTATACCGGCAGCTCAATAGACAGATCTCAAAGTCCCTTACCCGCGATCTGCGCCAATTCATTACAAATCGTATTGAAGAGGCCATCCAGCGCAATAAAGGCTCTAAAGTATTCTCGAGAGATCTGTCTATAGGGCAGAGCCATGTCTATAAGCTGTTTTCGAGGGTCATTACAAATCGTCTCGTAGGCAGGCTAGATGCTGGAAGTCATCTAGCCTGCGTACGAGACTCCCGTACAAGCCGGTTTCCGAAGAGGCTTTAGTACCGTAGACCACATCCACACGCTTCGTCTGGTTATGCAGAAGACCGAGGAGTATAACCTGCCCCTCTGTTTAGCGTTCGTGGACTACGAGAAAGCCTTCGATTCGATTGAAACCTGGGCCGTACTACAGTCTCTCCAGCGGTGCCAAGTTGACTATCGCTATATCGAAGTGCTGAAGTGTTTGTAAAGTTTTGAGGCAAATCACACTCGAAACTACCGCCATCACTGCACGCCTCAGACTAAACCAAGATACTCTCATGAGAGTATGTTGACATGCGCACACTTATGCTAGGTGATGTCTACTCTAGTAATATAACTCAATGGTAGTAATCAGTTTTTTTTTTGTTTTAATTCAAGCAATAAATCAACGAAATGGTACGCGAATCAAATTCCTTGACTGTACTTTACCACAGTATAAAGAACTACAACCACTAGTCAAGCTGCATTCATCTTTTGCAGTTGGGCAACCGCTTAGCGCAACTGCTTAAGAGTCAGGGTTTCCAAAATAGATATAAAACAAAGTTATTCTAGGTACACCATTTATATCTCAAAAACGGTTGGACCGATTTTTATGATGTTCTATTTGGTGGTCGTGTCTTCTTACTACGTTCTTAAAAATCTTATGACAAAAACGTGTAGTTGAGTGCAGTAATTGGGACCGTGGGTGATTGGGAACAGTGAGATATATGGTACCTCCAACCGTACCACACAACCATGCGCCGCGCCGGTTTCTTTGACGTTCCCATTTCCCCTTGCCCCATACGGTAACGGGTAAATAGGAATGGTAGTGTTTTGTTTCTAAAAGGGGTATTCAATAAGTAGTGAAATCGGCATGATTACTTCTCGTGATGATATTTATGCTGTGTCACTATTAAATAAGTAATACAGTCAGAAAGTAAAAAAAAAGGATAAAACCTTAATAACTTTTGTTTTTTATGCCCATTCTCAGAACTTACTGAACACCCACAGTAGAGTTCAAGGGGTCTTTTAATACGAATCCGAGGTCAGAATTGACAATGGCCGTCAGATAGTACTTTTTTGTTCATGGACAGATTTAGGAGAGGGATGTTTTGCTGCTTTTCTAAATAAATATATAAACATTATTTCTAGATTTAAACATTTACATGTTCCTTTTTAGCGTAACCCTGCCCGTTTCTGATTTTTATATAAGTAGTTATAACACACAAAAATACTTATATTCATTATTGCTAGGAGGATATAGCATTTTCCCATCCTCGGTACCGGTAGTACAGTCAAGGACTTTAATTGTTGAGCCATTTAGGTGTCAACTAATTTTGGTATTTTAATAGTCAAACTTTGAAGTGTCCAGTATAAAGTGAGCTCTAAATGGCTCAACAATTAAAGTCCGTGACCGTACCTCAAACGAGCCCAAGGTCCTCATCGGTACCTATCCTCAAGATTTGGCGTAGGCACTAGTTTATATTATATACTTATAAATGAATAAATAAATAAAATATATTACTGACGTATGATATAACTTTATCTTTTTCCAGTCTTTGTGCTTTATATATCTATCTTTTGAATTAAAATCTTTGAATATGTGTCCTTTTGATAAAACCACAATCTGTGACCCTAGACTCATACATTGCAACACCATTATTAATGTTTTATATCCAAGGATAGGACAAACGCCCGTCATTTTGAAAACTTAACCCTGTTCTGTACAGTAGAGACTTCCTAATGATATTTAAAATTAAAATTAAATAATTATTAATTAATTTTTATTTTAAAATTTGGAAAAAATTGTGGTCATTCTTTTCCATTGGCGAAAGTGATTTATCGCCTATCCTTGTTTATATCAAATAAAATTCATGAATTTCTCATCACTTACCTCTTGTGCTTCTCTATGTTCCCAGGATCGTGGTTTGAAGTCCTCCGGGTAAAAGTGAGCAATGACTTCTTCGACGGAACTTGCCTTCATCTCCACCATCTTCAGAAAAGCGCGAAAACCAACCTTCGCGGCGATGACGTCTTCGTCTTGTGTAGTTTCTTCAGTAAGTACTTCTGTAATGAGTGCACCGTGGCCTTGACGCTCAACTAACTGCACTAAAGCTGATTGGGATTGCGGTACGCGCAAGGCCGGGAAGTACTGAGAATCATATAGGCTCTCTATTTCGTTCGTCGTGATACCAGTCCTTAACATGTAACCTATTTTAGCAAGCTCCCTGAGTGGTGATTCGCCAGGCCCAAACTCCTTGGCGTTGATAACTTCAAGTAACTCATTAATCTCGGCTACCATTTTAGAATCTGACTCAACTGTCTTTATGATTCCTTTCTGCTTCTCAATCGGAGTCTTCTCAAATGGTAGAACTGTTTCTTCTTTCTGTTGCTGTGATGATACAAGATGCTCGTGTGGCGTTATACCCGGTTTAACAGTTTCGGGTTTGGGTGCAGACTTCTCTTTTTTATCCACCTTTTTATACGAAGCCACATCGACTGTTTCAACGTGTTCCGCTGAGGTCAATTTAACTGTAGCTTTTTCTTTGCCGACTTTCTTAATTGGTTTCGGCTCTTCGATTTCTTGTACTTCCTCTGTGACAGTAGCTGATGCTTCTTCTATTACTGATTTGGCTTGTTCTTTTTCCACCAATTCTTTCTCTAGCTTAACTGACTTTTCGAGTTTTGTCTTTTCTCTTATTGTTTTAGCTTTTTTAATAGTTTCGCCTGCTTTAAATACTTGTAATTTTGCTTTAGTAATTGCCATTCCAATGTCACTGACTGCTTTGCACATATATGTTCCCTCATTCTCTTGGGTAGCCTTGTTCACTATACACCACGTACGATTATCCTCATTTTCAACGGTATATTGTTCATTAGTCCTTATTACTTTGTCGTCCTTGTACCAAAGGATTTCTAAAAATAATAGTAAGAAAAAATAAATAACTATTGATACCTAACTCTCATTTGCAATGAAAGAATTGCAAATATATTCCTGGTAACAAAAAAACTTTGAAAAGGATTTCACAGCTTATACATATAACAGCTATAACAGGAATAGGAAAATTGGATCGATAAATACGCTTTGGCTGCGGTGTTCTTGTTCAGTGGTTTGTATGGAGGTATTGGAGCGGAAATAAAATTTATAATAAGGATATAACCCGGGAATACTACATAAAAATAAGGACAGCAAAAATGCATATTTTAATATAAGGAATTATTTTCCAAATACACTCGCGGTCAAAGAAACCGGGTCAGTGACGAACACCTCAATATTTTGTAAATCGTTGGTCGTATCTGCATGAAACTAACTCTGTTTTATAGAGAATTTAATATCCTTCTAAATCCAACCTTCAATGTTCTACGTAGTAACTGGAAAAAGGTTTAATTGAAAAAAAAAGACCAATTGGGTACTTATTTGAAATTGCGTTCGTTTTACTTTTGCTTGTTTTTAAGCAATTATTTTCAATCTGTCGAAGAACTATGATAAAAGGCTGTCATTGTTTTATTTTGTGGTCATTCTTGAATGTCTATCATGCCGCTAACACGAGATGAATGTACTCGTATCATCACTATGTTAGAAGAAGGAAGAAGTCAGAGGTATACAGCGAGAAGAACAGGTGTGTCACTTTCTACAGTGCAGCGAGTCCTCCAACGTTACCTACAAACTGGGCAGAACCTTAGAAGACCAGGAACCGGCAAAACAAGATGTACTACAGCTAGAGAAGATCGATTTATTGTTACAACCATGCTCCGAAATCGGCACCTCACAGCAGTTGAAGTGAAAAATCAGCTTTTAGAGACCCGAAGGGACGGCATCAGCGAGCGGACTGTCAGGCGGCGGCTCAAAGAAGCAAATTTGACCCCACATAGGCCGGCCATTGGCCCAAAACTTGAAAGAATACATCGAACAGCAAGACGACTTTATGCCCGCGATCACAGATACTGGGGTGACGAAGATTGGGCAAGAATTTTGTTTTCCGATGAATCCAGATTTATGCTCTATGCAAATGACGGGCGGCAAAGAGTTTACAGACGGCCTGGTGAACGTTTTATTCCAGCATGTTTTGAGGAAAAAGTGGCGTTCGGCGGTGGGTCAGTCATGGTTTGGGCTGGAATCTCTTCAGAGAGTCGCTCGGAGTTAGTTTTAATAGAAAATGGATCATTAACGAGTGCAAGATATGTAGAAGAGATTCTTAATGAGCATGTCGGCCCATACTTAATTAATATGGGTGGAAATTCTATGTTTATGCATGACAACGCCAGGCCACACACAGCTCAAATTGTCAGAGATTATTTTTTGGAGGTTGGTATCAACTGTATGAACTGGCCCTCGAGGAGTCCGGACTTAAATCCGATTGAGCATGTATGGGACGAGCTTGGGAGGCGTGTAAGAGCTCGAAACCCCGCCCCAGCTACACTTAGAGACCTGAAACAGGCGTTAGTGGAAGAATGGGACAATATCCCGCAAGAACGCATAAAGAACTTAATAAACAGCATGCCGAATCGTCTAGAAGCTGTAAGAAGAGCCCGAGGAGGCAATACGAAGTATTAATTTTTATTTTTTGTGTTGTATGTGAAGTACCTACTGCTTATTTTTGTACGTAAAATTGGTTGATTTTTTGTTTCCTATGTAATTTTATTAAACAAAAGAATTACGATTCCACCATTTGATGTTATTTAATTCAGTATAAAATTATCTACAATATGCAGTTTAATTCATGTCCCTAGCTTTATTATTTTAGGAGATATTACAAATTTTCGTACTGACCCGGTTTCTTTGACCGCGAGTGTAGTTTATTGTGTTGTGTGCTTACAGCAACGGTGAACACAGCCACATTTAAAACATTGTTTCTAGGAACATCCAAGGTTTTGTACAATCTTTATATTATGAATATCTTATTTTAGAAAGCTCTATACTTGCTTAACTTTTTCCGGGTTTTTGACAACTGTAGGTGTTTTTCGATCCGAATTTCTTATTCCTATTTATGACATTACACTTCCAATGAGTGTTTCTCACCTGGTGTGGGATTCCCACTATAAACTGCTTCAAACTTAACAGTTTCTTCTTCGTGGACTCGTTCTCCTAATATTTCTTTTACAAATGTTGGGACAGATTGCGTAGCTGAAAATAAAAATTGTATTGTATAGAAAAAGGTAGAATACGCATAATTAACGTACTTAGCCAAAATTGGCGTTATACAGAGAAATCTATTATGAAATTGATAGGTATTTCATAATTTCGTAACTAGTCAAGTTCCCTGATAGAATTGTATAATATTATAAAATTGCAAGTCGTCAACTGTTACAGTCCGAGACCGAGAGCTATAACTATTACTTTTGGTCTCGAAGTTCACACCAATATTATTCTATACCTTTTAATGCCGCTTGCAACTCTTCCACGTGTGTAACCCATTCTGGTTTCCGATACTCCTTTGTCCCAATTATACCTATAATTGGTAATTTACACAGTTTTAATTCTTATCATACATAATATGTTCTTTTTACGGCTATTGCAGTTGTTTATGAGTTGTCATTATTGTATATAAACTATAATATGTGTATTATGTGGAATAAAGTAAAGTTTATGACAGTATTTATTGTAGGTTGGGAAATGGACGCTGAATAAAAAGATGCTGTGACACAAGAATCTCGTATTAAACAAATATAGTGGGATCTCATACTGAGAAAAGATTAATTGAAATGAGGATATCAAAGGCTTATCTCACTTCGAGACAATAGGAGTAAAGGATAGGAAAACAACAATATTGATGATTTGAGCATAAATGAAGCTCACGATTTCTTGCATAAAAGTCGTCTGAACCTGTAAACTGAAAATATAAGCATATTTTAGATAATACGAAGAAACACTTGGATATTTCAATATAAAAAAACACTAACTCTCGACGGAAAGGGCGGCAATAGTTGAAGTCACACCGAGCGGATTGTATGCCTCAAATTTAATTTCACCCGTATCATCCTGGTAAACCTCTGGAATTATCAAAATAGAGGTTCCATCTTCCATTTCTTCTATCTGATATTCATGGGATTGTACGATTTCGACTCCTTGCTTAAACCATCTGATTTCAGGCTTCGGTATGCCTATAGCTTTTGCCTCTAACCTGTGAGAGTAAAAAATATTAAACATAAAATTATGAGTTTTTATAATACTTGCAAGCACGAGGGCACCAATTTTGATATTACGAGTATAAACAAGGATTGTGTCCGAAGGCAACGGGTCATAGAAGGTAACGGGTTATAAACGAAATAGCATAATTAATAAGTTTAAATTATAAATTAGCATAACAATGCCAAATTACTGCTTTGGGTGCCTCTGATTTTGCCGCGGACAGACAAACAAACGCTCAGACGAACATGGCAAAACTAAGGCACCTTAAAACGAAAAAAAATGCATGTAACGTTTGTACCTCGTGAACGTGCCCTCTGTTGTAGATATCACCGTCGGCAAGGCTTTAACAATCTTTGGTGCAAATTCCTCTATATCACTTGTTTTCTGGAAATATATATTAGCATTACAGTTTTTATAATTTTTGCTCATAGTCTGGCTACCGATTAATGATAGGTCCATTATTCTCAGCTAGGTCGTAGTCAGTATATCATTGTGGTAACAAGTATTTATATAAGTAAATTGAGATATTTGTCTCAAATAAGTATGGAGTTACGTCGACATTTTTATCTTACCTCATCGCTCAATATATCCTCCTCGGATGCATATTCATAAGCTGAAAATATGACATATATTATTGACATGATTTCTCAGCGCTGTTTGCACTTCGAATCTTACTTAATATGCATACAGGCGTGTGTCTTCCATGCAAACCTTAATTTTAACTAACGATAGGTTGAAGTGTTGTGAGCAGTGTTATTAACTATTACGGACTACCCCTAATAATGGAATTTATTCTTTATTTATTTGACACTTCTGAGAGAGAATCAAATATCAGTCACTTGACCGACCAATCAATGTCTAATGTGTTTAATTTGTATGTTTTTATTAAATATATAAATTATGTTCATTGGGCTTTAATTTACAGCCCTTAAAATAAATACCTATATGTTTACATGGAAAACAACACACCGCAAGACCTCTTAATATTACGAAAATACTTTTCTTAAGAATAGTGTTTCTTTATAATTATGCAGTTTTATTAATTGACGACGTTTCCAATATGAATTTATTTATTAGGTATTATCTTTGGAATTTGGATTAAAGGCATGATTTAGATTATAAACTAGATTTAAAAATACATGATTAATAATTTCACTGTTTTATCTGTTATTAATTTAATTCCAAATGGTATTCTGGATGAAAAAGTCGCCGTTTAACAAATGTGAAATATTAAAACAAAATTATTTATGTAAGTAATCTCAAAAGCATTGAAAATGAGTAAATTTGAACGGAAATTCGATACCAAAAATACCCGATTTCATTACTCTTAACTATATTAAATCAGGGATCGGTTACCGGTATTATTTCAAATACGTTTTAGCCATTGACCGCACACCGAATTTTCGGTTATGGAAGCGTTCTTGGTTTCGGTTACCGTTACTTTTAAAAATGGTTTATGGAAAAACCTTCGCAAATATCGGTAACCGGTTTTTTACAACATATTGTACCTTTTGAACGAACATAAACCGGTTTTCTTAGAATGACAGAGATAGATTGACACATAGAATGGACTTCCTTCCTAGATGGATAAATTAATGATTCACTTCATTTGAATTTGACTTTCTATGACACGTGTCACGTGACTCAGTTAAACCGGTTTAATAAGTTTACTTATAGGAAACATTTAAATATTGTTGTTCTACTTAGACTATAAAATGATTTCGTTCTTTTATTAAAATATAGTTAGTTAACTGTGATAAACCGGTATTTGAAAAAACCGAATTATAACGTTTTACGGGAATTATTAAAATTGTTTTTGAAGTCGGTTCCGATCCCTGTATTAAAAACGTAAAGGCGGCTGTACACATTGGGCCAACGTTGGCGCGTGGGCAGATGCAGCTATGCGTTAGAGGAAGAGGGCTTTATATCGTTCTCATGCGTTTGCATAGCTGCATCCTGGTCACGCGCCAACGTTGGCCCAATGTGTACAGCCGGCATAACAGTTTGCTTTTGCAGTTAACATTCATAAGCCATCAAGATATCCAAGCGCGTTTGATTGACCTAGTCAAATTGATATTACATAAAATGCAATGCCATAAGAAAATCGAAGACCTTATCTATTTAAATGCACTTTAAAATTTTCAATGCGATGAAAGTCTGTGCGTTGTGTGGGAAAATAAAAAGGTTGTCGATCATCTTAAAAATCTGGAGGTCTTGATCGTAAAAAAACGCTGCTTTTCCGCTCATGAAATGTAAATGATTCACTCTTCGGTGCACGTAAAAATCCAAATCGTGATATCATAATTAAAAATGAAGCACTGAGTATTAATTCTACGGATGTAATAGTCTACTTGGTATATGCTAAAACGTTCGGTACGAAGTAATGGTATAGATATTAAAGCTTTGTTCTCATAAAGTTCAAAGACCTCAAAAACGTTCTACACAGATGCATGGCATGTGTATTGTTTGTGATATGTTTGTTGGTTGGTGAAATCAAAACAGGTGCAATTATTGTTGAAATAATTTGCATTCTACTTTTCTCGTACATGCATTTTTGTTTAAAACATAGCAAGCAGTCAAGCTGGAACCACTTCTCTACCTTCTACGGTTAAGATACATTCACTGACGCAATTTCCGTAAGAATTTGTTGCCATACACGTGTATGTGCCTGAGAATTCAGGAAATGCTTCTTTAATATGAAGTTCACATAGACCGGATTCCTGTCGTGCCACTGCTACGTCTCTTGATTTTTCTATAAGCCTTTTGTCGTGGTACCATTCTATCTTAGGCCAAGGAATTCCCTTTACTTCGCATGACAATATAATAGGTTCTCCATCCATTACTGAAGCTGATTGTAAAGGTTGTATGAATTCTGGTTCCTCTCCGTTAACTTCGGTAATTACATCTTGTGATATTAATGAAGCAGAACAAGACACTGAACCACCAAAGTTTTCGGCACGGCAGGTGATAACATCTACTAAATCTGGAGTCATGTTTTCAATGCAAAGACAAGATACATTATCTTTATTTGTAACGTAAATATTTTTTAATTTATTTTCTTTTGCATAAGAAATGACTTCCTTGGTGCCAATGAACCATTGGAACGACGCGCTTGGAATAGATATCACTTCTGCTTCAAATAATTCTATGGTACCTATTGTTACTTGTTTTGCAGTGACAGGTCGTATAAATACTGGTGGTTTTATGGCTGCTTCATCAGAGGGTTTTATTATTTTAACAGTGCTTGCAGACTTTGTGACCATGTTATTGGATTGAATGACAACTTCAAACTTCCCTACTTTCTTTTTGTCTGCAGATTTTATTATTATTCGGGAATTGTCACCTTCAGTGTGAATAACACAATCATCGCTGGGTTCAAGAAGTTTGTTGTTGCAATACCATGACACTTTTTTATCTTCATCTGCTTCATAAGACACATACAGTTCAAAATTGCTATTTTCTGGAATATTCATCGCTTTAATTGGTTCTATAATTATGGGTCCAACTTCTGTAAAATAGGTGTCTATTAATTTTGATGAACTGGATGGTTTATCTGATTGGTGCTGTTAATAGGAATAGGGGCTTGAAAATGTAGAGATAACGATCTAATTAAAGTGCAACCCAAGTTATAATTTGAACCTAAATGAAGATAATTTAAATGAACATATGTAAGTATTGTCTTTAGTTAACTATATTCTAACACCTTCATTGAAAAGTGCTAGAATGAAATGTAGGCCATGCATCTGTTAAAAAAAATACACCACCTTGAAAGATATAGCCGAACCTCTTCTCACCTATTTGCAAAAATAATCGAAATGATTATTGAATCTAGGAAATATATAAACTGGTACCTACAATCCCCGTACTGTTTTTAATAAACTGACAACACACATCTGCAATTAAGAGGAAACACAAGGTCTGTTTTCCATAGAAACGTAGTCCCCTGTTTTCTCCCTGGATAATGGCAGTAGAGCAATATTTTTTTCCGTAAATCTATGGCTATTATTGACATGTTCCTATGTTTTCCTTTTTTTCATAAATTTATTCTTAAAAGAGGTATAGAGGTATATAAAGAGAACCTAAAAAACGCCAGATTTTCCGCTGTGTTCAAACATCCACAAAATAATTTTGACTAGATTATTTAAAAAACGGAAAACATAAGCCACAGCCTTTCTTTGATTCTTAATGAAAAAAAATAGTTAAATAGGTTAAGTTTTGGAGAAGGAATCAGGGGACTACGAAACGTTGATTTAATGTACTTTTAATAGGTATTTTCGGTCCAAGCTGCAGTTGTCTCTATCGCGCTCTGCGGTGGGAGGCTTGAGGTTGGCGCAACAGCGATACATTTCTCAATTATCTGGCCCTTAGTGTTTCCTCTTAAGCGCTTGAGATAATGAACAAATAGTTTTAATACTTACTTTTTTTGTCGGCTCTTTTATTCTTAATCTTTTTTTGTTTCGCTCGTGTTGTTACTACTGTGATTTCTTCCTCTTCATCCTCAGGTGTGGACTGTACTTGTTCTTCTACAACTGTTTCGACTTCAACTCTTTCAATTGTCTTTTCTTTTTTGTGAACTTTTTTCCTTCTTTCCACTTCTGGCTTTTCTTCCTGAGATTTTTCAACTGGTTTCTTTAATGTACTCACGATGGTCATCACTTCTTCCTCCTCCTTAAGCTCTACTTCAGGTGGTTTCTGTTCATCTGTTATAATTTTGTCCACTTTAATTTCTTTTTTCACAACCTTTTTGTCCTTTTTAACTCTTTTTTGTACGATTTCCACCGATTTTTCTCCTGGTAAGTTTTCTTCTTGTGTTGTTATTATCATAGTAGCCTTTTCTTCTCCCTCGACTTGAAGTTGAAGTTTATCTGGTGCCACTTCGATATTTAATGCCGTTATAACTTGCTCTTTCAGGACTCTTTTCGTATTTTTAATAATCTTCTGCTGTATTTCCTCATGCTTTTCTTCTTCTGGTTTATCTAAAATTTCCGGTGGTCGCTGTTCATTTTGTTGTGCAATTTCTCCCTTTACTTCTTCGACTGTATGTTGTTTCTTTGCAATTTTCTTTTCCTTTTTGATAGATTTATGGTGTACTTCCTCCGTTATTTCTTCTTCGTCAGATTTCAGTGTAGGCACCGGTTTAAGTATCACCTCTTCCACAGGTTGTTCTTCTTCGGGATGTGTTTTACCGGTAGGCCAATGAATTTCCTCGGGTTGAGCTTCTTCAACGGGTTTTGGCTTTTGTTTCTTTACGGGCGTGAGTTTCACTTCTTCTGGTTTGACTTCTTCCATAGGTTTCTGTTTAGGTACCGGCTTGAGGACCACCTCTTCTACGGGTTGTTCTTCCTTAGGTCGCCTTTTACCGGTAGGCCAAGAAATTTCCTCAGGTTGAGTTTCTTCAACGGGCATTAACTTCTGTTTATTTGTGGGCTTAAGTTGTACTTCTTCCGGTTTGTCTTCTTCGATAGGTTTCTGTTTAGGTATCGGCTTGAGGACCACCTCTTCTACGGGTTGTTCTTCCTTAGGTCGCCTTTTACCGGTAGGCCAAGAAATTTCCTCGGGTTGCGTTTCTTCAACGGGTTTTGGTTTCTGTTTCTTTATGGGTTTGAGTTGCACTTCCTCCGGTTTCTCTTTTTCAATAGGTTTCTGCTTAGGGACTGGCTTTAGGACCACCTCTTCTTCGGGTTGTTCTTCTTTAGGACGTCTTTTACCAGTAGGCCAAGAAATTTGCTCAGGTTGAGTTTCTTCAACGGGCTTTTGTTTTTTTACGGGCTTAAGTTGGACATCTTCCGGTTTCTCTTCTTCGATAAGTTTCTGTTTAGGTACCGGCTTGAGAACCACGTCTTCTACGGGTTGTTCTTCCTTAGTTCGCCTTTTACCTGTAGGCCAAGAAACTTCCTCGGGTTGTGTTTCCTCAATGGGCTTTGAGTTTTGTTTCTCTACGGGCTTGAGTTGTACTTCTTCCGGTTTTTCTTCTTCGCTAGGCGTTTGTTTTGGCACCGGTTTTAAGACAACCTTCTCAGCTGGCTGTTCTTCTTTTGGTCGTCGTTTTCCGCGCCATGATACCTCTTCTGGTTGAGCCTCCTCAACCGGTATGTCTTTTTTGATTGGCTTAAGATGTACTTCTTCTGGTTTCGCTTCTTCTGCAGGTTTCTGTTTAGGTACTGGCTTAAGCACAACTTCTTCCACGGGTTGTTCTTCTTCTAGTCTCTTCTTGCCGCGCCATGATACCTCTTCTGGTTGAGTCTCCTCAACCTGCTTCTCTTTTTTGATTGTCTTGAGTTGCACTTCTTCCGGTTTCTCTTCTTCGACGGGTTTCTGTTTAGGCACCCGCTTGAGGGCCACCTCTTCTACGGGTTGTTCTTCCTTAGGTCGCCTTTTACCTGTAGGCCAAGAAACTTCCTCGGGTTGTGTTTCCTCAACGTGCTTTGGCTTTTGTTTCTTTACAGGCTTGAGTTGCACTTCCTCCGGTTTCTCTTCTTCAACAGCTTTCTGTTTAGGCACCGGCTTGAGAACCACATCTTCTACGGGTTGTTCTTCTTTTGGATGCCTCTTACCTGTAGGCCAAGAAATTTCCTCGGGTTGTGTTTCCTCAAGAGGCTTTGGCTTTTGCTTCTTTACAGGCTTGAGTTGTATTTCATCCGGTTTTTCTTCTTCGACAGGCTTTTGTTTAGGCACCGGTTTTAAAACTACCTCCTCAGCTGGCTGTTCTTCTTTTGGTCGTCGTTTTCCGCGCCATGACACCTCTGGTTGAGCCTCCTCAATCGGTTTGTCTTCTTTGATTGGCTTGAGTTGCACTTCTTCCGGTTTCTCTTCTTCAACAGGTTTCTGTTTAGGCACTGGCTTGAGAACCACATCTTCTACAGGTTGTTCTTCTTTTGAACGCCTCTTACCTGTAGGCCATGAAATTTCCTCGGGTTGTGTTTCCTCTACGGGCTTTGGCTTTTGCTTTTTTACAGGCTTGAGTTGTATTTCTACAGGTTTTTCTTCTTCGGCAGGCTGTTCTTTAGGCACTGGTTTTAGTACAACTTCTTCAGCTGGCTGTTCTTCTTTTGGTCTTCGTTTTCCGCGCCATGATACTTCCTCTAGTTGAGCCTCCTCAATCGGTTTGTCTTTTTTGATTGGCTTAAGACGTACTTCTTCTGTTTTCTCTTCGTTTGCAGGTTTCTGTTTAGGTACTGGCTTAAGTACAACTTCTTCCACGGGTTGTTCTTCTTTTGGTCGCCGCTTGCCGCGCCATGATACCTCCTCTGGTTGAGTCTCTTCAAGCGGTTTCTCTGTTTTAATTGTCTTAAGATGAACTTGTTCGGGTTTCTCATCTTCAATGGGCTTCTGTTTAGGCTTCAGCACAATTTCTTCGACTGGCTGTTCTTCTGTAGGTCGTCGTTTTCCGTGCCACGATACCTCCTCTGGTTGAGCCTCCTCAATCGGTTTGTCTTTTTTGATTGGCTTAAGATGTACTTTTTCCGGTTTCTCTTCTTCTGCAAGTTTCTGTTTAGGTACTGGCTTAAGCACAACTTCTTCCACGGGTTGTTCTTCTTTTGGTCGCCGCTTGCCGCGCCAGGTTATCTCCTCTGGTTCAGCCTCCTCAATCGGTTTGTCTTTTTTGATTGGCTTAAGATGTACTTCTTCTGATTTCTCTTCTTCTGCAAGTTTCTGTTTAGGTACTGGCTTAAGCATAACTTGTTCCACGGGTTGTTCTTCTTTTGGTCGCCGCTTGCCGCGCCAGGATACCTCCTCTGGTTGAGTCTCCTCAATCGGCTTCTCATTTTTGATTGGCTTGAGTTGCACTTCAGCTGGTTTCTCTTCTTCGACAGGCCTTTGTTGAGGCACTGGTTTTAGTACAACTTCTTCAGCTAGCTGTTCTTCTTTTGGTCGTCGTTTTCCGCGCCATAATACTTCCTCTGGTTGAGCCTCCTCAATCGGTTTGTCTTTTTTGATTGGCTTAAGATGTACTTCTTCTGGTTTTTCTTCTTCTGCAAGTTTCTGTTTAGGTACTGGCTTAAGCACAACTTCTTCCACGGGTTGTACTTCTTTTGGTCGCCGCTTGCCGCGCCAGGATACCTCCTCTGGTTGAGCTTCCTCAATCGGTTTGTCTTTTTTGATTGGCTTAAGATGTACTTCTTCTGATTTCTCTTCTTCTGCAAGTTTCTGTTCAGGTACTGGCTTAAGCAGAACTTCTTCCACGGGTTGTTCCTCTTTTGGTCGCCGCTTGCCACGCCAGGATACCTCCTCCGGTTGAGCCTCTTCAATTTTGTCTTTTTTAATTGGCTTAAGATGAACTTGATCTGGTTTCTCATCTTCAATGGGCGTCTGTTTAGCAATTGGCTTCAGTACGACTTCTTCGGCTGGCTGTTCTTCTTTAGGTCGTCGTTTTCCATCATCTGGTGGAGTCACCTCAATCGGCTTCCCTGTTTTGAATGGCTTGAGTTGTACGTCTTCTTTTTTCTTTGCTTCTATGGGTTTCTTTTCAGGTATTGGTTTTAAAAGTACCTCTTCTGCTGGCTTTTCTTCTTTAGGCCTTCTTTTGCCGCGCCATGACACCTCTTCTGGCTGAGGCTCCTCGATAGGTTTTTCTTGTTTTAATTTTGGTTTCATAATAGGCTGCACATTTTCTTCTGGCAATTTGTCAGCCGGTATTTCTAGTATAACTGTGTTTTCCTCACGTGTCAAAGACTCTTCTATTACGAGGGTCTCCAGCGACTCCTCCTCGGATGCATATTCATAAGCTGAAAATATGACATATATTATTGACATGATTTCTCAGCGCTGTTTGCACTTCGAATCTTACTTAATATGCATACAGGCGTGTGTCTTCCATGCAAACCTTAATTTTAACTAACGATAGGTTGAAGTGTTGTGAGCAGTGTTATTAACTATTACGGACTACCCCTAATAATGGAATTTATTCTTTATTTATTTGACACTTCTGAGAGAGAATCAAATATCAGTCACTTGACCGACCAATCAATGTCTAATGTGTTTAATTTGTATGTTTTTATTAAATATATAAATTATGTTCATTGGGCTTTAATTTACAGCCCTTAAAATAAATACCTATATGTTTACATGGAAAACAACACACCGCAAGACCTCTTAATATTACGAAAATACTTTTCTTAAGAATAGTGTTTCTTTATAATTATGCAGTTTTATTAATTGACGACGTTTCCAATATGAATTTATTTATTAGGTATTATCTTTGGAATTTGGATTAAAGGCATGATTTAGATTATAAACTAGATTTAAAAATACATGATTAATAATTTCACTGTTTTATCTGTTATTAATTTAATTCCAAATGGTATTCTGGATGAAAAAGTCGCCGTTTAACAAATGTGAAATATTAAAACAAAATTATTTATGTAAGTAATCTCAAAAGCATTGAAAATGAGTAAATTTGAACGGAAATTCGATACCAAAAATACCCGATTTCATTACTCTTAACTATATTAAATCAGGGATCGGTTACCGGTATTATTTCAAATACGTTTTAGCCATTGACCGCACACCGAATTTTCGGTTATGGAAGCGTTCTTGGTTTCGGTTACCGTTACTTTTAAAAATGGTTTATGGAAAAACCTTCGCAAATATCGGTAACCGGTTTTTTACAACATATTGTACCTTTTGAACGAACATAAACCGGTTTTCTTAGAATGACAGAGATAGATTGACACATAGAATGGACTTCCTTCCTAGATGGATAAATTAATGATTCACTTCATTTGAATTTGACTTTCTATGACACGTGTCACGTGACTCAGTTAAACCGGTTTAATAAGTTTACTTATAGGAAACATTTAAATATTGTTCTTCTACTTAGACTATAAAATGATTTCGTTCTTTTATTAAAATATAGTTAGTTAACTGTGATAAACCGGTATTTGAAAAAACCGAATTATAACGTTTTACGGGAATTATTAAAATTGTTTTTGAAGTCGGTTCCGATCCCTGTATTAAAAACGTAAAGGCGGCTGTACACATTGGGCCAACGTTGGCGCGTGGGCAGATGCAGCTATGCGTTAGAGGAAGAGGGCTTTATATCGTTCTCATGCGTTTGCATAGCTGCATCCTGGTCACGCGCCAACGTTGGCCCAATGTGTACAGCCGGCATAACAGTTTGCTTTTGCAGTTAACATTCATAAGCCATCAAGATATCCAAGCGCGTTTGATTGACCTAGTCAAATTGATATTACATAAAATGCAATGCCATAAGAAAATCGAAGACCTTATCTATTTAAATGCACTTTAAAATTTTCAATGCGATGAAAGTCTGTGCGTTGTGTGGGAAAATAAAAAGGTTGTCGATCATCTTAAAAATCTGGAGGTCTTGATCGTAAAAAAACGCTGCTTTTCCGCTCATGAAATGTAAATGATTCACTCTTCGGTGCACGTAAAAATCCAAATCGTGATATCATAATTAAAAATGAAGCACTGAGTATTAATTCTACGGATGTAATAGTCTACTTGGTATATGCTAAAACGTTCGGTACGAAGTAATGGTATAGATATTAAAGCTTTGTTCTCATAAAGTTCAAAGACCTCAAAAACGTTCTACACAGATGCATGGCATGTGTATTGTTTGTGATATGTTTGTTGGTTGGTGAAATCAAAACAGGTGCAATTATTGTTGAAATAATTTGCATTCTACTTTTCTCGTACATGCATTTTTGTTTAAAACATAGCATGCAGTCAAGCTGGAACCACTTCTCTACCTTCTACGGTTAAGATACATTCACTGACGCAATTTCCGTAAGAATTTGTTGCCATACACGTGTATGTGCCTGACAATTCAGGAAATGCTTCTTTAATATGAAGTTCACATAGACCGGATTCCTGTCGTGCCACTGCTACGTCTCTTGATTTTTCTATAAGCCTTTTGTCGTGGTACCATTCTATCTTAGGCCAAGGAATTCCCTTTACTTCGCATGACAATATAATAGGTTCTCCATCCATTACTGAAGCTGATTGTAAAGGTTGTATGAATTCTGGTTCCTCTCCGTTAACTTCGGTAATTACATCTTGTGATATTAATGAAGCAGAACAAGACACTGAACCACCAAAGTTTTCGGCACGGCAGGTGATAACATCTACTAAATCTGGAGTCATGTTTTCAATGCAAAGACAAGATACATTATCTTTATTTGTAACGTAAATATTTTTTAATTTATTTTCTTTTGCATAAGAAATGACTTCCTTGGTGCCAATGAACCATTGGAACGACGCGCTTGGAATAGATATCACTTCTGCTTCAAATAATTCTATGGTACCTATTGTTACTTGTTTTGCAGTGACAGGTCGTATAAATACTGGTGGTTTTATGGCTGCTTCATCAGAGGGTTTTATTATTTTAACAGTGCTTGCAGACTTTGTGACCATGTTATTGGATTGAATGACAACTTCAAACTTCCCTACTTTCTTTTTGTCTGCAGATTTTATTATTATTCGGGAATTGTCACCTTCAGTGTGAATAACACAATCATCGCTGGGTTCAAGAAGTTTGTTGTTGCAATACCATGACACTTTTTTATCTTCATCTGCTTCATAAGACACATACAGTTCAAAATTGCTATTTTCTGGAATATTCATCGCTTTAATTGGTTCTATAATTATGGGTCCAACTTCTGTAAAATAGGTGTCTATTAATTTTGATGAACTGGATGGTTTATCTGATTGGTGCTGTTAATAGGAATAGGGGCTTGAAAATGTAGAGATAACGATCTAATTAAAGTGCAACCCAAGTTATAATTTGAACCTAAATGAAGATAATTTAAATGAACATATGTAAGTATTGTCTTTAGTTAACTATATTCTAACACCTTCATTGAAAAGTGCTAGAATGAAATGTAGGCCATGCATCTGTTAAAAAAAATACACCACCTTGAAAGATATAGCCGAACCTCTTCTCACCTATTTGCAAAAATAATCGAAATGATTATTGAATCTAGGAAATATATAAACTGGTACCTACAATCCCCGTACTGTTTTTAATAAACTGACAACACACATCTGCAATTAAGAGGAAACACAAGGTCTGTTTTCCATAGAAACGTAGTCCCCTGTTTTCTCCCTGGATAATGGCAGTAGAGCAATATTTTTTTCCGTAAATCTATGGCTATTATTGACATGTTCCTATGTTTTCCTTTTTTTCATAAATTTATTCTTAAAAGAGGTATAGAGGTATATAAAGAGAACCTAAAAAACGCCAGATTTTCCGCTGTGTTCAAACATCCACAAAATAATTTTGACTAGATTATTTAAAAAACGGAAAACATAAGCCACAGCCTTTCTTTGATTCTTAATGAAAAAAAATAGTTAAATAGGTTAAGTTTTGGAGAAGGAATCAGGGGACTACGAAACGTTGATTTAATGTACTTTTAATAGGTATTTTCGGTCCAAGCTGCAGTTGTCTCTATCGCGCTCTGCGGTGGGAGGCTTGAGGTTGGCGCAACAGCGATACATTTCTCAATTATCTGGCCCTTAGTGTTTCCTCTTAAGCGCTTGAGATAATGAACAAATAGTTTTAATACTTACTTTTTTTGTCGGCTCTTTTATTCTTAATCTTTTTTTGTTTCGCTCGTGTTGTTACTACTGTGATTTCTTCTTCTTCATCCTCAGGTGTGGACTGTACTTGTTCTTCTACAACTGTTTCGACTTCAACTCTTTCAATTGTCTTTTCTTTTTTGTGAACTTTTTTCCTTCTTTCCACTTCTGGCTTTTCTTCCTGAGATTTTTCAACTGGTTTCTTTAATGTACTCACGATGGTCATCACTTCTTCCTCCTCCTTAAGCTCTACTTCAGGTGGTTTCTGTTCATCTGTTATAATTTTGTCCACTTTAATTTCTTTTTTCACAACCTTTTTGTCCTTTTTAACTCTTTTTTGTACGATTTCCACCGATTTTTCTCCTGGTAAGTTTTCTTCTTGTGTTGTTATTATCATAGTAGCCTTTTCTTCTCCCTCGACTTGAAGTTGAAGTTTATCTGGTGCCACTTCGATATTTAATGCCGTTATAACTTGCTCTTTCAGGACTCTTTTCGTATTTTTAATAATCTTCTGCTGTATTTCCTCATGCTTTTCTTCTTCTGGTTTATCTAAAATTTCCGGTGGTCGCTGTTCATTTTGTTGTGCAATTTCTCCCTTTACTTCTTCGACTGTATGTTGTTTCTTTGCAATTTTCTTTTCCTTTTTGATAGATTTATGGTGTACTTCCTCCGTTATTTCTTCTTCGTCAGATTTCAGTGTAGGCACCGGTTTAAGTATCACCTCTTCCACAGGTTGTTCTTCTTCGGGATGTGTTTTACCGGTAGGCCAATGAATTTCCTCGGGTTGAGCTTCTTCAACGGGTTTTGGCTTTTGTTTCTTTACGGGCGTGAGTTTCACTTCTTCTGGTTTGACTTCTTCTATAGGTTTCTGTTTAGGTACCGGCTTGAGGACCACCTCTTCTACGGGTTGTTCTTCCTTAGGTCGCCTTTTACCGGTAGGCCAAGAAATTTCCTCAGGTTGAGTTTCTTCAACGGGCATTAACTTCTGTTTATTTGTGGGCTTAAGTTGTACTTCTTCCGGTTTGTCTTCTTCGATAGGTTTCTGTTTAGGTATCGGCTTGAGGACCACCTCTTCTACGGGTTGTTCTTCCTTAGGTCGCCTTTTACCGGTAGGCCAAGAAATTTCCTCGGGTTGCGTTTCTTCAACGGGTTTTGGTTTCTGTTTCTTTATGGGTTTGAGTTGCACTTCCTCCGGTTTCTCTTTTTCAATAGGTTTCTGCTTAGGGACTGGCTTTAGGACCACCTCTTCTTCGGGTTGTTCTTCTTTAGGACGTCTTTTACCAGTAGGCCAAGAAATTTGCTCAGGTTGAGTTTCTTCAACGGGCTTTTGTTTTTTTACGGGCTTAAGTTGGACATCTTCCGGTTTCTCTTCTTCGATAAGTTTCTGTTTAGGTACCGGCTTGAGAACCACGTCTTCTACGGGTTGTTCTTCCTTAGTTCGCCTTTTACCTGTAGGCCAAGAAACTTCCTCGGGTTGTGTTTCCTCAATGGGCTTTGAGTTTTGTTTCTCTACGGGCTTGAGTTGTACTTCTTCCGGTTTTTCTTCTTCGCTAGGCGTTTGTTTTGGCACCGGTTTTAAGACAACCTTCTCAGCTGGCTGTTCTTCTTTTGGTCGTCGTTTTCCGCGCCATGATACCTCTTCTGGTTGAGCCTCCTCAACCGGTATGTCTTTTTTGATTGGCTTAAGATGTACTTCTTCTGGTTTCGCTTCTTCTGCAGGTTTCTGTTTAGGTACTGGCTTAAGCACAACTTCTTCCACGGGTTGTTCTTCTTCTAGTCTCTTCTTGCCGCGCCATGATACCTCTTCTGGTTGAGTCTCCTCAACCTGCTTCTCTTTTTTGATTGTCTTGAGTTGCACTTCTTCCGGTTTCTCTTCTTCGACGGGTTTCTGTTTAGGCACCCGCTTGAGGGCCACCTCTTCTACGGGTTGTTCTTCCTTAGGTCGCCTTTTACCTGTAGGCCAAGAAACTTCCTCGGGTTGTGTTTCCTCAACGTGCTTTGGCTTTTGTTTCTTTACAGGCTTGAGTTGCACTTCCTCCGGTTTCTCTTCTTCAACAGCTTTCTGTTTAGGCACCGGCTTGAGAACCACATCTTCTACGGGTTGTTCTTCTTTTGGATGCCTCTTACCTGTAGGCCAAGAAATTTCCTCGGGTTGTGTTTCCTCAAGAGGCTTTGGCTTTTGCTTCTTTACAGGCTTGAGTTGTATTTCATCCGGTTTTTCTTCTTCGACAGGCTTTTGTTTAGGCACCGGTTTTAAAACTACCTCCTCAGCTGGCTGTTCTTCTTTTGGTCGTCGTTTTCCGCGCCATGACACCTCTGGTTGAGCCTCCTCAATCGGTTTGTCTTCTTTGATTGGCTTGAGTTGCACTTCTTCCGGTTTCTCTTCTTCAACAGGTTTCTGTTTAGGCACTGGCTTGAGAACCACATCTTCTACAGGTTGTTCTTCTTTTGAACGCCTCTTACCTGTAGGCCATGAAATTTCCTCGGGTTGTGTTTCCTCTACGGGCTTTGGCTTTTGCTTTTTTACAGGCTTGAGTTGTATTTCTACAGGTTTTTCTTCTTCGGCAGGCTGTTCTTTAGGCACTGGTTTTAGTACAACTTCTTCAGCTGGCTGTTCTTCTTTTGGTCTTCGTTTTCCGCGCCATGATACTTCCTCTAGTTGAGCCTCCTCAATCGGTTTGTCTTTTTTGATTGGCTTAAGACGTACTTCTTCTGTTTTCTCTTCGTTTGCAGGTTTCTGTTTAGGTACTGGCTTAAGTACAACTTCTTCCACGGGTTGTTCTTCTTTTGGTCGCCGCTTGCCGCGCCATGATACCTCCTCTGGTTGAGTCTCTTCAAGCGGTTTCTCTGTTTTAATTGTCTTAAGATGAACTTGTTCGGGTTTCTCATCTTCAATGGGCTTCTGTTTAGGCTTCAGCACAATTTCTTCGACTGGCTGTTCTTCTGTAGGTCGTCGTTTTCCGTGCCACGATACCTCCTCTGGTTGAGCCTCCTCAATCGGTTTGTCTTTTTTGATTGGCTTAAGATGTACTTTTTCCGGTTTCTCTTCTTCTGCAAGTTTCTGTTTAGGTACTGGCTTAAGCACAACTTCTTCCACGGGTTGTTCTTCTTTTGGTCGCCGCTTGCCGCGCCAGGTTATCTCCTCTGGTTCAGCCTCCTCAATCGGTTTGTCTTTTTTGATTGGCTTAAGATGTACTTCTTCTGATTTCTCTTCTTCTGCAAGTTTCTGTTTAGGTACTGGCTTAAGCATAACTTGTTCCACGGGTTGTTCTTCTTTTGGTCGCCGCTTGCCGCGCCAGGATACCTCCTCTGGTTGAGTCTCCTCAATCGGCTTCTCTTTTTTGATTGGCTTGAGTTGCACTTCAGCTGGTTTCTCTTCTTCGACAGGCCTTTGTTGAGGCACTGGTTTTAGTACAACTTCTTCAGCTAGCTGTTCTTCTTTTGGTCGTCGTTTTCCGCGCCATAATACTTCCTCTGGTTGAGCCTCCTCAATCGGTTTGTCTTTTTTGATTGGCTTAAGATGTACTTCTTCTGGTTTTTCTTCTTCTGCAAGTTTCTGTTTAGGTACTGGCTTAAGCACAACTTCTTCCACGGGTTGTACTTCTTTTGGTCGCCGCTTGCCGCGCCAGGATACCTCCTCTGGTTGAGCTTCCTCAATCGGTTTGTCTTTTTTGATTGGCTTAAGATGTACTTCTTCTGATTTCTCTTCTTCTGCAAGTTTCTGTTCAGGTACTGGCTTAAGCAGAACTTCTTCCACGGGTTGTTCCTCTTTTGGTCGCCGCTTGCCACGCCAGGATACCTCCTCCGGTTGAGCCTCTTCAATTTTGTCTTTTTTAATTGGCTTAAGATGAACTTGATCTGGTTTCTCATCTTCAATGGGCGTCTGTTTAGCAATTGGCTTCAGTACGACTTCTTCGGCTGGCTGTTCTTCTTTAGGTCGTCGTTTTCCATCATCTGGTGGAGTCACCTCAATCGGCTTCCCTGTTTTGAATGGCTTGAGTTGTACGTCTTCTTTTTTCTTTGCTTCTATGGGTTTCTTTTCAGGTATTGGTTTTAAAAGTACCTCTTCTGCTGGCTTTTCTTCTTTAGGCCTTCTTTTGCCGCGCCATGACACCTCTTCTGGCTGAGGCTCCTCGATAGGTTTTTCTTGTTTTAATTTTGGTTTCATAATAGGCTGCACATTTTCTTCTGGCAATTTGTCAGCCGGTATTTCTAGTATAACTGTGTTTTCCTCACGTGTCAAAGACTCTTCTATTACGAGGGTCTCCAGCGACATCTTTCTGGTCTGTTTTAGTGTAACCTCTTCTAATTTTTCTTTTGTTATTTCTTTCTTTTCTACTTTTGTTGGGCGCAATTTGACGCCTTCTTGAGTCCATGGCACCGTTTCTTGTTTTTGCTCCTGGTACGCCGATGATCTTCGTCTTGGTTCTTTTTGTATTTCCTGTATATCTACTTCTTGTTTAGGTTCAGACCGTTGTCTACGCCAATGTTTTGTTTCGAGTGTTTCAGGATTTATCTCTTCACTAATTTCAACTGTTTTATCGATCGCAAGTATGTTACTATCCTCAGACGAAGTAATGTCTTCTACTTGTTTCATTGACTCTTTTTGTCTAGGTTGTCTCCAATATTTTGTGTCTAGTTGTTCAACCATTTCTGATTTATCAACCTGCAATATTTCTAAATCTTCAGTCATTATTCTAGCAACAGTCTTCTTATCTTCATGATCTTGCAAGGAGGCCACCGATGGTTTTCTTACTTGTTTTAATGTTACGTCCTCTAACTTTTCTTTAATCATTTCTTTCTTCTCTACTTGCGTTGGACGTAATTTTATGCTTTCTTGAGTCCATGGCACAGCCTCTGGTTTTTGCTCTTGAAAAGCTGACGACCTTCGCCTGTTTGGTTCTTGTGTTTGTACTTCCCGTAAATCTGCTTCTTGTTTAGGTTCTGATCGGGGCCTGCCCCATTGTTTGGTCACAAGTTGTTCCTGTTTTAAAAATTCGGTATTTTCGACTGTTTCAATGGCAAGTATGTTAGCATCTTCGGATGTAGTTAAATTCTCGATTTGTTTTGGAAAGTGCTGCGTACGAGGCTTTACCCAATGTTTTGTGTCAAGTTGATCAATGACTTCCAATTTAGAATCTTCGATGACAGATGTATTAACTATGTCCTGCGATTCAAGAGGTAGCGTATCTGGCGCCGTTTTTCTCACTTGTTTTAAGGCGACGTCTTCTATCTTTTCCTTGGCTATTTCTTTCTTATCTATTTTAGTTTTACGTAGTTTGATGCTTTCTTGAGTCCACGGTAAAGTTTCGGGTTTTTGCTCTTGGAAAGTTGAAGACTGTTGCCTAGTTGGCTCTTGGAGCTGAACTTCTTGCTTAATTGCATCTTCTTTGGGTTCCGATCTGGGTCTACGCCAATGTTTAGTTTCAAGTTGTTCTTGTTGTAAAGTCTCGCTGATAGCAACTGTTTTATCAATTGCTAGTATGTTAGTATCTTCAGACGTTGTAATGCTTTCTGTTTGCTGTATCTCCTGTGTCCTTGGCTTTCTCCAATGCTTTGTTTCAAGTACCACTATTTTATCAATTAATTCTCTGTTGTCAACAGTCAGTATATTCGCATCTTCACTAAAAGTCACCTGCTGCGTCGAAGATTGTTTTTGCTGTACCTGCATGCGTGGTTTACGCCAGTTCACTGAATCTTTGGTGTCTTCCTTATTTGATTCTTCACTCACTCTTTTGGAGCGCCAAGGCACTGTATTAGTTTTAGTTTCTACATCCTGTACGTTTTCTAATTTTAAAATATTTGATTCTTCTGTTGACTGATATAGACCTCGGCTAGTTGTTGTACTATGATCATCCGTATATTGTTCAACATCAGTTTTCTCATGGAACGTTTTTCGTGAAATAACTGTTCGGGATTCTGTAAACAGAAAAAAATATAAATTATATTACGGTCTTCTAACTTTAAATTAATAATGGTGGGAGGTATTTTTATGAAATATCGTCAAGATAGTTACTATTAAATACATCGTTAACAAAAGCTCGTACTTACGTAAACTGCACCTGAATCTTTCATGCAGACTAAATCATTATTCATTCCTGTTACTAAATGGGGCTTTAACGCGCATAAGTACATTTACTTATTTATCTCGATATTTTGGATGCGTTGCAACATCCTCGCAAACTAAAAAACCTACGCACCCAGAAAACTTATATCTATTGATACCAAGGATACCCGCATTCGCCAGACTCGACCAAACTAAGGATGTTGCAAGAAATCCTAAACGCGAGGGTAAATAAATATATTCACTTATACGTGATTTAGTCATACTATTAAGATTTTTTTTTGATATCGGTCCTTTAAGTATTGTGAATAGAAAAATACTCATCGCTGACTTTGGCGCAACATTGAAACTTTGGTGCACAGTGAAACACGTCAATATCTCCAAAACGCGATGTTGCTAGATAGTCCTGTATAGCTCATTAGGACGTACTGAGGAAACCCTCTTCCACGCTCTGTTTTTAGACGCGATGCGTGGAAGATAAAGTCACCACAACAACTTTTCTTAATTTTCCACAAAAAAAGTAAAAAAATATAATTATATTTGGTGATTTTTTGACACATTATAGAATTTGATTTCGTATTATTTTAGTGACTCATTGCCTTCTGTAAATCCCAAAGCCTCTATGGAGATGTATGTTGATATAAATGGGTCACGTATTTGTGTAATTTTACATTGATTTTCAAAAAAACCCTGGTTTGTTCACAATGAAACAATGACACAGCGATTTAGAAAATTTTATTGAATGAATTGATTTTTAAGATCCAATAATAATAACTATATAAAACTAGATTAAATGCAAACAAATGTTGAGACTTACACGTTATGGACGCATTGAAACAAAGCTCATTTTTATGATTCCGTACCCAAAGGGTAAAAACGGGACCCTAACCAGGCTGTTTCTCAAGAACCGCGATAGCTAGACAGTTGAAATTTTCACAAATATGTATTTCTGTTGCCGCTATAACAACAAATACTAAAAATAGAATAAAATTAATATTTAAGGGGGGCTCCCATACAACAAACGGTTTTTTCTTTTTCTTCAAGCTGTATCTCAAGAACCGCGATAGCTAGACAGTTGAAATTTTCACAAATTATGTATTTCTGTTGCCGCTATAACAACGAATACTAAAAACAAAATAAATATTTAACGGGGGCTCCCATACAACAAACGTTTATTTTTTTGCTGTTTTTATAGATAGTGGTTCGGAACCCTTCGTGCGCGAGTCGGACTCGCACTTGGCCGGTTTTTTATAATAAATGATTTTTGTTAAGTAACTGTTAAAGTATTTTTTTTAATATGCCGTGATTACTAATTAAATTATCTATCTCGGTGCAAAATATCAGACTCCTAACTTTAAAAACGTCGGAGCTAGAATGCTTTAAAATTTTGGTGTTTCATTGATGGACAAGTTACCCTACGTGTCTGTGCTATAACAATTATGGATGCTTTGGCGCTTGAAGCTAATACTATCTGGAGCGCCAGGCATTGACGGTAACCCAGAGGTTAGCGCGTAGAAGCCGCTTAGGGTGAAGAGTAAATCACCAGAGCTTTGCGAGGTTGAGACGCGGTGAAGGAAGAAAAAATAACCAATCGGATGCGACGCGCGTCACGCGCGAGCGCGACCAGCCACGCTATTGGTGTTTCTTTTTCCTCGCTCGCCGCCTCGCTACCTCGCACAACTCTGGTTGATTGATACTCACCCTAATAGGCCGACAGGGTGGCGGATGAGTACGAATGCATTTCCGTATCTTCGCCTCAGGGCGATGCGGCATCATATGGGAAGTTTTATGACACGGCTATATCTTGGACCTCATTAATCTCCACGCGAGTCCCACAAACCGAAACCAAACAAAAACCTAGAATGAGTCCACAACACAAACGAACAGCTACCAGTTCAGATAACGTGTGAACTGCAGATTAGTTACCGTACCTACAGAATCTAAATGTTACGAGTTACGAGTAATTTAGGTTAGAAATGCATTGTATGTATAATAGACACAATAGAGAAGGTCTTAAGCCCGCTAGTTTTGCCGACCATTGCAGTCGAGACGAGGGAACATGTTCGCTTCGAACCGTGACTTTTGTGCGGGTTGGGCCATGTTCGATCATCGCATAGTATCGTATTACTGTACATAATACGATGCGACGGGGGCAATCTGTTGCTCGCTTCCGCAGGATTTACCTACCATAACCCTGCACGTGTCCCCTGGGTGGTGCTAAATAAGCGACAACACTTTGCTAGCGCTCCTATAAATATATCACATGGATATTTGCCTATTGTACAGATCGCCATACATTTAAATAAAAAAAACTTTACATACAGCTACCCCCCAAATACTAACTTCTATGCAGAGAGTCACTTTTCCCTGAAACTGATGGTACTTAAATATGACAATCAATTTTATGCAACATAATTACTGAACCTAAAGGTACCTTTTATGGGATTTTTACTAAACTACAGATTTATATCTGCGGCCTAGATTTTAATTTTGTACCTCAATTTTGATACTAACTATTGTATGTACTATTGGATGTACATATGATGTTTTTCTGGTTTACACTCCTAGTCAATGGAATGATGTTGATATTGACTTATTGTGAAAGTAATAGTGAGAGCTGAGAATAAGTGCTTAAACCATAGATATATTATATATATATTACTTCCTAAAGATAGGCCCAACGCGCACGAGTAATTCGTCCAATGCGGTGGCCCGCGACTGGCAACTGCGGGCCACCGCGCCTTAGTCTGTGTGAGGACGCCGTACAGTTCAGCTGTCACAGTGTGTCAGAGCCGACTGTCTCAAAATGCCCAGTTGCGCTGCAAAAAGCCTGCAAAAATTATGATACAAAAGTGAAAAAAAAAACATGGGATATCGTATCATCGATAAGTAGATATCGTCCGTTTCTTTTTTATCGCTTAGTAATACACTTTCAAAATAATTATTTTGTTACCTAGCGCCATTACGATTTGTTAGTTCGGAAATCAGAAGTAACCTTGTAATCAGAAGTAACCGATTTATCGTAGTCGGTTAGAGCTATTAAGAATAATACTCAACAATTATAGTGCTAGAAATAATAATTTGGCCTAAGCTAAGGTACGTTTTTAGAAGTATATTCTCTCATGCTGTATTTGATTAATTTGTATATACATATAACAAAGGAGTTTTTGAATTCCATTGCAATAATATATATAAATAACTATACGCTCATAAGCGAAGGGCTTATGAGCGTAGTTATCTTATTTACTCAGTGGCGCGTTCCACAAAAATATATATATAATATACAGGGTGGAATTTCATAAACTGTACATAATAAAAGGAGAAAAATTTCAGCCAATTTCATCGGTGAAACGGTGTTTTTTTTTTTTTTCTAGTCATTAGTTTTTTTTTTACAGAATTTTGAAAATTTTTGTATAAACTCGGGTAATACACCTAATTCAGACGGTATAACTTTTGATCCAATGGTCCTAAAATGAAAATAAAAAATGCAGAGTATTACCAAGGGACAGGTTAATAATTCTTAATAACAATAGAAAACCAACTAGAAGAGAAAATCCGCAAAAAAAATTATTGTTTTTGAAAAATGGCTACAAAAATTACGAATTTTAAAAGAAAAACACAATTTTCTGAAAAAAACGCAGATTTAGTAACCATTTTTTTTGCTTAGTATTAAACCTCACTTAATGCCGATTCTAAAACCGTTTTTAAACTGTCTCAGACTTTGAAAAATACCACGCAAATGGGTACGTAAATCAAACCATAATTTTATTAATTTTAATCCTCTTAAAATCCTTAATGACCGTTTGTTCACAGGTAGTTGAAGGGTGTTATTGGGTTTTAGTTGGAAATAACAAATTACGTACTTAGTATTAATCCTCACTTAATGCCGATTCTAAAACCGTTTTTAAACTGTCTCAGACTTTGAAAAATACCACGCTAATGGGTACGTAAATCAAACCATAATTTTATTAATTTTAATCCTCTTAAAATCCTTAATGACCGCTTGTTCCCAGGTAGTTGAAGGGTGTTTTTGGGTTGAAGGTGGAGATAACATGAGGGGTATAAAGGCATTGGGCAATAGGTCAACTATTCAGTCGCTCGCAAATCGCAATTGCTTGTCTTTGCTCGCCACTTCTTTGATTACTCCAGTACTTGTTCAGTTTGAATCATCATGCCCCGCTTACGAGAGTTTTCGCCGTTACAAATAGCCAACATGCACTATTATTATGGATTGTGCCATGGATCTGCAAGAGCTGCGTGTATCGCCTATTTGGAGCAGTATCCTAATGACGTTCCAAGACCTGCTGCTCGCCACTTTCAAGAAGTTCATCGCCGGTTGTGCAATATTGGCCTGGGATACGGTGACCGAGATCGCCGAGAGCCAGGAAACATAATTGTTGTTGCCATAGAAGAAGCAGTTCTCAGAGACTTGTACGCGGACCCAACCACGAGTCTAAGACGCTTGGCATTGAGGCACGGAATCTCAAAATTCTCTGTCTGGAAAATTTTGAAGAAGGAAGGACTGCATCCATTTCATTATCAACGGGTACAAAATTTGCAAATTGGCGATGCCCGCGTTAGGTGTGTTATGTCGACTTGGATACTTGGCAATATCAGAAGGGATCCGGAATTTACTAGAAGAATTTTATGGATGGACGAAGCAAGATTTACTCATACGGGAATAACTAACTTCAGAAATTTACACACATGGGCTCACGATAATCCAAACCTAGTAAGACCATCTAATTTTCAAGACCAATTCTCCATAAACGTTTGGGCAGCGGTACTCGACGATCAATTGATTGGACCAGTCTTCTTACCGAATACTTTGAACGCCGACAGATTTTTACTGTTACTGAGAGACGAGCTCCCAGAGCTTTTGGAAGATGTGATGTTAGATGTGAGACAACGCCTGTTTCTCCAAATTGATGGATGCCCAGCTCATTGGGCATTAAGAGTTCGACATTTTTTAAATGAGCAATATCCCAATAGGTGGATCGGCCGAGACGGCCCCGTTGGATGGCCTGCAAGATCGCCTGATATGACGCCGTTGGATTATTTTCTTTGGGGTGATATGAAGCAACGGGTATATCACAGAATCGTCAATACCGAAGCAGAATTGCACGACAGAATTTTAAATGCAGCACAAGAAATAAAAAATAATCCGGGAATGATTCGACGGGCTACGCAACAAATTCAAGCTCGGGCCACATTGTGCCTTCAAGAAAGAGGAGGTCATTTTGAACAATTAATACCATACAGGGAACGCCCTTTGCAACACTAGAATAAGTTTTTTCTTTAATAAAGGTTTATCAATCGAATTTATGACTTTTAATTGAAATACATGATTTTATTTACGCAATTTTTAGGACTACTTTTCTTCCTATTGTTTTCTCTACCTAAAACCCGATAACACCCTTCAACTACCTGGGAACAAGCGGTCATTAAGGATTTTAAGAGGATTAAAATTAATAAAATTATGGTTTGATTTACGTACCCATTAGCGTGGTATTTTTCAAAGTCTGAGACAGTTTAAAAACGGTTTTAGAATCGGCATTAAGTGAGGATTAATACTAAGTACGTAATTTGTTATCTCCACCTAAAACCCGATAACACCCTTCAACTACCTGTGAACAAACGGTCATTAAGGATTTTAAGAGGATTAAAATTAGTAAAATTATGGTTTGATTTACGTACCCATTTGCGTGGTATTTTTCAAAGTCTGAGACAGTTTAAAAACGGTTTTAGAATCGGCATTAAGTGAGGATTAATACTAAGTACGTAATTTGTTATTTCCACCTAAAACCCAATAACACCCTTCAACTACCTGTGAACAAACGGTCATTAAGGATTTTAAGAGGATTAAAATTAATAAAATTATGGTTTGATTTACGTACCCATTTGCGTGGTATTTTTCAAAGTCTGAGACAGTTTAAAAACGGTTTTAGAATCGGCATTAAGTGAGGTTTAATACTAAGCAAAAAAAATGGTAACTAAATCTGCGTTTTTTTCAGAAAATTGTGTTTTTCTTTTAAAATTCGTAATTTTTGTAGCCATTTTTCAAAGACAATATTTTTTTTTGCGGATTTTCTCTTCTAGTTGGTTTTCTATTGTTATTAAGAATTATTAACCTGTCCCTTGGTAATACTCTGCATTTTTTATTTTCATTTTAGGACCATTGGATCAAAAGTTATACCGTCTGAATTAGGTGTATTACCCGAGTTTTTACAAAAATTATCAAAATTCTGTAAAAAAAAAACTAATGACTAGAAAAAAAAAAAAAACACCGTTTCACCGATGAAATTGGCTGAAATTTTTCTCCTTTTATTATGTACAGTTTATGAAATTCCACCCTGTATATATTTTTTTTTTATGCAAGTATATTTCTCACAGCGTATCTTCTACTACTTTTGGCAAGTAGATGCATAAGAATAATGTACAGAAGAAAGTCGTTTGAAAACAGAATAAGCAATAAATGTGTGATTTATAGTTGATAGTATTTATTTGAACACTATTTGGCTCTTATTCTATCATTTGTGATGTAATTATTGTGAGCTTTTGTGGCCTAAGTCACAAAATTAAGCCCGTGATTTCGTCCGTGTGATTTTCTATCATTTGGAGACAGTAGTGTTTTTGTGTATTCAAATCTTACATTTGTTACGGAAAAATCCTCTAGCGCATCCCTGACAAAATTTCGTGACGAACCGTTCACTAATTGGGCCGTAAAAGTAAATAAATTTATACACTCACTTTCAGATTTATAAATATTTATTTTCACATCACCTATTCGGATAAGGGCTTTTTCTTCCCTGCTAGGAGGGATCAAAGTGGCACTTTTCTGTTCCAGGACATATTGTTGCCAGAGTAAAAAAATATATCCCAACGAATACATGAAATTAGTATACACATAATCGATTACTTATTTTTTATAATCGATTACTTGCATATATTTTTTGTCTTATAAAATATTACGAAACGTATTAAAATACCACAATATTGGAATGCAGCAGCATGTTTTTACATATGAGGCTATAAATAAATAAACTTTTAGTAAGTGTAAATACATGTGTTTTATTACTGACATATTTCATTATCCTCATAAGTGATGTGAAAAGCAGTATGAGTCACACGGAAGCAAAATTATTTCCATCTTGGGCGTGAACACTTGAATCCCTCACTACGCTCAGGATTCCACGTTAGAATCCCTCACTACGTTCGGGATTCTATTCTGGAATCCTTCGCTTCATTCGGGATTCAATCTACGCCCTCGCCGTAAATATGGCATTTTGCTCCCTTGTGACACAATCTACTATTATTACATAGGTACCACTATCTCTATGTAAACATCAGTGCATCAACTACTGCCAGCCACATTAGTATTGAGAAAAGTCCCCCTTACAAGGTTACTCCGGCCCCCAAACGAATAGTCCGCGCGGTCCGCCACGTGGTACGCAGTCCGTACAACAGATGGCGCCACTCTTTTCCATAAGGGACAGATGTCAAGCGAATTGTTCTGACAGGCGTATCTTTACTTTCGGTCTTTCGTCGGGGATGCGGTCAGCGGTGGACGCCTTGCTTCTCAAGCGGAGCTTCTGACGCTGATTGATTGCATTATTGACGACTGACCAAACTACCGAACAACGTCGCTTTATAAGCAAACTTGACATTGGCGAAATCATCTTAACTTAGATGGCAGCCATTTTTTAAAAATTGAATTGAAATCTTTACTTTCGATATCATTGGCTTAAACTGATATTACTTCTGCTAAAGGTAAAATGAACTTCGGTAGAAATAGTGAATCCTGTGCGACCTCATTTAGGTAATAATAGTTTAGAACTTTTGTATTTTTTTATTAACTTTTAATTAGGTCGTCGTCTTTCTACGGCAAAATTATTTATTATTGTCTCTACTCATTTAATATTTTTTATTCCTTTGTGATTTTATAAAATATCAATTAATTTGCTAATTTGGTTCCATTTGCGGAGACATAGGACATACCTTCGGGCATATATTATTAGAGGTCATGTCATAACATTAATTATTTTTTTCGCTATATTTTGGCAAGAATTCAATTGAAGTTAATTTTATCAATCAGAACAGCTATACTTATAATACAAACGTTAGGTTAGATTTTGTAATTTCCACAGTACTTTCAAGAAGTGCATACGATGAAGTCGTATATTTGTTTTGTGTTACCCACATAATATTTATCGCCCTATTTATTTACACACTGAGTGTACAGAAGAGGTCTTACCTAAAACCTACTTCTTGGTGCAATCGATCTCCGTATTAGATGTCTCTGCTATTTAAACGTTTTACCTATTTATTTACTTAGTCTTATTTGCGTACTCTTTAGTACAGTGTTTGAAATAAAACCTATCTTTGTATATTTTTTAGTTTATGTTATCTATATTTGTTGAGTAAAGTTTAGGGATGTAAGTGCTGTAGTGGATACTTTCTTATACACTAGGGCCTGATGAAAGCCGATCAGTTAGTTGGTCATAGTTGCCGTGTTCCTTTGTACTGTCGATTACGAATTTAATAAATAATCTCCCGTTTTGGCCGACTACGGCAGAGCCAAAAGGAAAGGATATAATTGTGGCAGTCTATGTAGGTATGTATTTGTGTTCCACCGTAGCGTTTACGGGACTGAACTGATTTTGATTAATGGGCTAGGTATTTATCGATACGAAATTAGGCTCCGGGTGGCATCTAGGCTGCTTATTGTTTAAAAAAACATTTTTTTTTCGTTAGTTTTCCGTAGCCGGGTTACAGTTTATTGAACTTTGCTGGTTCATTCTTCTTCTATTAAATAAGCTATTTTCTTACACCTTTGTGAGATGTGTGTGTCATAATAGTTACTGTTTTAAATGGGTTTATGATTTCTTTATTAACTTTTGAACTAAGTATTTCATTATTTACTCAGTTTTAAATTGTATAATTACTTACTTGTAAATAAATTACATTCGGCCACAATATGAACGACAGACGAGAGGAGACATTGAGTACATACATTTTTGATGGATAAAACAATACTATAGCCAATACGTCTAGCGTCGTAGTAGAAAAATGTGAATAGCGCACCTGTTGCCTGTAGCGTTGCTGAAAAGGGGATTGTACCAAAATACACATTTCGGTGAATCCAGTTTAAAGATATCTTTTGAGAGGTTAATAAGTAAGATATAGAGAAATCTGTTAGAAGATAGAGCTCACTCAGTTGTTTAGTGACAATAGCAGCAAGAAGTCAACCTAAGCACGTTTCCACTCATGCCAAAATTTACCTATTATTCCATAGGGCCGGTTATACCACTGTAAAAATAATCTCGCACTATCTCTCGCACATTACGTAGAAACAAATTTGAATATCGATATTAATACTTACATCTGATGCATCTCTATAATCCCTGGTGATAAGATATTTTTGCTTGTGGAATTAGCACAACTGACCGCACGATTCCTTGAATTGCCCCTTCCTTTTTATAATTAGAGCTTTCCGTGACATTTGACGGGCGACCGGTTGTGCTAAATGTGATTAAAATATTCCCTTATAGTAAAAGTACCATTTATTTTAATTATTCATCGAGACCGTCACATTGAACTCTTATACAATGTGCCACAGTACTAATCTTATCCAATATTTTCAATAGGTTATTTGGTTTTTTATAATTGTCTAGGTAGACCATTTAGGTTCTGATGACCAATAATTCGCGACAATCGTGCCTAACGCCTCTGTAGTAACAATCACAACGTGTTTAGTTGCGTATTTAGGATTTATTAACTAGATTTGGTTGATTCCTTTGTGTTTGATGCTTTGAGCCTTGGCAATGTGATAGCAGTTCTTGCAACTATGATTTCGTGTATCTTACTTGAAAGTTGCGTGTGGGATTGCAATGTTTTAGTTTTACTTGTTTACCATCGATCTGAGGTAATTGTGAGATATGCTATAACTACATAACTTGAAGATTTATCAATAAGGGAGATAAGGGAGGTGAAAATCTCAAAACGATATTTTTATTGCCCAGTTTATCTAAAAATAAAGGAAAAGGTTATTTAATAATTTGCTGAACGCAGACTAAGGCTTTTTCATCAAGGTGACCATGTTGAAGTACTGGATCCACAACGCAGCAGAAGGTCCATTATTCTTGATACGCCTCACCTTATTCTTGAATTTATTCAAAATGGATGACAAAGAAGAATACGTTATCACTGGCAACACACACTGGTCAAAGATTCTCGTCTTGAGACACTGCGGAATATTGGACGAAAAGATATGCCGTAGCCTCCCGAATGCTGCCCAGCCGAGTCAGATTCGACGATTGACCTCTTTCTCAAAGTTGGACCTACCTACCTAACTGGACAGTCTGTCCTAGGTATATATTTAATATATAATCGTCTACAACTTGAGCGTAAAGTGTCCGATTGAAATGGGAGTTGGTACTACATGGAGGTTTGGCATGATCTTTTGTCTTATCCATGTTCATCCTTAGACCAACTCGCTCGGAGGCTTTACTGAGGTCATCGAGCATCGTACTTGTCTTCCATGGTCTCAGCCAAGAGACTATATTATCATCAGCAAACCGAAGGTGAGTGATGTACTTGCCGTTGATGTTGATGCCTAGCCTTCTCCAAACCAGAGTCTTGAAAACGTCCTCCAGTGCAGCGGTGAACAGTTTTGGGGAAATAACATCCCCTTGCCTGTAGCGGAATAGGCTTCGAACTCCGATCCTGGAGTCGACCTGACATAGGGGCGATCTCGAATAAACACTTCAGTATTTCGATATAGCGGCAGTCTACTTGGCAGCGTTGGAGAGACTGTAGTACAGCCCAGGTTTCGATCGAATCGAAGGCTTTGTCGTAGTCCACGAACGCTATGCAGAGAGGCAGGTTATACTCTTCAGTCTGCTGTGTATCCTGGCGGAGCGTATAGATATGGTCTACGGTACTAAAACCTCTTCGGAAACCGGCTTGTTCGGGAGGCTGGAAGTCATCAAGCCTACGTGCGAGACTATTCGTAATGACCCTTGAAAACAGCTTATAGACATGGCTGAGAAGTGAGATGGGTCGGTAATTCTTCAGCAGGGTGTTTTCACCCTTTTTGAAGTACAGCACCATTTCACCTCTGTTCCACGCCTTTGGCGTTCTCCCTTCCAGTAGGACGGTGTCGAACAACTTCTGAAGGGCCGTAAGGATCGGTTTTCCACCCGCCTTCAAGAGTTCGGCTGTAATTCCGTCTTCACCGGGTGCCTTGCTGTTCTTAAGCTGTTTCAGAGCCATTCTAATCTCGTACAGGCTGATGCCCGGGATGTCGTCGGTGTAGTGTCGGGTAAGTCTAGCTCTAGGTTATTCCGCCGGACCAACTTCGAATCGCTAAACTTAAGTGGCAATGGGCGGAGCTCATTGCACGTAGAAGCGATGGCCGTTGGGGCGGAAAGTTTCTCGAGTGGTGACCACGTACCGGAAGGCACAGCGTGGGTAGCCCCCCACAAGGTGAACTGATGACCTGGTAAAGGTCGCGAGAGTCCGCTGGATGCGGGTGGCGCTGGACCGGTCATTGTGGCACTCTTTGGGGGAGGCCTATGTCCAGCAGTGAACGTCTTTCGGCTGATATGATGATGATGATGATGGAATAATAAACATTAATTTTTAAGGCAATAATACCTTTTTTTCAGTTTGTATCTCGTTTATATCCCTTGCATTTCCTTTTGTATTTGTCATAAAAACACAATTAATATATTATTTTGTATGAAAATTATTAAGTTTCATTACGTTCTAAGATTTTTTTTTCCTACGACGCTTGGTTTTTGAAATATTTAAGAAAAACTAAAATATGGGACATATCCCCCCCACCTCGCCTAAAGCAACAGGCCCTTGGCTGGGGACTTTTAGTATGTTATACCTGGGGTTCAACCGTATTATAAAAAATATGAATCCAGACTACACGATTTTTTGCATTTATTTGCCAATTTCGGATCTTCGTTGAACGTACTAATAAATTCAACAGATTCTCGCCTCGGTCGTGGTGAGGACCGTGTCTATTTTTGTTAAGTGGTTTACTTGCAGTACATTTATTCTTTCACTGATTCTAACAAAGACTTAGTTAAAAAAAAAACATATTACAAGAATACCCTGTAGTTATATTACATGGGTTTTCATAGGTGGTAAAAAGCCTTTTCCCAATACTTTAAAAATACACTATATTTCGTGGTCTGCACGCCTATCACAAGACGGATCGCGAGCTCTATCGATTTTTCTCGCACTATCCGTGTCTCTCTTATTAGAAAACTTAGAAAGAGAGGTATAGTGCGGGAAAAATCGAGAGAGCTCGCGCGCCCTCTTGTGTTAGCCGTGCCGTTTTCCTCTGTGCAATAACAGCGACACTGGTATTTATATTTGTTAAAATAATATTGATAAACACATATACAGGGTGGAATCTTGTACGTGATCCAAAATAGCAAAATGTGAATCTATCCATGATTCTGAGCAACTTTTATTATGGGACCAACTTTGTGTTATGCCAAAAAAAACACACCTGTTCATACATTCTTGTCTGTCTAAAATGAGCAGAGTTAATGAAATAGTTGGATTTTTTTGGCATAACACAAAGTTGGTCCCATAATAAAAGTTGCTCAGAATCATGGATAGATTCACATTTTGCTATTTTGGATCACGTACAAGATTCCACCATGTATATTATATATATGTATATGTTTAACAAATCTGTTTGTGACATAATATCATTTCCAGAAAACGTAAAAATATTTTTTTTAACTGATACATTTTCACTCGACGCTTCATGTGTGTTGACAGTTCATGTGTAAGCTTTTCGTCTTGTTAACCATCCAAACGATTTTGGAACTGCATGAAAAAAAAATATTCTCTTGGTTCCATGTTGAATGATTTTGACTTTATTTTTATAATTTACTTAACACTTAATTTTTCTTCAGACAAGCCTAATCCCTACAGGGTTTAGTTTCCCGTCTGGGTTGGAAGGCCATCGTATAGCCCGACGCCAATTCACGGGATTTCATTGGGACAACACAAACTTCAGGAGACTGATAATCGCAAAGAACCCAATACAGCTGAGCCCACATGAAAATTATTATTATTTTGGTATGTTTAATTAACGCTGGCAACCCCTTCCCACCACCCGATCGATTTAATTTTTTTTTTGATGCACAGGGAGTACAGAGCAACTGTTTGAAAAAAAATTAAAGTAGCTGAGCCCAATTTTTTTTCTGGTATGGGATACTATATTGCTTAAAGCCGTTGTTGTTAATATAATAAGCTACAAAAAACATTAGACAACTAAGGGATTCAGATCGAAGGTCATTGGTGTATGGGAGCCCCTTAAGCGAGTTAGCTGACAGATTTGACTGCTTTGTATTAAAATTCTGGGTGGGACAAATTCCAGGAGTAGCCATGAATTATAATTATAAGGCATTCTTGTATTGTCTTCTTTAGTCATTTAAATCTCCAGTTTCTAACATTATTCTATTAAGTAAACCTCAATATAGTACATTGTTTAACGAGGGGCGGAAGTGGAATATTGCGAACAAGAGTCTATCAGAAGCCCGACGCCGAAGGCGGAGGGCTTTTGATGACTCGCGTTTGCAATATTCTTACGCCCGTGTTATACACAATGTTTTTCATCACATTTGCGAGGAAACAAATACATTTTAGATGAAATTAATACAAATCGTAATAAAAACTTCAACATGTCAGTCGTCCATTTTGTTGAATTTGACGTGAGGCGCGTATGGCAAAGACCCTTCGGTATAAAGCCACGATTTGAAAACACTTAAAAACATTTTACATAGACACTAAATAACTACATATTAAATCTGTAAATAATTCAGTTAAACATGTTTAAGTAGTTTTTTAAGTTTACATTTATTTATAAATACGTTTTCAGACATCGTATTTGATATAAAACCTCTTTGCTCTGTAACTGCCCCATGAGTGACAGATACAATTTAAGAAAAAAACCATTACGCCCGTGGGCGTAACACAGGCTATTACAGCTCTGTATGTCTGCGCATTATGAAGCCCTTTTCGAGCAAGTGTGATGAAAAATAAATTACTAGCACACTATGGGTGTAATAAGTCCGAAATAAAGATTTTGTTATTATTATTAAAACAAAAAACAAACCCGCTAAAACAGTATTCATTAGACCAGACGTGTAAAAATTTGGTATGTTTACTTTATTGATGTTTTAATGTTTCTTTAATTTCTTTTATTCTAGTTTGAAATGAATACACACATTTATATAAGAATTAATCGCCTATGTTGGTTTATACTTGTAAAAATATACCTACATGCGCAGAGTTACATACATAGTCAAAATACCAGTCCAAGATCTGTTTAATACTTTGCTTAGGAACTAATTACCCATACCAAGTATTCTGAGGAAGGGTTTGTGTTCCATTTATTCGCAGAAAGTCAAAGTCATTTATTTATATGCAGAAAATATTGTAGGTATACACATATACACTAGCGGCCGTATTCATAAACGTCCTACAAGCCTGTTTTAACTAAAATGGCGTTAAAATTCGTTTGTCCTTATCTGTCACTTTGACATTTGTGTTCGTAAGAAAGGGACAAAGCACATTTTATTTAGCAGAGGCATTTTAAGTTTTATGAATAAGGGGGTAAGTATCTATACGTGCTCAACACCGCATCCTATGTCTGCTACTATACATACCTCTCCAACGGTGTACGGTATTCCGTGAACTGTAGGAAACAGATATGTTTGAAATTTTTAAATTAGGCACTCTTTTAAGATTTTTATATTTAAGTATTTTTCATATTTGCGGAAGAGAATTTACAATTATAACAATTACATACAACATATTATATATAATTTGCGATTAATATAAAATGTAGCGTGATGCTTGAAAGGGCTCGTCCAGAAATCATGTGATCATATTTGGCCTACTTTTGACCCCCCGTCGCGCTTTGGTGATATTTGGTGATTATATTATAATATAACGCTACCCTTCCTCATTCAAGATCACATGTGTCTTTGGGACTAAGTATAAATTAAGTTAATCAATTAAAAAAACAGCAATTTCTTAATATAAATTGGTTTTAATTTAAGCCATGTCACGCTACGTCATGTCCTCAGTCCACGGGTTTTCGCAAATGTTTTGGATGGTGATGATGGGACAGACGTCGGAGGGTGTTGAGGTCGTGTTGAGTTCACTATCACCAGCTTCAACATCTTCTTCGTTTTGCCACTCTGCGCCATCGTTTTCTATCATTATGCAGAGAAGAGAGAGAGAGAGTTCTCTGGTGTCCCTTGCCATACGCCGGGTTATTATACGTCCGGGACGAACAATTTCTGACCTGACGTTCTTTGCTTCTTTGTGAAGTATTTTATGCATCTGAACGTTTTTTTTGGAGCAGTAATATAGGCCGCAGGTCTGGCACGTCCTTCCAACGAGTTGCTGTTCAATTTTCAGGCTTGGTACATACAACGAATAATTATTATTTGGATAAACACGCTCAGAGCGGATTATTTTGATATAAGAATGAGTATACCTACTTTAGTTATTTTTTGACTTTCCTGCTTTGTAAAAAAATACACGTGATGTCGTCGCGGACCCCTCCTCCCCCATCGTGATCATTTGTGATATTTTATTCACGATCACATGGTTTCTGGACGAGCTCCAATCCATGAAATCTCCCGTGAGGCGTCTTGTTGTAATTTACTATTACTAAAGATATGAATTCTAGGTAATTTTTGTATGTCATACCTACTCGTTAAAAAACTGTTGTCTCTTTAAATTATGAATTACTTGAAATTTTCCTAATAGGTGTTTCATAATTAAAAACTGATTACCTGCACTACAATCCTAGGTAGTGTTGCATCTAAATAACCTACATAGGTATGTAGATATGAAACTTAACGAACTGAATATGGCGTAGGTACACTAAAATGATGTCACCAGCTACGAGTATTATCTCATTGATAAGTCGGACTTCTCATACAATACGTACATAATTAACGAACCGAACAATGGAATGCGACACGCGACACCCCATCTTGGTACTAACTGCCTCAATATTTTCATTTGAGGGAAGGAGAGGTTGAATGAAACGTACCCGATTGGTGCAATGTTGTATTGATAAATTTGCGAAAGCAGAAAATATGCGGTGTGCAAATTAGCAAATAGAAATTATTTTGTTTGTAATGAAAACATGAAATAATTTGTCATTTTTTATTATAACAACACCGGAATTTCATTTGGTCAGGTTCGTCGTTGTGGATAAACTAATAATTTCGTTATAACAAACACCTTTGTAGTTGCAGTACGCGGCACTAAGGGCGACTACTGCGGGGCTAGCACCAAAGACTCGGCGACCCGGCGCGAGACGAGAAAATCTACACAACTCTGTATAAATATTTTGCAAACAGTGCTTGTGAAACAGGAAACATAGTGCGCAACGCGACTTGGCAGCAAGCTTGTACTAGCCCTACTGCTACTGTGTTTTCCATCTTGGTAAAAGACCTGAATTGACAGAAACAAATTGGGGTAGGTAGAGATCAAGAACGCAGATGCAATGACACAACTCTTAGGTACTTCATTCATTTTCATATTTGTAATTACCTAATTGTATTAATCTACCTACCTAATTATATTTTGTGCCAACAAATTATTGCGATGAAGTCGATTATAAATATTATAATACCTACTGTTTTATGTGTATTTTTTTCTGTTATACCTACACACACAATGAAAGTGGACAGTAATCGACTAAGATGTAACTCTGATTTATAGATAAAAAATACGGGCCGTGACGTGTATATAATTCAATCCCAGATACACACATAATATTTAATCATTTCCGCATAAATCTAAACTCATGCGATAGTAACTCATAATTCGAGTTTCATCAATGCCAATTGCCAAATATAGCAAGACAAATAAAGCAATCCAAAATTCCAAACTACACATCGCGCGAGTTCAATTTCAGGCAGTCAATTATGTATTGGAAATAAGAGAGCCTTCTTAGTCTGTTGTATTTTAAGGTGTAATAGTGCAGTTTGTCGAGTCAGGCGTTTGTTTGGTGGGTAACAAGCACTGGTCAGTGCGTTGTGGAATGTCTCATATGAACACTCGAGGATTCAGTGTCGCGTGCTGAGCTCCTGTCTCCTAAAACATCTCAAAATGCGGGGTCACACCTCATATGCGGGCATCCAAATTGTCATTTTTGCGTATGTTGAATAATGCGAAGTTTTAATTAATTTATAGCATTTATTAAACAGATTTCACATAAAGGTAACATACAAAATTTAATTCATAAATATATTATTAAATATGGATAGGCACTAAAAATTATTAATTGATAGAAAATACTGCCACGCCTAATAACTTAATTACAATTAGGTGAAACATACAACACAATTTAATTTTAAACAATATCGTGCACTTAAAACAAACTAAGTTAAAGATCACTGTAACGTTAAACTATAAAATCTCATTCAATTCGGATTTGTACTTGCAGAAAATAGGTCATCAACATCGGCAGTGTATGTCAAAACATAGAAACTGGCAAGGCAAGTAATGCGTGCGTACTTTTGTTTGAGGGCGTCGCGCCTTATAGCGGCGGATTGCACTGTTATGTTTCTTTGTGAGACAAGTTGACAGCGGCGCGAGGCGCGTGGCGGGACAACCACGAGTAACTTTGTGTTTCCGAAACGGACGACCCCCACGCGGCGAGATGCCGACCCCAACGACCGACGAACGTGCTCCCCACGACCCGCGACCCGCGACCCGCGAGCCCGGCCCGGCGGCGCTCGCCGCCCGCCCGACCATAACCGGCGACGCGGACACAGACAAAGTTAGTCGTAGCTGTTAGAAACGCCGCTAATCACATCGCAGCTTGCGTGCAGCTTTGTTAGATGTGACACGTATTAAGTATTCGATAAAAGCCACAATATTAACGAACTGGATACAAAAACATTGATTCATGCTTAAGGATAAAGCTGAAGCGGGAACTTGCGTCTAACAGCAAATATTATGTATCCCATTCTAATTATTTACAAAGGTTGACGAAATGGTATTACTTGTTACTTTGCATATTAGACTGCAAGCTCCAGTTTCGACGACCACCCGATAAATTTCACATTAAAGTGGTCCACGTAAAGATACAAACACTGAGATCATCTTGGTATAAATTTCACAGGTCAGATCCCAACACAAAAAGCATAAAGTATCTTTCCGATTCTTAATGTTAATAAGGCCAAATAAATCATTAATTTTTAGCTCAGGCTTAAAATTATTATCAAAGAGTATTGGGTGAAAAATACATTTGGACGGTTCGCCCGAAGACGCCTCACGGGTATTTACGTAATATGTTTCTAATATACAATTTGAACGACAATAGGTACATCATTTAGTAAACATCGTAGCGGTAAAAGCAAAACAAAACAGACGTAGAGTGTCACGTGTTCGTGTTAATCACATGTTACGTGTGTCCAAATATGTAAAGGTATCGGCTCCAGGCGCGGCGCGACAGCGTCATCCTCGGCGGCATCCGGCCTGTCTCGGCAATCGTCTACGGCTATTTACACAAAAAGCTAGAATGTACAGCATTGTTAGATGCGGAAATTCGCCCAAATAATACTACTGAGTTAAGTCTTACAACTGAGTCCACTTGCAAATCATGATTGTTAGATTGTGCGCTGGCGGTCTGCGCGGTTCGGCCGCCGCGGCCCGCGGCGGCAGCGCGGGGTCCGAGACCTACTGCCGCGCGGGCCGGACGCGGTCTGTTCGCGTCGTATGTTGTCATGGCACCACGACTGCGATAACGGGGTCGTCTAAGCGGGCAGAAGTTATGCGGTAACCGCTACGATTGTATAAAGCGATACATGATTCTAACGCTTGTCAACTTTAATATTTTGATACCTACAATAGTAGTTTTCACCCGATCTCATTGTGGTATAGTTGGAACAAAGAAACACTACATTAATGGATTAAAAGTGCGCGACGCGAGCTCGCTGCCTGTATCTATGTCTTACTTTTGACGACTAGTTTTGCCGAGGTCTCGACCTGGCCCGCGGAGGTGATCGCCCGGCAAGTGAAGATTCCGGTGTCCTCCTCGTACGTGTTTCCGATCAGGAGTACAGCGTTGTTGCCTTCGTGGATCATCTGGAATGAAAAAAAGACACGAGCTCGTCAAATGAACTCCTAATTCCCAGTTCTTATAGCTTCCTTTGTTTTTGTATCAATGATCTAATTTAAATACAATTCGAAACTAGTTTCCAATTTCTCAATGACTTCGGGAAGTCCTTTAATCTAGTTATTAATCCCGAATAGAGCACCCACCTGAAAATCTGGAGTCTCAGGAATCTTCGCGCCTTCACGTAGCCATTGAATAGTAGGTTTGACCTTGTTTGTAATGACGGTCTTGAACTGCGCCGGCTGTCCCTCATTCACAAAAACGTCTCGTAGAGGAGTCAGCGTGGGCAAGGCATCGGCTTGGTCGGGCTGGGACACCTTCAGCTTGGCAGCTACTGTAACTCGTCCACCAGAATTAAATGCCACGCACTTGTAATCCCCTTCGTCCTCAGGGAAAGCCTCAGATATACGGAGAGTATGCTCATCCGCTGCCCTCGACATTTGGAAATACTTCGACGGCTTGATGAGCTTGTCTCCCTTGTACCATTGAATTGTTGGTGTCGGCTTTCCTATGATCTTGCAGCTAAATTCGATAGCTTGACCTTCGGCTACAACTTTGTCTTTCAGTGGCTCGATAACTTCTGGAGGCGCATTTGCGGTTTTAGTTTGAGGTTTAGGCTTATCTTTAGTGACAGGAGCGTTAACGTAGCATTCGGCGTCACACCTTGCTTCGCCGGCAGCGTTGATAGCTACGCATTCGTATTTACCCGAATCTTGAGGGTATGCCTCTAGAATGAGAAGAGTGTACGTTCCGTCTTCTTCTAAAATTTTGTTTCTTATGTCAGGCTGAACTTTCTGTCCATTTTTCAGCCAGTAAACATCGATAGGCTTGGTTCCTGTCACCTTGGTATCAAATCTTACCAGCTGGCCTGAAGTCACGTTGACATTTTGAGCTGTCAACGTGAAGCTGGGTGGGCTAATACCTCCTCTTCCTTGTCTCCTGCGCTCTTCTACCACAAGATTAGCGCTGCATTTAGCAGTTCCGCCTCTGTTTTCTGCGACAGCCGCGAATACAGCCGAATCTTCGATGAATACTCGTCGGATGATAAGTATCGACTTAGTGCTGAACGTATGAATCTGGAAGTCCGCCGAATTCTTGATCGGGTAGTTCTCTCTGTACCATTTGATTGTTGGAAGTGGATCTCCGTCAAACTCGACCTCAAACCTAGCCTGTTCCTGCTCAAATACTCTGCAAGGCTGCATTTTCTTTGTGAATACTGGTGGTTTGCTGGGCTTGACGGAACCTTCAACTACCCTCTCTTGAGTTTGGGCTTTGTGTTCAACCTCAGTGGTCTCAGTGGATGTGATCTTGCGGGTGATTTCTGTATCACCGACAACCTCTTTCTGGACTTGTTTCTGTTTAGCTACGTGCACTTCCTTTCCGTGAACGGTAGATTCAGACGGATCGGGAATCCTGGACTTCTGTACCACTTTCTTCTGTGTAGCTTGCTTTTGTTCGACTACTTCTTCAGTCTGCTCCCTGTAAATTGAACACATACACTTTTACTAATCTGTAAGCCGTATACGAAATAATTCAAATCTTTGGTGTGTTGAAATGTTTAATTGAATTGTTAAGGACAAGTAATTTGTGTGATGAGGCCAAATGGATATTTGTTTCTGAACTTTAGATGTTGCCCGACTTCAAAATAATTTAATATAGGCGGCTAAGTACACCACTAGACAAGATACATTGATAAGTGTTATGACTAACTAACTCCTCATTACCTAAAGATATTGATATTAAAAAACGAATCACAAAAAAAATATTGATATTAACAAACAAAGGCCTGAAAAACGTATTAAAAGTATCACTTACAAAGTGTCTTGATATTGCTGTGCCATTCCTTTAGCAACGGAAGTATTGACGACCTTCTCTCCAGGGATGGCGTACTGGTGTGTCGATTCTCTCAATCTGCTTTCCTTTACGACTTGTTCGTTCTCCAACACCTGAAGCTTGTTGTAGTATTCCTCGCTCTTCTTCTTCTTAACGGATTGTTGCCACTCTGTGTCAGGTTCTTTGAGAACTTTAGGTTTCAACTCAGGTCTATGGTCAATGGTACCCTGGCGTTGTTGTGTTTGCCTCTCTTCGAAAGTTTTCTCTAACTCTGTGTCAGTTCGTTGATATTGTGTTGTTTCATCATACCAAGCTGTATATAATCAAAAATCATATTAGAATTAATTTTGAGACTAGAACAACAAAATTAACCTCAAGACATACCTCTCACAGGTGCCGATGGTAAGCCGGTAGAAGCAGGTGGTTTAGCTGCACTCTTTTTAAGGACAGAGAGGGGAGGGCAAATGGAAGCCAAAGGGTTTTATTTGTGCTTAAGCGGTCTGTAGGTGTGTGCGTGAGTTATGTGTATTAAAGCGGCTGAGTCTATATAGGCTACAATATATTTTTACTCGAAATATATAGAATAGTCATTAAGAAGATCGTAAGCTGAATTCGCATCTTTTTTCCCTACATGAGTTATACTCACGTCGTGGAGCGTTTTTCAAAACTCCTCTGTAGTCATCATGTCTCGGAATAACCTTAAGTTCAGTGTTTGCTACCGCTTCGCCTGCCGAACTTCTGGCGACCACTTCAATCTTGCCGGTGTCGTACTGACGCGTCTTTGGTATATCAAAGTGGTACATTCCATCATAAGTTAGCTTGTATCGTGATCCCTAGAAGAACATAAAATATTATAAGTATGAGTTAAAGTGGCTTACTTCTAAAAAATATTCTGCTATTTTTTTTACTCTCTTACGTTGACAATGGTATTGCCGTTGATGAGCCACATAACCCTTGGCTTCGGGTGTCCAGTAACACGGCAGCAGAATCTTGCCCATTCGCCTTCCTCTACTGTAACAGGTTCTGGACGGCTAACAAACACAGGTGGAGAGCGCGCTTTCTCCGATTCAACAGCTTGCTCGGGTGCCCTAAAACAATGATGAGTTTAATATTTGAACTGTAAATTTATATCCAAACATAACAACATGTCATAATTCAAATATTTCATTCAAGAGAACTTAAGCACTTACACTTGCCACGATGCTTCCATCTCTCTAATCTTCTCAATGCTCTTCATGTGCTTTGGTAGTTGAGAGTCGTAAACGATGCCAGGCTTGCCGGCGGTCTTGATGATAGCCCGGGTCTCGTCCATGCCGTACAAGTTGGTCGCACGACAGACATACTCACCGCTATCTTCAGGGTACACCCACCCGAAGTTCATGGCGACGTAGCCGAAGTCGTAAATAGGAGTGAACCGATTCTCTGCAAAAAGACGATAAATAAGACATTAGTAAATAAAAGTTGGCTGTAGGGCCACGGGCCTTACTTATTTAAAGTATCACTACACTCACTATGCAATAGCGGTTTGCCATTGAAGAACCATTCCACTTTCATGTTAGGATCTCCAACAGGGGCTAACTGGCATTCAAATTTGGTTGTCTCCATCTCAACAAGAGTAGTCTGACTCTGAATCTGTGTCACAAATCGTGGGGGCTGCTTTTTATCAGTGTCGTACAAGTCGTCTTCAGTCAAGAATATCTCAGACGTGTATTTCTTGATTGTAGCTTCCATTTGAGTCAAAGCTTCAGATTTCTTCATGCCGCGAGGTACTTGGTTTTGGAGAATAATATCGGGCAGTTCTGTAATTGAAAAAATGAAGCGTGAGTAAATCATGTTATATTTATCACAATCAAATTATAAATACTCGTAAATTGAAAATGAAACATGTTTATTTCTCTCTTCTTAATGCATACATGACAATAAATAACAATAAATAAATAATAATAAATAAATATTTAGGGACAATCTTACACAAATCGACCTAGTCCCACAGTAAGCTCAGTAAGGCTTGTGTTATGGGTACTAGACGACGATATATATAATAGATATAAATACTTAAATACATAGAAAAACTTCCATGACTCGGAAACAAATATTCATGCTCATCACACAAATATTTGCCCTTACCGGGATTCGAACCCAGGACCTTCAGCTTCGTTACGTCAAGGCTAACCGGTCGTCAAAATATCGTACAGTGAGACAATAATACAATAAGGTTGAGACTACCTAGTAGTAAGTATTATGTAGCTGTGACAGGCAGTCCCGCTCTTCCATAACACTATTAGTTATGTATAAATATACTTAAAATAAAATTATTAAATGAATAAATAAACTTACGCTTGCATGAGACGGTGCCCTTAGTGAAGTCTTCGCCGAAATCATTTACAGCTCGGCACATGTACTCTCCAGAATCTTCAGCGTAAACATATAGAATGTCAAGCGACACGAAACCCATGTCGTACACTGTGCGGTATCTGTGACCACTCGGCAGTAGCTTCCCATTGCGGTACCATTCAATGCGTAGTTTTGGATCTTCTTTAGGTTCGACACGACACTCAAAACGCACGCCCTCAGATTCTTCAACAGTATGACTTTGAATCTGAGTAATGAATTTAGGCGGGGAGCTGACAACTGGCTCGTCTTTAGGAACATCGCTCACGCGCCCCCTTTCGAGCTCTTTGATTTTCTCACCGCTCATTCCCTGGGGTAACTGTGACTCCAAAACAATATCACGTTTGGCGCTGCAAGTAATTCTAGCAGAAGTAGTAGCAGAGCCCCATCTGTTAGTGGCACGGCAAGTATATTCACCAGAATCACGCGCGTAGATGTAATCAATATCTAAAGCAATGAAACCGAAATCATTCAGCATGTGTACACGAGAGCCAGTCGCAAATGGCCTGCCATTGTGGAACCAGTCGATCCTCATTGTCGGGTCACCGACGGGCTCTAAGCGGCAGTCGAAGTGAATCGGTCCACCTTCAGGAATGTCGATGTTATCCTTAATTTCCACAGTGAACCGCGGTGGGTTTGGTTTTTCATCCTCGGTCATAATCTCCTCGCGCTTATGCAAAGTTTCTTCTAGCTTTTGTATACTTTCGGTTCCTGATTTGAAATGAGATGGCAGTTGAGGTTCAAGAATGATGCCTTGTCTGCCCTTCACTTGCAGTTTGCACGAGACCGTGGCCTCACCGTGACGGTTGGTAGCCTTGCAGGTATATAGACCAGCATCTCTCTGATAAACTCCGCCAACTTCCAGTATCACAAAACCGAAGTCGTTGATAGTCTTTACTCTAGATCCGGTCAGTAATGGTTTGCCATTATGGTACCATTCCACTCTCATACTGGAGTCGTTAACTGGTATCAAACGACATTCAAAGTGAGCTGAAGAGTTTTCAGATAAAATGAGATCAGATGGAGTGGTTATAAATTCTGGTGGGTTTCCGCTCTCCACCTCAGGTGACATCGAGTCAACTGTGCCAGTGTATCCTTCCAGCGCTGCAATTTTGTCAATCGTGCCTTCCATGCCCTTAGGTAATTGAGATTCCAAGATAATGTTGCGCTTGCCTTGCACTTTCATAGCAGCCGTGGTTACAGCTTCACCGTAGTTGTTATAAGCTCGGCATAGATATTCACCAGAGTCCTCGGGATAAGTAGGAGCGATTTCAAGGATAACAAATCCAAAATCGCAGAAAGTCCTGAACCTCGAACCTGCCTTCAATGATTTGCCGTTCCAGTACCATTCCACCTAGCAAAATAATAAAACATTGTGTAAGTACATAAAATTGCTTTTAATATGTACATATTTTCATAACTCAGAATGCCTTGTTTTACGGTTATATTATAACTATTTGAATGTATACCGTACTTACTTTAAGGTTAGGATCATCAGTTGGTGTTAGACGAGCCTCAAAATGAGCGTTTTCTCCTTCCCTCAGATTTTCGATATTAGACAAAGGTACTGTAAACACGGGAGCCTTTCCTCTTTCCTCTTGAACGTTGGTATCTTTTCGGCGTATCATCGAATCTTCCAATGTTTGTAATTTTTCTAAGCCACCTTCCATGCCCTAAAAGATAACAAAGATAATATAATAAGGTTAAAAACCATTACAATTGATTTTAAGACGGTTACTTATAACTATCTAAATAACTTACCCGCGGGAGTTGCGAGTCCAAGATCAAATTCTCTTTTGATGTGCATTTGAGCGTAGCCTTGGTTGAATCATGGCCCAGTTTGTTGGTCGCAACACACTCGTATACACCTGAATTTTCTTCGTAGCAGTATAATATATCCAAAATAACGATGCCAAAGTCATGGAATGTTCTATACCTATGTCCGTGGGGTAGTTTCTTGCCGTTGTAGAACCATTCAACTTTAAGGTCTGGGTCATCAACAGGTACCAATCTCGCTTCGAAGTGAGCGCTCTGCCCTTCGACCAATTTAGTTACATCCTGAATTTGTGTGAGGAATTTCGGTGGCTCAGCTGAAGGAGTGGATGGCGCTTGTTGCTGCGCTCCGTGCAAGTTCTCCAACTCCCTTATTTTAGCTAGCGAATCAGGTTGCAAGCTTTCCAAGTAAACTCCACTCCTGCCATAGCAACCTATTGTCGCTTTAGTGAAATCTTCGCCGTATTTGTTATAGGCGCGGCAGACGTATTCACCAGCGTCGTGGTTCTGAGTATACGCAATGTCCATCACGACAAAACCGAAATCAGAAACTGTCTTAATCCTTGTAGAATGGCGCATCGGTTGACCGTTGTGATACCATTCGATCTTCATGTCAGGATCGTCGACGGGTATCACTGTGCATTCAAAGTGAGCTGATTGTCCATCTTTCAATCCTTCAACATTTTGAATGTGAGTCGTGAATCTTGGTTTCTGCCCTTTGCTCTTATCTACGCATTCCAGTTTTACACTGATTTCAGCTTGTCCCCACTTGTTAGTGGCACGACACGAGTACGTGCCAGAGTCAGTAGTCTTGGTGCCTAAAATCTCCAAAACACACATGCCAAAAGCATATACAGTTCTAATACGGTGACTAGCTTCAATTGTTTTGCCATTGTAGAACCACTCAATTACCATAGTTTGGTCACCAGTTGGAATCAAAGATGCTTCGTAGTGAGCAATTTGTCCCTCGCTAATATCTAATATGTCTTGGAATACTGTCGTGAATTCAGGGGCTCTTCCAGCATCGTCGTCGGGCCTCTGGCCAGGTTCACGTCGAAGAGATTCCTCGAGATTTTGAATCTTTTCCAGCCCTTCAGTTCCTTTTGGATGTTGCGTACCTTCGATGAGATTATCCTTACTGGTACAATATACTGTTGATGAAGTAAATGCTTCACCTTTCTTATTGTAAGCCTTGCACGTGTAAATACCACTATCTCTTTCATATACATCTGTCAAGTCTAATGTCACAAACCCAAAATCACTCGTCAGTTTGAACCGTGAGGCTTGTTGTAAGGCCTTACCGTTGAAGTACCATTCGATTTTTAGATTAGGATCATTCTTTGGTTCAACCTGACCCTCAAGGTGAAGTGATTGACCTTCAATTAATTTATGCTCAGCAGTTACAGGGACGACCCATTCGGGTTTCGGATAATCTGCATCAGGTACTGACGATCTTCTCCCCTTAGCTTGTCTGGCCTCTTCGGCTTGTTCTACAGCTTCCAAACCAGATTTACCCTGAGGATGTTGTGTATCTAAGTAAATATGTTTATCTCCAGTGCACCTCAGAGAACCAGATGTGGTAGCGGAACCCTTGCTATTTGTAGCCTTGCAAGTGTAGATTCCAGAATCTTCCTCGTAAGTGTGTGTGATGTCTAAGGATACATAACTGAAGTCGTGGGTTGCTTTGTATCTGGTACCAGAAGGGAGTGGTGTGTTATTGAAGAACCATTCAATCTTTAGTGTGGGATCTCTAGATGGCTCGACATTGCACTCAAAGTGGATATTATCACCCTCTTTACAAATGATATTATTCAGATGAGAAATGAATACTGGAATCTCGTAAGTTGGCTCAGGGGATTCAGGTTTGGCAGATTTGGGTTGCTCTAAAGCACCGATCCTGTCCAACGATTCAGGGTGAAGTGATTCTCCAAGTAGCCAATGTCGGTCTTCAATTTTAATGGATGAAGTAGAGACAGCCTCTCCCATTAGATTAGTTGCTTTGCAGGTATAAATACCTGAGTCGTCAATTCTGACACCATTAATGGATAGTGTTACCAGACCAAAGTCGAATGTGCTCTTAATCCTCGAACCAGTGGTTAAAGACGTTCCATTTTTGAACCACTCTATCCTTAAGTTAGGATCGGTGCGAGGTTCAACCTGCGCTTCGAGGTATACATGTTGACCTTCGACGAGTTTGTCGTAGCTCTTCAAGTGAGTAGTGAAGATCGGCGCTTGTTGAACTCCTGAGTCAATGAACATTTCTGGAACCTTGTTCATCGCAGCTTCTTTCAGTTGAATCTGTTCCCAAGATTCAGGACGCATTGCTTGGTCAACAATAGTAGACTTTGTTTTCACTTTGAGGGATGTTGAAGAGACAGTACTACCAGCTCTGTTAATGGCTTTACACATGTATAAGCCGGCGTCGGCGGCTACAACTGAATTGATGTCCAGTGTTACAAAACCGAAATCGTGCGTCGTACGGAATCTTGATCCTGTGAATAAAAATATATGTCAATTACGAACCAGACATGAAAAACAACAATAAATAAAATTTTAATGTAAACGTCTCTATTATGCACGTAATTTCAAACAGATGGTCACTTACCCATTTTAAGTTCAACTCCGTTGATGTACCACTCGAACCGAAGGCTTGGGTCGCCGACTGGCACCACACGCGCTTCATAGTGAGCGTGTTGTCCTTCCCAGAGTTCCGAAGGTCCAGTGAGAACTTGAGTAAATATCGGTTTTTCAAATTCCCTCTCAGGTTCATCAGTCCTTCTTTGTGAAGGCTCTTCAAGGCGTTGAATCTTCTTCATACCCTCAGGATGCTGAGATTCCATTTGAATAGCTGCCTTGGCTATAAATAATAATAATATTGAGAAACCAGACAACCTTACATATTACATAAGGTCAATAATTTAAGCTTTAATATGAACATCCTCAAACATATCAAGGTTCGGCAACGCCCATGTTACTCCTTTGGAGTTGCATGCGTCTATAGGCTGCGGTGTCCGCTTACCATCAGGCGGGCCGTACGCTTGTTGGTCATCGTCGTAGTATTTAATAAAAAAAAACTATTTGTACTTACTCTTAATTTTCATGGCAGCAGTTGTGACTGCCTCTCCTAATAAGTTTGAGGCTCTGCACATGTAGACGCCCTCGTCTTCGTCACGTACGTGCGTTATAGTCATCGAAACGTAACCAAAATCGTGGGTCTTAGTAATCCTGGAACTATCTTCAATAAGTTTCTCGTTTCTGAACCATTCCACCTTAAGTGTCGGGTCTCCGACCGGGATGAGGCGGCAGTCAAAGTGTGCTGTTTGTCCTTCTTGAATGTTGTCAATATTCTGAAGTGGCTGAGTGAAGACAGGTCTTTGCCTTGTGACCGGTTCTGGAATTTCAGGTCGCTTGAACGGCTCCACAGATTCTAGTTCCCGGATCTTCTCGAGACCCTCGGGACGTTGTGATTCCAATATAATACTGCCTTTTGCGGTTACTGTCATGGATATTGAAGATGTGCACTGTCCAAGAGCGTTAATTGCTTTTACAGAATATTCACCCGCATCTTCTGGCACACAGTGCTGTATATCCAAAGACACATAACCAAAATCAAAAGTGATATGGAACCGAGATGCAGATTGCAGGGCTTTGCCATTGTGATAAAATTCAATACGCAAATTGGGATCATGAATTGGCTCAACCTGGCATTCGAAATGCGCAGTCTGGCCTTCGTATACATGTGTTGTTCCTCTAAGCTCAGTGACGAACCTAGGAGAACTGATCTTGGGTTCTTCGATTTCCATCCTGGTATGATGACCCTGTGCCTCTAATTGTCTGATCTTCTCAAGGCCATTAGGGTGCTGGGTGTCCAGGATGACGCTTCTGTGACCTATAACGATAGTGGAATAAGAATCTGTTAAGTAACCTGTTTAAATCATTTGTAAGTTTATGGACATAAAAGCATACATAATATTATACATATAAACATACCTGCAACCTTCATAGTACAAGTGTTAACCGCTTCACCTAGCTTGTTGATGGCTTTGCACATGTAAGTACCAGAATCTTCAGAATAAGTATAGAGAATATCTAAAGCGACATAACCAAAGTCATGAGTTGTTCTATATCTGTGACCAGCTCTTATCTTTTTGCCATTAAGGAACCACTCGATTTCCAAATCGGGGTCGTTAATGGGTTCAACTCTGCACTCAAAGTGAGCCCGGTCTCCTTCTTTCAGATTTTCAAGACTAGTAAGAGCTGTCAGGAATACCGGTCGCTGACCAGGTTTTTCCTCTTCTACAGTTTTAGGTCTCTCGTACTGCTCAAGTTCCCGTATTTTTTTCAACCTTTGCTCATCCAAGGTATCGAGGTAAAGGCCAGCTTTAGCTAGAAAGAAGAAAGTTTAGTAAGCAGTGTACAGGATAGGTAAAGCTTAAGTGAGAAGATCGTTAAGTAACCGAGTACCTAGTACTTACCATCAACTTTCACGGAGCTCGTAGTGACTGCTTCACCGACGGCGTTGGTGGCCTTGCACATATAGGTGCCTGTGTCTTCTGAATAAGCATAAAGGACATCAAGTGCGACATATCCAAAGTCGTACGTAGTCTTGAACCGGTGTCCCTGTGCGACTGGCCTGCCATTGCAATACCATTCTACACGCATGGTCGGATCGTTGACTGGTGTAAGGGTTGCTTCCAGGTGGACCGGGTGACCCTCGGCCACATGCGTGTTTTTAAGAGGCTTGCCGAACTGAGGCTTCTCCGCCACAAAGCTTTCATCGCGGACTATGCGCCTGTTCCTGGTGTCGTCCTCAAGGTATTGTATCTTCTCCAGTGCGCTTTCGTGTTGTGTATCTCTGATTATTGATTCCTTAGCTGCAAACGAATAATTTAGGTGGTATAACGTTTGTTTTATTGTTATTACAAGACTGATTAATCGTGTAAGTCCCGTTCTTTTTTGAAGTCAACATAAACCTCAAAGAGGATATAATATATATACTTACATTGAACGCTCAACTTTATTGAAGAAGTGGCTTGGCCTAAGTTATTAATGACTTTGCAAGTGTATTCACCAGAATCTTCACCGTATACTTGAAGAATGTCAAGAGCTGCGAAACCAAAATCGTACGCAGTGCGGTAGCGGTGACCACTCTGAAGCACCTTGCCGTTGAAGTACCATTCCACGCGCATGTTCGGGTCAGGGTACGGCTCAATGCGGCACTCATAATGAGCACTTTGGCTCTCAACAAGTTTTGAAGGTCCGTTCAGTTGCGTTACAAATCTGGGAGCCTGGTTGATAGCAATATCAACTTCTTCCCTGCGCTGGTGACGGGACGAGTCTTCCAGTAGTTGAATCTTTTCCAAAGCGCTCTCGTGCTGTGATTCAAGTTGAAGTGATGCCTTGGCTGCAAAAATAATCGTATGTATGGGTACGGTACGGTACGGTGTACGGTAGCCTAGTGGTTCGGGCATGCCGGTGTCAAGCGGCGGTCGTGGGTTCGAATCCCGGCTTGTACCAATGAGTTAACTCATGTACGGAATATTTATCGTTAGCTTTTCGGTGAAGGAAAACATCGTGAGGTCTAATCCCAATAAGATCAGACCTTTTCCCCTCTGGTTTGGAAGGTCAGATGGCAGTCGCTTTCGTAAAACTAGTGCCTATGCTAAATCTTGGGATTAGGTGTCAAAGCGGACCTCGGGCTCGTTTAGGGCACTCCCGGGCCTTACGCTAGGAGGATGATGAATTGATGAGGATGATGATGGGTATTGGGAATCTAGCTTATTATTTTTATGATTTGACTTTTTTTATATAATTTTGTCTAGTTAATTGAAATATAATAAGGGACTCTAATGACATATTGACAGCCAACTAAGTTATCTATTTACATGGAAATAATAATTTATCCGAATCCAACAAAAATAATTCTTAAACAGGTGTAATTCGAATTTGAAACGCAATAAATGTGCCCATTTATTTTCATCCATACCACATTACATGAATGCACAGTCGACGCCAAATATATGTTTACATTATTTCGCCTTATTACAATGGAGTAGGGTGAAAAGGTGTAAACATATCTTTAACATCGCCTGTACTCGCTCTAAAATTATAGTTTGCTATAACGACAACATTGTAAGTAAGTGCAACTAAGTATATTTATAACTAAATACTTACATTGCACAAACAAGGTCGAGGACGTTACAGCCTCTCCCTGCTCGTTTATAGCGCGGCAAGTGTAAGTACCGGAGTCCTCTGGGTTCACGTATTTCATATTAAGTGCGACGTATCCAAAGTCGTGCATTGTCGTCAAGCGGTTTGCTAAAACATATTAATAAGTATGTATAATATATACTCATATCTTAGTATTTAGCATAAGTATCAGGTTTTCAATGTTTGAATAAAAATACTTACAAGCTTCAATAGGGACTCCATTACGCAACCATTCTACTCGAAGTTTAGGATCACCAACAGGAATCAGCCGAGCTTCGAAGTGGGCGGCTTGGTTTTCAGCTACCTTAATATCTTTCATGGGCATCGTGAACACTGGTGCCTGGGTTACGAATTCATCTTGGGCACTATGCCTCTGGTATCTAGATGTATCTTCCAGCTGGTTGAGCCTACCAAGAGCTCCTTCATGTTGCGACTCTAAATAAATAGATTTCTTGGAATGTACGATAGCTATTCCAGAAGTAACGGCTTCGCCAAGAGCATTAATGGCTCTGCATGTATAAGTACCGGAATCCTCTGGTAGACAAGACATAATGTCGAGTGCAACGAATCCGAAATTGTTGGTCTCCGTAAACCTGGAACCGCTCTTAAGAGGCCGGTTGTTATGATACCATTCTACCTTCATGGTAGGGTCGGAAACTGGAATTAACCTACATTCAAAGTGTGCACGTTGACCTTCTTTGATTTCAATATTCTTTAGTGATGTTGTAAAAATAGGTGCCTGTGTTGTAATCTCATCCATCATGTCGGTTCTGTGATATTTCGTGCGGTCTTCCAGATGCTGAATCTGTTCGAGGCCAGCTTCGTTCTGTGTACCCCTAATAATGTCGGCTGTTCCGCGGCAGGAGAGTCTACAGCTAACCTCATCGGTGCCAACATGGTTTACAGCTCTGCACGTATATACTCCGGAGTCTTCTGCAATTAAGTCAATGATATCCAATGCGACGTATCCAAAGTCGTGGATAGGTCTGAATCGGTGTCCAATAGTTACAGGCTGACCGTTCTTGAACCATTCCACTTTCAGATTAGGATCGGTTACGGGTTCCAATTTGCACTCAAAATGGACGTGGTGCCCTTCTACTACATTCTCGATTGATTTGGGTTTTGTTACAAAGTGCGGTTTCACGTTAATAGTTTCGTCAATCATATCGGACTTCTTGTACCGGGAGGAGTCTTCCAGGTATTGTATTTTCTCGAGGCCAGATGGGTGTTGTGACTCGAAAATAAGATCCTTCTTTGCGATAACTCGTAGAGCACAAGATGTTACAGCTTCACCAAGCTGGTTTGTTGCTTGGCAAGTGTAAACTCCGGAATCTTCCGGGTAGACGCTTAAGAGATCTAGTGCTACATAGTCGAATTCGTATGCTGGTCTAAACCTGTGGCCAGTCTTTATCGGTCTGCCGTTGCAGAACCAGTCAACCCTCATGGTTGGGTCGCCGACTGGTTGTAATCGACATTCCAAGTGCACGTTGGTTCCCTCAACTGTTTCGATATTGTGCAGTGATCTTGAGAATTGAGGTGCTTGCATTACTGTTATATCTTCCTGTGCTTGTCTATTTCTGCGAGCAGCATCCTCGAGCATTTGAATTTGTTCGACGGCTTGCTCATTTTGGGTCTCAGTAACAATGTCCGATCTTTCAATGACTCGAACCATTGCTGAAGTGTGCGCTGAGCCCAAGTGGTTGACTGCTCGTACTGTATATTCACCGGAATCAGTTGACGTAGCGTGAATTATGTCCAATGCCACGAATCCAAAGTCGAAATAAGTCCTAAATCTGGAACCCACGGTCACAGCCCTTCCGTTGTGGAACCATTCTACTCTCATCGTGGGGTCACCCATAGGTTCCAGTCTGCATTCGAGATGAATATTTTTACCTTCAGATACAGGCGCTGGGTCTGACAAAGGCTGTACGAAGATGGGCTTCGATTTAGAAATTTCTTCAATTTGATACATTGGTTCCACGAATTTGGACTCTTCGAGGTGACGTGTTTTCTCGTACAATCCGCGATGAATACTTGATGTATCAATACTGGATCGTGCTGTAATAAAAGAGACACATAATTAGATTTTTTGTATAGAATATATGTATTATGATTATGATAACAATGTAAAATTAATTTATTGAATACTCACTTTCTACTACCATTGATGTACTCAATTGAGCTTCTCCAGCAGCGTTACGGGCTACCACCGTGTAGGTTCCTGAGTCCTCAGCGCGAACACTGGAAATATCTAACGCAACGTATCCGAAGTCATGGTAAGTCTGGATTCGGTTAGCTTGTGTGATTTGCTTTCCATTAAAATACCATTCGACAGACATAGTCAAGTCGCTCTGAGGCTCTACTCTAGCTTCAAAGTGAGCGCTTTGCCCCTCTACAATTTTATTTGTACCTTTTAGAGGGCCGAGGAAGCGAGGTTTCGGTGCTACTCTGACTTCTTCCTCAGATCGCCTCATGTATTTGCTGGAATCTTCAAGATGTTGAATTTTCTCCAGACCCCCCGGGTGCTGAGATTCCGCAATGATATCCTTCTTTGTTACAATAGTACAGTGGGCACTAGTAGTTGCCTGTCCGAGTGCATTATAGGCTCGGCAGGTGTAGTGACCAACGTCGTGTACCGTCACTGATTTAATGGTCAGTGCTACATATCCAAAGTTGAAGAATGTTGTTATTCTTGAACTTGCCTCTACAGGACGTCCGTCCTTTAACCATTCTACTCTTAAGGTAGAGTCACCCACCGGCTCAAGGCGAGCCTCAAAATGGGAAAATCCACCTTCCTTAACATTAAGTTGATCTTTGATAGGTGTCTTGAATTCCGGTCGCTGCGTACTTTCAGGTACTTCTTGATAATATTTGACGTGTTGTTGTTGCTGATAAGCTTCTAATTGTTCAGTTTTTTCTATGTATCGTCTTTGCTCTGGTATGCCGAGATCTGAAGTGACTGTGCTTCTTGCCGCCACTTTGATGGAAGCGGTGCTGACGGCTTCGCCGAGTTTGTTTACAGCTCTCACCGTGTACGAACCTGCATCTTCAGCCCGTAGGTGCATGATGTTAAGGGAGACGTAACCGAAGTTGAAGATTGATGTGATTCGCGAGCTAGCTGTAATTGGGCGACCGTCCTTGTACCATTCCACTCTCATATGCGGGTCGCTGACTGGCGTCAATTGAGCCTCGAAATGAGCATTTCTGCCTTCTTGTAGTTCACCAAGTTCTTGCAAAGGCCTGATAAACTGAGGTCTCTGTGAAACGTTTTCTTCAATAGACTCTTGGTGCTGGTACTTAGAGTAGTCTTCTAATTGTTGGATGTATTGGAGACTTTCTGGGTGTTGACTAGTTCTTTCAATTGTTGCTCTAGGCGTTACTTGCAACATGGCTTTAGTTTCAGCCACGCCAGTCGCACTTACAGCTCGGCATGTGTATTCTCCGCTATCTTGAATGTTAAGACTGAGCATATCCAGAGAAATGTATCCAAATCTAAATATCGAAGTAAATCTTGAACCTTGAACAAATCAAAAAATAGATACGTTAGGAAATATATAATTGTATATAGAACATTATACAAACTGTTTTAAGTATAAAATACATCAATAGTTACTGTCGATTACTTACTTGCTTCGATACTTTGTCCATTTCTCAACCATTCTATCTTCATCGTTGGGTCGCCGACCGGTTCTATCCTCGTTTCAAAGTGAATCTTGCCACCTTCCATCTGTGATACACTCTTCAGTGGCACGATAAACTGTGGTGGAGGATAAACTCGGTCTTCCTCGCCCGGAGGTACGTAAGGTCGTGCCCTTTCCACGTGCCTTAAGTAAATAATCTCTGGTCCAGGAGCAGGCCTAAAAATAGTACATTACTACAGAGGCCAGAAGTAAGGTGTTGCCGGCCGAGTACATATAGACGGCCGAGCCTAGCGAGGTCGGATAGTTATGAGGCTGGCAACCCCTTTTCACGCCGAGGTATGTATAGTGCTTTTCTCAAACAATGCAATGAAATAAATTAAAAAACTCCAAGAAATCAAACTCTAATTCTCATGGCTGAACGCCGTGATCCTGTGCCACAAATTGTGGAATGAAAATTAAAAAAGACCATCTTGCAGGCCTAGGCCTCCATTGTGTATGAAATTACGGGTCTCTTGTCTCGCTGCGCCCGAAACGTGACACTTCGAAGCCCATTATGAAGAACACAACGTCAATATTTCATTGCATGTTTAAGAAAATATTATTATTGTAAAAAATCAACTTAGATAAAATAACTTTCGATAAAACTGATACTTTTAATTAAATTACTTACTCTGGCTCGATTATTCTTGTAGGCCGGGGTAAGTGCAGACGCTTTTGCTCGGGCGGAGGCTCTTTCGGCACTTCCACGTAGAGCCTTGCCCGAGTGGCGGTGGAACCTGCGACGTTCTGGGCGGTGCACTGATACCATGCCGCATCCGACGCCTTGGCTCGAGGGATGTCCAGTGTCGAGGTCCCACCATCGGTATTAATTCGTAATTCTGGATTGGGTATAATCGGAACGCCGTCCTTCTGCCATGTGATCCGCGGTGTAGGTGTGCCAACTGCCCGTGCGTTCAGCGCCACAGGTTCGCCTTCGCGTACGCTAAGCGTGCTGAAACGCTCGACGAACTTGGGGGCTACCACTTGCTCCTTCTCGATGACGTTCAGTCGGCACTGGAAGGATGTCTCGCCGCTCTTGTTGCGGGCGACACACGTCACTACACCACTGTCACTTCGATCGACGTTTGTAATCATAAGTGCATGATTACCTGACTCGTTGACTAATATCTTATGATTATAATCGTCTCGGATTTGCCTATCGTTAATGAACCACGTGACTTCGGGGTAAGGTCTGCCTGTGACGCGGCAATCGAATCGCGTCAATTTACCTTCTGTGACATCTCTATCTTGGCAGACCTTAACAAATTGCGGGGCGAGAGCTTTTTCAACTATTTCTACTCTTTGTTCAGTCTCTTTTTGCTGAGTATCCATTATGTACTGTGATTTGTGATCCTGCACGTCAGTTTCCTGTGGCGATTCTACGGCAAGGTAAGCTGATGTTACAATGCATCCGTTAGGATTTTCAGCCAACAATGTGTAATGGCCCGAATCAGACTTTTGTGTATTCCTTACTCTAAGGGTTGTTTGAGTATGTGTCGTTATGATTTCGTGTTTGTTCGAATTAACTAGCCTCTGACCATTCCTGAACCACGTTACCCGTGGCCTGGGATTGCCCGACAACTGCACATTGAACTGCGCATCAGCACCTTCCTGCAGCTTAGAGTTTCTGGGCTTCTGAGCTATCTTCGGCGGGGCTACAGCACCTAGAGTTCTGTCGATTTCGGTGCTCATTTGGATGTCAGATTCTCCCACGTATCTTTTGGTGATAGTCTCTCTGTAAGATACTTCCCTCAGGAGCCTGTATTCGAACGTGTCTACTTTGAAATCTTCAGAAGAGGAATAGTCAGAAGTGCCGTTGGTGTAGGCGGCTTTCTGTGACTGTCGGGACTGCTCGGATGTGAATCCTTGCGTGCCGTAGGATTTGTGCTCAACGCTCTCGCTAACGTGTCGGTAACTCTGCTGCTGAGAGGCCTGCTGCGCGGGCATGGCTACGCCTTCGGGCTGGATATACACGGAGCAGATGGCTTCGCCATATTGGTTGCGCGCCGTGCATGTATACTCGCCCTCGTCGCCAGGCCCTATCTGCTTGATCAGTAGCGACACATCACCTGTCTGTTCATTGTAGCTCATACTATACTTATTACATTCTACCAGTGGTGCTTTTTTCCTCGTCCATGAAACTACTGGCGTAGGATTGCCCCTGAGTTTTCCTTCGAATTTTGCATTACCGCCTTGCGCAAACCTCGCATTTTTGAAGATTTGCTCGAATATCGGCGGTGAGGGCTCCCCGGGCCTGCCTGAAGTGATGGCTAAGCGGTCTCCGCCGCTCTCCACTGCAACAAAAAGAAAAAGATCAAATAATCGTCACGGAAAACCGATATAGTTGGAACGATAATGTTATAATTCTAGAATTCGCACTAAACAGGCAAAAGCCCAACAAACATTATATAATAATATAGCTTTCACAAACAGTGTTGCGGTTTTACATAAAGAGAGAAGTAATTATTTGTCGTTGTCGCTTAGGTACTACTCTTATCTGTAAAGTATAGGCTAACTTGTACATTGTATGCACTAGTTTCATATGGTAGCATATAAAAATTACCATAAGCTAAGTTGAGAGCTTAAGATGGTGCTCTTCACTAAATATATGGATACTTAGTCAATAGAGACACTTCTCGTGCACGTGGTCACTATATTAGTTACAGAACACGTTAATTTAGGCAGCGCGGTGTAATTGTTATAAAAAATACATACGTCATGTTAAAAAAACTAGCCTATTTCCCGATATCAAGGAATTTGACATTTATATTACTTGATTACTTCCTCAAACCGCATTTCAGTTGAGACATCTTCCATAGTCCTTAAGGTTGCACAAAAAGGTAGTTAAGTCGCAAATTTATCCGATGAGCCGTAAATTAAGCTGAAATTCTCATATTGATCTTTCCCAGAACAGAGACGCATTGATTACCAAGCGCATTCCAGATGTTACGAGCGATTCTGGTTAAAGTTAGATTTAGAGCCCTGTTCGAAAAAGTAATTATCAATAAATAAGTAAAGAAGAAACGGGAGAATAAGTTAACTGAAATAGCCGCACGTATTTCACTTCAATTATTTTTTATTTATTAAATGTGTAAATTTAAGAAAACTGTAAGTACCTACACCTACATCTTGACTTGATTTGATAGGATTAGACACAGGCAAGTTGGACCCTTGTTTCTGACTCCTCGAATTCCTTATTTAAGAGGTTGGCATAACTTGGCGGCTGATTTTTATTGTTTATGTTGGCAATAAATGGGTCATAAGGTTAGCTCATTTCGCTGTGGAGCGCTCAGCGCGTGAGTCACTGGCGGCCCGTCTCGCGCGGCTATTTTCGTGCACGCAACTCGTATCTTATTACTATAACCATTTTCGTGGACGCACTCACGTTACGGGCTGATTGATGTAATATTGATTAAAGAATATTTATGAATTACACCCGTATTTAAAATCTGTCTACATTACTGCTAATCAGGCTGCGCAACTTTTATTCATTCATCCATCTCATAGGCATTTGGGTGTTGACAATGTGTTCACATGGAAAACTCCAGTGAATGGATGGATATTCTAATAAGTAGGTAGCCAGTGCCAAAGCTCAGCTCCTGAAAAGTCACAATATGTAAGGTCGCTAGAGCAAAATACAATCGGTCATAGGGAAATACATAGAAAGTATATATTCATACGCGTTGCAGATAGTTTAAAATCTAAATCCACGACTTCATTTTCTTACTAAATCGTTTTTCTTAGAACCTGACAACTTGTGTCTATATTTTGCTCTAAAAAGTCTGACAATTTACCCGTTTAATTAGGTACAGTCAGGGGATATACCTACCCCTAAATAAATATATACGTACATAAACAAGGACACAAATATATTATGTACACGTCTTTATGACATTGACAATATTTATTTATATTATCTATTTATTAATATAGTCCTGTACAGATATTTATGTCCCTATTTATGTACGTAAGTTAATACCCTTGACTGTACCTTCGTTTTAACACTGTGAAAAATATTTTTAAGTTAACGGATAAAATAATTTACCAACGCCAAATGTAATTTTATTTTTCAGATTTATCTAAACTAACAAATATTCCAGTCAAACTGAGTAAAGGCTATGCAAAATATCCCAAAATGTATTTGCTTAATGTAATAAGGTATGTTAAATAATAAACAGTACACATTATAACGGCCTTATACTATTTTCATCATAAAGAACGTCATAACTGCACTAATGTCTGTCTTATAATGCGTCACTTTATCTTAGGAAAGTAATGGAGCCTGGTGAATGGACTAAGTTCAACATTAAATAAATAAAATAAATATTTGCGGACAACCGGCTGGCGGGACCGGTTTTGCGAGCTAAGCATTCTTAGCCGATCTTATTGTAGGTACTCGTAAGAGTATGTACGCTGGATGCTTGGCCTTTGGGATATGAGTACGGGTTCAAAGCTTTTTAACGAAATACTGCTGCGCGTGTGTACCAACGTATTTTTAACTTGAAAGGCTATGAGGAAACAAGGTCCTTTAGGCCTTTGTACAGTCAATAACAAGACTTACTACGAGGACTTTGTAGTCAATACTGTAGAAATCGCTCGCGAGTATATTTAAATGATAGGAAAAACGTTAGAAATTGCGATCAATTGTCACACACTAGTGTAAAACATACTTACTATTTTCTTAGCAATGATAATGATAATAGTTATAGGTAGTAGTAGTAGACACTTTATTGCACAAAAAAGTACTTAACAATATGAATTCAATTCCAACGTATCTCTTTAAGGAATCTCTTCCCGCTGAATGTGTACAATGTGTACACTTCTAAACAACAATACTCCACATCGCCAGCTAGTTCTGTGTTGTCTAATTTAAAAGGAAAACGCATCCCGTGTAAATCACATTCCTAAAGAATTCCTTATCTTAATGAATTATTAATATCTAACGTATCGCGGTAGATTTTGTTTTTGTGATCAATCGCTTTGTTTTGACGGTCTGTCACTACATATGGCCTATACCTATATACTTACTTTACTCTTTGCCTCATTCTCGTTTCGTGAGTTGGTTTGGAAAGACAGTGTCAGCCCTATGGAATTTCGAATACGAGTATGCCTTCATCTCGACCCCAAGCTCAAGATTTGAGACACAGATTGAATTAAAGCTAATCTATGTCAGTTAAAGTGTTCAGTTATTTTTAAAATCGTGTCATAACAAATTCATTTGAAAGGTTTATTTCTACAATGAGAGTATTCATTCTTGGCGCGCTACCAAATGGTCCATGATCTAGGTGAAGACTTGGCTGGCTTTGGTTTAAAATGCATATTAATATCTTTTCCAATTACGATATTTTAAGATGTAGGGTAAAATTAATGCCAGCAAAACCAAAATTGTACTTGTAATAGCATCTAAAACAGAACATCCACCCTTCATACCAATCTTCTAAACGGATCCACATTTTATCATATTTAGGAAGCCTTATCACCGCAGGCTCCAGATGCACACCAGATATAAAGTCCAGAATAGCAATGGCAAAGCTAGCTTTCCAAAGCCAAAAACATATAGGTAGTTATTAACAATATATAATATTTCATTGCATGTTTGAGAAAAAATTATTAAATCATACATAGCATAGCATTGTACGGAAGTGAAACATGGACCTTGACCCAGAAAGATGCGGAGATATTAGAAGCGTTCGAGATGTGGTGTTGGAGGCGAATAGAGAAAATTAGCTGGAGAGAGAGAGTCCCCAATGATGAAATGCTGAATAGAGTGAGGAAAACCAGGTAGTTAATGAGAAACTTAGAAAATAGAAGAGGGAAGATTATAGGGCACGGCACGTCATACGACATAACAGCTTCATACTCAATATAATTAAAGGAAATATAGAGGGGAAACTAGGAAGAGGAAAACCCAGACTAAACTACATCATCATCATCATCATATCAGCCGAAAGACGTCCACTGCTGGACATAGGCCTCCCCCAAAGAGTGCCAAAGTGACCGGTCCACCCGCATCGCTTTACTCGCATAAGACTGAAGAATTAATAGTATTTTGCCCGTCCTATACGCCGTTTTATATGGCGTTTTGGCGTGAAAACCAGTAGCAATAGGTCAATCGCACCAGAGGTGCGTAACCGCAGGCTGGCTACTGTCCGGTAACTGCGCCGGCATTTGTTTATTTTGGTCGCACGAATTTGCAATTCCAATTTTATTGCAGCCTGTAACATACGATACAGTGAAAGTCTGATAAGCTTTAACTGCATATTTTTATTTATACCCCAGATCATTTTTAACTGTTTGTGCACCGAGCATGCATAAAATATTCTGGCAATGACGCGTGTGTAGACTGTATATACAGTTTTCAATCAATTAACTTATCGTCATGTTTTTGGGTCGTCCTAACGCACGTTCGGAACGTTACCTGATTACCCCTCAGGATCGCAGTCGCCGCCCACAGGATAAAACATTTTAGGTACAAGGCTGAATAAAAGTCTCCCCTGTTAAAAACACCGACTCCGAAAAAAGATTCACCTTCTGTCTGAGAATAAAAACGACAATCGAAAATAAGTAGCATATAAAACTTTCCACCAGCAGAAGTTTCTCTAATATTTCTCAAAATTCGCTCCAAACTTTAAATTAGTTGGCAGCATTGGGTCGTATACGCTATATGCCTTGTTTTAGCGACTTTATCTTTATTATTCAACCAAACGAAACGGGTGTTAATTAACCATTTTGATATGTACCCCTCGCACCAGTGTGGACAAGGAGGGTTTCACAACGGTGTCAAGAAAGCGTAAGACACGCAAGAGTCAGTGTGGTACTGCAGAACCGGTCGGTTGTGGTCTGCGGGTCTCCACACCGAGCAAGGCGCTGTACGTGTCGCGCCTGCATCACACTGCCACCGCTGAAGAAGTGACGCAGTATGTTCGCCAGAAATCCGGCTACTCGCTGAGGGTGTTCCAGTTGCATTCGCGCCACTACGTGCACTTCAGCTCGTTTGTAGTGCGCGTGCCGCGGCCGCTCCAGGAGACCATCGCGTGTGCTGATTTCTGGCCGAAAGGTGTCGTGTTTCGTCGGTTCCGGGGCAACCTACCAAATCCAACACCCGAGATGTCGGAACAACGGGGCCACGCCGTTTCGCCGTCAAAATAAATATTGTTCGGTTCATGACGCATTGGTGTAAACTGTAATGTTATGTAACCTGTTTTTCAATAAATAAATAAATAAATAAATAAATGTTGTGCACCGTTACAGCGTGTAAGGAGATGCGAATATTATATTAGATTCGTTGACATAAGGCTTTTTAATTTAGAAGGGTGTGGTGTAGATGAGGCGATATTCATAGGGCCGCGTACGGTCCGCCGGGCTTGACCCAGTCGCGCCATATGGCCGACGTGATTCATACCTCAACACATCATGGGCACGAAGCCTCAAAAAACCGGTAATTCTACCATTTTGTCGTGACGTGCAATACTGGATGCAATACATCGAAATGAAATGCAAATGTGACGAGGTGCTAAAAACAGCAAGTTGTAAGGCTAACTGGCGAAGTATAGGTACAATGGCTTTTCTGAGGAATCCTATACAAAGAACGAGAAGAAAATAAATAAACTTTTTGTTTTATTATATTTTATGTTATTCATAGGTATATATTTTTTTCCTAGGTAAAAATAAAACGGAAAAATGCTAACAATCAACTATTATGTAGTAGGTATAAAGCGCAGAATGGACCGAATAAAAAAACAAATGAAATTGAAACATTATTATAAAAAGTTGATGGTTTTTTTTTTTTTTTTTTTCAAATAGTATCTAACATGTTATTCCATCAAGCCTTATATAAGCTGTAGCGCTTGCCAAATAAATACAAATAGGTACATACACTCGAAATACATAACCCTCCTTCTGCCGCAGTCGGTGAAAAAACTTGTATAAGTCACGCTGCACCCATTTTGCATCGCTCGTATAAGTATTTCATCTTTACTTTAGTGCCAAATAAAGTAACATAATATTCAAGAAAGTTTTATTGAATAAGTGCACGCTTGCATATTTTGGAGTATTTCCTCGCTGTAAGTGACGGAGGAACTGCAACGGTTTGTGGGTAATTCATTAAAGTGCCGATGCTTCTTGGTATGGAAAATTCAAAGAACGATTCAAAATTCTGAATCGAAAAGTTATAAATTGTATTGGCTTCTTTGTTTTCTTACTACGAAGCCTGATAACAAGAACTCTGTACAAGTAAATAAAATAAAACGGTATGGGCGGAAATTGCTATTCCATACAACCCTCTGCAGTGGATGTGAATTTTAAAACAAGCTAATTAAGTTGCATGCTGTGACGGGTTTGATCATAAAACTATCGTAATGTAATTTAATCTATGCAATAACAATAACCGAAACAAAGACTTAATAAATGCTTTGTCACGCGACGCGAGATTGTTTCTTACCCAATAACGAAACAGGCGACAATATCTATATGTGCATTCATGTGTTGAGTCTGTGGAACCTGCATATGTCTAACTGTCAACACAACGAATAAGGGGTCGGCAGCGCACTTGTGATACTTGGTATCGCAAGCGTTCATAGGCGACAGTGTCTGCTTACCAACGCGCTTTTACCAGCATCGTCGAAGTATAGTAAAAAAAGTTAGTACTTAGTCAAGCGCGACGATAAGGAATACATGCAACTTTGTTTTAGATACCTATTACAAAATATATCCGTATAATTATTGATTAAGAATAAAATAGGTCCAAATATATTTAAATCCGTGCAGGATGTTGCTAATCCGGAGAAAAATACAACCCTACGGCCCAGCTGACTGACACAAATATTTACTTTTTCGTTATAGTAACACGCTCCGCTTGCTCTTATTGTATAATTTATAAATTAATATCTCACGTGATTATCACGGGTAGCGATCTGTGCTATTATTGGCTATAATTACCCGCTCCGCCAATTACCGGGCCAACAAAGAAATCTTATACATAAATTGTTAACCTATCTTAAATAATTCTTGTGGAACGTGGAACCTTACTGCATGCATAATAACATTCATATTATAAATGTGTTTTTTTTTATATGAGTTTTAGTAAGCGAGGCTAGAAATGGCGGACCGGACCGAGTCCGGATTGTCCGGCTGTCCCGCTGTTCTCCTCTACAGGTCGCATTTCTCAACCGATTCTCGTGAAATTTTATGAGCAGGTTCTTGAATAACATTTTTTTTGTCGACGAGTCTTGGAACTGTTTCTATATTAAGTACAATATTTCCCTTTGATATCGATAAACAAAGAAACGTTAGAAAAAAATCCTCTCCGTTAATATTTTAATAGTACTTATATGGAATGACGCATAGCTGGTCCTAATAAGCTTCTTGTTTAACTTTCCTACTTTTGATTCTGCTTGTTGCATTTTCCCGCGATTCACTCGCCATTTTCCAAAGGACATTCACCGTCAACTGTGAACTTTTCATTTGTGTTGCTTGCGCCTGCAAAATGCCAGGGCCTTTAATAACGTGTCTGTAAAATGTTTTAATTCCGAGCTGTGTTTACCGAAACGAGTGGAGCCCGTCGACGGCGCGAGCGGTGCATAAAGGTTTCACGTTCTCAGACAATTTTCCACCTTACTCAACACGGGGTCGTTTTCGTATGCCCTGCGCGTCTGTTTGTTACTAAATGTTTATTCAACGTGGTATTAATGTGCATTTTGTTGTGCGGTAATCTACTTTTGCATTTTGCTCTTTTGTTTAGTGATAAGTCTCGAAGCAGTGTACAGTCGCCATCAGATATATCGGAGCGGTCAAAGTGCTCACAAATATCTGAACAGGTCTCTAATACCTAAAACCAGTGGCTCTGTGAGCTGTAAAATTCAAAAGTCAGGTCACACTCATGGTACAAAATGCTCATTCCCCTTTACAAAACTGAGTCATCAAAAAAATTTCCTTTGGACCCATAAATAATAAACTAGTTAAACGCAATTGCATATAATCTGAATAGCATTTAAAAAAGTGTTATTTACTATAAAATCCATTTCATTGATTTAACGAATTTATAGTTTCGAAACAAGTTTGTAAGCTCGATTATTAACTTCAAGCCATCTAGTATTAAATTTCAATCAAAAAGTAATTCTTTCAAGACAGGTGCCTATTTACGTAGGTATATACAGGAAAATTAACACTACTTTCATTTCCGATAACTGCCGAAAAACGATACTATGTAGTGTATATCATCACTACATAGTATAAAACAAAGTCGCTTCCCGCTGTCTGTCCCTATGTATGCTTAGATCTTTAAAACTACGCAACGGATTTTGATGCGGTTTTTTTTAATAGATAGAGTGATTCAAGAGGAAGGCTTATTTGTATAATATAATACCCGTGCGAAGCCGGGGCGGGTCGCTAGTAACTAATAAACAGATGTTTGGTACGACAGTATAAGGATCCGCCTTTTTAATTTCCTCAAACATTGCCAACTAAGTAAGGCGATGACGGGATAATTAACCTCTCATTATCACGTTTTGTTCATTGTTCAACAGTTAATGTTAAATGGTGATTATAAGTTGTTAATTATCGCTTGTGATGAAACGTCGATCACTTATTCACTTTCCGATACATATGTGTATGGATGCGAGAGTAATAGCTATATTTTATCTACCATGTTAAATGATACGCTATATGTATTCGTAAATAAAAATAAAAAAGACCGGGTTGCACTCCGGGAGTGCTGGCAGAAGTGAAAACTCAATAACATTGTAACAGTTGGGTGCGACGGGCCCAACGCGCCGCCGCGGCGCAACGGTGCCGGGGTCCGGCGCGCCGACGGGCGGCGGCAAACACAGTACCAATTTGTTTTTGCCATTGCCAAATATTTTTCAAAGCTTTATCTCTTTAGGAATAACGTCTAAATTCGAACTAAGTATTCGAATTTGCAAGAACAGCAGATGGCGGTGCACGGTGGCGACCAAAATATCAATTTGTTTTTGCCGTTGGTAAATATTTTTCTAACCTTTATCTCTTTACGAATAACGCCCGAATTCGAACTATTCGAATTTTCTCAATAGCAAAACGGTGAAGGACGCGTTGGTATTATTACAAATTTATTTGCAGAATATGCTATTGCAAAAAGTGTTTAACGGCTTTATACTCTTACGAATAGCGTTCAGTTTTGAATGAAGTCGAATCGGCTAGCAGCTAAAAGTGACCTCCTTCACATCTGACGTCACAAAACTCTGTCGCGTATTTAACAATTTTTCCCCATCCCAAAAAGTGCTCAGCGCCGCTAAAGAAGTTTTCACTTCAAAAAAAATTATATATTAGTGGACAATTTTACACAAATCGACCTAGTAACGACTAAGCAAAGCTTGTGCTATGGGTACTAGATGACGATAAGCATACTTATGTATAAATTAATAAATACTTAAATACATAGAAAACATCCATGACTCAGGAACAAATATTTGTGCTCATCACACAAATAAGTGCCCTATAATACCGATTTAGACCACGTGACGGCAACTAAGATATACCTTCTATAGATGATTACTGAATGTAATCCGTGGTAATCCCCGTAACTGTCACGGAGGCGATGCCTTGTTGACTCAATTTTCTCACGGCCCAGTAAAAATTGTTATAACATAAATGTTAAAGCGAAGCCTAAATTAGACTTTATTTGGTATCACCCTCGTGATGTCTCCTCCCCAGGTCTAGGAGCATATCCTAAATAGTAGTTCATGTCATAGCTCGGCCTGAGGCTCTAATATAGGTTTTACCGAACCATAACGTTACGACCGCGTTCGCGTTTAGCTGTCAAATCCCATACAAATTGAGGGTAAAACGCAAACGCGATCATAAAAGGTTTGTTTCGGTAAAACTTATACTAGAGCCTCTGAAAGTTGAAATCAACGCGCGAACGAACGTCGGGTGAACGTATAACACTTAAGTACATTACTCGTTCCAGTAAATGGGAACACAACGATGACATCGAGTTAATCTGGTTCCAAGATAAAGGGCGGTGGCCTCACACATTAATTACGCAACAGGGCCGAACTTGACACACAGCCTCCTAGGGTTACGCCAGTCGCCACGTGGCATCTACACGAGCGAACAATGTTTAGCCAAGTGAAAAGGCCCGTTTCAACGTATTTTGACAATGTTCCACGTAGAAACAAGCGACGGAGGATACGTGGGAAATGTTTAACTTGGTTGATTCAGAAATTGCGTTTTTCTTTGATTCGTCTACTAACTGCCCTCACGGATGCGCCCGCGTGTTACATACGACGCAAAAGAAGTCGCAGAATTAAATACATATACGAGTAGCCTATGTCCATCGCGAATATGGTTAGGTAAATTCTATGTGGTAATTCTGGTGAACAAATCTTTGAAATCGGATAAGTATCTCCGGAGATTACCCCATTCATACAAACTCATATCCTCGCAAGGCTGCAGACTCACAAATTTTACCTCTTTACTATATTGGTATAGATTTAGCTGTCCAACAGAGGCATATAGATAGAACTCTCGGGCCGGCGAAATAACTTACTAAGTTTTACCACAGTTACGGATCAAGTATCCGCCAATGTCCTCAGGGTGGAAATCTAAGGTGGCTAATTGTCCGTCGATGCTTCTACTTCACGATGTAACACATCGTTGGGTTGCACTAGAATACACATAATAACAACGGATTTACCGAACTGTAGCTGTATCTGTATCCATTATTTGCAATTTTAATGTGCATCAAGCATACGAACGTTATGAACAAATGTCGTTAGAGTCTGACCAGCGAGTCCAGATGTAAGATGATATTTTCTAAAAAAAATACATCCTGAATTCTGCAGGTTTTTGAAAAAAAAAAGCGAAAATTGGTTTTCATTTTTTTTTATCTAAACTACTCAACGGATTTTTTTGAATCCTATACACATTTGTTATAATTGTATTATAATTGTATGTGTTCGACATAAAGCATTTGTCCCTCTTGCACTCGCATATTGGCCAGAATGGGACGAATGCTTTATGTCCGATATAAAACTTAGCGTACTGCCCCTCTGGTTGCAATGGGAAAAGGTTTAGTAGTAGGCTCTTGATAATTGTTCCGAGTATTCTACGTCGTTTCAAGTAAATATTTGTAAGTAAATTGATGTCCAGAAAAAAGGTTTAATTTTCATGTTATTATTGAAATTTTGAATATCGAAAATTCATATTCGGTCATCGATTTTGCGAAAAAGGCATCACGTAAATTTACTGTACCACCCGCTAGTTGATGACGCTTCGCACACCTAAATGTCATTTTATGTATGGGAAAATGACAGTTGATGTGTCCTAATTCGTAAAATTCCGTAATCTCCCCTCCGATTGATGAGTACGAGGACAGAGTTAAAACTTCTATAAATGCTAATGTTGGTGAAATATCGGCCTTCGAAGGTATCGAGTTAAATTGCCTGAGGGATGCGAATAATCGAATGTCCTCATTCCGAGCGCGAAGCCGGCAGCGCTCATTCCTAGCTAAAGCCAATTTTTTCCAACGGATGCACTCCGAATAGCTTTTGATGAATGCACTCGCGAAAGAAGCTTTTATACACGTGTACGCTTTTATCGTTTATTTTCGCGTGGTACAAAACTCGTTGGAAATGTTTTTCTTTTTGTGTACGCTTGAACTTTTTTGAGGACTCTGTTTATGTTACGGATGAATACATAGCCTGTCAGTGATACTAGTAGAGGCGATACCTACACTATATCACATAACCTTGATGTATTTGGTTCAAACACAAGAGTTTAACCAAAACTCGTAGTGTCTGTGGTCAATAGTAAAGTGTTTACGTGCATATAAATAATGTTTTTATAGCATTATATATCTATAAGAGGATTAAGAGTCCAAACAAAGGTTAGGCTTTGTAGCTCTTAACTTTGGCAATGTCCACATGAAACACGCGAACCTATTTAAATCTGTGTATGACCCATTTGGTAGATATACGAATATGTACCTGAGAAATGTTTTTTTTTTTTTTTTGCTTTTGTTATGCATCACAGTACAACCATTCATAATAACGTTCTACCTAATATACTGCACTAATATACTACACTTTGAAGTGCACCCGCCTTAGCTTACATACTTGCTAGTTTATTTAAGGGATTTATTTATTTGTTTGCTTGGTATATCAGTTATATCACTTCACTACATAGTATAAAACAAAGTTGCTTCCCGCTGTCTGTCCCTATGTATGCTTAGATCTTTAAAACTACGCAATGGATTTTGATGCGGTTTTTTTTAATAGATAGAGTGATTCAAGAGGAAGGTTTATACATATGTACCCGTGCGAAGTCGGGCGGGTCCCTAGTTACAGATAAACCAATACGCCGAGAAACCAAATTAACACATAAAAAACAAATATATATAAATTGCAGGACTTATTTAAAGTACATACAATGGCTAACCATTACTAGATTTCCTAGCATCCATCACCTCACAAAAATTCAGATATCCTTTGTATACAGCCGCCAATCTCCATGCAAACAGATCACACTCAGGAGGGCATTCAGTAACGCCAGCGCACGGAGTAGAGTGCCTGTGCGATACCGTGCGCGCTGGCGGCACCGCCAGGCGCCAACCGCGGGCGCGCCCACGGCCTCAAGCTCAGGCGGTGAACGGATGAATGCTTTATGTCCGACATAAACGCGATCATGCTAGAATGCGCTGTGCCTTGTCCCACTTACCACCACATTTCTCCGCTAATGTCACCAGTCGTAATAATCGCCACTCGCATCAGTTGCAAAAAATTTGTTAAATGTTTTATTCGCTCCGGAATCATCATCATTATCGGCATCATCAGTCCGACATTCTCTATCAACCGTTTTGTATCACTTTTACCGAGATTACCTGCTACTTTCATACCATTCACGAGTATGGTCGTGTCTATCCCGTTTATCACTGTAGGTAAAAGATTTACGTCACCTTCCGGCAAGTTTGGTTCCTACCTTCCTACTCAATAGGTACTATACATGAGTGCGACAAATTTGTACTACACACAAATAATCCTTCAATAGATACGAGAGATTACAGAATCAATATATATAGTAAGGTCCATTATTTACCAATCGTAGAACTGTTATTTATTCTGTTCCAATAACGAAATTAATGTAATGCCGGCTGTACACATTGGGCCAACGTTGGCGCGTGAGCAGGAGGCAGCTATGTAAACGGAAGAGATCGAGTTATAGCCCTCTCCCTCTAACGCATAGCTGCCTTCTGCTCACGCGCCAACGTTGGCCCAGTGTGTACAGCAGGCTTAATATCTGTTTATAAAGCAACATTTTACAAAAACGTAGAATGGCAAGCACCATGCTTAGCTACCTATCTTTGAATTATAATTAATCAACAGGTATCTAACAGCTAGCATCCTAATACTATAGGTTAAGCCTAACACTGATGAACAGCACTTACAATTAATAATGATAAATAACAATGAAAGAAGGTATGTTTCGAATATAAACCAAATATACTAATTGCCTATCACTCGTTCACTTGTTAGATTCACTGTATTATGAGGCATTATTTCTAAATACCAAAACAAAATATATATATCATATCACATATGTCTCAACCTGAAAAGGATATGACGGTCTTTTTATATCAGTATAGGTAATCTGAATTCCGATACGTATTGCTAAGTCGTATCGCCGCAAAGCCGATGAGCAGAGACATCTGCAGATATCAATAAGCTGAGAAAACTCCTGAGGAAGTCAACTGTTGAGGATTATTTGATGCAAACTTGCCTTAATGCTGCACAACATTGCTTAAGATTTATAACTATTGGATCAAATGGAAACCGCGAAGTTACGCAACTTCGCTGGCGGGCTCGCGGCCTGTTCCTTACTTGTTAGTGCGCAAATATTCAAAAACTTCACAAAATTCAATACTTGAATTATTAAGTATGGTACACTTGATTATTTTCCCTTTTTAGACTTAAATATCTAACCCAATAAGGCATTTTCCCTCTGGGTTGGAAGGCCAGAGGGGTAATCGCGTATCGTTATGAACGCGCATTGGGTAGGTCCAATTGTCATTTTTCCTTAGCTCGACACCTTGATGCCCAATATTGTTTGGGTGACGAGCACTAGGACATTACTGCGTAAAAGATTCAGAACAGCCATACGCAAATGAAGAAGTAAAAGCCGTAAATAGTATTACATTTTTCCCATTTCCCAATGGAATAACATATACACGTATGTATTGTTTTTTTACGTTTTTTTTTTTTCTCTTTATTTTGGTACAAACAGTCATTACAAAGAATTACATTTTATGCATTTAATGTCGACAGAAAAGTACCGAAAAATATGGTAGATAATATTACGTTGTAACGGACCTGGGGTATGTAAACAACAAAAAAGTAGAACGCATTTGGGTGGAACTATACATCAGGGACGTGATATATATATTGTAATGTATAGATATAATGTAATATGGCAGTATTTAACTATCGGGAAACAAAGTACTCCGTGGATGTACACCGTGGTTTTATATTTTACTGACGATGAATCAATCTGCTAAATGAACGTCCAATGTGTTGGCAATAAAGGAATTGCATTCACGCTGCCAATATAAAAAGTTGACATGTAAATTAATCTGGTTTTGCACGACTCGCCTTTTATTTTTCGTTATAACTCTGTTCGACACAGGATGCGTCGTAGGTATTGACAATTCAATAAAGATGAGCTGGGATGTTATGATTTTTCACTCCTTTTCAGAGGAGTCGGAAGCGCGTTGCTAAGTCTTTTAAGAGGTAATACTACGCGACGCGACAACTGCAGCTCAGAGTAAAAATCCGATACAGAAATCATCAAAATCGAGGTTTCGTTCTCGACTGTTTCCTCCTCCAAAACTTAACCAATCTTAACGAAATTTTGGAAATTGAATGGGAAGGAGACATTCTGTGTCGGACTGTTTTGATTTTTGTGCTTATTATTATACGATTTGTATACTAGGCGTCTGTTTGCGGTCAATTTATTTTGGCGTTTTAAGCGATGTTTGAAGTAGCCTAACTTCTATATAATCAAAAATATCCAATAAATAAAAACGTACCGACATAGATAATGATGATATTAATTTTGTATAAAAAAAATATTGATCTAGGTTCAAAAACCAGGGAGGAAACAGTCGAGAACGTTTGTATGGAAAAATGACCCATAGCATTCCCTCTTAATCGATGTATCTATTCGCTCTCAACTATCAGTATCACACTTATAATGCTGGTGCTCTCATAAAGCGGCTTTATTCATAAAGCTAGATTACACCCAATATTTTTTATGACTTATGACGAGACATCATAAAATTTGTAGCATTTATGGTGCACCGTTGATAACGGAATTGGTATAAGCAAATTCAATCGTAATACTTTTTTAATTAGCGTTAATAGTTTTACACATATATTATTATAACTTTATGTATAAATATATTATACTATTAAACGAGCAATGTTTGTATATATACTGGGTGGAACAGATCGATGGACTTTTAAGCAAATGGGATATAGATCAGGTTTAGTGCTTTACTTCTCACCTAGTAACCATATTAATATTTCTAACGGTTACCGAGATACAACTTGTTAAACTTTGGTGAAAAAAACTGTATGTTTCAACCCTATCCAGCAGATTCAATGAAGTCAGCAAGATTCTTGTGACTTGTGACATGTGTCAATTTCAAATGAAAATAATAACTATGTATAGTATTAGGGTTGTCACTAAGATAAAATATTTCGATTTTTATGTTTTTTTTTTTCTTTTAAATCCAGCTTAACATTTATAATAGATCGTTTGTACGTCACTTATATAACACTGTCCTTTCAGCTTAGTCCAAGGAAATGTTCCTCCCTGTATACCTACATATTTTCAATCACGTTCTCGGAAACGGCTCTATTGATTTCAATGAAATGTGGAGTATGGCTTTACAGGGGCGAAAAATCGTCTAAATGGTTCTCATGTCTGGGAAAATTAGTTTTCTCCGTACTTTGTCTATTTTCACCCTAGCAGAGCTCGGTCGCCCAGGGACTTAACCTTAATTAACAATTTGGATATTGTCTATATGTCTATACCAACTCCGTTAACACAACTATGGTGCACCGAAAATTATACAAAATGTACGATGTTTGCTTATGACCGGATAGATGCCCCAATTTCTGTAATTACTTTATATTTCTTTGTACAAAAAGCAAGATTATTTATTTGTAAAACGGGTAGGTACTTTGGTTTATTATCTTAAAATGTATGAAAGGAATAAACATTATCTTTAATATTTCCAGAGTATTGGCGATTTTTGCGGACCTCTAAATTTCGGGACAACTATCCCATATAGGGGGATAGTAGCCTTATCAATGTAAATTACGTTTAGGATAGATGCCCCTTCGAGAAAGTGGACATTGATCCCGCAAAAACTTTGATCGCACCTGGCCGTCCCATGCAATCGCACAGATACATGCAACACGACCGTGTACTTAGTTGTAGTTGCAGTCTCTCGACAGATAAATAAAATAATATGTGTTTCATTCGTGAAACTAGAGTTATTGCAATCGAGGCAACTATACCCCTGGGGCAACTATCCGGGTTTTCCTATATTGGTTTCAATATAAATGTGGCTCCTGTTAGTGTTTCAGGCTTAGTTAACACGTGTTTACTCGCAGTAGTCATGTTTTTATTGTATCGGCCACTTCTGTGAGACCCCTTGCAGAGCAGTGTTTGTTTGTATGTAGTTCCACAAACGTGAATCGTGAGGTCCCCCGCTGAGTTACCATATGCGTGAATCATGCGTTGATGTTACGATGCAGCTAGATATAGAGAAAAAATACTTTAATACCCATGTTCATAGATAGTAACTGTATTTTTTTTATACTGGGTTGATAGCAAACATGCATACCGCCTGCCGGATAGTAAGCAGACGCCTTAGCCTATGGACGCTTGTGACTCCAGAGGAATCACACGCGCGTTGCCGTTTATTAATTTGGGGACACGTTGTTTTAACAGCAAGGCTGTTATTCGGAAACGTGCTAATGCAACTCAACTCGCCCGTCACGCATAACGAAACTAGACCTCTAATTACGCTTAGCTACTGCGAATCGCGGCGTCAAGCTATATTGGGGTGACCGTTAAGGTGAACTTAAAACAAGTTTCAGAATAGCGGGGCTAGAGACAAATACAGATCCCTCACTCTCAACACAATGCCTGGGGAGCTCTGGCGATCGTATATCTATATATACCAGGTACCGGTTCGTTTAATGAAATTCTGTGATAAAATAACCGCTCTACAAACAAACGGTGTTTTCAGTTACCACTATTCGAAGTTCGTTTGTAAACCAAACTTCAATTGAGTACTAATCTAGAAATAAGGAGTACACAATTTGCATCGCACAAGTTGTTCCTGTTTTAATATAGTTAAATATACAAGCCGAGTTTGACGTTGCGATGCGCGGGCATGCTTCGGATTCCGACTGCACAAAGCAAGAGTTTTGCTCACGGTAACGCGATGGGAAGCGGGGAAAGTGCCGGCAATTCGTGCATGTTTAACTGTACAAATCGGATTATACATTTTAAGAAAAGCGAGTGCGGTAAAAGTGTTATTTTAATGTTACTTCTGCGACCGCTTTCATTATTGTTCGAGCGTACAAAGCTCGATTAACTAAGTTTATTGCGTGACACGGAGTTGGTTTAAATGGCTTTAAGAATGGCTTATGCAACGAGTTATTCCTATCGATGCTAGCCGCGTGTCTTTTGTGAGTGTTGCTCTTCGGCGACGGAAAACAGGGATGATATGAATTACGTTATTTTAAATTCTTTAACTTTGTTTATACCTACGATAAGTATTTATTTTCTAATATGGAAAATATTTCTACATATTCTTGACATCGTCTGAATATAACCTGCGTGCTATTATAGCTAGAGTGACTTACGCATATGATTTTGTGTGATAAATACAATTGGATCGTTACCTTCATCCAGTTTCTAATTGCATACAACAGAGTTTACGATACTTACATATCTTTAAAAAAATAATGAATTGTATAATTAAGTTTTTAAAAGTATGAATCAATCATTACTATCATTAGTTACCGACTGTCTATAGTTTGACTTTGTGTACAACAATACTGATCTATCTTACAAGTACTTTCTAATAATTCCGAAAGTCTTTTATATTTCATTCAATAGCGTTTTGTTAGGAAAGCACCAACTTGCGTATTCGTCTCGAATATACCATTGAATATGTATTTTATCATTCAATAGACTGGGTGCCTAGTCATTGGAATCGGTTCAATATTGTAATTTATTAGACGTTCTGCTAACCATCTTCTGGATACCTTTACTTTCATTCAGAATTTAGAATAGTCACGTTAGGCAGTAGGCTCCTACATACACATATGAACGTTTGGATTCAGACTTTTTTCGCTTGAATGGGACTTCATTGCCTTTGGTTTTTATTTTACCCCAATGCCCAGCGATGTAGCTCTATGAGCTCCTCGTAATAAAACTGTTTCCAGGCTGTTTCCCAAACATCTCTCTGTTTAATTAGCGATTTTTAAAGTGGATCGCATGCGGTGGTTGCACGCTAATCGAGTCGCTACGAGATTAGGTTGTTTTCCGAGATAAGGCACAGTGCGGCACAGTGCACCGGCTCGCGCAGTAGCGCAACGGTAGAATGAAGCCGGTTTCTTATATTCCAAGTACGGTTAAATTCACACTCCTCTGATACGCTCTGACGTGACGTCATCGGTCTCAAATATTCTGATCGGTAGTTCTTGGAGTTAAACATCAAGCCTGCGTAGTAAGTACTATTTATGTCGGTTAAGAGTCGGTTATTACCATCGTATATACGTGTTACCGTTATAACAATTTGAATCTAGACAGTAAAAATCACCGAGGGACTATTTTGTTACAACTCGACGGCCAGCTCCACTAATTTAAAGTGAAGGGCGTGTTCCACGGACTTAAAGTTGATCTCTAATTTCTCAAAAGCAAATTGACAAATACAATCAAGAGCAATAAAAACGGAAGTTTCTACGGAGATATTTTACAAAGTGCACCCATTTTCATCACACCACTGATATGATACTATCATAGTTCAGTCTGTGTACTGCGGCGCCGACAGGCTGTACAGTTACTCCTGTTATAGTGATGAGCTAGCTACGCGGCAGACGGAACCGTACCCGACTGTTTAATTGTTGCCAACTGAAATTCGGTCAAGACACCGTCATTATTCGCCAAAACTGTTTACTTAACCATCCACTGGTTCCGCTTGTCTGAATTCATAAATATAAATATAGTATGTCTACCGGCTGTTCCATATCCAGCCCCATTAATACCGGCGATTAGGTAGTTAAGATTTTACAACTTCGTATGTTGTTATTCAAATATGACTGTCCAAAACTAGGCGGATAATTGTAACTAAATAATACCATATTCTACTCTCTCCTTGGTAATCAAATTCCGTTTTGTAATTAGTGGAAAGGACTTAGCAGTAAAAATAAGAGTTAGATGTAAAGTCGATTAAAATCTCGTATTTTTACACAAAATGGGGTTTTAAAAGAAGCGAAATGAGTGAATTTTTAATTATCTGGAACCTTTTTAAAACATGCAAACTTATTTGGATTCGTATTTGTGTAAAGTGAAATGAAATTCGCGATGCATTTACCAAAATCTCATTTCCAAGTTCCGATTAGCGGTTCCATTAAAACAAATAGGGCGCAGTGAAATAGTTCCTTTCTTACTTCCAAAATGACGTTAAACACGTCGTTTCTAACAGTACAACAAAACTCCGGAACCAATCGAACAAATGGCGTATGGGATTCTGTAAATCGTAATCAGACAAACGATTATGACAGGTGAATGCGGTCGTTTATAGCTGTCTAACGTTTCTATTGCGCGCGAAGAAATAGTGAAAACAACCGGCTTCTCTTTGCCGTTTTTCGCTTTGGAGTGTAATAGCGCCATTATACCGCAGTTCTCAGTCGAACGGGGAATAGAAAACCGATAATTAAAGTGATCGAACGCAAAAACCGCCACGCCTAGTCAATTCAATAGCCTTTGGCGCCAGCCGGTGAACCTCGTTGTGACTTCTGTATTCCGGATCGCGAAGCAAACATGCACGCTTTAAACTCACTCACTCTCATTTTAACTGCTCTGTAAATATTTACTTTCTTAAACTGTTTGGTAGTTTTAGTAAAGTCTGTTTACCTTCACATTATTTCGTACAGTTTGAAACTAACAATTCAAACTTGTTTGTCTCAAAAGGTTCAACTATTTAGTTAGGTAGTCATGAGTGATTAAAGTCTGATTGTGATCCCTTCTTTAATCAAAATAACATTATATTGCCAAAGTGAAAAAAATAATAGAAACCATCCAGTTGAGATTTTACAGAACCGTTACAAATTACGTAGGAATTCGGAAAATCTCGATAGTAAAGAGCACGTTAATGAGCAACGCAGATAATTTAATTAGGCTCACCGGGGCTATTATACAATGTCTGATATTCTTTTCACCTGGGATGAGTCACGCGAGCTATTCACCAGATAGCGTGTACAGTTTTACATAATAAATGCAAACCCAGCTTCATTTGAACAACTGCTGTACTACGAGTAGGTACTCCTCAACGGAACAAACAAGATTAATTTGCGATACAGTTTCTCGTAACTGTACTCGATAATCATGTTACGATAACCATCGAGCTTAAACTTCTAACGTAATAAATCTGTTTGAATTTTCTGTGCAGCTATTAAGTATGCGGCTAAATTACGAATTGTTGGGTACGCACGATCGTATGCGAAGAATTAAGTGAGAGCGCGCTATAGTAACTAGCATCAATCATATATAATAAGCATTGTACATGCATTGCCAGTGGCTGGTCTCATTACGAAATTTGTCGAAGATGACTCGCGTTCCTCGAATCTCGATAGTTAGTGGTTGGAGATTCCTAATGCTTGTGCTGCGATGCATCCCTGCTAATCGGGGTTTAACAAGCGTTGGTTAATCCCGATGGGTATCGCTCAACTTCTTGCATGCCTCCACAGCAAAAACGTTTTCTCTGCCGCGCCGCGTCACTGTTTATGTTGTGCTTTTTACGTCGATGCCTTGGTACGTCAAGCACGCAAGATTGCTTGATTTCATATTTTCATTTATAACTAGACAAAAACTGGAGTCGTTGCATATTCATGATGCTGCGTTAGATTGCGTCGGATCCATCTGCCATTTATAATGCGTCCCGCAAAGCACGCACTGTACTGTCGGTAATATAAAGTAGATGAATGAACGGACAAAAAAGTTGAACGGATATCAACTCGTGTCTTACGCTTTCGTTTGACCCGGTTTCGCGGTTTTAATGCTGCCATATTATGAAAAATGTATCCTTGAAAGGTAACATATTTGTACTGAAGCCATATAAGGAGTCTACTTTACGCCTTATAAGTAAACAAGTTCTCAACGAGATTTCGCACTGCAGCCTTAATGCTGAGACGAGTGACCTGACGCCCCAATAACACCAGCCGGCCGCTTGAGATTTTAATGTTGCATAAAAGTTGGATTGGGGTCGCATCAGCATCGCAGCCTGCTCGGATTCGGGTTCAGTTCACTCGTCATCCTTCATGTTTACATTGCAATTCGCATCGATGTCAGTGCATGTTGGACCGAGGGTGACAGTGTGACGGTTCGACGTAACAAGAAAAACAAGTGTGAAAAGTGTGGTCGCGCCCGGGAGCGCATTCCTGTGTCCCAGCGGCGGCGCGGCGCGCGCCCACGCGCCCCAGAATAGCAGCGCTATCCGCGAGGAAAGCGCTATGCACAAATAAAGTTAGGCACCAGGAAACCAAAGACACTCGCTGGCCGCTCGCCGCACGGGCCGGTGGCGACGGTCACTCTACACACTTATGTATGAGGATGATGGGACTAACATTTCGCAATGCAAAGCTCTAGTTACGGCTGAGATATTTTAGTAGGTGAGGGTGAGGGCGGCTGCGAACTGACCTCGTTGCTGCGAGAGCATCTGGCGCGTGTAGTGGTGCTCGGTGCGCTGCACGCGCTCCTCCTGCTGCACGCTCTGCATGCTCTGCTCGTGCCGCTCCGAGTGCTGGGAGCGCTGCTCGGAGCGCTGCTCGGAGCGCTGCTCCGACCACCTCGACTTCTCCATCACGCCGCCACAGCAGCACACGCACTAAACTCTCACTAGTCCTCGAAAAACCTTCGGTACAAGCCCGTCAAATAAATACGCCACTGCAATAAACTTATACTAGTCCACGGGTTCATTTAGCAGAAGTCAAGTCATTATAACCCAAGTCCAACATCCAAGACGTCGGTCGATTGCGAATAGTTAGCGGATAGTGCGGAGCCGTCGAGCGGTGCGCGGGCGCCGCTGTTACGGCGCGGGGGGCGGCGCGACCGAAATACGCCGGGTTATTTCGAGACGAGCGCTCCCGCGCCCCACTCCCAACACCGCCCCGAGCTCCAGCGGCCACTCTCTCCTCCCTCGCCCTCCACAGCTTGCAGCGCGCCATTGCCGCGCAAGTTTCGCATGCCTTCGAGATCCCGTAATCTCGAATCCCACGCACCACTCTTGCCCATGCGAGCCTTCAGCACTCGCACGCTGGTGACTTATGTTTATCTTACACGGAATGTGTTCAAAAGTAAGAGTTTCGATTACTCTTCTTATGTTTTTTTATAGTATGTATGTAAAGCTGTGTGTTACCGCCTGGCATTCATGCGCACACTGATTTTAATTACCCGCGTGGATACGGGCAGTGACAGCTGCGTACTGAAACCAGATTCATGAACTAGTTTTCAAGAATAGATAAATTTAATATAACAAGTGCACATTATTTATTGTGCTTCACGAGTATACATCTTACTGTTTTTTACGTTTTAACCATCACAAATTCCAGCCTGCTCTACACTTGTATGAGTACCTAACTAATCGTTAAAAGTATAGCGGAAACAAGTGTGTTTGGAGGGTGTAAAAAACATGTAGGTACATATACGTTTCGCTACATTTCTATATTTCATGCTGCCTTAGTAATGAGTGATATAGTACACAACATGATATGATAAACACGTATGATTGGTCGTCATTTTCCGATACTTGTAATGTAGTGAACAGGTTTACAAATCCTAAATATACAAATTCCCGCTTTTTTATATTTATTTGATATGAAAAAAAAAAAATATTAAACATGTATAATACACTCAGAGGCAATGAAAACGGGTCACTTCCCATGGATTACTTTACAAAGTGACCCGTTTTCATTGCCTCTGAGTGAAATTCCCAATGTGAACTATGAAGGTACGCTACCTCAGAGGCAATGAAAACGGGTCACTTTGTAAAGTAATCCATGGGAAGTGACCCGTTTTCATTGCCTCTGAGTGTATTTATTCAAGAGAACGCTTTATAAGATAACGGCATTTCAGATTTAAAAAACTTGTGCAGTTGTAGTAGATACCTACATTTAGTGTTTACATTCGACGAGGGGGCGTATCGCCAGGGAAAAATCAGAAATCACCCGCGCGCCCCGTACCTGCCGCGCTGATGCGTCTATTGCTGCCCCGCTCCTTCTCGCATAGTATATGCCCCGACAGTCAGATGAAACATGATGAATACCTATAGATAATTATAATAAGTGGAAAGAAAGACAAAATCTGTAAGTACCTATATTTGAAGATATAATTTTCGCTAGTAGCTAAGTCAGTTTCGAGAGCTATAACTGAAATATGACCTTCCGTTTTTTTACTAAATCACGTAAGGGTTGTAATTTAGCATAATAATGTCTCGTAAAAGGCTAAAGCAAAAAAACAGCTATAATCGAATTTAAACTTTTGTGAGACATCTAAAATACTACTAATAAATCCACGGATAAAAAAATAACGTAAATGTCAAGGCAGGCGACATGTTTCGAACTCTTCGGGAGTTCTTCTTCAAAACAAACATCGAAAACACTAATCCTGAAGAAGAACTCCCGAAGAGTTCGAAACATGTCGCCTGTCGCGTCATTTAATACGTGAATTTATTAGTAGCATTAAAAAAAAAACTGTAATTTATTATGAAAACTTCGATCATGTTTATGAAAGCCAGATTTTCAGGCCACTGTGTGGCGGCCAAATTTTTCAATTCTGACCCCGTGTCATGGTCGGCCTTATCACGCGATAAGTGACAGGATAGAGCGTCCGTCACTGGCTGACACCGTTTGATAGAACGAGACGATGCCCCTATCTTGTCACTTATCGAGTGATAAGGCCGACCATGATACGGGGTCTGATCTCGGATTCGTACTTGGAGACAATGGAGACGCTTTGGCCCTTTAGTTATCAATTTTGAACATACTCGTATTAAAGAAAAACTGCAAAATTGTGTTCACTTTTTTTAATATAAAAATGTCCAACTTCGCAGGCAATAATTCGGGTGCAGACTCGAAAATTATTATTACTCCAAAAGAAAGAAGGCAAAAAAATATGCATAGTGATGAAAATCCCATTCAGATATCTCAAAGAATTACGAAGCTACAACCGTTTTAATATTGCTTGTTAGAGAGAGAAAACGCAAACGGTGTGTGACGTCACATTACAGGATGCTGCCGGCAGGCCGCGTCGACGGCGTCGCCGACCACGATGCGCGCGGCACGTTGCCGTCTTCTGTGACGTCACATTCTTCCAGCGTCATCGTTTCATATGAAGTTGCGTTTTGCGAAAAAGGGACAGAACACATCCCTTCTTAAAACTTTGGACACTTATAACTTCGTGATTATTTAACCTTTTGCGTTGATTCTTTCTCCATTTGACATTTTTTTTTATCCTTCTTCGAGAAAATATCACATTATTTTATTTAGTGTCTACGCCCCTATTGTTGGAATCTAAAAGCGTCACCCGTGATGACTTTAAAGGAAAAAAATGTCAATAATTACACGGTTCACCCACGTATTAAACGTCACTACGGGCGACATGTTTCGAACTCTTCGGGAGTTCTTATTCAGGATTGAGTGTTTTCGCGGCGGTGTCGCTTGAATCACGACAAGATTCAAGCGACACCGCCGCGAAAACACTCACTTTATAGAGTACAAATTACTTTAATTACCCAAGGAATACCACTACCTACATTTTGTTGCTTAAAAAACCACCGGAGCTATAACTGAAATATGGCCTTCCGTTTTTTTACTAAATCACGTAAGGGTTGTGAGCTAGCACAATAATGGCTAGTAAAAGCCTAAAGCAAAAAAAAGCTATAATCGAATTTAAACTTTTGTGAGACATGTCTAAAATACTACTAATAAATCCACGGTTAAATTCACGCATTAAATGTCACAACAGGCGGCATGTTTCGAACTTTTCGGGAGTTCTTCTTCAAAACAAACATCGAAAACACTCATCCTGAAGAAGAACTCCCGAAGTGTTCAAAACATGTCGCCTGTCGTGTCGTTTAATACGTGTATTTAACCGTGAATTTATTAGTAGCATTAAAAAAAACTATAATATATTATGAAAACTTCGATCATGTCTATGAAAGTCAGATTTTCAGGCCACTACTGTGTGGCGGCCAAATTTTTCAATTCTGATCTCGGATTCGTACTTGGAGACAATGGAGACGCTTTGGCCCTTTAGTTATCAATTTTGAACATATTAAAGAAAAAGTGCATAATTATGTTCACTTTTTTAATATCAAAATGTCCAAGTTCGCAGGCAATAATTGTTGGAATCTGCACTCTCGATAACCCTAAAAGCGACACCCGTGATGACTTTAAAGAAAAACAATGTCAATAATGTCACTACGGGCGACATGTTCCGAACTCTTCGGAAGTTCTTCTTCAGGATGAGTGTTTTCGCGGCGGTGTCACTTGAATCACGACAAGATTCAAGCGACACAGCCGCGAAAACACTCATCCTTAAGAAGAATTCCCGAAGAGTTCGAAACATGTCGCCCGTAGTGATATTTAATACGTGAGTTGAACCGTGTAATTATTAGTACTGTTTCAACACGTCTCACGAAAGTTTAAATTCGAAAAGCAATGTCCGCCATATTGGAATTCAAAATGGACATCATTTCTAGAATCTTCACCCTCGAGAAGCCTGCCAATGTATGTTGTTCTTTAAAAAAACGCGCATATTAATTTACAACGAATGTTTCAAAAATTTTAAATAATGTGACCACTTTTTGAAATATCACTGACTATGAATTCGTATTTAGACCTCTCAGACATCGATTTTGAACATAACCGGATTTATTCTCAACTAGCGATCCGCTCCGGCTTCGCACGGATACTATATTATACATATAAACCTTCTTCTTGAATCACTCTATCTATTAAAAAGAACCGCATCAAAATCCGTTGCGTAGTTTTAAAGATCTAAGCATACATAGGGACAGACATCGGGAAGCGACTTTGTTTTATACTATGTAGTGATAGTGATAATCTTTCATAAAGTAAATACACGATCGACAGAAAAATGTTCGTCTAGTTTTGCATGTACTGCACAAATTATTCTAAGAAGCCGGTCACCCGCCGATCGCTGCGTAATCTTATAGTTGTATTTTGAACTTTAAGATCTATATGTTAAGGTCGACTTTTAAATATATTATTTCAAAATGTAGCAAAATATCTACTGGAATGTAATGATACGTTCATCCACTGGACGAATATACTGGGTCACAATATTATTGAAATAATTATGTTCATCGTGCTGTCGTGAGAGCACAGAACGTAGTCCTCTCGTCTCAGCGGAGCGATTACGACTGACTCCGCCCGCGAACGGCAACAAAAGATATACAGAACCGCACGAAACACGCGACGGGAGAAAGGGTATCGCGCTAAATAAAAAAGGCCTATACGCCAAATACGTTTCACCTCAATAAGTCTGAAAAGGGACTACATAAAAATACCCCGCTAGTACTTTCATTAGGTAATGTGAAAAGCTATTATACACTCAACTTTTACTTAATTTATATGCACGGGAACCTCACACTATTGAAATTGAGTAAAAATAAGACATGTTTTGGCGGTTCTTTTCTATCGAGGCAATTTTGGTTTTGTATGGTTTTGTTCAGACGATTCAATTGCAAATATGATGTAGTTTTGGTATCTTCTTTTTCCTGGCATTCGCTTTAGTGTGTCATAGGTAAATATTCAATCTAAGAACCCCGATTTCGCGGAGCGCCCCCTCTAAATTGAAATTAAGTACTTGTACGGAAATCTGTTTATGGTTTTTATTGGTCATTAGTACCTTCAAAGAGAAGTGACTTGGTGAAACATTCATGATAATTACTTTAATTACCTAGGTATGTCTGAAACCTAATCTTTAACGTCCGCCTAATAATTCATTATACATGTATTTTAAAGAAAATATTAAAATACTTACGGTTCGTGGGACTGTATGTGACTGTCTTTTATAAATACATTGTTTATACATTACGCTTTTATTAAGTAACTAACAGCCCGTGCGGCTTCATCCGCGCACTCCAAAGAAAGCCTGCAAACCGGCAGAATAAATCATAAAATATAGCCTATGTCCAAGTAAAAAGATCAATCTATAGGTACCCAAGGCAAAGATTTATTGAAATCAGTCTAGTGTTTCCAGAGATACCCATTACAAATAAGTATATAAACTTACGAAGCTGCAATCTTACGGACTTTTTCTTCTTTATAATATTATTAGTATATTAATAAGGTCAGGTCACGTAGAAGTTGATGTTAGGTCGTATCGGGATGTCAAAGAGGTTGCCTGGGATCGGAGTAAATGGAGGGCCTACTTTGAGCTACACCGACAAGAGCTTAGCTCTTAAATAAGCAGAAGAAGATTAAAATACAAATACTGGAACTAATTAGAATCAGACATTAACTTAATTCTTTAAAATAATTCAATCATATATACAGGTACTTATAGTTTCTTAAAAAATCAATTAGGTGACAGGATGGGGGGACACTTTAAAACCCAATATTACGTGAACGGATCCCTAAATTGAACAATTGTTTTTGAAAAACCAATATTATTGAACAAGTTATCCAACGAAATCCCACACTAAGGGTTTAAGAACCACCCTTGCCGAATTACAGCTTTCTAGTAGTGAGGTCACAGAATAAATAATGTAAGGTTCACTGAGCTAAGGTGCAGACGAACGGACGGACATGGCGAAACTATAAGGGAATGGGGGATGGGGAGAGTGTTGACTACAGATCCCTAAAAATTGCATTACTAGTGCCTACAGTATTTTGTTGGCAACTGTACTTTTTTGAACATTCATAATTCTCATCACGACTGGACAACGACATCAACGAGGGTTCGGATGAGCACAAACAACACATGAGACGAATTTATCCCGTGTCGTTCAAGATTTGCTCTGGCCATCTTCTGTCTCCATCATCAGCTCGGTGTTGCCAGGTGCCAAAGTCAAAGTCAAAGTCAAAATCATTTATTTGTAAACATAGGTATCTGGATGGTCCAAGAAAAAAAACTTAAAATTATGTACCACTATGTTTTGCCATTAAGGCATACAAACGAGCACGCTTCTAATTTACAGTAATAGGTAGTTAATACGCTCGCGGAACCACGTTTATCAAGCAAGCACAGTTTGCGCTATGCCAAATATATATATGTATATATTTATAAATGAATTCTTATTATTAATGCGTTCTGAAATTGTTAAAGATCACAATCCGTTAAATATTAATTAAGCGAATAGTAGGCTTTTTTTATTAGAAGTGTAAAAATACTTTTTTTGAATTCTACCAAGTCTTCTTTGCATAGATTTTTTGGCAATTTGTTATAGATTTTAGGAGCCATTCCGAAAATACTTTTAGCAAGAAAAGCCGTTTTTATTGATCTAGTGTATATTTTGTGACATCGGCGAGCACTGTTAAAAGCAGAAAACTGATGCATATTATTTTTAACGTAAACTGCGGTTTCAAATATATAGAGGCACGGTAATGTAAGTATGCTTAGTCTAATAAAATGTGTTTTACATGATTCCGTTGATGGTATTTTACATACTGATCGTAAACATCGTTTCTGTGCTTTGAAGGCCATTTCTCTGTCTGTGGAATATTGCGTCAAAATATTGCGTTGTCACTGAACCACCAACCATGCCTAATTTCAGCTTAATTCATCAATAAATTCTTTTTTGCATTTTTTTAATGACAGCTTTCATTGAAGTGTCAGTAAAATTAGGTTTTGATTTGTTCCTAAAAGTTAATTATAATGAAAAATATGGATACTTATCGCACCTACTTTAAAATCTTTCGCTATGTCTCAGCCTACCTAACTATTTTACATTCAACGCTAAGAAGGTTTTGGTTTAAAATTAAAGTTAGTATAATAACTACTTCACTACTGTTGCCCATATTTAGGGTATAATGGTAACATGTCTGTGACACAACGATGTAAAGAAAGTAACCGCAAATCTGAGACATTTGTGAAGTTATTCAAAGTTTTCAAATAGGTACCAGGACATCTTTATATATTTCGTTATTGGAAATACCTAAGTTATCGTGTCATGGAAATTCATGGTTTCAATGGATGAAGTAACTTCAAGAAGAAATTGCTTAATTTTTTTTTCTAATGGCAAAAAGTTCGTCAGTGCTAAACCTAATAATCAACGTCCGTCCAATAATTCATCATAAACGTCTCAAGGAAATAAAATTCATAAACTCTTAACTAACCAGAGTTAGGGCGGCTTTACAAGTGCTTTGTAACTTCACCTCGGCCTTTGAAAAGTTTTAATCTAACTCGGATATTACCAGATTGCCGAAATGGGAAGTTTGATCAAGCAAGTTGGGAGTTTACCAGAAAATCCGCCACGTTTTCATTAAAGGTAGTGAAAAGTTTAGAACTACCCAACACAGGACCCTCTTTCATTCCACCTTGAAATTGTATGTACGCAAGGAAATCTTGCTTAGGAATCCAACGCCTGTCGGCGCGCCGTGGCAACTTTTCAAGAGGCGCCCAAGTAACAAAAAGTGGCTTGGTAATTGTCCTAGAACCACATATTTTCAGGACTATAACGGGATAGTAAGCGCTTATAACCACGGAAAAGGGCCCAATTTATAAGCGTACTTGTCCTAATAAAGCACTAATAGTAGGATTAGTGACCAACCAATTAAGCCAATAGTAGACTTATATTTGGACTTCGCAAAACTATTTGCTCCCGCGAAGCTCACTATAAGCGCCTTACAAAACCAAACAAGACGATAACGTGCTCCATATTTCTGTTACAAGATTTCCAAAAACAGTTGTGAATTTTGTGTATCTGTTGTGAGTTGTTCCCTGCATTGTATAAAAAACTAAACGTAATGAAAGTATCTCTTATTTTAAGCCTTACATAATAATACGTATAGGTACATATAAGATGTACGTGCATTCTCATGCGAACGTATATTTTCTGTGAAGCATATTGTGTTTTTAATCGATTTTTTACGCGCCTCTTGAAACCAGCTTATTTAATAAGTTCTATTTAAAATAAATTAGGTTGCAATAAGAAATATGATCAAAAGTTACCATGTTTTAGAGTAAGCATTTTGAAGAACATTACCATTCCTTTATAGGAGGAAATGGTTCTTCATCACAACTACCATATCGCCATTTTCTTAGGAATTAGGGTTCCACAATTATTTCAATGCACCAAAACATTTTTTTTTAAATGGCTTTTGTCTTATTTTTATTTATGTCAAGAAGCGTTGAGGCGTCCTGAGGCAGGACATCTTTTTGATTCCAAAAGTGTTATTACATTTTTTCCTAGTACGTATTTTTAATTAGAATAGCCTCCAATATCACTTTCGTCATTGTATTAATATTCATCGCTCATACTCTCCTCGTGGTCAAATCTAAATCCCTTTCTCCAGAACATCGATAACATTATGTCATGAATTTCCATTGTCACTATCTTGTGCGGGACCCGCGTCAATTTGTGTGATACGTCCTTTGCCTGTTATAAAATTAGCACCAGATATTCAACATGTCCGTGATGAGACCATAACAGAATTAGCAAGACCATTAAGAACAATTGTACTCCTTTACGGGCTTCATGAAGATTATTTTGGATAATAATGGTAATTCATTAAATCTTTATAAACACATTAAGATTATAGCAGCATTCGATAATGCTCAATAAGAACAAATACATTTACTCTTAGAATAAGCACTTAAAGAACTAATTTACTTATAAAGGATCCACAAAATAGACTTATAAACCCTTATAAATGTAAGTTACAAGTGCAAATGGTTTCCAGTACGTTTGGTTTTATTTGTTGCTCGTATAAGCATACTTTACTTATAACGGTTTTATATTGCTTCTTGTAGGCAATAATAAGTATTGCTTACCAGAGTGAATAGTCTCAAGCACGTGTGCGCCTTTTCAACACCTTAATAGGACACCTTAGCTTATATTGTGCCGTTAATTTAAGCCTATTAGCGATTATAAGATAAGCTATAAGAACAGATGTACTAGAAGCGCAAACAAGCTTCATGTATGCTATTATAAGCATGGTAGCACCTACTAGAACCATTAGGAGAGAGTTATTAGTGCTGTAGGTCTATAAAATACGCACTCTGGGATCATTTTGTTGCTTCGCACCGCTGTGTCAAAGGACATTTGGGGACAATCTTACACAAATCGACCTAGTCCCAAACTAAGAAAAGCTTGTACTATGGGAACTAGACGACGATATACATACTTATATAGATAAATAGATACTTAAATACATAGGAAACATCCATGACATTGATCCTTGTACATAAATTACAAAAAAAAATACTTTTTTAGGGGTGTACTCCATACATAAAACTGAAAGTAAAAAAATAATTTTTCGGTTCAAGCCCACGTGTGGCAGCACTTCAATCGATAGGCCTTTCAATATAAATATAAGATGATCTTATTAAGATGAGGAGGCCTATCTTATTAAGATCAGCAATTTTGATTAAGTAAATAGAGTCGGAGATAATCGCTCCGAAAGTCACTAAAGTTATGATTAATGAACCTAATTTTTGAACCGTGTATTTTAAAAATATGAATAAAATCATGGATATAGGGCTTATTAAATTCTTTCAGCGAAAATTGTTTTGAACAAGAACGGTTCAAAGGTTTTCGAGAAATTTCTAAAACTTCTTCTCTTCGTTGCGTGGTCCGACACGTACTTGGCCGGTTTTTTTGTGTGTGTCTTCCATTTCCGCAAATGGCGCCATCGTTTTTTATCACGCCAGTTAATATCCGTCAAAGTGGGCGCGCATTTATCGAAGTATGTGGAGCTGATTTCCACGGGCGTGAATATGTCCTCATCACATCGTTAGGCCAATAATAACCTCGGTGCTGCATTGCTGACGCGTATAACTCACGAAGCTCCTGCATTTGGCCTAAAATAAACGCGCGAACATGCGTCATGCATGAATAATCGCACCGGGATTATTGTGGCAAAGTCAAATGGGTAGTTTTACCTCCATAATAGTTCGTATGTACGCCTCGTACGTAAGCAATGTACACCGTCCAAAATGTGGAGGCTAAGGCTGGGTTGCACCAAACCGTCTGTAATCGTAAGCGGTGTTGGGTAAAATCTGAATGTATAGAAAGTTTGACAAGTTTCTATGGAATGACAGCTTCCGGCGCCATATTTAACGTTGATCGATCTGTAATAGTAAGTTGATGCAACCCGCCCTAAATCTGTCGAAGCTCCAAGAGCTCGGTCGAAATGTATGGGCCAGCCATTATTTCGTCGGTTCAACAAGCATAATAAAAAATAACTGCATAGTCTAGATGTATCCCCTAAAGTTTTATAGAGAATTTTACCACTGTAATACATTTATTTATTTATTATAGGGTTTTCACCGATAGGATCTCCCTGCTCGAATAAAATATCGTAGTAGTTTACTATAATGATTCGGTTCCTATACTTACTATACTGTACGTCGCCTATGCTGTTGGAGAAGCGATCTGTCTCGCGGAGCCGTCGAATGTTACGTCAACACTGCGCAGTAGGTGCCTGTGACTGTAACTCATAAAGGGCCGGGGATACACTACTTCTTTCTATTTATACTGTGACCATGGTCTCTTATGGACACGTTGAGCGATGAACTAATTTAGATACGATTTTACAGGCCTGTGTGATGTCACGTACTGCATTTATCTAGCCGTATATGTAGGTACAGCTAAAGATATATATTTAAATATATTTCAGAACGTTGGTTTAGTTAGCAATTGTACTCTGTAGATTGTGTGTATGTAATTATCCGATCACTTTATTTCAGAGAAACACGCCATCGGAATATGATGATTGAGAATATATTTCGGGATAGAGGACAAGAGTGACAGATAAAGAATAACGAATTTTAACGGCATTCTAGCTAAATTAGGTTTGTTGAACGTACGAGTATATGAATAGGTACGGCCACTACATGGTAAGAAGTAAAGCTATAACCAAACTGCATCGGTATGTCAAGTACCGTTTACGTAGGTACTCCGCTCCGGTGGTATAGCGGTAAACTTTTAATATTCAACTTCAACTTTCTGTTAAATTATATTTAAACATTTCCTATATTTTGTCCTGAAGTGAAATAAATAAATTACCTAGTCAAATAGAAAATGTCGAAAATCGAGAAAAGTAACATTGACATTTTGAGTGACAATACTGTTTAATCACCCAAAGTACTAAATAAAATATAAACCTACATGGTAACTTCAATTTGAGAAGGGTACACTATAAAATTTTATCCAGTGTAAGTATCTATATCAGATATGTTACACAGTAAGTTCGATTTCTTATCACACCGGACCGATATAATAAAGACGTCGTTTGGCCTCATATATTTTATTTTGCAAATGAAATTGTGTTTGTGTCATTTTATCTGCGTTCAAAAACATTATAATAACATTCGCTTCGGGCGCGAAGCTTATTTTGGATCTGAGTAATTGTTTGCGACGTTGACTTTTATATAAGTCTATTCGTTTCACAATATGGTGTAACAGGGCGAGGCCATCATCGAAAAAATATCGATATGTAGGTTACTTTGACAATTAGTACACTGTCAACGTTTGCTAAATTATTTTAATCAGGTATGTACAGTCAAGTGTAAAAATATGGGTGCATACAACTTACTCATATGTCCCTTAACTCCTGTAAATGTCAGCGGATAAAGGTTTTGGTACTTATTTATGAGAGGATGTTATGAATTGCCGTCAAAAATGAAATTGATGTCGCTGAATTGCAGCTGATGCGGTGCGCGAGGAAGCCGCCAGCTCTTCGGTCACGCAAAAGTTTCGCGATTTGCGCAAATATAATTTATATATGAATCATTTTATAAATAGTCCCTGGATGACCGAGTTCTGCTCGGGTGAAAACAGAGAAAATACGGAGAAAAGGAATTTTCCAAGTCATGAGACCTAGATCGATTTTTCGCCCGCACAAACCGTTATATTCCACATCAAAATCGTTAGAGCCGTTTTCGAGAACGTAAATGTACTTAAATATATGTACTAAATATTGCTCTTTTAATAGTATAGGATATTTCATCAAGTAGCTCCTGCATTGAATTACTAACTTTTCTGCTAGTATACATGTCTAGTCTATTTAGACTAGACATGTAAATAAATATGTCTACGAACTAGGTCTTGTTTGAACTATTGCTCATACGGTGTCCGCGCTAGATGCACCATGCCTACTGGATCTATTTGTGACAAATATTCCATTGATTTTGGTCTGGTGTTTGTTGTACGTGCTGCACACTCAATGCCTAGGATTAAAAACTCTGGCACTTTATACACGTTGGTTTTTTTGTACACGTTGGTTTGTTTGTTTTTTTGAAATATTGTGTATGAATATCGCATATCTCTGTTGACAACTGGCTGGGACGTATTTCTATGAAAATGTATTATGTTGTGTTGGTTGGCTTTTCTATATGAGCACGCTTAGTTAGAAATGCTCAATATTAAGTTAAAATACACATATCAAAAGAGAATATATGAAATCTAAAGTTTAGTGTCCATATCCTATCTATCCAAAGTATCAGTTGAAACGTCTAAGGTTTCAGTTACTTTCTTTAAACGGTATAGAAGATACGATTTTGATATCCAAAATGTTATATGTAGGGTCGGCCGCAGCGGTTTGTCGTCGAACTTAGTTTCTCATCGCCTTATGGACGCTGCGGAACTGATACTAGGTATGTAGTTCATAGTGCCGTATAGTCAGCTAACAAATTGACTACCTCTTTTGAACCTAAAACAAAATAGAGTTGAAAAGTGGTAGATAACAAAATGTACTCTACAAATAATAGAGGCGAAAAGTTTTTTTTTACTACGTTGTTGACTTCAACAGGGTATGCACGCGGGGAATTTCCGGGACTTTCAAAAAATGTGAGCTCCGTTTAGTCCCGGAACTGGCTTTGTAATTCTCGTTACTTTCGGGTCTTTTATTATTAGTGGGGCATGTAATTTATGTAGGTTTATAATATAAAAACTGGGATTTGTTCAATTTACGCAGGATGTTAAAATGGGTGCTCCATCTCCATCATCATTTTAAATATAAAGCCTGGGATTGACTAGGCGACAGATGTCTCGCAACAAGTGTCGCCAGCGACGTCGGGCGAAATTCCGTAACGTTGCCGGATATCGCTCGAGACATGCACCGCGCGACACGTTGGACCCATGAAATGTCATTTGCATAGCTCTTTTCGCTAACATCCATTTACTACTATAACACTCGTTCCCGAGATAAAATCCACAAATTGAACCCTATAGGTTGACGTGTCAAAAATTACATGTTACAGGCGTAATCACATTCGCATACATCTTTGGGCGTTTTTCAAAAAAGTGTACAAAACTTTTTTTTTTCAGATTTCGTTTTTTTTTTGTTTTTTTTACTCAGAATCGTTGACACTATCGATCCTCATACAAGAAAAAAGTGTCCCAGATATTACTATCAGTATGTAAGTTTGTTCTTCCAGTGCGTCACGACCATATAAATAAAAAAATACCGCATACAAAAATGTGACGATCTGGAATGGAAAATTTTCACACCATTTTTTCTTGTATGAGTATCCATAGTGTCAACGATTCTGAGTAAGAAAAACCAAAAAAAAACGAAATCTGAAAAAAGACCCCTTTACTAATATTATAAAGAGGAAAAGTCCGTGAGATTGTAGCTTTGAATACTTTGAAAGCTTATGTAGAATGGAGTTTCGGGATGGTTATATTTTATCCTGCGTTCTTTGCAATACACGGGCGAAGCCGCGTTCGCAGCTAGTTTTATCTGATTTGGTAAGTACTATAAAATACTACCTTACTAGAATAATTTACACAAAACATATTAGACCCATATTTCCATGTAATTATTATAATTAATTTATGCCATCATTTATGTATAACACAAATGAGTTGTAAATATCAGTAGGAAAATACGTTGCGGAAAGGAACATGAAACTTAAGCACGAGTTAGCTAGGTAAATATACACTAAGCAAATAATAAATCTCGCCCTTAAGCTAGATAGCTGCATAAACTGCATTAGCAAATACTGCGCCGGCTACAGCATTTACCCTCAGTGGGAGAGATTCACCGAGCAATATCTATCCACCAAGCCACCGCTTAGCGCACAGCTCAGACCCCTTATTCATATCAACTATAGTGCTGATTCTTTCTCTAGACTAAGATCTTATCTACCGCAGGTTTCGTCACCTATATTTAACATTACCACTAGTTCCTTACTAGTTCACATCCCACTCCGATACTCACCCAGACCAAACGTGCCAAAAATACCGGCAGCATTACCACGCTGAATGGCCAGTGATATTCGTTGGACCAGGTAAGAACCAGAGCGAGGGTCGCAGCCCCTTACTCTTAAGCGCCGCCCTATGTCTTTGATGAACTTCTTGGCCTCGGTACACCACGGCCCAGCTGTCTCGACAGCAACCGGGACAAAATCATACACCAGTTCAAGATTTGCGTATTTATCGTGCTTGTATTTAGACGCATTTTCAGCCGCTCCACCCGCCTTTCTAACCGTGTGGGCGAGGTGAGTAGGAGCGAAAGTACTCACACACGTAGCATCCCAAAGCAAACTACGACCCTTTGCCCATGGAACCAGTGTAAGACCGTCCGGCCTCTTACCGTCCGTACGGCTCAGGCCATGGGGTTCCATAACACATGGCACGTTCGCCGAGACTAAAGCGCGCCTTATCAACTCATTGATAGCGCAGTGCCTGGGTATCCTGCCGGCACATCGCACGCAACTTAGGCCGTGGTGTCCATCTGTCTCGACCATCACCCCACATCGACACCGGTGTGGCTCGCAAACCTTACTTCCGAGTCTTAGGGCCACCGCCACCCGCAACGTGTCGTTGTCCAATAAAGTCCCCAATTGTGGCGACGGCAAAGCATGCAACCATGCACCGGACTCAGGTTCCGCGGCAGCTTTCAGCCGGGCCACGTCACTTCCAACAGCGTCATGCAGCAGACTACTGTGTATATCTCGACACAAAATATCGTCCCACAACCTTTGTGACGAGGGATTATCCGGCCATACAACTTCAGCAAAACGAGATGACCATTCGGACCGAGCTTCCTGTAAATACGTGATACAGATATTGCCACCATCAAAAGAAAGGATTCTAGTGACAAGATCTGACGCCGCATGAGATGATGCAAGGAAAGCTACTATACCGACGTCATGCATGCAACGGACCCCTAATCCCCCATAACGAACAGGAAGAGCCGCCTGGCGCCACTGTGTCTCGTTGAAACTGACGTTTAAAACAGTTTCAAGGCCACGCTCAAGCACACGATCAAAGTTCTCTACATCCTGTCCAAACATCCAAATAGGTGACGTCCTTAGGATATATGTAACGCGCGGCATTGCAAAGCAGTTGCGTAATAAAATTAGTGACACGTGCGCTGACAATTGTTCCAAATTCAAAAAAGCAGACTCCATTGCCTGAGTTTTAGCCTGAATCGCCGAACTCACCCCCTCCGTAAAGATGGGCGCTCCCAGAAGAGAAAACGAAGACTTGTCTAGCAGCCTAACACCTGGCAATACTGACTCAAAATTGGGCACAGAATCAAACGCCAAAGAACCACACGGATACAGCTCACACTTTGAGGAATTCACTTCCATCCCAATCGATCTCAAAGCCGGTAGCAGCCTGCTTATATCATCGAGAACAGCATCAGAGCTTCCCCCAATAGTGCCATCATCCAAATACCATACATTCAATGGTGACTGCAACGATGCTATACAATTCTGCATCGCAAGACAAAACACCAGAGGGCCCAAGGGATCCCCCTGCTGAGCACCCACCTGCGAAGAGATCGTGCTGTCACCAAAGAACAGGTTACTAGGAGTTGAATAGCACTGGAAAAGAAAGGGATATAGTGCAGGAGTACGGGTTTTCACCTGTTCTAAAAGTACGTCCCTTTCCACAGAATTGAAGGCGTTCCTGATGAGATCTTATCTTAAGACCCATCAGTGCACCAAAGCAATTGTTTAGCCCCAATAGCCACGTTCCACAAACATTACTTTACTCGAATAGCTACTCTATTATAAAAGTCAATCGCTTTGTTTACCACTAACAATAAAAGACAATCGCATTGTTTACTAGGCACAAACAGAAGTGAATTCGGTCTAGAAAAAGAATACACACTATACGTAAGCGGTGTTTTGAATACTGGTCGCGGGAGTAAATATTTAACGCCCTGTTTTGCGAATTCGGCGGTACTTAGCATTTCATAAATTTCGATACATGTGCGAGTATGATGATTTTTGTAAAAACTCGAATATCTCAGAAACTGCAAGGTTGTAATGCTTATAATTAGGCTTGTTATTGAATATTGCACATATCAAATGCTGGGAAAAAAGCTGGAATAATTATCTCTAATTTACAAAGGGTATGAGACGGAGACTTTTCCGGACGGGGACAAAATTAGCTTTCCATTTAGTAAATATTTCTATAATGGAATGAGAAACATTCATGTGAGGGTCGATGTTTTCTTTAAGGATTCCATCTTAATGTTGTTTTGGTGCATTTGAATTAGCATTATTCAACTGCATTTATTCATTTTACTTGGTATCGAGTTCAACAAAATGTGTTCTCGTATGTGAATTTTATTGACATAAACATTACTCTGATAGATCAATTTATTGGTGGGTCAGGCTTCCATTTTGCCGATACTATTACATTCATATTGGGCGACTTTTAGGCTTAGCACGTCTGCCTTCGTCCTTCACTGGTGAGTGTGTAAAAGCGAGAGGGAGGAATGCCTTACTCGTATATCGGACGTAAATGCAATCATGCTACCAGTGTAGGTCCCCTCACCTAGTAATTATCGCTACTGCCTATTTGTCTGTGCTCGATGCCTGTTCATTAAACATCGAGATTAATTTCACATATCGCTCAAACGTTAACTTCTGAACTACGATATTACTGCGTAGAGTAATGGTGCACTCTAAACTGCTTCTTCGTTGAAAACAGACTGTTTTAAACCACTTTTTACGCCTTAACAGGTATGCAGCTTAAGGTGAGACATCTGTTGGTTAATTAAGATTTCCCGGATGTTTACCGAAGCCAATTCTAAGTTTCACCGACGCCGAGATTCCTCGAAACTGTTGTGTGAATTAATAGAATGATGAATATAGCTGCGACCAGAGGAACCACAGCATGAATTACTCAAGACTTTTCATATGCCATAATTGTATTGCGATAATATTTTTAAGGTGCTTATTGCAAGTAGAGCGGTTGGTACAAGGCGGGTTGTAAGATATGATAGAACTTGATTTAAGAAGAAACATCTTGGGGAAACTGTTAATGTTGTATAACGTCAATATAAATGTACCCGTTCCAGCATCCAGGAGTTACCTGGGGCTTCTCTTGTGAATAGGAATAATAATTCGCTTTGACACTAGTTAAATTCGGCTCCAATATCTGTTAAAACCACAGTGATAAAACGCGGTGAGCTTGCGGAGGCAGTCGTAATTAGCTCGTCAATTACATGTTCGGAGAGTAATCCGTGGCGTTTAATAACTACGAATCCGGGGAGAACTGAACGGCATCCCCCGGCAGCTGATGTCGTGTAGCTTAGAGGATATCGGAGTTGAACGCATTTGAGCCTCTTCTGACACTAGGCTCGTTCGGAGAGCGACATCGCTATAATAATAATAATAATAATAATAATAGTTCTTTATTGACAGGTAACAACCCATAAATCAAAAATGACATAAAAGTAGACAGTAAAAGTAAAAAGTATGTATAAGTGTATAAATAAAATTGAATAAAACCTTAAAATGTTATAATAACCTAATTCAGTTTAGGCAGTCACAACCAAGAAGACCTACTTCCTGTTCCTTTCGTGATGCACGGAAACCCAATGCTTGTAAATCGGATTACTCAGATACCCGGACAGCTCACGGAGGATACCGTTGTCCGACGTTCGGAGGCGGCTCCAGAAGGAAGCTACGCGGGAGCGTATGATGGCAAAGAAGTCAGGCACTTTAGCCTCGGCAAACATGCTCGATGCGCTGCAGTATCTTGGCAATTTCATTAAAATACGGTATGCGTCATTATGCTGCACTCTAATTTTGCTCATCGCACGTTTCGTGAATCTGCTCCAGAGTTGACATGTGTAGAAACATAGACAGTATGCCCTAAACAATGTCACCTTCACTTCATCACTACAACGCGCGAACCTGCGCGCGAGCATGTTGCACCGCACAGCCAACGCTCTGCGCTCCCGTTCAATGTCCTCGTCATCAACAAGACCCTCCGTAAGCATGTGTCCGAGGTATCTGAATCTTTCCACCCTTTCCACCTGCGCTCCGTCCAAATATATCTTCTGTGCGGGCCTAAGATGGTTGTAATTTTATAATGGCAACCAATGGTACGCCCGCTGGGACCCACAGCCAAAGCTCTTTAGCCTCGCCACTTAGGAGCACTGCCGATCCTGATGACCGCCTTTAGTAGTCTTTTACGACAAGTAGGGCGGACCGTAGTACTCATTTTAAATACAATTAGGTATTTAACATTGTAACTGCATGAGTTTCAATACAAATAATATTACGAAGATCATGCAAAAAAAATTTAGGACAGGAAACTACGTTCTTGACGTACTTATACGCTATGTTATGATGAGGCAACTTATGCTAAATAATATTTGAAATATGATTTGATTTCCGCCCAAGAACAGCGCTATATGCCTCGGCAGGAGTGCCAATTTCTGGATTCGTAAAAAACGACTCATCCAGCCATTGCTTTTCCTGTCCTCTGCTATTCATCAAATCGAATTCCTAGCATTATTCCCGGTTGTGCCCTAAAGGAGCCCAGGGTCCGCTTTGACACCTTATCCCAAGGTTTGACATAGGCACAAGTTTAACGAAAGCGACTGCCATCTGACCTTCCAACCCAGGGGGAAAACTATAACTTATTCGGATTAGACCGGTTTCCTCACGATGTTTTCCTTCACGGAAAAGCTAACGGTAAATATTCCGTTCATAAAAACCGTTCCGAAAAACTCATTGCTACGAGCCGGGATTCGAACCCACGACCGGCGTTTGACAGCCGCGTGCCTGAACCACTAGGCTAACGCAGCTCCTGCCCTCTGCTATTACAGAGAGATACCCGCAATAATATACATATATACCTACCTAGTTATATGATTGAAGGTGGTCAAAATAAAAATAAAGTCAAAAGTCAAAATCATTTATTCAAAATAAATTCTTAAAGAACACTTTTTGCAGGTCAGAGGTTAAACAATATTATATATTTACAGTCTGATTCGGTATAACGATGGCCTTTGCCCATATGTCTTTATCGTCTAAATATTCGCTGAGTTTATAATAGGCTCTTTTTTCCAGCGTTTGCTACAATTGCCTTAAATTTATTTTCTGACATAGTCAAAATTTGGTCAGGTAGTTTATTGTAGTAGCGTGTACAGAGACCGACAAACGAATTTGAAACTCTACTTAATCTAGTTGAAACTGCTAATAATTTTAATTTATTCCTAGTGTTTCTATCATGAATGTCACAACCTCTTCGAAATAGCGCTTGGTTTCTTTTTACGTACATAATGTTTTCGTAAATACATATATTGACTTGGCACGGTCATAATTCCAATTTTTTTAAACACCTTTCTGAGAGAGTCACGTCCTTTCAAATTGTAGGTATATGGCGCGCATTGCTCGCTTTTGTACAACAAAAATGGACTCGATATCAGCTATGCTCTGCCATATAGTAACATGCCATAACACATAACACTATGAAAGTAGCTAAAATAGACAAGTCTTATATCTGACTAAGTCATATTTCTACAGCTATATCTAAGGGCGTATAGATAGATACAGGCAGATATTTTTGCGTACTTTGTATAGTCAGATATTGATGCACGTGACTGTACATCATCATTATGTACTACGAGCTACGAGTATTAAAATATTTCATTCTTACAGAAGCCATAAAGCTTTCACTTGTATTAACTTTTGTACTTAATGCACTCAATGACTGAGAATGAATAGCAAGAACATCCATATTAATACTATAAGTAGATGGAAAAAAGGATGTCTGTCAGTTTTTTACACTAGTTAGCTGAACTAAGACATTCCAGAGTTAGCGCCAGCGAAAATCGATTACCTTCATATTGAAAGTGTGATTAGAACAGTGAAATGATAAGCTAAATGCGTGTCGTCACTTTATAAGCTGATTAAGTTCTTTCTCGTAGGTATTCCGCAGTGCCGATTACTTTCTTCAATAAATGTGTCATTGTTAATTAGTACACAATGACACATATGTGACTCATAGATCGATCATCGTAAATATGTTGCATACTGCCGAATACAGACTAATTTACTGCTGTTTCATAACAAAAGGGCATATGTCACACTGTGAACTGACTGTGTTTTATATGACATTTTGTCATAGCCGATTTACCTACATGAGACAGTCATTGGCCGCTACCCAGGGTGTCCGGCCAAGACATCACAAATTCTATGTTTAGTACTATTTACTCATAAAGTCTGCGCCGTCGGTGCCAAGCTATGCAAAAAAATTGGTCATACCTAGCTTCACAATGGTCGGTAACAAGAGATGATTTGGAGAGTTATTTTAGTAACGGTGCACAGGTAGGTAAATATACTGAATTTCAGCGATGCGCGAGTTTGTACGTGGGCAGCGTATTAATAAGATGGGCTATTCTGACCACTCCAGATCCAGCGCGCATCATGTTTCATGGAGCTAAAGAAGTGCGCTCCAAGGTTATGTGATCGGTTTACCCCCGTCGACCTCGAATGTAACGTTTTGTCGCATGTTTGTTGGCGTTACGGGCCATACAGCTATTGCAATAATATCAAACACCGTTAAGGGGCTTTCATCGACGCGCCGTGTATCTCTGCGACAGATAGATTGACGTACCATTTTGTACATACATTTACGGGTGCGCCACTGCGCGTCCACGTGGTAAATTGGAAAAGAAATGTGGAAATGTTCTCGTGGCTTGGCGGAGTACTAAATTAAAGTCGGTTAAAATTTTGTTTTTAAAGTAAATTATTAAACGCTACATTTTGGACATTCTTGAACCGATTTTGGCGCGGCTTGTTGAGAGGTTGTGAACGTTGTGAAGCTTAAACGCTCTAAAAGTTTTACCCCACATAGAAAATAAATAATAGGTAGTGAGAGGATTACCTATGTGAATCTTTATTGTCTAAAAACACTCAAGAGTAGCCATCTCGCATTCGCATAATCAAAAGGTTAGACAGACGTGCTTTGAAGCGACGACTCGTCTTGTACATGTAACTACTGTGACTTATGTTTGAGGTTTTATGGGTTATTCCGATAGCATGGACCCTGCCTTAGAATTTATCTGTCAATGCTAAACTTTATCGTGAGATCACTCCATTTCTATCTCCAAACCTAAACGCAAAGCAACTCAGTTGCCAATCTATTAAATCGAAAATCATTAGTCAGAAAATACGAGTACTTAAATACATACAAGAAAATAATTCCAAAAGAACAACAACATATTTTGTAGTGTAGTTACATATTAATAAGACTATAAGTTTTTAGGTACTCGTGGCATATTCCCTGCAATAAATTCTAAGTACTACTGCAATTGTAGTTAAAAGTTATGGCAAGTTTTTTTAAATATAAGATGCGGTACATACTCAATTACGACGCGGAAACTTTATGAAAACGCATGAATAAGTTAAGTTTCTCCTCTACTTTATTTACCGGAGAAAATGTGTATCAACGATTTTTATAGTAGTTACCTCTTGCTGTCCTCTTGGAGCAATATTTCTTGATATCCGATCATTCCTGGAAACGAAGCTCTTTGCAGTTTACCGGTTGTCGGAAACGGCTGTTACCTGCCCGTATCGAGCCTGGCTGCACGGAAACGAACGCACACGCCATTGAACATTGCCGGGCTATTTTGCGTCTTCAGTGTAATTGTTTAGTATTGGTTTAAATGGGCTGTGATTTATTTGCGGAAATATAAAGTACATAGTTTTCCTTGTAATTTGTAGGTATTTTCTTGATTCTCATGAAAATTTTAAAATAAGTAGATATATAAGGCATCACTCATAGCCATTTTTATTTCCAGATAATCGTCACGTAAAACTTTGGTATGGGAAGAGCATTGAGACTCAACCCCTCTCCGCTGTACTAAGTAGTTGGTTTAGATGCTGGAAGCCAAAATATGTATGATGATTGATGGTCATATTGATACGGTCAAAAATCAAACAATCATTGAAATTGTAGAACACTGAATGCACAGTGGTGCATTATTCTACAATTTCAATGATTGTAGAAGTATGAATGTATGCGAAGTGTTGTGCCCTTGGGCACTCCCAAGGGCACAACACTTCGCATGGGTTGCATAGTAATTAATTATCATATATATGATCGTGTGTAAGTAGATAGATAGATGTAAGATAGTGTGTGTAAGTAGAAATGTGACAATGCTATATTATGTAAGTATCACTAAGGTGGTTCGCTTTCCATACAAAACGTTATTCGACATTCGCAGGCTAACGGCGTGATATTTTAAGAAACTTAAGTAACAAACTTTCATTAATTGGCTTTCTATTTGCGCGAGTTTCTCCCTTTCCTAGAATAAACTTGTATAAACTAGAATGATTCGAGATAAATACTTTTCCTAAAATATCACGACCCAAACTAACTTCTCAAATTATTCTAGTTTTATACAAGTTTATTCTAGGAAATGGGGAATTTCGCGCAATGGAAAGCCAATTTATGAAAGTTTCTTCCTTACATTTCTTAAGTATCAATCCGTTAGCCTGCGAATGTCAAATAACGTTTTGTATGGAAAGCGAACCACCTTAAGCTGTTCTGAAGAAGGTGAAGGAAGGCGGACATTATGAACTCCTCAACTATCTACCGATTTTATTAACCCTTAGTGTTAGAGCTCGATTGTACCATCTGGAGATGAAGAGGTACTTTTTGCACAAAAGTATAGTCGCCACGCCAATTAGGTATTATTCATTGTATTTGCCTATTATTACATGAAGCATAACACAGGTGTCTGCAGACCACCCACTGCCACACACTCAAATGTACTCTTAACGACTAGCAGCAGGTAATTCCTATTTTTAATATAGGTTAGGTGTTTGGTAGTGGTAGCCTATATACACGGAATGCCGGCTTAGTCAGTTGGAGTGGGCGAGAACTCACTTGTTTTTCTGTTCCACCCAAAATATCGGCCACCTACAGCACAGCGCGTCGTTGCCAAATGCTGAAAACAACATTACTGCATTTCATACCAACGGTACTCTTGGAGTTCTGAAAATTTGTTATATTATAACACTTGTTTACGAAACGACGCGAATACATTTTTAGACCTTAAATCGTGTCTGAAGAACTCTACTTGGTTTGCATTAAGCACTTCTTTTTTTTTAAACTGAAATACTGTTTATATGTCTGTATTCCTATATACACGGGAAAACGACGATCTCTCATCTCACCCATCACACCCTTATAGGTAAATGAATTATTCTCTAGTTTTAAAGAATGCTGTTGATTTAGTATTTACGTTTTGATCAGTTGTTACTGGTTGGTTGTTACCCAGTTGTTATCTGTATATACATTTATACCACATATGTTGTCGAGAGACAGCGTTCGCAATCTACGGACTAATCTCTGGCTATCCCGACTACGCCAAGTATACTAACGTGATACAGCGTCTGGGAGAAAAACGATGTATGTCCATTTTATTTTTTATTAATTAGTATAGTTACTTTACGCGTATTTTAATAAGGTCAGTTTCTAATCTTAACATGAAATGGATTAGCATGGTTTTCCCCTGGACTTTTGGTACACGTTGGTTATACATAATTGATTTAGTCAGCTTTATATACAGCGTGAAACGGAACGATGGACTTCACCGCAAGAAGAGGGTAGTTTGGCGTTAGTGCTTAAAATTTTCCAAATAGACTATGTTAATATTTCTGACCATTCATCAAACTTTTGTGCACAAAATATGCATATTTACAAGTCTAACGGAGAATAAGGTGAATGCCGTCACTGGTAAACAATCTTTTAATTGATAATAGGAATTACTGTCACCGGAAAATCCAATTTTGCTTGATGCCTGAACACAGACACACAGTGACAGTGAAATTGACAAATTATCGGGAAGCATGTGATGGTAAACATTAATAGTTACAAAGATGAATTAGGGTTGGCGGCGTTGGCGCTATCATTTAAATTTATTGTTTGTTTGCAGTATTCGTGTAATCAATACTATTCGATTCTACGGACCTTATATTTATTATGGGACATTATATTTTCTTTAATGTTCATGGAAAACATCCACCCTGTATCCACTTCGTAAGGACAATTTTGCAACGTTCACATACATCAGTGATTAAACTATTGTTCACGTTTACTATAATATAAGTATTCCAAGTATTACTTATTTAGGAAAGGTCGCACATTGTATTTCAAACACTAGCCACTCACGTTTTAGTACAACATAAAGCCTATTTTGTTGCTATTAATAGATTAGACCTTATATTTAGTATCACGAATTTTTTACCCAGCTGCTTTTACGAGTGGGTACTAAAACAATAGAACACAGAGAATAAACGCGAATCAGTGGAGGAAAACACATATTATTGCTGTATAAAATCTGAGACCTCTCATTAGTCAGTATTTATTTATACCCCTTCTAAATATATAAGACAAATAAGACGTCGAATAATGTTATTAATATGCATCACTCATATGTGACGCGAGCATTGGGGTCGGATGTGGAAGTGATTCAAGATCATAAAAAGAGCAGCTCCATTATTCATGTTTCTAGGATTAGTCCAACGGGTTCCTGGCGATGTTTCTAGTTTCTAGCACACTAAAGGCGCAGTCAGACGATCCAGCGTGGCGGATATCAAACTACAATATAGGACGAGATAGGGAATTGAACGACCTTGTAGCTAGGCAGTTTCGAATCTAAATAAATACCTACGTGACTGTATTGGACAAATCGACCTGATCCCTAATCAAGCAAGGCTTTATAAGTAGGTACTATGATTAACTTACTTGCTATAGTTGACGGTCATTAACTTTTATCTACCGTTTTTCCGGCAGTGCTCAAACCAGATATACTTACTTAGCGTCGAAAAGTGGTGCTGTAATATACAGGATGTTAACGGGGTCATGATCCGGAATGACAAAAAGCGAATAAGATGATCATACTGAACAACCTTTCCCATGGGACCAACCACGAAATCGCAAAAAAAAACCAGGTATTCCATACATTAACTCTCAATTAAATCGCAGTTAACTCACAGTTAACTCTTAATTGGCTCTTTTTTTTTGCGATTTCGTGGTTGGTCCCATGGGAAAGGTTGTTCAGTATGATCATCTTATTCGCTTTTTGTCATTCCGGATCATGACCCCGTTAACATCCTGTATATTACGGTTCAAAAGTGGTAGCGGTGTGGTGGTATATATATACATATATTATACTCGTATATGTTTTCAGCTTCTCTGTTACTGACGCAGCCCGTCCATAGAAAGATTAGCTATGTTTAAATGAAACAAACTCTAGGAACTATAATTAGCCAATGTTGTCACGATTTCTTTGAAATACAGAATCTAAAAGCTCGAGCATTTATGAGTTTGACCTCGAAGCAGAATTATTAAATACAATACCTAACAGTGTTCTGAACAGACCAGTCCATCACAGAAGAGTCGTTGTGTTTTACGACACGAAATTATGTCGAGACATACCTACAGTATATAATTTTGTTAATGTAACGACGATGGTGACCATCTTGACACATTCACTGGCAACAATCTACCTACCTGTCTCGGTTAGATCGAATTCACACAAATCAAGAATAGACTTTATTTCAAGATTAGTCCATCCAGTCATCCAGCTATGATTTTTAACCGACTTCAAAAAACCGGAAAAGTGCGAGTCGGACTAGCCCACCGAGGGTTCCGTACTTAATTACAAATGTATAGTTTTCAGATTTTTCCTTGTGAAGATATTCCTTGCCAAATGTAAGAGTTCTAAGTCAACGGAAGGTACCCTGATAACTTTTGATTCCCTTGAGAGTGCCGAAATATACATTTATTGAGGCATAACGAATTAAACGGCCGAATCTTTTTTGATTTTTTCACAGCTGCAAGGGACCGTAGACTTGAGTATACCTATGGTTTTGAAATGAAATGAAATTAAATGAAAACATTTATTTCAGAACAAGTTCCATATCGGTTAGTAACATTTTAACTTAACCTATTGATAAAATACAATACAATACTTTTTTAACACATTTTAATACTAATACCCAATAAATATCAATTTGTTTTTGCCGTTGGTAAATATTTTTCTAAGCTTTATCTCTTTAGGAATAACGCCCAAATTCGAACTATTCAAAATTTCTCAATAGCAAAACGGTGAAGGACGCGTTGGTATTATTACAAATTTATTTTGCAGAATATGCTGTTGCAAAAAGTGTTTAACGGCTTTATACTCTTAAGAATAGCGTTCAATTTTGAATGAAGTCAAATCGGCTAGCAGCAAAAAGTGACCTCCTTCACATCTATCGTCACAAAACTCTGTCGCGTATTTAACAATTTTTCCCTATCCCAAAAAGTGCTCAACGCCGCTAAAGAAGTTTTCACTTCAAAAATAAAAAAAAAATGAGTAAAACACAAGCATGTCAACATTTAAAAATAATAAGTATGTAAGACCAATTAAAATTAATATTCAAAAGATTAAAATAGACTAAATTGTATAATAATAACAAGGTAGGTAGGTAAAAAAAAAAAAATACAATAATAATTAATAATCATAACTAAAATATTAAACTGAATTGTCTTAATTTCAATTCGATACCTCCCTCCAGGCGTTGCCGAGATAAAGGGTTTTGACAGACAGATAGACGGACAACAAAGTGATACTATAAGGGTCCTGAAGTGCTCCCCATTATCACCTTAGTCAGGATCTGATGAAGGGAAACCGGGGATATTGAGGGCAACCCTCAATTTTTATAGGCACGCGTGTAGTGATTTCGTATTTTCTATTATAACTCGTGTATTAACCCTCAAAAATGGCAAGTTTGGTGAAGTGCAACTGATATGAAGGACACAGGTGACTTATGAAAAAAAAATGAAGATGAAAATGAAAAAAATATTGATTTCCGTAGGAACACAGTGATATGCAGATTACAAGGTTGGGGCTTCCTATTAAGTATGCAATACCTGTATCAGGAAACCCCAAACTACTACTACTTATGAAACATCTCAATGATGTAGTACGTCAAAGATTCTGATATAATTCTGTTGAAGTAGCAGCTAGATAAAGGTGATACGGAGATCCTCGAGGAATCGACGGAACTCCTCAAATATTATCGGCCCACATGGGTTTTTACTGTAATAATCAACGCATTTGCTCTCGGGAAGCAGTAGGTAAATACACACGTAGTACAGTGGAAAGGAAACGCGGATGTTCACGTAGGTATGTGACTTGGAGAAGTACTGAATCGAAGTCAGAGTCACTTTTTATCAGGGACCGTAAACCGGTGTTCTGATCATACATAAATACCGGTAATAAATTTCGGTATATCGCTTATTATTTAATAGTCATATATTCCAACCGACCCATCTGTCATTTCAGCGCCATTACCAAAATACAATTTTGGAATAGGTACAACTTATTGAATGTAGTATGAATTGAGGAAGATATAAATTTTTCATGAATACCGATATTAGTCTCTGCTTTTGATCGCTTCCAACATAATAGAATCAGTGATTTAATATAATAATAATAAATAAATATAAGGGGACATAATCTTACACAAATCGACCTAGTCCCATAGTAAGCTCAGTAAGGCTTGTGTTATGGGTACTAGACGACGATATATATAATAGATATAAATACTTAAATACATAGAAAACATCCATGACTCAGAAACAAATATTCACGCTCATCACACAAATATTTGCCCTTACCGGGATTCGAACCCAGAACCTTCAGCTTCGTAGGCAGCGTCACTACCCACTAGGCTAACCGGTCGTCTGATCGTGACGTGACTGGCGTGATATGTATAGATGAATTATCGAGAACATGGAATTGCATTTGTAGTGGTAGTACGAGAAAATAGAAAATTCAAATATAGAATGCCTGTAAACATACAAAACTACTACATATGCAATTCCATGCTCTCGTTAATTTATCTATACACGCGTTTTGAATTTTGAATTCACAAGAACTTTAGTGAGAGTTGGACATGATTAAACCAAAGTCCGCCCACATACTATTCTATCATTAGGTAATTAATTGCTACAAACTTATATTCTACAGATGTAGAGCATAATGTTTTTCCAACGTATTTTGTCGGAAAAATTCGTAGTTATCCTGCTTTCTCAATTAGCTGAGAGTATGCGTATAAGCTCAAATAGATACACAGAGGGTGTCCCAAAAGCCAACGTCAAGGCGAAAACGGGTGACAACTTGGTGCCTAAGTCTTAGAGTTAACAAAAACAAATGTCACGTAAATATAAAAAAATTACACTCCTATTTTCGGTTTGACGTTCACTGTTGGGGTTATTGCGTAATTATTATTTTGCTACTCTTAAAATGTCATCTTCTTAACTTCAGTTTCTTCGACAGTGGCTTCGTCAGTCACGACCAACGATTGTGTATAGGTTTTCTCAGCCACTTGTGCAACTCTGGTTATCTACCTACAGTTAAAGTTAAATAACTGACGCCGCAGCATGCTATGAAAACTTTTCTAAAATGCAACATACAACATAACAAATATTCCGTACTGATCTGCATTTGACAGTTGGTCCTATTTTACAGACGTCACGACACCGACTACGAGCTGCCACATCCGAAATTTGAAAGCCAGGAAACATTTCCATCAGAAATCAATCAGGGTTAGCTGCGGGTAGTATCGGGGAGAATGTAAGGGGCTTTGTGGAGATTCCAGATAAACTTATATGCCAATGCCACATTTGATATTACTGTACCTACTCGTATGTCACGATCTACATATAACCGGGGCATATGCGATTCGAAATCTGTTTCAACTAGATTAGTAGAGTCCGGGCGGAAAGAGAACCTTCGCAAGATTTGAGGGCGTATTAGGTACCAGTGTTCATTTACGGTTTTGTTATGTTGACAACACTGTCAACGTCATTATGTAACGTATGGTTTTACCCTTTTTCGACATGATTTTAAATATTTAAAAAACGTAAGAAAAATACACAAAGCAAGCCTGATCACGCTAGCTAGGTGTGGCAAGGAATTAATGATAAATTAGTAATAAATTACTCGACCCTACGGATGGTCAACGCGCAAAATAAAAGCCTTCTTTTGCATTTCAAAACTTTGATATTCTTAGAAAATAGGGAGATGTTTACAAAAATCGATTGCCTATTGATGGCTGGTTTACCCAAACCTCAACATCCTTCCGAAATGATCAGATGTGATGCAAAATAACAGCTAACCCCGTCTCGCAACGAACTTAAATGCGTTTTAAAATATACAACTAGGTAATTTACGCGAGCGGGAATCTGGATTGCGCGATCGTTGTAATCACGACCTTAGGCCTCGAGAGCACAGCTTCGAATTCAAATATAACAAGTACCTACACGATCGTTACAAGCTCTAAATTTTGTTGCGCTGCGAAAAGAATGCATTCGACATTTTCAGAGATGACGAACTTTCTGCGCGGCGTGTTTTCAAATCCGTGATTAAAATTTGCCTCGGGCAGTTATAGGGATCGGATTACTTCGGGGTCGTGTTTTTCCTCCCTGACTAGCCTCGAGCGGCCAAGTTCGTTAGGCTTATTAGACCGGCTAGACGTATTTACTAACTTGCACGGAGACTTAAAGACTATTTTAAATCAGAGTTTCAAGCAAATTATAAATTAGAAACTTTGGCGATGCAATACGGAAGAAGATAATGACGGCGTATGATTAGCATAAGACTTGGTTTTAGTAACTATAATATATATCATAATCATTATCATCATATCGAAAGACGTTCACTGCTCGATATAGGCCTCCCTCAAAGAGTGCCAAAGTGACCGGTCCTGATGCGCCACTCGCATCCAGCGGAATTCCGCGACCTTTAACCAGGTCATAAATTCATGATATATATACAGAGTGTTTTTTTTAAATGGGACAATAAGAAAAAAATCTGAACAGCAGAAGTTGGTCAAATTTAATGAAAACTAATCTTCATACAATTGCAGTATTCACCTTTTAATATTGTTACAAGTGCCTAGGCGTGTAAAAAAATATTTAAAATTATTCCATTTTTAAATTTCGATAATCGATAAGAGCTCCAGATGATTCAAGAGAAGAACATTTTTTTAAGGAACTTTGGTAAGATAATCTACCAACAAGATGGTGCACCAGCCCACAACAGTAGGGCAAGTAAACTGTGCGACATATTTTCGAAAAATCAACATTAGGAGCCATGTTCCTGTTTATCTAAGTAATGGCGGAATTAGGATTTTAGTTTGCGCTTGACCTCTTCGAGGTTAGTTTTTTGTTACGACTCAGATGCTTTTTGGAGGGCTTGAGCCGCATTAAAGCTTAAATATGCATACGGGTACCGCGAAGAAGTTGAGAAAACATTCATTATGGGAGGTTTTTGTAAAAACTAAATTCCTTACCATTCTAACCGTTAATATTATTAAAAAGCTTCTCCGTGTGTTTTCCGGAGAAAGCGAGTATTCCCGAAAATGTGATTGATGTTTTGCCCCCTTACACACTGTATTGTACCTAAATGTCATCGAAATCGTTAGACCCGTTTTCGAGAACCCAATTCTATACGTACTAACAAGTATACTATAGAGGTATAAATATTATACTATACTCTTACTTTTAAGATTATACTCCATTGAATCAAATGCGGCAGTATGAAGTACGTTTCGTAGGTACTGTCGAAGCCTCTTAACAGAACTGTTAGCTTTGGTCGCACACATTTAAAACAGGTAGTTGAGTCTGAATCTGATAAAAATATTAACTTTTGACAGGTACTAGGTACAGGTAGGTTTGGCGGGTTTATGTCCGGAAAGTTACGATACACCAATTACCAACGAATAATTCAAATATAGTTCATTTTGAAGCACTTTCTGTGCAGCGTAGTGTTATTAACGGAATTGGAATAAACAATTTCAATCGTAATGCTTAATTAGCTTTAGTAATGTCATAATATTAACCTTAATTAATAATTTTGATTGATATTGTCTTATACCAACACCGTTAAAACCATGCACTAGTAAATGCTATAAAATTTACGACGACTGCTAATACAAATACAAATAATTTATTGATAAGACATATGAACATCAGTTTTACTATAGACTAGGAGCTTACTATTAGAGGCAAATAACACGTGCGAGCTAGGATACCCTGTGTTTCAGGCAAAAAAGAACTAATAATTGAAAAAGTTATTCATATGCAAAATATAATACAATATCACTCTTATTGACTAACAAGTACAAATAATTAGGAAGTTATAACTTAGACGGTACCTATAAAAGATAGTATAAAATTATATTAAAACGATAAATAACTTCTCTGTATCGTCATAGGACATATTTTGTACGTAGGTTTACGGTATTACTCAATATTGCTTGCTGGACTTTTTGAATCAGGTGTGACATGCACTATAGCGTCAGCGGAATTGTAAAATGGGCTAATAATACAAAGAGGCTAGATTACAAGTTTGTTTTTTTTATCTTAATGGAAATGGATTCAAAGAATAATAATTATTAGTAATATTTCATGAATTAAATTATTAGAGAACTATTGTGTTTTTCGTATTCAACGTCCTGCTTTTGCAACTTTCACGGCATTTCTGGGATTGATTCGTATGGCAACATCCTCAAGTTTAATGTGGACAACCGAGTCAGTTACCTACGGTTGAAATATAAAACTGGCGATTGCATCTGCTCGTGATATTATTGTTTTGTACTCCATCATAAAACAATTAGGTTTATGTAAATATAATATAGTGGTCGTCTTTCGGCTGATATGATGATGATGATGATGATGAAATATAATATACATATTCAATTAGTTTAGTATCAATATTAGCGAGGCGGAAATATTTTGTTATGAATACTTACAGTACAGTCTCACTAATCCGGCACAATTGAACACTAGGGGTGCCGCCTTATTGGAATGTTCGGATTACTGCATTGTTTAGAAAAAAAAACATAATATAGTGTAAGTATTGTGATTGAGCTATGTTGATAATTAAAAGCTTTAAAGACAAATCTCTCGCAAACGAATCACTAACTTGAAAAATCGTTTTAAAACCCTTTAAGAAATAATATTTTTGAACAAGCTATCCAACGATACCCCACACTATGGGTTTGACGAGAAAAAAAAACCGGTCAAGTGCGAGTCTGACTCGCGCACCGAGGGTTCCGTACAAACTATCAATTAACTCAAGTCAAGGTAAAGTAATTATCCCAATATTTGTTAAATTACTTATTTTAACCCAACACAACAGAATTCAATTTCAAACAACGAATAACTTTTACACCAAGACCATCGAACTACCAAGACAATTGAACCGCGATCTTTTTTTGACCTGCTATTGAAATAGATTTAGATAGGTACCCGTCCCAACCCCATTAATTCTAGAAAAATCTAAACAGCGCGAAGTAGGAATGGGGTCAGCGCCATCTATCGGCCCCATTTGGTACTAACGTGCAAGGGCAATGAGCTTAGTAGGTATGTATGTTGGTGTTTTAGCGATTATTGTTTATCACGTGAACCGCCGGTTTCAAGGCCGGCAACGCACTCACAACACCCCTGGTGTTGCAAGTGTCCATGGGCGGCGGTAATCGCTTACCATCAGGTGATTCGTCTGCTCGTTTGCCTCTTATACCATGAAAAAAAAAACCGATCTCGATTTTTTTTTTATTTGAAAGAATGATTTTTGAAAATAAAACAAAAACTACGCTAGATACAGAAAAAAATATACTTTTTCAGTACTTAATATTTATGTTTATCCTAATCACAAGTAATTATTTCAAATTTTTCGCTTGGATAACTTCGGAGATAAGAGGGGAATGGTAATTTTTGTTACATTTTCCTTCATAGATCGAAATTTTACCAATGTAGAAAAAAAAAATAACTGTTTCAAAAAGTGCAACTCAAGCCCTTTCATATGATATCCCACTTGACCTAATAGTTGAATATTTTTTTTGCCCCCTCATCAAAAACAAAATAAAACGAAAAATACGCTAGATACAGAAAAAAAAATATTTTTCCAGGAATATTTATGTTTATCTTAATCACAAGTAATTATTTCATATTTTTCGCTTGGATAACGTCGGAGATAAGGGGGAGGAATGGTATTTTTTTTTACATTTTCGTTCATAGATCGAAGTTTTACCAATGTAGAAAAAAAAGAAAAACTGTTTCAAAGAGTGCAACTCAAGCCCTTTCATATGATACCCCACTTGACATAATAATTGTTTTTTTTTTTGCCGCCCCCTCATATCCGTAATTTTTTATAGAAAATTAAAATGTATATTTAAATTTCTCATATTCCATGCACGTGGATAGCTCTCATTTAAAACCATTTCAAATTGATAGCTTAAGTAGTTCGTGAGATATTTCACTTTGTGACAGACAGACAGACACACAGACGGACGGAGTCGCACCATAAGGGTTCCTTTTTTACCTTTTTGGTACGGAACCCTAAAAATTACATCCCCACTTTAGGTGTAGGAGAGGTACGCCAGTTTTTTTTTTATTTTACTCTTCTGTTTTGTCGGCGTGATTGATTTATATACCCATGCCGAATTACAGTTTTCTAGTAGTAATGGTTACAGACGGACCGGACGGCCGACGGACATGGCGAAACTATTGGGTTCCTTGTTGACTACGGAACCCCAAAAAAAGGATTTAATTTGTTTAGTTAGAGTGAGAAGAGAATAAAAAAGCTGTACATTCTGTACAACCCGGTTAGTTTAAGAATGCACCGTTTTCATGCACACATCTTACTGCAAAGTGCCAACGTGTCTTAATCGGGATATAACCATAAAACACGAGTGTCGTAATGTTATAAAACACGCGTGTTTAGTACCCAGGATTATGAGCCTAAAAGCGACGTAATTAGAGGTAAGTTACGAGCAAATGTGTTGAAAAATTAAATCTCCGGTAAGTCGTTGAGTTAAACTTTATTTTTTTCATTATGTTTATTAGTTTGTGTATTTTTGGATTTCTATTGCATCATTATACCAACGTGTAGCGAGAGTACCTACTCACTTTGTATTTTTGCGTGTGGCACATGGTGTAAATAAACCAAGGTGTTTTGTGTACCTACTCATGATATTAAACATATCTTTTCAATGTAAACGTATAACTCTAGTAGGTATGATGCTCAGAGAATGTTTATAACAGCCCTCGGCTCGTAAACACTAGTCTTAACCTTGGCCTTACTTACCCGTGCGGTTGATATGAATTCTTTAGATTCTGTCGTACAGTACGATTACTATTAGTTAACCACTGACAGATAGTTTGCCTTCATTTAATTTTCAACTTTAATGTCATACAAATAAAGCAATTTTCAGAATAACCCACCCACCCACATCTACCGATTTAGAAATAACTACTTAATTTGTATGAGGTTAAAGTTGAAAATTAAATGAAGGCAAACTATCTGTCAGTGGTAAACCCCAAATAATTCTACTGGCTAAGTCAAATCACCCATTGACGTAAAACATTACAAAGATAATAAAGAGTTTTCTTCCTCGCTAATGAGGATTACCCTCTCTCACTCCGGGCTGTAGCTACTTATTTACCATAGGTTAGACACATTGGAATATCTCCGGTTTTCTTGGCATTTGTTCAAAGTATTTTGCGCTGAAGAACTTCTCTAAAATTATTTTAATGTTAAGTCACATAGACTTTGCTCATTACGGGGCCTTGGTACATTGAAACTATTGTAAGTGCGCGGGGCTGGCTTTGTTGTGTTTGAAGAGCAATGGATTACAAATACGAACTGTGTGTTCAGTTGTTGTTCACTAATTAACCATCCAGGCAATTTGTCAACAAAGCGTGTTTATTGCGTCAACGCACTAAGATACTTATTGTTTGAACAATAATATTAATACGAAACGCCTTAATACAAAATCGTAAACGGGGTCCATAAAATAAAGCTGTTAATCAATCAACCTGATGACAGTTAAGTATTCCGTTACTGTTTTATGTCCAAAACGTTTTATTGTCACTGAAATAATTCGGACCGCTTAATGTAATTTAAGCGGAATCTGACCAGTCGAATGTGGTAGAGGCTGCCAAACTGAGAAAGGTCAAATACTCGTATATCTCTTTCTTACACTTGGCTCTGTTTACGTAAGGATCATAGAATATAATGTAGCTTCCTGCCACTGTCACGGGCTCTGATCACCTTTTAACTTGTCGCTCTAGCCGTACCTAACCTGTGGCATGTCGTCACAGGAATTGCATGGTTTGCTTTCAGTTAAGCCGGGTATTCGCTACCGAGGTGTACCTAACTGTAACCGAACGGGACCCAACCGTTCGTGAACAGCTCGCAACAAGCCGATGAATGGCACTCCCGAAGTCACTTACCTCGTTACAGTATCCGTTCGGCTATGGTTAAAGTTGGCTAGTAAATACGACGGTTTAGCTCCATCCACTTCGATATTTCTAGAATATTACGTTGAATCCTTTTGATTTCCACACTTATATATAATATTCGGCAATTTTTGGCAACGAAACGCGCCCGTTTACATCTCTAAGGCCAGTTTACAACAACGTTCGCTGCGTACCTTAATGGATTTTTGCCAGATTCGGGTAGATAGGTGGCTCATAAACACAGTATCTAGTTCATGCTATGGTATCTTAGAAGAAGGCTCTAAAAATTAATTTTGACGCCATCTAATTTGCTTTCCCTCAAACTAAATACTGATTCTCAAATGTTGTTCATAACACTCGCTAGATAGCAGTGTAAAGCATTCTTGTCAGTGTGGCTATATGAAAATATATTTTACTAATTTTACTATTACAATTTTTTTCTATATATTTTTTTTTAGGATCAGAACATTCATTTTATTATTTATTTCTCTAATAAGCTTCAACTACGGCTTTATAAAAACAAAATAATTAAAGTTCCCAAATATAAGTAGAATTAAGTAGTTATTATGGCAACAATTACAACCATTTTAAAATAATGGCCGCCATTGCCGTTTACCGGCCTCAATCTGAATTCGTCGGTCTATGCGTATGCGCTTGTCGTGTTTCGTTTAGATTTGTACGGCTATATTCAGTGCTTCTGTGTGTAATTATAATTAATGTTTAGTGCAGCTCCTTAGCGCCTCCATGAATTACTAACTACTTACGTTGTTAAAAACTTTAGTGGTGATTGCATTTGTGTTAAGTTCAGTGTTTCGGGTGTGAGGCTTTTCTCAATCAAATTAAACACCACGACTCTTCGTGATGCCACAACATAGACGATGTTGTGTACCTTCCTGCAACGTTACTGCATCGGACAGTAAGTTACATTATATGAAATTTACTAATAAGTATTTTACCTGGATCCATTCGATGGCTACCGGTAACCAGACTTAAAAGTTAAATCAGAATCCGAAAAGTACATGTAACAATAAACTTTCAGATATAACATTGCATTCCTTCCCAAATCCTTGTGATGTTACAAAACCACAGGAACTGGAAAGGTTTAGAACGTGGGTCATGAGGATTGGAGGTGACATAGTGGATATGACTGTCATCGACACTTCGAAGGCAGCGTCGTGTATTCCTCTAAGCAACTTAATCGAATAGCCATACCGACCCTTCATATACCAGGTAAGTTCTCCATATAATGCTTTGTTTATTCAATGTTGAAATATTTTTTTAATACTGAGCTACATGACTAAATTAGACCTAATATTATACTTTCCAACCCATAAAAAACTTGCCTAGAGATAAAGTGAGAAAAGTTTTCCCTGTTGGTTTTTATGACATTGAAAGATTAAACTTCATATTTTTTGCACTATACCTGAATACAATTATATTGATTTGAAATATACCATATAATTTGCACTATTTATGGTGCCCTCTTTGGGTGTGGCTGTTTTTATAGATGCATTATACCTGTGAATCTTTAGGAATTCCCTTTTTGCTAAAAAACAATTTAACTTTGATGATGTCAAAGTACATTACCATAATAATAATAGTGTATATAGTAGTGTGTATAGGTGTATAGTCAGAGAGGCTTTTCAGCTAGACGGTATAAAAGTACCTAGTATGGTCAGTTCGGGTAAGTGTGCCACGGGAAAGTGCACCCCCGGGGTAAGTGCTGATATCGATTTATATGACTGATTGATGAATGAGGCGCACTCTCCCCTGTGGCGCACTGTTTACCTGAACTGACTATACAGGGTGGAAAATTAAGTCGGGCCCTGGAGGGAAACTACCTTAAACCCTTAAGTTGGCTCATTTTACTTAAAGTACACATTCCTTCATTTTTTTAAAGAAACAAAACTGTATTCAAAGATTTTTGAAAACTCGCTTGCCTCACCCGGGACTAGAACCAACTAAAATTAAAAAAAAAAACAAACATTCGCTATTTTATTACACTAATTGATAGGATTATTATTCAGGATAAAATTTATCTAACAAACATTTGGTGTTACTCTCGTCTGTCGTACCAAGATATCCATGAAGAATACCTATTTAGTACAAACGTGACCCATGGACTTCTTTTTATAGGGTCATGTAAAAAATGATATTTATGAAACCTTTTATGAAGCCGTGCAAGAGCTAAGGGTTGCGGTAGAAAATGTTATGCAGTGAGATGTCTAAGAATATCTAGAATTGTATATAGTCTGTAGGAATAAAATAATTCCTTATTTGCAATGCAGAATGACTTTGTGAACACACATTATGAACTGTAAATTAAAAAGTGTTGCTTATATTTTGCCCCCAAAGAGGCTTGCATTAAGTGTTATTTATTCCACAAAAATATATTCTTTTCGTAGCAATGATAAATTTATTCTATGGCAGAGCATTTCATTATCATAATAAAATTTATTTTTTCTAAGAAACTAAGCACTACTGTCTTTTGGCTTTCTCAAACAGAATAACCGTCGTCCTTCTATAATTCAGACATTGAATAATACCATTCATTACCTTTTTTCATTATGTATTTTTAAGATCCATATGATTTGCTACTAAAGTACAGTATGCAATGCAGCATGGTGTATTGTATTTATTGTAATACTAGGTTCTGCCCGCGACTCCGTCCGCGTGGAAATCGTTTATATCGCAGCTCCATACAAACTTCAACCCCCCATATCATTCCTTTAGGGGGTGATTTCCAGGATGAAAACTATCCTATGTCCTTCCCCGGGATTCAAACTATCTCCATACCAAATTTCATCGCAATCGGTTCAGCGGTTTAAGCGTGAAGAAGTAACAGACAGACAGACAGACAGACACACTTTCGCATTTATAATCTTAGTATGGATAGTATGGATGTTCTATGATCAAACAAAACCTTTTGCTACTAGAGCTGTCAGTTAGAGTTGAATAGATATTTGTGACTATGGTACATTTGAAAATGGAACAGTCACATGTTAATAAAGACTTATTTTTAAATCTATATAAAGCTACCCAAACCGTGGTCATTGTAAAGGCAGGTAAAAAGTATTACATTTTGAATCATAAGTTGCAAGGACCACATACATAAAAAAAAACTTGGTGAATTTTCTTGGAAAATTATTAATATGCTCATACTAAGTATATCTTATTTTTAATAATCATATGTCGTTTTAGAGAAATCATTGCGAAAATGTACCTAGATTCTGAGTTCCATACTTCCATAAGAAAAGTAGGTTTTACGGCGCTAACACACTTTATTCAATTTTGTTATTGCAAGGATGAGAGAAAGTGTAGCTACTTTTCTCTTGTGGCAAGTTGAAAACCGAATTATTCCGTTTCTTCACAATTATATTCTAAATGAAAGTTTTTGCCATAAAGCATGATTAACGATATTTTATTCGTAAACTGGCCCATGAAAGTTATATAAAATTTTTCATGGAATTATGAATTTTATTGTGTAGGTATGTAAAATATGGTAAACTAGCTTCTGCCCGCGACTCCGTCCGCGTGGAACTCGTTTATATCGTAACTCCATACAAACTTTCACCCCCCACTTCATCCCCTTGGGGGATGATTTCCGGGATAAAAACTATCCTATGTCCTTCCCCGGGATACAAACTATCTTCATACCAAATTTCATCTCAATCGGTTCAGCGGTTTAAGCGTGAAGAGGTAACAGACAGACAGACAGACAGACACACTTTCGCATTTATAATATTAGTATGAATTTAAAAATATTCTAAGTACACAAAAAACTTAATTTATGTTTTCAATTTACTCGGCGAGGAGGATGAGAGTGATGAGACTATGGAACACTTATTGTGTGAATGTCATGCCCTTGCTTACTTTGGTAACGGCTATCCACACCAAAGGAATTCAAGGTGCTTCCGCTGAGCTGCATCATCCACTATGTGGAAATGATGGAGCGAGCTTGGCAGTAGGCATAAAGGAGAGGGCAAATGCACAAAAGATCCCACTTGGTCGAAGTGCATCCGAAAGGGCCCTCATCTAGATAAGATAAGATAAGATACTTGGATTGAGTTATTTTATTACTGAAGGTAATGTAAAAACTACGTCTTTTTCAAAGCAGCATAACTTGGAAACTAAAACAGGTTAATAATTTGCTGTTTTTATAACATATATTTTTCCTTTCGAACCTGACCACTTTTTTTATTTTCCATAGCTTTTACTGTAGAGCTCAGAAATATTTTTTTCTTAAAAACTACATAGAACTTTTATGCTCCTTCATACATAGATGAGCAAAATTCATCTTTTCCAAGAAAATTCATTGTGCTTTCCTTTTTATGCTAGTGCAGTGTCCCTTCCTTTATTCAGTTTTGATAACAAGAAACAATTGCAATACCTAATTTTGTCATTTATAAAATTTTATGCGAGCCCTATTCCTAGGCGGGAGCTGGGTCACCGGTTCAAATCGAGTGAAACGGAGAATTGCTGTTTGATTTTTTCCCCTTAATTTGAAACTTGAGATAGGATTGCTGCCTTATATTGTTTTATTAAGGTTTAAATTTTATTCACACTTATAGAGTGTGTAAGTGTATGTACAAGTATGTTAGATAGTTTGTTCGGGTTAAATTATATTTTTACCAACTTCCCAAGGTTCTATATAGCTAAAACTTGGTACACTTCAGTAATTGAGTATGACAATGCAATATTAAAGCTGGTATAAATAGTGATGGAGATGCCATATTTATTTATTTTATTTGGCTGCCTATAATTAAAAGCTTTTACCAAAGTTTTCATATTTGACAGAAACTTTTTACAGTACATGCAAATATTCTAAAGTCAAAGTCAAAAGTGTTTATTTGTTAAAAATAGGTATATCTGGTTACAGTGGGGTTAAGATAAACTGGTTTCACTGTTGTGCCTTTTGGCGTACAAAAACATTTTTACAATATTCATTCTATTAATTAGTACTACATTAATGGAAAAATAAAACCATTCAAAATAATTGAATATAACAATTTCAACTGTCAAAGTAATTTAAGATTTAGAAAAGTAAAGAATAAAAATAAGTTTTTTTTATTAAATTTAGAATGTGTCACATGTCAAGAAATCTGTAATCGAATAGAAAAAATTGACAATTAATTTAAAAAAATATTTTAAACTACAGTTAATTAGCAATAATCGACCAACTTAAAAAATGTACTCGGAAAAGCCAACTTGTGTACGATTCGGGCGACGCAACCGTAACGTAAAAGTTGGCACGCGCGTGTCGATGGTCGGAGATCTCAGCACGGCTAGCACGCGGCGGCGCGCGAGCTCTTTCGATTTGATCTCTGGCAAAAAGCCGACAACGCTGGGTGAGGTGTTCAGCCGAAGAAAACAACCATCCACATCGGCCGTGGCTCGCCGAACAACGTCTACACTGAGCGCACGCGTTCGGGCGAGCCGTGTACGGCCGAGCCGCTCCTCCGGTGTGGACACACCTATAATGACTAATATTACATGTTTGATAATATATAGATTGACAAATCGCACATGCGGCAGTTTTTCAGTTTACAAAAAAGTTGTCCATACAAAACATGTTTATTCTAACACGGTTTAGACGATAAGGTCATCAAAATGGGTGTCATAATAATGCGTGCTCGGTTGGAAAAAAAATCTAAGTCCTAAAAGTTATTATTCTATGCCCTTTATCTCGGTAGTTTTCAAGTTTACAGAAAAGTTGCCGATACAAAACATGCTTAGTTTTACACGTTTTTAAGTTAGGCAACCTTTTTTGTGTCCGGGTTTTGCATAGGCAACCTAACACTTTATTAAATATTTCAACTCCACTAGGTGGCCTCTCTTCAAACCTGGCAACCTCATAGCAGTCGAGGCTGAGAGTAGGCAATCCCTGTTTTTATTGCTCCTTGAGTCATATTCTCTCAGATAATAATCTCTCTCAGACATAATGAATAACACATGAGGGTAATTGGATCCAAAAAGTTACTTCCTAGTTTATCTTATTTAACTGCTTCGGTCCAGGATTTCGCTAGGCAACCCATGTGCGATTTACCAATCAATATATTATCTAACATGTAATATCACTAATATTACTAATTATTAAATAAATTATAATACGGAACCCTAATCTGCGCGTGGCGCGACACGCACTTGGCCGGTTTATTTAACTTGCCTTGTTTTATTGGGTAGTCAGTAGAGGGAATAAGGGACTCTGAAACTGTTATTTGTGCGATTCTCTGTAGTAAAAAAAAATATATTATTCAATCTACAGGTTCTAATCGTACAATACGCATTGAAATAAACTTTACAGTACATATGGTGCTACTTTCCCGCACTAGTGCGGAAAAGAGCACTTTTCGTGTATATGTCGAAACTTTAAAGAGCCATATGTACAGTAAAACGTTGTACGATACGCGTGCGAATAGGTAATTCGCAACTCGTGTCGATTTAAAACACTCCCTACGGTTGTGTTTTAATTTATCACCACTCGTTACGAATTTCCTATTTTCGGCACTTGTATCGTAAATAACTATTTCTCAAACATGCTCGGAAATGTACGCGTTAATATCACGAAATGAAGACGTGAAGTTTCTAGTTTACGGCTCCCTACATTACTTCTTGGCCTTAGGCCAAGAAGTAATGTATGAAAACCCTAAGTAAAACCATTATTGTCCGCTACTCTAACTTTTTAAATTTGCTTACTAATATTAAACTGACAAAGGAAAATTTACATACTGCCAACCACCACTAGACACTGTAAGCATACTTGCTTTATAAAAAAAATTAAAAAAATCTATGGTACTATACTTTATGTGCGGTTAAACATGGTGCTCGAACGGCTTGTTCAAATGGCATGTTTAAAAAATAAAAAAGGCGCAAATTACCTATTATTTAATTGATTACTTAGTATTTATTTTAATTTTAATATTTCCTCACATCGTTTGAGAAAAGTACTATACAATCCTCGGCCGGAACAGGAATTGCTGGACTCGTTGTATTCGGCCTCGTCTACGACTCGGCCGTCTACCCCAATCTCGTCCAGCAATCCCTTACTTCACGGCCTCTGCAGTAATCTACTATTATTGCATCAAAAACATTTTTCTACTGCCCTAGAAACAGCCTCTGGCAAAAACGTAGCAAAGTCAATATTGAATATTTATCATTTTCTTTATTGTGTGAATACTTTAAGACAACTGTAATTTACACTGACAACAAAATACTTATTTTATACAGGATGTTAACGGGGTCATGATCCGGAATGACAAAAAGCGAATAAAATGATCATACTGAACAATCTTTCCCATGGGACCAACCACGAAATCGCAAAAAAAAAAGAGCCAATTAAGAGTTAACTGTGAGTTAACTGCGATTTAATTGAGAGTTAATGTATGGAATACCTGGTTTTTTTTTGCGATTTCGTGGTTGGTCCCATGGGAAAGGTTGTTCAGTATGATCATCTTATTCGCTTTTTGTCATTCCGGATCATGACCCCGTTAACATCCTGTAGTGTAGTATACTTAAATAATCGCCATATGTTTTGTATTGTAGAAATATCGGCCCTACATAGTATTCCAGTGAATTATTTATGATGCCCATTTGTTTTTTTTGGCTGCAAAACTTTTCACGAGGACAAGTTCCGGTGATTGGTTGCCTCAACGATGTGCCAATGCCAATACCTTCCACATCCAGAACATCTGAACCTGTCGCACATACTGGTTCAGCATGTGGTAAGGTGTTGCTTTGGAAATGAATCATAATTATTCCGATCATCCCACCACCATCCACATCAACATCTTTTTCTACTGTATGGATGATGTGCTTCTTCAACCATCTTTATCTTTATTTCACTGCTCAGTTATATCTACTATTTTACCTTAAGCGTAAATAACCTCATTTTTTACATTACTATTGGTCATTATCAAATAGCAGATGAGGGTATAAATTTCTTCAAGAGATCTTAGACCATATCTTCGTTTAAAATTCCGTTGAAATGGGGTGAGCCGTTTAATCGTGATTGAGTAACAAACATCCAAACATCAAAACATTCGCATTTATAATATTAGTAGGATATATAGATGATCTAGGGCTACGGTAACCCAGTGGTTCAGGCATGCGGCTGTCAAACGGCGGTCGTGGGTTCGAATTCCGGCTCGTACCAATGAGTTCGGAACTTAGGTACGGAATATAATTTAATATTTATCGTTAGCTTTTCGGTGAGGGAAATAAATCGTGCGGAAACCTGCATACATCTGCTAAGAAATTCAAAGGTGTATGTGAAGTCCCTAAACCGCACTGGCCAGCGTGTGTGTGAACCTAGCATATCAAGATCCAGCATCTCAACAAATGATGATAGTTCTTGTAGCATCCCAAATAGTTCTACAGTTCTAGATAGTTTTTTTCAGTAGTTCAGCCAATTTCAGGAAAAAAACTGACCTTTTAAAAATGAGATGTTTACTTCGCAAATGAACTTTCAGCATCTCACCCGTCCTCGATTGCTAGACGTAAAAAATGGATTGGGATGCAAAGTTCTACTGTTTCTAGACAGTATATCAATAGTTCTGGCCAAAAGAACTACAATTTTTTTTTTTTACTTATGACTCAAAATTTGGAAATATATTCTAAGTCTACCAGCCTGCATATCACGTTTTAGAGGGGTTTTAAATGCAGCATCTTATGTGTTATCGATCCTTACATATTAAACAAACATATATCTAAACATTTCTAGCCAGAATAATCCAACCTGAAAATAATTTTAGATGAAAACGTAGCAATATGGGAGAAAAATCGATTTTGTAAGATTACTACATTCCTACAACTGATATGCTATGTTTTTGTGAGCTTTTAGGTCCAACATCTCAGGCGTTCTAGGTGGAAATACGTATAGCTATCATAGAACTAGAAAGTTCCAGCAGCTGAAAGTCAAACTGAAAGAGTTCTCGAAGGAAACTTAGCTTCATGTGAGAAAAATCGATTTTGTACGAATACTACTGATATACTATGTTTTCATGGGCTTCCAGGCCCAGCATCTCAGGAGTTCTGGATGGGAACACATAATGCTATCATAGAACTAGACAGTTCCAGCAGCCGTCGCACCCAACGCGCCCGCGGCCCGTCCGCCTAAATAATTGATAATTGTTTATAAATTTGCCTCAAATTCATTTGTAGGTTGACACCGTAAGATGTCACGTGACCTGATCGAAAAACTGTTACAATGTTATTGAGCACTATTGAGTTTGTGCAACCCGGTCTTTTTTTTGTTGAATTTTGTCCGTGATGGTATATTATTAAGGTTTTTTTATTTTTATTGATGTCTAACCATGAATGTAAATTACTAAAACTAAAACTACTGTAAATTAAATACTAAACTACTCGTCTCACTTACCTCTGTCTCACACAAAAGGCACACGAAACGGCACGCCCAACTCATCCCCACGTTATGACTTTATTAAACTAGAATAAATGGGGCGCATCCTAGCAGATTGAATCATGATATCTTTGTTCTTATCTGTTATAGGTTGACGCGAGAGTACCTTTCCCTTTATAATGTTCTATGCCATCGAAGCTGCTTTAGCGTTTACTGTTGTTTTTTTAGAGAACCAATGAGTGTCGTATTCAACCCCAGTAAGTTACAAATATTAAAGTATAGGCCCCTGGAAAAAGCCACCGCTAACAAAATGACTTTGGTCCCTAAGGCCTGAATCACACGGGCGCGGCCTGCGGTGGGGGTCAATAGTAAATATGACAGCTAGACAAGTTTACTATTGAACCAGGCCAGGCCCCGCCAGTCTGTGAGACGCCTCACAATTTATTTTTTCGAGTAAATTAGATTTTAAATCCTTACTAATATTATAAATGCGAAAGTGTGTGTGTGTCTTTGTTTGTCCTTCTTTCACGTCGCAACGGAGCTTCGTATTAATGTGATTTTTTGAATGGAGATAGTTTAGAGGCTGGAGAGTGACATAGGCTACTTTCTCCAGCGCGAAAACAAGTACAGTCAGAATCATATAGCTAGTAGCAGCCAAAAAACCCAAATACTAATACACTTCAGGTAATAAAGACGTGTTGCGATATATTTGAATATTTGTCAACTTTGGGTGCTTCTAACTATATGATGCTGACTGTTCTTACCTCTACCTTACCCCACTACTTGCTTTGTAGGTATGTGGTATTTATTGTGTTGGTGGTGAGGTGAGTGAGGTCACCAGAGCTCCTGCCCGAGGATAGTGTGTTGGGATTAAGAGTGTTATTGAATAAGTATTTAGTTTTTAAGTTATGTTGTGTGTCCTCTTTAGCATACCAAGTTGTACAATATCTAAATTGCTATGTAACATGTACAATTATGTAAATAAATAAAAGAGTGAGGGACTCTCATTTGTCTCTAAAACTCAATGAATCCTCTACTCGATTAAGTGTCGGCAACGCGTTTATTTCTTCTGGAGTCGCAATGAATCGCCCATAGGCTACGGTGTTTGCTTACCATCATGCAGACCGCATGATTATTTGCCACATTTGTAGTGTAAACAAAATATTATTTTGTATCGCAACAGCACCACCGTCTCGAAGGTGGCCCTTAAAATACCTGGCGGGGCATATAAAGCTAATTACAATAGTGAATATAATGTAACATTATTTTATCTGTATTTATAATTTGATGAATGAATATCCTAGATAATTGTAATGGTACCAATAGTGAATATAATGTAACATTATTTTATCTGTATTTATAATTTGATGAATGAATATCCTAGATAATTGTAATGGTACGTAGCAACATTTCAAATATCAACACAAGCCAATTCGAAATAATGTATACTGTATGCCTACTGACGTGGCTAAAAAGTAAATAGCTACGTTTATTTTGTTAGTAATATTGAATACATCCATAAACATGCTCCTGTGGCCCGTTTCACGAAGCTACAAGTTACAATTTTACAAGTCTAAACTAGCAACATTGGTTGAAAAAGTCACTACAAGCGTTTCTCGAAACTACTTTTCTACAAATTGTAAAACTCAAGTTACAATTGTAAATTTTGAACCACAGACATTTTTTATTATTTTATTGTTTGAAATTGCTTAAATCGTACTAACGTTTCTCCAAGATTTTGTTAAATTGTCAACTTGTATTGGTCACATTGTAAAAAAAACTACCTAGCTTCCGAGCTAAGTAAACTTGTAAATTGTTCTGTTCTGTTCTGTTAATACATTTTATTCGAGCAAAATGTGGCATTCGTGGGACTCTACTGGTGACGAAGATAATGATGCGGCTTCTAGTAGCTTCCGCCAGCAATTACCAACAATTTTCCGGACAAGAATGAGTACTGGGTTCCGAACCTCTGTTTATGAATTCAACGAAGGTTTTTTTTTGCAAAATTATTCAAGTTTTCACTTCTACCGGCACTCCCGGAGTGCAACCCGGTCTTTTTTTTTGCTTTCTATACCTTACGGTGTGTACAGTCGCCATCAGATATATCGTAGCGAGCGGCCAAAGTGATCACAAATATCTGAACACGTCTCTATTGCCGAGGCATTAGACGTGTTCAGATATTTGTGAGGGACCTTGGCCGCTACGATATATCTGATGGCGACTGTACTTATATCTAGTACTATCAAGTACTATTTTATAATAATAGAGAAATGGCAGTCTCGGGTTATGTTTATGTTCCGGCGAACATAAATAAACTACACAATAATAGTTTTCTTCTTTTGAAAACGTTATAATTATAAAAGTCATGTACATAGAAAATAATAAACAAACGTCAAAAACATGTCAAAACATCAACAAGTTTTTTTTTAAATATGGACGTGACAGAGACTTGTTAAATCGAGATGTCATTTACTTGTAATCGAGAATATCGTACAATTTTATTATTCTACCATGGAAGGCCACCATCGAGAAACACTTGTACTTGTAAATTGTAACTTTATGTTCCTGTTACTTGTTCGATTGTAGTTTGTAACTTGTAGCTTCGTGAAACGGGCCACTGACATTATATTAGTAAAATATAAAACCGTGTATTGTCAATTGTGTATTCGCCAGTTTTATTGGCATGGCAAATTATACTTGTATATGTTTTTGTTTTCAGAACCGTGCCAGGGCACGAGGTCTGTTAAAGATTTCAAGCAATGATATATAACCCAAAGGTAGTAGTCGTTCCGGGGATAACGCTCTACTACACACAAAATTACAAATAAACATACTCTTTATTATGTTAGTGTAGATAAGGTGAAGAACAAAAACGTGGTAATCTTAACCCAGTAATATTCATAAAAGTAATTGTTTCTTTAACTGAATTTGCGAAACAAGCTAGTCAAGGAGCGTTGCAAAAAACGAGCTGGTTCCTGTTTAGTAAATAATGCAATCTGACAAGTTTTACTTAATATTTGTACAATTTAAGAAATTATACCTACATTTCTACAAATTGCAAATGTTTGTCATTGGCTTCATTTTTGTGAGTAATTTTAGATTGTAACATTTACAAAGCGAAGCTCAGGGGCCCGTTTCACAATGCTACAAGTTACAAATTACAAGCGGAGGTCTCTTTTCAATACCTTTTGATAGAAAGAGACTTCCGCTTGTAACTTGGAAGCAGTAAGTAAGTAAACATTTATTTGTGATACCTACACAGGTTGCATAATAGATGATAAAAGTAGTTATGTATGAACTTAAGTGGCAAAAGTCTGCTCGCATTCAACAAAAAAAACTCCTCTCCCATATTTGAAAACATAACAAGATTGTAAATTAAGATAGGCTCAACTTAATTTGGAGACATTTGTGAATATTATATATAAAACAATACATATTACAACCTTTATTACTTCTCATAAATTTAGTTTGATTACAGAACTACCTGTCCCCATAAATATTTCCGTTTTCGGCGCGGAGTTTTTTCCCGCCGAAAATCAAATATTTAAAAATCATGAGCCACGAACGAACCGGGTGCTATATGTATATATATTGGCTTATGCATATGTATATGGTGAAATTAGTAATACGGCAAGCAAACTAGATGGCAGCACTAGTTGTGACAGTTGACGGCTTGAAGTTGCCGATCTATCTCAGTATATTACACTCTTATCTATGATCTAGTTGCCAAAAGTTCAACCCCAAATACTTACTTTAGGCACACCGCACCGTTAGCTTTGCGACCCAAACTAAATTTTAGCCTCCGGTTCGAGAATGCGCCATATTTTATCGGTTCTATATTCTCTTGCTAGCTTAATGATAATAAGACTAAATTTAATTTCATGAATGAATGCATTGGTTATGTTTGTTTGGTCTCGAGATCGTGTTGGGGTAATTAAGACACGTTTAATTCAAATACTGAAGTATATGAAACTCGTATCCACCGGCCGACTGTCAGCCGTTACCAAATTATCCATTGACGAAACCATATTATATTCATGTAGTTAACATTCAACCGAATTGGCTTTTGCTCCAATACCGCAAAACAGTGCTAGTGTTAAAGTATTGACATTTTTCACGGGAAATACAAAATACTTAAAATTATTGTGCCTGTGGGACTGCATGCGCTTTTAAAAGGAATACTCTGCACAGACGAGCCCTAACAAGCACGGGTGGGTTGCATTATACAGTTCTACGATGAAGAGAACGGTATAAATCATAGTTATTGTCCTCGTTTATTTTATTTGTACCTATTGTTAACTTTGTACCTAAAGAAACTTCATTCTGCAAAAAACACAATAAAGCAGGTACAGTAAGCCAAGAAAGTGGTATCTATACCGCTTTTCGAGTCTATTATTAGTATACTGGCTGCCCACTCGGCACATTGTAAATCAAATATAGCTTACATATAACCATCCATAAATGTACACGCAGGTGAAAGAACTTTGATATCGAATATGCGTTCAGAAGATTCCTCGTTACATACAAACTTACATTATAGAGAGCTATAATCTCTCAGACTTTTCCTCTTTATAATATGAACAAGAATAGAAAATTATTGGAAAAAACATTACCTACATAGTAAATCAAGTTTGCATCCAAATAATTAGAAAGAGAATAGAGGTCAATCCTGTGACCTGAAAAAAGCTTGTATAAACATAGGAATTAAAGTCATTATTTCTGCCGTTACCGCTTTCAAAAACCTGTTGACAGCCGTCACCGGGGGCCTAGACAAGGTTACAATCGACAAGCGCTAACGCCAATAGAAAACTAATAAAATGTATGGGAATGACAGATGTTAACGAAAATTGTTTCGTCGGCATCTGTCATTCCCACAGACCACTTAACCTATAGACTCCGCTTACTAAGGCGCCCGCGTGAGCCAAGCTTAAGCATAAAAAGCACCAAGCAGCTACCACGCCCCCAAACATTCTTTTAGTACGCGGTCGACCGTTCACGAAGTAACATGCAATATTCAACTGCTTTCTTGGCTATAAAGTATACAAAATATGCCTTATTATATGGTGAAACTGTGTGGAAAGTGTAGCATGACATCTAGTCGTCAAAAGGATGAGATTTCATTTCACAGGTAAGCAGGTTTTTTCTTTTTACAACGAAAAAACAATAATAATTTAAAATTTCAATTTATAAAGTAAAAGTTTCTTAACATGGCGACGCGTTGATGTCTTTCAACGGCTGTCTTTTTCTTTCGCTTACAATTTTGTGTAATTCCGTCTTTGTCGCACCATTGCAGTGTCTTAATTAGTGATGTGACTGATCGATTACTTACGTCACCGATATCCGTAAAACAATATTGAAGTGTTAATACCTAGCGTACAGAACGAACTTGTTATATTGAAATAAATACTACTAATACTGTATATATTTATGAGAGGTTTATTGTATTTGTAAATAATCGTTTGTTTTGTTTTTTAGTATATTGTTTTACAAAACTCTAATAGTGATATTTATTTCTATACATGCATTGAAGATGTTTAAAAGAAAATCGACCGCTTTAGCCTAGTTGGTAGTGACCCTGCCTACGAAGCGAGAGGTCCTGGGTTCGAATCCCGGCATTTATTTGTGTGATGAGCACGAATATTTGTTCCTGAGTCATGGATGTTTTCTATGTATTTAAGTATGTATTCATCTATATACTCGTAAGTATGTTTGTCGTCGTCTAGTACCCATAGTACCTACAAGCTTTGCTTAGTTTGGGACTAGGTCAAGTTGTGTAAGATTGTCCCTTAATATTTATTTATTATTTTAAAATGGAAAAGTCGCGGATTCAAAAACCAATTTTGAATAATAATTAATAATAAGTTGTTTTTTTCTAGTAATAAAGGTGCAACAGATGATGCGATGATATTTTTAACGTTTTTCAGATTTCCAAAATGTTCTACACAAAACCAAATTTGGATAGAGGCCACAAAACAGTCACAAAAATGGATTCCTGCTACAAGCAGCGTAATTTGTTCGCGGCACTTCAAACCAGTGTTTCAAATACACGAATAACAACAGACGCTTGTTGTTCAAATTCGAAACCAATAAAATATGATATTCTCTTTAATGTTAAATTTCATTCCAATTAAAAATATTTACATTTATATTCTGTAGTATTATTTTCGAGTGTGTCCCATCACTAACCAAAATGGTGCGCGTCACGTGTCAATTGTGTGATTGCTCGTTGACCTTGAGCCAGCCAATCACAGTTCACTTGTCGCCCCCCGCGCCCCGCCAATTTGGCATAATGAGATACTAGACAAAGTTTTATGAAGTGGAGTCTATAGGTTAAGTGGTCTGTGGTCATTCCCCTACAATTTATTATTTTCTATTGGCGTTAGCTCTTTTTTTCCTTACATAACTTCCTAAGTTGGGGCCCTCAACTAATTGCCGATAGCATAGGTGGTATAAAATACACACCAAAATAAAAACAATATATACAAGAAACGGCAAACCATAAAAAGGACAAACTTAAAACTAAAACTATATACAACTACAGATACTTATTGGCGTTAGCGTTTGTCGATTGTAACCTTGTCTACGGCCCCTGGAAATAACTTATGACCTACCCATAAGTTATTTAACATTACCGAATTTAAATGGTTTTTACTTTAACTAACAAGCGTTCTTGAGTCAATATAACCGTATTCCAGATGTTCACCTATTGAACGCATCTCGTAAGTGTCGCAACACATCGAAATTCACTATTTCCAGAACGATTGGAATGTCTCTTTGGTCATCCATTGATCACCCGTCAATCTATTTGCAACAGGTAGCTTACTCGACAGTGACCCATATCTCTGGTAATTAGATAAGTTTGTCATCACCTACGTGTCACTGCTATCTGGCATGGCTTAAGCGATGTAAACACATTGAAATAAAATTGGAATATTAATATTAAGTGAAAAAGGTTGATTCCCTAGGTCTACGTACCTCCCCCCTCTTCACTAGGGCTGCAGGTAATTGGAACCCCTTGCCCTAAATAGCCGCCTCGTTTCCATCGCACGGCGTAAACCCAAGTTTAAATTTTCAACCTCTAATTAATGAGATATTCATTTAATTGCGACGGAGCGCTTTCTCCGTCCATTGCTATAAAAAAGCCATATATTACCATGGTAGTCATGTGAGTATACAACTTTGTTAACGTTAGCTTGGGAAATTCGCTCATAAGAATGGAGTTAATTAACCACACGCATTCGACCGCGAGCAGCGAAATACGTATTTTATTGAATGTTTTGCATTTGTCGATTTGTGCAGTAAATCCTGTGTGCCCGACGTTTATTTAAAGAGGTTATTTCGTATAACTGTTTGCATATTGCAATTAACCGGGCAATTAAGTGTAAATACACGGGTTTACGCGGAACTAATATAAAATGTTTCACGCTGATATTTACGGGTAAACGAAAATTAATTCAGCGCAGTTTAATTACAGTTTATATCTGTCGGTAGATATTGACTATCCGACGGGTCTGCAATACTAAAGGTACGAAGAAATACCTAATCATACCTAATAAGTACTATTTATATTAGTACTTAACAATCAACGTCCTCCTAGCGTTATTACCGGGACACCTAATCCTAAGATTTGGCATAGGCACTAGTTTTACGAAAGCGACTGCCATTTGACGTTAGACCTTCTTGGGATTAGAAAACGAAATCGATGTTTCCTTAACAGGGGGCGCTCCGCGAAATCGGGGTTCTTAGATTGAATATTTACCTATGACAAACTAAAGCGAATGCCAGGAAAAAGAACATACCAAAACTACATCATATTTGCAATTGAATCGTCTGAACAAAACCATACAAAACCAAAATTGCCTCGATAAAAAAGAACCGCCAAAACATGTCTTATTTTTACTCAATTTCAATAGTGTGAGGTTCCCGTGCATATAAATTAAGTAAAAGTTGAGTGTATAATAGCTTTTCACATTACCTAATGAAAGTACTAGCGGGGTATTTTTATGTAGTCCCTTTTCAGACTTATTGAGGTGAAACGTATTTGGCGTATAGGCCTTTTTTATTTAGCGCGATACCCTTTCTCCCGTCGCGTGTTTCGTGCGGTTCTGTATATGTTTTGTTGCCGTTCGCGGGCGGAGTCAGTCGTAATCGCTCCGCTGAGACGAGAGGACTACGTTCTGTGCTCTCACGACAGCACGATGAACATAATTATTTCAATAATATTGTGACCCAGTATATTCGTCCAGTGAATGTACGTATCATTACATTCCAGTAGATATTTTGCTACATTTTTAAATAATATATTTAAAAGTCGACCTTAACATATAGAACTTAAAGTTCAAAATACAACTATAAGATTACGCAGCGATCGGCGGGTGACCGGCTTCTTAGAATAATTTGTGCAGTACATGCAAAACTAGACGAACATTTTTCTGTCGATCGTGTATTTACTTTATGAAAGATTATCACTATCACTATCACTACATAGTATAAAACAAAGTCGCTTCCCGCTGTCTGTCCCTATGTATGCTTAGATCTTTAAAACTACGCCACGGATTTTGATGCGGTTTTTTTGAATAGATAGAGTGATTCAAGAAGAAGGTTTATATGTATAATATAGTATCCGTGCGAAGCCGGAACGGATCGCTAGTTGAGAATAAATCCGGTTATGTTCAAAATCGATGTCTGAGAGGTCTAAATACGAATTCATAGTCAGAAATATATCAAAAAGTGGTCGCATTATTTAAAATTTTTGAAACATTTGTTGTAAATTAATATGCGCGTTTTTTTAAAGAACAACATACATTGGCAGGCTTCTGGAGGGTGAAGATTCTAGAAATGATGTCCATTTTGAATTCCAAGATGGCGGACATTGCTTTTCGAATTTAAACTTTCGTGAGACGTGTTGAAACAGTACTAATAATTACACGGTTCAACTCACGTATTAAATGTCACTACGGGCGACATGTTTCGAGCTCTTCGAGAATTCTTCTTAAGGATGTGTTTTCGCGGCGGTGTCGCTTGAATCTTGTCATGATTCAAGCGACACCGCCGCGAAAACACTCATCCTGAAGAAGAACTTCCGAAGAGTTCGGAACATGTCGCCCGTAGTGACATTATTGACATTGTTTTTCTTTAAAGTCATCACGGGTGTCGCTTTTAGGGTTATCGAGAGTGCAGATTCCAACAATTATTGCCTGCGAACTTGGACATTTTGATATTAAAAAAGTGAACATAATTATGCACTTTTTCTTTAATATGTTCAAAATTGATAACTAAAGGGCCAAAGTGTCTCCATTGTCTCCAAGTACGAATCCGAGATCAGAATTGAAAAATTAGGCCGCCACACAGTAGTGGCCTGAAAATCTGACTTTAATAACATGATCGAAGTTTTCATAATATATTATAATTTTTTTTTAATGCTACTAATAAATTCACGGTTAAATTCAAGTATTAAACGACACGACAGGCGACATGTTTTGAACACTTCGGGAGTTCTTCTTCAGGATGAGTGTTTTCGATGTTTGTTTTGAAGAAGAACTCCCGAAAAGTTCGAAACATGTCGCCTGTTGTTACATTTAATGCGTGAATTTAACCGTGGATTTATTAGTAGTATTTTAGACATGTCTCACAAAAGTTTAAATTCGATTATAGCTTTTTTTGCTTTAGGCTTTTACTAGCCATTATTATGCTAGCTCACAACCCTTACGTGATTTAGTAAAAAAACGGAAGGCCATATTTCAGTTATAGCTCCGGTGGTTTTTTAAGCAACAAAATGTAGGTAGTGGTATTCCTTGGGTAATTAAAGTAATTTGTACTCTATAAAGTGAGTGTTTTCGCGGCGGGGTCGCTTGAATCTTGTCGTGATTCAAGCGACACCGCCGCGAAAACACTCAATCCTGAATAAGAACTCCCGAAGAGTTCGAAACATGTCACCCGTAGTGACGTTTAATACGTGGGTGAACCGTGTAATTATTGTCATTTTTTTTCTTTAAAGTCATCACGGGTGACGCTTTTAGATTCCAACAATAGGGGCGTAGACACTAAATAAAATAATGTGATATTTTCTCGAAGAAGGATAAAAAAATTAGTCAAATGGAGAAAAAATCAACGCAAAAGGTTAAATAATCACGAAGTTATAAGTGTCCAAAGTTTTAAGAAGGGATGTGTTCTGTCCCTTTTTCGCAAAACGCAACTTCATATGAAACGATAACGCTGGAAGAATGTGACGTCACAGAAGACGGCAACGTGCCGCGCGCATCGTGGTCGGCTACGCCGTCGACGCGGCCTGCCGGCAGCATCCTGTAATGTGACGTCACACACCGTTTGCGTTTTCTCTCTCTAACAAGCAATATTAAAACGGTTGTAGCTTCGTAATTCTTTGAGATATCTGAATGGGATTTTCATCACTATGCATATTTTTTTGCCTTCTTTCTTTTGGAGTAATAATAATTTTCGAGTCTGCACCCGAATTATTGCCTGCGAAGTTGGACATTTTTATATTAAAAAAGTGAACACAATTTTGCAGTTTTTCTTTAATACGAGTATGTTCAAAATTGATAACTAAAGGGCCAAAGCGTCTCCATGGTCTCCAAGTACGAATCTGAGATCAGACCCCGTATCATGGTCGGCCTTATCACTCGATAAGTGACAAGATAGGGGCATCGTCTCGTTCTATCAAACGGTGTCAGCCAGTGACGGACGCTCTATCCTGTCACTTATCGCGTGATAAGGCCGACCATGACACGGGGTCAGAATTGAAAAATTTGGCCGCCACACAGTGGCCTGAAAATCTGGCTTTCATAAACATGATCGAAGTTTTCATAATAAATTACAGTTTTTTTTTAATGCTACTAATAAATTCACGTATTAAATGACGCGACAGGCGACATGTTTCGAACTCTTCGGGAGTTCGTCTTCAGGATTAGTGTTTTCGATGTTTGTTTTGAAGAAGAACTCCCGAAGAGTTCGAAACATGTCGCCTGCCGTGACATTTACGTTAATTTTTCAACCGTGGATTTATTAGTAGTATTTTAGATATGTCTCACAAAAGTTTAAATTCGATTATAGCTGTTTTTTTGCTTTAGCCTTTTACGAGACATTATTATGCTAAATTACAACCCTTACGTGATTTAGTAAAAAAACGGAAGGTCATATTTCAGTTATAGCTTTCGAAACTGACTTACCTACTAGCGAAAATTATATCTTCAAATATAGGTACTTACAGATTTTGTCTTTCTTTCCACTTATTATAATTATCTATAGGTATTCATCATGTTTCATCTGACTGTCGGGGCATATACTATGCGAGAAGGAGCGGGGCAGCAATAGACGCATCAGCGCGGCAGGTACGGGGCGCGCGGGTGATTTCTGATTTTTCCCTGGCGATACATTCATGACATTCATGATAGAAACACTAGGAATAAATTAAAATTATTAGCAGTTTCAACTAGATTAAGTAGAGTTTCAAATTCGTTTGTCGGTCTCTGTACACGCTACTACAATAAACTACCTGACCAAATTTTGACTATGTCAGAAAATAAATTTAAGGCAATTGTAGCAAACGCTGGAAAAAAGAGCCTATTATAAACTCAGCGAATATTTAGACGATAAAGACATATGGGCAAAGGCCATCGTTATACCGAATCAGACTGTAAATATATAATATTGTTTAACCTCTGACCTGCAAAAAGTGTTCTTTAAGAATTTATTTTGAATAAATGATTTTGACTTTTGACTTTATTTTTATTTTGACCACCTTCAATCATATAACTAGGTAGGTATATATGTATATTATTGCGGGTATCTCTCTGTAATAGCAGAGGGCAGGAGCTGCGTTAGCCTAGTGGTTCAGGCACGCGGCTGTCAAACGCCGGTCGTGGGTTCGAATCCCGGCTCGTAGCAATGAGTTTTTCGGAACGGTTTTTATGAACGGAATATTTACCGTTAGCTTTTCCGTGAAGGAAAACATCGTGAGGAAACCGGTCTAATCCGAATAAGTTATAGTTTTCCCCCTGGGTTGGAAGGTCAGATGGCAGTCGCTTTCGTTAAACTTGTGCCTATGTCAAACCTTGGGATAAGGTGTCAAAGCGGACCCTGGGCTCCTTTAGGGCACAACCGGGAATAATGCTAGGAATTCGATTTGATGAATAGCAGAGGACAGGAAAAGCAATGGCTGGATGAGTCGTTTTTTACGAATCCAGAAATTGGCACTCCTGCCGAGGCATATAGCGCTGTTCTTGGGCGGAAATCAAATCATATTTCAAATATTATTTAGCATAAGTTGCCTCATCATAACATAGCGTATAAGTACGTCAAGAACGTAGTTTCCTGTCCTAAATTTTTTTTGCATGATCTTCGTAATATTATTTGTATTGAAACTCATGCAGTTACAATGTTAAATACCTAATTGTATTTAAAATGAGTACTACGGTCCGCCCTACTTGTCGTAAAAGACTACTAAAGGCGGTCATCAGGATCGGCAGTGCTCCTAAGTGGCGAGGCTAAAGAGCTTTGGCTGTGGGTCCCAGCGGGCGTACCATTGGTTGCCATTATAAAATTACAACCATCTTAGGCCCGCACAGAAGATATATTTGGACGGAGCGCAGGTGGAAAGGGTGGAAAGATTCAGATACCTCGGACACATGCTTACGGAGGGTCTTGTTGATGACGAGGACATTGAACGGGAGCGCAGAGCGTTGGCTGTGCGGTGCAACATGCTCGCGCGCAGGTTCGCGCGTTGTAGTGATGAAGTGAAGGTGACATTGTTTAGGGCATACTGTCTATGTTTCTACACATGTCAACTCTGGAGCAGATTCACGAAACGTGCGATGAGCAAAATTAGAGTGCAGTATAATGACGCATACCGTATTTTAATGAAATTGCCAAGATACTGCAGCGCATCGAGCATGTTTGCCGAGGCTAAAGTGCCAGACTTCTTTGCCATCATACGCTCCCGCGTAGCTTCCTTCTGGAGCCGCCTCCGAACGTCGGACAACGGTATCCTCCGTGAGCTGTCCGGGTATCTGAGTAATCCGATTTACAAGCATTGGGTTTCCGTGCATCACGAAAGGAACAGGAAGTAGGTCTTCTTGGTTGTGACTGCCTAAACTGAATTAGGTTATTATAACATTTTAAGGTTTTATTCAATTTTATTTATACACTTATACATACTTTTTACTTTTACTGTCTACTTTTATGTCATTTTTGATTTATGGGTTGTTACCTGTCAATAAAGAACTATTATTATTATTATTATTATTATTATAGCGATGTCGCTCTCCGAACGAGCCTAGTGTCAGAAGAGGCTCAAATGCGTTCAACTCCGATATCCTCTAAGCTACACGACATCAGCTGCCGGGGGATGCCGTTCAGTTCTCCCCGGATTCGTAGTTATTAAACGCCACGGATTACTCTCCGAACATGTAATTGACGAGCTAATTACGACTGCCTCCGCAAGCTCACCGCGTTTTATCACTGTGGTTTTAACAGATATTGGAGCCGAATTTAACTAGTGTCAAAGCGAATTATTATTCCTATTCACAAGAGAAGCCCCAGGTAACTCCTGGATGCTGGAACGGGTACATTTATATTGACGTTATACAACATTAAGAGGGGGCGTATCGCCAGGGAAAAATCAGAAATCACCCGCGCGCCCCGTACCTGCCGCGCTGATGCGTCTATTGCTGCCCCGCTCCTTCTCGCATAGTATATGCCCCGACAGTCAGATGAAACATGATGAATACCAATAGATAATTATAATAAGTGGAAAGAAAGACAAAATCTGTAAGTACCTATATTTGAAAATATAATTTTCGCTAGTAGGTAAGTCAGTTTCGAGAGCTATAACTGAAATATGACCTTCCGATTTTTTACTAAATCACGTAAGGGTTGTAATTTAGCATAATAATGTCTCGTAAAAGGCTAAAGCAAAAAAACAGCTATAATCGAATTTAAACTTTTGTGAGACATATCTAAAATACTACTAATAAATCCACGGTTAAAAAATTAACGTAAATGTCACGGCAGGCGACATGTTTCGAACTCTTCGGGAGTTCTTCTTCAAAACAAACATCGAAAACACTAATCCTGAAGAAGAACTCCCGAAGAGTTCGAAACATGTCGCATGTCGCGTCATTTAATACGTGAATTTATTAGTAGCATTAAAAAAAACTGTAATTTATTATGAAAACTTCGATCATGTTTATGAAAGCCAGATTTTCAGGCCACTGTGTGGCGGCCAAATTTTTCAATTCTGACCCCGTGTCATGGTCGGCCTTATCACGCGATAAGTGACAGGATAGAGCGTCCGTCACTGGCTGACACCGTTTGATAGAACGAGACGATGCCCCTATCTTGTCACTTATCGAGTGACCGATGGCCGACCATGATACGGGGTCTGATCTCGGATTCGTACTTGGAGACAATGGAGACGCTTTGGCCCTTTAGTTATCAATTTTGAACATACTCGTATTAAAGAAAAACTGCAAAATTGTGTTCACTTTTTTTAATATAAAAATGTCCAACTTCGCAGGCAATAATTCGGGTGCAGACTCGAAAATTATTATTACTCCAAAAGAAAGAAGGCAAAAAAATATGCATAGTGATGAAAATCCCATTCAGATATCTCAAAGAATTACGAAGCTACAACCGTTTTAATATTGCTTGTTAGAGAGAGAAAACGCAAACGGTGTGTGACGTCACATTACAGGATGCTGCCGGCAGGCCGCGTCGACGGCGTCGCCGACCACGATGCGCGCGGCACGTTGCCGTCTTCTGTGACGTCACATTCTTCCAGCGTCATCGTTTCATATGAAGTTGCGTTTTGCGAAAAAGGGACAGAACACATCCCTTCTTAAAACTTTGGACACTTATAACTTCGTGATTATTTAACCTTTTGCGTTGATTTTTTCTCCATTCGACTAATTTTTTTATCCTTCTTCGAGAAAATATCACATTATTTTATTTAGTGTCTACGCCCCTATTGTTGGAATCTAAAAGCGTCACCCGTGATGACTTTAAAGAAAAAAAATGACAATAATTACACGGTTCACCCACGTATTAAACGTCACTACGGGTGACATGTTTCGAACTCTTCGGGAGTTCTTATTCAGGATTGAGTGTTTTCGCGGCGGTGTCGCTTGAATCACGACAAGATTCAAGCGACCCCGCCGCGAAAACAATCACTTTATAGAGTACAAATTACTTTAATTACCCAAGGAATACCACTACCAACATTTTGTTGCTTAAAAAACCACCGGAGCTATAACTGAAATATGGCCTTCCGTTTTTTTACTAAATCACGTAAGGGTTGTGAGCTAGCATAATAATGGCTAGTAAAAGCCTAAAGCAAAAAAAAAGCTATAATCGAATTTAAACTTTTGTGAGACATGTCTAAAATACTACTAATAAACCCACGGTTAAATTCACGCATTAAATGTCACAACAGGCGACATGTTTCGAACTTTTCGGGAGTTCTTCTTCAAAACAAACATCGAAAACACTCATCCTGAAGAAGAACTCCCGAAGTGTTCAAAACATGTCGCCTGTCGTGTCGTTTAATACGTGAATTTAACCTTGAATTTATTAGTAGCATTAAAAAAAAACTATAATATATTATGAAAACTTCGATCATGTCTATGAAAGTCAGATTTTCAGGCCACTACTGTGTGGCGGCCAAATTTTTCAATTCTGATCTCGGATTCGTACTTGGAGACAATGGAGACGCTTTGGCCCTTTAGTTATCAATTTTGAACATATTAAAGAAAAAGTGCATAATTATGTTCACTTTTTTAATATCAAAATGTCCAAGTTCGCAGGCAATAATTGTTGGAATCTGCACTCGATAACCCTAAAAGCGACACCCGTGATGACTTTAAAGAAAAACAATGTCAATAATGTCACTACGGGCGACATGTTCCGAACTCTTCGGAAGTTGAAGTATGTCGCCCGTAGTGACATTTAATACGTGAGTTGAACCGTGTAATTATTAGTACTGTTTCAACACGTCTCACGAAAGTTTAAATTCGAAAAGCAATAAATAAAATAAATAAATATTAGGGGACAATCTTACACAAATCGACCTAGTCCCAAACTAAGCAAAGCTTGTACTATGGGTACTAGACGACGATAAACATACTTATATAGATAAATAAATACTCAAATACATAGAAAACATCCATGACTCAGGAACAAATATTCGTTCTCATCACACAAATAAATGCCCTTACCGGGATTCGAACCCAGGACCTCTTGCTTCGTAGGCAGGGTCACTACCAACTAGGCTAAAGCGGTCGTCAAGTCCGCCATCTTGGAATTCAAAATGGACATCATTTCTAGAATCTTCACCCTCGAGAAGCCTGCCAATGTATGTTGTTCTTTAAAAAAACGCGCATATTAATTTACAACGAATGTTTCAAAAATTTTAAATAATGCGACCACTTTTTGAAATATTTCTGACTATGAATTCGTATTTAGACCTCTCAGACATCGATTTTGAACATAACCGGATTTATTCTCAACTAGCGATCCGCTCCGGCTTCGCACGGATACTATATTATACATATAAACCTTCTTCTTGAATCACTCTATCTATTCAAAAAAACCGCATCAAAATCCGTTGCGTAGTTTTAAAGATCTAAGCATACATAGGGACAGACAGCGGGAAGCGACTTTGTTTTATACTATGTAGTGATAGTGATAATCTTTCATAAAGTAAATACACGATCGACAGAAAAATGTTCGTCTAGTTTTGCATGTACTGCACAAATTATTCTAAGAAGCCGGTCACCCGCCGATCGCTGCGTAATCTTATAGTTGTATTTTGAACTTTAAGATCTATATGTTAAGGTCGACTTTTAAATATGTTATTTCAAAATGTAGCAAAATATCTACTGGAATGTAATGATACGTTCATTCACTGGACGAATATACTGGGTCACAATATTATTGAAATAATTATGTTCATCGTGCTGTCGTGAGAGCACAGAACGTAGTCCTCTCGTCTCAGCGGAGCGATTACGACTGACTCCGCCCGCGAACGGCAACAAAAGATATACAGAACCGCACGAAACACGCGACGGGAGAAAGGGTATCGCGCTAAATAAAAAAGGCCTATACGCCAAATACGTTTCACCTCAATAAGTCTGAAAAGGGACTACATAAAAATACCCCGCTAGTACTTTCATTAGGTAATGTGAAAAGCTATTATACACTCAACTTTTACTTAATTTATATGCACGGGAACCTCACACTATTGAAATTGAGTAAAAATAAGACATGTTTTGGCGGTTCTTTTCTATCGAGGCAATTTTGGTTTTGTATGGTTTTGTTCAGACGATTCAATTGCAAATATGATGTAGTTTTGGTATGTTCTTTTTCCTGGCATTCGCTTTAGTTTGTCATAGGTAAATATTCAATCTAAGAACCCCGATTTCGCGGAGCGCCCCCTCTTAAAGCGCCGTAGGTTCATGGTCTTCTCTCCCTCTCACTGAGCATAAGCGTGAGCGAGATGGAAGTGCGTGCTCGGAAGCGCGGATATCATGTTTTTAAATTTTAATTTTTTGGCCGTTTAAAAAAATAAAAATGTAAACACTGATTTCCCTCAAACATGATATTGCCGATTTTTAGAAACAATTTTAATGTTTATAGCTTTTGTGCATTATTTGTTACGAATATTTTAAGTGTATTTTTGTGTGTTTTAGACCTATGTTCGTGATTTTTTTCTATCGAGCGAAATTTGCTTAATCATGTTTCAAAGCACTGATTTCCCTGCAGAATGGCCTCAAGATTACTATTCGTATTTTTTTGAAACCATATTATTATAAACACACGCATTATATTGTTTCAAAATCTCTGTTCGCTTAACTTCGCTGAACCTACGGCGCCTTAAGCTAACGGTAAATATTCCGTACATAAAAGTTCCAAAAACTCATTGGTACGAGCCGGGATTCGAACTAACTAATCTATACTATAATAAAGCTGAAGACGGTCGAAAGTCTCTACATGGAAGATATTCGGAAAAAAGTTTGCTGGGGATACTTAGAATCGATAACAGAACACGAACCAAAAGTTTTTAAAATTTTTGTCTGTTTGTCTGTTTATTTGTACGCGCATCAGGTGAGAACGGCTGAACGGATTTTGATGCAAACTTTACTAATCTGTCGAGAAAATTCCCGGCCAACATATAGGCTATAAAAATATAAAGATGAAAAAAAAAAAAAAAAAAAAATGAAAAAATATTTATTAGTGTCTTACATGTTGAAAATACATTAAAGGTTGGAACCTCCTTTTAAGCATATAATTTGCTTGTGTCAGGAAAGATAAGGGTGCAAAGAGGTTAAAAAAGGGGGTTGAACTTTGTATGGGAACTCCTTAAATCTATGAGCTAAAGACTTGAAAATTGACAAGCATATACTTGACTAGAAAGTAAAAAGAACCCCATTCAAACTTTTAGCAAAATATAGATAAAACGTGAAAGAACCCGGGATGTAAAATAGTGGTATGTATTAACCAAAACTGGTTTATACTTCCACCAATAGTAACTATTATTATACATAATAGACCTACTTATATTGGAACTTCCGTCACTGTTTATATTGAAAAACCAGCAAACTTGATCTCTGGCTTCCTATATTTGCTATGAAATCAGAGGTCATCTAAAGTGGTTTGAAGGTTGAGTTGAATACTTATCTCGAATTATCATAGTTCACCAACGTCAAGGGATGTGGGTATACAACTTGGACAAAACGGCATTCCGCGGAGAATTGAGTATCTATGGTATCATTTTTAGGGTTCCGTAGTCGACTAGGAACCCTTATAATTTCGCTTTGTCTGTCCGTCCGTCCGCGGATAATCTCAGTAACCGTTAGCACTAGAAAGCTGAAATTTGGTACTAATATGTATATCAATCACGCCGACAAAGTGGTAAAATAAAAAGTGAACATTTTTTGAAGTGAAAACTTCTTTAGCGGCGCTGGGCACTTTTTGGGATGGGGAAAAATTGTTAAATACGCGACAGAGTTTTGTGACGTCAGATGTGAAGGAGGTCACTTTTTGCTGCTAGCCGATTCGACTTCATTCAAAACTGAACGCTATTCGTAAGAGTATAAAGCCGTTAAACACTTTTTGCAATAGCATATTCTGCAAATAAATTTGTAATAATTACAACGCGTCCTTCACCGTTTTGCTATTGAGAAAATTCGAATAGTTCGAATTTGGGCGTTATTCCTAGAGATAAAGCTTAGAAAAACATTTATCAACGGCAAAAACAAATTGATAAATTTCGTCGCCACCGTGCACCGCCATCTGCTGTTCTTGCAAATTCGAATAGTTCGAATTTAGACGTTATTCCTAAAGGGATAAAGCTTTGAAAAATATTTGGCAATGGCAAAAACAAATTGGTATTGTGTTTGCCGCCGCCCGTCGGCGCGCCGGACCCCGGCACCATTGCGCCGCGGCGGCGCGTTGGGCCCGTCGCACCCAACGCGCCCGCCGGCCGTCCGCCTAAATAATTGATAATTGTTTATAAATTTGCGTCAAATTCATTTTTAGGGTGATACCGAAAGATGTCACGTGACCTGATCGAAAAACTGTTACAATGTTATTGAGTTTTCACTTCTGCCGGCACTCCCGGAGTGCAACCCGGTCTTTTTTTTATTAGGGTACCCACAGAGGGTACCTTTATACGTAACGTGGGGTGTGTTTTTTTTTTCATTTTAACCCTAACGTGTGATATATTGTTGGATAGGTATTTAAAAATGAATAGGGGTTTGCTAAAATCATTTTTTGATAATGTTAATATTTTCGGACATAATCGCTCCAGAAGTAAAAAAAAATGTGTCCCCCCCCCTCTAACTTTTGAACCATAAGTTTTAAAAATATGAAAAAAATCTCAAAAGTAGAACTTTATAAAAACTTACTAGGAAAATTATTTTGAACTTGATAGGTTAAATGGTTTTTGAAAAAAATTACAAAATAATTTCTGGACGAAAAACTACGGAACCCTACACTGAGCGTGGCCCGACACGCTTTTGGCCGGTTTTTTTTATGTAGAAAACTCCCGTGACTTTCTGAAATATTATTTGGAGCGTATAAGGAGCGCCCCCAAAAGGGCCTTTCATTCCTACGAAAACATCAGCCTTCGCTTCGCTTCTTCTTCGCTTGCTTCCCCGTTTACCTTCGGGATTTTGGCCCTCAAGTTTCGCTTGCAAGATAATGAGTGTCCTTAGGGATGCTTTGGGCCTTACATTCCAACGAAAAGGCCTTGCTTGCCTCGCCACTCACCTTCGGAACTTTGGCCTGGAATTTCGCTTGCAAGACACCTGGGATAGTAAGTTTACGTAATGGCTCGCCCTCAAGTTTCACTTGCAAGACACCGGGAGATAATGAGTGTCCTTCCATGGGGGCGCATTTAGAGCGCTTTCTGAAGGAATGCTTCGAGTCCTTCACTTCAGCGAAAAGCACGGCCTTTGGCCTCGCTTGCCTCGCCACTCACCTACGGGACTTACTTCGCCCTTCGCCTCGCTACTCACCTACGGGATAGTAAGTGTCCGTGAGGGCTTGCTTGCCTCGCCGCTTATCTTCGGTACTTTGGCCATAGGTTTCGCTTGCAAAGACACAAAGGGATTGTAAGTAACCGTGGGGGCTTGCCTTCGGGTTTTCGGCCCTTGAGCTCGCCTAGGTAGCGGTCTCTAAAAGCATGCTATAGGCCTTTAATTCCTACGAAAAGCTTAGCCTTCGGTTTCGCTTGGCTTCCCTTTTATCGCGAGTGTCCGTAGGGGCTCGCATTGAGAGCGCTCTCTAAACGGATGCTTTGGGCTTTTCTCTTAAAGCAACTTAACTTAAAGCTCGGCTTTTGGCCTCGCTGCCATCTGGGGATAGTAAGTGGCCTGCAGCCCCCGAGTGCTTCCTTATTGCTAGATTTGGACCTTTTATTGTTACGAAACCGCTAAGAAATTGGCCGCTCACCTTCGGGACTTTGGTCTCCGGTTTTCTTGCAAGACACCTGGGGATAGTAAGTGTCAGTGGGAGTGAGCACCCACGGGCCTTCAGCCCCCGAGCTCACATAGCGACCGCTCTCTAAAAGCATGCTTAGGGACTGTCATTCCTACGAAAAGCTCAGCCTTCGGCTCCGCTTGCCTCCCGTTTACCTTCAGAACTTCGGTCTTGAGGTTTCGCTTGCAAGTTACTCGGAGATAACGATTATCCATGGGGGATCGGGCCTTAGGCCCTCGGGCTCGCATTGACACCGCTCTCTGAAGGATTGCTTTAGGTCTTTAGTTCCAATGAAAATCACCGTTCGGCACTTTGGCCTCAGCACGTCTAGCACACGACGGCTGCGACATACTATCGATTTTTATCGCACTATACTAAGTGGTCTAATAAGTTAGAGACGGATAGTGCGAGAAAAATCGAGAGAGTTCGAGCGCCGTCGCGTGCTAGCCGTGCTGGTCTCGCTTGCAAGACACATTAGGATAGTGAGTGTCCGTCGGGCTCGCCCTAGGGTCTTCGGACCTGGGGCTCGCATAGGGAGCGCTCTCTAAAAGGATACTTTGGACATCTTTCTTCTTTATAATATAAATAAATAAATAAATATTAGGGGACAATCTTACACAAATCGACCTAGTCCCAAACTAAGCAAAGCTTGTACTATGGGTACCAGACGACTATAAACATACTTATATAGATATATACATAGAAAACATCCATGACTCAGGAACAAATACTCGTGCTCATCACACAAATAAATGCTCTTACCGGGATTCGAACCCGAGACCTCTTGCTTCGTAGGCAGGCTCACTACCAACTAGGCTAAAGCGGTCGTATTAGTGTAGATTGTTAATATCCGTTGTAAAAACAGATCTGTAATTGTGTAAGTATTAACACGTTCATAGGCACGCGGCCCGGCAGCGTAATAAACGAGAAAAAAACCTCGATCTCCTATTTAAAACGTCTGTGGTACAATTGTGTCTCCGAGACCCCAATGGAAAGAAATACGAAATTATTTTAGCGTGGGCCAGGGGGTCGTAGTCTAACCCCGAAGACCTGTACAACTATGGATGCAATAAATGATATGACTATGACTGACTAAGCCCATCCGGCGAGTTTCACCGCTGCGAAAGTCCGACTCGATCTCAGCCAGTTTTATTTCTTATTTAATAACTAGCTTCCGCCCCCGACTTCGTTTGCGTGGACCCGAGATAAAGCTATCCTATATTCTAATCCAGGCTATAAACTATGTTCGTGCCAAATTTCAACCATAATCGGTTGAGCCATTTAAGCGTCATTGAATAACAAACATCCAAACATCTAAACATTCAAACATCAAACCATCCATACTTTCGCATTTATAATATTAGTAGGATTATCCTTTACTTTATATTTTATCAATTAAATTTACACTTTGTTGGTAAACTTCAGCACAATTCTACCACCGTAGCAAAAATCGTAATTAAACCTTATCTAAATGGATTAAAATGAATTTTGGTATACATATAGTGTATAACCTGGATTAACATATATAATACTTTTTATTCCGGGAACCATCGTCTAAGGGGGCGCACGTTTGTAAGCAGCAACGATATGCACGTGTTCGACGCGGATGAAGTCGCGGACAGAAGCTAGTTAAGAATATTTAAAATAATGTTCATAATGTTTAATAATAATTTGGGTTAAAAACGTGGAGTAGGTAACTCGACTCCACCTGGGTCAGTTAAAAGATTGTAACACATGTGGTGTACCATACCGTACGGCGTACATACGGTCCTTGACAACCGTCAACATACCTAAATGATTCCATTACGTTAATGATCTATAAACAAAACTCCCGAAAATACATAGTGAACGCTATTTGACTATAGAAAAATCATAACGTCTATTATTCCTATTTCCCTACAAACTCACGTTTATTGCTAGTTAGTTGCACTTCTCAGAATAACACGAGTTGATAATATAGTACATTGTTGTAGAGGCTAGAAAGTAGGTAAGCAATAGATGGACGAGTGAGTTCGAGGTCCGAGCCTCAGGAGCCGCGGGGCCGAGTCCATCTATTGCACTTTTGGTCGCGACATTACATAGTAGTACCGCTCTACCGAGGCGGGGCAAGAAGGGCCATTTTTCGTATTTAACGTTACCAATATCTAACAACAAACAAAACTTTGGAAATTATTTGAATAGGAGTAGGTAACATGGTTCTTCTTATTTTAGGGACAATACTATATAGGGACTGGAATTGCATTTTCTTTTAGTTTTCCGTTGATTTATAAACTAAACACCAACTGTATTCTAAATTTGAAGCTTCTATGTCTGGTAGAAGTGCCTTGACCTTTGATGATGGGTGAGTCAGGCAGTGACAAAATGAAGAAACTTTGACTAGTTATAATTCTTAAACAACTGGTTCAAATTAAATGAAATTTGAAATATATCCTGTTTATACATTGCGTACTTGATTACTGAAAAATCAGGCTCCTAGTTTTATCCACAACGAAGTTATAGGGGGGTCAAAATGGCCTGAACTGCTTCGAGAAAAGGATGGTACGGCCGTGCACAGCGGCACTTGGCGGGGGCACTGCCCCCAGATTTATACAGCCTCAAACCTATATATTTATCAAATTAACTTGTAATTACTATTAATACTAAAAATATATATAGGCAACCATTTTGGTCTTAACTATTTGGCACCTATATATTCGGGGCTTTTTTGCCCCTATAGTGACTAAGTTTTATTACAAGATTATACATGGAAGACGAAATTTTGCAAATAAATTTCACCGCATTTACGTGAAACCTTATTAAATGAACTATACTTTAACAGAGGCTGGACATTCTAATGTTTCAAATAAAAGCAGTAGACCAAAAATTAAAAGAGTGAAAAAACTAACTTTTGTGCCTTTTCTGGGACGAGGTCACGTACACGCCCGTGGGTGCTCGGGAGCACGCGGCGCCCGGCGGCGTGCGTACCGCCTCGCAGCCCTTTCATACCCCGGCAACTCACATTCAAAACGGACTTCTAGTTTCGTAGTTAGGCATGGTGGGCTTTTTTACCCGCGGGCCTTTAAGCCCCGCCCTACTCTACTTTTCACGCCTACTGCGAGTAAATTCAAAATATTTTTTAGTAAAATCTAAATTAAAAGTAAAATTGTAATTAAGCGCCTCGCACGGCGCGGGAGGGGCGCGCGAGTTGTTGTTGGTGGATCCGCTGTTCCAACTGGACTACGAAAACATTATTGGACAGTTTGAGTTCATAGAAGGCCTGTTCATGTGACATCCAGCTAAGCACAGTTCTGAAGCCTTAATTCTGACCATCCTTCGCAATCTATGACAGAACGGAATATTTTTCATCGGGGCTCGTACTTGGCAATATGATCTGGTCTGGACAATATTCATTCCTTAATTGCAGTACGTGTTTCAAATCAATGTCCAGAATGCTTCACTTTTGGAGGCCACTCTATAGATTCATTTACTTTATGCATTTTCATCTTGGCAAGTTTTCCGTACTCCGTAGATTGAAATTACGATGTGTCGTTACTCGTTAGTTACCTCTTAAGGGTCCTACCCTTCGGATGTGCTAAGCTTTGTTTTGGTACTTATATTTGACACCTCGCATACTTGAAGCTAACTGTCAATTATATGGAAACAGCTAATGCTGGCCATACACCATGCTTCCAATCGTCCAATCGGCATGTCGCTACCGATTAGATCACTTAGAACTGACCGTGTGTGGGAGTGGATTGGAATAACTCATGCCAATCCACTCCCACACGCGGTCAGATAAGCACATCCCTAGTAGTGGATTAAATTATCGGCGTGACATTCGGGGATTATGCTAGGCATTAGGTACACAAAAGCGTTTCTTCCACCTATTCGCAGCACCTATTTATTAAATAAATAAATAAATATTAGGGGACAATCTTACACAAATCGACCTAGTCCCATAGTAAGCTCAATAAGGCTTGTGGTATGGGTACTAGACGACGATATATTTAATAGATAGAAATACTTAAATACATAGAAAACATCCATGACTCAGAAGCAAATATTCATGCTCATCACACAAATATTTGCCCTTACCGGGATTCGAACCCAGGACCTTCAGCTAAATGAAATTCATTATAACATAACACCAATGCACCATATTCCATGTTCTTCCCAGTTCCTCATTTTCTTGAACGCGTTTTTGTAATGCCCAGCATACTTTTTTTTTTATATACAACGACGGTGGCAAACAAGCGTACGGACCCGTGATGGTAAGCGGACACCACAGCCTATAGACGCACGCAACTCCAAAGGAGTAACATGGCCGTCGCCGACCCTTGATATATTTGAGGATTCGCTGTGTTGAGAGCTGAAGGAATAAATTCCCTCGCTCCGGCTATACTCCGTTACCTAATACGTTTTTTCTGATTTTAATTTGTAGGTGTTCTTTGGATTAGTTTACAAATATATTCATATTCATCTACCTACCTACAAGACTACCAAGTCCTATTAATACTTAGAGTTAAATATTTATCAATGTACAGTCAGCGTTTTGCCAAACATGCACTGAAAGTTATACAGCCAATAAGCACGTCCATTGTTTTGCGATTAAGTATTCGAGATCGCAGTCTGAATAGTGTAGACGAGTAACTTTCAGTCTGTATAAGAAAATGATATTTAGCTTTAAAATGTAGATATTTACAGCTTTACACTCTCAGTGTCAATTGAATCAAAAAATAATGGAGCAAATGATTACTTAGTCCATAGAAGTATAATATATATTTTTCCAGTTTCAGTGTACGACTTTTATCAAATTTACTTGAAGCTTAGTATACAAATAAAATTAGAAAAAAAGACCGGGTTGCACTCCGGGAGTGCCGGCAGAAGTGAAAACTCAATAACATTGTAACAGTTTTTCGATCAGGTCACGTGACATCTTACGGTGTCACCCTAAAAATGAATTTGACGCAAATTTATAAACAATTATCAATTATATAGGCGGACGGCCCGCGGGCGCGTTGGGTGCGACGGGCCCAAAGCGCCGCCGCGGCGCAACGGTGCCGGGGTCCGGCGCGCCGACGGGCGGCGGCAAACACAATACCAATTTGTTTTTGCCATTGCCAAATATTTTTCAAAGCTTTATCTCTTTAGGAATAACGTCTAAATTCGAACTATTCGAATTTGCAAGAACAGCAGATGGCGGTGCACGGTGGCGACCAAAATATCAATATGTTTTTGCCGTTCGTAAATATTTTTCTAAGCTTTAACTCTTTAGGAATAACGCCCAAATTCGAACTATTCGAATTTTCTCAATAGCAAAACGGTGAAGGACGCGTTGGTATTATTACAAATCTATTTGCAGAATATGCTATTGCAAAAAGTGTTTGACGGCTCTATACTCTTACGAATAGCGTTCAGTTTTGAATGAAGTCGAATCGGCTAGCAGCAAAAAGTGACCTCCTTCACATCTGACGTCACAAAACTCTGTCGCGTATTTAACAATTTTTCCCCATCCCAAAAAGTGCTCAGCGCCGCTAAAGAAGTTTTCACTTCAAAATCTACCATCCTTGTGGCTTTAAATTGGCATTAAACTGTAATCAGCGGGTATTTTTCACCACCACGCAATGCTCCATTTAATTGATGAATGCTGATGAAAACTAGTTCACAGGGGAGTCGTTGGCTTTTGCAATCAACGCGCATTGGCATTGGGTTGTGCATATATGTGGTTGTTTGTTTACATGTTTATTATACGACTAGCTACCGTATTACAGAATTTACAGAGAACCCCATGCGATCTTGAATAGGTACCATTAATAAATATAAGAAGGAAAGCGGAAATTGATTGGACAAGGCACAGTTACTTATGTTAACCAAATAAAAGAAAACCTGGATCGTGTCACATCAAGAAATCAAAAGGCTGGTACGAGTGAGAGAGAAATGGAAATTCTCCATCGTAAAGACGATGACTCTTCAATTTGTGATGATGATGATAAGGTAATCGATTTCAAGGGCAACTGATTTTCGCTAGTAAAACGTGTTGATAAAACCTATCGTGCTAGGGCCTCAGCATTACGTATTCAGAGCGATATGTGTAAAGAGAGATAAGTAAATATATATCGATCTTATCAAGTTTGGTGCAAGAATTTATAATGTTAAATTCGAACTGATTCCCGTTAGCCATCATTTTACAAATCAAATAGCTATGCTTCCCAGTCATAACCGGTAAAAAATGTAGGTACTACGTATGATTATAGGTTAAGAGGTTGACGTGTTTGTATCTACGTACTTTATTGAAGTGAAAACTTCTTTAGCGGTGCTGAGCACTTTTTGGGATGGGGAAAAATTGTTAAACACTCGACAGAGTTTTGTGACGTCAGATGTGAAGGAGGTCACTTTTTGCTGCTAGCCGATTCGACTTCATTCAAAACTGAACGCTATTCGTAAGAGTATAAAGCCGTTAAACACATTTTGCAATAGCATATTCTGCAAATAAATTTGTAATAACCAACGCGTCCTTCACCGTTTTGCTATTGAGAAAATTCGAATAGTTGGAATTTGGGCGTTATTCCTAAAGAGATAAAGCTTAGACAAATATTTACCAACGGCAAAAACAAATTGATATTTTGGTCGCCTGCTGGTCTGCGTCGGTCTGCTGTTCTTGCAAATTCGAATAGTTCGAATTTAGACGTTATTCCTAAAGAGATAAAGCTTTGAAAAGTATTTGGCAATGGCAAAAACAAATTGGTATCGTGTTTGCCGCCGCCCGTCGGAGCGCCGACGGCCCGTCCGCCTAAGTAATTGTTTATTTTGCGTCAAATTCATTTTTAGGGTGACACCGTAAGATGTCACGTGACCTGATCGAAAAACTGTTACAATGTTATTGAGTTTTCACTTCTGCCGGCACTCCCGGAGTGCAACCCGGTCTTTTTTTGTTGATCTACGACTACCTTCTCATACCGACTACGTTCCGGTGGGTAGTGATTACGATGAACCATGGCCTAACCATCTTTTGTTATATTTCTCCACGGATCTTAGCAAATGTAGTAATAATTAGTAGTAATAATTCATCATCAAAGCAAACTTTCGTTTTCGAACGAGTGGGTAAAGTAAAAATTGTATCTTACATGAATGTCACCTTGAGGCGGTAGCCGACGGTCCGCGCGGTATTTGTGCGCTGGCGCGCTTCCAAGCTGATATAGGTCGGCGCGCGAGTGGGGCAGCCCTGGTGAGCTAGGGTGGTACTCGATTAAAAAGAACTAAAGCGGACGACCCTTTATTTTTATTAGACCCCTCACTCATTAGAACGAGATGATTTAACTCCCCTCCTCCAGTTAGTAGGTACACTGCATTTAGCTGGTTAAAGGCCGCTTCTCATGGCGATGTGCGAGACATGGGGCCCGTGCCACGAAACTACACGTCACAATTTTACAAGACTAACTGGTCATTTGACAAAATAAACGTCAAAATTGACGTTTATTGTACTGGGACAGAGCTGTCACATAATGCAACAAATAGGAATGCACTCACTATAATATTTCTCGCCAGTCGTAAACTAATGCTGAATAGGAAACTAGTCGTCGCCCACCCATCCATACTATATACTATTTACTATATAATATATACTATATATACCTACTATATATCCTTATACTATCCATACTAATATTATAAATGCGAAAGTGTGTCTGTCTGTCTGTCTGTCTGTCTGTCTGTCTGTTACCTCTTCACGCTTAAACCGCTGAACCGATTGCGATGAAATTTGGTATGGAGATAGTTTGAATCCCGGGGAAGGACATAGGATAGTTTTCATCCTGGAAATCACCCCCTAGGGGGATGAAATGGGGGGTTGAAATTTGTATGGAGCTGCGATATAAACGATTTCCACGCGGACGGAGTCGCGGGCAGAAGCTAGTAATATTATAAATGCGAAAGTGTGTCTGTCTGTTACCTCTTCGCGCTTAATCCGATGAACCGATTTAGATGAAACTTGTTATAAAGATAGTTTGACTCCCGGCGAAGGACATAGGATACTTTTTATCCCGAAAGTCATCCCCTAAAGACGTGAAATGGAGGGTGAAAGTTTCTATGGGCCTACGATATAAACGAGTTCCACGCGGACGGACTCGCGGATGGAAGCTGGTTGTATGTATGAAATACCTATAAACTTACTAATATATTATTGGGATAGGCGACATACAATAAACATAAATACGAAGTGAGATAGTAGGTACACTACCTACATGCAGCTTCAATAAGATAATAATGACATTACAAACAAAAACTAGGTATAAAATGGGCACTCATGTATTGCTTTGTATACTTACGAGTATATAAGGTGCTAATAAATTAGGTACCAATACTTTTAGACCTGATAGTAATCGTCTCTAGGAGTAGACTTAAGTATGAAACATTTAAAAGTGTGTATCACTTTTTGGAGATAATTAGGGAAACAACGTTACTGCGTAAAAACACCCTGTCAATGAGATTGAAATATTCAATAATCCGTGATTAAGTCCTCTGTGATTATCTTATGAAACCTCTTGACTGTCATGAGTCAATGGCCACTTCACTTAGATAATTAAATGTCAATTTCCAGTGTTTCTTAAGCTAATTGATTACTAACAGTTTTCCCGCCAATCATTGACATTTGTCACAAACGACGATGTTCACTTGACAGATAGTGTTAAACATCTTGTCAGTTAAATGCACAGAATTTCGCCCCACGCTTTTACAATCAAATATTATAATTAAAAGCACATAGTTTACACTTCAGCCCAGAAATAGAGACAACTTGAACGATTCATTATTTATTTTTGGTTTTTACGTGCATCTATAAATGTTATTTCTAGTGTTTTTTAAACTATTAATTTATTTTATACTTTTTAGTCTGATGACGAAATATTTTTAACATTTAGATATACATTTATTTCAAGTAGGCGAACGAGCCCGCATCCTCTCCATCTCCGCCAGTGCGTCTGTATAGCATGGTGTACATATTACCTGTCAGCTTAGAACAATCTCGCTCTTCAATCTGGAGACCACTAAGTGATTTTACTCTACTTAGGGCCACATACGCCTGTCCAGCCGCAAAAGTACGTACACCACTGCGTGGTCTATTAACCACCCTCATGCCATTCAGCCCTCGGCACGTTTCTCCCCTTGGGTGGGATCTTTAACAACCTACTACCCTATTTACACGTCAATATACATCGTATATAGATATATGAATATTATTCTATTTACACTCTCCATGTCTGGTCTATATACATTTTATAGAAGCACCTATGTCAATATTTACACTATTTACACTCAATATTTACAAGTCCATATATAATAGGTTTGTTATTGTTATAACCTTGAAACCTGATCGTGTTCAAAGTGCATTACGTGACCTTTCTCACAAGTGCAAACACGACTATGATACGATATTCCATCATGGAATGCCAGTGCCTATCTTCCGGCTTCATCATCATCGTGTATCGTACAACGTTTTACAGTACATATACTTTCCCGCACTAGTGCGGAAAGAGCACTTTCCGTGCATATGTCGAAACTTCAAAGAGCCATATGTACAGTAAAACGTTGTACGATACACGTGCGAATAGGTAATTCGCAACTCGTGTCGATTTAAAACACTCCCTTTGGTCGTGTTTTAATTTATCACCACTCGTTGCGAATTTCCTATTTTCGGCACTTGTATCGTAAATAACTATTACGTCACACCTGGCCATAATGCGAAGTTATTCACGATATAAGTGCCGAAAATAGGCTCTTTAAAGTTTCGACATATGCACGGAAAGTGCTCTTTCCGCACTAGTGCGGGAATGTAGCACCATATGTACTTTAATAGTACATTACTTACCAAGGGCAGTAAAAGAAAGAAAGCCCGAAATCGCAGGTATTTGAGACCCGAGCCGCAGGCGAGGGTTCTAAATATCCGATAGAGGGCTTTATTTTTTACTGCCCGTGGTGAGTACACAATTTTACGTCTTCACCTGGCCACAATGCGAGTTTTACGGTACGCGCAGCGTGCAGTAAAACTCGCATTATGGCCAGGTGTGACGTAAATGTAATTTTCGTGTCACAACGGAAAACTTTCCTAGAGAATTTGATTGAGTAAGTTAAGCTGGCCAAGATTTTGGTCCTTACCCAGCTACTAGTTTTATGAAAGCGACAGGGAAAACTACAGACTTTATTGGTATTAGTCCGGTTTCTTCATGATGTTTTCCTTCACAGAAAAGCCACATACCTACAGTGCAAATAAATAAAAATGTGTACCCAGCCACATTTGTTGATGAAATAAATAAAGTATGAATGAAACACCGAATAACAGGATCCAGTTACCGAAAACTCCTGGAGAAGTAGTGGCGATGGTCGCGGGTACAGCTGTTTAGTATGAAATTGTTACTGAAAAATCCGCTAGATGCCCCTGTACCGCTTGGGTGAACTCCTGCATGGCGCTGTTAAGATTTTTCTTAAGTTGGTGGTATCCCCTACCAAATTAATTGGTTTTCTCATTATAAGAAATTATTTTTCCCGTAGGAATGAAGCATTTTCCCGCGGTAAAAAGTAGCCTAATGTTCATCAGGGATAATAATAATAATTTATTTCATTTATTCAGATAACTTAGATCCTCTAGTTAGTAATTACAAATCTTACAAAACTATTGTTAAGGTATACCACTACATAAAAAAATAACTTATAAATAATTAAAATACTCACTCCCTGTCAACAAGTTAATGATTACCAATCAGTTTTCGATCATCAACTATATATAGGGGAATCAGGTTTCGCCGCAAACATTTCCAAAATTCTATTGGAGCTGCTCCGCATCCTACGCACCACCGATGCGGCCCTCTTCCGTACAATGGCGTCAAACCCATCCGTGTGAGCTTCGGCAAACATAAGTAATGCGCTACAGAAGCGGGGCAGCCTCAACAGTGCCCTAAATCCATTGTTATATTGGACTTTTAGGGCACTAAGCGATTGTTGAGTACAGTTAAGCCACAGGCTGCTCGTGTAAAAACTCTGACGCCAGTACGCCTTAAAAAGGGTGATTTTTACTTGGGTGGAACAACGAGCAACCCTGCGGGCCAACATGTTGCTTCTCACCGCCAGTGACCTGCGTTCTCTTTCAATGTCCATTTGATCCTTGAGGTCGTCGGTAAGATATTGCCCTAGATACTTAAAACTGTAAACCCTGCGGCACGCCATTAAGGATAAGAGCCTTATCACACTTGCGATTTGCGAGCGTGTTTTCTATACAATTATCAGTCGCGGCGAACACGCTGCGTGATCGCCTTCATACAAAATACGCTTGGAAATCGCAAGTGTGATAAGGCTCTAACAGCTGGCACATCATCCGGTATCTTTTCAGGACGTTTACCGAAGGCCTTAAAGATCAAATATTCACTTTTCTTAACATTATAGCATAACCCATGTCTGGATGCATACTATTCGCATATCTTCGTAAGCTTTTTCAGTGCACTCACCGTTGGGCTCAGCAGCACCATATCGTCCGCGTAGCTGATGTTCTTTACGCATAGGTACACCATCCACATGACAATCGACACGGACATCGTCCACATACAGATTAAAGAGCTTGGGTGACGATAGCCCCCCCTGTCTCACCCCGCACACCAATCCATACGAGTCGGACAGCACGGCCCGGCCGCCCATCTTACGCTATTCTTCTGATTGGCATACCAGAACTGGAACATGCTAGTCACCTCCACTGGCACGCTTCTATCCCTCACCTTTTCCCATAAAACATCGTATGAGACTAAGTCGAATGCTTTAGAGAGGTCTAGGAAACATGCGTACACAGTGGTGCTGCGCTCATAATGTCGGGTTCCAATGGTAAAATAATTTTTCAAATCGGTCCAGTAGTTTCGAAGCCTATTCAATACAAACAAACAATCAAATCTTTCCTCTTTATAATATTAGTGTAGATAATGTAGCCACCTACATGCATGTGTGTATTTACCTAGTTATTAAATTTTTGGAAAGCCTATCGCCAATACCAGCGGAGGTGGTTTCTTTTCTTTTATACTATCTTTGTTTGTATAGATACACTTTCTGTTTTATTTAAACGCTTTTGTGAGTTCTACACACTTACTGAGCCACTAGTTTAGTTATCTAATAATAATGTAGGAATGCGACCACAAAAGCGCTACTTTCGGCTAGGTTTCTGAAGAAAACACACGAAACCCGAGCATTGCTCAAAACAACCAATCCTTGGTATTTGTTTTCGTAAAGCAAAATGGTTTAAGTTTTCGTTAAATCTGTTTACACTGCGCCGTTACGCAAGAACAGCTTAACTACGTACTAAGAGTAATATCGCCTTTGACTTTTTGCAACAACACGGTGCCTATACGTATACCGTAGGCGTCGGTGTGCGGATTGCGGAGTGGCATATGCTCATGCAGCGTGGGCGGGGTCTTATTCATGGCCGAAATAACAGCAATCCGATCACTGAATACTATTTTTGAACTAAACGTCAATTCATGAAAATTTTAAGCATACCTACTTGGAGACTTTTGTCATCTTACAATGGTACATACTTATCTTAAAATAATACTTGGAAGATGTATATAGGTAGGGTAGGTATTCACTAACGTGCGGATAGCGTGATTTTCCGCTTTGTTGCGAAACCTGGCTTCGAACAGGGAATCCGCAGAGCGGTTTCTTGGCGGCGAAAAAGAGTTAACTATTTGATAACGATGCTGGATGCCAGTGACAGATAAATTCGAATGCGAGCGTTTCACCTGTTTCTCGGGAGTGTGCAAATTTCTTTACGTGCTTAGTCCGGAACTGGTCATCCCTCATCAAAGGAGAAGTTGATAATACTACGTATCAACCCGTTCCGCTGACGACCAATATAGCTAAGGCTTGAACACTGACATCTACCGGGACTCATGAGAATTTGTATATAAGTTATACATTCACCGACCGCTACGCTCGATATTGTCGCAGCTGCCATCTATCTAAATAACAAAGAAACGAAAACCTACTCGCTTGAGCTCTAGATTCGTTACCGTTTTCGCGATCCACGTCAGATGGCGCTGTTATACAAATATTTAAAAATAAAATAAACATACCTACGCAAATAATTTAATTGTGCCATTTGGCAGTGATTCATTTTATAGAAATTCGATCAATAATGATCAATTGATCTGTGAACGCGCCGCCAGCTACAATCAAAACAAAATTCATGTAAAAATATTGGCATCGCTTTAGTGGGGGCAGATTTATGATTATTATAGCCGACGGATGCCAAAGGTCGTAACCCAGCAACAGTCGTTAATGAAAAGGCAATCGATCAAACAGATCAAGATCGCATCCGGGCGCTCGCGCGCAGAGTTATTCCCAGCGCGCCGGCGCGCACGCGGGGCGGGGGCGGAACTCGGCGCCCGCGCTCAGTGTGTCGGCGCGCGCCCGCCGCCATGGGCAACCAACACTCCGCCTCACACCCCGCTCTCAAGCCCCGGAAAAACGTCCACTGGAAGTCCGCAGGTACTCCAAAACGACCCCGCCGCCCGACGGCGGCCCGCTCGCGCCCAACCCCACGCTCCCACCAGCCCCTACCTCCATTTCTATTTTTAAAAGCCGTGCGCGCTGCGATTCCTAAAGCGTGGCACAACAAAACAAATCGTAATCGCACCGTCCGGGTTCATGTAACGATTATCACGCGTCTAATTTTGTTAGGAGTTTTATGCCAAGCCACGCCGACTGATGCGCCGTCAGCTCGCTGAAGTTCGTTAACTGAATAGTTTGCGTTGTGGTTTCAGGACGGCCGGCGGCGCCGGGCAAACCGGATATCATCCCGATCCTGTCTGACGATGAGCCGAATGCGATCACGCTGCGATGGGCCCCGTCGACGCACGACGGCGGCGCGCCGCTGCAGGGCTACCAGGTGGAGTGCAACCGGCTGGGCTCCCCCGGGTGGGTGCGCACGGCGCCTCCCGTAGTCGCGCGCCCCGAGCTCGTGCTCACCGGGCTGGAGCCCCCACACCGGTACCAATTCCGCGTCGCCGCCATCAACGCCGTCGGCCTCTCCGACTACAGCGAGCTCTCCGATGTGCTCAACGTCGGCTCCGACCGTCCTCACAATGAACCGCCAATATTCTACCAGCATCTGACCGATATTACGGTGCTCGAAAACGATAAAACCGAATTCCGAGTCAGCTTCTCGGGGGTTCCCGCGCCGACCATATCGTGGTTCAAAGATGACTACGAAATATTCAGCAGCAGACGGACTGCGATCACGACGACGGAGTCTTCGAGCGTGCTCATGTTCCACCAGACTCTGGCGAGCGACGAGGGCGAGATCAAATGCACGGCCACGAACCGCGCGGGTCACGCGGTCAGCAAGGCACGATTGGCGCTCGAGGCAGCGCCTAAACTGAGGTACCCTCGTCAGTACGAGGACGGCCTACTTTACGAAATAAACGAAACAGTATATCTGAAAATGTCAATAGTCGGCAAACCGACACCGACCGTGGAGTGGCGTCACGACGGCCAGCCGATCGCGGTGGACGATCGGGTGGAGATCACTAACACGCCAAAGTTTTCCATGTTGAAAATACACTCCGCACGGAGGAGCGACCGTGGAGAGTACCAAGTGCACGCGAGTAACATAATCGGGGAGGACACGGCAGCGTTCCTGGTGACTATCACGGCGTCGCCGGACCCTCCGCGACGCGTGACCGTCGCGCGGCAGGTGGACAAGTCCGTCACACTCGACTGGGAGCCGCCCGAGGACGACGGCGGCTGCCGCATCGGCAACTACGTCGTCGAGTACTACCGCGGTGGCTGGAACGTGTGGCTGAAGGCGACGACCAGCCGCAAGACGAACGTGACTCTCTTCGATCTGATCGAGGGCAGCGAGTACCGGTTCCGTGTGAAAGCGGAGAGCCCGTACGGGATGAGCGCACCGAGTGCGGAGTCGGCGCCGGTGCGGATCCCGGGTCGCTCTGTCGACATGGAGTTCCTGGCGGTAGAGTCCCGCATCATCACTGACGTACTGACACGAGAGGATGGCGAGGCCGCGTCCGTGTCGCCGGCACCGCGCCGCAAGCGAGCCCAGCCCGCGCCGCCCTCGCCGCAGCCTAAGCGTCGCGCCGTCACTCCCGACAGGGACCCTACCGGCAGCAACGAATTCATGCTCGTGTTGTACCCCGACAAGAAAGAGGACGACAAGGCCGGTAAGCATAATCCATTTTATATTTAACTAGCAAACTTCAACAGCCATACGTGAAAGTATATAGCCGGCCTTATGAGGATGCGCTCGTCCGATAATGGGGAGGTAACGGGCCACTCTACCGCTCAGCGTAGCACTTACCTTGTTATTTGCTGCCCCTTCACGACACCCTTAGCGCACTTGAAAACGGGGGAAAGGCGCACTCCTGTTCAAGTATTGAACGACGTTATTAACTTGTAGGTACTTACCTTTAATATACTAACTATTGTCTCTGGGAACGTCAATTTTCTTGCCTTTTCAGTTTGATATTACAAAGTTTTTTTTCATACCGAACACAGTATTGATGATTTTGATATTATTTCAAAAATTCATAATTGTAGGTTCAATAACCTCGGAGGTAATAAATAGATACACAAGATAAAATTTAAATATTTCTCCCGGTTTACCTAAGTTGTACAGCATGGTACGAAACGACAAAAATCCTTTATGGAACTCTTCCAGGATAAGTATTTAGGCACGTTACTAATCTTAAGTACATCTTTAATTTAATTCACTAATATGTTATTTAAGCTAGACGCAGCCGCTCAAGAATATTTTATATAACGTAAGAACCAATAAGAACTACCACTGAACCAGAAAGATAAAATGTTAAATAGAAAGTCAACGTTTAAGAACGCTTTTATGAAGCGCTGGTAACCTTTTTGATTCATTATGTACCTGAGTTTCTTTTTCGACATCCTGCTATTCGCGTCACACAAAAAAAATCGATGTGGTGCCGCTTGTGTTTACTACCCTGATATTATTCTCATATTTTTCTTTAAAATACGATAACATTACCATGGCCTTCCGTTACGTTATGTACATACCGTAGGTTTTACTCAGTGCAGATTTCAGTAAACATTGTAAAGCTCTAACTCGCTGCCATACCCTGGCTCATCTTTAAGTAGGTATTCCTGTAGAACCTACAAATTCAGAGAACTACTTTAGTCGATATGATACAGAGAAAGAATATAATGGAAAAATAAACCATCTTCGTCTACACAAACAACAAAACAAAACAACAAAATATTTAATTAAAAATAATTTGTTTCGTGATAAGGGTATTTAACTAATTCAGTCGCTACAGATAAACTAAATTAGCTCCCTGAATTTGAAAGTGGAATAGCCACCTCTGCGTTTAAACTGATAGTAGAAATGTTTGCTTCACTGTCAGAACGGTATGTATTGCACAGACCAACTATGCAACAGCTATCCGGAAGTTTAAGGTGCTAGTTTTCAAATAAGGCAAATAGGTTCAGTGGTAATTTCAAAAGTAGCAACGCGAATTTAAATTGGCTTCAAGCGAAATTGCAACGTCAAATTCACAAGACCGCTTTCATTATCGACTGCAGAGTACAATGGGGTCGCTATCATTATCAATGACGAGGATCGTCGCCGGGGAGCACACGGCGTCGGCCTCAAAGGTATGCGCTACCCCTATTTGTGGAACAAGACTGCTACACAACTCTACGATACCTCCCAACAATATCAAACCCATACCAAAACGATTCTAGAAATAAGTTTTATATGCGTTACAGAACTGAATTTGATCCCGGAGTATAAATAGACACGTCGTCAAGTTAACTCCGACCGCACGCTCTGTTGTACGTTCCTAACCCGTCGTAAACCACGCCACAGCTTTAGCGAATATTGTTTTTGGAAAGTTTGCTGCAGCGAATATACTGGGAAAATAAACAGACAAACTGCAGCTGCCCGAGGAAAGCCCACGCAGTGCAACGATAAAGATAAACCGTGTTCAAATAAATTGATTCGCTTGTAGCACAATAAAAGGATTAAAAGATCTTTACATAAATACATAAATGATTGTTTATCTTTTTCAGAAAAAAGAAAGTCTTTCCAACTGGAGTTGGAGGACGCGCTTTCGCCGCCGCCACTGTCCCTTTCGGCGCCCGAGTTGAGCTCGCGCGCCATTATGCCCTTCAAGGCGCTGCGCAACGCCGTCAGCTCCACCGAGCTGCTGCACGAGCGGGCCATGGCACGCTTCTACAAGGCCGTCGCCATGAAGGAGGAACAGAGCAAGAACCAGAAACAAAATAGTCAAAACACACACATTCCGTACAATACACACGACACGAGCGACGACCAGCCCATCGAAGAACCGAAACCGAATCCCCCACAGATATACATAAAAACTGATTCGGTTGAGAACAGGGAGTACAAGTACAACTCGCGCCAGGCTTCTAACGATTCCGAGCCGTCGGTGAACAAGTGGCACAACATGTCGTTCGACGAAGACTACACGGCCAGCACCGTCTCTTCGGACGCAGACTTCTCGGACGAAGGCAGCCTCAATGGCGAGATGGACAGGAGAAGCCAGTATTCAAATGAGGAGGACACCTACCATCCTCGAGATAAAGTAACGCGCCGGACACCCTCTAAAGAATATCTTGACGAAGAGGAAGAAGAGGAATCCGCGAGGGAAGTTCTAAAACCACTGCCTCTCCCTGACCCTAATTTTGTGCCAAAGCCTATACTGAAGCGAAGAGAGGTTGAACTCGAAACAAAAACTACACAAAACTGGTTGAAACCCGAAGAAAAACGCATAGCCAAATCACAACCTAAAATAGAAGAGAAACATACGTTCGGACCCCAAAGCAAGCTCGATGAAAACCAGTTATTTGGATCCCAACCTAAAGCTGAACAGAAACACACGTTTGGGCCCCAGACGAAGGCGGGTGAAAAACGTTTGTTCGGTCCGCTAGCTTCAGAAGAAAAAGACAATATTGAGACCACAGATATACCTGAAACTGAGGAGAGACCTTTATCGCCGGGACCCAAACCTGTAGAAAAACCAAAACAAGATGAAAAAGTCAAGGGAAAAAATAAAGCGGAAACTAAGGCAGATGTTTTTGAAAAGCCTAAACAAGAAGAAAAAATGAATTTGTTCAAGAAAATTACAAAAATGCCCGTCCAGAAACCTTCATTTTCATTACCCAAATTATTGCAAAAGAAAGGATCTGAAAAGCCAAAGGAGACTGAGCCAAATGAAAAACCTAAAGCAACCAATAAAATAGAAAAGAAAAAAGATCAAATTACAGAAGAAGGGCGAACGGTCATTGAATATTATGACAATATAGTTAGAGAATATAAAAGCAACAAAAAGCCTTCTACGCCGCTTTATCTTAACACGGAGGACCTAAAACATGTCGCTGCAGAGCAAGAAGAAAAGAGGGAGCTGGCTGCTGAACAAAAGAAACTTGTGAAAAAGACAAAAGCTGTAGGAACTAAAACAACAGGTAACAAACAAATAGCTGATAAAAGTATAATTGTAAACTCAGTTCCTAAGCAGGCTAAATCAAAACAAGCAAATGCTACTAAACCAAAGATGGTGAAGCGAGAGAAAGCAGTCAACTCCAAATCGAATGAAAAACAAAACGAGCCTCAAGAGAAATACACTCAACAAATTATTCTTAAGACAACTGAACGAGCTACGATAGTAATACCAATAGATTACCAAGAACTGGAGGAACAGGCCAAGGTAAACGTGAGGTCCGCGATAGACTACATGGTGGACGTGTGCCTGCTGATGCTCGCTTTCTGGGTGTACTTCTTCAAAGACGAGCGGCTCGCCATCCCATTCCTCATACTGATCATCTACCGGCAGCTGCAAGAGACGATCCTCCTCGATATTCCCGAGTGGATGCGGACACACACTCCCAGCTGGCTCAAGAAAAAAGCTTCTTGACCGTTCCATGCAAAAAGACATTTTGTGCGATAATCTGATTGTAATGTGAATACTGTGTGCTGCGTGAAATTGTGATTTACTTATTATAGATGTAATATATACCTAAACTAATTTGAACTTTAATTATCAGTAGGTATGGGCAATAAATGTTGTCTTAAAAAGTACCTAAACAAACGAAAAACCTCTAAACCAGATGGCCATGTATGTTATAAAATAAAATTTGTAACATTCATGTAAGTTTTTCCGGACACAATTTCAAAATTCACCATGTTAAATCTCAAGAATATTACCTCCCCAGTTTTTTTATCAAAATTCGTTAGATACATATCGCAATTCCGGACACCACTGACCGACTGCTGGAGTCAGGATCGCAAGGTGGTCGATCCGAGGGCGTGCGCGGTGCGCGACCGCGGGCTCGTGCTCGGCGTGTACTACAACGAGCACGTGAGCGGCGAACGCGCCATCCTCACCGCCGCCGCCGCCAAGTTCAACAAGGACAACGGAGGCAAGCTGTGGAACCTGCTGCGGCTGTCCCCCATCCCCCGGCTCGGCGAGGCCAGAGTGTTCTACGACGTCGACCATAAATACGCGTTCGTGGCCGTCGCCGGCCTCGGGTCAGAATGCAACACGTACAACGTGAGGGAGCGGCTGGACGAGCGCAAGGAGGCCATCCGCACCGCCGCCGGAGTGGGCGCGCGCGCGCTGCAGGAACTGCGGCCGTCCGCCATCGACGTCGAGTCCTTCGGCAACGCGGAGGCCGCGGCTGAGGGCGCCGAGCTCGCCGTCTGGCAGTTCACCAAATACAGATCTCAACTACAAGTAAAACCTCAGAAAATTATATTGAACCTCTATGACGACTGCGACCATCAGGGATGGGAAATAGGAAGAATTAAAGCGGAGTCCCAGAACTTGGCCAGATATTTGGAGGAGTTGCCGGCAAACGTTCTCTTTCCGATATCATTCGCTAAAATGATCGTGGATCTTTTGTGCGAACTGGATATAAACGTTAAGGTGAATACGAAAGGGTGGGCCGCGGCTCACGAGATGGGCGGGGTCACGGCGCTTAGCAAGTCCTCCGTGCAGCCGCCGCTCTACGTACAGATCAGCTACTTCGGCGCAGACCCCTGCGCACCGCACATTGTGTTCATAGGAAAAGGGGTGACCTTCGACAGCGGCGGTCTGCAGCTACGATCGCCGGAGCAGCTGCGATACATGAAAGGCGATATGGCCGGGGCGGCTTGCACTGTGGCGTTATTCCGCGCGGCTGCGTTACTAAAGCTTCCGGTCAACATGATCGGAATTTTACCGCTTTGCGAGTTCATGCCGAATTGCAATAGCCCGAAATTCGGAGACGTATTCGACACTGCACAGGAAAAGTCTGTTACGATACGAATGCCGTCGCGGGAGGGAAGGTTGCTCATCGCGGACAGCCTGGCCTACGCTAGATCGTTCTGGCCCGACTACATAATCGACGTAGGCACTATGTCTGAGGAATTGGAGCTCGCATTAGGCAACGCGGCTTGCGGGTGCTACACTAACTGCGAACGTCTGTTCCATGACATTGAGCGCGCTAGCAGCAAGTCCGGCGACAGGATATGGCGGATGCCGTTGTGGAACTTCTACAAGGATCGCATAACCGACATAGAGCAGAGTGATTTGGCGAACACGGCGCGGACCTTCTTCGGGGATTCTCCGAATTGCGCGGCGTTTTTGCGGGAGTTCACTTGTGACTGCAGGTGGCTTCACCTTGACACGTACAACGTCACGTACTCAAAGGGTCGTGACTTTAAATACCTGAAGCGCGGCATGACCGGCCGCCCCACGCGTACCCTTATCGAACTTCTTATGAACAGGATTTGTTAGCAGCATCTAAGAGTTTTGCAGTCGGTTGGATCCGTATTTTTTCAAAGGTCTCGACTTATACTATAGCACTTGAAAATGATTTTGTTCTCAGGTTTTTACAATATAAGTTCGTTGTATCACGTCAATGTTGTACCTAGGTACTTATAAGAAAATTAGCAAAATAAATAATAAAATATTGCCATATTTTTTGATATTAACTTGTCTGTGTCAAAAGATATACTTAAATTAAATAAATTAAAAGTATTTTGCAAATTCACTAAAGGAATGTTCCAACATTCATGTGAAATTATGAAAATTAGACTAAAGCTGTGTCTTGAAATGTCTATATGTGGAAAATTAAACATAAGTCAACAATTATTGTTTTTTTTATTAATAAAACATAATAATCCAGTTTTGTTTTATTGTCACCATATAATTGAAGGTCACATTTATTTTCTATGCGTTTTTGAATGATCTTGGAGTAGGTAATCTAATTTTAATTAAATAACTTTTAGTAGGTAACCCAGCAAGCTCTCAAACTTGAATGGTATCAAAGACTACAATATACATACTGAGATAGACAGGCAACTCAGCCAAATTGAGAAGGCATTTTATGCTTGCGTACAAGCGCCATCTGTGCTTTGGCGGATAAAACTTTTCAAACGATAAAAAAAAAGAAGGAACTTCTCAATTCGGTCGTATTTTATTAATCAGTATTTTAAATGTTTGTAATAACTGTTGTGAAATGAAACGTAAAAATGAGGAATACACAGATTTATTTAAGTTATTAACAATACATTAGTAACTTCATGCATGGAAAGGAGCATATTATTAATATAAAGCAAGAAACAGTAAAACGACACGCTCATCCAAAACCAAGGTCACTCGGTACTACATTTTCCTAGATATTTCTCAACAGACCGCCGCGCTCGGTCGACTAGCGGTGTCTATAGCCCTTCCAGGTCCTCCAGTAATAGATAAATGCACAAATCACAAACAAACTTCGTTAAATATTAAAATTTTAATTGGATTTATTGACGCAAATTATGTCAACATATTTCACGCAAAACGACATTATACTTATGTCAAGCAGACACAATGTTGTGTTACCATTATACAATATACTGTTCTCCTTGACGTGATATGATCTATTTGCAACCTCCTTCCTTGCCAACCTCTAATTTTACTCCTGCCTGCCATGTCATTGTCATTCAATATTTCTCCGTGTATTATTTCAAATAATGTACAATTGTATGTTTATATAAATGCACAAATCACAAACAAACTTCGTTAAATATTAAAATTTTAATTGGATTTATTGACGCAAATTATGTCAACATATTTCACGCAAAACGACATTATACTTATGTCAAGCAGACACAATGTTGTGTTACCATTATACAATATACTGTTCTCCTTGACGTGATATGATCTATTTGCCACCTCCTTCCTTGCCAACCTCTAATTCTACTCCTGCCTGGCATGTCATTGTCATTCAATATTTCTCCGTGTATTATTTCAAATAATGTACAATTTTATGTTTATTAAAACCTGAATACTACAGGTTTTCTCATTATTTAACTCCTCATATTCATTTACGTAGCACGTATCAATCTCCCTACATCAAATAAAATATTTGAATGTAACAACACTGATATTTTAGTTCGCTACAGCAACAGCTACCTAGAAATTTGGCGAGTAGGTGGCATCACCGTTTTCAATCAAAATCTGGATTTGCAATAGGTTCTAAGTTTCCATAGCATGAATGGTATAAGGCAACAATACGATTCACCACTACAGCTCGGTATTCCAATTTTAAATCAAATAAAGAACCGTACCTTGATGCTATTTTGTTTCTAGATTTTAACCAAATAGAGTCAACAATATGTAGAACTGTTAAAATATAGAACACCAAAAGCTGCTTGTAGTGTTGAATTCTGAAGCCATTATTAAGCATAGTATTATTTGTGTGTTTCCAAACAAAACCGCAGATAAGAAGATTCAATAGGAGTTTTTTTTTTCGTTCTCAACTGAATCGTTTAATTACAAAATACAAAATATTCATCGATATTGACGCGTCATCATTATATCAGCCGAAAGACGTCCACTGCAGGACATAGGCCTCCCCCAAAGAGTGCCACAATGACCAGTTCTGCGCCACCCGCATCCAGCGGACTCCCGCGACCTTTACCAGGCCGATACGGGTATCATGGTCTGCCTTATCAGTTATCACGCGATAAGTGACAGGTTAGTGCGTCCGTCACTGGCTGACACCGTTCGATAGAACGAGACGACGCTCTTATCTTGTCACTTATTGCGTGATAATCGCCGACCATGATACGAAGCCATGTCATCGGTCCACCTTGTAGGGGTTCTACCTACGCTGCGCCTTCCGGTACGTGGTCGCCACTCGAGAACCTTTCCGCCCCAATGGCCATCATCGGTTCTACGTGCAAGGTCCCGCCCACTGCCACTTATTGTTGTGTGTTGTGTCCTTACACAACACACAACAATAAGTGGCAGTGGGCTAGTTACTTACTTTACTTTACTGGGTGCCCTGAAAACCAGCGCCTTTAGCATGTATTGCTGGTGGCCTATGCTGAGTGGCATCCATTTTGGTGAATTCCAATTGTATTGTAAGACAACATGTAACATGATATCTCACCAAATAAATATATTTCTTTCTTTCTTTATTCTTTCTTTCTTTCTTACTTTACTGTGTTGTGTTAATAACTTTATATTTGTCGAATCCGCGAGCGATAACTAAAGATAGACAGAGCATTACGAAAAACCTAGTAAAGCCGGTTTTCAACCAAGCCAAATAAACCCTTTTCACGAAACAAATTATTTAATTAAATATTTTTGTTTCGTGTTATTTTTAACGAGTAAGTTACCCCGATCATTTTATAAACGATATGATACAGAGACAGAATATAATAGAAAAATAAACCATCTTCGTCTGTAGCCCCCGACAGGATTCGAACCTGCGACCTTTCTATTAACGCTAGACTGCTCTACCAACTGAGCTACGAGGACAGTGACGCAAGTTGTATATTTTTCCACTATATTCCCGCTAAGACTAGCGCCGTCTCTGTATCGAATTATAGACTTGTTTCAGTCTTGGCACCACTCTAATGGGCGAGCTATGCGCTCGCTCCATTCTAATCGAACCACATCAGGTAGTTTCGGACTTAGCGAGAGAGATGGCGCTGGTGTACATTATACCCTTTTCACGAAACAAATTATTTAATTAAATATTTTTGTTTCGTGTTATTTTTAACGAGGAAGTTACCCCGATCATTTTATAAACGATATGATACAGAGACAGAATATAATGGAAAAATAAACCATCTTCGTCTGTAGCCCCCGACAGGATTCGAACCTGCGACCTTTCTATTAACGCTAAACTGCTCTACCAACTGAGCTACGAGGACAGTGACGCAAGTTGTATATTTTTCCAAGCCAAATAAGTTTAGTACACGCTCACGCGCACTTATACAAACAAAAATATTGCAAAAAACTGAATATGGGAACACTAAATGTGAGAACTATGACGCCTCTATTTGTTTATTAACCTTTGGTCTATGTATCAGCTTTAAATATGGAACACTAAAAACAAACATTCATAAAGTACGGAGTTCTTCATTTGAATTGGATGACAACAATAAATCTTATTTTTACTAGATGCAAATTATTCGTCGGATTCATTCGGAAATACGGAAATATAAACTATTCACAATCTATCTCCAAACTACCACACACCTCTAGTATATATTGACTCCCAGATCAGCAAACAACTACTCCGAATCGAAGGTCAGACTTTAACTGGATCGTGGGTAATTGTTGAAAACACCAGACCTGCGTTGTCTAAAATTACTTGACATCGGGTATTTTTCGGATTCGGTCGGAACAAATCGGAAACAGGAAACAACACGAAATACAATGCTGTGTTTTCATTATATCAATATTCATTTATCAGACTGCGAAGTGCAATGTACGTCACCAGGCACGGCTATACTGAAGAACCAGCGTAAAATGAGACGCTTTACTTTAATTTGTAAATAGAATTTAAACTATTAAAGCTAGCGTCATGTTGATAATTTTCCCGCCATCTACACACAATTTCCGTTATGCATGTGTATTTCCAAGTCTGAGTTGGCTATAGTTCTTGAAATAGAGCTGGGGACAGCACTGTATGAAAAAAAGTTACTTTGGTCATATTTTACACTAGTAAGAGCAGAGCTATCGTAAAAAGAACTCAAAATGTGTGCCGTCTCTAAATTTTACGAGTTTTCGAATGATACCCCACACGTTCCTTACAATCCAAAATAAAATTGCGAAACACCTTGTTGACTTTATTTATGTAATCAGGCCATAAATTTCTATATTTATACCAAATTTCAGCTTTCTATGTCAAACGGTCTTTGAGAAAACGACACGCAATAAGTGTTCCGTTGGACCAATTTTGGAACGGAACACTAAAAACCAAGTAATAAATAAATAAAACCAAAACGCAGAGACTCATACAAAGTATACAAACCCTTAATTATTCGGCACCCATTAGTCAACCAAAAAATTGCTGACATCTAAATCCTTAGCCCACAGCATGTTAATCCACCTCTCTCAAAACCAGTGGCAAGTTATGAAAATAAAGTGTAAATAAAAAAAAGCATCGTAATTAGAGAATTTCATAAATATGTACCTATACCTACATATAAATCACGCAACTATTATAATGCCTCTCCGGGCTGGTACAGGTTGAGATTCAACAGCAATAGGGGTGTAGACTCGAAAATTAGTATTACTCCAAAAGAAAGAAGGCAAAAAAATATGCCTAGTGACGAAAATCCCATTCAGATATCTCAAAGAATTACGAAGCTACAACCGTTTTAATATTGCTTGTTAGAGAGAGAAAACGCAAACGGTGTGTGACGTCACATTACAGGATGCTGCCGGCGGGCCGCGTCGACGGCGGCGGCGACCACGATGCGGCGCGGCACGTTGCCGTCTTCTGTGACGTCACATTCTTCCAGCGTCATCCTTTCATATGAAGTTGCGTTTTGCGAAAAAGGGACAGAACATACCCCTTCTTAAAACTTTGGACACTTATATTATAACTTCGTGATTATTTAACCTTTTGCGTTGATTTTTTCTCCACTAGACTACATTTTTCATCCTTTTTCGAGAAAATATGACATTATTGATTATTTTATTTAGTGTCTACGCCCCTATTGACTGTTAAAACTCTTGTAGTGAGCCTCAGCCCACGGACAATTTTAAATTGACCAAGGTACATCTCAGAAAAGTAGCCTACCTACATAAATATTACTTAATATACGAGGTAGATGCTACGCCCAGATCCACTAAAGAACTGCCACGCAGGTACGCATCGTAATGCTCCCTAGAAGCAGTGCTACCTAGGCTGCACCGTGGAAACTTAGAATTATACCTACACTTTGCGCGCCGCTATCGGGGATTCTGCCAGTCGGTTGGCACACGCGCTCACAGCCGGACGCTCACAATAAAATTATTAAAAATATTACTTTGGCTTATGCGCCTGCATTCGACGCAGTGTGGAGGGTTTATTCGTCTATGTTTGCTTTATTCGCACGCATAACGCATTAAGCGCGAATAGCGAATATTTAAGCGTATCCGTCGACTTCATGGACTTGTCTTTTTTTGGTACACATCAAAGAACGCAAATAAGCCGAATGGCGCGTCGACTGCCCACACTTCATTCACGCACTCATTTGCTCGCTTGCGGCGGTCGTGTCTCGACGTATTCAGTGTGTAAAATGGAGTGGACGAACGAAAAAGTTATACGATTTCTCTAATTGTATGCAGCCTTGAATCTGGAACCCCTAAAATGATTTCCATACAGTAAAAACAAAGATTAGCGATGCCTGGGTTGAAGTAATAAATAATATGGAAGATCGCAAACAACACATACCTATTTGGCATACCGGCACGAAGTGTGGATGGGCATCTTAGTTGTTTGCGCACATAACAAATATTTTCGCAAATACGGCGCAGTCACATAACAAATAGCGCATAGCGAAGTGTGGTCGGCATAAGATTTTAATGTGAATCAAAGGTATTTAATATAAAATTTGTCATGTATTCGGATATGATAAAAATGAATATGAATATTTCAGTCGCATCTTTTCAATAACAGAATCTTGCGCACACAATCCACGTATCCCTTGACGATTTCAGCACAGTTAGCCGAATGTTCTTGTTGGTCGAGATAGCAGCACTCCAAGTCTTGCCTCTGTTGCTCGCAGTGGGTAGGTGGCTCGACAACGTGCCTGCAAACCGTGTCCGCCATGTTGCTGACTGCAGCGACACACTTCGTCAACTCCCGGTAGTGTGCCTTTTTCAAAACAATCGAAATTCAAATATTGAAGGCTCTATAATCGTTTCATTAACACGTTCGCAACCAAGAACCCGCTTAGCGGGCACTCGTAATGTTTGCTCAGATGCCGGCTGAGCCCGCTAGGCGGGCAGTAGTATGAACTTACACGCCGAGTGAATTCTGTCGGTTTCTGGCGAATTGTTCCAGTTTTAGTCCGGTTGCGAAAGTGTTAATAAAGAAGCGAGTTCAAACTGCTCGCAAATTAGTTAAGCTAGGTATGGGCCAAACAAGACTACTTGTTTAGGGTACAGTCAGTGTCATATAGTTAGCAGCAGCCAAGGTAGCCTAATATTACGGTACACGTCTTTATTACTGGAAGAATAAGGGTGTATTACGCAAGGATAGGACAAACGCCCGTCATTTTGAAAACTTAACCCTGTTCTGTACAGTAGAGACTTCCTAATGATATTTAAAATTAAAATTAAATAATAATTAATTAATTTTTATTTTAAAATATGGAAAAATTGTGGTCATTCTTTTCCATTGGCGAAAGTGATTTATCGCCTTAATCATCGTCATTTGAATAATTTGTCACTGGAAACATATAAATTATGGTACTTAAAATAAATTTATAAAACATTACTTTTGTCCTTTGTTTTGTATTGTCACGAATAAACTATTCTTATTCTTATTTAGTACCTTTTTTTTTATTAATATAAGGAAGTCTCTACTGTACAGAACAGGGTTAAGTTTTCAAAATGACGGGCGTTTGTCCTATCCTTGATTACGAAATATTTGGTTACTCTGACTGCTAACTAACTATATGAAGCTGACTGATGCGAAGCCCATTCACGACATGTTTATCTTGTTTAGTTAACCTTTCATCTGTACTTGATAAGGATCCTACCCATATTTTTAGTCACCTTTTTGCATTTATTTATGACATAATAATTTATTTTCTCTAATGCACTTGAACCCACTATTTTGTTAACCCATCACAGACGAAAGGGGCTTCATCAGCTCATAATAATGCATTGTCACGAAACTTACAAGGAAATCAAATTTCAGATATCGGAAGGTGGCTGTGATAAATTTTGAAGGATTAAGAGTCCTTACGACGAGCGTATTTTGCAAAATGCTTCCTTTTTCATTGAAGGTTACGACGTAGCTATTAATATTTATACAAAAACTGATAACGTTCTTAAATACTAATTTCTTAAGCTAGCGGCTAACATCGTTCAAATTTTCATTTTCTGTTTCTAAACCTAAAATAATTGAGTTTTCTTGAAAGTCTTTTTCAAATTTTGCAGTGAGAGGTGTCGTTTCGGCTCTTAATTTTCAAGTAAACAAGAATAATTTGGTACATAAATGATTACAATCCAATTCACCGTATCTTGTACGAGAGGCTGACATGATTCTAAATCAAAGATTCATTAAAAAAAAAGGATAAAATACCTTCCGAGTTATCTAAATTTTCTTGGTGAAACAGGATTACATTATATTTTTTTACCGCAAATTGTACTTATATTTTGCCCTAAAAATAATATTATAGCAAACTTTAAGTTTATGTTAACCCATAAAAAAATAATCATAACTGTAGGACTTACGTTGCCGTTAATTTATATTATTTTAAAAGACGTATAAATCACGCTGCACCGACGCCGCGCGCTCATTCCCCGCCGAGCGCGCTTAGGGGACGGACCTGTGCCCGATTATCGGGCGTTCGTAACCAGCTAGAGAGTTCCGAGAAGTGCTGTATACTGCGATTAGAAAATCTTGATCCAATGAAGTACATTTTATACACCATATTTAATTTTAACAACCGACTCTCACTTATGTGATAGATTTTCAGTATGACTTGAATTCTGGTATATCCTGGTACCTGGTATATTCTGGGTGGTGGTGGTATTTTTATTATACGGGACCTGGATCAGGTCCAGGTTCTCATGATGAAGTCAGGTGTTGGTCACCAGAACTCCTAATCTACTCATCATATCTCCATCGTGTTTGGGCTCATTAGATTTGCTCTGACGAGCACCATCTATCTACATGAGGTCCAGGGTCTCATGATGGAGTCAGGAGCTGGTCTCCAGAACTCCTAATCTACTCATCATATCTCCATCGTGTTTGGGCTCTTTAGATTTGCTCTGACGAGCACCATCGATCTACATGAGGTCCAGGATCTCATGATGGAGTCAGAAGTTGATCACCAGAACTCCTAATCTTCTCATCATAACTCCATCGTGTTTGGGCTCATTAAATTTGCTCTGACGAGCACCATCGATCTACATGAGGTCCAGGGTCTCATGATGGAGTCAGGAGTAGGTCACCAGAACTCCTAATACATCATCATAACTCCATCGTGTTTGGGCTTATAAGATTTGCTCTGAAGAGCACCTTCGAACTACATGAGGTCCAGGGTCTCATGATGGAGTCAGGAGTTGGTCACCAGAACTCCTAATCTTCCCATCATAACTCCATCGTGTTTGGGCTTGTTTGTTGTGAATGTTGTATTGACTTATAAAAGAGCCCTTGAGTAGTAGGCCTACTTGCAGAATCTCAATTCCCTAAAGAAATAAGGCTGCTAGCGCGAGTATAATATTGATGAACCTTTTGCTTTATATCCTTAATTATAAAAATCTACAACCGTGCTTTTAAAATAAAGTAATGAGTGTTAATATATGTAACACTAAAAATAATGTTACTATTGTGGTTCCTGTCTCTGTCGCCCTGACCACCGGCAGCTTAGGCCCCGCCTCGCTGCCGGCGGTGCCCTAGGTTAGGTTTTTATAATGATTTTATGTTTTGTATGTATAGTTTTATATTTTACTTTTTATATAATTATTGTAAAAACCTAACTTAAGACGACAATTTAATAAAGAGAATAATGTTACTATCAATTATATTTAAAAGTACCAAGATTATTCGTGCCTGCGTTGAAACGCGCTTACCGTTGCCGGTGCTCGCGTGCCGAGCGCCAACGCCATCTATTTATCGAGTGTTATTTCGCGAAATCAAATAACGCTCTAAGGAATAAGGGTTCTCAATCAACTTTTTCGGTCTCCTGTGTTACATTTTACGAACTATCAAATAAATTTATTTCAAAACTGTATCTATCAAACCAATTAAAATCTATAGCACCACTTAACTGCTGGTGTCAACCATCGTTATAAACAATTGAATACCTGGTTTAGAGTAGTTTTTTTCGACAAAATGAGTGTGGGTCTAAAAGTGGAATTGCCCACAGATGTGAGGTGAGGACACGAACTCATTCGCCGCCGCATAATGCAATGCGAGGTGGCACCCCCACGCCACGCAAGTCTGAAGTCTACTGTTTATGGACAAACTTGAGTTCAAGTCGGTGGCGGCGAAAGGGTTAACCAGACCACACAGACAACCCAGAATAGAATATCCTGGCGCCAACGTACGACGAAGCCCGACTGCATCTAAAATGGGAAATGGTCTGGGCAAAGAAAAATAAACAAATTAATCCTACGTCAATATAAGGTTACATGGAAATAACCTTGATATCTACACTAATCTGGTCGACCAGAGCCTCACGATCAACTTTATGACTCGTCGTCTGAAGTACTTCCTTGGAGACACACACGCTGCCATCCTTGTTGCAGCTGCACATAACACTAATAATTTCTACAAAAATAAAAAAAGCAGAATCTATACATGTCAATAGATGACAAGTAAATCGGTATGGCTGCTGATTGAAAATGCCATGTAGTATTCGATATATTTATTATTGACATAGGAACATTGACTTACATTTAACATGGCACATACAAAAATATAAAATGAATCTGATTAAATACAATATTCAAAATATATGACGAGATTACATCCTGCAATAAACATATTTAGAATTCTAATAAATGCATTAAGAAATGTATAGCTAAAGTATGTTATTATGAACATATTTATACGGACGGGGGTCCCAATAAATATACGCACCACTACATGCTAACATCATCGTTGCGTAGATAATTATGACACTTTGACCGTGTAGATATTTGTTCAGTGATGACTATAAGATGACGCAAAAATGTAAACATGCGAAATTAAGTATTTTTCTACTCCATAATCCCAGAAGTTTCAACATCCTTTGGATCGTTTCTAACGAATGTGTACATCGTTGGCTATTGACTCAATAGTCAATAGTAATTTTACGTGTCAATGTGTTTTGTTTACATTTTTAGCATCTATTAAACAACATTTTACTAATAATAGTTTTATATGACACACAAAAGTTTCAAGGAACTCATATTCGTAGCGTAATTAAGGTATTAACGTTATTTTGGCGAATTTGACAAGATAAGTACTTAACAATTTAAGGTTATGACCTTATGACACAAATAATAATGGCACAATAATAAAATATACATGTATATGTCAATTTTGTTAATATTTTAGGTAATAATAAGAATGTTGCTCTAGCCAGTTTTAGCCAATTCTCACTTGATATTAATCTTGTTTTCCCAACTATTTAGTATTCATCCGTTCATCGAGCGAGACAATGTAGGACGTAAATATGACATCACAGATGAATTTACTCATATATGTAGGTGACTATACATTTGGCTGTAGCTAGTAACCGCGGTACTCTTATACTCGTAACGTAATGGGGGTGAAGCTAACGCAACTGGAAGCCCCTTGTTTTACCGACAAACGTTTCACCGAATGCATTGTTTCGTCGAATCTTCATTTCATCAATTTTTTTTCAGAAACCGTTTACTTTTTAGGTAGCTACACCCAAAAAGTTAACGGTTTCTGAAAAAAATAATGTAATTGCGTATAGTAGTACCACAAATATAAGTTACAACGATGTACCTGCGCAGAAAGCATTTTTTGAAAACATTTTAACCAATCATAAGAGCAGGGCGTTTGCGCGGGTAGAATCTTCAACGCCCATTGGCCAAAATTTCGCGCGCGACGACGGCAGCTCCGGCGCCCGCCATTTTGTCTGGCGCCATGAGCGGGAAAGCACGAGTTCACCTGTCATTGCATATTGTACCTTACGTATAGTGCAACAAGGTTGCCGATGTAACTTATACGAGTATTTGTGGTACTACTGTAGAACATAACTAACCTAACCTCCAGTAGCTAATATGTAGCTACAACTTTCTGAATATTTTCGAGGAAATTAAAATTTGGCGAAACGTTTGTCGGTGAAAGAAGGGTACACCAGCGCAACTTGTTGCCAAGTCGCGACTGTGTAAATTAAAAAGATGCAGTCAATCTTGTAAATCACTTGGGTTTTAAGATTTCATCTTCGTGGAATCCAGTCATTAGTAAATGTAAGCGTCAAAAATCATCGTCCATTATAATGCCGGACATTGCTAGGGTTGTGTGTCGCCCGGGTGACAACCCTAGTGTACAAGTCGTTAATAAAGGCCAAGCGCGGGTAGTTCGGAAAACCCGCGCAGAAAGATGTTGATACCCGCGCAGAAAGATGTTGATACCCGCTTAGGCAAGTTCGTCCCGCGACCAAGGGTGTTGTGACACATCCGAAACCTCGGGAAGCCTCGAAGAGGTAAATAACGTTCATTATTACGCGCTTAAGTCCCTTTTAGTAAATATTCAATGTGTTTTGTCCCTTTCTTCCCGTCCAACTGCCACCTAAGTTCGTATTTGTTTACATATGATTTTGCAGTTAACCAATTACCTGCTAGATAAAGACAAACGGCATTTTAGGTGAAATACGTTAGAATAAGGCCTATTTTATAATAGTGGATTATTTACAGTTCGTTCCTCAGGTTGTCGCCCGGTTGCTGGTTGTCGCCCTGGTTCAGCACGGGCGAGTCTTCGGTGTCGCTGACGTAGCCTTCCTCGCCCGTGTAGTGGGTCGGGTGCACCAGCAGCGGCGCGGCTGAGAACGCAAGCAGGTTGCGGTTGGGGTAGTGAGCTTTCCACGTTTCACTGTAAAGGAAAATATCACGGTGAATACTCTTTAGTACCACCCAGGGGACACGTGCAGGGTTGTGGTAGCTCCTGCGGACGCGAGTAACAGTTGTCCCCCCTTTGTCAAGTGAGTGGGCAACTCGACTGTCAGAAGTTCTTAAGCCGCCCGAAGGCCTCTAACTCGGCTCAACGACTACTGTCATAGACAGCAGCCGGTATCAACTGCTGCGTGCCTTCCAAAGCACGGAAGCACTCTATTAACCACTCAAACATCAGGCGGTCACCCATTCAGAGACTGACCGCTGCCATCTTTGCTTAACCTGCCAAACTTTAAAGGCCAAAATAATGTTTGCCATACGATTAAATAATGGTGAAAATTTTTTTTTAGGGGTCAATCTTTTACAAATCGGGGTAGTCCCAAACTAAGCAAAGCTTGTACTATGGGTACTAGACGACGATAAATATACTTATATAGATAAATACATACTTAAATACATCGAAAACATCCATGACTCAGAAGAAATATTCGTGCTCATCACACAAATAAATGTCCTTACCGGGATTCGAACCCGGGACCTCTTGCATTGTAGGCACGGTCACTACCAACTAGGCTACAGCGGTTGTCACTTGTGATGTATGTAAAGCCTGCTGTACTCACTGGGCCAACGTTGGCGCGTGAGCAGAAGGCAGCTATGCGTTAGAGGGAGAGGGCTATAACACGATCTCTTTCGTTTACATAGCTGCCTCCTGCTCACGCGCCAACGTTGGCCCAATGTGTACAGCAGGCTTAAGGTGCTGTTACACAGGCTCTTTAGTAGCATGCTTGTTTGAGGGTGTCACGTGAGATATTTTTACGATGCCATTCAAACCAGTTTTTGGAGAAGAACAAATGTTTGTATGGCTTCTTCAATTGTAGTTGCTCCCATAACTACAATTGAAGAACATATATAACCAAAATATGCAGTCTAAGGTTAATTGCTGGCGGCAGCCGAAACGCATCACACTTCAGTCTGCCATTTGTACTAATTGTTTATGGAAAATCAAGCAAATTGCTGTTTCGGTCGCGAAATACTGCGTTTAGGTCCATAGTTGACATACAATTTTGTTTCTATAAAAGCGTAAGAATTATCTTGGTAGTTTTAAATATCCTCTTGGACACTTCAAAAATGCATTTTTTTTTCTAAACTTTCAAGGTCCATATCTTTTTGTGATTGTAATTATATTTTTAATTCAAGGTTTAAGTATACAAGCTAATTATTATAATAAAGTATAAGAAAAAAAAGCATTGCATGCAATGCATATGCATTTTTTTAAGTGTCCAAGAGTATATTTAAAACTACCAATATAATCCTTACGCTTTTACAGTCCAAAAAGAGAGAGTTTTAAGAGTATACCCATTTAGCAACACTACGTTATCAATTTTAAGACGAGTCTACACCTCCATTATTGGGAAAATGGGATGTATACAATTCTTACTAGCACCTTTCCAGATACACGTACAATTATGTGAAGAAAGATAGACGGAACGAACGAACAACCTAGTGAAGCCGGTTTTTATTCGTGTACAATAAGTAAGCACACGCTCACGCAAACATGTACAAACTAAATCATACACAGAACTCTTCAGCTGTGCGCGGCGACACGACTGTGCGTCTCTTTCTAATTAGAACACTTTGAAAGAGCCGGATAGCGTCTCGCGCGCCATCTTGTGCTAACCGTGCGTGTTGCAACGCTGTCAAGATCACGCGATTTAAGTAGCCGGGCGTCCAGTTCGAGTAGAGGGACTCACTTGGGGTGCTGGTCGAACATGATGGGCAGCAACTCGTCGACGGGCAGCATGTTGGCCAGCGGGCGCGCGGCCAGCAGCTTGCGCGCGCCGCGCGCGCTCATCAGGTACCCGAGTGTCCAGTATGAGTAGAGTGGCCGCGTGGTGTGCTCCGATGTGTATTCCTCGTCCTCGCTTTGTAGGATCTTACGGCCTATGTATCTGTGCAATAATAGTACATTATTGCAGAGGTCGGGAAAATGGAGATTGCCGGCCAAGTAGATATAGACGGGTAGGAGGCTGGCAATCCCTTTTCACGCCGATGTACAATGTTTTTCTCAGACATGTAATGAAGTTAAATAAAAATCCACCCGTTTATTAGTGGCTGAACGACGTCGCGTCACGAATTGATGTTGAAATAAACGAAGGTTTTCTTTCTAGGGCTAGATCGAAAAAAAATCTGTAATTCCATTACGGGCGCCGCCGCTCTCTCGCCGCGATCGAAACGTAATACTTCGCAGCCTATAACACAACGTCAATATTTCGTTGCATGTTTTTGAAAACAAGTTTTTTTGAAACAGTATTCACAATTGAAATTGTTACTTCGCGCACGCTAACATGTATTTTTGAAACTATAGTCTACAAATCTCATATACATTACTTATAATATAACAAATCTCAATAAGAGTGACAGAGAGATATGGAATTTGTTGTCTTTTTCATAGTTTCGCTTTATTTTTGCCTTTGGGGACCAAATTAAGTAAGTTGTTTATGGTAAGGCGTCAGCATCATAATTTTTTTTCTATACGTATGTGACGGCTTTTACGTTTTTTATGTCATACAAGCAATGCAAACAAAAACAAATAATGTAACGAAAACAAACAAAAAATATTATTTTTTAATAAATATTGCATTTTTGGAATCGCAATACGCTACCGAACCTAGCTTTGATGGGTTCACACCCCATTTTCGTTACAACCTGTATGCCGCCGTGACACAGAATGCGGGCCGTCCTGCGCTAGAGTGCAGGTTGTGTTACGCACCGCCCGCCCACCTTCACGCATCTCGCGCTAACGCCATCCTTCGTTGTGACGCTTTTAGTAACATTGATTCCATAAAAAACGTTCCATGTAAAAAAGAGGCCAAGTCTCGAAACTCTTCCGGCGTACAAAGTTTTGAGATATTTCCTAGAGCCAAGTCTCGGGCATTCTTATTAATATTTATTTGCTAGCTAAATAAAATTCTGCAACTTGGCAAGCAGGATTATTCATGCAGTTGGTGTATCTAGAAAACTGGACTGAAATTGAAAAATATTTTAGTTTTTCCTTTATTTATACACTAAACACTAATTGTATTCTAAATTTGCAGCTTCTGTCTGCTAGAAGTGCTTTAGAGTATTGATGATCGGTCAGTCAGTCAGTGAGTGAGTGAAAAAATTAAGAAACTTTGACTAGGTATAATTCTTGACTAGGCATAAGCTAGGTGCTAGGTTTAAATTGAATGAAATTTGAAATATACCGTGTTTATACAATGCCAGCTTGGTTACTAAAAATTCAGGTTTCTTGTTTTATCCACAACGAAGTTAAAGGGTAGTCGAAAAAGGCCTGAACTGCTTCGAGAAAAGGATGGTACGGCCGTGCCGCTGTTTTGCTCGACTTGGCGGGAGCACTGACGTGCCCCCAGATATGTTGAGTTTCTTTCACGGAATAAAGAATCGATTGGAAGTGGTGAGTGGGCGTTCCCGTGTCGCCGAACATGAGCAATAATAAGCATACTTCTTGCACAGATTATTGTCACTCACCTAGCGACCGCACGCGGCGTATGACATTAGTGAATATTTGTTTATTTTGAGAAAATGCCGTATTTCGTTATTGAAAGCTGTTCCAAAAACAGCACATAAAAAACTTGTCTCATCGTCAAGTAATATTTTAGAATACGTATAAAAAAATATTGAATTTTCAATTTCTTAGACACTATTTGCGTCTGTAGTCAAGGAAATATCTAATATAATCTATTTCTCTAACAATAAAGTTCATAATCCTGTGTATTATTTCGCTACTCAGAACGTGAGTGCACGGCACAATCCCCGAAGGTTCGCTACTCAAATGCTGTGGCTAAGGTCGATACTTGATATCGATAAACCAAAATGAAAAAGATTATATTTTTATGAGTAATATGCAGAGCCCGGAATTCTTGTAGCACTTTTGAGCTGTCATAGGGACTTCTCGTTTATCGACTTCCGTTTATACATATGTATTATTGTATAATTGGAAGTATTGTAGTATTATAAATAGAAATTAAAATAATATTTTATTATTTATTGCTTATTGCTTTTTATAATTTATGGATTGCTTACCTATGCTGCCCTCCTTATTGGAAACGCAGTAGGTACTTGCAGAATGGCGGTTTGGAGACAAACGCGGTAAACATATTTCTTCCTATCTAATCAAGAAATCTCTGTTATATAACTTTTAAAGTGTAACCTAAAAATAGTAAAAAAATCGAGCTTTCTATTGACATACCTTTTTCTTTACTTTTTTGCTTTATTTGGATAAAATGCTCAGTACTGCATTTTAATCAACTTTCTGGTTGTCGGGCATTACAGTTTCACTAAGACTAAATGCAGTACTTGTGTTTATTACTGCAAAATCACCTAGCACGTGCTCAATACTGCGTTTGTTGTAAACAATCATTTTCTATTTTCATGCCTGGTACTAGTTAAAATGTATGTAAATTTAACTGCTGCCAAATATTTAGTCGCTCTTAAATGCAGTACTGTAGAATACTGCATTTAGGTTTAGCCTCGCAAGTGTACGTTTTAGTTATTTTCGGTACATTCAAATGCAGTAATGTTGAATACTGCGTTTAGATTTAGCGTCGCATTGCTGGTAAAATTATTCTATATAGAGTATTTGAAATGCGCTTGTATTAAATTAAACAAATTATATTCTTTGTTTATTAGAAATCTGTGTTTAATTGCTACTATCTTTATAACAAAAGTAATTTAGTATAAGTGTTACCTACTACTAATTATATAATAAACAAGATTATATTAGAAACAAATTTTAACTTCTTGTCTTAAAATTGTCTTAGCTTAATATTTACCGTATGGTATAATATCGATAGTCAAACTCATACCATACCCACATCCCTATTCCGTTATAGCCAAATAGTCGTATCATCATACACATTTTGCAGTACATGCTACTTTTTGGTTTCAAGCGGTCCCATCTCCATAGTTTTGAAAACACCGCCATCTTGCGTGGAGTAGCCGAACGACCACGTCTCTTGCAAGTCTTGCAACGCATATGGTAACGAAAGTAAGAAATATTTACCTGACACTCTAAATGAGACTGTAAATAGTACTGGTTCAAGTCGATTTTGCATATAAAATTTGCTACCGTTAACAACATATTGTCACAGTACGTTTTAACAAATCGAAAGAGTATTGCAATTGTGTGTTCGTGTATTATTGAAGTGTGGTTGTGTGCGAGCGGCGACAGTGGTTCTCTAAGAAAATCGGTTGAATGCCACTTCCAATGGATTCTTTATTCCGTGGTTTCTACAATTTTTACAATACCTAATAGATACTTACACGAGGTCCCAGTCGAGTTGTTTTATTTCGCGCAGCAGTTGTTGGAAGCGGTACCGGAAGTACGGCACGAAATGTATATCGTCCTCCAATACTAGCGCCATCTCCTGACCTCGCTTTGCTATCTATAAGGTGTAAGATGACCGATAAGTAATGTGTCTTTCAGAGTGTATTTATGTACGAAATATAATTTGATTTTTAACAGCGGCTTTTCGGTTAACGAAAACGTGAGGAAACCGTTCTAATCTCAATAAGGTCTAGTTTACGCTCTGGGTTGGAGGGTCAGGTGGCAGTCGCTTTCGTAAAACAAGTGCCTACGCCAAATATTGGGATTAGGTGCCAACGGACCCCGGGCTCGTTTGAGCACTACCAGGAAATACCCTAGACTGACTCCGCATCCTACTAATATTATAAATGCGAAAGTTTGGATGTTTAGATGTTTGGATGTTTAGATGTTTGGATGTTTAGATGTTGAGATGTTTGGAAATTAAGATGATTGGATAAACATCTAAACAGATGTGTGGAATTTTAGATGTTTGGATGTGTAGATTTTTGGATGTTTAGATGTTTAGATGTTTGGATGTTTAGATATTTGTTACTCAATCACGCTTAAACGGTTTAACCGATTTGGATGAAATTTAGCACGAAACTTTATAGCCTGTATTAGAATATAGGATAGTTTTTATCCCGGGTCCACGCAGAAGAAGTCGCGGGCGGAAGCTAGTACGAAATAAATGTAAAGGAAACCTCCAACAAAACAGACAGTAACGGCTAACTATGAACCGACGCGAAAGACAAGACTTGTCTTTAAGTAACGCACTCAAATCGCTTTCTCCGTTTGGGAGCTATTAAAGTCAGAGGGGGCAAGTGCGCCCCCGGGGTAAGTGCGCCTTTCATCAAACATATCGAGATCTACAGATATTTCACAAATAACGACATTTTACATTCATGCGACAAACTAAAACAAGTTTATTGCACGGATTTCAGCGAATTTATATTGATTTAAATGACTGAATGAGGCGCACTTTCCCCGGTGGCGCACATACCCGAACTGACCTTATGGCACAGAGAAAAACACATACACAAGTTAAACTTAAATCATCTCTCGTTTGCGTCGGGGGTTCGGGTGGTATTCAACTTGTCCAAGATCTTTGTCCAAGATCTTTGTCCAATGTGTATTTGTGTCTCACATTTTGCTTAAAGAGGGAGTGAGGCGCAATGCATATTGGACAAAGATCTTAGACAAGTGGAATACCACCCTTAAAAATGGGGTTAGATCTCCCCAAAGTAGAGAAGTCGAGTGCCATATTCATTGTGTTATTTAAATTAGGCAGGATTCGATCAAATAGTATCAACCAATTTTGGTATAAAATATATCTTTTTGTTTGGTTTAAATCCCGAAAATTTATAAATTAAAAAATAACAATGGCGAATACCTTCTCCCAGATGTAGTAGTGACTTAGGAAACACCCAACCTCGCCCGCCTTCATTGGTCTGAAATCAGTTCAAATCATAAATAGGTATAAGTATTACTTAGTTCTAACATAATAAGTTTCTGTCCAAAATATTTTTTGGTTCAAGCTTTTAATGCCGACTGTACTTTTCTGTATACCGTCATCAACTACTCATTGAGACGATTCTAACGAGCCCAAACTCAACGGGGTTCCCATGGCCACCCTCTGTGTCTTGATGGTACCATAATATTGAATTGGCATCCAAACTATACCTTTACCCAAAATTTAAGCTCAATCGGTTGAAGATATCTGCTTCAACATTGAGTTGCAAGATTCCACCCGAACAAGCCATTACATAAGTAATATGGGTGTACATAGGTAGACTCAAAATGTATTACTACTCCCAAAGAAAGAAGGCAAAAAAATATGCCAAGTGACGCAAATCCCATTCGGATATTTCAAAGAATTACGAAGCTACAACCTTTTTAGGATTGCTTGTTAGAGAGAGAAAAGATTTTCATAATAAGGTCCGTTTTGCGTCTCATCTTAAAACTTTGGACACTTATAACTACGTGATTATTTAATCCCCTGCTTTACTTTTTTCTCTATTTGGCAATATTGTGCATCTTTTTTCGGGAAAATTCAACATTATTGGTTATTTTATTTGTTGTCTATAATAGGGGTGCCATTTATTTATTTGTAAATACTATAATTTATTAGTAATATCAAACACTAGCGACCCGCCCCGGCTTCGCACGGGTACTAATGCTATACATATAAACCTTCCTCTTGAATCACACTATCTATTAAAAAAACCGCATCAAAATCCGTTGCGTAGTTTTAAAGATCTAAGCATACATAGGGACAGACAGCGGGAAGCGACTTTGTTTTATACTATGTATTGATAACAGCTTACGCCGTGGCGTTGGTAAAGTTAAAGTAACATATTAAGTACATATACATCGCACCATTAGTAAAATTAAATCATAAAGATTGAGAGTAACAATTAAAAATTGTTTTCACAAAACTGTAAAAGAGTATTAGGTACATACATTGCAAGTTAATAGAAAGCTTGTAAAAAAAGCAGACCATAAGATGAAAATGTCTAAGCATGCAAATGGGAAGCTCCTTTTAATAACATTAGGTGTGAAATAAAAGTACTTAATGCAATCTTCAACACGTTTTGACATTATTCCAAGTTATCTAATTTGCGCCAAAATGTTATTCAATAGGAAAAATGCAGCTATAATATCGATGCCTTAGTTCACACTAGTAGTACCTAATTACATTTTTACGAATAAAAATAATAATTATTTCGTGACCAAAATATTGAAAAAACATAAAATAATAGCCACTGAAACGTTTTTACTTTAGTTTATACTAATTCCAAACAATAATCACGATTTGAAGTAAGGTGAAACGGAACGTGTTTTAATCCAACAATCAGCGTCTGGTGACGTTATTCCTGTCAAAAGTCAAAACTTAAGCGGCCTTTAGACCTATCTAAATGCAGTACACTGATTCAGAGTGGCAGTGTCGAGTCTAACTGTCTAATTAGCGTGACTTACATGCTAACAGTCTTTACACTTGTCTTTCTGCAGAGTCTTTCTGATTTAGTGTACTGCATTTAGATAGGTCTAAAGGCCGCTTTAGGCAACTCGACATGACATCTAGGGACCAACCACGGACAAACAGATATGGCGAGTGACACTCATGAGTGACGTCACAGGAACTGTAGATCCGTTTAGGCGCGAAAGTTAAAATTGTCAGTTTGTAACTAGAATTTTTGACTATAAAAAATGGTATTTATTTTTTTATACTTTCATGGCTATTCTACATACGATTCTTTCAAATGAAAATATTGCATCTTCCCTTAAGCTAAACGTCAAAGTACTCAGCGTTGCACTAGTGTATGTCATGGCCACTTTATGTCAAACCAATATGGGTTGAATTCGAACTAGGGCGATTTTTCTCCATTTGATGAAGAAAAGTGCCCATCCCATACACTAGTGCAATGTCGAGTACCTGTTTACCTCATCCCATACACTAGTGCAATGTCGAGTACCTGTTTACCTCATCCTCCTAGCATTATTCCCGGTAGTGCCCCTCAAGGAGCCCGGGGTCCGCTTTGACACCTAATCCCAAGAATTGGCAAAGGCGCTAATTTTACGAAAGCTACTGCCATCTGACCTTCCAACCCAGAGGGAAAACTAGACCTTATTGGGATTAGACCGGGTTCCTCACGATGTTTTCCTTCACCGAAAAGCTAACGGTAAATATTCCGTACATAAGTTCCGAAAAACTCATTGGTACGAGCCGGGACTCGAACCCACGACCGCCGCTTGACAGCCGCATGCCTGAACCACTAGGCTACTGTTACCTCGTACCATGATTGGTAAAAAGGATGAGAATAAGTTACCTCTTGTGATGCGGATCCAGATAGTTGGGCATCAGGGTCGCGGAGTACTCTCTCAAATCAGTCAGATCCAGATTTCTGAAAGAAGACATTTCTAAATAAATATGTTATCCTAATAATAAACTTACTTACTTTTTATATAATTATTGTAAAAACCTAGCTTAAGAAGAAAATTTAATAACGAAGATAATAATATTTACTTATTTCAGACTTGAAGTCCAGAGGGTTAGGTAATACAGTAACAATGTATCCATTATTTGCCTTATTACCAGGGGTCGGCGGGGTTGAGGTGTTTTCAGTTTATACATAACATGGACATACCTTTGTCATTCAATGGTAAATGCCACATGTGTAATTATTAACTAATGAAATAATTTTATTTAGGCTGCCTTCCTGCTACGAGCTTTACGTCGCCATCAAAACAAATGAATTTTATAAGAATCTACGGAATGTGGTTTATCTATTTTGCACAGCTTTCCGTTTAAGTGGGAAAACAGTTTCAACTAGCATTTAAGCTCGTTTTATAATGCTTTTTCATTTTATGTTTAATCATTTCAATTTTGTCTTCTTCTAATATTTGTTTATGGATACACCTTATCCATATTAATATCTACAAGACACAACTACATGACATTAATGACGTAAAAATAGCTCATCCCCGCCGACCTCTGCTTATTACAAGGGACTACCTAAGGACCAAAAGTGTTACATATTTTCTCGTCGACCGTATTAGGAACCTCTATTCAACCCGATTTATTTGAAAGTGACTTCCGCTCGTTGAACGCCCGAGCGTAGCGAACGATGTTCTGCGTTTCAGCTTGGACTAAAATCATTTCGTATGTGTTTTTTTTTATTGCCAACTGTACTTTTCTGTATACCGTCATCAACTACTCGTTGAGACGATTCTAACAATCTCAAACTCAATGGGGTTATGTTATGTCTGTTAAGTCCAGAATTCCCATGTCCTTCTGTCTCCATCATCAGATCAATGGTACCATAATATTGAATTGTCAACCAATCTATACTTAGACCCAAAATTTCAGCTGAATCGGTTGAAGATATCTGCTTCAAAGATTCAGAAGATTGAGTTCCAAGATTCCAACCGAACAAACATATGGTTACATACATACATACTCATACATTACAAATTAAATGAGATGTGATATAATATGATATTAAAATAGCTTCATCGCGATCTAAAAACACTTAAAAGAGTAGCCTTATTAAAGCGGATGGTAAGAGTTTCGTTCGGCTTCGTCGACGTATAATTCTGAAAATAATGATTTCCTGCCCTTGTGTGAAAGTACCTGCCGAGTAGTAGTTAATTGAAATATACCAAAATAACGTTATATAATTGTGCCAAAAAAGGCAAAAAGTACTCTCCGGCGGGTAATCGAACCCCGGTCTCCCGCGTGACAGGCGGGGATACTTACCACTATACTGCCGAAGACTTGGAAAAGCTGGCCAAATTATTAACAAAAGAACTAACAGCTGAACTAAATCGTGCTACATACAAATAGTGGCTTAGTTAGACAGTGGGCTTTCTGTATGTTAGTACTACGTACTCTGTGCCTGTCGCTTGGTCAATTCATGGCAGTGTCCTAGGCAGCATAAATAGTGTCATTTTGGGGCAAAAGACGCCGCTTTGCCGCTGTCAATAAAGGTGGTGATAGACTTGAGCATTCACTTGTAATGAGCTAATGAGCATTTATTTAATCGTATGGCATACATTATTTTTTGGCCTTTTAAAGATTATCACTCTTTAGTACCACCCAGGGGACACGTGCAGGGTTGTGGTAGGTAGCTCCTGCGGACGCGAGTAACAGTTGTCCCACCTTTGTCAAGTGAGTGGGCAACTCGATTGTTAGAAGTTCTTAAGCCGCCCGAAGGCCTTTAACTCGGCTTAACGACTACTGTCATAGACAGCAGCCGGGATCAACTGCTTAGCGTGCCTTCCAAAGCACGGAAGCGCTCATTTATATTAACCACTCAAACATCAGGCGGTCACCTATCCAAAGACAGACCGCTGCCATCTTTGCTTAACCTGCGTTATCGTTGCCGACTCGCAGGCGCCGTTAGGCTACGGGCGCGTCGAGCTAATGAGCATTCTAGCGAATATTGCATTACAAAGCTCACAATATAAACAGAAGCGTTTGAGCGAACATTATAGCGAAATGACAATAAGTTTGCTTCGAGCTTTTTGTCGAGCCGAGATTTTTTGTTATTGTTTCGCCGCCATCCCGCTCCGTCCACACCTCACGAAGTCATGATTAGTGTTGACGCCTTACTAGAGCGTTCCCTGGAATGACTTTGGCTCTATGGTCGGCTCTGTTGGTTCAGTTCGACTTATTTAAAAACGGCGAATGCTCCATGGTCTGGTACAAGTGCTCTTGGCACAATCATGTAAGTATAATTTCCCGTATCGACAGCGACAAAGCGGTACCTTCTGCCTGGGAATGACACAGGGAGAAAGAAAAACGTCTGAACATACCTTCCATCAACAGCCTTCACCATGGTAAACTCCATGCCGAGCTCTTTAAAACTCTTCTCCATCATAACTCTTCTCTCGCTCCGTCTCTCCAAATTAATCATGTATATCTCGTCACAGTCAAACTTCCACGGCTCGGGGTACTGCGCCGAAGTCCTGTATGGTTCTATAAGAGGTATAGGCGAGCCTCGACTGACGGCCTCTAGTTTAACGTTGAGTAGTTGTTCTCGGTCGTGGGTGAGGTCGTCGCCGTTCTCTAGGGGTACCGGGAGGAAACCGTATAGCAGGTCGTTGCAGATGGTCAGATTGATACCTGAAAAGATACACCTTATTCATAAAATGTAACAAGCAAGGCTTATAGGTAAAAATACTTGAAAACAGGGATGCCGCGGATATGATTTTTTAGACATCCGCGGATGCGGATATTTCGAAGTTCACATCCGCGGATGCGGATTTTGGGATCGTCTTCACATTTAAATGAAAAATAATGTTATTTTTTCTATTGTTTTATAGTATACAATGTGAACATACAAAACTAATAATCAAATTTGAATATTGGGGCATTATATTTAGTAAAAAGCAATATTGCAGTTTTTTTTTCATCCATTAATTGTTTTTCAACATCAGTGCTAAACAGGATAAACTGATCCGGGTGCACTGATTTTAAATGATTTTTTAAAGACGAGGTTGTTCGTTCTTTGCGAGAGTATGTTTTATTGCATATTTTACACTTAGCTTTGCCACGGTCAGTATTATCACCTGGTTTTAAATATGTCCAAATCAAACTTGGCGTAAAGTGGCCGTCAATAGAACTTGCTAACTATGTAAACAAACAATGTATTGAAATTGACATTTAAAATGTCAATTTCAATACATTGTTTGTTTACATAGTTAGCAAGTTCTATTGACGGCCACTGTAATTCGTGGCATTGCAACTAATGTTCACTTCTTGAGATTATTACATTTTGTATCACTCACTAGCTAACAATAATCAAATGTTTCGTGGCGAACGAAATAAAACAAACGCGTAAGGTCTTGTCACCTGTGCGGATGCGGCGAATCGGTATATTACGTAAACGAATTGAAGATTCTTATTGGCTTATAGCAAAAGTTAGCTAAAAACCCGCGGCACGCGCCGCTCTGGGCCTCTTTCTTGTCGCAACTTGCACTAGCTCCGCTCCGCATCAGCTCCGCATCAGCTCCGCATCGATTTTGGCGGATGCGGATGCGAATATCCGCGGCATCCCTGCTTGAAAAGACCTTCTTGTATGCAGTTGTCATGTTCGAATAGGCAATTGTTTTGTTAAGTTTTGTACCTACACAACACATTTATCAATTGTAATGGGTGTTGCGTCGGCGTATTGCGTAATTATTTACAACTTAATACATGCGGAATTGCGGATGTCTCTTTCGAATTAAATAAGTTGGAAAGAGGTGTACCTACATTTTACCATGAATTAACAGTATGTACTACGCTATTTTGCCTACAGTTGAACAATTCTGATAACATGTGCACATGTTACATTTTATTTTATGTGATCGACTGATCGTGTGACGATTTGGTGCTGCAAAAATATGAGCACAGTGGTGTGCAAGATCGTAATAGGAACCCTCCTAGGTAAGATTAGGCACAAGATCGTAATAGGAACCCTCCTAGGTAAGATTAGGCACAACATCGTAATAGGAACCCTCCTAGGTAAGATTAGGCACAACATCGTAATAGGAACCCTCCTAGGTAAGATTAGGCACAAGATCGTAATAGGAACCCTCCTAGGTAAGATTAGGCACAACATCGTAATAGGAACCCTCCTATGTAAGATTAGGCACAAGATCGTAATAGGAACCCTCCTATGTAAGATTAGGCACAAGATCGTAATAGGAACCCTCCTAGGTAAGATTAGGCACAACATCGTAATAGGAACCCTCCTAGGTAAGATTAGGCACAACATCGTAATAGGAACCCTCCTATGTAAGATTAGGCACAAGATCGTAATAGGAACCCTCCTAGGTAAGATTAGGCACAACATCGTAATAGGAACCCTCCTAGGTAAGATTAGGCACTCGGTCTTAGCATTGGTAACACGACGGGGATCGATGAGTGTGCGGATTATTCGCAGTAGTTCGTTTGGGCACTACTTTTGAATAGAATAGAATAATATTTATTGTTGTACAAGGATGTTGACATATTTAGACAATGTAACATCAAAGAAGAGAGTATTTCTAACACTAAGTGCATGCAATTATAATCAATTATGGCACGTCTGTGAAAAACTCATTTATGCTATATAAGGCACTATTGCGAATAAATCTATGAATAACGAAGATGATTTTTCGCAGTTGCTAACTAATCCAAATAATCCATGTTTTCCGATCTAGCGAAGGACAAAGACTCAAATCCTGCTTTCAGTAAGATGATTAATATAAAAAAAAACCTTTTAACTCCTGCTAATTATAAGAGAGATTGTTGCAAATGAGAGATTTCGATTTTTCTCATAGGTGTGAAAAGTAGTAAGTGCCACTCGGTAGCAAAATTATTACTTGAATCACTTGTAATCCATAAAATTATATTTTAAATGAACCTCTCGCTTCACTCAGGATTCATTATTCCTCCGTTTATATATAATTTTGCTCCCTTGAGACACAGTGTACTATTTTATATTAAAGTTGTACAACCGCCAACACAGTTAACTCACCATCCTGTGTTTATATTGAACCTTATTACAATACACATAAAGTGCATGGATGGTCAGTTAACTGCAGGGTTCGAAATTATCAAGATAATTACGCTTCTATAATTATCCGATAATTATCACCAGTATAAGAACCAATGACACTCGGATTCGCTCAACTTTGCATAATCCGAATTGTTTTATTCTTGTAAGAGGAATCTCGACGGCGTGGCACGTCACGTTGACACTTCGCGCGTTCGGATAGAGTAATGCATGAAATACAAGCAAGTGCGGAAATACACGTTCGAATACTTCGAATACAGTTCACTTTCACGAGCGCAATTTTTTGTCAATCGATAATTATCCATCTGGTATTATCACGATAATTATCCATCTGTTAATATCACGATAACTATCATGAAAATTATCGGGATAATTATCCTTTCGAACCCTGGTTAACTGTGTTAGCGATGGTAACATACCGTGTTTCTTGGCGTTAATAGCGAATGCTATGATATCGTCCTCCGGGCCGTCGTAGTCCTTGATGCTAGTGGGGTCGTAGGTGAGCAGGTCGGACGTCCTGCGCCTCAAGGCCATGAGCACGGCCGTGTGCACCATGGGCACGGCGAAGCAGCCACGCTCCTCGCGCGTCAGGATCGGCTTATAGTCGTCCGTTCTCTCGTAGTAGTACTCCGTGCTCATGCCGCACCTGGAAATGTTTGTTTGTTATTTATTTATTCGTATGGCATACATACGTATAGTCGCTTCAAGGTCAAATAATACTTAAATTATAGTATAAATTTGTTAATAAATAGCTGCCCCGCGCAGAAGCCGTGGGATGTTTAAAATGTGGTTCCGAGCTACATGATCTTTACAAAAAAACTCAAATCAACTCTTATAGACCAGGAATGCCGCGGATGCGATTTTTTTGACATCCACGGATGCGGAGGCGGATTTTTGGGGGCACACATCCCCGGATGCGGATGCGGATTTTGGGGTCCAACACTAAAAAACGTCAATAAACAACATCCATTTTATGATATCTAAAACGAAGTGTACGTTCTAACGCACATTGAACCTCACTGGATAGAAAAACTAAATTGTCTGAAAATAAACAATAAATATCCTAATTAAAGAAATTTAACAATCAATGATAATGACATGCACTTAATGATTATATTAAGCCAAGTTTGTTTTGCTATGTTAGGTCGTCCAGTTTCAATGCAAATTATTATTATGATGATTATGACATATATATGGGGATGGTTCAAATTAAAATGATAACATATGCAAATAAAAAAACAGACAGCCATGGAGTAGATTAGGCACGTGCATGAATAATTTAAGAAAATATTCAGTACCTAAATTGTTTCACAACAATCACTATGATTAAAAAGGAACACAGAAAAAAAACTGACTCAAGTTTACTTCACTGAGCACTCAAGTTATCATAAACTCATAACAAGGCGGCGAATTGGTGACAGCAAGGTGTGACGTCATTGTGTGCTATCTATTTACGAACTTCGGGATAGCTAATCTATTTGATGCTCTATGAGATGAGAGCAGTATTAGACGGTTAGATACTAACCTATTGTTTCATAAATAATTAAGTACCTACTAGCTGAACGCGTATTACAAAGAAACCAGGCAAAGCCACGCGATAAACTATAACCTATTGTCCATCCCAAAATTTCATTCTATATTGGTGTTTTTTTTTTTTTTATCAGATTTCCAGAGTTATCTAGACAAATTTACAGTCTTTGACCAGTGTGTGCTGCCACAGTGATGACATATGGCACTGAAACGTGGTCGCTTACTATGGGCCTCGTAAAAAGGGTCAATGTCACCCAAAGGGCAACGGAGAGGGCTATATTCTATCAGCTAGTTATTGCATCAGAAATGAGGCTATCCGCAGCAGAAATAAGGTAACCAACAAGATGACCTGGTAAAGGTCGCGGGAGTCCGCTGGATGCGGGTGGCGCAGGACCAGTCTCTTTAGCACTCTTTGGGGGAGGCCAATGTCCAGCAGTGGACGTCTTTCGGCTGATATGATAAACAAATTTGAGTACTTTAAATACCTACCTTACCTTTGGGTCATTGTCAGTCAGTAAAACAAAAATCGTCTTTTCAGTGGGCAATAGTTAAGGGCTTATGTTTATATATAATATGTTTTTATCGCATAGAATTATAGAAGAGGCGACGCCGTTTATGCGGATTCAGAGTTCAACCAAAAATTAGGCTTTAAAGCCCTTAACTTTGGCAATGTCCACCGAAAAGACGCGCACCTAAATCTGACAATGACCCCTTTACCTACTCTTGAGTGAACTGCAAATGCTGCAATACAAGCTAGACTCTAAAGGCTAAGGTTTCCTCCGCAAAATGAAAAGAAGCACCTTTAATGACAGGAGACATGCATAGCTAGATGCCATAGGATAAGTTTTGGGATCCAACCAAAAGTTAGAGTAGAGCCCATCCGAGATGAGCATAGGAGCCACCACTGGCATGTTTTTCTTGACCAGCGTTTTGAGAGTCTGTTGATCTGTGAGGAAGGCATCTGCGTCCAGCATCTGAAATGTAATAAATGTTCCAATCGAGTTTCTGTAGCTAGTTAATACCACGGTTACGGATTAACCCTTCCTCCCGCGGGGTAATGCGTACGTTGTCTCCGTTGGCTCCCGCTGACGCACATATGCGTCACTTTTTTTTTACTTAAATTAATCCCGATTTTATTATTTATTAAAGTTTTAATTCCGCCGTTCGGGTCCAATTCCGCGGGAGGCAGCAGATACAATAAATGGAAAAGTCCGTATAAAAATACCCTGACCCATATGTGGGTCGGTGGGAGAGGATGGGTGGGCACTTTATAAAGCTGTGATATTATGTGTTTTAACTCATTAAATCCACCAACCTAGCATGATCGCGTTTATGTATCTAGTTCTACCTCTCTTCCTCTCAATTGCTCAAAGGTTAGCTGGAAGAGATCCCTTATAGGGATAAGTTCGCCTTTGTACTTCGATTATTGTGTGACATGTATATTTTTTACCTGTTATTGTGTACAATAAAGTGCTTACAAACATATATACATAAGGCATCCATTCATCTCACACTAACATATTATGCTACATTAATCTTTTCGCCACCAATCAAGACATCCAAAAAGGTCTGTCCATCCAACACTATCACTCCAACAGCATTGTTACAATAGGGCACAATCAAACCTTACTTTAAAAGGCTGAAGGTTGCTTTGACAGCCTATGCCATAACACCTGTAGTCGTTCTAGGAGTTCAAAAGGATCATCATATCAGCCGAAAGACATCCACTGCTGGTCCTAGGCCTCCCCCAAAGAGCCGGATGTCCCGTACCGGAAGGCGCGGCGTGGGTAGGCCCCCCCACAAGGTGGACTGATGACCTCGTAAAGGTCGCGGGAGTCCGCTGGATGCGGGTGGCACAGGACCGGTAACATGTTATACTTACAAATAAGAAGTCAGCCCATTTTTTCCTAGCCACCTTCAAGGCTTCTTCCCTCAGCCGTATGACATGCTTAAAATGCTTGGGGCTCCAGTTGATTGTGTTGTTTTCGTCTGCATGGTGAGGCCCGCTAGTCTTGTTGGTTGTTATAATGATGTCATTATAATCTGATTTGTATCTAGCCCCCCACTCTTCTAAAATTTCTATACTGTTGTCTTCATTGAAGTCGCTGTGCATCCTGAGTAAAAGAAAAGTGTGGTTTCAGTACCTTCCGGTTCAAAAGAACCCAGTCTCAAATTACACTATTTCACAATACAACTGATTCTCATTTAACACCTATGGTCATATGAACATAAACTCAAAATAGCCCAGTGTTTATTTACCTTAGTTCCAAAATACCCTAAAATGTTAAAACCAAAACGACCTATCTCTATTAAGAACTTATGTCGAAAGCACCTAATGTCATCAAAGCATAAACTCAAAACACAATGTTCCCAAAATACACTAATTACAAAATACGCTACTCTCAAAATACCCTAAATTATTTATTTATTGATTTTCGTTTTGTGCTATTATGATCCATGTGGTATACAACTGATAATAGCCATTATTTAATGTTTCGGTAATTTTCTACGCGTAAATTCGTACCAGAAGCCGACATAGAATTAGGACCTGAACTATTTAGAGTATTTTGTGAGTAGTGTATTTGGCCAATGGTGTATTTCAGGATTAGTGTATTATGGGAATAGTTTGTTTTGAGCTTCAGCGTTTATGACTTTAGGTAATCTTGGTAATAGTTATAATATAGACAAAGTCGTTTTGGTTTTAGGGTATTTTGGGACTAAGGTAAATAGATACTGGGCTATTTTGAGTTTATGTTCATATGACCATAGGTGTTAAATGAGAATCAGTTGTATTGTGTAATAGTGTAATTTGAGACTGGGTTCTTTTGAACCGGAAGGTTTCAGTATATCACTCAAAGTAACCAAACTTAGCTGGTAATATCAGCTAAATTAAGTGGCAGTGGATTTATATTCATTTGTTGACACCATTACAATGAACAAATGAATTACGCATACTTATTATGTATGCGTGAGCATACATAATAAGTACACATCGGTAACTCGTGACATTTAGGTAGCAATTAGAAATAAAAGTTTCTTTAAATCACTCAAAACCTAACCTAACCTACTTCGTCATATGTTAAGATCATGTAGGTAATATAATTTTATTATTTTATCTGGTTTTGAGTGCTTTAAATAAACTTTTATTTCTAATTGCTACCTAAATGCCAAGAGTTACCAATGTGTAATAATAAGTTGTAAAGTTTTTAATTATAAGTCATTTCATGGTAAGGGCACACAATAAAATGTTAGTTTTAGATTTAAGTGAACCAAAACTTAACCTTCTTACTTTTATTATTATTATTAACAACATTTACACGTAAGGTGTATGTCAAAACAATTAAGTATATCTATATCAAAGGATTTAGCTACTTGCTTCACTCTATTACATTATGTTATGTCTGGGTATTAAAACTACCTACAATAGGGATGATGACTAACATTTTTTTGTGACGTCATTCAAACCAGTTTTTGGAGAGGAACAAATGTTTGTATGGGAGCCACTACAATTAAAGAACATAAATACCTAAAATTTGAGATAAAGATTGACCTTGCTGGCGGCAAGTGTGACGTCACATTTGTATATTTGTACTAATCATAGTATGGAAAATCAGGTAAATTGTGGTTTCGGTCGCGAAATACTGCGTTTAAGTACATAGTTGTCATACAATTTTGTTTCTAGAAAAGCGTAAGGATTCTATTGGTAGCTTTTAATTTACTCTTGGACAATAAAAAAAATGCATATTTTTTCTAAACATTCAAGGTTCATATCTTTTTATAATTTTAATTATATTTTATAATTTATACTTTATTACGATAATTCGATGGTTTACTATCCATTTAGCATCACTACATTATCAATTTGAACATGAGGCATCATGCCTATTGTATGTCCTATTATTATTCTAGGTGATTGGCCACATGTGTTGTAGAACTGACAACTGCTGATGTCAGCATGATCCCAAGTGGAGATGTGCTCGGCAAACATAGTGTGGATTGCCTAGTAGGCAGAACTGTATGGGTAAATCAGAGGGTTGCAGTGCAATGGGCTGGTAATTATGTGGTGTTTGTTCACTTTTCTCAAACGTCCAAGTAACATGTGCTGTTGGTTACTAAATAGAGGTGTGATTTGTAGGCTTGGGTACAGCTACGCTTTGTCTCAACTTGATAAATTATTATTCCCATGGTTAGTGGCTTTTTGCTGCTGAGGCTCTACCAATGTGAAGTCTAATAAGGTTTGGTGGGCTCAGTGGACAAAAAGGGAAAGGTTTGTTTCAATTTGTTATTTGTTTTAAAAAATTTGTTCCGGTTACGTATATAAGGTCAAATAACTACCCATTTTTGATAATAGTAGTAATTCCGAATTATATATTCTGTACTGGTCTATGGCACATTCTTGTCCTTTACATTTACGGACATAATCCATTCATAAACTAGTTATCATTGCCTAATAAGTGAGCTTTTTTAGGTCGCTACAGAGATCGTCAAAACTTGATGCAATCCAATTAGAAATATATATATTTAATAATAAGAAGCATTAGGATGCATGTTTTAGAGGATTAAAATTTTCGTAATGATTCTTTAGCCTTGAGATATACCACGCGCATAGTTGCGGATATTTGATAACCTAACGAACGCGTGGCATAATTTATAATGGGGCCAATAGGGTGTCCTAATTTCATAACATAAGATAATAAGTAATAAGCGATAAAATAACCAAACGGTACTTACCAAATTAACAGCCTGTCCTTAGGATAGTCCAACTGAGTCAAGCAACTCAGGAAATAAGGTAACGTGTGTTCTTTATTGCGAACCAACACTGAAATTCCCACCGTAGGCCATTTCTCACCCGGGACATTAGTACAACGTGTATTGGAAAATCCTTGTATGAATATAATTAACAAAAAATGTATAATAAGCCGCATTGTCTAATTGGGCACAAAACGTTCGACCATGAAAGTTTACAACAATACACTGATAGTGATTATATTCCCGCCTCGCGTGAAGGCATCGTGAAGGTATAAAAAATAGGGTGTTTGAAGGAAAACATCAACATCAACATCAGCTGTCAATTTTCTGCTAAGTATTGCCATTTTAGAACCATAAGTATTGATCTCATGGGGTATCCACATAATGTGATTTTACCCCAATTTGTCAGACCAACATGTCGAAGTCATAATTGGGTGTAGCGTACAGACGTAACAACCAACTACAATTTCATTCAGTGTGGCCAGTTAACAGTAAGAAAGCGAAAATTGCCGCATTCAAACGGTCCTGCGAAGCGGACTGCAAGATTGTTACTAACCGATGAGATAGGGCAAGACAGCACGTCTATCATGAGACGGCCGTGACATACTCTCGATTTTTGTGTGCTGCAGGGCTATCACGCGACGGCGCGCGAGCTCTCGATTTTTCTCGCACTATCCGTCTCTCTCTTATTAGAACATGAGGTATAGTGCGAGAAAAATCGAGAGTATGTCGCGGCCGAGGTTAACCTAAGACCGCTTGAATTGAAACTGGACAACCCATAGAGAAAGAATAGAGCAACCATAGACTAAAGCATGTCACTGTCAAGCTGTCAAGTCAATTGCAGCTGTCAAACCAAATGAATGAATGCCGTTGGGCTACACAATTTTCACAAATTTGATTTTTTCGTGAATATTGAAAGAAATAAATATCGTATAAATCCGTCTAAGTAGAATTTGAGTTAATTATTGCACCATGCCGGTTTCTATGTCCATGTTGTTGTTACTTTTAGTGGGAAAAGTATATTGCGAAAACGGGCAAAATGAATTCTCAGAAGGTAAACACTAACAGATCAATAACTTTACCCGTCTTGTTATTCTCCTAATTATACGTGTGTACGTTTTTATTGTGAGCTGCTGAGTAAATGAATGTCACATAAAAGGAACCTTTATTCCAGAATGCGCATTAATCTAAAAATAACTATGTTCCAATTCATAAATATATTTGGCCCTGGATGAATGCACTTATCACACAATAGCTACGTGAGGATGTGCAACTTAGGATAGTTAGAACGCAGGAAACGTTCTAGGCCATTTGAATCATTCTGAGGGAACCATCTAACTAATATAGATGTATGTCTATCAAGTATTTGTTGTCCTTAAAAATAATGTAAAGTATAGCCTGGCCAGTCAACAATGTTACTAGCAGAGTATTTCAAAACATACACTCAACCAATACAAATAGCAAGATGGCAACATAATTAAGCAGCCATTCATTTAGGTACAGTCAAGTGTAAAAATAAGAGTGCTTTCAACTTGCTCATAAATATGTCCCATATCACTCTATGTCCGCGGATTAATAGTGATGGGGCATATTCATGAGTAAGTTGTATGCACCCATATTTTTATGTTTGACTAAAATCCCTAAATTGTGTTAAAATAGATTTAATCCATCAGATTGTTTTTTTTATACTTATCCACAATCAGCCATGCAAAAAGTTAAGTTTAACTATAATGAAGTGATGTTTGTAACACATTTACAGATGATTTTAAGTGCACCCTGCCTGATGTTAAGAGTGAGGATGATAGACTAGATGTAACCAGGTTCAGATCCGACTTCTCCAAAATATCCGAGGTAGGTCTATTTCTTCTTTACAACTTAAATTATTAAAATCATGCCTGCTTACATTGCACACACACTACATTAAATTGGTTATTGATAATTTTAATTTACACTAATACTCACCACGCATATCGCAAAGAACGCAAACAAACCCCCAGAACAAAATTTCTGAAATTGAAGTGGTTCTGGAGATTACCCAAAACAAATCCATACTAATATCCATTATTTTATTTTATTATTATTTTATTATAGCCTTTGTTCGTGACATCCAAATGTAATTTCTTCTTTGTTTATTTTGTTTTCTTTATTTATTCTGGGTGTCCGCTTGCCAGTCGGCAAAGGCCTCCTCCAGCCTTCTCCACTCATGTCTGTCACTACTACTAATATCCATACTAATATTATAAATGCGAAAGTGTGTCTGTCTGTCTGTTACCTCTTCACGCTTAAACCGCTGAACTGATTGAGATGAAATTTGGTATGGAGATAGCTTGAAACCCGGGTAAGGACATAGGAGTATTTATCCCGGAAATCAACCCCTAAGGGGGTGAAATCGGGGGTTCAGTATGGAGCTACAATATAAACGAGTTCCACACGGACGGAGTCGCGGGCAGAAGCTAGTAACCATATAAACCTACAAAGCTACAGTATCGCAGACAATGCCTCTTTATAATATTAACTATAGATATAGAGAGGTAAAGTGTGTGTGTGTGTAGCTTTGTAAGTTTGTATGTAGGCTAGGGAATAAATAATCTCTGAAACTTCTTTTTTAATTATGGAATCTTAAGTTATTTTGCTAATTATTATTTTTGTTTTAACCAGTCTCATGATCAGGGTTCGAAATTATTAAGATAATTACGTTTCTTGATAATTATCGCATAATCCGAACTGAATTCTTCTTGTAAGGGGTAACCCCACGGCGCGACACGTCACGTTGACACTTCGTGCGTTCGGATAGACGCAAGTGCGGAAATACACTTTCAAATACTTCGAATACAGTTCACTTTCACAAGCATATTTTTTTGTTATTATCAATCGATAGTTATCCATCTGGTATTATCACGATAATTATCCTTTCGAACCCTGCTCATGATCACTAAAGGCTGCTTTAGACCTAGCTAAATGTAGTGCACTAAACGCACTCACACTCACTGACTAGAGTGAGATGGTTTATATCCACCTCCAGTTAGAACACAGCATTTAGCCAGGTCAAAAGGCCATTTCTTAAAGTGCCCCAAGTTCTATAACATTATGTATGATGTTGTGTATAATATTATGTATTAAGCTACTACTAAAATCCACTATAGTCAGTCATGTTGTATTTTGATTAACACTTTCGCAACCAGACTAAAAATGGAACAATACACCAGAAACCGACAGAACTCGCTAGGCGTGTAGATTTATACTACTGCCCGCCTAGTGTGCTGAGCCGGCTGCCGTCTGAGCAAACATTACTAGTGCCTACCAGGTGGGTTCTTGGTTGCGGACGTGTTAATTGAAAAATTGGCCAATTAGCTTCATCGTTATCAGCCTGTAATCGCCCACAGCGGGCCTGAGATGGTTGGGATTTTATCACTTATCGTTGTGGACAAGTGAAAAATGTCAACCATGCTAAGCCTTCTCCTGAGCATAAGCCTCTCTTCGAGTACGCCACTTATCCCGGTCCCGTGCTAGTCTCATGCAGGAATGACCCGCGGCCTTTTTTACGTTAACCCATCGAGCTGGTGGTCGGCCGTCGCTTATTTTTCCTATAAGTGGCCACCAATCGTACGTTTTGGTCCACCTACCGCCACGCTGCCTGGCAATATGTCCTGCCCAACTCTATTTGAGTTTGGTTATAACTTCTCTTTTAGCTTACACTAACATTTACATGAACAGTGATGCAGCAAATTATATTTTTAAATACTTTTTTAGGTTAAATTTCCAGGTGTGATTGGACCGCTAAATGAGAGGCTAATATGCAAAATCAAGTGCATTGATGGGAATTGGGTCGGGCCTCTGTGCTCCAGCACACCAGGTCTTAATCTGTTTACTAGTGCATGAGAAGCCTGTGAAATGTATTCCTCTCTCATATGTCTTTCAACTAGCTGATGCTTGCTACTTTGTATAGTCACAAACATACAAAACATAGGTCAAAAAATATCAATTCACAAATCTGGCACTAACATAAAGGCGTGTACAGCATAATATAGTTAGTAGCAGTCAAGGTAGCCAAATATTTCGGTACACGTCATTATTACTGTATGAGTAAGAAATGTTGACTGTTCAGTATCTTTTGTACAGATGGTATTGTGGTTGTTGATGTTATCTTGTAGTATGTAGGTGTTGCATGATTGTACATATTCAGGTTCTGTAAAAGAGGTTAAGAAAAAGAGATGAAGTGTGTATTGTTTTTACAGATGGCAGGTTCCAGCCAATCCTCAGAGAGTGTGTTTACCGCAATGACCACCCGTTGCTGGCAATATCTTTCAGAAACTCAACTATTGAGGTAACAAGTGCTGGTATAAACCAGCACCACCACCACCACTCAATCTAAAATAATTTTGTAGTATAAACTACAAAATTATTTTAGATTGAGTGAATGAGTTGAAGACGTGTCTGACGTAGTTCAGAATAGTAAATCGGGTCTCAAGGGAGCACAATGATATATTTACGGTGAGGGTGGTATATTGAATCTTGAGCGTCACCAGGGATTCAAGTGCTCTACGCCCAAGTCGGAAATAATTTAGCCACCGAATGGCACATACTGCTTTTCACACCTATGAGGAAAATTTAAACTAAACAGGGAAGAAAAGTATCTGTTCATTAGAAAACGTGATTTTTTAATCTCATTAGTCAAGCATGGATTGCAGTTGTATATCAAACTGTCACTTTATACAGAAAGAGACCCACTTTCCCCACGGAGCGACCATCGTGGCGCGGTGCCGCACCTTCGGGCTGTACAAGATGAAGGGCGAGGGCGCGCTCCGCTGCGAGAACGGAGTGTGGGCGCCGCGCTTCCCCGAGTGCGTGCCCACGACCATCATCACCAACTTCACTGGTACTCGTATTCATACGCATACTCATACTCGAATCCATACCTATACTCAATCTGATACATATTCTCGTACACTGCTCATACTCATTTTCTAAGGGTATTTTTAGTTCATGCGAGTATCTTAACACGTTGAGCACGGTTAGCAGAAGACCGAGCTGTTCTCTACCCATCTCTTTTTAATTAAAACACTAGGAAATTTTGTCTAGCGCGTATACATGCCTAGTGTCGCCGTTCGCTTTCCCAAGTGCAGATTAGTCGAGAACATTCCAGAACTCGCCTAACTTTATTGCAACTCTTGTCAAAAGGCGATGCGCCCCCTACGATCCTCCATTCGATCGTCAGCGGTTCGGCGGTGGTGTCTGTAGCTGGCGACTTGTACGTGTACCCGGAGAGCTCGCTGCGGCTCGACTGCGTGTCGCGGCGCGCGCTCGGCGACCCCGAGTGGAGCTGGACGCAGGCGCTGGGTCACCACACCGCGGGTAACTAGCGACTGAAGAGAATCTTCTCTCAGTATATAAAATGAAACATTTTTTCTGAAAGACTAAACGAATGGCCAGACAAACGTCGTTAGATAACGATTTGGTGTCTCAATAGGAATGTACACACCAAATAAAATAACCGATAATGTTGAACTTTCCCGAAATGGGATTAAAAATATGGTCAAATGGTAAAAAAAATTAAAGCAGGGAGATTAAATAATCACAAAGTTATAAGTGTCCAAAGTTTTAAGAGGGGGTATATTCTGTCTCTTTCTCGCAAAACGCACCTTCATATGAAACGTTGTCATTTACTACGCTTGAAGGTCCTGACGTCACGATCACCGAGCGTATTCCCTCTCTAACAAGCAATATTAAAACGGTTGTAGCTTCTTCATGAGATATCTGAATGGGATTCTCGTCAGTAAGCATATTTTTGAAGTGAAAACTTCTTTAGCGGCGCTGAGCACTTTTTGGGATGGGGAAAAATTGTTAAATACGCGACAGAGTTTTGTGACGTCAGATGTGAAGGAGGTCACTTTTTGCTGCTTGCCGATTCGACTTCATTCAAAACTGAACGCTATTCGTAAGAGTATAAAGCCGTTAAACACTTTTTGCAATAGATAGCATATTCTGCAAATAAATTTGTAATAATACCAAAGCGTCCTTCACCGTTTTGCTATTGAGAAAATTCTAATAGTTCGAATTTGGGCGTTATTCCTAAAGAGATAAAGCTTGGAAAAATATTTACCTACGGCAAAAATAAATTGATATTTTGGTCGCCAACTCGCCACCGCCGTCTATGTTCTTGCAAATTCGAATAGTTCGAATTTAGACGTTATTCCTAAAGAGATAAAGCTTTGAAAAATATTTGGCAATGGCAAAAACAAATTGGTACTGTGTTTGCCGGCGCGCCGAGCCGGTGGCCCCCGTCGCACCCAACGCGCCCGCGGCCCGTCCGCCTAAATAATTGATAATTGTTTATAAATTTGCGTCAAATAATTTTTAGGGTGACACCGTAAGATGTCACGTGACCTGATCGAAAAACTGTTACAATGTTATTGAGTTTTCACTTCTGCCGGCACTCCCGGAGTGCAACCCGGTCTTTTTTGCCTTCTTTCTTGTGGAGTAATAATAAATTTTGATTGTTACAACCCTATTGCTTCAATTGTCATCTATCTATACATTATTATCTGATGTGTCGATCCGACGCGAGTGTAACTGTAAGTTAAAATTCAAAATTTCCTATCTCTTTCCCGAAGGTTGGTCTGAAGACGAGGGCGAGCGGGACACGCACTACCGTCTGACACTGACCAAGATGTCCGCCCGTCACAGCGACCAGTACATCTGCGCCTCGCCCGCCGGCCACACCAATACCGTGCAGATTAAAGTTGTTAGTGAGTTTGCTTGCGTAAGATACTCTTGTATAAACAATGCTAATACGAATTTCAGTGTGCGCGCAGTGCTTGTAAACAGGGCTGAACCAGTTTAAACCAGCTCCAAAAACAAAATTGAAAGGTTACTAGAACTTCTCGAACTGTACCCGCTATTACGCTCTGATTGTATCATTATTATACTCGTAGACGAATGAAAACAAATTATAAGCCAAAGTGTGTGAAGTTTACACGCCTTACACGTAATACATTAGTCACACAGGGACAACATTACAGACTGTTACACGCTCATAAAACTCGAGCCTGAAAATGTTCTCCCAGATCTAAATACTTTTAAAAGCTCTTAGCTTATCTTTTTTTATATTTAATTCCATCAGGCGTGTTATGTCCGACGCTGAAGATGACCTCGCCGCGCGTGCGTCAGTTCGCGCAGGGCTCGCGGCTCGGGCACACGGTGCACTTCAGCTGCCAGCCCGGCTTCCATCTCAACGGGTCCGCGGTGTTGATCTGCGGGGCTGACGGTGAGTCAAATCTAGAAAACTCATGTCACGAGGCGTGTTATGTCCTACGCTGAAGATGACCTCGTCGCGCGTGCGTCAGTTCGCGCAGGGCTCGCGGCTCGGGCACACGGTGCACTTCAGCTGCCAGCCCGGCTTCCATCTCAACGGGTCCGCGGTGTTGATCTGCGGGGCTGACGGTGAGTCAAATCTAGAAAACTCATGTCACGAGGCGTGTTATGTCCTACGCTGAAGAAGACCTCGTCGCGCGTACGTCAGTTCGCGCAGGGCTCGCGGCTCGGGCACACGGTGCACTTCAGCTGCCAGCCCGGCTTCCATCTCAACGGGTCCGCGGTGTTGATCTGCGGGGCTGACGGTGAGTCAAATCTAGAAAACTCATGTCACGAGGCGTGTTATGTCCTACGCTGAAGATGACCTCGTCGCGCGTGCGTCAGTTCGCGCAGGGCTCGCGGCTCGGGCACACGGTACACTTCAGCTGCCAGCCCGGCTTCCATCTCAACGGGTCCGCGGCGTTGATCAGGCAACCCTAGACAACAAATAGATTCAATAGCTTCAACCAGCACGGCTAGCACGCGACGGCGCGCGAGCTCTCTCGATTTTTCTCGCGCTATGCCTCTTGTTCTAAAAAGAGAGAGACGGATAGTGCGAGAAAAATCGAGGGAGCTCGCGCGCCGTCGCGTGATAGCCGTGCTGGGGAGCAATACGCGCAAGATGGCTAACGCAAGATGGTTCACGTAAAGGTGGCAAAGGGCTACACATCTAACAAGGTAACGTTATTGTGCCATAAAAAAAAAGCCACCAGTTGCCCATACATTTCCAGCAAAGTCCTTTACTTAAAGTTTAACCCGTCGGTTCCGAACCTAGGGCTAATTATCTTCATGAGGGTAAATCAGCTATTCTTTAGAGTTGGTATTAAAAATGGATGGGGAATGAAAAGATAGAGTGTTATTAGTATTAGCAGTTATTTAAATTGGGGGTAAAATCAGTTACCCTAATAGATCACGGTCGTAACAGTATTGAAAACATTAGGTACCACTGGAGTTAAACTTTAACCGCTCGACAGTTTTGTCTTCGGCGTTAAAGGTGGTTCAACCCATGCATAGTGCTAGTCTTATTTCTAATACTCCACTAAGCGCCGTGTTCTTCGTGATAATATCAAATAGTTGTCAAATCAGCAGTCAAAAACTAAATAACTTAGCTAGCTACTAACAAAAGTAATAAGCTGATTCACTAGCGTCACCCGTGCAAAAAAGCACTACTTAATTAAAAACCTTAATATATTTGAATATTCAGGAAACTGGTCATCTCAACCGCCTACATGCATCGAAACCTTCTGCCCAGTGCTGAACAGTCTCGGGCCGCACCTCAGCGTGGTCGAATACAACTCGTCGTTCGGCGGCCGGGCTGTGTTCCAGTGCGCGTGGGGATACAGGCTAGTGGGGCCGCCCGGGGTCGAGTGCGAGCAGGACGGCGTCTGGAGCGGGGAGACGCCGCGGTGCACGCGTGAGTGAGATAAATGTAGTAAACTGGTCACGCGCAGTGTAGGGTTCCGCAGTTGCCTGTCTGTATTTGTTACGTCGACACGCGCCAAGTAAATGGTGCGGTTGCGTCGGCCAAATGTACGAAAGTTGGCCTTTTAAGCTGGTCGACTATTACTCAGTAACTAGTTATGCCTACTTAGCCGTGATAGTTTTCCTTTTAAAGTCATTATATATGTACTACTACCACGATTTTTTCACGTTATCCACGTTAATCACCTGACCTCGATCACCCAGGGGAATTAGCGGCAATTATTTTATATTTAACTAGGAAAAAATGATAATGTTCGGTTATGGCGCTTCGCCGGACGCTGCCGCGTCACGCTCGCTTCGCTCGCTCGGCTCGCGCGCTGTAGGGTCGCAGTTCACTTAATATCCTAACCGTTTTTTCCCCTGGGGGATCAGGCTAGGGGATTAACGTGGATAACAGCGATTTTTTTCACATCCCCAGTAGTAGCCATTTAATTGGCAGGGGGGCACTGAGTTGAAAAATGGTTTTGAGAAACCCATTATATTTTTGAACAAGCTATCCAACGATACCCCACATTATACATCCCCACTTTTAGTGTAGGGGAGGGAAATAAAAATTCAACATTTTTATTCTATACTGTTTTGTCGGCGTGATTGATTTATATTATTACCCACAGTTTTCTAGTAGTAAGGGTTAGGTTAGGGTTCTAGCTAAGCCGAACACGGACAGACGGAGGGACATGGGGAAACTATAAGGGCGATTGTGCACTACAATTAATTTTACTGTCCGGCAGTCCGATTTTTTACCGGTCCGATATGGCACGCCATTCCGATCCGATATTTTCCGATCCGGATTTTTATTGTATTATTATTATGTTTACTGTTATATTCTACACAATTTCTTTGTTATGAATAAATGAAATGAATGAATGAATTATATGGCATGTATATGTAGTATTTACATACTTATATCGGACCGTAAAAAATCGGACTACCGGACAGTAAAATCCATTGTAGTGCACAATCGCCCTATGGGTTCCTTGTTGACTACGGAACCCTAAAAAGGGGATACCAAGTACTTGCAGATCGAGGTACAGTGCGCTTGGGATTATAAACTCAATAGCGGCTTATAGACCGGAGAGTTGTAGGCCACGCAGTGATGTGAGTATGCAAGCGTGAGAGACACATTACTATAAAGAAAGGAAAAACTTATGCCGGCTGTACACATTGGGCCAACGTTGGCGCGTGAGCAGGATGCAGCTATGCAAACGAATGAGAACTAAATAAAGCCCTCTTCCTCTAACGCGTAGCTGCATTCTGCTCCGCGCCAACGTTGGCCCGGCTTTAGATAATAGTTTTTTTGGAGCTTGCGTTGCCTACCGAACCGTGGAGTATGAGGAGCATGGCGACCCTGCTCGTTACGCGTGAGCGAGACGGAGATAGCTAGCGGGATACCGTCTCGCGAATCCGCCGGGACTCGAGAGCGAGCAAGACGGTGTGTGAAGTGGGTGCGCGCCGTGTTGAACGCATGAGTGGGATGGACATAGTCAGCGCGTACAGGTGGCAGTGTCTCCGACTTTTCGACCCCCAGCTAGGTTTTTTAGGGTTCCGTATCAAAATGGTAAAAATGGAACCCTTTTACTAAGGCTCCGCTGTCCGTCCGTATGTATGTCTGTCCGTCTGTCACCAGGCTGTATCTCATGAACCGTAATAGTTAGATAGATAATGTATTTCTGTTGTCGCTATAACAACAAATACAAAATAAAAAATAGGACAAAATAAATATTTAAGGGGGTCCCATACAACAAACGTGATTTTTTGCCGTTTTCATAGATAATGGTACGGAACCTTTCGTGCGCGAGTCCGACTCGCCCTTGACCGGTTTTATGATTTTACGTGAGGTTTTGGTACATTTGGGCCGTAAAACGTGATAACTGATAACAAAAGCTATCGCTGCTTGGCAGGGGTGGCCCAGTGTTATTATTGAATAAATCTTGTCCGTTTTCAGCCATCTACTGCCCCGAGCCGGTGGTGTCCGAGCACGGGCGGCTCCTCACGGAGTCCTCGGCCAAGCGCGGCAAGTACCCCGTCGGCGACCTCGTCATATACTCGTGCGAGGAAGGTCAGTACTGTCGAAAGCGTAACAAATCATTGAGCATTTCTTCTATTCGCCCATTGTTGATTATTTATCTAGCGCAGGCAGCTGTCAGTCCACAGAAACTTGACAAACTTTCCATACATTTAGATTTTAACGAACACCGCTTACGTAATAGACGGATTATGGTGCATCCCATCCTTAGACTCCTAACGTTATTCCCGGTTGTGCCTTAAAGGAGCCCGGGGTTCGCTTTGACACTTAATCGCAAGACTTGGCATATGCACTAGTTTGCACCTTCCAACCCACAGGGAAAACTAGACATTACTGGGATTCAACCGGTTTCCTCACGATGTTATCCTTCAAAATACGGGTGTAGACTCGAAAATTATTATTACTCCAAAAGAAAGAAAGCAAAACAATATAGCTAGTGACGAAAATCCCATTCAGATATCCCAAAGAATTACGAAGCTACAACCGTTTTGATATTGCTTGTTAGAGAGAGAAACGAAAACAGCTTGTGACGTAACAATCTGCGAGGCTGCCGCAGTGCGAGCCGCGCGTGCGGCGTGCCGCGTCGACGGCGGCGCCGAACACGATGGGCACGGCACGTTGCCATCTTCTAGTGACGTCACTAACTACGAGCGTCATCGTTTCATATGAAGTTGCGTTTTGCGGAAAAGGGACAGAACACACCCCTTCTTAAAACTTTGGACACTTATAACTTCGTGATTATTTAACCTCTTGCGTTGCTTATTTCTCCATTTGACTACATTTTTAATCCTTTTTCGAGAAAATACGACATTATTGATTATTTTATTTAGTACCCTACATCCCTATTGGATGGACTTATCTTGGTATCAATTCTTCGTTGTTTCGAATTGACGCTCAAGGTGGTTTAACACTTTCGCAACCGGACTAAAAATGGAACAATTCACCAGAAAGTAAAAACCGACCGAATTCGCTAGGCGTGTAAGTTCATACTACTGCCCTCCTAGCGGGCTCAGCCGGCATCTGAGCAAACATTACGAGTGCCCGCTGGGCGGGTTCTTGGTTGCGAACGTGTTAACTAGCTTACCAGATACTTGATCTATTTGTGCAGGTTTCCAAATGGTCGGCGAATCCTCTATCGTCTGCACTGAGAACGGGTTCTGGTCGCACCCGCCGCCGTTCTGTCTACAGCCTTCGGAAATAAGGAAAACGGACACCATCTACATTGAGAACACCACCCTGGTACACGTTGAGGAGTAAGTTGTGTGTAGTTAGAGGCCGAGTTATAATAGTGCTATAAGGGCATTTTAATTTATTTATGTGGGTAGTTACGGACCGTCACAAAACCGAACTTCAAAGTCCAACGCATACACTGCTTAAGGCGCCGTAGGTTCAGCGAAGTTGAGCGAACAAAGTTTTTGAAACAATATAATGCGTGTTTATAATAATATGGTTTCAAAAAAATACGAATAGTAATCTTGAGGCTTTTCTGCAGCGAGATCAGTGATTGCTCGTTGGAAAAAAATCATGAACATAGATCTAAAATACACTTAAAATATTCGTGACTAATTAATCTAATTATGCACAAAAGCTAAAAATATTAAAATTGCTTCTAAAAATCGGCAATATTATGTTTGAGAGAACTCAGTGTTTACTTTTTTATTTACTGCCAAAAAATTAAAATTAATAAACCGGCCAAGTGCGAGTCGGACTCGCGCACGAAGGGTTCCGTACCATTGTCTATAAAAACAGCAAAAAAAACGTTTGTTGTATGGGTGCCCCCCTTAAATATTTAGTTTATTTTGTTTTTAGTAGGTATTTGTTGTTATAGCGGCAACAGAAATACATAATTTGTGAAAATTTCAACTGTCTAGCTATCGCGGTTCTTGAGATACAGCCTGGTGACAGACAGACAGCGAAGTCTTAATAATAGGGTCCCGTTTTTACCCTTTGGGTACGGAACCCTAAAAACATGATATCCGCGCTTCCGAGCACGCACTTCCATCTCGATATTCGTTCCCACTTGTGGTACGAGTATTGTCTATCCTCTCTATTCTTCCTCTAGGCTTTGTTAAGGCGCCGTAGGTTCATGGTCTTCTCTCCCTCTCACTGAGCATAAGCGTGAGCGAGATGGAAGTGCGTGCTCGGGAGCGCGGATATCATGTTTTTTAATTTTAATTTTTTAGCCGTTTAAATAAATAAAAATGTAAACACTGATTTCTCTCAAACATGATATTGCCGATTTTTAGAAGCAATTTTAATATTTATAGCTTGTGTGCATAATTTTTTACGAATATTTTAAGTGTAATTTTATGTGTTTTAGACCTATGTTCGTGATTTTTTTCTATCGAGCGAAATTTGCTTAATCATGTTTCGAAGCACTGCTTTCCCTGCACAAAAGCCTCAAGATTACTATTCGTATTTTTTTGAAACCATATTATTATAAACAGACGCATTATATTGTTTCAAAAACTCTGTTCGCTTAACTTCGCTGAACCTACGGCGCCTTAATTTACCAACGTCCGTATCGGGCGTTCGCTAGGACGCCATCTATTCAAAATCAATTATTTATTCTGCAAATGGGCCACAAGGGCACTTTTACATCATCAGACGGTAATTAACAATAAAATAATAATAATCATACACAATAATAATTTTAAATTTGCAGTTTAAGGACCGATATAAACGGTTAACAAACTAAGTTAATGAAAATAAAACAACATTGCAAAATATGACCATTACATTCGATATAAGGTCTGTATCAGCATTAACAAGAAGTTAATGATATTAATCCAGTATTCCAGAGATGTATAAGGTCTCTGAGCGTCGAAATACAATTAATAATTATTCTAATGTTCGTAGAGAGGTATACGGTCTCTAAGCGTCAAAACAAAACAAAAAAAAACCGGCCAAGGGCGTGTCGGGCCACGCTCAGTGTAGGGTTCCGTAGTTTTTGTAATTTTTTTCGAAAAACTATGCAACCTATCAAGTTCAAAATATTTTTCCTAGAAAGTTTTTATAAAATTCTACTTTTGAGATTTGTTTCATATTTTTCAAACTTATGGTTCAAAAGTTGGGGACACATTTTTTTTTACTTCTGGAGCGATTATCTCCGAAAATATTAACATTATCAAAAAATGATATTAGCAAACCCCTATTCATTTTTAAATACCTATCCAACAATATATCACACGTTAGGGTTGAAATAACTTTTCTCGCTTGCTATGTTTCGCCCGAGTGCGAAAGAGACGGATGCCTCCCGGACACGGAAATGGACGCAGTGTGAACGGGGTGTAATAAAATAAAATAAATAACTTTTTATTTTACCACTTTGTCGGCGTGATTGATTATAGGACCAAATATTTACATTTATACATATTAGTACCAAATTTCAGCTTTCTAGTGCTAACGGTTACTGAGATTATCCGCGGACGGACGGACAGACAAAGCGAAACTATAAGGGTTCCTAGTCGACTATGGAACCCTAAAGAAGGAACATTAATGTAATATTGTCAGAGATGTACAGGGTCAATAAGAATAAAACGTGTCAAGATCAGAATGATGTCTCTCGTCGCATTCAATCCTATATCCACGGTTAGACGTCACTTAAACATCACTTTAGTTAATCTTAACCTTAAACTTTAAATGAAATTCCCACCATAAAAAAATCGCCACTATTGAAAACGCGAGGTCCTGTATTTTTATTTCATCCATTTGGGTAGTCCATGCAATGTTTACTCGGAATGGCCCCAAAAAATGTATAACAAAGTTTCTAAAGATATAATAGGTGTATGTAGATAGTATTGCTGATTTTAAAAATAAGTTATTTAAGATTCTCGTGAGGAAAGCCTACTATACTGTTAATTCATTTATAGCAGATTGTAATTACATAATGGAATTGAGTGAGAGAAATGTGTATCTTTGCACCTACCTGTGTTGAACAAATAAATGCATTATTATTTTTAGTAATTACCTATTTACATGTTATCTGTTCTCAATTAGAAAATATTTTAAAAGTAAAAAGTAAAGTAAGTAAAATTTATTACGTTTTACTATTACATACTATAATACCATAAGGCTTTGCTTATCCCAATTGTATGGATAAATAGCCGCGACTGGACGCCGTGGTCTATTTAGTTAGTGAAGCAGTTATAGAATTATTATTTTTATTTAGCGCTATTATAACTCGACTCTTCGGTAGTGACAAGTAAAATAAATCAGATGTAGGTATGTATTCTTGTTGTGCTGTTGATATTTGTATTAGTTGTAGTTGTTGAACATGTCCTTATTTATTCATTAAAGTTTGGTGTAATGAGTCAGTTGTTTAGTATTCATTCCTATCGTTATACCCTGGTATTCTTTCGTTATGTCTTATTTGAGATTTATATGTATCTGCGACTCATTCTTGATATTGTAATGTAATTAGGATACCCTATGGCGACTATACAAACTTGAAGTTATGTGTGTTCATTAGAAATATTTGCAATCCTAGGATTTTTTTACTTAGTTAGCAACCGGGCTATAATGTCCTACTTTAAATTTTCCTTTTCTGTTCCAAGTAATTTCGACTACAATATTTTGAGATAATTTGGAATTGAGACAATTTAAGTAGGTATAACAGCGTGTTAATTGTTATAATAATAATTATATTTAAGTCAATGGTTAAATTCGTCTTTGAAGATATCTTCGAAACGCAACATTTAAGAACTATTAGCCCTAGTACGCAGTAAGCGGCTAGCCGCGTGCGGTTGCGGCCGACCGCTTAGTAGTCCAGGCAATGAACTGACAACTTGTATGGAAAAAATGACAATTTTGGAAATTTTATAATAGCTTATTTTTTCTGTGTAACGGATATATTATCAATTAAATAGTCGCCCAGCGACATAATCCGACAACATTTCAGACATCAAAAAAATGATGAATTAGCTGGCTACTGAAAAGTCAGAAAAAATATTAATAAATATTTTTGTCTTTATTTTGGTTCATTTACATGTGCTCTATAATATTCAAGATAAATCATACAAAAAATGACAACGCATGCTTCATTTAAATCTACTTAATTACTTCCGGGTGGAAAGTTTGCCGGATTCTTGAATAGAGCATCTTAGAATAACATTTTAAGATGAAATCAACAAAAAAAACGCTATTATAAATTAATGTTTTCCAAATCCGTATAGTGCGTAGAGGTTTTGCGTTTGCGGTTTCATATGTTTTGTCCAACCGCACTAGCGCTTAGTGCGTGAGGGGTCTTACAGCCCTCGATGTTCAAAGTATGGTTAACAAACTTTCAAATAAGACGATTGTAATAGTTGTAAAATGTTCAGTTTCGGAGATATCACCAAGAGACGCATTTGCCCCGGTTGAGCTCATAATATGTATTCATATTCAAATTAGTATTCAATTCATAATTTAACGAAATGATAACAAAAAAGGAAAATTAAAAGTCTTAACAACGTGCTAACTTTGTACAAACCTTTCTAGATCTGCTCAAATAACTAGTTATTTTTAATTCAGACAGTTCTAGTTGGTACTATCAACAACACAGCTTAATGACCATCCGTGCACTTTATGCGCATTGTAATAAGGTTCTATATAAACACAGGATGGTCAGTTAACTGTGATGGCGTTTGTACTAAAGTCTTTAAGATTATAATAAGCAGGGAGCGTACATTTCATGCCGGTTTCGTCATAATGACGTATTCATATAAACACACAGGATGATTCAAAAAACGAAGTGACACGACTTAGTAACCGTAAACGTATTTAGTAAATAATATTTTATTTTATTTTTAATTACTTATAGGCCACAACAACGTGTCTATCGATGCTATCATGAAATTGGTCAAGTCCATGTCAAAATCAAACTGTGTTTCTTTATGTTCCTCATGTTCTTTGTGTTTTATTGTTTGCAAATGTAATTTGATGTTGCTTGCTTTTGGTGGCAAACTTTGCTGACAGCAGGAACAATAAATTTGTTAATTATCTATAACTAAACATGGATTTATTTGGCACAATAATTTTATAGCCTCCATGGCGACCTAGGCCACTAGCAAAGCATTAAGTTTCCTGGTCTTATTAAATTTAACTGAAATGTTGTTTCCGCATGTCTCCTATTTGTGACAAAGAGTAAACTTATGTGACAATGTCAGATAAAGTTCTTTCAATGTCCGTCTCAAGTGTCAATATATTAGATCTACTTAAACGGAAGAGGTTGATTAGATAACAGTGATTAATCACATTTTCCATTATTGGGTACTGATAAATAAACGTTCGTTATGCCGTTGTTCTTTTCAAACTTTTTCCATCCTGTATGTAGCTTGACATCATATGCCTGTCATCGGCATGAAATGTACGCTCCCTGATAATAAGTGTACGTACCTAGTATTATACATATTGTACACATGTTTACAGCTGACTGTATATCGAGTTGTCAGATGACAGCTGTTGGTAGTCTGGACCGACACTGTTAGTAGCAAAATATCTGATAGCGATAGCTGATAGCATCCCACCATTTTACAACCGCTAACCAGTCGCCAACCGCCCTTGAAATGTATCATCAATATCATCATCATATCAGCCGAAAGACGTAGGTACTGCCGTATGCCATACGGTGTATGCCGTATATCTAGTTACGCCGCTAAGGGCCTGTTTCACAATCGCCGGATAAAGTTATCTGCCAGTTAAAATTATTGCTATCCTTTTCTCCCGTCATATAAAAGAGAAGTGACAGCCAACATTTATCTGACGGATATGTTTTAACTGGAGATTGTGAAACAGGTCCTTAGACTAAGGAAATATTTGGCTTAGGAAAAAAAAAACAAGACAATTATTTAGTCAGCGATGTTTATTGTCGAGTAAATAAAGGCACACATTTTAATTGAATACACACAATTATGGGCACAATGCATTTTTGACAATCATTAACAGCCTTCATACCAGGCATGTGTTTCTGAATTGTAATATGTTATTTCGGAAACTCTAAAACGCGGCCATTTTCAAATGTTGTGTATAATTACCACGACTGCAAGTGCTATATAAGGAGTCGTGGCAATTAGACTGCAAAGAAAAATCTCTAGAATGGCCGAAAAGTCTCGCAGCTCTCTCTTGTAATATGCTAAGACGTTCGGAATTTCCAAGGAACATTTTCAATCATCTGTCGTCACGTGGTTGGTACAGGCATACGCTCTGAACACAAAATAGGACATTCGCAAACGCATGCCATAAATGATTTACTTCGTTTTGAATACCTATTACTTAGACCTAGGTATCGTAAAATATAGTATTAGTAGAGGAATGAGATCATTTAAACGCTAAGAAGAAGAAAGAGATTGCAACATTATTTTTGTTAAATAAATATTCTACGGTAAAGGCTAAAACAGGCCAGTATATGTTTTGTGCTATTAAAAAAATTACACAACCTTGAAGAAAATATAAAAATGTATAATAGAGCATCATCAAAATTAATTCTAAACAAAGTACCCAGAATAATAATAAATTTATTATATTTATTTACTTACCTACTTAATAATAATATACAGAAGGCGGTACTCCTTCCAAGTAGCACAAAGATTCTGTGTAACAGCATTTTTACAATACACATTGGATACATTAGCTGCTAAACATTAAGGTAACTATAACAGCATTATATATGCGTATATAATGCTGATATAACTCTAATTTAGGCACAAATTACGTGGCAATTTAATTAATTATATTAGCATTAATAAAGGTAACAGATACCCAGTGCTGAATATTGCCTGAATAACATGGTACACACAGCAACACACCTAACTAACCATACCGTGAAAACCTAGAACCTTATTACAATGCACTTAAGGTCAGATTAGATTTCCGATGGTCACTTAGCTGTGTTGTCGACTGTACATGGTACTTATTATAGTTAATATGCAGCCATACTCATACACATTCGCAAAATTGGGATAAGTGTGACCATCTTAAATGCTTTAACGAAGCTAAAAGTAAATTATCAGTGAAATTGTGGTATGAAGAGACGCGTCTTTATTTTTTACTCCAGGACGAAGAGAAGGCGTTGAGGCGATATGTGCGTGCAAATGAAGAGTTCATCATCGTTGCCATTTTGTAGATAAATAATAAAGAAGTTAATTTAAGGTAAGTAAAACTTTGGGATAGCATTATGTGTAAAATGTTATGGGGAATGTAAGTATATTTATTGAGAAATACCATACATATATGTTACATTTTTCACGCGCTCTCATTATATCCACAAATACGAGAAAAAAGATCAAAATTAAATACCCTGAGAAGAGACATGTACCTATCTATTACTGAAGGAAGATATTGCAAAAAGTAGTTTACCTTATTGCCTATACAATTCATTATTAATTCTAAGCAGCATCGAGACTTTACTGGAATATATACTAGAGTACTATCAATGAAGAGATATTGCAAAAAATACCCTATAAAAATTAAGTACCTATAAATTCAAAGTAGCATCGAGACTTATGGAACTGTCAGATAGACATGACGTGAGATTATAAAGACAAAAGATCTTCGTGCGTGCAAACATAACTTTTATAATGTTAGAATAGACACCTATACCTACTTACACTTTTTTTGGCACAAACAAGGAATAATGACCAGAAATGGGAAAACTTTATTCATTTTTTTATTTAAAATGTTACACAATACTTACGGTATTAGATATTCATGGCGCATAGATACGTTTTTATAATTGGCGTTGCGGTAATCACATAGAATATTTTGTATTTATAGTGCCTTGTAGGTATAATAATTGTCAAATGCCAACTCTTAGCATAGGTACCTATATAACTGATATAATATAACTCTATTCTCCGGTGTTCTTCACTAAATCAGTCTAATATATGCAGGCGTATGTATGCCAGGGTGCGAGTAGAGTTTTTATAATCATAAGTCAACCGTAACATAATATCTATTATATGGGTACCTAGGTACATTTGTATTCATACCCTTACTCCCGGTTTTATAAAGATCGTTAGACCTTGTAGGTAGGCAATGTAAAATCTACCAAGTTAATAAAATTTATCTGAGATTTGGTCTAACGCATCTTTATGAAACCGGGCCTTAATCATAAGAACAAACGAATGAGTCAAGTACAAAAGTAATGGTAGTTTCTAAGCATTCTTTTCTACGGTTTGCAGTAATTTTAACAAACCACCCCGTATCATGGTCGGCCTTATCACACGATAAGTGGCAGGTCCGTCACTGGCTGACACCGTTCGATAGAACGAGATGACGCTCCTATCTTGTCACTTATCGCGTGGTAAGGCCGACCATGATACGGGTTCTAATCTCCTTAAATCTTTATCATTTAACTTCCCAAAAAAATAGATTTTTATTTTGAATGTACCTACACCGCAACAGAATTAGGTATAGGTAAATAATAACTTTAAGAAATTACCAAGTCCATAGAAGTGTAAAAGGAAAGGAAGAACATAATATAATTTGGGATAGATGTCTACATTACGTACAGTAATCTCCATCCATCCATCCGTTACTGGTTTTACAATTCACCAACGTGGCTATATAAATTAACAGATAAAATCGTAGCACAGACATAGATACGTCTCTACATAAGTAGGTAAGTACCTAGACATAGAGCATTGTTCTAGACGGGTCACTTGACTCACTTGCCATACATATATTAATCAAAACGAGATGACACCACGGTCATTATAATAAATAGACCTCTTTACACATGGAACTAACATTAATACGAATTACGCTCTATTTATATCATATTAGACTTTTAAGTCCTAAGTAAGTATATACGTATCAAATTCAAATCGAGTTTCAATCTCAAATGGAATTAACGAAGGTGTCGAATTCAAAATATTAGAGATCTATTTGGGACTGGCTTGTATCTACGACTATCACAAGACCGCGAGTAAACTATGGGTATCGATCGAGATGGGTAGTTTATTTCTCGTTCGAGAAATAAACTAACCATCTCTTTCTAATTAGAACACCTAGAAAAAGATTGGTAGCTTTTATCTTGCGCGCGATCTTCTGCTAGCCACGTATGTCGTATGGGATACAAACCACGTCAGTCAGAAAGATATAATACATCAAATATCATTATTAGATCTTGGGAGTGGTTAGCTCACTGCCGAGCCGAAGGCAAGGGCGATAATGGTTCAATCTTAAGCTTTCTTTGACATACAATTAAAATATTTTACGAGTATCGTTGGCCAGGAGTGACGTTAAAAAATATTGCTCCCTTTAAGCACCCAGAAAAATAATCTTTGGATCATTCTGATCTTCTCGCAATCTTTAGAGAATGAAAGTATGCGAATTTTACTGCAGTAAACTTAGTGTGTTACTTAGTCTTAGTTATAAACAGTCATCGGAATTCTCGTAGCATTTTTGAGCTGTCATAGAGACTTCTCGTTTATCGACTTCCGGTTTTACATATGCATATCGAAAAATACAGAATACAATATGTAAAATAATTATGATTACGAGTAGAAACAACATGCAATTATATCGCGAATGAGCGATCTCTTCGAGATAACCTTTGGATACCAACTTTTAGGAAATTATTAATAGAAATTAAAATAATGAAATTAAACTTTGAACATGAAATTGATAAATGTTAAAACACTGAACTGAACTGATTGAATGTAAAATTGTAAACTGTTAATTTTTCATTGCCTTCATAACAAATCTCTATTTAACATTTTCACCCACTCAAAAGTTATCTAAAAGTGATCGTTCTTTAGCGATGAGATCGCCTGTTGTTTACCTCTACTTTTAATCTTCTTTGATATGTTGTGTTGTGCTCTATAATCAATCGACAAAATATGTTTATCGGAAGTCGATAAACGAGAAGTCCCTATGACAGCTCAAAAATGCTACGAGAATTCCGATGACTGGTTATAAATAGTAGTGGCACATTTTGTACACTATTCAACTCATGCCAGAGATTCACTAGACACAAATGTGCCGCGACTGCAATGGCGCAAGGTTGCCGAACTTACTCACGACACGTGGAACTACTTATGACATCTCGTGTCGCGCCATGTTGTGCTCTAGTGGGTCTACCCAATAAGCTTTACACAACCCAGCCTATTGCCCCTATTGGGGCTACTGGGTTTATGGGTTAACAAAAACGTGCATGAGGCTGTATTTCCACCAGAACCTAAGTTCTGGTGTGGGCTTAGTGTGGTGTAGTGTAGATTACTACACTACGTTTCCATACAAGTATTACATATAGTCTAGTAGTTTAGGTCTAGTGGAAAGCAGTCTATAAGTCTACCAGACTGTAAAAAGACTGCAAAAACATTCCGAAACGAGATAGAACAGCGGCGCTACCACGAACTTCGAAAGTCGAAGTTCGGGTATTTCCATCTCTATCGCACTCCCTTACTCGAGTGACAGGGATGCATGTATTACGAACTTCGACTTTCGAAGTTTGTGGTAGCGCCGCAGAACCAGGCAACGGCAAGCTAAGTTTTCGTCCCAGTTTCGATTGAACAGCGCTTGGCATATCCCCAAACAGTTCAAGGCAATTCTAGTGTTTAGCGCGAAGATAAACCCACCACACTAAGTGCCAACTTACACGCATATAGTATCAAAAGAACATAAAGATATATTATCTAAAAGCTAAGGAAGCTCATAAGATTACATCTTGCGTAACGTATTGGATTGTTACGCTGCCAATAACAAGTATAAGGTACAGTCGAGGAAATTGAATGTTTAGCACTTTTGGACCTTAACGTCATTCTAATAGAGTTGACATGTGCCAAACATTCAATTTCCTCGACCGTACCTTTCGCCTTGAAAAGCGTTCATCTTATCAGGAAAGTAGTAGTTTGATGACCGCTTTAGCCTAGTTGGTAGTGACCCTGCCTACGAAGCATGAGGTCCTGGGTTCGAATCCCAGTAAGGGCATTTATTTGTGTGATGAGCATGAATATTTGTTCCTTAGTCATGGATGTTTTCTATGTCAAATATTTATTTAACCCTTAAATGCATGATTTTTTGTATAACTTTTTAATAAATTGAAATAGATGTGTCATATTGTATAGATTGAGGGAAAAATAAAGAAAAAAATCATAGTATTTAAAAAACATATACAATATACGATGCATATATACATCATTATGCATTTAAGGGTTAAGTAATGATATAGTCATTTAATTAGAACGGAAATGGCACAGCTTGTTCATTTTTATTACAATGTCTTAGGATTTAGTATTACGTATATTTTGCTGATTAACTATTAAGTTTTGTTCAACTCGGTCTCAAATAATTTGTTTAATGTAATCTTTTGTTTTCCCGTAAACATATCGAAATATTTTTCTGGACACGACATATAAAACTAGATCCATTATGCGCCCCGTTTGCGCCCCAGTAGTTTCTGTAGGTATTGTGAATCTCGTGTAGGTACTTAACCGTTTAGTACCTAAGTTATACCCATTAAAAATATATTCCAATACAATTATTGCTCGTTGAATAGTGTATAATTTCAGATCTTCATTGTATTCTTGAATGATCTAATACATTAGCACTTACAAATAATATACGCATCAATAATGAATAATAGGTACCTATATGAACATTGAACAATTATTATAGATCTGAGATTTATGCAACGCAAATAAATATATCCGACTGTATTTTCGCAAACTTTTGAAAAGGGCGCGCTTGAATAACCTAGCTAAACTAAATAAAGCATATAATATATAATTTCTTGCAAGTTTTAATTTAGTCACTCTGTAACTATAGTTATTATCGCAACGTTAGGCTCAACCCACACAAGCCACAACCTAGCACAACACCGCTCGCGAGATAGACTATCCTTCTCTTTCTAATTACAACACTTCGAAAGCGACGGGTAGTTTATTTCGCGCGCGTCTTGTGCAAGTCGCGCAATACGCGACAGGGCAGGAGAGTGGGCGCGTTTGATTCGAGCTGAATCGCGAATAAGCTGCTCCGCCCGAGGGATCCAGTTAATATACGGCCCGATAATCCGCGTCCACTTATCTTTATCTTTCGCTTATTTTGCATCCATACTAATATTATAAATGCGAAGTGTGTTTGTCTGTTACCGCTTCACGCTTAAACCGCTGAACCGATTTGGATGAAATTTGGTAAGTATAGAGATAGTTTGAGTCCTGGGGAAGGACAAGCATAGTTTTTATCCCGGAAATCATCCCCAAGTAGAGGGTGAAACTTTGTATGGAGCTACGATATAAACGAGATCCACGCGGACGGAGTCGCGGGCAGTAGCTAGTGGGTTAATAAGAGACACTGATATAGCGGACGCCGATTATTGGGCCGTACATTATTCCCGTGGAGGCCAGGGTGCACACACATACAAGATTGCGTTAATACAGCCGCGATTATTGTATTCTAATCAGTCTTACATTAGGCACCGAATGTTTACATCACGCATAAGGGAAGCATCAACTTTATTCAACTAGTTAGAAACAGAGGGTATAAATGGGGGGGTAAATACATTTTTCCCCCAATATATCCGCGGGTCATAATCAGTAAAATAATTGTATAAAAAGCTACGAAATATATTTTCAATTAAGTAAACTATTGCATCCCAAGTTAGAGCACTTAATTCTTTGTTCACCTATGTCCGAAGAGACTACATTTGGCAATAATTACTTAAAAAGTTGGTTTGCGCATACTGTTACCGATACAAAATGAAAATGTATAATCCCCGAATAAAAAGTAAATAAGTCTAGGAAAGATTCCATTTTTTTTTATAGTAACGTAAGCATTATCATGCCCAGAATGCGATAGCACGAGAAGTTTAGGCAAGGCCGAAGTATCGACCGTTATTTGGCCGAATCCGTGACTGAAACTTCAATCTTTATTTTCTCCTTTCCAATACCAGTCTAGATTAGTAATATAAATTTATTTATTTGGCAGTCTAATAGTAGGTACGACATTAAAATACAGTTTTACGTTGAAACATTGATTACAATGAAATGTACCTATTACTATTTAACCAGGTTTAAATAATACCATCAGCTGGTTAAATACTTAAATCAAGGCTATACTACTCATAAGAAAATACTTGCATGCTTACTGCGAAAAATCCGAATACATATATAAAAATATATTATTCTCAAGCATTCAGTCACCTTGAAGGTTTAGACAAGAATTAAGCCGGATGCACATGGACCTGCAAGTTAAAGTACCTACTTACCTACTTAGAGCGAGAAGACTAAGGTCGTCTCCGTCTGGCTTATATTCCATGCAATGCAACCCTTATTGATGTGCCTCTGGCATTGTACGATTTGCGTTCGTGACCCAATACTTGTAATTGAACAGCATTGCTGTTCATAACAGCCTCTTTAACTTTGTTTACAAAGTTTTACGTTTTATGAAAGTCTTGACATTGAAAATAATCCATACATTACGTCAACGTCTTTAAACGTCGTGTAGATAATTATAACAGTGTTGTGCCCGCGTGATGCATGACGTCACGTATCAGTTGTGACACTAAATAACCGTTAACACATTTAATTTTTTTACGGCTGTGTGGCTGACCATAAGAGCGAGATAACCGTGGATGATATGATGAATAAAGTTAAGTTAATGAGAATCAGAATGCAACTGATACCCATTTTCAATACCATTCAATTTCAACTGAGTATCAGTGCGTTGCACTCGCACTCTGGCTTTGCGGTACAACACAAAGTCAAGCGGCAACAGATGAACTGCTACGTGCCAGGGCTGTTATTCGCTACGCGCTAATGCGGCTCACCCCGCCGGTCACCCGTTACGAAACTAGACCTCTACCTACGCTTAGCTACTACGCATTTCGGTGTCAAGATATATTTGTGGGTAAGCGTTGAGGTGAGCTTAAATTAAACCAAGTTACAGAATATGGGGGCTGGAGTCATGGCAATAGCGATCACGTCCTAACTTTCATATCGACGACATCGACGTCTTCATTCGCACTGCTGGGTCCCTTTGTAGTACTAATACTACCAAGTACTAGTACTATTGCTTATTCTGTGCCCTTGGGAAGTAAAGTACAGTCACGATCGCTCATTTTTTGAAATATTTGCCTGTATCAAGGAAGGAACCGGCTTTTGAGACACAGGGAAACCTACTTTGAAAGCCGAGGCTTCAACTATTATGTACCTATGTTTATAGTTGCAATAAAGATTTTTTTTTATTATTATGTTTTTTCCATATCTCAGGACCAAGGGGTCCCGGACTTTTGGAAGGCATGCGTGGGGCCGAAGCCAATAGCGCAGAGGCCCTTTAAAACAAATATAATATAAAGCGAGGGATACACATGGCGGATACCATGTCCGTGCGCACAACATGATACACCCGGTGATGGTCCCCGCCAGATGCAAAGACTATTGCAGTGCAACACTGTGCTGCGATGGAAACTAAGGTCATGGGTTATTGGGTTGAATGGTGGGTGGTCTGCACAATGGGTTATGGGAGGGGACTAGCGGGCACCTCCCGTGACAATTATTATTTATGCACTTCATGCCATAAGGTCGTAGTTCTCAGTATTCGAAATTCTCGGGTATTTTTATTAAGTCTTGTAGTCTGTTTTGAGCAGTTGCCCCTTGTAGTAGACACATACAGACAGTGCAAACACCGCAGGTGCGTTGCCCATAATAACAAGTCCAAAAAAGACCACGATATGTTTAGTACCTTGGTACCAATATTGCCGAATAAATGCAAAGGTTATCTAACCTAACGAAGTGTAAAGTACTTAAGGGAAAATTAGGATTTTAGCCGAAAACTACCAACTAAATTTCAAACGACAAAAAATCGAGATAATTTTACATTACTGCCGTCGTTGACCTGCGGATTATATTGCTGTTTAAGGCACTCACATTCACGTTGGCTCGCACATTCTTGTGCGGAAAATGTCCTTAAACCTATGTGAAGACACTAAATTATGGCCCTAGTTCAAAATAATTAATTGTTTCTAGTGCTATGTAATTTGGTATGGAGATTGTTTGACTCCATTCCGGAAAAAATCCTCCTAAATGGGATGTAAGTGTTTATCATGTGTAGGAGACATTTGGGACAGCAATTAACGAATTTCACGCGTAGGTACCTACTTACTTGTGGGGAATATTAATGAAGAATATAGATAAATAATTGGAACAAATGTCACGTGCACACACTATTATCGTATGTGCAAAGCATAGTTAATTGTATCTCTTAACAAGCCGTAAACAAGTTCAAATTCCAGTGACAAGGGGTTCTTATTGAGGAAATGAAACACATGACGGACCAACGGCATCAGGAAGTCCAGTGCTAATTCAGCTTTTGAGTTAAGGCTCATTTTAGACATTTTCAAGACTTAAAATTGGCAACCTTCAAGCAGAATGCAAAAAGTTGATGGTCAGCCGATTTAAGTTATACCTGGTTTTAGATAATTTACATGTGCACAATAGCAGAGATGACGATTTAAAGAGCCATAACAATTATTGAAGCCACGTTCCTGGAAACTGTCAACCAACGAATTATCAGTGGCTTTTGTTTACATGTAACAAAAGAACACCAATCATTGCTAGAAAACTATTCAAAATAAGAATGACAGTGGCACACCTGAAGCGAGTGAGTGGCCATTGGCGTGGCGGGGATTTTGGCGTTTTAAGAACGTGTAAGAGAAAAATATTGACCCAAATGCCATTCTACGTGTGACGAAATATAGTTTTCACCGATTCGCCATACGAGGAATCGGTGCAAATTATATTTCCTCAACTACACATGCTCACGGGCTGCTACATAAATATCTAAACACGACACTATTGTCAATGTCATAAAGGCGTGTACAGATATTTATGTACGTATATTAATATCCCTGACTGTAGGTACCCATAGCTACTAGGTCCTAGCCTACCACACGAAAATAATCCAAATTTCAAAGTTTGACCAGTTAAAATAAAAGTGAAACTCTACTAGTTACTTCGGTTGCCCAGGATATAAATCGATTTCTACAATAGTTTATGATCGTCTTCAAATAGACGAGCTGGTGGGTGGGGTTCTACTAGAGGACCGCTTATTGTTTAACTAAAAGTGTACAATAAGGTTTTGTATTTCAAACAAATTCCCTAGAATGTACTTTAACGGTGTTTAGCCTTTACAATACTTTATCAAATGCAAAAGCGTTCAATGTCGAACTAATAACGTTGATAATATAACATGCGGTCAAGGGGCTGTTACAATTATTGACTTCCATTGAAGCGATATTGATAACAAACAGATACATGTTGCATAAGAAAACGCTCAGCATTATAATTATGACACTAATTAGCATGGCTCTGGGAGTAAGGATAAAACTGGAAGGTTTGTATGGTAGGACATTGCAGCGGTCATTTCACTGACAACCAATTTAATGACCACCAAGTGATTTAAATATTATACCTTATTATAATATTTTAAGAGCACTTATTTTATAGTAATGTTAAAGATGTATATTGCGCATAAATTTTTCTCAATATTTTTCAACATATCCTTAGAGTCAATTATCCTTACTTTCAGTGACATCCTGTACAATTTATCCTAATTTATTATATCAATCCCAAATCCATATCAAATGAAAATTTATAAATAAAACAGTTTCATGAAATATTCAATTAAATGCTGACATTGACAGGTACTGAGACTCCAAATATAAAGTTCACTGTTAGACCTAATGTAATATCAGATTACAATTTAGTAATTTTTCGACATTACGGACTAACATATGGTCTAATGCCATTCCAACAAAACCAGGCATAACACAGTATGGCCTAAGTGATTAAAATTGTATTAAATATGAATGCATTTGCTTTAATACGTGAAATTATTCTTCACATTTTAAGTAACAGGCTTCTTAACTTTTGAGCAGAACTCCATGTTTATAGGACATTGTTGTAAACATGGCAATGAAATTAATTTAGTCATAAGAAATTCATAAGAATGATAAGTCATAAAAAGTCATCTAAATAAATATCCGTTCTAGAAGATTTTTACTGCATTCCTTACACTGCACTCACTTACACACCTTGATTGATGTATTCCTGATCACCCAGAATGCCATGGAGTAAGGAGGCATTGAAATGTGATTGCCATACTTAATGTGGATCGGCTCAAGTTCAGGCAATGACGACTTGAAATACAATGGCCATCCATTTAACAAAATTGTCTTGGATTGTCTATTGTTTGACGGCGCACTTATTATGTACTCATCAATGGACAAATCATCTCCATGCAAAGCAGTACCGTTTAGGAGGAACTTTTTTTTATCCATTTCTAAATTTATAGCAAATATTGTTACAGCAGTAGTATCATTGGTATATTTCCGGTTTGTACAGTGAGCATACATGCGCTGCAAGCGTGAACACTTACAGTTTACTCGTAACACCTTGTTCCCAACTAGTCTCTTGTACATGACACTCACCCACCAATCAGGGTGTGGGACTAGATCTTTATCAACTAGACTGTAGTTGCCTCCGATGAAACTTTGCCTAACAACAGTTGTAACATTGTAGGTGGCTGCCAACCCTAACTTGTCTAGCCACAATGGACTGCCTGCATATGAATCTGACAGACCCGTAGCACCTCCCCCATAAGAGCTACTAGTCTCAGAAAGCCACATAGGTATATGTGTGTAATTCAATGTGTGGTCATTCATAGTCTTCAATTGATTATGTAATAAATCAAATGTGTCTGGATTCCAGAAGTCATCTAACTTGGCAGTTCTGCTGTTGAGATAGTATTGATGCCAGGACCGAGCGTTAATGTAGTCAGAGCCATTTGAAAGAAAATCAACCATATAGCGTAAGCACTCTGGCCGGGTTTCCTGTGGTCTTGTAGTGTCCGGGCCGACAACCATTGACCGTCTGTAAGGATTATAGTGGTTGAGGAGCTTACGGAGATGCTTGAAATCTTGAGCTAAAGCTTGGGGGGTGATACTTACATTGAAAACATGGTGAAATGAATTTGGTTCATTCCCTAGCTGCCAGTCAATATGGTGGTATTTGTGTCTGGAATATTCTAGCAACTCAATTGCGTTTTGGTCGTACCAGCCAGTTTCATTGCGGAGCAGCACGTTGAGGCCGAAAAGGAGTTTCATTTTTGCGGCTTTGCAGAACTCATTGATCTCTGTCCATTTCTTGCCTGTCATTATGATGAAAGGGTGAGGTTTATGTTGGCACAGGTAATGGATTGAGGGGCAGACGGATTTAGAGTAGTTTTTGGGGCACTGTAGGTCGCAAGATGTTCCGGGGATGAGGTCATCTTTGCTGAAGATGAGTCGATCGGACATTGTGCCGCCGAGGCGGAGCCGGGCGGGCGCCAGCGCCGCCGCTAGCTTCCTCAGTCTTGGATTACTAAAGTCTATAGTGTCGCGCTTCTCTATCTGGGACGTGTCGATGCCGACGCTCAAGAACTCGTTGGGGACCACCGCTCTTACCGGCTGCTCCTCGTCCAGGGTAACGAAGCACCTCTCGTGCGCGTTCAGCTTGAAGAACAACACCAATACGGCCACGTTGCAGCATGTTACAATCACGCAAACCGCTATTAAGCGTCTATTCGACAGCATATCGGAAACTTTTTGAACTGATCGAATATGAACATATGTTAATTTATAGCATAATGCTTTGCTTGTGCATGAGAATCACTTTTGGTATTGAATGTCTCGACTGGCTGGTGCCTGCTTAGGAGCAGTGAACGCCCGAAAGCACCGACCCGACCGACCGAACGAAGCTTCGAAAGTTTTGACACTACGACTGGCTGTCCGGTCCGGTCGCGAATCGCGAACCGAACGCCAAACGCCAACGCCAAACAACCACCAAGCGAAGCAGTGACAGATAATGCTGACATTGACATTTCAATGCGGATACCAGCCTTACTGCATATAAACAGTTAACGTTTCGTTACTGTTCAAAGTAATTATCAAACCGCGATTAGAATGGGACTGGAGGTGACAGTTTTGCGATATATAAATAATTCATCATTATAAAGGCTGTATTATTCAAACGGGGCAGTGAGAGCAAATCTCAAACTATAAGGGCTAGTTCAGACACGGCGGGAACCGCGCGATTATAGAATTATTTATATGAGTTAGTTAGTAATCGTTCAGACATAGACTAACTAACTCATATAAATAAGACCCGCGCGATTTCCATGCGATTCTATAATCGCGCGGTTCCCGCCGTGTCTGAACTAGCCCTAAGAGATACGGAAATTTGATCTTCAGAGTCACCTTCGCGACTTCCCTCTCTACAGTGCCGGGATAGGAACCCGGTTAATTTTGTTAAAAAGCGGTGTTCGTGTTATTGCAGTTTTCTTCATACCTATGTTCACACTTTACAGGAAAATGCCGTAGTTCATAGTTTTATTTACGAAAAGGGATCTCTCCCCCATACAAAGCCATCCTAATTAGTATATTCAAGTCAGTTATTTGTTACACCAATATTTTAATAAAATAAAGCAACATTCCTGTACTAATCCATATAAGTAGAGTACTATTTGTACGTACTGGGGCGCCCTATGTTACGGTTTAAGGACAGCGCAAATCGTGACATGCTTGTCCTTCAAGAAGTATTGGCCTGAGCCAAGTGCCGTACTTTTATGGACGCTGCTTAAATCATCTTTTATAGATGCTAAAGGCCAATGATGATGATTTGTACGGGGAGGTCCATTGCCATAAATCAAATTCTAAAACACTGCATTTTTCTCATCGAATTTCCGTAGGTATTTACCTAATTTACATATGTAGTACATATAACATATTATATGAAATTGCAAATATGCGGAAAGGCGGACGCTTGAATGCTTGGACGCTGTTGAATATTTGTGCCTGCCATCGTTATTTTTTTCAAACTACCAATTTATTGGTAGGTATCCAATTGAGCTGAACTTATTCGGTTCAAAGAAAAAGTAGGTAGGTACATAACGTGGCACGATGTTTTGACTCCAAACCTACGGAGTTTATGCTCGTGAATCGCCTCCCCTGCCTCCTAGCTAGTAGACAATGACCATACAATTAAGGTATGAAAGAAAGAAAGAAAATATATTTTTAGTGCAAAAACTATACATAAATAAAAGTGTAACAAAACTTATCTTAATGCACATTATTTTAATTAATTTGCATTAAAGGGCTTGCACTCGGCTTAATGTCACGGAGCTAGCCAGAGGGACACATTCCGTGACGCTGATTTTCAGTGAAGCCAGCATTTGGACTAGGTGGCATAAATGGCACTGAGAAAATATATAAATATATATAATATTAAAAGAAACACAAAATCTTTAAAACAAAACAAAGCAAAAAAAAAACTCTAGGTATTACGCTTAAACTCTATGTGTAATTGTGTAGGTCATACATAAAATTATTTTAAAATGTATTGAAGTTGCAATATATAATATGTGTCTGAGTGTGTGTTTGTGAGCAGATGAAAGTGCGCGGTAATATAATGTAAATGTGTGCATGACTGCCTAAGTAGGTACTACATTTTCTGCTTATCAATAAAAAAAAATCGAAGGGACATTTTAAAAGAAGCTACTGTATTGGAGTTTCGTATTGGTGGTGGCAAATCATTCCAACACTTGGTGGCAGTAAAACAAAAGCTACCACGAAAGTAATGCGTGTCTTACAGCGCGCTGAGAGTTTAGTTTTTCGAAAAGGCACGCTGGTTCTTTGTTCCCTTGTGTCCCGTCGCGGGACGGGAAAACAAAAAACGTGCACATGTGTTTTGAATTCGCTGCAAAGCTTTCCCAGTCCGAACCAGTAGGCGCCCGCCGAATACAACATCACCGTAATTGACTTTGGAATATATATATAAGCGAATCACACAGTTGTATGTCTCTTGACACAAGCATGTTTAAATGCTTAAAAAGAGGCTCCAACTCAGTCTATGTGTATAATAGTGTTAAGATAAGATATTAATCATTTTTATTTTATTCTTTTTATTTTATTATGCGCATATCAACAGAAAGACACTCCCGAATTCTGTACAGTCTATAAAAGCAGTTTCTTATCGTCTCCATGCTTCTCAAATCTCAAGGATTCATCCATTACCAGAACCAGCTAGATAATGAGCTACAGCAACTCTCTCCAAATGACAACTATATCTTCACTTCACTTCTATAGAAACGTGTGGGTCATGTGATGAACTTTTGACAATCTGTTTCCTTGTATGTACCTAACCTAACAACATAAATTTGGATTTGGAGGGATTTGATACGAGATTAATTTAGTGACTCCAACTGACTGACTGACTGACTATGACCTTAAAAGCTTAACTCAATAAGTAATAAGAATTTTGACTGAAACTCATTTTTGGCATGAAGAATGCAGCTGGTGAAATTTATGTTGAATATTCTTCTTGCACAAAAATTCTAATGTAGTACTTACTGAAAGTTTTGGTAAAATATACGTAGCTGGCGAAAAACAGGATTCTTGCAGCGAAATTCGGTTGCATGTTCCGACCGCACCTACTTCATACAACACCTATTGCCATGGCATAGACAACTAACATGCAGTATACCAATTCCATTTTGTAAGTGGCTGGTCCAATGGAATTATGGCGCAACGGAATTCCGCCTGTGTGTGGAGGCCTAAATATTCGGTGCTAAAGGTAAAAATAAACAACAAAGATTACGTTAAGTTATAAATACGTTTTATTAATTCAACAGTGGGAATCATTCATATGTTTAAGTACTGGCAGCCAGTGAGTCATGAAGTGATATTGATACATTGAATGCTGTTACACTGCAATGTCTATAGTTATTTATAGGTGGAAACATAGAAACGTGGAAAGTAACTACAAGAGCGACATGTATACATCACATACATTGCTATTACTAAATAGACATCTATTTATAATTGACAAAGACGCTATCAATAAAACAACGTCTTTTAATTTTGAATAATAAAAAAACTGTGCAGTACTTAACAAGAATAGAAAAAGTAAATTACATTTTATTGACTCATAAATGTATCTTAACAATATTACAACAAAGTCGACATTCTAACCACATAAACTAAGTACAAAATGATTTAACGAACTACAAAATGACTCGTGTACAGCTCAGCGTCGCCTCTGAAGGGACAGGATATTTAGTGAACTCAGGAATAAACATATACCTACATATACTTAATATATTAGATATCTTCATAAAAAGTTACTCTAATTTACTTTTTGAAATGAGAACAGTGAATTCCACAATATAAGTAAATAATATGGAATGCCATTAGCCATACTTTTCTGAAATAAAATAATATTCAGTCCTCATCTTCAAAATTCATAGGGGACTCAGTGAATGAAACTATACTAAAAGAATAAAATTCACCTCTGATAGACTAAAACCCATCTTTAAAATTAAACAAAGTATAAAATATATAAAAATATCAACAACCCAGTCCAGGAATGTAGAAAAGACAAGATTAGTATATACAGATACTGAACATTCAGCGGAGAGCTTTGGAGTCTACCTACAAGCACGGATTAGAAACCGACAATCAACATCAACATATTTTTTTATGATATGTAAGTATTCTTGTTAATACCAACTAAGATACATAGCTATGAAAGACCCATGATTTGGGATTCACAACACTAGCAACACTCGTGTAAGCACAAAGATATTAAAATTAATTGAACCTATTCAGTGCCGCTCGTCCATAGACAATCATACATTATCTAACAACAGTTCGATTTGATACCCAATAGACACATATTAAGTTAGCAAAAAATGTAAACTACGAATATACATGATACTTAATTAATTTCTGGTACCAGTAAATAATGTCGATTTCGTCCGTGCCAACTCTTTACTACCACTTTCATAAGTCACAACGATTTGTTTGTAAACTTATTTTACGCGCCAAACGTTTTGATTAGGCAGCTGTCATTTTGTTGCGTTTGGTGACTGCCTCATAATCGATGTGACTCGTAATAGTGATTCTACAGTAGTAATTTAGAGTTCGTCGTGTTTGGGCCCGGAGAACTCCTCGTGGCTGATGAAGCCGTTCTTGTCCTTGTCTTCGTGCTGGAAGATCTCCTCGACGAGCTTGTCGTGGCTCTCGAGCATGTTCTTGATGTCGTCGCTCATCTCACCGTTCTCGGGGGCAGTCATTTGCTTCTTCAGATATTCGCTCACCTGAAAGAGAGAGAAACAGAGCATTCAATGCACGTTTTTATGTCCGCTACGCCGTTTGGCTGTAAGCGGTCAAATATTACCTCGGGTCATTACAGTCAACATCATTAATATGTTGGTATTCAGGGACAAAAATATTATATATAACGAGTGAATGTATGTAGAGTGAAAATGACCTTACATCTAATATTTGACAGCTGTCATCCCAGTACTATTTATGTCATAATATGTCATCATTGACGTTTATTGTACCGGGATGACGGCTGTCAAATATCGCCTGTTAAAAAAAACTAATTATAACTATAGGCACCGACAAACCTACACACCGCCATCGCCAGTCCAAAGAGTATACAGTGTGTGTCATCAATTGGAACCACAGATTACAGAAAAAGGCAGATAAGCTCTAATAAATTGAACGTATTCTATATATCTGATCTCTTCTTACTTTTGTACTTAACCACGAGTAAGAAAGGGATAGAACCACGTTATCTGCTAGGTCTTCATATGTCACTGTCTCCGCTTTCTCGCTTGCACGATGTATCTCGCTCTCTCGCTCGCTCGAGATTTAGTGCAGCGAAAGATATTTTTTTACAAGATATCGACATCGATATTTACTGTTCATATATTCGTAATCTGCGCCAGTCGTAAATTAAGTAATTGTATCACGATAGTATACAAAATGTAATTTACGGTATTTACCACATTAAAACAAAAACCATTAACCCTTAACGGCCTAAGTCCTGTTTCTGAGACACTATTAGCTTCGTCAGGTTAAGACAGCTACTTGATTCGGAATCTAAATAAATATTAAAATGTTATCAAGTAGTATTTAACAACTATTAATAGTCTCTATAGTTTTAGTTATCTATTAAAATAAACAATACAAAATTTTATGTGGTAGGTATACGGAAGTGGCAAAATAAACCTGCAGCAAAACTTAAATAGCGAGATGCAGAACATCACATGTTTCCACACATACATAGGTACTCTTATTCTAGAAGTAGTACATCATTCTCCAGATTTCTGTTTGCTTCTATACTCCGTCGGACCATATGAAACGTATAAAAAAGTTTGATGGAGTTTAGGTGAAACAAACAGTGAACACTGAACCAGTTTTGGTGAAAATTTCCAATATCGTAGTAGACCTCAGAATAGGACATAGCGTGGCGTTTTTTTAGATATTATTTCTTCAGAGGGAGATATAAGAGTTGAAAATTTGTATAGAAATAATTTAATTTTTAAGATATGCTTGAAACTTCGTAAAACGGTTTTAATAATAAAATACAAGAAGAGCAGTTTCAGTGTTTTAGAAAATTCATACCCTTTAGGGTATGAATTTTCTAAAACACTTACGGGTTCAAAAATGGGTTGCAAGTTTGTATGGAGAGTGTTTTTTTTTGCTAGACTTGTAACTTCGTAAAATGGTTCTATATTAAAATACAAGAAAAATATATTAAGCGTTTTGGAAAATTCATCTTCTAAAGGGATTAAAACTGGCTTGAAAGTTTGTGTATGTATAAATTCAGAGTAGGACTCCACAATAGGATGGTGTTACCGGTCGGTCTTATCCTATATTATTGAACGAGCAATATTTGTATATATGGCGGCGAGTTTGAACCCCAGCGATGACCAACGGTTGATTTTCTTTGTTGATGGCGGCGAGTTCGAACCCCAGTGATGACCAACGGTTGATCTTCTATCTTCTTCTGAATAATTGGTTTAATGTTTAATTTTGAATTGAAATTGTAGTTAATACTAACAGAGAAAAGCTTGGTCCCAGGTACAAAACGAGCTAACCAACATCATCTAGCTAGCTAGAACAACATCGACGGTTGGAGATTTGAATGAATCCATGCGGCCTTATCGTTTTTAATTTATGCCGTTTTTAGTCCAACCCTACCCCAAGCGGGGCCAAGTTTAACTACAATATGAACTGATAAAATGTTCTGTTTGCGAAGTTACGGAAATATTTTATGACACTATGCATACATTTAAAAAGTTAGATTAGTATTTCTTACATAATTTTAGAATCAAATTAAAGATTTTTATTGATCTTTTATTGGTCTAACACTATGAAAAAAATAATTTAAGCGGCTTCTATCTTTGAAATTGGACTAAAATTAAGCTCGATAGATGGCGCATTTTGACAACTAACATCAGCGACTTCTATCAAACTGAAATTAAACCAAAATTATACTCGCTAGATGGTGCTAATCATTATATTATCCAGGCATTCATAATAATAATAATATTTATTTATCATTGAATTTGTGACTCAAAATCATGAATATTAATATTAATAATAAAAATAAAAAGCCCATTTATTCCATAACCATCATGAAAAGAAAAGTACAATTTGTTTCCTATTATTATATAAATTGTGTAGATAAAAAAGTTAGTTTCTTATATGTATTAAAAAAGTTAAAATTTCTTCTGTGTATTTTCTTGTTATTATTATTATTTTATAAATTGGTTAGGACCCCTCTCGGGTAAAGGCCTCCTCCAGCTCTTGCCATCTTGAGCGGTTTTGTGCTGTCTTTGGCCAGTCTGTAGCTATTTTACGGAGATCGTCGGACCACCTAGCGTTAGGTCTACCCAATCTTCTCTTTCCTCCTGGCCCCGCCCACAGAGTGGCTATCTTCGTCCATCTTTCTTCATGCATTCGGGTGACATGACCAGCCCATTTCCATTTTGATTTCAAGCTATATTCCAGCGCATCTATGATTTTAGTTTTTGCCCTGATATCGCTGTGTCTTATCTTTTCTTTCAGTTTTATTTTCATAATATTGCGTTCTATAGCTCTTTGGCATCTTTTAATTTTTAGCTTGGCTATATTGGTGTATTTCCAGGTTTGGCTGCCGTACGTCATAGTTGGGAGTAAACACGAGTCTATGATTTTTTAATTTCAGTGGAAGGTGACTTTTTAGAACCTCTTTCATACTCCAAAACATGTTCCAAGTTTTCTTTATTCTTCGCTCAAGCTCTTCTATGTTGTTTGAAGGGTTAAATGATAGTTGTTTGCCTAAATAAACGAAGTCTTTTACATACTCCACTTCTCTGTTTTCTAATACAATCGGAGTTTCGTTGTAGTTTGACAGCAACTTGGTTTTTTGTAAACTTATTTCTAGACCTATTTCATTACTAGTTTTACTTAGAGATGACATCATATACTGCAGATTATTTGCCGTGGTTGAAACAAGCACAATGTCATCTGCGAAACATAGATGGGTCAGATCTGTAGAAAACAATTTAACGCCTCTATTTTTCCATTCCAGAGCTTTCATCATTTGTTGAAGAACGGTTATAAATAGTGTCGGAGATATTGGGTCGCCCTGCCTTACGCCCCGCTCTATTTTTATTTCCGGGCCGATGTTTTCCAGCTTGACTCTACTTATGCAGTTTTCATATATATTTTGAATTATGGCTATTGTACTTAGGGTGAACCTTTGCGGCCGTCAGTGATTTCTAAATTGCTTCATGTTCGATAGAGTCGAATGCTTTGGTAGCAGGTAGTTTGGTAGTCGATGAAAGCAAGGTAAAGCGGTCATCTAAATTCGGTATATTTTTCTATCAGTTGCTCTATAACTTGCAGGTGGTCGATAGTACTGAAGCCTTTTCTAAAGCCCGCTTGTTCTACTCCAAGAAAGATCTCCACTTGTGGCGATATTCTTGACTGTAGTGTAGACCTGCTGAAAAAAGTTTATACAGGCTGGACATTAAACTTATTGGGCGGTAATTTGAAATGTCAGTCAGGTCTCCTTTTTTGTAAATTATTGTTATATCTGATTTAGTCCAATCACGTGGTACTCTTTTTTCATACAATATTTTGTTAAATAGTATAGTTAGGGGAGTAAGTATATATGGGCAGCTAGCTTTCAGCAGGTCGTTAGTTACCCCATCCGGTCCAGGGCTTTTTCTTGGTTTCAGTTTCTGTATAAGCTGTAGAATTTCTATTTCATTAAAGTTTTCAATTTGTCCTTGTTGTTCTGTGTAGTCAGGTATCATGTCGCTTTCAAGCATAGTAGGTGGTCTCTTTTTATATTAATCTTGATAGAATTCGGTTGCGATTTCCTGTATGTCTTGTCTATTTTCTTTAAATGTGGAGTTTGATTTTAATATTGATATCCATTGTTTTCCTTTGTTTAGTTCTTTATATGTCCTTTTTGTGCTTCCTGAGGTAGACAGATGTTTTTCCAGTGTTGTTATTCTATGTTGATAGTATTCATATTTAATTTTTTTGTTTACCTTTTTGTATAGGTTTTTAAGTTCGGTTTTTTCGTCTCTAGTAAGGGGCTTTTTGTTCTGATGAATGTGAATATTATATTATTGTTAATATCAGTTGTAAAAAAGATCTGAAATTGCTTTAGTATTAACACGTTCAAAGGCCCGCAGTCCGGCAGCCTATCCTTTCGAGCCAAGGCAAAAACAGGAAAACTGTTAAAATCAGTTTATATGGTTTTATGTTACCAAACGACTAGAAATATTATACTTCGTACTCCTGTTTAAGAAGTCTGGGTTACAATTGTGTCGCCGCCTAACCCCGCAGCCCACTCCGCGGGTTCACTTTGCGTAAGTCCGACTCGATCTTGGCCAGTTTTATCCCTTACTTCCCACTTCGTCTGCGTATATTTTAATAACTATCCTATATTTTAATCCAGACTTTAAACTATCTTCGTGCAAAATTTCATCAATATTGGTTGAGCCGTTTAAGAGGGATTGAGTAATAAACATCCAAACTTTCGCTTTTATAATATTACTAGCTTCTGCCCGCGACTCCGTCCGCGTGGAACTCGTTTATATCGTAGCTCCATACAATCTTCACCCCCCACTTCATCCCCTTGGGGATGATTTCCGGAATAAAAACTATCCTATATCCTTCCCCAGGACTCAAACTATCTCTATACCAAATTTCACCCATATCGGTTCTGCGGTTTAAGCGTGAAGAGGTAACAGACAGACAGACACACTTTCGCATTTATAATACTAGCTTTTGCCCGCGACTCCGTCCGCGTGGAACTCCTTTATATCGTTCCTCCATACAAACTTCCACCCCCCATTTCTCACTTTTAAAGGATGACTTCCGGCATAAAAACTATCCTATGCCCTTCCCTGGGACTCGAACTACGTCTATACCAAATTTCGTCGAAATCGGTTCAGTGGTATAAGCGTGAAATGGTAGCAGACATACAGAGTTACTCCCGCATATATACTCGTAATACTTAGGTATTACTTATTAAGTATTATTATGAGATCGCGATCATTTTAGGAATCGAAAAGCTGACAATTAAGTAGCACTTTAACGAAAGTATAGGGTAAAAAAACTTAAATAAAAATCCTCTTATGTGTAGTAGGTAGTAACCAGCTTGAATAAATATTACCCTCTCGTAGGTTTGATGACATTTATGAATAAGGGGGTACATATTTTAAATGTTGATTCCATCTTAAAAAAATCCTATAAGGGAATGATGATTTCCCGGATAAAGACAGCCTTACCAAATTTCATGAAAGTAAATCGGAAAAAGTAGACGGCGATGATATTCGGGATAAAAATTATCGTATGCCCCTCCTCGGAACTACATATAAATATCCCTATATCAAATTTCATCTAAATCGACTCAGCGGTTTTAATAGCTGCATGCAAATTTTAACCCTCCATTTCAACCCATCAGTCCATATGGCAGTAACCCCTTACGGGATGAATTTTGGGAAAAAACTATCGTATGTCCTTTTCCAGGATTCAAACTATCTTTGCAGTTTGCACCAAATTTCACTTAAGTAAATCGGTTCAGCGGTTTAAGTACCTCCATACAAATTTTAACCCCCCATTTCACCCCCTTAGGCCCTTAGGGGATGAATTTCGGGAAAAAAACTATCCTTTGTCCTTTTTCAGGATTCAAACTATCTTTGCACCAATTTTCATCTAAACCGGTTCAGCGGTTTAAGTATCTCCATACAATTTTTAACCTTTCTCAGGATTCAAACTATCTTTGCATCAAATTTCACCTATATCGGTTCAGCGGTTTAAGAGTGAAGAGGTAACAGACAGACAGACAGACACACTTTCGTATTTATAATATTATATTAGTATGGATAGTATGGATTAGTATGGATTAGGATTTCATAATTATCCTTTACTTAATATTTTATCAATGATATATTCGCTTTCCCTACATAGATGTGAAGGTTGTAAATTGTCACTTTGTTTGGTAAACTTCAGTACAATTCTACCACCGTAGCCAAAATCGTGAATAAACCTTATTCATAAAACTTAAAATGCCTCTGCTAGAGTTGTCAAGCGAGTCATGTCCCTGGAAATTTGCAAATCCTACTTATATGTATTTTATCCCACTAATATTATAAATGCGAAAGTTTGGAGGTTTGATACTCATTCACGCGAAAACGGCTAAACGGATTCAGATGAACGGATTAACAGACATAATACTTTTTATCCCGGGAATCATTGTCTAAGGGGGCAAAATGGGGGGCCAACATTTGTATGGAGCTACGATATATGAACGAGTTCCACGCGGACGAAGTCGCGGGCCGAAGCTAGATATTACATAATATATGTCGACGGCAGTTACATTATTTTGACTACACCTACTTACTACTTAACATAATACATTTATTTGGCCGTAGTTGCAATTAACACAAATATGTAGGTATTTACATGTAAAACTCAAAATCTGTAGGGTTACACGTCCCTAGTGTAGGTACCTACTTATTATATATTTTAAAATCAGATCGAAATGCTGAAATTTCGGCAACCCAAGGGAGGTTTAATGAACGACATAATTACGAGCACGCTGGGAATACGAATGCTTTGCGGTATTATTTACAATATAAATATATTCATACGGAGATATAGGAATGGGGTTGCAAAATATCAACATGTTCGCTTACAGTCAGGGATTGAGTCAAATGTCCCCCGACATGTGTCACTAGCGATGTCGGGCGAAGTGGGCCAACATTGGCGGACATGCTCGACATGTCACGCGACACGGTATTTCATAGTTTCATATATCGCACGACATCCTATCGGTAAATCTTTTAATCATATGTTTTTATTGCACGGGAACAATTTAAGAGAACAAATATTTTTAACTTAATTATTCATATTTACACTCACAGGCTTACCTACCATCCGTGTCATTGGAGAGAAGGTGATGCAGAGAGAATGTTAATACTGCCCAAAAGAAAGGGATGATTGTTTTCAGTATTTTTGCTAATGACACGGTTGGCGATCAGGCTAAGGGTAAGTAGTATCCTCGAGAGCTGTGCGAGGTGTGCCATGAAAAAAACCACCAATAGCGATGTTAGCCTCGACCACTCATCTCTTCATAGGGGACCGATTTTTGACTTTCGAGCGCTCGACTCTTTCACTCGAAAACTGACAAAAATTATGAAATGCTATTTTGAAATAGCGATAGAAAATTGCAAAAACGAGTGGTATTGTCCACTCGTAATTAATTCTATTGGTAGAAAGTAAGTGACTGCCATTTTGACACTACAAACGTATTTACTTTTATTTGATTTTCGAGCGCTCGAAAGTCAAAAATCGGTCCCCAGCTCTGTTGGATATTAACCCTATAGGTATTCTACTCTATCAGTTTCCATGCTTTATAGATATTAAAATAAGATTGAAATTGGTCATGCAGGCCATGCGTAAGAAATATATCAGACATAGGTAATTAGAAAGAGGTCAGTGAGCAGAACAGGTGGAAAAATTAAATAGGTAGGTATATACTTGAACTTAAATCTTATGGTTTACCTAATGTTTCATGCCATTGAAGAAAATATTAAAGTGGTGATTCACCACAGCCACACCAGAGAACCACCCCCACAACCTACAACGACTGACCTCTTCTCTCGACAGTTCCTTGTCACCGTCCGTGTCCATCGCTTGGAACGCTAACTGGATACTCACTTCTTCGCGCGACAGCAGCTGGTCTTTGTCGGCGTCGATTTCCTTGAAAACGTTGGTGGTTGGCGGTGAATCGCCGATGTTGATGAGCTCCACCTCGAAGTGGAGGGTGGCGTGGGCGGGGATCACGTTGCCGGCCCCGCGCTCGCCGTACCCGAGGTGCGAGGGGATAGTCAGCTTGCGCTTCTCACCTGCAATTGGAAGGTAAGTGCGTTTAGTAGCTTGTATTAACACGCGTAGACATGGCCGTCTCGCTTCTTTTTTAGGGTTCCGGAGACAAAATGGCAAAAACTTAATAAACCCATGTATGTGTAGTTTCGCCATGCCGTCTGTCCGTCTGCGGCTTAGGTCAGGGACCCTTACTACTAGAAAGCTGTAATTCGGCATGGGTATATAATACTTATAAATAAATCACGCCGACAAAATGGTAGAATAAAAATTTGTAATTTGGGGGCTCCCATACAACAAACGTTTTTTTTTTGCCGTTAATGATACGGAGCCCTTCGTGCGCGAGTCCGACTCGCGCTTGGCCGGTTCTTTAATATCCAAAATCAAGTTAGTGGTTTGCTGTGGCCTTGGGCACTATCATAACGGGGGGTCCTATTCTGTGAAGCGCTCTTGTGAAGATTTTAGAACCAATCAAGATTGGTTGTACAACTGATCTGTAAGTTATTTATAAATACCTACTTGTATCCCTATTTTGATTCTGAAAGAATGTTAAGCGGAAGCGAGACGGGAGAAGCTAACGAGACATTGAAATTAAGGGGATGTCTTGATTCGAGTCGACCACGCCCCCTTGACAGAGACAGGCTTATGCCTTCCACGCAGGAGAAAAAGAGATGCAACACTCTTCGGGAATGGCTTTTTTGGACAAATTTATATAAATAGCTAACAGTGAAGTTTTATTAATATTTCATTAAGTGAGATTTTAGACGAGATAAAATACTATAGTATTAACTTGATTGTGTCGTAAAATAATGTATGGTTTGATTAGGCTGAGTAATAAAAAGGAAAATAAAGACCCAACTTTGGATTTTTTTTTCCATCGGGGAAATTTTAGGCAATCATGTATCGATTAAATCAGATAAACAATCATATAGTCAAGAATCGTATATCTGAACATCACACCTTATTGTTTCTTAATCTAGTCAGAACGGAAATCTCTGTTAATGTTTATTTTGTATTATGTTAGCCATCGTGACATGACCTTACGATATGAGAACATGGAAGGTTGTGTATTTTTTAGTAGACAGGTGTGTTAGGACGTTGCCAAATAAATTAACCATTACAAATGATCGGTCCTTAGTAAACAAAGCTCCAGAAAATGTTTAAGTCAACTAAATTTTAATTAGCTATAAGCGCGACGAAATGTTCTGACAAACTTCAGAACGTTTCATCTTGAGTTTTTTTTTCGCTACCTATTGATCTACTAATCAAATTTTGAATACACCTTTCACCTGAGAAAAAGATATGCTTTACTCTACATTATGCGTACGATATCGATAGTAGAAGATAGTAAGACATACCAGAGGCTCTAGTATAAGTTTTATCGAAACAAAACGATACGACCGCGTTGGCGTTTAGCTGTCAAATCCTATACAAATTGAGGGTAAAACCCAAACGCGATCGTAAAGTATTGTTTCGGTAAAACTTATACTAGAGCCTCAGACCTCGTATCATGGTCGGCCTTATCACACGATAAGTGACAAGATAGAGCGTCCGTCACTGGCTGACACCGTTCGATAGAACGAGACGACGCTCCTATCTTGTCACTTATCGAGTGTTAAGGCCGACCATGATACGGGGTCAGGGTTCCCTCCCCACGCAAGGAGTAAAGCCGTGAAACGCTCCAGTGTTCAGGCCATTACTTTAAGAGTCTCCTCTTTGTCTTAACTGAAGTTCTCCTAAGTAGATAATGGAATAGACGAAACATCGGATATGCTCGTTCTTGTTTTGAATTAAGATATTGTTTAACACATTTGCTCGTAACGTGTGTTTTATAACATACCTACTCGTGTTTTATGGTTATAGCTGTATCCCCATTAAGACACCTTTGCACCTTGCAGCAAAGTGTATGTATGGAAACGGTGCATTGTTAAATTAACCGGGTTGTACAGTTTTATTTTTAATTCTCGGCAAATGGATTGTTACTCGATAAAACAAATTAAATTCTTTTTGTGAATTAATTGATTATTTTATCTTGGATATGATATAGAAACGTTTCATTTAGTAAAACTATTTACTTTTGGTAACATTTTACATGAATTTGTATTAAATACAAAAATATTTATTTTAATCGAATATTCTTCAATTGAAAATTCCTTTGTATATTCATAATTAGTTTCGTACGTACCGCAGTAAGCTCGGCCGAATTTCACCTTCCCATACAAACGTAGTTACGCTCTCATTTTAAAACTACGTGTTGGTTTGTGACGAAACTTTGCATATACAATGACATGAGCTATGGTTCAAGTTTCTAAAACAAACGAAATACAGCAAAAACAAGTTTTGTATCAAAAACTTTTTACTATGGTATCTGAAGTTGTATGGTATCTGAAACTAATTACAGACGTGAATATACCTCATATCATTGTACGTGCAAAGTTTCGTTACAATCCAACACGTAGTTTTAAAATGAGAGCGTAACTACGTTTGTATGGAGAATCAAGCTTACTACGGACTCTTAAACTTATAAGTATGATCGTTTTCGAACGTGTTACTTGTTTCGCGCTTTTTTGGGGGTCTATTTTGAAATTATATAAAAAAACTATGGATCGACCAATGTCTGTCATTTTCTTTTTTCTTGATTAAATGAAAGGGATAGAGCTAATAAAGTTCAAATAATTCTGATTTTGTAATAGACCCCATACTATGAATTGTCAGTGCTCAGCATCAACATTAAAAAGCTATTTTGGCTCACGGAGTGAGCAAAATCGCATTTTGCACACTGTTTTCACGCAGCAAAATATGCTTGTTCGAACTGCTGAGGTGAAAAGGATTAATTCCTCGCAAATGTGTTGAAAAATGTCATATGAAACCTGTGAGCTTTGATAATTACATCCTGGGCTCTCTTATCACGTTCACCACAGGCTTGCGTGATCAATTCCGCCTCGATGTAATGATCAACATAGCTGACTTGTATCATAATGTACTACAGTGGAACCTCTATAACGACGTACCTCGATAAGGCGAAATCCTCTATGGCACGAAATAAAATGCCATTCCCTTCCCTTCAAGCCCCAAAACCTCTAAAAACCGAAATATTTTACCTCGATAAGACAAAGTAATTATAATTAACGATTCCCTTCAATGCTTTTCAGTTAAATATAAACCTCTACTCGTACAACTCGAAAAGAATTTACCTCAGTATCTCGAAATAACTAATGTATTGTATTAACACCTCTACATCACGCTAGTTCTTGAATAAACAGCCTCTATATTTCAAAATTAAAATGGCACGGCAATGGTAGCTTCTTCAACTCAAATATGGTAAGTGCAAACTGCAATCAAGAGCAATGGAAATCAGAATATTTGTATTTCAGCCAAATGCCAGTTTTGCTTAATTAATATAGGTAATATATAGTATTTGCTCATATTATTTTCCTCCGAAATATAAGAACTACTATATTGATTTAATAGCTATAGCACTAATATAAATTAACCAACAGCTAAATCACATCATATAGGTAGGTTAATAATGGTGATAACAAGAAAAATACCTCAGTAACACGAAATTTCAAGTGTTAGAAGATTATTTCAAGTTACAGAGGCAACTTGAAATAATTTTGCAGAGTTTGGGAACCTTTGTAAGTCGAACTTGACCCTATAATAACCTCTGTAAGTCGCGAAATCCGCTTTAAGACGAAACCTCATTAACACCTACATATTTGCGTTTCCCTTGAGATTCGTGTTACCGAGGTTCTACTTACATGCAGTGCAGCCTTTTACAGACAGAAAAGTAATTTCAAAGTGAAGCGAGTCTCGTGATCTCGTCACACATAAGTAGGTATACACCTCTATATGTTTTAATCAATGTACAAGTTACTGCGTGGAACGGGACTCGAGGATTTCCAGGATATGAAACATTATTGAGGTAACAGACATATTATATTTGTGACTTTACAAAATTCAATATTGTTGTCTAACTTTCACTATTTTTCCGACGTATTACTGTTAACGCAATTATAAGAATATCAAAATTTAAAGATTGACTTGTTTTTTGTCGAATGTTCGCACATCAGGTTGGTAGATATATACCTACCTATATGTTTGCACCCGGTATAGTCATACTTAGTTCTTCATGAAATATAATTCTACTGTCGAGGCCGACTGAGTAAGAAATCCAACGGGTAAATAAATTGTTTATTTATAAGGAAACGATTTTACTTGACTTTATAGCTCTAACTTATTGTCCCTGTCAACAAAGACAGTAACTTCTACTGCTTATATAAAAAAATGGTTATGCTGTTTTCTGTGACTTTCGTGTATACGGGCTTGTGTGTATATATCTATGATGTAGCTCGCCCGCTTTTCACGTCAGTCCCATTAAAGCCCTGATTGCGTACGTATTGAACTCACCAACACACATGTCGAGAAGGCCCTGGTCCCAGCCTTTGATTACTTGGCCGACACCAATTTGGAACGTGAAGGGCTGGTCGCGGTCGAAGCTGAAAAGAAACACTCATGTTAAAAGACAAAATTAGCACTTAATGCCTATTAAAGTTGGGGTAAAGAAGACTAGAAGGGTTGCACTCCGGGAGTGCCGGCAGAAGTGAAAACTCAATAACATTGTAACAGTTTTTCGATCAGGTCACGTGACATCTTACGGTGTCACCCTAAAAATGAATTTGGCGCAAATATATAAACAATTATCAATTATTTAGGCGGACGGGCCGAAGGGCGTTGGGTGCGACGGGCCGGCTCGCCCGCCGCCGGCGGCGAATAAAATACCAATTTTTCAAACAGCGGACGGCAGCGGTGAACAAAATATCAATTTGTTTTGCCGTTGGTAAATATTTTTCAAAGCTTTATCTCTTTGGGAATAACGTCCAAATTCGAACTATTCGAATTTGCTCAATAGCAAAACGGTGAAGGACGCGTGAACAAAATTACAAATTTATCTGCAGAATATGCTGTTGAAAAAAGTGTTTAACGGCTTTATACTCTTACGAATAGCGTTCAGTTTTGAATGAAGTCGAATCGGCTAGCAGCAAAATATAAAAGTTTGTGACCTTCACATCTGACGTCAAAAAGTTCTGTCGCGTATTTAACAATTTTTCCCCATCCAAAAAAGTGCTCAGCGCCGCTAAAGAAGTTTTCACTTCAAAAATTGCCAGTAGTATGTATAATTAATTTGAAAGGAAAACTATCACGGCTAAGTGGCATAACTAGTTACCGAGTACCTAATAGTCGATCAACTTAATGTGTACTTATATAGATCCATGGGCGTAAAAGCTTTTTTGTTAAATTGTGTAAATAAATCTGTTATTCATTCATACGTCAATTTAAGTGCTTTTGAATCTATTTGTAAATAATGTTAAATGTGAAAACGCCAAATTAACATAATATGAAATATATAAACACGTAATAAAACATTAAAACACAATCATTCAGTAAATGAAAATATATACCAATTTTCAATGATGGCTGAAAACAGACCTAATTAATTACTGTTCCGGCGCCTATTTAGGGGCTCATGTTACCTATGAAACAACCAGATCCGATTGAAATAACATCAATTACCTTTTCAACACATTTGCTCGTAACGTGCCTCTTATTACAGTACGATTACTGTTAGTTAACCACTGACAGATAGTTTGCCTTCTTTTAACTTTCAACTTTAATGTAATGCAAATAAAGCAATTTTCAGAATACTGTTACCCACGTGTACCGATTTAGAAATAACTACTTAATTTGTATGAGGTTAAAGTTGAAAATTAAATGAAGGCAAACTATCTGTTAGTGGTAAACCCCAAATAATTCTACTGTACGTCGCTTTTAGGCTCATAATCCTGGGTATTAAACACGCGTGTTTTATAACATTACTAACTTCTGCCCGCGACTCCGTCCGCGTGGAAATCGTTTATATCGCAGCTCCATACAAACTTCAACCCCCCATTTCATCCCCTTAGGGGGGGATTTCCAGGATGAAAACTATCCTATGTCCTTCCCCGGGATTCAAACTATCTCCATACCAAATTTCATCGCACTCGGTTCAGCGGTTTAAGCGTGAAGAGGTAACAGACAGACAGACAGACAGACAGACAGACAGACAGACAGACAGACAGACAGACACACTTTCGCATTTATAATATTAGTATGGATATGGATATGGATATAAGGTGAGTCGGGGCAAGAGTAACATCGGGGGAAGAGGGTCAAAAGCTTCTCCAGCTAATTCTTTTGAATTGAGCGCCTTTTTGTACCGTCGGTAAAACAGACAGGCGTGTATTAGTTCCATCGTCAAATCATAGATGTCTCTTTCACACGCCATATTGAAACAAAACGCGGTTCATTTTGACTGGTTACGTTACGACTTGTGATAAGTGGAAGTGCACGTGTATAATTAAAAAGCGGTTTTGTGTGATTTATGGCTGTTAATTCGGATTTGTTTGTTGGTGAGTCGAATATTTATAGTTTACTAGCTTCTGCCCGCGACTCCGTCCGCGTGGAACTCGTTTATATCGTAGCTCCATACAAACTTTCACCCCTCACTTCATCCCTTTGGGGGATGATTTCCGGGATAAAAACTATCCTATGTCCTTCCCCAGGACTCAAACTATCTCTATACCAAATTTCATCCAAATCGGTTCAGCGGTTTAAGCGTGAAGAGGTAACAGACAGACAGACAGACAGACAGACAGACAGACACACTTTCGCATTTATAATATTAGTATGGATATGGATTTATTGTGTTACATCGTTATTTTCTGTAATTCTTATCGATTATAAGTTTTTATCAAGCCAATAAAATTTTAACCTCAAATTATTTAAATGGGGCAAGAGTGCCAGTTCAGTCCGGGGGAAGGGAGTCATAAGCTACTCTTACCCCATGTCGGGGCGGTCAAACCTTTTATAAATTGTCATTTTTATTAAAAATTGGCACTGTTTAATTCAGGCATGTGCGTATGCGATTTTTCGTCATTTGAGGATGCGGATGTGGAGTTCAAGAACTCAAAAACATAAATAATCAACCATATCATGACACAATTAAAATTACGAACAAAACAAATAAAAAACACTAGAAAAACACGCTTTTTTAAATGCACTTAAAAACAAAAACAAAAAACTGAATCGTTCAAGTTGTCTCTATTTCTGGGCTGAAGTGTAAAACTATGTGCCTTTAATTATAATATTTGATTGTAAAAGCGTGGGGCGCTGGAACAGGAAAGACTTTTTGTATAACTTGCTGAGAAATCAAGTTAAGCGAGCGATTTAAAACGTTAAACGTTATGCTCTTGTGCGACCTCATGCCGCCAGGAAGTTAGTATTAGTATTTGTTTACAAGAAAGTATTTCCTGTTCCAGCGCCCCACGCTTTTACAATAGTGTGCCTGCCTACTAAATACTACTACTGTATCAAAGTGAATTAAAACATTCAAAGCATTTTTTTTTATTTAAGTGTTAGGTGGTTTGTCACCCCTGGTAACACCTATTATGACACTCTTGCCCCAGAATATGTATAAACGCAGTTTCTCAGAATTTTGAAGACTTTTTCAACTTATTAAGGTATTCATTTTCTTGACAGCGTCTACCAACTGTGTTACTAAATACGTAAATCCTCTGGAGCTAACCTAGTTCAAGTTAGGTACGTACGATATTCTTACCCCAGTCATGGGGCAAGAGGGAACAGTCATGCCGATTTTTATTTTTTTACATATTAGTGCATGTTTAGAAGTTTATTTGCTTGATAAGTAGTTTCAATTAAAAATATATTAAATTTACTTATATTTTATCGCTTAATTATAGGAATAAATGCAATAATAAGATCACAAACACTATTTGAATCTAACTTTTAAAAAAGTATGATACTCTTGCCCCGACTCACCTTACGACACTCGTGTTTTATGGTTATTTCCCGATTAAGTCACGTTGGCAGCTTGCAGCAAGATGTATTCATGAACACGGTGCATTCTTAAATGAACCGGGTAGTATAGCTTGTTTTTTAATTCTCGGCTATTGGATTCTTACTCGACTAAACAAATGACATAGAAACGTTTAATTTAGTAAAACTGTTCAGATTTGCTAACATTTTACATGAATTAATAAAGATAACATTTTAAAACGTAACTATTTATTTTATTTTGTATTGCTTGATTAGAGATTTCATCTAAGTCTCACTTTACACCTGCGAAAAATAATAGTTGCGCGCCATTGTAGCAAATTTCACAAATATTTGTAAACATTGTTGGTGCGTGTTTGGTTATTATTAAAAATGTTGAGTTGTTGGTGAATAGAAAAGTGATAAATATTAGAATTGACGCCACTGGAAATTCTTGTCAATGTATAATATGTGAGTAAAACCTGTTGCCATCATTAACTAAAGGAAATAACTGAGGAGCCTATACTTAACATTTTCATTTTATGAAAAGGATTTTTTCCTCGCTAATGTGTTGAAAAACGTCGTATGAAACCCGTGAGCTTTGATAATTACATGCTCGGCTCTCTTATCACGCTCACCTGCGGCTCGGGTGAACAATTCCGCCTCTGATGTAATTATCAACATACCTCACTTGTATGACATTGTACTATTACGTAAAGTAAGGTCCGCAATACACTTGTAATGGCCATGTTAACATTTTACAACAAGCACCTTGGAATAATTTCTAAATTAATAACGTTTTCTAACGAAAGAACAACAACAGTACCTACTCAGTCCTCACCAATAGGCAACAAATTAGAAGAGGTGTGCGCATCGCAATTTCATTCCCAAACCGGATAATTATTTATCAACCATCGCTACATAAGCACTAACTAAATATAACTTCTTGTAATCTCCGCTATATATCCGACGTCCGTTGTGTATATGCAATAAACATTAGATACTTCCACTACAGCGGCTATTGGCTATGCGTTACTCTGTGGACGTCTATACACGTCGATATATCGCACGGCCCAGTATCAGATAAATTGTCGTGCAGAATAACAATATTACATAGTAGGCTATTGTTCAACGCGGTGTGCTGCATCCATTAATGTTTATGTTCAGATTTGATGCTGAAAACAGCGAACGGGTTATCTTGTGCCGGCGTTAAAATTAGGTAGTTGCATACCTAATTTTATTAGATGCGTTGCGTTCTGCAGTTAGTTGTAAGGTTTTACAGCAGATAGGGGAAACAATTTCAAATTTTAATAGAGGGTACAATTTCAAAAGTAGATTTAGATTTAGATTTATTTATTTCGAGATAAAAATTACAATATAGATTCGCATACAATGTCAAAATTATAAGAATCCTTATCACGATCGTCAATAATAAGAAATAAAAATTAAATAATATTCAAAATGTCAATACAGAAAGTGGAAATAGTATCTCCGATTACGGATTGTCATTTAACAACTAGTGGATAATTAATATTAAACAGAAATAAACAATGTCAATTTACGTATTACGATTTCACAGTAGAAATACAATATAAATATTACACAAGAAATAGTATCATATTAGGTATCAATCAATCAAATAATTATACTTAAAACATTATTTCTATGAACTCGTGAACAGAGTACAGAGGGTTATCCAACAAAAGATTTCTCAGTCTACGCCCAAATGTTTCGTCACAAGGTTCGTTTCTTATATCGGCAGGTAGGTGCTCGAAATAAGTAGGCCCAATAACCCGGGGATTTTTCTTTGAAAGCGCCATGCGACGAGGAACTGTCATTAGGCGCCTAGTTGAAGTAAATGTTTTTTATTAAATACTTGTTTCAAAAGAAACTTTAATCAATATCAAAAAATAAAATAAATTATATACACACACATAGGTACTTAAGTCACACACATGGAAGTGAATTTTATGTATGATAAGTACTGAATTGAAGACATAATTTAAGGCAGTAACCTAACCTATATTAGAGAACCATCTGAAACCAATCGAGCAAACAAAAATGTAACGTGCGAAAAAAAGTTCAAGTTGATATAACATAAACCCCAATGTCGACTCTGAGCGACAGCAAGCCTTCAGTCCCCGTTTATATTTTATTTTCTAGATTTACAAGGTGTTTATTAGGGAAATAATTCCCACAGGTGTCCCCAGGCGTGACACAAGCCCCGCTATTCTATAACTTGTTTTAAGCTCACCCCAAAGCTCACCTACAAATATATCTTGACGCCGTGGTTGGTAATAACTAAGCGTAGGTAGGGGTCTAGTATCGTTAGGCTTCTCGGGTGGGGTGAGGCGCATGAACGCGTAAAGAATAACAGCCAAGGAAACCCACCAAAGGAAAAATGTAAGAAGTTAGCCGGGGATCGCGTAGACTAGGCTCATGTTTCTGTAAGCACGGTTCAAACTGCGTCGTGGTCGAAAGAGAAATGTTTGCGAAAATACTGCAGGTTTAATCTTATGGAGGATGAAATAACACTGTTGTAGATACATGGTACATAGTATATAGCACAGTCGCGGAACAAAAAGGTTCGTCACTTTTGGACCTTAATATCATTAAAATAAAGTCGAACCTTTTTATTCCGCGACTATTATGTGTATGGTTTTATAAAGTAGTGAAAAGTAAGTACTTGTAAACTTGGCCGCCTCATATGCTCGTGTAAACATTCAAGTAATATTACTTAAGTAATGACCAGGCAGGCTACTGTCGCAAGAGTCTTTCCAAATATGAGACCTTATGAAAGCAATTGCGCAAAAACAACAATGCAGACTTGAACATAATACTCAAGCTGAAGAAGTCATCAAATTACCTAATAGGTTGTGACCCAAATATAATCCAATGGAACCATAATATTATAAATATAAATGTAGCTCTTTCTATTCGTTTGCTACCTTTTCAAGCATTGTAAAATATCGCGTACTAAACAGCGAAGTACTAAACGCCATTTAGACCACCAAATAGAAAGACAATTACTTTGTTAAAAAAAACGTCGGTCGTCGTTGTCGTCATGAGGCTTATATTTTATATCGACGCAATTACACCGATTTTATTGAGAAGTTTTCAATATCTCACAGGAAGAACTGATATTAAAAGAGTTGCTTTAGATTACACGGTAGGTAATTAGTTGTATATTATTCACAAACCTGAACCAGTCAGCAAACTCAGCGAAAAAAAATCTCATAGAATTGGTATTTATCTCTCTCTTTGTAGACGTGACGAGTATATAGTAGAATTCTTTAGAAGTCGTCTATTCATCAAAACATTAATTTAATAATGAATTATGAGGTAGCAACTAATTACTACTGTATTTGTTACTAGATACAATAGTTGTTAATTAATAATTGAAAATGTATCTACACTAATATTATAAAGAGGAAAGATTTCATTGTTTGTTTGTTTGTATTGAATAGGCTCCGAAACTACTGGACCGATTTGAAAAATTCTTTTACCATTAGTAGCCGACATTATCCCCGATGAACATAGGCTACTTTTTACCGCGGGAAAATGCTTCATTCCTACGGGAAAACGGGTAATCCGTGCGAAGCCGGGCCGGGCAGCTATTAGTTGTTTATAAATGAGTTTCAATCATAATGGGCCTTTCACGATAATAATGTTATTGTCCTCCGCCCAGCGAGAACAGTTCTGAGAAGGGTCGATTAGACTTCCACTTCACATTACATTTTGTTATCAATGTAATTATTCACTATTCTTTAGAAGTCGTCTATTCATCAAAACATTAATTTAATGATGAATTATGTGGTAGCAACTAATTGCTACTGTACTTGTTACTAGATACAATAATTGTGCAAAATGTATTGTTACAAATGAGTTTCAATCATAATCGGCCTTTCACGATAATAATATTGTTGTCCCCCGCCCAGCGTGAACAGTTCTGACAAGGGTCGATTAGACTTACACTTCACATTACATTTTGTTATCAATGTAATCCGCTCGGCGTTAGCGGAAACACCAGCGTGCAAGTCAAGTTGATATCACATAGAAAATGCGAAAGTTAAGTATCAGAGCGACCCCACGTATTCAGTGCCCTGGGCCTAATTAAATCCTTTAAGCCCTGTATCATATGCAATGCAGATAGGACACAATTTCACATAATCTCGTAATAATAGGAAAGCCAATTCAAAGGGAATTTTACTCATTGTGTGCAATGTGTGAGGTAAAGATTTGATGGAACATGCATTATAATTGCATTTACACCGTGAATTGCCGATTCAAAATCGTTGTTCTTAGCAATCAGCAGAGTACCTACCTATTCGCGTAATATTTCGAACGCGCGTTGGGTAAGACATATTTATCAACGGGCATTGCAAGCTTTCTATTAACTTGGCATGTATGTACCTACCTATAACTATGTTTGTTCGGGTGGAATCTTGTAACTCAATTTTGAAGCAGATATCTCCAACCGATTGAGCTGTTGGAATTTTGGGTAAAGGTATAGTTTTGATGACAATTCAATATTATGATACCATCGAGCCTGATCTGATGATGGAGACAGAAGGTGGCCATGGGAATTCAGTACTTAACCGACGTAACCCCGTTGAGTTGGGGCTCGTTAGAATCGTCTCAATGCGTAGTTGATGACGGTATACAGAAAAGTACAGTCGGCAATAAAAGCTTGTATAGGTACAGTCGACTTCTCCAATATCTATACAGACAACCTTTCAAAAATGTCTACACATGTGTCTTATGTCAGTAACAATAAAGTCTCTGTATAGATTTCTAGTTTTTTTTTTTTTTGTGTATATATTGGAGAACTCGACTGTACTGTATGCATCTACCAAACCCGGGCACTTAGCTCGAATGTAGGGGTGAAATAGCAACACGGATGATGAAGTTGTAGGTATAGTACTTTGCCGGTACTCTGCATAAATACTTTACTACAGCTATGTTCATTTGTATAATTACGCAATCTTTGAAACTTTTTAAAGAAGTCTACTAACTAATTCAATTCAATTGTTCATTAATAAAATATAAAATTTTACATGTCAAATGCTTATACTAACTATATAGGTAATATTATCGATATATTCAATACTACCTTCGTCTGCGTGGACCCGGGCTATAAACTATATTCGTGCAAAATTTCATCCCAATCGGTTATGCCAACCGATTAAACATACAAACATTCAAACTTTCGCATTTATAATATTAGTGGGATCAAAATTGGATAATTGGTTGATTGTTATTCGATGGTACCTACCCGAAGACATAAACGTGGTATTTCAATAACTTTCTATAGCCACAACATTACACATATACCTACATGGAATGAAACACAGCATCCACCGCGTCATGTTAGAAAGTTCGCACAAACAATGTGACGCAAGTCTCGGTCACATCTGAGCCATGTGTTGATTGCACTAATCTAATACTAATATTATGAACGGGTAAAGTTTGTAAGTTAGTATGCTTATAGCGATTAATCTCCAGAAAAACTCATATAGGGGTAGACGTTAAATAATATAAACATTTATGTTGTATTTTCTCGAAAATGGATTAAAAATGTAGTCAAATTGAGAAAAAAGCAACGCAAGAGGTTAAATTAAATAATCACAAAGTTATAAGTGTCCAAAGTTTTAAGATGTTCTGTTCCCTTTTCCGCAAAACGCACCTTCATAGTTTCATATACATACGCTCGCAGATTGTGACGTCACTAGCTGCCAGCGTTTTCGCTCTCTAACAAGCACTATTAAAACGGGCTTATCTTCGTAATTCTTTGAGATCTGAATGGGATTTTCGTCACTAGGCATATTTTTTGGAGTAATAATTCAAATAAGTAAAAATAAACGTATTCAAATATCTTCACTAATATTACTTGTGGCTTTGTGAAGCTTTAGAACTCGCGAACCTGCCTTTTGTAAACTGAATCAACAGGTAATTCTATTTAGGTATTTATTGAACCTGCTCTTGAAATTTCACGGGAATCGTTTGAGAAATGCGACCTGTAGAGGAAACAGTCAGACAGACGCCGGAAATATACCGCCGTCGTTGTATAAAAAAAAATAGTTAAAGTTTCAGAACCATACATCCGTATTCATAAATTCTTTAACCGGCGGCATATATGTAGTTTGGACTTTCGGGATTGACATATTATTGCAATAGGGAATATGCATGTGATTTAGAAATGGACAAAAAAAATCACGTGTAATCTATATTGCTTAATAAATATACACACATGATTATTTTTTCAAATTATCATGTTTCTATTGATAAAATAAATTGTTTAAAAGTACTATTTTCCAAATTCCCTCGCAAATTTCCAAAACGCAACGCTATTGGCGGAGCGAAACGTGACGTCACCGTGCAGGTCGTTAGTATGATTATTGAAAGTTATTCGCATTGTTTGGCCGCTGTTTACGATAAATAATCAGTGTTTTTTGGTAATTATTAAGTGAAAAAAGACTCGACACAATGACTGAAGGCGGTTTTGTCAAGGCACAGTCGGATAATCTGCCTAAAATTGATGTGTTCATGATGACTAAATTTAATACATACTTCGCAAATATTTGTGACTTTACGTCCGCTGAACTAAGAGGAGTAAAAGCTGCAAGGTAAATAAGTTACAGATATTCAATAAATTTTCATATTCCTTGTTTTTATACTCGTGAGATTGGTCAATTAAATAATTATAACCTATTTTGGCGATTCAAATAGCTAGACTTTTAAACTACTTCAAATAGGTGTCTTTGTTAAATAAGTGGAATAAAAAACTAGTAGATATTTATCCATACTACACAGGATGATTCAGGAGACGTGAGCAGGATCAACCCTACACATACAGTTAATGTTAATGGATCTTTTACCATCGTAATTAAGTTAAACGCCCACAGTTTTTTTTTACATTTTGTGTAAAAGTTTCATTCACAATAAATCATGGTCACCCTACACAACTAAAAAAAAATTAACGTTAATCTTACCAATGCTGGTACGACTGAGTAGCTTATAAACTATTGAATCCGAAGGGTTGATCCTGCTCATGTCTCCTGAATCACCCTGTATACTATTTTACTATACTATAACTTTATATATTATATATACTAGCTTCTGCCCGCGACTCCGTCCGCGTGGAACTCATTTATATCGTAGCTCCATACAAACTTTCACCCCCACTTCATCCCTTTGGGGGATATGGGGGGAGCTACGATATAAACGAGTTCCACGCGGACGGAGTCGCGGGCAGAAGCTAGTTATATTATATATTTTATATATACTTACTTAATAATAAATTATAAATGCGAAAGTGTGTCTGTCTGTCTGTTTGTTACCTCTTCACGCTTAAACTGCTGAACCGATTTGGATGAAATTTGGTATAGAGATAGTATAAACGAGTTCCACGCGGACTGAGTCGCGGGCAGAAGCTAGTATTATATAATCAAAGATATGTAGGTACCTATTAGGAATGTTAAATGTTGAGAACATCTTTATGAACTTCAACAAACTAGGTTGTTTTCGTCAAGGCTTATAAATAAAACAAATTTGTGTAGGTCACTCAGTAAAAAGGATTAAATTCTTTTAACTTTCTTCGATCAACAGTGCAAACAAAGAAACTTAGCTAAAACGTTTCTTGATCAAAATCAACACTTGTAGTCAGCTGTTGATCAACAAAAATCATAATATTTGTAACATTAATAACTAAAAAAATTGGGAATCAGAATAGTTTTATGAATAAGTATATAATACAATTTTGAGGTTAGGTTATTGTTTACCTATATTGTTCGCGAGTCGTAATAAAAAAGATTTTAGGTACATACATATTTAATACTCACGTCGAAATGATCTTCACAACAATATAAACTACTCAAGCACGATACATTATCTCTCCTCATCGCCTTACACCACTTTATCCTTATATTTGCACCTTTGGGCATATGAAAATATTTGCAGTTTTAATGTGATTTTCACACATAGGGACAATACAATATTTATAATAAGCTTTTGTGTGCTCTTCCATTACAATAAGTTGATCTTATAAGCTTTAATCACTCACATTTATTAAAAGTGTGAATCAAAAACTTTGTTGTTAATTTGTTTAAGAACCGCCGTGCACTAAGCTGCACGGTGACGTCACAAATGAGGGCGCCAAAATGGTGGCGTTTTGATCGTCCGAAAATGATAGTAATTTTAATTATTTTTTTTAGCTTATTTAATAATATTGTGAAAGTGTTATATTTTTTTCCGGTTATATAATTACTTATAGAATAGATAAAAAAAATAAAAAAATGTCATGAATATTCCCTATTAAGTAAATTTGACGATTTTTGAAGTGAAAACTTCTTTAGCGGCGCTGAGCACTTTTTGGGATGGAGAAAAATTGCTAAATACGCGACAGATTTTTGTGACGTCAGATGTGAAGGAGGTCACAAACTTTTATATTTTGCTGCTAGCCGATTCGACTTCATTGAACGCTATTCGTAAGAGTATAAAGCCGTTAAACACTTTTTGCAATAGCATATTCTGCAAATGAATTTGTAAGTTTGTCCGCGCGTCCTTCACCGTTTCGCTATTGAGCAAATTCGAATAGTTCGAATTTGGACGTTATTCCTAAAGAGATAAAGCTTTGAAAAATATTTGGCAACGGCAAAAACAAATTGGTATTTTGTTCGCCGCCGCTGTCCGCTGTTCTTGCAAATTCGGATAGTGTGAATTTGGACGTTATTCCTAATGAGATAAAGTTTTAGAAAATATTTGGCAATGGCAAAAACCAATTGGTATTTTGTTCGCCGCCGCCGTCCGCTGTTTTTTATATCCCTGGTTTTTATAGTAGGTACCTAATTGATAATGGTTTATAAATTTGCGCCAAATTCATTTTTAGGGTGACACCGTAAGATGTCACGGGACCTAATCAAAAAACTGTTAAGTACAATGTTATTGAGTTTTCACTTCTGCCGGCACTCCCGGAGTGCAACGCGGTCTTTTTTTTTTATTGAGAATATTTACAACCGTTTAATTTTAAGTAGGTCATAATATATTCTATATAGCAAGTTGTTTTTTAGGGTTCCATACCAATAGGGTAAAAAACGGGACCCTATTACTAAGGCTCCGCTGTCTGTCTGTCCGTCTGACAGTTGAAAATTTCACAGATGATGTAGTTGTTGCCGCTATAACAACAAATACTAAAAAACCGTCCAAGTGCGAGTCGGAGTGGGGCTCCCATACAACAGACATGATTTTTTTGTCGTTTTTATAGATAATTGGTACGGAACCCTTCGTGCGCGAGTCTGACTCGCGCTTGGCCGGTTTTTAACACATTCACTTTCCCCATACAACATCATCTAACAATCCTAGGGGGCGCCGAGCGCCGCCCGCTACGGAGTCCCACTCGGCGCTCGCGCTTACTAGGGGGCGCCGAGCGCCGCCCGCTACGGAGTCCCACTCGGCGCTCGCGCTTACTAGGGGGCGCCGAGCGCCGCCCGCTACGGAGTCCCACTCGGCGCTCGCGCTTACTAGGGGGCGCCGAGCGCCGCCCGCTACGGAGTCCCACTCGGCGCTCGCGCTTACTAGGGGGCGCTAGAGTAATGTTTGCACACGGGCGCTACATAGGCTAGAGACGCCTCTGGCTCTGAATTCATTGTGGAAGAGTGAATTCACTGAGGGGTAATCACGTAATGTTTCCAACGCGCGTTAGGACAGTTCAACTGTAATTTTTTCCATTTAAAATTGACATTTAGATTTACCTAACGTACGTACAATGCGTTACGTGATCGACCTGCTGAAAACATGGCCCACCATTTGCACTCAAACAGGGAACGGAACTTGTTGTAAAAGGTTTTTCTCCTAGGATATCAAGGAGAGAGGTATAAGACACTCAATAATACTGTATTTTTTTATTTGCTCTCTTTTTCCCTTTCGAGAACTCGCAGTGATTAAGTTTGTGTTGTTTGGATAAGTTGCACATAAATATAGAAAACGGTTTATAAACTCCACGGGGCACGGCAAGTACCACCCATCTGTCTTGCAAGTACTCGAAACTAAATAATAACGACTAGGTACAGTTTGTGTTTTGTTTTATTCCCTTCAGCGTTTTAAGCAGCCGGGTAATGAAATGGTAAAACGCCAATTTTTATGCAACAGCTGCAACCAGTTTTAAAGGTATTCATTTACTTTATTTAATTGGTAGTTACGAGTGGGAGTCAAGTCGTTTTTGTCTGCTTACTTCCTTGTATCGACGAGTAGGTACTAAGGTACGTTTACCTACGTACCTTATCGGGGCATTGTTACTTGAGTGTTTTATCTCATTGTTATATCGGTGTGGGGCTGGGTGTATCTTAGTACTTGTGTATTTTTAGTCTTTAAAATTGGTTTTTCCTCTGCATCGACTGCCGCGAGTTTTTAGCTATAATTATACGTCATTCCATATAACACGAGAATTTTAACGGACAAATTCATCTACGTTTCTTTATCTATTAGGACTAACTGCCCGGCCCGGCTTCGCACGGTTAGTGAAGAATAAAGCATATGAAGAGTCGGAATGAGAATGAAGCATTTCCTCGCGGTAAAAAGTAGCCTATGTTCATCAGGGATAATGTCGGCTCCTAATGGTAGAATTTTTCAAATCGGTCCAGTAGTTTCGGAGCTTATTTAATACAAACACACAAACAAACAATCAAATCTTTCCTCTTTATAATATTAGTGTAGACTAGCTGTCCGGCCCGGCTTCGCACGGATTACCCGTTTTCCCGTAGGAATGAAGCATTTTCCCGCGGTAAAAAGTAGCCTATGTTCATCAGGGATATTAATGTCGGCTTCTAATAGTAAATTAATTTTTCAAATCGGTCCAGTAGTTTCGGAGCCTATTCAATACAAACACACAAACAAACAATCAAATCATTCCTCTTTATAATATTAGTGTAGATGTAGATTAAAACTGCAGTAAGAAAAAGTAGAAGAGAGAGTTGAAAGTTTACGTCAGTTCACCCATTCGCCAGCATGATCAGACCTTTAGGTTACGTAACTAAAGACTCATCGTGATCTTCGCAACGGAGAGAAAGTTGCACTCAAGTGTTCTCAGTAATACTGTAAGGGGCAAACAGAGAAGGATCTTGAGTGAATATTACTCGCAAAACTATTTACATTCGTAGTAAGATTACCCATTTCAGAAAGGGTACACAACTTTAAACCGATTCTCGTTCAGATGCATAAACGTCGAGCGTTAGTCTTATCTCAAGAGGGAGGTAGGTATAGCTAGCAGCTCGCGACTGACAATAGGTATCTACTTTTTATGTGAAATTTCCATTTCGGGAGAAAACGTTTTCCACTAACTAAATCTTAACAAATCACTTTGATTTTGATGTCGATCGCTCCAGCATAATAGTTAATATCTAGGTTTAAAGGTTACGCTTTAAAAAAAATGTATATATGTATTTGTATGTCATAGTTTTTTCAAAGGCTGATATAAAATCTTATTCAAAAGGTAGATAAAACTGTTATGGCTTAAATGAATCGTTACTTAAACTTTGATGTTTGAACCAAAAGTTGAACGTGACTATCCATTGCATTCGCAACACGGTTATATTTGGGGTGTGTTTTACTATGAAAAGCCATTTACTCGTAGGAACAGAAAGTTGAATTCCTAAAATGTTAAGTTTGCAAAAAGTTGAATTTGCAGCATGTTGAATATCAATATGTTGAATTTGCATAAAGTTGAAATCCCAAAATGTATACTTTCCCAGCACGGCTAGCACGCGACGGCGCGCGAGCTCTCTCGATTTTTCTCGCACTATCCGTCTGTCTCTTATTAGAACACTTAGAACAAGAGGTATAGTGCGAGAAAAATCGAGAGTATGTCGCGGCCGTCCCATGCTAGACGTGCTGAACGTCACAAAGTCAACGTTATGGGAATTCAACTTTTAAATATTTCAACATAATAAGAATTCAACATTTTGCGAAACTAAAAAAAAACTACATTCTGGGAAAGTAAATATTTTGGGATTTCATCATTTAGGAATTCAACTTTCTGTTCCTAAATGTGAAAAGCACACCATCGTTCAACAAAGAACCTGTGCCTAGAAGATGAACGAATAAAATGAGTTCGTTAATCTTTTGGCTTCGATTCCAATGAGTGAACGCTCTGTTGGTTTTAGTTCGTTCATTCCTTTGCTATCGTGCCCAATAGATGAACGAACAAAATTTATTCGTTCAAGTTTTTGACAGGGGTTAGTACAATGAAAACTTAATAACAATGATACATAAAATTTGGCAACTTTGCCCGGCATTTATAAGCTTAATTATATACCTACTTACTTAGTGGGCAAATTTACAAATTGTCATTCGTTTTCTTCGTTCAACTATTGGAGCCAAAACGTTCACTTATTGGGCACAGGGTTCAACTTCTGGGCAAACCGGCATACTTTAACATATAACCACAAAACTGTGTCGTAATAGGAGGGGTTAAAATAGTCAAATCCAATCTCGACTATATACCTAATCGGATAAAAAATATAGTATGTTGTACAAACTAGATTACAACTCCCACATAAAATCCCATAGTTGGGATAGTCGCTTAAACGTTCTTCCTTTGGTTCCATCACCCTACTTCCCTCTTAATTGCGTTTACTTGACGTACCTCGCGTGAATTGGGTTATGTTATAGTAACACATTTTTTTTTATAGTGTAAGTTGTCCTGTCCTGTCGCAACCCATTTCAAGCCACGATTGAGTTAGGCATTCATGTAAATTCGGTGACAATGCAACATTATGGCACCACCGATCTGATGATGGAGACGGATCTTGGACATAGTAATGTCAGAACCCGTTGTGTTTGGGCTAGCGAGTAGTCGATTATCGTGCAAAAAAGTACAGTCGGCAAAAAGCTTGAATCTAAAATTTAATTTTTGATAGGAACTTGATGTAAATTCACTTCGTGGTTTACTTTACAATTTACATTATGTCCGCCCGAATTGACACGCTCAATGACTAAGTACTACCTTTTACTTCATATAGCGATGATGGCGGTGATGGCGGGTTTAACCAAGCAAATGAACGAACATTTTCAATTGGTGCTTGATTTTTCGTGAAGTAAACTTGACAAATAAAGAAGAAAGAAAGAAGGAAGACATTTATTCACTACACAAAAGACACACCGAGACAAAGGGAGTAGAAATACAATACAATTGACACATAATGTGTGTGTCTTCGCGGCAGTGAATCGGTCGCTATCTCAGCATTATGCCGAGGTGTCAGACAGACACCTATAGCGCTGATTTTCAGACAGCACCGTACGTGACCCACGGAACGCAACACAACATACTGCCGTACATAATAAATAAATAATCAATATAACAAAACATGCCAGAATGTGACTCCAACCAAAAGTAAATTTGTTTCTCCCGATTTTTTTTATTGCGCCTTACATGGGACAAGTTATGGGAAGTGTAATGCCGCGGCTGCCGACATAAATTCGTTATATACATAGCTCGTAAATTTTCATTTCCAAACATACTCCTTTAGTCAAATCTGGGCCTGAGTTTACTACAGTCAAAAGCACAACGAACATGCATAACATATAAATATGGTTATATTGCAATGTGGACGGTCGCTTTAGCTTAGTTGGTAGTGACCCTGCCTACTAAGCAAGAGGTCCTGGGTTTGAATCCCGGTAAAATGATGAACACGAATATTTTTTTCCTGAGTCATGGATGTTCCTATGTATTTAAGTATTTATTTATCTAAATAAGTATGTTTATCGCCGTCTAGTACCCGTAGTACAAGCTCTGCTTAGCTTGGGACTAGGTCGATTTGTGTAAGACCGCAAATCGTTATTTATTTATTTACGAGTATGTTATTAATGAGCACAACAAATGGTTTATATTTGAGTATGTTAACATTAACAACAACTTACTACAGAATAAGATATTTGGTCTAGATATTTTTTCTACGTCCCTCGGGATCACAACAAGTTATAATTTTTTTTCATTTCCCATTTCGTGACCAACTTATTAAATAACGTTACTGACATAGACATTAGGTATGTTCGTTATTTCTAGTGCAACAATTTTGAAACTTATTAATGCCTTGGCCATAGGCTGCTTGCGGGATCGGGATGTCTGGATACGGAGGGGGGGAGCCTTTGCCAAGCAGTGGGACACCACAGGCTCCTAATAATAATAATAATTTAATGTCTGGACAGCCCTGAACTCCCTGGAGGTAGGTATTGAATCAAAATTGCATCATCATCATACTCTTATCAGCCGAAAGACGTCCACTTCCACTGCTGGGCGTAGCCCTCTCCAAAATTGTATACCTACTACTATCTATAGAAGTATCTATCTATCTTTATAGAAGTAGGCACACGACACTAATCTCGTGGCACCTAGTTAGCACTTGACAGTGTGCATATTTTTGACTGAAAAACAAATGTTAATATAAAAAAAGATAGACATATGCTATAATTTTTGCTAAGCTCTGCGTTCATGACGTTGGATAAAGTATTTTCTAATATTAAACCTTTTCAACGCCAAGGACGAATGGATCTGCACCACTGACTCAACGCCGGATTAGTCCTTCTAGGAGTACAGTGCGATAGTAACATACATTGACATAAGGTTTAACTCCGCACTAAATGTCATGTTGACGATACGTGTCGTTAACGTTTCTCTTTGACAGAGCGTTGAAAAAGTGAACAACGTATTATGTTTAAAATAACTACGATACTATTTCAACGTGTTACAATTTAAATACTTTCAATTATGAGCAAGATAAGGGCGCAAGAGCATGCGCTACGAATGTCGCCTAAGGCCCCTAGCACACGGCGTATTTTAAACGCGCAGACGACGCGCGTTTCCCTACTACCCAGCCGATGGTAGAGTCTGGCAATGCGTGACCTGAGAAAACGCGGCAAATTCAAAAAAATCATATATGGTATTACTAATTATAGTAGGAAAATTATTTTTACAGATTCCTTGAATATTTTCAAGATTATCTGTAAACATAAGAAACGGTATCATCATTATCGTCAATATTATTATATCAAATAATCAGCGGACAAGGATTAAGATTACAAAGTAATACTAACCTAAAAAATCCGACATCGCATCTAAACATGGTTGTTTCTCTTGGAAAACAACTTCTTTCTCCTCTTGTTTTTGCTTGAACTTACTGATCTATACTTTTTATTGTTTTACCCATATTAGAGAGAGAAATAATTGAGTTTACAAAATACGAAAAACTCTAACGAAAGACTTTGACGTGCATTTGACAGATTAATAATGTTGCCATATTAAAACTTTTAAAAAAGTCCAGGTCACGCTTTCGTTTGCCACTCTAGTAGGGAAACGCGCGTCGTCTGCGCGTTTAAAATACGCCGTGTGCTAGGGGCCTAAGAGAGTTCCATTTCCGAGGCATTGACGCGCCATTCTGCCATCCCCCCAGGGCGTGCTAACCAGCGGCTGCAGCGCTGACGTTTTTATCCCCACTGATTAAATATACATGGCATTGAAAAGACTTGGAACAATAAACAATCTTGCCTGTTACCAGCTTTTTTTGTACCTCTCGGGCGATTCATATCTTGGTCAACGAATAGCTTGATAAGGAAATCACTTGACTATTAAAACGCAATTTAAATCATAAGTGCGTAATTTAATAAGTTATGATTTGATTGTACCTAATACGTATTTTCCTTCGTATCTAGGTAGAGAATATGTAATTGATTAGATTTTGTTTCCTGTAGCAGGGAACGATTAATCGAATCGTTATAGAACATCCCTAAGTAGTGGCCGGCACACTGCGTTATTAAATCGACGGGGGAGGTAATCTCCTTATATTTACGATACGACCATAAATTTCAATCAGCTATCGCGGTAACCCTGCGGCTGAACTAGGATTAAGGACCAGATTGTTGAAACTATAGTTACGTAAAACCGCCATATTTTCGTAGAAATACGGTCAAAGGAAATGTTCTGTATCTCACCAGCCAGTTAACATGATGTCCAAAACTTTTGAATTTCAAAATTTGAAATTGATATTCAATATTATGCACATGCAACATTTATTTTATTATGCATTGGCAGGTATAGGCACTAACTGCCTGCGCAGCTCTGCACGCGCATTACGAAGCGTATGACCATCCCGACGCTAGATTCTATATATAAATATCTACTCGAGACATTTAAAAAACTGATATATATCGTGATTTCATGATGCAACTTAGTTTGTTCAGAAGTCTAACCCTTTGCTAGAAATCCGGCTGTCCTATGACCTACGAGTATGACATCATAACGGCTTACTGAAAGTCGCTTCCTTATATTATGTATAACGCTTATTATGCGTATCCTAAATGCTTAAAAATCTGATATTTAAATATCATGATGCAACTTAGTTTGTTCAGAAGTCTAACCATTTGCTAGAAAACCGGCTATCCTATGACCTATGACATCATAACGGCTTACTGAAAGTCGCTTCCTTATATAATGTTCGCTTATTTATGCGAATCCTAAATGTCTGGTCAAGCGGTCACCAGCCGTGTCAGCAATAGAGAATTTGAAAATATAAATCTACAAATCTCATTCTTTGGGGTACCTACTAAAGTACGTGTATGAAATAGGGTGTCTCGACGCTACTTAACTACTCAGTGCCACGGACAGTTGACCAGCGGGCGTAGCATGGTGGTGGGTTATGTTGGTATCACTGTGGATAGGACGAGCGTCACCTTCTGACAAGTATGCGAGTGCGAGAGTGACAGATGTCTTATCCACGACGGCAAGTGATAAAATGGCAACAATGGCCCCCAAACTTCAAAAAGTATTGTATCAGTAGTCGAAAATTTAAAGGTTAGCTATTTTCGAATTTATTTCTATGAGCTAGGGTCCAAAATTGACGAACCTTTTGTTCCTCGTATAGTTAATTTATTAATTAGACTGTGTAAGTATACAGCATATAATAATACAACGAGAGACAAATTTTTATCCCGTTAATTAAAGGATGGACGAGAAAAATGCAATGTCAAGTATCTTGTCACTAAACACCACTGAAGAATAATTTTAGTTAAGGAAATATGGGCCTTCACACCGGATTTTATTAGTGATTGAGAAAATACCCAGATATTAGGGTAACAGGATACTTAACACATTCACTGATACGATTCGCTACGCCTTTCGCTGATCCCGTGCTTTTCCCCGTAAGTAGCGGAAAGCGCCTGGGGCGTAGGCCTGGCTGTGAAAGTGTTAACGGTTGTTTGCCTTTCTTTGTGTCGCTTAAGGTAGGTAATGTATTTCCCTAGTCTAATTTAATATGTATTCTTAAACGACACGATTTCTGCTTGATCCATCGAACGCCAGTAGACTAGCCAGATTGGTCTCAATGCTAATTATAAGTTGGTTATCGATTAAGAAAACACTTAAAATTACCAATGTAGCATTTCACTCAGCCCATAGTTTGATTTTCAGCTACCCGACTATTCATATCTTTCCGGCTGAATTCGCTACGAACGCGACGCAGATTAGAAACAAAAGCGTTACCCCCCATTGCCACTATGTCGTCTGTCGGGACGATTTTTTTTCGTGTGTCGTCGCCTCATACAAATTGGTGTCCGACAAGTGAACAGCTTCATATAAAATGTTCTGCCACTACGACACACGATAAAAAATCTTCCCGACAGACGACATAGTGGAAACCAGTGCTAAGATGGCTGCCATTTTGTCTGCGAATGCGAGACAAACGATAAACTGACAACCATGCTACGCCCCGCTGGGCTAAATCGCGAGCATCTTTCGAATATATCCAATAAGTAAGTAATAGTTGACCATACTCGCCATATTCGAGTGATAGGGTTAAAGGTATACGAATTGTGGTTAAAGGTATACGAATGTTCGGATTAGGGCATTCACGGCAAAAGGTAAATTATTACATTATTATTAACTACCCGCTATTACTAAAACCGAGGGATAAAAAATTGCGTATTTATGTACATACACCCCGAAAGTTCATTGTATACATTATGGTGAGATAAGTTTTTTTTTTTTTTTTTTTTTAATTTATTTAAAACAAGTTATTTTTTACAATACTTATTGTGTTGCACATAAAGCCACTATTTGAAACCTGGAAGGTTTAGGCAATAGTTGGCGAGATCGCGCGGTTCTTCCCGCGTTCCTTTAGTTAACTACTTATAATAATATAATACTTGTAACAAATCGCTATTGTCCACTACAATTTTATTCCTTACCTACACTTATTCATCTAAACTTAGGTAGTAACTTTTAAGTAGCTTCTTACATTTGTTATGACTAATAATAGTATCAGTAAGGTCTTGTAATAAGTTCTTAGGCAGATTATTTAAGATAGATGGAAGTAAGAAGTTAATAGTTCTGTTACCATAAGTGTTATTGTTGCGTGGCAACGGGTATGATGGCAGGTAATCTAACGTACGTAACTTATTAGGGCGTGTTTTTTTTTCTAAAGAGGGTAGCATTGCACATTCCTCAGTTAGTAAGGACAAACAAAATCTATTGAACACGTTAATGACCTTGCAGTGTTTGAATAGGCCTGTTTTATTATCACGATAGTTTTTTTTAACAGTATTAGGTACAATTGTTTTTAGTAGTGATAGTTGTAATTTATATATTTGCGTTAAATAGGTTTTGTATGTCCTCCCGTAGCTTGTAATACCATAGCTTATAAAAGTTGTTTCAGAGTTTACCTACCCGTGAAACATTAATGGTGTAAACTCTCTAAAGTCACAAACATTACCTCTTCATGAGCGCGCGCGTCTTGTCCCGCGATGTCACGGCAAGGCGCGCAAAAATATCTGATGCAACCGAATTAGACCATAGATAGAGACCTCAGTAGCGAAATCTTTGAGCGCTTTTCGGTGCCACATATTATTAAAGGTAGGTAACTACACAAACTTTGTCACCATAAAAATCTCCTCAGTGACACATTTATGACGCATTAGATTAGAATGAATGTATGCTGGATGCGGGTGGCGCAGGACCGCTCCGGTCATCGTGGAAGGCAGTGACCGCGTGTCCATACAAGACGATTCCCATCGGCTTGCTTAAAAAATATTTTTCTATGTAATATAGTTATGTACTCTTTCATAACTGCGCCGCCACTGGTGGGAGGCACTCTTTGGGGGAGACCATGTCCAGCAGTGGACGTCTTTCGGCTGAAATGATGATGATGATAATGATGCTGGTTAAAGATATTAATTGAACAATTTATCCGAATTGCATCTCCTGCCATCTCGTTTGTACAAGCTTTTTACACGCTTTTATTTAACTTTCACTGTTCGTATGTAAGTAGGTATGTATGCAAGTAAGATGTCCGTCAAAATTTGCTTGCCGTTATCCGATTGAGCTGAAAATTTGGGTAAAGGTTTTGGATGACAATTCAATATTAATGGTGGCCATGGGAATTCAGTACTTAAGGCGCCGCAGGTTCAGCGAAAAGTTAAGCGAACAGAGTTTTTGGAACAATATAATGCGTCTGTTTATAATAATATAGTTACAAAAAAATACGAATAGTAATCTTGAGACTTTTCTGCAGGGAAATCAGTGCTTCGAAACATGATTAAGTAAATTTCGCTCAATAGAAAAAAATCACGAACATAGGTCTAAAACACACAAAAATACACTTAAAATATTCGTAACAAATTATGCACAAAAGCTATAAATATTAAAATTGCTTCTAAAAATCGGCAATATCATATTTGAGGCAAATCAGTGTTTACATTTTTATTTATTTAAACGGCCAAAAATATAAAATTAAAAAACATGATATCCGCGCTTCCGAGCACGCACTTCCATCTCGCTCACGCTAATGCTCAGTGAGAGGGAGAGAAGACCATGAACCTACGGCGCCTTAACCGACGTAACCCCGTTGAGTTTGGGCTCGTTTGGGCGCTCAGAATCGTCTCAATGAGTAGTTGATGACGGTATACAGAAAAGTACAGTCAGCAATAAAAGCTTGTAACAAAAATGAAATTTTTGACAGAAACTTATTTATATAATGAGTAATAATCGCGGAACACCAAGACCATATTCTGGTTAAGGACAGTTACCACGACCATGAATTTAAAAAAATGTTTCTGTTAAGGTTAGCCTGCCGTATGAACTATTGTCATTCTAACTGGCGTTCTGTAAGGTGGCATGGTTTAGAAAGGTGATCCGAACTAGGTGATTATTGTTAGAAAGTCCCCCAGCCACGAACGAAAGTGACGGATGACCTTCATTGCATCCGGTACCGAAACTAGTAACAGTTTATCGATTATATCGATACCTGTTCGTTTTATTAAACACGTACCTATACGCAGTTTGTCTCTACATAGTGTGTGTATTGCTTTCTAACGAGAATTTTATCGAGCAATAGGCTTGTGTCCTAAGATATTAAATGATGCCATTCGAACCAGTTTTCGGAGAGCAACAAATGTTCGTATGGGAACAACTACAATTAAAGGACATACATACCCACAATTTTTATTCAAATATTGAACTCGCTGGCGGCAGCCAAAATGCTTTAATACTAATTGACATTACATTATGACGTCACAGTTTGCTATTTGTACTAATCATTTATGGAAAATTGTAAATTGCTGTGTCGGTCGCGAAATACTGCGTTTAGGTCCATAGTTGTCATACAATTTTGTTTCTATAAAAGCGTATGGATTCTATTGGTAGATATAAATTTACTCTTAGACGATAAAAAAAAACATATTTTTTCTAAATTTTGCAATTTTTATGATTTTAATTATAGTTTGTAATTTATACCATTTTACAATAATTTGATGGTTTATCCATTTAGCAATACTTCGTTGTCAATTTTAATATTTGGCAACTACCCAGATTTAAGTGGTGTACAGTCAAGTGCAAAAATGTGTATCGATTTAATCCTATCATAAATATGTGCCGAAGCCTTAATCCGCTAACAACAGAGCGATGGGACTGTATGCACCCATATTTATTTATACACTGGACTGTAGGTAAGTAGTTTTATCGAAAAAATATGAAAACAAAACTGCGTAACAGTGCGTATTTATTTTTTAAAGGGTTCTCGAGCAGTAGCTACGAGATTCCTAAACGAGCCCATATTACCCTATTTTTAAATCATAACACAACTCTAAACATGGAGAGTAGGCGGCAACTGCACCTGGCCTGCGCAGTTCGAAAAATAATGGAGTTCCAGAGGCCTCGCTACTTGTTTGAGAAATTAAAATGGGTGACTGACTCGCGGGTAAAGACCTTTAAGACGATGCACTAAACTTGCGATACCGCTCCACAAGACCGCATTTTTAGGGGACCCGTTTTAAATTTGCGACCACATAAATTTGGAATGACCTCCCTCCTCCGCTGCGTGAGCCAATGTCACTGTTATAATTCAAGCGATCAGTTCGATGTCACTTATTAGATATGCAAAGCAATTAGGTGTCTCATCTCCTCTTAGTTGTTCTCCACTTGCATGGGTATTCATTTTTTTGAACACTCGCACACATGTACGCACTCACACATTCGCACACACACACACACACACACAACACCAAACGTAGTATTAATCTAAAATTTGTAAGAACTATTCATTTCAGCTTACGCTAATTGCCCATTACGTGTTCGTACGGAACTCACGCGCTTTATAATGTGAATTAGTTCATAGCTGAACGCGAGCGGCGTTCAGCTGTGAAATATTTCAGGTCAAAAATTTAAATCACATAATCTTAAAAGCAAGTGTTCGAAAATTGCACTCTTAAAATGAATATGTTATGAAGAGCGCTCAAACGGCCTAAAATCTTTAATAAACGAAATATGATAAAATAGATTATAACACGTTTTCGTACTCATGGTTGACTTCCGTTTGAATATATTTTTAGCAACCACCACTACTAAACTAAAGCGAAAAAACGAGTAGATTAACGAAAAGGCTAAAATGCAGCAGGCTTCTAAATATATGAGATATTCATATTGAGCATCACATGTAAAAAAAAAAGGTGCAGACACGATGGGAATTCAACAGACAGATGCAAAACGCTTTCATAGCGAATTGGGCACTAATTATTATATTTCATATTTTCATATTTGTAGTCATAGCAAGTACTCAGGGAAATTTTGAAACTGTCAAACAATGCACGAATAAATGAACTTGATACGAGACCCGCGCGAATAACTTGCACGGAAACTTTTATATTTTGAACTACATAAGTACAATAGTTTCATGGAAATTTTATTTAAGAATTCCAATTATGAAATGCACATCCAACGTCATCTAGTTAATACCAATGTGTCGTATGATCCACCGTTAGTTTTGCATATTAAATTGGATATCATGCGGCCAGTTTGAAATGTATTTCTATCTATGTTGTATAAAATATCATTCTAAATTGCAGTTTGTCGGCTGCTATTAAAAGAGAACTGACCATGCAATTTATATTTCAATTTTAAACTAAAACTACCTATCAACGATCGAGCAGCTACTCTGCTGATAGCACAAAATGGCGTTCGGAATTCAGTTGCAACATCGGAAACTGTGAACTTATCTATAGACATCACACATATTCAGAAAAGAGGTCTAAGGATTCTATTATAGTCGTGAAGTAATAGTACAATATAAAAAAAAACTGTAATTAATGTCCTGAATGATGAACAAGAAAGAACAATTAGCAACTAAATCTGAGTTCACGCGTATATACATATACTATACACAGCAAACACATTTGTTCGAAAACGCTATCGGCGTGACTATGACCAAGAGTTGGCACAAAGATAACGTCCCGTTGAAATTTTAATGCCGCGGTTAGTGCTGGATCCAGATGCCGCCGACAAAGTCGCAGATATACTGCAAATTTAATATTTATAGCCGGCAACACACCTTGTTTTTGCCGCGATGAGACATTGCCGGCATACGGACGTCTCTATTTGATAGTCTTCGGTTTGTTTCGGCTTTAGGTAATTGAATTTTTTATTCGCTCTCTAAAGTCGTTTCAGCAAATGGACTCTGGCTTTCTAGAAAGTATTCTCAGGCCAAGCCGTCGTATCCATACGTAGTTATAGTTGAAAATTAATGGTTCGTTATTGATTATTGAAATTGTCAAGATTCTCAATAGGATCAGGCAGACAGATAGTATAAATAACTCCATTTCAGTTAAATTTACAAAGCTTATATAAGCCGCTGTCTATTTGCTTTGACAGAATGTGCATTGTTAATGCCTTTATGCAATCCAGGATAGCTGCTCATTTATAACGGGTAATCAAAATTTATACCTATTTCTAACCTTTATTCAACCAAAACTAGTGTTCATTAAAATGTATTGAAAAACTTCCAGTCCTTCCAGAGCCACGGGAAATTGAATCTTACGTCAATGTCGTCAAGATTTCAGAGTAAAAAATCTCAATTTACCTCTATACAGTTAAGTGGGTATTTCAAAAGCTGGTATATAATATTCAGTTACTTAACTTAGTGATATATTTTCAAATATTCTTGTAAAAGAAACATAAACACTCCCTCTTAAAACTTTGCACACCTGTAACTTTGCGAAGACACCGTTTAATATCCAATTTTCGCGATTTTACTTTAAGGGGCTCCCATACGCCAATGACCTTCGATCTGAATCCCTTAGTTTTCTAATGTTTTTTGTAGCTTATTATATTAACAACAACTGCTTTAGGCAATATAGTATCCCACATTTACTTCAAAGTTCATTGTTTTCGAGATATTTGGCATCAAAGTTCAACAATTTTAGGCCAAAAACCTGGTTTTCTGGCCATAAGTTTTGTGTTAATTGATTTAAAATGAAAACCCTGGACCAGTTTTTAGAGACGTCACAGACGAACCCAAATATGTAGATTTCGTATATATATTTCGATATCTTTCACGTCAATAGAGATACGAAATAAGTGTTTTTTTAGACAATGTTTAAAAAAATCATACAAAATGAAGTATTCATTTTTTTCAAAATCCGGTGGACCAAAATGGAGATAAAAGATTGAAGAACTGATAACCGTTTGATTTATAATTTTATCTGTAGTGCAAAAGTAGGAGATACGATTCAAAACTTGTCAAAAATCGATGAAAACCTCGGGTAGCCCCTTAACTGTAGAATCCTTTTTGGGATAGGTACGCAGTATTTTGCAATTTTTAATACAGCACAGGTTGGTAGTAGCGCTGAAACTCCATTGAAAGCTTGATTCGTAGACATTGTCGTTTCACGGCTATTTCCGACTCGATAACATCAAGTCTTTTCGCGAGCGTATTTGTTATAGAAATATCATTCCTAAGAAGCGTATGTACCTGGTCTGCTACCTACTTACCTACTGTTGGTCAATCACTATCACACCCATGGCGAGCTATTAATATACATTTTAGTCGTCCGTATTAATATTCAAAATGGTTTTTTTGCCACAATCTTATGTGGTGTCGGGTTAGAATAGCACGAGAAGAAAGGTAGCGACCTTTCTTCTCGTGGATGTCTTAAAAGTCGACTAAAGAATCGGGTTGAGGTGTGTTGTGGTCGATAGGCTAGCAACCCGACACTGCAATACTACATTTTCTCCGTCTTTAAACCCACAATTGCTAGAAGTGGCACTGAAAATGTAATATCATGACTTCTTCGTTTCAAATTAACGGAAAAATTGATTGCTCCTAGCCGGTTGCGAACCGGCGACCACAGGCATATATGGCCCGCTACTTAACCAACTGAGCTATCGGAACAACCTATCACATAAATTGATTCAATTTTAGTTTTAAAATTAATAAATTTAGTAAGCTTACGTTACTGCTTAATACAACATTAATTCATGTACTCTGCCTATTCCTTCTGGGAATACGGACGTGAACGTATGGTACATATAACAAAACAAATCGTCCGAAATGCTCGATATTTACCGAGTGTACTCGAACGTTTGACGGGCGAACAGTGCCAATTTTGACTGCAGCGATTCACAGCGCTTGCAAAGCTGTCGGTTCCACTAGGACTATTTAGTCTGTGTGTGATTTGCTTTGACCCGAACAACTGACGCGCAATAGTTCTTTGGCAACACGCATGTCTCTGAAGGGTCAATATGGGGGTGCACTGTTAATGACTGGGCAAGGTTGTACTGTGTAATGGTGAAATCCGTCTCTAATTGGCAATGTGGGATGTTGATTCGACAATGATTGTATTGTCCCGATAGTCGTTTCTGCGAACGGTCTAATGGCGACGTGTCTCGACCAATATCTCAAGAGACTCCTAGGTGGCTGGTTCAAGGGTCGGATACAGAAAGCGGTACTCTTGGACACTGCGCGGACAGTTAGGAGGTTCCTGTCTCTGTCGCCCTAACCACCGGTATCCTAGGCCCCGCCTCGCTTCCAGCGGCACCCTAGGTTAAGTTTTTATAATGATTTTATGTTTTGTATGTATAGTTTTATATTTTACTTTATTTATAATTATTGTAAAAACTTACCGAAATGAATAAAGAACACAATTCTATCTTAATGATTTATCACTTTAATTAAATAACGTTTTTTTTTTTTGTTTCTAGCCTATAGTGTGTCCCACTGCTGGGCAAAGGCCTCCCCTCTCGATTTCCACTCGTCCCGATTCCGAGAAATCTCCGGCCAATCGTTGCGAAATACGTCCAGGCCGTCCCGCCATCTCCGTCTCGGCCTGCCACGCCGTCGTCTCCCATCGTGCGGCACCCACTGCATGGCTAGTTTAGCCCACCTCTGGGGATGCATTCGGCAGACGTGGCCAGCCCATTCCCATTTCAGCTTGGCGGTCTTAGCCCCAACGTCAGCAATGCGAGTTTTTGAGCGCAGCGTAGAGTTTCGGACCCGGTCATCCGTTTGACTCCCAGCATACTACGCTCCATAGCTCGTTGGCAAACCTTCAATCTGGTCTTTTGTGCCTCGGTGAGTGACCATGTTTGAGCACTGTAGGTTAGGACAGGCAGAATGCACATATCGACGAGTTTTCGTTTCAGGGTTAAAGGGAGGTCTCCCTTGAGTAGCTCTTTTAAAGACCAATAGCTTCTCCGGGCGTTTTGGATCCGTCTTTCGACTTCCTTATCCTGCCTATGGCTGAAGGAAACTAGTTGTCCTAAATATGTGTACTCGTCGACATAGTGCATTAACTGCCCGTCTACCTCAACCCTACGTTTCGTGCCATTGGTCATTAACTGGGTTTTGGATCTATTCATTACGAGACCAGCTTGAATTAACGTTTAATCTACAAAAAATAAATAGCTTTATGATAGCTTGAAGCCTGCCTGCATCATAGCATCGGTGAAAAAAGAATTTGGAAACACTTTTCAGTTCCAGATCCGATACTGCAATTCGCTGGGCTTCACAATTTCAATCTAATCCAATAAGAAATCAGTTCAATAGACCGATGCATTTCATTGAAAACCAGCAGGTATGGCTCGAATGCAATATCAAAGTGATTTCGTTTCGATTCTGCAGTCAAACGATGTTGGTTGCTATGGGGCTTTGGAAATATTAAAAATAAACACGTCAGTGATTTAAGTGCAAAGCATTTTCAAATCGAATAACCTTATTGGCTATCGGACATTGAAAGTCAGCGAGGATTTTACTTTACAAGATATAAAATAACTGTCGTGTAAAAGGTTGTATTTAATCTACCACGTCCACTACTATCCTAAAGGTCTTAAAAGTTTTGATAGAGTCTCCCCAAGTTGTGTAACAACCATTTTACACAAATTCTATATACCCATAAGACAATTTTGCTCATCAAAAAAGCTAACGCGCCTAAATCTCGTTTTGCTTGAAGTTTTTCAAAACCGCTCTCTATTGTTATTATTATTATTATTTTTTTAAGTTCAAGTTCCTAATAATTTTATCGCAGAGTTTCATGTTTTATGTGCTAAAGCCATTAATAGCTTATTTAAAGCTAGAGTTCGGACTAACTATTTGCCACGTAAGTACTTACATTACCTTCACACTATTATTTTACTAAACGAGATTCAAGCACATAATATATAATCAACTTATTTATTTACCTCTCTGAGGTTTAGTAAAAGTATAGTGTGAGAATCGTGTAAGTTTAAACCAATATACTTTCTTTCACTTTACTGTACCTAACGCTAATTAACAATAACAGATCTATCACTAGGTTATCACAAGGCGTAATCATAGTTGTATGTAATCATACATATAATACTTGTTTACATCTTTAGTTGATGTAGGGTTGGATAGGTATAAATCTTGTATGTGTTTTAGGCTATTTATTAATTTTGGAAGGATGTAATGATTAGTTCTCATGCCGTAAACGTTTTTAATTTTTGGTAGTGCATATCTGTGCGTATTAGATAAACTCCTTAGCCTAATGTTACGGTGGTATTCATTTAACTTGGTAATGTATTTATATTCTTCCTTGAGTATGGAAAGTTTGACCATGTTTTGTACGGGAAGTACCTTGCAATATTGGAAAAGGTGAGAGTAGTCATTACTGTAAGTTATATTTATACTGTTCGGTATAATATTTTTTAATATTGTTTTCTGGCATTCTTGTCAGACTACACGAAAACCAGATAACGATTATTTAAATATCTTTGGTCTATAAGCTTTTTTGGAGTTTACTATCGACAACACAGTTAACTGGCCATCCGTGCACTTTATATGCATTGTAATAAGGTTCTATATAAATACAGGATGTTCAGTTAACTGTGTTTGGCGTTGTACCTATATACTCGTATACTCATGTAGGCTGGTGCTGAAGGCGGATGCGCGGTCCGCTGTCTTTTAGTCAGTAACAGGGTTACTATAGACAGTAGCAGGAAAGCTGCCTCTACGACACAAAAGCCATTAAATTTCAAAGGCTCGCACAATTTTATAGACAACGTCCTCTGGCAGGATGATTCAATAAAATAGTGTGGTTTCAGGGTAAAGCAAATTGTTTTCATGATAGATTTCTAGCTATCTCTATCAGCGACCTAGCATGATTGCATTTAAATCCGCCAATAGTATTAGTGTAAACACTGGATTGCACGAAAAAAATAAACAAGTACATAGCAGGAGATACAATATAAAAATACTTTGTACAGGGTGAACCCCTTTGACATAGACATATTTGAAGGCCGTATCCAGAAGAATTGGACCGATATTCATTGTTTGTTCTAATAGTAATGTTTAAAATATTTATATTGTATGTACCTACTAACACTAGAATTAAGTTTTTCGTATGTTTTTTTTTACCAACAACTTTGGACAAGTTCCGAATAATTTTATTTGAATTTAAGGGATCTCTTCCCTTTGAGCAGCTGAGTGAAGAAGTGATATGGCATTAAGCATTCGTCCCTCTCACGCCGACGCACCTGCTAGTAAGGGCCGAATGCTTTATGCCCGACGTATGTGCTTTATCTCTACACATCCGAATATCATCTCGTAGTTAACCCGTACCTTCGGTATTGCATATCATTTATAAATTGTTTTTTTTTTATACAAATTGAAACCTGTTTTTATGCAAATAGACTATTATATACATATTTATATCGTAGCTCCATACAAACTTTAACCCATGGATGGTTTCCGGGATAAAAACTAACATATGTCCATCTGCGGGACTCAAACTATCTCTACACCACATTTCATCTAATTCGGTTGAGCGGTTTAAGCGTGAAGAGGTAACAGTCAGACAGACACACTTTCGCATTTATAATATTTAAGTACGGCTGTAAGAACAATTCATTTTTACTGTGTTCAAGTACAGCTGCAGTGGGTGATCATGTAAACGTATCTTCGACCGGAGGTAAATATAACAGTCCAATCGTACCACCGTCACGTACGGCCGAGACCGATGCATCTTCGCATTAATATATCATTTCGTCGTAACTAAGTGGATCGGACAAATTGCTCACTAGTTTATTTAATATTTATTGGACGGTACGAACGTGATCCATCACCGGGGAGTATTGTAGACGGTGGAGATGAGCGTCCATCTTTTGAAGTTCTTTTTTCCAACGCGAACTCGCGGGGTTACGGAAATATGACGGGGGTCAAGCGATAATCGCTATTCTGACAGTTCTTTACTTTGTACATAGTAGGTACATGGTAATGCACAGCGGTGTAAATCAAGACCAGTATTCGACAGGGTATCAATAACAACACAATCAAGTGACATAATAACGATATTTTACTTTCCACCAATATTATCACTTGTAGTCATAATAACTGTATTGTATCTACTGTCTACCTCATACGAAATGACAATTTCATACTTACTCATTATAATTGAAGCAAAGATAGAGGGAAGCGAGGAAGAGGAAGACCTAGAACAAACTACATAGAGCAGCTCAAAAAAAGTGTTGATGTTAGGTCGTATCAGCAGGATGTCAAAGAGGTCGCCTGGGATTGGAGTAAATGCAGGGCCTACTTTGAGCTACACCGACAAGAGCTTAGCTCTGCAGAAGAAGATCTACTTTCACGGAATCGAGCAAAACCTTGACATCTTAAGCAACTTGACTACGCGTAGCGTATATTGCCGTCGCATCCTTTACGCGAATATCATGGGGTTGCTACGCCGCACTGTAGAGGCGCTACGAGACAAATAGGGGTTAGTTTATCATCAGGTGGCAAACAAAATGTAGCAAACACGTTTATAAACAGCCCTCTACCTACAGGATAAAGACTTTATATACACGTTAACGTATTTTTTATTTTGATATTCTTCATATGTTTTGATTGAAGGAGCAGGCATAGTAGGGCAGTTATATTACTGTATTCATAATTTCAATTTATTTTAGGTACTTTACATTGTATGTGTATGTAGGAATTTCATCATACCGTTTTGTAATTACAATAAAATAATATAAAATGTATTGACATATATGTATAAGAATAAGAATACGAATAAAAATAATTTATTGAAAACACTTTATTACGAAATGATAATTCTCATTCCGGGGCCTTACAAGTGGCGGCAGCGCGTAAGTCTCCAAAAACACATTTTAAAAGTAAGATATCACATGAAAAACCGACACTCATTCCGCAACCGCTTACCTCGCACGACGTCGTATATCTTTTTATTCGAAACCTTGCATAAGAGGGAACTTTTTTTGTAAAAAAACATACACAACATAAACAGTGTGCGAAATAACCGTTCATCTTAAGCATTTGTCAAGAGAGGCTTACGGTAACTTAGTGGGGCCTCACCTCGGTCTGAGGCGAGCAGACACTGTGCATCGTCGGCTCAGGCACAATTGTGTGGTGTGCTACAGGGCATTTTCATGAAATAATACCGGCTTTGGGTCATCTCGATAAAATCACGAAATAAGTATACTTAATAAGTCATTATAATAACCTACCGTAATAATAATTTACAATAATTGTGTGAAACTCTTGGTGGCAATCAAAGATGCGATTAATCATGACTTTGGTTTGATGAATGCCCGATACCTTAGCATGATCACCTCAATACACAATGTATTTTTATAACAATCTATCTAATGGTTACTTGCCGTTTGGCAGATATAGTTGGTTTATCGGCCCGGTGAACTGTCCGCTGTCATTGTCACTATCGATAGGCCTAGGCCACCTTTCAGTAACCAGATTGGCCCTTTTCCCATCGTATCTCCTCGTCAAGTGTCGCCCACTTTAATTGTGAAATCATAAAGAAGAGGCTTATTCTCAACAGTGGGTTGGATACGAGCTGAATAAATAAATTTATTACGTTATCACGACGCACGTCCTGCAACAGCAGCCTGCGGCAGTGCATCGAGTCACCGTTAGCACTATACCCGAGTTTTACCTAGTTTATCTAATTAGTAAAAAGGATGCGGTGAAACCGGAAACTGCACTTACACGGTTAATGCACAGCGGCAACTTTCCGGGAAGTGTATATCAGGTTCCTATTAAATTATTGACGCAAAGAGGCACAGTGCTGCTAAAATTTAATTTCGATCTTTTTTCAATCCCATCTCTTATGTGCTAAAGTATGTTAGCCAAGGCGACTCTTGTATACTACCAGCACTTGATTTCGTTCGCGTAAAATACCTTTTTAGGGTTCCTTAGCTGATTACTATCTTTCGATTAAATAAACCACACTGAATTCGTTTTATCTGCTTGGGAGCAGAGAGTCACACAGATACATGTTATACAGTGCGTTACCGGCAAGCGGGCTTTTTTTCAAGTAGGGTAAATTAACGGAGTTCTTTAACTTAATCATGACCTTAATACAGATAATTAACTATAATTCCGACTTCATAAATTTTCTAACAAAATCTAAATTGCCAGCAATGTACAGCAAAGTAAATTGACAAGTAAGTGTAAGTGACAGCTCTTCTTACTTTGTTTAGTACGGCGTCATACACCCAGTCCATTGAAGATTTGTATTTTGGAAAATTAATTGCGCAGTTAATTTACGTAATTATGATTTGCAAATACATGCAAACAAATGCAAATGGAACATATTATTATCAGTTTTAATAAATGCCCGCATGCCGGTAATACACAGTATTATAACAGCCCTAGTTTGCCTCGGCGGTTAAAAATGGCTAGGTGTCGGCTTGCCTCGCGTGTCGGGTCCGGTAGAATCATAGACAAATGTTGTATGTATGTATGTAAGCACTTTATTGTACACAATAACAGGTTAAAGAATATACATGTCACACAATAGATCAAAGTACAAAGGCGAACTTATCCCTATAAGGGATATCTTCCAGCTAACCTTTGAGCAATTGAGAGGAAGGTAGGTAGAACAAGATAGGCAAACTTACCGTGTACAAAAACACAGAGAAAATGAAAACAAGACCTAATAGGTATTAATCCTAGACAAATAAAAACATGCCAATACATATATAAATATACAATATAAAATATAATACACACTATCATATGTAATATATATATCGATATACAATAAATAAATAAATACTATATTCAACCAATTCACAAGTCATTGGAAAGCCACAACTTCTTCAAATTCATCTTAAGTGACGCAACAGACCGCGACTGTCTCAGCGACAAAGGCAACTCATTCCACAACTTAACAGCGCGCGCGGTAAAAGATCTAGAGTATGTTCGCGTCTTTTTAGACGGTACAGCAAGAGTAAGGTTAGCACTCGACCGCAAGCGGTGGCCACTGCCGTCTGCCATATAACTAAACCGCTCAGAAAGATAAGGAGGGGAAGTAGGGCTGAACAGTGTGTTGAAAAGTAATGACAGGATATGCACGTCCCTGCGCCGGCGAATCGGTAACCATCGAAGCTTAGAACGGAATTCAGAGATATGATCATACTTGCGTAGACAAAATATATATCTGATACATACATTTTGTAGGCGCTCCAGCTGTTGTCTTGTGTGTCCTTGTCCGGCAAGCATACACTCAGCCTAGCACGACCTGCCCCGCCTGTATAACTTGTTTTAACCTCACCTCAACGCTAACCCGCAAACATATCATGACGCCGCGATTCTTATGCCGGCTGTACACAACGTTGGCGCGTGAGCAGCAGGAGGCAGCTATGTAAACGAAAGAGATCGAATTATAGCCCTCTCCCTCTAACGCATAGCTGCCTTCTGCTCACGCGCCAACGTTGGCACAGTGTGTACAGCAGGCTTTCGACGTAGTAGAGATCTAGTTTCGTCAGGCGTGACGGGTGAGGTGACGGTGGTGCGCATGAGAGCGTAAAGAATAACAACTCTGGCAACTTGACCTGCCCCCCTATTCTGTAACTTGTTTTAAGCTCACCTCAACGCTCACCCACAAATATATCTTGACACCGCGATGCGTAGCAACCAAGCGTAGGTAGAGGCCTAGTTTCGTGACGGGTGACCGGCGGAGTGAGCCGCTTTAGCGCGTAGCGAATATCAGTCCTGAGATTCGTCGGATGCTTTGCCAGAATGTTGCCTGTTAGTGCTTATATAGCAAAATGTGAAAAAAAAAATGAAATGAATGAATGAATGAATGATGATTATGTGAATGTGATGTGAATGTGTGTTATAATAGCAAAATGTGCACGATTTTCCATCCCCTGTCTGAGATTAAAGAAATAATTCTTCAGTCCCCCCAAATCGTTATCCTTGTATAGAAAGTTGAATTGAGCCATGTCATGACGGTCAAAAACGAAGCCGAATTGCACCAAAACTCGCAAAATGGAAAATTTGCAACGCTCGGCCACCGACCTGGCGATTAAGATTCCATCGTAGCAATATGGTAATATGTGATCAACCCTGAGCTGTTTGCATGCATTATTTGGACCCGTGCTAGGCTCAGCCGGATTTTTCCGGATTAAGTTTACTAAAAATTTGACGTGAAATACCGTGTGTTCCGGTCACGTACTGACACAGAATCACAGGGATGTGACGCGAGTTGCTCACGCAAACGAAAAGGGCAATTATAATATTGGCTGTCTGTAGGTACAGTCAGCATCACATAGTTAGTAGCAGCCAAAGTAGCCAAATATATCGTAACACTTCCTTACTCCTATAGTAATAAAGACGTGTTCCGATATATTTGGCTACTTTGGCTGCTACTAACTATATGATGCTGACTGTACACGGTGCGAGAGGTGGTGAATGGTGTGTAGAAAGACAGGTGGAGTTCAAACATGTAATGGATATTCCTACTAAAGCGCAAAGATCACTGTCTCTCTGCTCTATGGATGATACACCTCATGATTTCTATACACGGTGGAATTTAATCGGTGATCAGGAATCCAAAAATCTTAATTATCAATCTACACAGAAACCAATACGTGAGATCTCGTGCAATATAGCTCACAATCTAATTAATCACACTTAATTATCATCGGTAAAATGTACACTGACTGAATAAATGGACACCCTACTTTTATTGAAGGGAAGTTACTCGTAAGTGTACATACGTCAAGTGCTTGCTGGCTTTGGCGGGAAACTAGACAGATCAGACGATTTGAAGCAATTTGTTATGAATTTGACAATGACAAATTGACAGCTTATTGCTCATTTATGTTTTAAGTTTCTATGGCTGATAGTTTGAAAAGAGGTATTAAACTTTTCAGACTAAACCATTAGTAGGGTGACAATAAATTTTAATTAAAATTTAATTTCAACTTAAAAATTAGTTATAATAAAAAAAAACTTGGTTCCACTTAAGTGCTACATAAACGTGACCGCCATCGATTACTGAATTAGAAAAATGGGTCCCTGTTCACCGATTAAATTCCACCGTGTATAAGGTAGTATTTAAAAGCACAAAAAACCTAACAACCCAAAAAAATACTGATTTGCACAGCTAAAATACTAATCGTTCATAAAGAATTCAGTATTTTGGTATGCGATAATAAAAATACCATTTTCTATTATTTGTTCCTTAAGGTGCGCGGTTCTGGTTATACTAACGTTATGGGTATTATGTTTATTTACACGGCGGCCAAACGAACTGTATTTAAACCAGAACCGATTTCTTGGCGTCTAAATTAATCATTATCAATTATATAACGGACATAAAGAAGATTGCTGAACAAGCGCGTTCCGTTCCTTGAAAGTCTCCGCGCGCGCACCGTACGTGAATAATCAAGGGTGCGTTTTCCGAGCGCTTGCTTTCGGGAACGCTCTCTTACCCGGCGCAGCCAGACACTGGAAATGTTGCTTTAAGCCTTAGAAAACGCTTCGAAATAAAGTGTCTGCAGATTAAACTTTAATAAATACATAATAATAACAATATAAATATTCACACAAATCGAACCAAAGCAAAGCTTGTATTATGACGATATTCATATTTATATAGACAAATAAACACACGTCCCCGTGTGGTGTCGGGTTAGAATAGCACCACCCCCTTTCTTCTTGTGGGTGTCGTAAGAGTCGACTAAGGGAACAGGGTTGAAGTGTGTTGTGGGCGATGGGCTAGCAACATGTCACTGCGATATCACATTTTTTCGATCTTTTATACCTATACATTTATGCTAAAAGTGGTACTGGAACACAAGTTGAATGTGCTCTGCCTACCCCTTTTAGGGATAAAGGCGTGAATGTATATATACAATACATACCTAACACATATAGGTCACACTCAGGAACAAACCTCCAGTTTTATAGGCAGGGTCACTACCAAACTACCAACTACGCTAACGTGATCGTAATTCGTAATCGATCGTAATTACTAAAACAGAAAAGAACTTCGTTTCCGACATCATAGGCAGGCATACTGCCAAATTTATCGGTAAAGTAGTATACTTAATTTATTTTTACTTTCGCGATTCAAGATGTGCGCAATTCGGTCGTTTTTTTTTAATCCAGCAAGGGTCGAAACGAAGGCTCGTAGCCAATAGCGGGCAGTAAAACAAGAGATCGCGGCTTGGTCTGACTCCTTACTTATTCAACAAGCACATGTGACCGCACAATCCACACGGCCGACTACATTATTCAAAAAGGACTATATATTTTTTACTATTACTTATGTCGGGTTCACAAACGTATAAGTTTAAGATGACTAGCAAACTGTCCAAGTTATACCTCATTCTAGATAACATTCGGTTTTTAACGGTCAAATGCGTCTGCGTTTCTTAGTTTATTTAGGACTTAGCTTCCTACGGCGACTTCGTCTCATCATATAATTTAAACCAGGCTATTTTCGTGCAAAATTTTATCGAAATTGGTTGAGCCGTTTACGCGTGATTGTGTAACAAACATCCAAAGATCTACACATCCAAACTGTCGCATTTATAATATTAGTAGGATATTAAAGGGAAATATTGTCCTAATAATTTACTTATTTCAGTCATTTAGTGCTTTAAAAAAAAACCAATTCTATTATTTTACTTTTCACAATGTTTTCCTTGAAAACGCATGACGATTAACGCACGCTTTTTCTAATCTTATCTAATATAGAACAGGATATAGTTCGGTTCGACACGTTAAGTGTTCCTTGGCCGCGGTTCCGTCAGTCGTAATTGACAGAGGACGTCCCTAGGATATCGCTTTAGATTAAGGGGGTGCATTGGAAATTATCGCGTGCTTTGAGACGCCGTTCTGACTAGATCAAGAAACACCTGATTTTCAGATATATATATGATTCTTGACTATATGATTGTTTATCTGATTTAATCGATACATGATTGCCTAAAATTTCCTCGATAGAAAATAATTCCAAAGTTGGGTCTTTATTTTCCTTTTTTTACTCAGCCTACTCAAACAATACATTCTTTTACGACACAATCAAGTCGATAGTATAGTATTTTATCTCATCTAAAATTTCACTTGATGAAATATAAATAAAACTAAAAGTTAAGTATTTATCGAAATTTGTCCAAAAAAGCCATTCCCGAAGAGAGTTCTTTGCATCTCTTTTTCTCGTGTGCGGAAGGCATAAGCGTGTCTCTAACAAGGGGGCGTGGTCGACTCGAATCAAGGCATCCCCTTAATGTAGCTGTTATTTTGATTTTGAAACAAACTACACGAGCACATAGAAATGTGTTTATAGAAATAAAAAAGACAATTTTATCACAACAGTACGTAAAGTTAATCGGATACAGGCATCATCACTCACTACCTGCCTGATAAATAAATAATTCTGGTTGCTGGATAGTAGCTATCAATGGAGCTCTAGTGGCATGGTTAAAATTCTAATGAAGAAAAATCAAGACTGAGCATGCCATATACTAGTACAACGTCGAACACTCGGACGTTTACCTACCTTATAAATAGGTGTTGGAGAAAAACATAGAATTCGTAAATGGAAGAGAAACTTCAATGAAATCATATTGTTGGTACTGTCAAATGCATCCTTTCCACTCGTACGTGGGCTGTTCAATGAGTAAGTGACTATGGGCATGATTACGTCTCATTTATGAAAAGCTCTGATAGTTGGGCATACTGTGTCACTATACTCACTATTCATTAATACAGTGAATAAGTAAAAAAGGATAGGATTCATTTGTTTTCTTTAGGTAATAGTGAAACAAAGATGATATCTAGTATATAACAAATTCTGACGTCACTTAAATGGAAGGATATTTTGTTCACGTTTGGGGCGGTGTTGGCAAAATTCTGGTGTGGTATCAAAAAAAATGGATTTTAAAATTAGAAGTTTATCTATGTGCCACGAAATTTAACAATCAAACTCGTGTCATCATTTATTTAAGGCACAGCTCAATTAACAAAGTTCAACTTAACTGACTCAGGATAGGCGGCGTAGGCGGGAAATCGTTGGTAATCATTTATTTAAATAGGGTGAACGTAGGTAAAAGATATATGAATATAAATACGAAGGAAGAGTGAATCAAGATTATTCTATAGCAATTAAACGAGGTTGCTTAGACAACAGAATACCAATTCTGATTTTTTTTCTCCGAGCTTGCCGATCACCAGGGCTGCTGTGCAGGCTTATGAATTCCATAAGTTACCTAAATTGTAATCTAGACCAACTCTTTTACTATTACTTCTTATTCATATATATATATCTATAATAATATATATATCTACAATATCTATTCAAAACTCCTCAATGAACTCTGTGCAATTGCGTCGATATAAAATATAAGCCGCATAACTACGACCAAGTTTTTTTGGAAGAATGTAATAATATTTCCAACATAAATATGCACGGAAATAAGAAAGAGCGTATTTATTAATATACGGAAACCTAAAATTGATAGGATACCAATAGCTTTTGTTTGTTATACCCATACTCAGAACTTATTGAACACTCCTAAGGCCGTATTCTACAAGCCTGTTTTAACTAAAGTGGCGTTAAACTTCGTTTGTCTTTATCTGTCACTTTGACATTTGTGTTCCTAAGAAAAGGACAAAGCACATTTTAAGTTTTATGAATAAGGGGGCTAGTATTCATACTAATTGGTTGGAATCTTAGTCGACAGTTGGTATTTGAATGGACTGCTTTGATGCAACTCGGCCAACTCAAATATCTCAAGTATGAGTACTTATTGGTACGGAGATAGATTAAGACCCCTGGAAGGACATTCCTGAAACCATCCCTGAAACGGGTGTAAATGGGAGTGGAAGTTTCTATAAGATAATTGATGCACTGCAATTTACAAAGGCGTGTTATTAATGCCTAATCGATTAATGAGTATACGCGGACGAAGTCACGGGCAAAAGGAACTAGTAGTAATATTTCGCATGCCATCCAAGGAATATTTTAAAAACCGAGCCGAGTATGCACTCGAATGCTATAAAGTACAGGTTCCATGAAATAATATTATCTAATATTCAAGATCTCATCTTACATTATGCACAACTGGCGCACACGGTCTGTGACAGAGAAAGTAAATAAACATTTTTAGTACTGTGTCGCAACTACTAAACTACTTGTCCGTTCTACTACTTTACTACGAGGAAGTAAACTAAAATGTTTTAGATTAAGTGTAGATAAGCATGTAAATCGCAGGTTAAGTTTGTGCAGATGACTCAGATGAGTTTCTCATACGTACACCGACTCAAATTATTAAGTCGGTACAATTTTTTATGAAAAGCTACAACTTTTCTTCTCGTCTCCATTTAAAACTTAAACTAAACTGCAGTCGGGTATATACTTATATGTAGGGTAGGTACTGCAAGTCCAAATATTTCAGCAACCTAACAACTATATCCTTAACAATAGTCTTTCACATATTTTTGACCACTTTGTCCGCGCACATAGATCTCAAAGCGGACCCCGGGCTCCTTTAGGGCACAACCGGGAATAACGCTAAGGGGATGATTATGTTAGTTCTTTATTATCTATTTGATAATATTATCAGTCGGCAGGATATGACAAAAAAAACCTTATTTTCGGCTTGTTGTGGGAGAATCCTGTCATTAACCCACAAACCCTGGCTGACGACCACGGGGCTACATGGTATGGCTCGCCCTAAATGAACTTGGTCATAAAAATCTGTTGCTAACTCGCGGAACTGTAAAGATACCCTACCCTGTAGGAACTGTCGTCATTCTTAAAAAATAATTTATAATTTTGAATCACTTCAATAAAGCTCGTTCCAAAGCCATACCAAGTGATACCGCATCGATTCGATTGTACAGAGCCGACTAATGAGTTCCGCGAATCTCGCCTCACACCATGTATTAAATCTCGATATTCATGAATGACATAAAGCCCATATATATCATATAAAGTGTGATGCCGGGTAGCGGCCATGCATTACATATAGGGCGTAAAATATCAAACGCGCGGCGCATTCTGAGGAGCCTGACCGGTCTCGAATTTTCTATTTAGAAACGACCCCGTCGGGACGATTCGAACTCTAAACTGGTGAAGAAATTTATATTAGTTATACTTGAGAGGTTTAGTGGACAAGGTGAAATATTGAGTACTTGTACCTAACTGGATTTAGGGATACAGAACAGAACACTTTTGCTATGCTACATATGACGAGACATTAAGGGATCTTTTCGTATCGCTGTCCAATGCAAACGTACTTAATTGAAAAACATTTCATAATATTTATTTTCTCAAACATGCTCGGAAATGTACGCGTTAATATCACGAAATGAAGACGTGAAGTTTCTTGTTTATGGCTCCCTACATTACTTCTTGGCCTTAGGCCAAGAAGTAATGTATGAAAACCCTAAGTAAAACCATTATTGTCCGCTACTCTAACTTTTTAAATTTGCTTACTAATATTAAACTGACAAAGGAAAATTTACATACTGCCAACCACCACTAGACACTGTTAGCATACTTGCTTCATAAAAAAAAAAAAAAAAATCTATGGTACTATACTTTATGTGCGGTTAAACATGGTGCTCGAACTGCTTGTTCAAATGGCATGTTTAAAAAATAAAAAAGGCGCAAATGACCTATTATTTAATTGATTACCAAGTATTTATTTTAATTTTAATATTTCCTCACATCGTTTGAGAAAAGTACTATACAATCCTCGGCCGGAACAGGGATTGCTGGACTCGTTGTATTCGGCCTCGTCTACGACTCGGCCGTCTACCCCAATCTCGTCCAGCAATCCCTTACTTCACGGCCTCTGCAGTAATCTACTATTATAATATTTTTGTTGTATAGTCAATCATGTCGTCGTATTCCCCGCGACTTAATAACGTGCATTCTCGCTGAAATGTGTAGATACCTATATTTACGCATGTTAAAATAAATATGAGAATTGATTAATTCCAAAATAAATATTATATACGATCATATTGAATAAATAAAACATAAATTACATGGAATTATTAAGTAAAAACGTTTGTATGAAATAAAGCACCGTAACAATTATCATTAAACAAAAATCTAGGGGTTAAATGTATTTGAACATGTTGGAATGAAAGAAGAATAGACAATGCAGAAGCTCAATTATCGGGCTGAGAGGTAGAGGTAAGGTCGATTCGTTGCCATGCCTTAGAGTAATAGCATTCACTCGCACAAGAGAAGCCGCCGATACCTACTTCCGCCTTTGTTACAGTAGCAACGTAGCATATGCATGGGTATTCACATTCACAGGCGTGTTTACAGCCAGGACTAGACATGTTTGTTTACTAGTCCCACTTCTAATAAAAACGTTGTTTTGATAAATAGGCTATTTATATTGGTAAAGTCATTGGCAAGTTTCAGTGGAATGGCAATGATACAAGAGGCGCTATCTTTGAATGTGAACCATTATAACATATCAAGATATGTTAGGTATATAATTAAAGTTAATTGGCAAGTTGAGCGGAATGACAATTACAAAGTTACGCCATCTTCGAATGACATTAATACTTCGAATGACTAAACTTCGAATGTCTGAATTCGACATGTTTTTGACAGCTCGTGGCGGCATCCGATTTTGTGACATAAAACAAAAAACAAAATTTGCCATGAGCTTCATCTTTCAGCACCTATTTACTTTTCAAGTAAATAAGTTTTCATAAAAACAGGTGTAAACGATCCCCTCAACTCAAACTCTGGATTACAATGTAAAACGGTAGAAAATATTAGTACCTACCTACCTATTTTAATGTAACGTACCTACGCACAAATTAAAAATGCAAGGGAGTCCGGAAGATTCTCCGCTTGCGAGTGGGGCAATGCGAACGCTCAGCATGTAAAGGCCGAAGCTCGCGAGGGTATACAGCCATATTAGGAGAGATGAAGAGACAGTATTGCTGTAGGTACAGTTAATACTTTCTAAATAGCAATCGACTGCGCAACACTCGCTCTAGCATTTGTTTAGCTAGGTTTTTATTTACCCTATAGAATTGAGGGATTAGGCAGAGCATTCCTGAGGTCGTATGATGCCAAAATCGAGGCCAAGCAACAAAGCCGTAATGTGGCCGTAATGGCTTATTATTCTGACGTGTGGTCACCAAAGGTGAATTATGTAACTACTTTACAATACTGCACCGAATTTTAGGGTGAATAAATGAAACAATGTTACAATGTCATATGATACCCTCCAGAGCGATAAAAACCAAAAGGTTACATTATTCGTGATATGGATGAACTGCAAGGTCACGGCCGGCGATGGAGATGCATTTCGTTATCTTGTTGTTGCCTCAATAAAGAGATAACTTGAAAAACATAGTTCTTTCTTTAAAACATGCCTGGAAATATTCACTGAACCATTAAAAGTATCGGTTGCAGGGGCTCCCTAACAAGATGTGTACCTTGCCTACATTTTATAATCGTGCAGAGTAAAAGTATTCCTAAAGTATATTCCTAAAGTATATTTGCATGGCAGTGCAGCTATTTATATATAAATTCGCATTGCGCATTTTGCTCTATAAAGTAGGTGCGTTTTCAAAAAGTCTTAAGAGTATAAGGGGCGTCTAATTCCAAAATGTTCGTAGTTCTCTAGAAATGAAACAAGCCATGAAGTGAACGTATGTTTTTCAACAAAAAAGACCACTTCGTTAGAACGAATTCTGCCTTTTCCATAGTCTTTTAGTGACCTCTAATGCATAATAAATACTAGTAAAATGTTTCGTTATTTGCAAATACAAGCCTCGTATCTTCCAGTACCCAGTACAATACTAACTCCTTGTTCACGGTTCACGGGGAACCGGCGTTACTGCGGCTCCCCTCTCTGTGAATTATTTACACGCGCCATCCTTGGAGTTGCATCGACAGAATTAAAAACTTACCCAGTAACTCCATATTTCGCTTAGTTCCATTGTTGTGGCTAGGTGGTCACTTCAACCAATTTACTGAATTCTTTAGCGTGCACACTTCGTGACGTCCAGATGAAAGCTTTGCCAGACTACGTATGTGGTGTTTTTGAATTCGACTGTATCTAACGCCGTACATTCAAATTAGGTACTGGTGCTTACCTGTGAACAAAAAATGTTGATATGTGTAAAACGCGTATAGATTTAACTATTTTAATGCTTTTTTGTCAGTAGTATTGTCGTCACAAAAGTGACACCGAGTTAATTTTTATTTAACAACTCACGCTAATTGGGTACACGAATTATTAAAAATGCCCAACTAGGTAAATGTCAACTTTTGTATGGACAAATGACACGTCGTAACGCTCGTTCGAAACGTTACGTGTTTACCTCTCTGATAATATACTTTTGGTATATTGCAGTGCGGTGCAATGCATTCCGCGACAGATTTATTTAGAATTCCGGTTTACGGAACCACGAAGGACTGGGCTATCGTTTCCGCCGTTTGGTAAAATTGCACACACGTACCCACTTGGCTATATATGAAGAACCGTTTTAGTTACCGATTCAATCCGGCAAGTGTATTCGATACCATAAACAAGCCGAGTACAAGACGGCGATGTATTTTTTTCAATATTAAATATTAAAGGGCGGGAAACTCGCCTCGCCCATAAACATCGCCCGCCATGCATCACCTGGGTCCGACAATCTTATTTTATTGGCTAGTGGAGTACCGATGTAACTAAAATATGTTATCGGTTACACTTGATTTGATTCTTGCGGTTTCAAAACAGTCGTCGGGGCGAACGCGAGACTGGCGGCGTTATCAACGGTAGTAATTAAATATATTTTTGTAACTGAAGTTGTATAGTTATGTATTAATTCAATCGAAAGGTTACCTAGTTTATAACCTGTATATTGTGTATTATCTAGTGCAGTGAAATAAATTTAAATAAAAACACAAGCTGCAAGTCCACGAATGTAATTTATTTGATATTTAATAACGTGTCGACCAAATGGGCCAAAACGTAATGTTAAACACCGCCAATCCCAGGGTGGGACGACAAGGAGGTTTAGAAACCGCGTTTTACAATCACAGGGTTTGATTTAGTACATTATACCATCAAAAACGCAACATTTGCCGTTATGCCGACCAGGAGGCCGCGCATTGGTAACTGTGTTCGCGCTGGGCAACGGGTGAAGCCCCGTCGAGCACGCGGCCACTAAGACTGTGGCCCTGTGGCCACTCAGCCGCGTGACGTGCGCGTCGCGTGTGAAGGCCCGCGCGAGTCCGCGCTGCTGAGTGTGATAGAGATAGTGAGATACATATTAAATGTGTTGGTAGTGAGAGAGATATAACGCGCGGGCCCGCGCGACAGCAGCGCGGCATCGGCGCGTACCCCCGCGTTGCGACACGCCGCCCGCTTGCGGTTTGAATACTTTGAATATACCGCTTAGCGCTTCAACCGCGCCCGACACGCGCCGCGCACGACACGCGTTCGGTGGGTGGAGGCCTTGAGGGTGAAAGGCGATCGGTGAAGATGCAATGGATGAAGTGATGGGGTCGGTGATTTATGGATGAACACCAAAGATTACACACGAAATAAAGGTACAACAGCGGCGGGCGAGGTGCCTTTTAGAATTTGGAAATTGAAAGGAGTAACACGAATAAATCCCTGTTCCGGTCAAGGGCCGTCCTGGCAACAGCTGCGTTGACAAGTTACAAACCCGCACGTGAAAATCGCGTAGACCGTACCCACGATATGCTACGGTAATCTGTACAAAAAACCAATATGTGGATCCCGTGCAGCTCGGTGAATGGTCGCGAGGGCACCTGGACAACTTCTGTGCCAGGTGGACGTGCAGTGTACCTACGTCCCTTTTCTAGAGAGCCGACGCGTTACTCTGCGCTGCTTCTCGAACAAAAGACACGCTTGGCAGTGTCGGGATTGCCCAATAGCTGGACGTGATCAGGGAAGACGCCCCAAGAAAAACGCGGGGCGTGTAGGCGGCTGTGGTGGGCCGCGCCCGGGAGCTACCAACGAAAGATTAAACATATGACAGACCAATTTACACTAGATTTACAGAATACGGTTAACAAGAGTACGACACGAGCTTTACAACAACGGAACTCCGACGGCCGTCCGCAGGAGCTGGTGGCGGATGCCTTGTCCTTCAGCACAATCAGGGCAGAACAATGGCTGCTGAACGCAGGTCAAAACACTGGCTCTAACTCAACTTGATAACACTAATACTATAACGTAGGAGTCAACTTAATGCTTGCTAAAAATATTAACTTTGATGATCCGCTTAAACGACTGACTTCCATGGAGAATTTTCTCGACTGACACGGCAAAACTGCCACAGGACTGACAAGCCGATCCGGCATTCGAAATTCAAACTAGACAGACTTAACGACTGCCAGTTCTAACTAATGTGTAACCGCAGAGGCGCAGATCAGCGGTCATGCAGCCTTTTTCGCTGCACTAGGTGATTAACTTCTCTAGTTTATTTTATCGCATTGTTATAAATTCTTGCAACTAACTTTCTCACGCAATAACCGCAGAACTGTTTTATATCAATGTCGTGGTCTTAATCATATATGCAGGCAAGCTACAGCAAATCCCTCACGTTTTCTTTAAGAGTTGTAGTATAATATAAGCTTGTCAATAGTCTTCAAATATGCAAACCGTTCGAAATTGAGTTCCATGGTTGCCACGACACTGCAGCAGGATACTCCTCCATTCTCTCAAGAGGGAGAAATAACAGTGAAAAAATGAATGAATGAATTGTAGGTAAGTGCGATTATAAACGAGCTAGTTTCGTATTGTAAATGTACGAACGATGCAACGTGACGCATGACGTCACGGAACGCTTGATTAGTTTTACACCCAGTTCGTTACACTGCAACTGAAACCTTTACTAATTGCTCTGCTGTCGAACGCCACTAGTTTCCACTGCATGTTTGATTTGTGTCACCCCAACGACAGGTCACTCAAACCCACTGAAAATTCGCCATAGAATCTCAGCAACGCTCCCTTAAGTCGTATAACCCAAAAGCAATTGTCCCCGTGGACCAAAGGAGCCCATTGCCCTACGTTACTCGTCGAGGAGTTCCGTACAAATAAGGTGCCCCTAAATCGCAATATGTACGGATACACGCCCGTGTGAGCCATTGAAACGTGGGGGTTGCGAGTTGATTTGGGTCTCGATTTACGGAACACTACAAGCGTAAACTTTCCGGCACATGCGTTTGGTTTGCTAATATGTTTTTACTGCGATTCCGTTCTGAAATTGGCCTATTCATAATGATTAGAATTGTCATGTAGTTAGTACATATTTAAAAGACTCGAGATAAATCGTAGTTTTGTATTTTTGTGTGATAATTGGTACACTAAATGATTTAAGTACTGTCATTCAGCACAAGTGGAAAATTGTCAACTCGAAATTGTTGGTCAAATCTGAATAATGACAATTTGAGAATCCTCGACGTGGAAAATTGACCAGCCGAATAATGATAGAACGCCCTAAAAGTCAAATTGACATACTTGATAGTCAGTTCGGGGGGAAGTGCGCCTCATTCATCATTCAGTCATTTAAATCAATATAAATTCGCTGAAATCCATGCAATAAACTTGTTTTAGTTTGTTGCACGAATGTAAGATGTCGTTATTTGTGAAATATCTGTAGATCTCGATATGTTTGATGAAAGGCGCACTTACCCCGGGGGCGCACTTGCCCCCTCTGACTTTAAGTCGAAAGAAATACGTCCACATGAAATTACGAACACTCTAAAAATATGACCATCAGAAATACGTCATATGTGAATTTGAACAAAATAGTCAATTTACATATAACATTTTGATAGGAATTGAAATTAGACAACATTCACTTTGCACTATGTCTTTAATCAATTGTGTTGCTTGTGTCGATTGTGCAAGGTTCGGGTGACTGATGAACACGGATTTTGGACTAATGTAGGTACCTATATTACAAAATTACAAGGCAAACATCGTAAGGGAATAATGTTATTTTGCATATAAACCTATTCTACACTACGTATTTACCTGATATTTTTCCACTGTGTTCAGTTTCAATGCGCTGACCGGCATCTAGCAGGAAGCATACATGTCAGTCCTTTATTACAACGCAAAGCCATTCTACCGTGCTGCTACGAAATGTCGTATCTCCATACGGATGTCGTAACGACATACGGCCTTTAGTCGTTGCACCGTAGCATTGAAATCGCATCGCAGCATTTGCTCTTCGCGCGGCCTTCGTGTATGCTTTTTGATAGAGGCGGCTAACAAGAACAAGGCACAGAGTAGTTCAGTAAGGACAGTAGGAAATATAGAATACATAAATTACATAATTACCTTTAAAAAAATAATAATAATAATAACCTCAAGATACTCTCGCTAGATGGCTGGATCAAGGGTCTGATACAGAAGGCGGTACTCTTGGACACTGAGCGGATAGTCAGGAGGTTCCTGCCGCGCAGCGGCGCCACCACGAAAATCGAAACTCGAAGTTCGTATTCATGCATCCCTGTCACTCGAGTAATATAAGCGCGATAGAGATGCAGATACCCGAACTTCGGGTTTCGAAGTTCGTGGTTATAGCTCTGACCGCTGGTAGTATAGGCCCCGCCTCGCTGCCGGAGGCGCCCTAGTTTAGGTTTTTATCATGTTTTATGTTTTTTTTTTATAATGTAAGTAAGTAGTTTTATATTTTACTTTGTATATAATTATTGTAAAAACCTAACCTAAATCCAGAAATTAAGAAAGAGAATAAAAATACATCAGCTTATATACGTCCCACTGCTGGGACCAGGCCTCCTCTCTTGGATGAGAGGCAACGGGCAGTAATCCCCATGCACGCTGACCCAGTGCGGATTGGGGACTTCACACACACCTTTGAATTTCTTCTCATGTCTTGGCAACACTTCGACGGAATACCAAATGATATTCCGTACATAAGTTTCGAGAAACTCAGTGGTACGAGCTGGGATTCAAACCCACGACCGCCGTTTGACAGCCGCATGCTTGAACCGCTAGGCTACCGTAGCTTCCCTAAAAATAAGAAATTTTATTTCTTTTGGGATTTTAATGTTGGTAACTTAAACGGCACAGGGACAGTCTATAATAAAAAATCGGCCAAGTGCGAGTCGGACTCGCGCACCGAGGGTTCCGTAGAAACCTGTAGGTATATAAGTAATAACTTTGAAATTATTACAAATATTTTTATCCTATATAATATATTAACAAAAATTTACGGTTTTCGCAATTTTTCCTTTATCTGTGCTATATATAAGACGTTGCTTCGTACCAAATTTCAAGATTCTGAGTTCACGGAAAGTACCCTGTAGGTTTTGATTCCCTTGCGAGTTTAGACCTGAGTATTTGGTATAAAATTTAGCTTGATTGATACCTCCATGCGTTCCTGAGAAAAAGGGTCTTTACAGACGGACGGACGGACGGACAACAAAGTGATCCTATAAGGGTTCCGTTTTTTTCCTTTTGAGGTACGGAACCCTAAAAACAAAAGTTTGGAAATTATCAATCTGAATAAACTTAACCGCTACGGCTAAATTGAAGAAAAATATGTTTATAATACTATATTATGCGAAAAAAAACATAGGAAAACAAACGTCTTGAAAATCATGAAGCACCCGTGGGAGGTATATAATACACTCTATCAGAGACTGTTCCTAAGAGTAAATAATGAAGCACTCGTGGGAGGTGTATAATACACCCTATCAGAGACTGTACCTAAGAGTAAATTATGAAGCACCCGTGAGAGGTATATAATACACTCTATCAGAGACTGTACCTAAGAGTAAATTATGAAGCACCCGTGAGAGGTATATAATACACTCTATCAGAGACTGTTCCTAAGAGTAAATTCCGTGAAACGAACGCAAGCAAAAAACGTCTTTGTGCTCTGACTATTACTTAGGTAGTTTTTATTAGGTACTACACTTATTCTGTAACTCATAACTCATAACAGATTTCTATTTGTTGAACAAATAAGAGAAACCACTTTTATTACAGACGTGTATCTGTTACAGTATTTGATCTGCGTCCTTACTGTGCTCCCACGCACTGCGACATCTATTTGTATGCATGTATGTTACAGTTCGTTTGTACCCGTTTAAGGTAACCGGTGTAGCCGTTCCTGTAATAACAGTGATATTATGTTTGTCTACTTTTTACAACTTCCCCACTGGACGTTTGACCTGGTAAAGGTCACGGGAGTCCGCTGGATGCGGGTGGCGCAGGACCGGTAATTGTGGCACTCTTTGGGGGAGGCTTATACAGCAGTGGAGTTCTTCCGGCTTTATATGACCATTATGACGGTGACTTTAGAATATCACGATGGCAAACATGCTTACGTACGGTCTGCAAGATGGAAAGAAGCTTGTGACTCCTGAGAGTCCTGAGAATCATACGCGCGTGCCGAGGAGTCATTGATTTGAGGATTAGCAACGTCAATGATATTTGCTAACATGAATAAAACTCGGATTTGTCTAGACCACTCGCTTCAGAAGAATCGTAGAAGTCACCGAGTGATAACTTAATCAAATAAAAAGTAATTATCAGTTCGTTACAAGTAATCTTTAGTCCGAATGTTATAGGTTATCTGTGGTGCAATAAATAATATTAAAAGGGACAAAAACCTTTGTCACTTACAATGTTTAAAACATCGGATTATCGATCGGCAATGAATTTTATTATTTACGATTTCCACCGACCGAACGGGTCGGGCCGAGCCACGTGGCGCAGTCAGACATTAGACTTTGGATATATATTCTTTTTACCAGCTTAATAATAATAATACAAATCTTTATTGCATCTCAATCTGAATAAATAAATAAATAATAAATAACAGGTAGCAACTATAGACGCGCTATAGAGTGATCTCTTCCAGCCAACCTTAATTTTTATTTAAATGACTTATTTATTACTCAAGCAAACCTCACACGTAGGTGATAATTGGACAGATAAGAGCAATCAATTGACCTAATATGTAACGTGAAGTATTAATTATCGTAGATTTTGCCGTATTTATCAAATCCTTATCTGTTACAATTTGTAACGTTAAATCTGAATCTTTGATGTGGGTGTATTAAAAATAAATTCTCAATAAAACTTACACGTTCTCTAAAATATGGGCAAGATTGAAATATAACTGCACGGCTATCATGAGGCAGCCCGCGAGCTCTCTAGATTTTTCTCGCACTGTCCGTCTCTCTCTTATTAGAACACTTAGAATAAGAGGTGTAGTGCGAGAAAAATCGAGAGTATGTCGAGGCTGTCTCATGATAGACGTGCAGGGGAATTGTTACACGAGCAGAAAACTACCGCGTAGGTGATGGAAATATGTATTCTTATCGAACTAGGAACCAATTACTTTCAAGTTTTATAAACATACGTTTATTTAGGTGTGTAGGTGCCTACCCACGTGTTTAGTCTATCGAAATAAAACTGGAGTGAAAAGGTACAAAATAGAAAAAAAACATTATCGGATGTGACCAGAGGGGTAATCTACTAATCACGTTACGTTATGAACGCGCGTTAGGTAGATCCAACACAACAACAACAGATTTTAACCGGATCTGCGGATTGCAATCCATAATTCCATGAAACACTAATGCAGCGTCTTTCAACCTCATTACATTAGTGTGGCATAATTATTCGCGACCGGGACCCTTCGCTGTTCGTAACTTATTTTTCTACGTTAACACAATATCAACTCAATTCAATACCAATGTCATTTAAACATAAATAATACAAGTAGCTGGGGTCCGCTCCAAACGGCTCCGGTCGCAACCGACAGGTTAAAACACACTGCCCTTATGTTAATGTTATGATTATTGGATCATCTCAATCTCTATAATGATACATATTTCCTGAATATCTCAAATCTTACTTTCACTTTTATGGTGCTACTCGTGACCGTCAATTTCGCTTCTGGCAATCTTATTCCTCTCCACCGGACAGGCTTCATGTCTAATTCTTTCACTGAGCATGTGGTTCGTCTTTGGAACGGCCTTCCCCCCGCGATCAGGAAAGCCCCGAGCAAATTAGTTTTTAAGAAATCTGTGCGTAATTTCTTTCCTGGCAGACATGAGAAGTCTTAAAATACTTATCAATTTTGAAAAATTCGCTTGTAAGTATGTATGTATCGTATATTTAAGTATATAGTTATTAGTGTATGTTTGTATGGTCACCAAGTTGGTGAACTGAAAGGATATTTTCTCGGTTTTTTAATAGATTTATATTCTAAAACAACAAAAAAATGCATGTACAAGTAATTGTATCAATAGGGTGTGTAGAATTGATGTTATCTTCAATATAAAAAACCTTCTCCTTCAGGTGGTCGCTAACCGAAGGTGGTCGCGTAACCAGCGAAATGACCCTATAGGAGTACCGTATTATTATTTTTTAATTTGTTATTTGCACTGCCCACTATCTTTTCCGCTTTGGATTAAGGTTTGACTGGTAGAAAATGCCATATACCGAAATCTTTATGCTAATAAATTATTTTCTTTCTTTCTATATGGCATTATTTCCGCCTTTTGTACGATAAGTTTTTTCTTTTGGGTAATAAAGTTTAAATAAATTCTCTAAGGTGCTGTTAAAAACGGAGTACGTACCCACTATTACCCAGTCAAAGCGATTTTTTAATTGTTACAAAGTAGTACTGATACCAACACATAGTTAATCAATAGCCAGAACTCTACTAGCTACATTAGTTCCTCGTTTTGATAAAATGATTCAATCTACACCTAGCTGTTTGTCAATCGGAATCATGCAACTCATAATCAATCAGTGTGTTGTTCCCGGAATTTGCTAATTAATGTTACTACTTATCCAGACCCATTAGTAGTATTGCTGATACCCATCGCATTTCCCAAATTGAACAACTACCAAAGGTCCATTTCGACCGAGGGTTTAAAGATTAGACCAAACAATTATGAGGACTAATTTCAGAATGCGCTAATCCAATTTGATCTAGATGATCCTTAATACCGTTATTTCCTCTGGACCGAGTGGAAAGTGGAGACCTATGATACAGAACACTATAAAAAAACAACTAGCTGCCCACGCGGCTCCGACCACGTATTATAGAACCTGGGCGGAGCCACGAAATTATTATATAGGTACCCCATGTCCAATTATAGTATAATCTATCTGAGACCGCGGTTCCCTCGCTTAGACCGTCTGAACCGCAATGTATGATGAACTAGTAGAAAGTGTTTGAGAGTTGACCCTATTCATACATAGGTTGCACAAATAACGATGCAATCCTTTAGATAACCTTTGACTCGAGACTAATTTTATGATTTTCTTGGAAAATATTTATTATATTAGTTAGTAAGTACTATCTTTTCTTTCATATTTTTATTATATGAAAGGTTCTTTGTTAAGTGTTTCACTGTATTGGTGAAACATAGTCGGGATTCACAGAGAAATACTTCATCAGAGAGAGGGCTCTGACTTTTCGTGGATTATATTTGCTGTATTGCCTTGCCTCACATATTTCGCAGAACGTGTGGTCTTAGCGTTAGTCCGGATAAAGAGAACCAACATACTCGTACTTAACTACATGATTATACAATTTGTTGTATGTATACACTATACAGGACGGGTGATCAGAAAATGTAGACACTTTGAAAAATTAAAAGGATTACAAGGTTTTTAATCGAACATCCGAGCTTAGTACCTACATCAAAACTTCCATACTTTTACATACTTTTCCAATGGAAAAGTCTATTTGATGCGAATGCGAATGTTGATGCGAATATTTAAAATTATGCGAATCATTCGCATATGCGAATGCGAATGCGAATATTCGTAACATCCCTACCCTGGAGTTGCAAGCGTCCATCGGCTACGGCAACCACTTACCAACAGGTAGGCCGTAAGCTTGTTTGCCACCGACGTGGTATAAAAAAAAATAAAAAAAAGATCTATTAATAAGAAAGAGAGGGATAGTCTATCTCGCCGCGACACATCCCGCGGGCCCTCCAGTAATAGTCGTGCAGAGGTCCTAGAATATTGCCAAAATGATTGTACCTCATGTTTTTTTCACAATTAAATAGACATAAAGCAACGCCGGGTACGCTTAACAAAGAAATATACCTTGCGGATACGTATTCAAATTTACACAGCAGCGTACAGCCACACTTCCTAAGTCGACTTCATTTCATATTGGGACACGTCAGTATTCGCTTATCGGAGAGGCGAATCGGACCGAACCGAATCAATGTAATACGGTGGAGACGCGATAGTAATTGAATCGCGACATTATGTGAAAAATGGTTAGTAATGTTGGTATGATTCCATTTTTTTAGTGGCGTGATACTTCATTTGTTGAAACGAACCAATGTGAGTTACCGTTTCAGGAGCCTTAGCATGGTTGAGGTTTTGTCACTTATCACGGCGTGACAAATGACAAATCACGTGATTTGTCTACTTAATCACTCAACTTACCGATTCATAACATGGTTGCACGTGTCAAAATGGAGTTATCCAACTATGACATATGACAGCGATATATGACATTTGCATAACATGGTACGTGGTTAATGTGATAATTTGACGTCTCAACTTGGTTTATTTTATTTATTTATCTAAGTGCTTCCGAGGTATTAACGATAAGCTATTTTAAACTCGGTTTTCACCAAAACTACGAGTGAATATTCGATTCTAGTGACAATAATGATAGTTAACTGTGATAATGGTAATTTTTTCCCTATAATCAAACATAGATTTGTTTGTTGAACTCGCACCTATTATTGAAAAACTAGTGAAATTTCATCATGGAGAGTTTTCAACAAACGCTGTTGGCCCTTGGACTTGGAGTTCCTAAACCAGAAATTTCGCTGCTACTTATCGAAGCGGTACTTAAGGTAAGTAATGCTATTTGAATTAATTGATAAATTGTATGGACCCCAAGGTTTGTTGGGAGAATGGTGTTTAGTACATAACAATGTTATCCTATAATACAAATGTAGCCAGTATTTTTAATTTGGTTTGAGGTAGCCAGTGATTATTTTATTAAACCTAGGTACCTACTTAGGTACTGTAATCAACCTGTACTTGGGAATCAGTCATTCCTTAAAATTTTTCATTGAATTTGTCATTCTTATTTATATCTTATACCAGCTTCTGCCCGTGACTCCGTCCACGTAGAACTCATTTAAAACACATTTCCATACAAACTTTCACCCCCGTATGGAATGATTTCCGGGATAAAAACTATCTTTTGTCCTTTCCCGAGACTCAAACTACCTCAATACCAAATTTCATCTAAATCGGTTCAGCGGTTTAAGCGTAAAGAGGTAACAGACAGACATAGACACTTTCGCATCTGTAATATTAGTAAGGATAGATATTCAGGATATTGTGATATAATACGTGTAATTGTGCTTCAGGCTAAGTACTCATGACTTGTATTTTATCTTCTTTTCAGATCTATTAGCGAAGAAAGAAAAGAAGATTACAACCGATGGTACTCAAAACATACCACATGTTCAAAAATCGAATTACATAAATACATGAATAAGTTACCGTTTCATTTAAATTGATTGATTCCTTTACTTATTATGCCACCTATATGCAGGGAGTGTTTGAAAGGTGAGGTTCAAGACGGAGGACAAGACAATCCATACTAACAAACCTACAACCTTCAAACACTTTGTGCATGACAACCATTTTTTAAAGATATTCTCAAGATTTTTAAGAATCTAACATTTGTGACACAACACAACACAGTATTACAATACAAACACAAAATAAATTTACTTTATTGATGTCCTTTCTTGAAGAACTACATACATAGAAGGAGAATTGGCAACGCAATTTTCAAGCTTCAATAGGCAATGATGCCCGCTTACCTTCAAGCGGGCCGTACGCTTTATTGCCAACGATGTGGTATAAAAAAATACACAATATAATGATCACATTGAATTTATTACTTTCATTTCAATTTGTCAATTGTGCAAAATAAACTCAATAGGTATACAATTTACAAAAGAGAATGTAAGAGTAGGTACAAACACAGATTTATCCATTTCAAGTCCAGTCAAACTTTGAGTAGATTTGAGTTAATTTTTAATGTTTAGATGTCATTTCCACCATTCTGAAACATAAAAGTATTGTTAAGTACATTCTTAATAATATTAATAGACTGACTTTTGTGATAGGTATAGATATAGACAGGGGGGTAAGGTGGCCAGACCTCCCAAAGGTGTGATTAGAGTAAGAGACTTGCATTTGTCTCCAACTATTAAAACAGAATCCTCAATTCAATCTTTACCGACTAAAGGATTCAATCTTGGATTTCTTTGAAGTTGCAACCAACCATTAGTGTCTGCTTGTTTGCCACTCTTTGTCCAATAAAATTGGTATGGGAGTCAAATTGAGTAACATTTCAGTAGTCTAGAAACAGATATGAAGTTAACTAGAGTACCTAACTACTACGACTAACTCAAAATAAACAATTTGTATTTAGCCAAAATCTTAGAACTTAAAGGCTAGTACATTTACCTACTTAATGCTATCTAAAAAAGGTAGGATTTCAGAAAGAACTTGCCTGGTTTTTTGACAAGGAATGTTAGGTTAACCATTTGGGACTGAAAGAACTATAGGTATTACACAGCAAAAACTTTTTTGTCTCTAGTGTAGATCCGGGGTCTGAAAAATAATTTTAGAAGTTAGTATTTGCTTGGGCAAACAAGTATAATCACTGTAAATGTCAACTTACCAATTCATTTTTGATTCTCCAAGGCAATCTTGTTTCCAATAAAATTATTATTTCTATCATCGTCTTGAAGTCTGTAAAAAGAAGAAACACAGCGGTACACTCGGTAAATAAGCATACTTTTGATAAAATGTGTTGGTAATAGTAAACAAACATACAAACCTCTGAATTAGCTGTATTTCGGCTCGCTTAATTCGGCCTGGCTTTTACAGCACTGCCTTTCATTGATACGTAACACATATTTGCCATAATTCTTTGCAGGTATAGCAAAATATTCACAAGATTATTCTTAGTTTAGTAATAATCCAGCGTAACAGAAGCATTTAACAATAACATTTGACATTTTTCAATGTTGACGACATCACGCGCCACTAGCGCCTCTAGCGGTCCTTCACTCGTAATTCCTTATCGTATCGATTGTGGTTAATTTACCAATAATCCAAACATGCTTTCATGTATGATAAATTTAATCCCACGACAAGTGCCAATTGGTCGAGCTTCAAAAACTCTAGCCATAAAGCCTTTTTTATACATTTGTTGGTAATATTGGATGACTGCTTGCTCATAAATAGTACGCTTTATTATAATGCCATCAAACCGAGAGGTAATAAAAATGTTTCACCTTCACTCATAGTAGACTAACTTTTCAAAATATTTGGGTTTTCATTGTATTTTGCATCTGTGTGGGCCATTTTCAAAGGCTTGACAGTTGACAGCAAGCAAAATAAACCGTCGCCGTCAAGCAAGTTAACACAAAGTACTTTGTTATATACTGAAAGTTAAATAACAGTGTAATATCATCATTCTCCTAGCGTTATTCCCGGTTATCTAAGTTTAAAACAGTATATAAGTTAAATTCAGTTTACACGACGATGAAAAATGCCACGAAAAGTGTAAGTAACAAACAAAATAAGTTAGTTTATTATTTCAACGTTGGTCGTCTTACTTATTTGTGTGATGAATACGTTTTCAGCCGTTCAAAAGAGGAAGCTTTGCGAGTACATGGCGACGCACGCGCTTTTTGCCAACGTCGAGTACGGCGTGCCCCTGGGTGCTCGCCAGCGCCAGCACGAGGCTCAGTGGCAGGAATTGAAGTGGCTGAAGGAGTTCGGCCCTTAAGGTGGATGTCACACTGCGACGCATCTCAGGACAGAGGTGCGTTTCTCGTTGTATCCAAGTAAATTCCGTGTGGTACGACACACTGCAACGCACCTCCGTCCAGCGAAATTTGTATGCAGCTCCGCACCTCCGTCCGTTGATGCGCCGTAGTGTGACGACCGCCTAAAAGTCGGTGGCAACGTGGAAAACCGCAAGTAATTAAAATTTTATCTATAAGATACATGAATATATAATGAAATCATAATGAGATTTACTTAAGGTGGAATCCGACGGTTCATTTTTCGTTCATTTTTATGTTTCATTCCGCACCTTTCACCCGAAGTGACACGTCTGCTCATGAAGTGAACCAAAAGTGCCGAATGAATTGACTAGTGAACCGATCCAACAATGTTTGATATTTTCATTCGGCATCTTTCACTCGCACTCCGAATGACCGAAAAATGAACGGTCTAAACAAGGAAAGAACGTTCACTAGTGAATTCATTCGGCACTTTTGGTTTACTTCATGATCAGACGTGTCACTTCGGGTGAAAGGTGCGGAATGAAACATAAAAATGAACGAAACAAGAACCGTCTGATTCCGCCTAGAATAGTGAATGTTAATTTATATGTCATTTTACCTGAGTTGTGTGAACATTGAGTGAAAGAAAAAAGAATCAATCACCCGAGGGAACATTCATCCGAGTGAACCGTCTGATTCCGCCTTTACTACCGAGTACCTATGTTATATTAAATTTATATGTAGGTATATTTAATCAAGGCACTATACTTAATCTGTTTAAGGGAATAAGTGTATTTTGCTTGTATTCACTGAGCATATAAATAAAATAAATAAATAAATATTAAGGGACAATCTTACACAAATCGACCTAGCCCCAAACTAAGCAAAGCTTGTACTATGGGTACTAGACGACGATAAACATACTTATACACGGTGGAATTTAATCGGTGAACAGGGACCCATTTTTCTAATTCAGTAATCGATGGCGGTCACGTTTATGTAGTACTTAAGTGGAACCAAGTTTTTTTTTATCATAACTAATTTTTAAGTTGAAATAAAATTTTAATTAAAATTTATTGTCACCCTACTAATGGTTTAGTCTGAAAAGTTTAATACCTCTTTTCAAACTATCAGCCATAGAAACTTAAAACATAAATGAGCAATAAGCTGTCAATTTGTCATTGTCAAATTCATAACGAATTGCTTCAAATCGTCTGATCTGTCTAGTTTCCCGCCAAAGCCAGCAAGCACTTGACGTATGTACACTTACGAGTAACTTCCCTTCAATAAAAGTAGGGTGTCCATTTATTCAGTCAGTGTACATTTTACCGATGTTAATTAAGTGTGATTAATTAGATTGTGAGCTACATTGCACGAGATCTCACGTATCGGTTTCTGTGTAGATTGATAATTAAGATTTTTGGATTCCTGATCACCGATTAAATTCCACCGTGTATAGATAAATAAATACTTAAATACATAGAAAAACATCCATGACTCAGGAACAAATATTCGTGCTCATCACACAAATAAATGCCCTTACCGGGATTCGAACCCAGGACCTCTTGCTTCGTAGGCAGGGTCACTACCAACTAGGCTAAAGTGGTCGTCGGTATAGTGCAGTGACTAAAGATTCAGTTCAATAATGAGGCATATTTAACTATGTTTACTATTTTTAACCCCCGACGCAAAGAGAGGGGTGTTATAAGTTTAACGTGTCTGTCTGTGTATCTGTCTGTGGTATCGTAGCTCCCAAACGGATCGACCGATTTGAATGCGGTTTTTTCGTGTCATAGATAATTTAATCCCGAGTGTTCTTAGGTATGTTTTATGAAAATCTGTTCAGAAGTTTTTGAGATGATGGACTTTGAAATGAAATGTCAACGTTTCGTTTGTTTTTCAACTTTTCTAAGTTGTAAAATATTATATTACTATAGTATTTGCATTCCTATTTGCATTTTGACAGAGCTGTCATCCTAGTACAAATTATGTCGTCATTGACGTTTATTGTACTGGGATGACAGCCCTTGTTATATAAAGGTATAAGGTCCAAATATCATACATTTTCATTATGTTTACAGTACAAGTCACCAAAACCATACGAGTACATGCTCAAAGATGCAATCAAAAAGAGCTCAAAGAGGCCAAGAACTGGAAGAGCTGCAGGCAAAGGAGATCACTACCTGCCGTGCAAGCAGGCGCCGCCCGCGCCGCCGTAGACTGCCGCCGAGCCGACACTAGACGACCGCTGACCCATATGTGCGTCAGAATTTAGTATGGAGTACAAAATATATTTTTTTTGCCGGAAGAGGAGGGATTGAAAGGATAGTTTCATTCCTTTATTAAGTATAATTTAATCCTGTAAATAGTGAATCTTAAATATTTGTAGTTTTTTACACTTCGGAAATAAGTGAAATTACAGCCTCGGCTAACGTCATACTAAATTTATGGGAGCGTTTAAACTTAATATTTTCGATATTTCTAGGTTTATTTTTAAAAAGGTATTGATGTGATTTTACTTATTGGGTAACGTACTTTCGATATCAGTTTAAAGTTTTCTGAAATCTACACTAATAAAGAGGAAAGATTTGATTGTTTGTTTGTTTGATAGATGACAAAAGTAAAGATGGATGACAGTTGTGTCCCGCTTTTTAGGAAGCTAAATATTCTGCCATTACCATGTTTGTATATTAGAGACGTGTGTGTTTTTGTCAATTGTCAATATTGTCATCAAGGACTCTTTATCAAACGCACAGTGTGATAAATGACCTAAAAAACGGACATCATCGTTTTAGGACCCTAAACGATAGGTTTGATCATTATGCATGTATGACGATCATTCTCGAGTGGCAAATATGCATAGAATACGAGATTTTTTTTTTTAATATTTTTTCTATGTATACCAGAAATTCCATAGAAACCCTTAAAACTTGGTAAATAATAGCATAATCATCGATTATTTTATGAGCTATCGATTAAGTCGTGTGTCAGGTACGTAACAAAAAATACGCGGTCTGTTTTGATGTAAGCAGTACAAAGTTTTGACAGTTTTTTAAATTTTTAGTTTTTATTTTATTTCTCCCATATCCCATCGTATTAGGAGACGTTTTCTATCTTAAAATATTCCTTGGAACTTTATTTATAGATTCCCAAATTTGTAAATTAAAATATAGCAGGATCTCTGAAATATCAACGTTTAAAATTGTTGGTTCAGGGTTGTCAAAAGTAACGTCGCACCAACATAGTACTAAATCGTACCTATAGATGGCGTGACATGCCTGATTTCAAGGGTTGCGTTTTGATTTTATTTTAACAAGGGTCTCATTTATCAGAGACGGTTTGCAGTTTAACTTTTTTCCAGTGGTGATAAGAAGAGAGAGAGAGCCCTCAGCTAGGCGTGCTTGTCTCGCCTAAAACCCTCGCGTTCCCCGCCGGGTTGTTCTGCTCTTCGCAGCCCTTAAGCCTGTTCGGTATGAAGAGCCCTATCGACACAAGCTTAGGAATCTTCTACCAAAAGCAAGTTATCACTTGGTCCATAACATATACAGCTCGTTTCAAAATTACTCTTACTAATTGTATTACAATGTATGTAACTATACTGTAACGTTAATTTATATTAACAATTCCGATGAAAGCCAATGTGTAGTGCAGGGAAGGGGTCCATCCTCGTTAGGTTAACGCTAAAACCCTGTGCTCGTACACATTGGCTGGAGAAACGGAGGTGAGGCGCTATGGAGCCGTCAAAGACCCATGGTACCACGCCTCAACAGGAACTAACCCAGCCTGTCAAGGGATGTCTGTCCGGGTTCCGACCGGCTGACTTACTGCTAGGAGGGCATGAGGGCGCCAACCCTCATGTTGGTTCACGAGTGGCATTGGATGATGCTGTGGATAGCGCCACAGCCGATACTCTACAACCTTCGAGAGTACTCGCAAATCTGCAAGAAGGTTCCCGAACACCTTACACTAGATTAGACGCATATAAGTTGTTCATTTCGCTCGCAAAACAGAAAGGCAAAACACGTCGCCCACCGGACCTGAGTCTAGAAGAGCGAACGCGGGCAATTCTTGATACATTAAAGATACCCAACGAAATTACGAATTTAAAAGGTATTAGAGATTTTATATCCAAATTTACGAGCAAAACTGAAAAGTTGTACAAATTATGTAGACACAATATGCCATTTTTCATTAATATATAAATTAAATTATTTTATAGTAAGTACCGTACAATTTCAGACTTCATAACAAATTCAAAGAATAAATATTTCAAATTCAAAGGTGAGACAGCCCTAATTCCATAGTTACAAGAACAAAACTTTAGAACGATATATCTCTGAGATCCTACAACATGAGGATCTGGTTTTTTTTTCACAATTTGGTGTGTGTACAATAAAGATATTACACCATGAATTAACTCCTAATGCCCCAAGATATCAGATAAAAAAAATAAAATCAAGAATTTGAAAACTCGTAAATTTCTCTCCCAAAATTACAGCTAGAGCTTTAATCTAATTTACAATTGATGCGTCGAAAATTAGCTTTTTAAATTATCCTTGGTCCTTCTTTTAGTTTTAATCAAGACCGAAGATTTTTTAGTTTTTATTATTTTCCATAGAAAACGTTTATTTTTATTTTTGCATTGTCTATACATATTTGCCACACGGGAATGATCGTCGTATATGCATAATGATCAAACCTATCGTTTAGGGTCCTAAAACGATGATGTCCGTTTTTTAGGTCATTTATCACACTGTGAAACGTAGTGTAGCGATACCAAGGCAGACAAGACTATACAAACCACCCTGGCGCAAAGACGTACAAAAGGAATATTGTAAATATGAGCACAGTTTTGTATAATAAATTACCAAATGAATTAAGAGCACTGTCGGGACAAATGTTCAAGCGAAATATGACCAAATGGTTTATAGAAAAATATTTTTACAGCGTCAAGGACTATTTAAATTATAAGAATGTTTGACATACGACATTATTATTTGTATGCTTGCTTGAATACGAGGACTTTTACACCATAACCTAAGACCATTTATGTAACTGTATTCTTACAAATAAATTATTTTGAATTTTTAGAATTTTGTATTGAATTGCAATATTCAAAAGGAAGTTATAAAAATTATTAATAGATAAATGTTATTATTGAAATCCTTAAGTTTCATAAATTATAGTCATTTATAATTTGAATTTGAATTCTATTTTAAAATATATATATTTTGTTTTTTTTTTTAATCTCAAGATTTTTTATTTAATTTAGAAGATGTGTTAACTTGGATGTTTTAATTACGTGTAATAAATAGTAATTTATTATTTATTTCCGGTAAACGTATAGGCTTATTTATAATGTATTTCAGACATTTCATTAATCAATTTTGAATTGTGTATTATGAATTTTTGTCAATATTTATTTGAAATTTTATTAGCTTTAAGATATATTTATTGTTGTGGGCGTCATGGACCGACTTTTTAAAACTTGTAACACCTTGATAATTATGCATGTATATGACTTTACAATTGAATAAATGAAATGAAATGAATAGGCTCTGAAACTACTGGACCGATTTGAAAAAATATTTTACCATTAGAACACGACATTATCCGATGAACATAGGCTACTTTTTACCGCGGGGAAATGCTTCATTCCTACGGGAAAACGGAATCTGTTATATTTAGGCGATTCACCCACTGCACCGCGCCCCGTCGCGTAGCGCGGCGCCGCAGATTTTACCATTGTATGAAATAATCTCAATTTATATAGAAAACACGCCTAGTACCTAGTACTACACACTGCCGACGCGGCAATGCGCGGGACGGCGCCTCGCGCTCCGCGCACCGCGGCGAGACACATCTCTAGTGGGAGAAACGCCTTACGGAATAATCGCCTTGCTACACTTAACGATTACACCCTGTATATATAATTATTCTGTAAGTACGTGTTAGTCACCTAACTCCTCCTAAACGGCTGGACTGATTTGGATGAAATTTTGTGTGCACATTTCAATGAGTTCTTGCATGGTTTGAAACGTTCATGTGGGTTTGGGGGTTGGTTTTGGGGGACCCGCTAGGTGGCGCTGCAGTTGGTATGTCACTGATCTCCTAAACGGCAGGGACCGTTTTTAATGTCATTGCAAGCTTTTATTTAGTTTCACCTGTCCCGTTGTCTGTCTGTAATCAAATCTTGCAAGTTAAATTTGACCCACTTCCCGGTGACCGATTGAGCTGAAATTTAGGGTATAGTTTGAATGACATTTCAATATTATGGTAACATCGAACTGATCTGATGATGGAGACAGAAGGTGGCCATGGGAATTCAGTAGGTACTTAACCGACGTAACCCCGTTGAGTTTGGGCTCGTTAGAATCGTCTCAATGAGTAGTTGATGATGGTATACAGAAAAGTACAGTTGGCAATAAAAGCTTGTATCAAAAATATTTTTTTGACAGAAGCTTGTTATTTGTAAACGTGGGTCCCTGCAAGGTTTGAAATTCAGATTCAGATTCAATAATTTAGTTTTGAGCTTTATTTTTAAGTAGAATTCAGTAACATGGTGGGTTGGTTACCTTTAGTACAATCTTTATTATTTAAGATTATTTCCTAACTTTTATTCTTAATAACTAATTTATAACTACTTTTTTGTACTTTTATTCTTAATTATTTTATTGTAGTAAATTATTATTGTAGTAAATGATTGGGACATTCTAATGCGTAAATGTTAATTTCAAATGCAATGAATGTTGCTCATGAATAAATCAATGAAATAACAACATTTTCTTAATAATATTTTTAGTTTCTGTAGGTTTACTCTCTATGTTATTTAAACAAATTCGATTTGATTCGATTTAGTCTAAGTGAGAATGGTCACTCAGACTTCAATCCATTCGAGAAACAATATACCTAAGTTACCTTTGTATGGACCGGCAACACGTCGGCGTAATGCGGCCGGAAGTCATCGTCCAATTCATCAAATAATAGAGTGCCATCTCTTTGCGCACTCTATATATAAGGTCAGTTCGGGTATGTGCGCCACCGGGGAAAGTGCGCCCCCTGGGGTAAGTGCTGATATTGATTTAAATGACTGACTGAATGATGAATGAGGCGCACTTTCCCCGGTGGCGCACATACCCGAACTGACCTTATGAGACAGAATTCGGCACCCGGCAATTCAAACGGGCTGCTGGCATCCCGGATGGCCCGCCGGTGCTGGTTTTCGGCAGCAGCAACCGACAGATCTAGAAATAAAATCTTGACATAATATCAAGTGTTTGTACGTTATTCTCGTATAAAAAATATACTTAGTTACTTGAAACGGTGCGGAAATTCAGGTTTTCTTCATGCACAATATAGGTTATCGTCACTAATCCAAATAGCATTACTTACCTTAACCTTAAGTACCTACCGTTTCGAAAAGAGTGTCATCCCCTTGCACACTAATGATATGCAGCGAAATTTCTGCTTTAGGAACTCCCAAGTTCCAACAGCGTTTGTTAAAGACTCTCCCTTCTCTTTCAATAAGGTGTGACTTCAACAAACAAATCTGTTTTTTTATAGGGAAAAAATTACTTATCACAGTAACAATAATTATTCATCATCCTCCTAGCGTTATTCCCGGTAATGCCCCTAAAGGAGCCCGGGGTCCGCTTTGACACCTAATGCCATGATTTGGCATAGGCACTAGTTTTACGAAAGCGACTGCCATCTGACCTTCCAACCCAGAGGGAAAACTAGACCGTATTGGGACTAGACCGGTTTCCTCACGATGTTTTCCTTCACCGAAAATCATCCCTAAGGCGTTGTAGGAAGAAACTGATTGAAGGATTTGGTGGCCTAATTGCCGTAATTTAGTATGGGGTGGCGCGCATCGTTACTGACGATTTCTCAATACAATTTGAGACCTTGGTGCCGCTAAGAAGCCTAAGTCTGCTGGAAGATGTCGCTACACGCCTCCCTATGGCGTTGTAGGAAGGAACTGATTGAAGTATTTGGTGGCCGAACCGGATTGTTCCGATAGCTCAGTTGGTTAGTAGGTAGGTCAGTTAAAACAAAAATCGTCTTTCCAGTGGTCAATAGTTAAGGGCTTATGTTTATATATAACATGTTTTCATCCCATAGAATTATAGAAGAGGCAACACCGTGTATGCGGATTCAGAGTTCAATCAAAGGCCTCTTCATAGGCCTTAACTTTGACAATGTCCACCGAAGATACGCGCACCTAAATCTGACAATGACCCAGTAGCGACGGGCCATAAATGCCTATGATCGCCGGTTCGAATCCGGCTCGGAGCAATAATTTTATTTTTTATGTTTTTCCTTTAATTTAAAATGTATAATTTCGTTAGCAGCGGTACTGCTTAATACAAAATTAATCATTATTATCACTAGAAAATCGAATATTCACTCGTAGTTTTGGTGAAAACCAAGTTTTATTACATCTGATATAGCTTATCGTTACCTCGGACGCACTTAGATAAAATAAACTAAGTTGAGACGTCAAATTACGATAATTTATCACATTAACAACGTACTATGTTATGCAAAACGGTAATGCCTGTCATTTGTCATGTATCCCTGTCAAAGTTGGATAACTCTATTTGGACGATTGAGAATCGGTAATTTGAGTGAATAAGTAGACAAATCACGTGACTTGCTATTTATCGTACCCTTATTGCTTGCGTGCCTGTATTTAAGTCCCCTAATATTTATTTATCTATTGACTAGCTTCTGCCCGCGACTCCGTTCGCGTGGAACTCGTTCATATCGTAGCTCCATACAAATTCTCACCCCCCATTTCACCCCCTTAGGAAATGATCTCCGGGATAAAAACTATCCTATGTCCTTTCCCGGGATTGAACTATCTCTATACATTGGCGCTACAAAAATGTATCTCTAACCGTACATTTAAAAAAGTAACTTAAGATTATTACACTCAAGACATTTCTAAATCGTCTTAATTTGGTGGTATAATAAATAAAGCATTCTATTTTTGTGCAAACATTCATCCAATATCACCTAAATAGCCTCTATGGCTAGAGTTGTCACTCCTCGTGGGATAAAGCGACAAACTGTCATCTTATCACTCTTCGTGGGATAAGCGACAAGCTGTCGACTGTCGTTTGGTTAACGTAACACATTGGATAAAGAATCATATCCACTATAGCGTGACAAGCGATAGCAGCCATGGTAGCCCCGCAGATTGTCTGTCACCAGCACGGCTATCATCAAAGGGCCCGGGAGCTGTGTCGCGGCGAGATAGACTACCCGACTCTTTCAGCGCTTAGAAAGAGACCTATATAGTCTATGTCGCCGCGACACAGGTCGCGGGCCACTCTATGAAAGCCGTGCTGCGGGGCTAGCACAACTGACGCCGTGCCGCGACGCGAGTCGAGAAAGATCTACCCTCCTCTTTCTAATTTGCAGGGTGCGACTGAGAAATGAGACGCTGACACTTGTCAGCAAGTTGTGCTAGACGTACTGAGTTGCAGACGAGACACCCAGTGCCGAAGAACCTCCAAGCCTCTTTAGCGCTCCGTCAGTACAACGTGGTGCCCCATTGACGACCATTTTATCGCACGGCAAATTAATTTCGGAATTTCACAGCGGTAGAAAACACGTGTAAAGAGATTTCACAGGGGAGCTGTCAAGCTTTGCTATTTGATATGCATTAGTCATAAATAGTTAAAGTAGGCATATATGTAGTGATATAGGAACTATGTAAAGAGTCTTATCATATTGGTAACATTGGCAGTTCCTCGTACGTTGTTACATGCATTGGAAACACAGCAAATTGGAGAAGAAAGTGTCTTTTTTAAATAAATAGGACACAGTTTCTTGCAAAGATTTCGACAGTACACACAATATGAAAACGTCTTTAATTGAATTACCAGCTGCCCGTAAATAAACGTAAATATTGCACGGAATATATAATTTGTCACGGTACTATGAAGGCTACACGCCTGATACTAACCATTTGTAAAATAGCAGGTATTGAGTATTTCAGGTTAAATGTGGAAAAACGTACAAAATACTACAATATAGGTACTTAAACGTAAACTACCATCCGTATTCACAGCACTTGAAATGACATTCCTTAATTATTATTGTTTTCTAAAAAAAACTATTCATTGATTGACCCTAGTCTCACCCTGATGGTAAAAGCCACGACAGAGCCTAAGATGACGCTCACTGGTTCAGAAATCGCCCTTCAAATCTGATATTACTCAATGGGTTATATGTATATCAACAGTAATACTCTTACATTCGAAGAACAAAACTTCGACGTTGTGCAAACACTCTTGAAAATATATTCCCAGTGCTTAAAATCCAAGGTCTTTCGACGTGCCGGCTATCTGATCAAATGCATTATTAAACTTCAAAATGGAGTTCACACATTAAAAACCTCATAACTTCAATGTTATCTAGAAACCGACAGGACCCGTTCCCAGGAATTAAATACATGTAAACAATAGAATACAATGTTACACGAAAATTACATGAAACTGCAGATACGTATTTTGCATCCTTGAACATTGTTCAAATAGAACAAAGGTAGGTATTTTCAATTGAAGTGCAGTTGGGCAGTTATAAAAGCGAGCATCAAAGCTTTATTCAAAACAAAATTAGGCATTGTTCGGATATCTTTTAAAGGTATTTCGACTGTAATTAAATTCCAGGTTCGGTACTCCATAAGTTCAATACACGATATTTTATGTCATCTCCCCGGCATATCAAATCGATATCCCCACTTTCATGTCTCTCTCTTTTAGAATCTGAATGATACACATGATACATTGGGTCATACACAGATTTAGGTTCGCGTCATTGACATTGTCCAAAATCAGGGGTAATTAAGTTTGTACTATACCGGGGCCACGCAGACGAAGTAGTAGAAGGAAGCTAGTATAATTATTATGCGATATAGTAGTTTATGCAACTGATACATATAATCAATCATACGAGTGTGGTTTTATGGATCGTGTGTTAGCGAGTTCCATAATAGGATCACACGAGTGTTTTAAGGCCAAATTATGTACTATTTCATACACTACTTTATCTACACACATATCATAACATAAGTACTCTAAGATGGGTTCAGAGGCCTGTCCTGCATTGCTACTATAGTGCTACCTGTAAAATATCTTTGTTGCAATCGTTGCTGCATTTACGATATCCGGCGGAGTGTGCATATCGTTCTCGGAGTCACTACTACTCATATTTTCAACTAAAATGTGAGTTACAAACAACTTTTCACAATTCTACTTTCGTAACAGCAAAAAACCAACAAAGAAATGACAACAGTAATGGCAGCAATTCGATCCTACGTCGAGACGAATGTTTTTTTACGTCACTCCGGGCGGTAACTGAGATTTACCGCCCACGGGCGCAGCGGCAAATCTCCCTTCACGCCCAGGAGAAGACGTAAAATTGTGTACGCACCACGGGCGGTAATTCGTAAAGCCCCAGATCGCATATTTATGGCCTTCACCTTCGGTTCGGGCCACAAACACATGCGATCTGGGGCATTTACGAATTCACCGCCCTAGGTACGTAATGTACTATTTAAATCATAGACAAACGAATGAAGTCCCTATTCTCATGTCACTCGACGTCAAATATCGCGCGGTTTATATTAAAAAAACATACTGAATTGACGTTTCGCATCGATACTGTTTTAATATCTATGAATACTAGAATAGACGTATGAGTTTGACAGCTGTTCCAAATTTAAACTCATAACCTTACAAAAATCTGTACTGTAATAACATTACAGTACAGATTTTACCTACTACCACAGACAAGAAAGTTCTCATAGTAAAATTGGTTGTAATAATGCTGGTAATTTCCTACGGTTTCTGAACGCATTTAAGAGCATTAATGATATGTGCGTAGATAAAAATCATTATTTATATTATATGTACGTAAGCTACTGAGAGCCACATGAAGTTTGATGTGTTGATTTAAACACTGTGTATGACCCAGCTACTTTAAAACAACTTCTCAATTTAGCTTACGATGGCTACTAGCTATCTACTCGTATATGTGATTCTCCCTTTGAGGTCTCGGAGCAGAAGCGCCAGCCGTTCTCGCCCATCGTGTTTACTCAATTAATTATCTTTTCTGATCCGTCCACATTCGGAACTTAATTTCTTTCATGGGGAAGTTCCTCATTAATTTTCTATCGGTGTCCGCGCAACACAAATGCAAAGTAATCAAAATTGTTAATGAAAGCGTCGCGACCGCAATTGGCGCGGTCGGACGGATAAGAGCCTTCGGGTTCAATGTGTTCAAAGATACCTACAGTTGCTTTGCTTATGTAGATTCCAGTATTAGGATAGTCATTTAATCCATACTAATATTATAAATACGAAAGTGTGTCAGTGTTTCTGTCCGATTTAGATGAAATTTGGTATACAGACAGTTTGAGTCCCGGAGGAGGACATAGGATAGTTTTTATCCCGGAAATTATTTTTAACCATACCAAGAATTTTGACAGAGCGTGTTGTAGATTGGGTATATGTGCAGTATGCAATTTGGTAACTAAACTATATGACGAAGCCTGAGCTGTGGATGAGAGTTTTATTTAGAACCCATTTCCTATACTTTCGTCACAACTCTCATATAAATAGTCAGTCTAAAAAGTACAAATCCTTTTTAGGTGAGTTCGCTTTGTGGCCAACACCGACTATATAAGTACATATATATTAACTGGCCAGACGATCAATTTTTTCAGATTTTCAGTCAATGTGTTTCCTATTAAATTCTTCACCGTCAAAGGAGGCCATAAACGCTGATTTACAATAACTAATAACAAATGAAACAGCAAACTTCATACTCAAATTAAAAATATAAAGTGTCGAATCGTATCCCGAGATAATTCGACAATTGTTCGTCGAAAGCTGCTAATCCCGTTTAGTCTGGGCGATTGTTCAAATAAGACTAGATTTATTATTAGAATCAATTCAGCTAATCAAATGCAGAATTATATTAAACGTGTAAATCGACTTCCATCGACCCGAGCCGAACGTTCGATGCTTTCGGAGAGAGGATATATTTATGAGTTACTTCAGAAGTACAAAATTGCTAGTACGTGTGTGTATATACGCTGGCAATTCACTAGCGCTCCAACAAGCCGAATTGCGTGAAATACGGTCCATGAATGTCAGAACTGCACTGTTTATAAATAGTTGGCGTGACCCTTTGGATATCCGAACGGATGGCAACCCAGCGCGACGCGTCAACGCGCCATCCGAAAGAAACGATCGTGAATGTTAAAATTCGACATTGGAAGTGGAACACCACGCCACAGCGGCGCTGACAGCGCCATCCATCGATTCTTTACGTCCCTTTTTCAGGTCTAGCTTTGAAACCATTCAGGATCTATTATCGCTCAATATTGTCTGTGTACTGTATGGGATGGAAGCGCTTGGTAGCACACTATACCCTGTTCCATAAGATTAGAAATATGGTGCGTTAATCGTTATGCGATTTCCAGGAAAATCATTTTTAATCGTAAAAGCATTAGTACCGGTCTATTGTTATGTTTGAAAAGCAATGGATGATCGAAATTAGTAAAACTAGTACCTACAATATTTCCCTTTAATATCCTAGATCAGTGTCTTTCAAAATGTTGATGGGAGTCGCAGTTCTCGTATTTTTTAAGTTAAGTGCTGTAAGTATTTGATATTAGTACAAGAAACAATACAATACAGAACAGCGTAGGGTGGGAGTCAATACTTTTTCTGTTCTAAAGAGGTCGCGGCATGAAAAAGATGACAAACACTGTCCTAGACAAAGCGAAAAAACGTAGAGGATTTTTTCCGTTAAAATTCTAATGTTATATGGAATGAGGTTTAACTCAACGTCCATCCATACAGATTTTCCTGAAAATAAAGTACTTATTAAAATCGAAATATGCTCGTTCGAATTACCTAGCATTGTTTTCGTGTAAGAGCGTCGCGTGGTGAGCAAAGTGATTTCGGCTCAGGGCTTGTGTTATATAACGTTCATTTTTGATTGCAAAGGACAATGTAGTAAAATAATAATAACTAAAGGGAACAAAACAATGTGTGTGGAATAAATAATAATGCAAAAACTATTTATTTTAATCGTAGCTATTAAGAATTTAGAATTGCATTAACTCCAATGGTTTTACTAATTAGTCTGATCGATCGCCAAGTTAACATGTGAGGCATTGATGCCGCCATTACTAAGTCTGATTGGACCGAAGCTATCTGGAGTTTCAGTTTCGAGTATTTTAACTGAATAGAAGTAGCATAGCACAACACAGTAAAGGAAATTGAAACAGACCACAATTCCGAGAATACCAGACCAGAGGGACCCGGGTCCGCTGCTAACGTATTTATTGGCTTAGATTCTAGTTTCTGAACTGTTAGAAATTCTCACGCCGTCCGAAGCCCTCTAACTCTGCCTTCGTAGACAACAACCGAGATCAACGGACTAACGCGCCACCCTAATGTCGATTTCACACGGGGGCAGAACAGTGAGGCAGAACAGCGGGCAGCACAGTACTGTTTGAACGCACAGACCAGTAGACAGTAGATAGAAGACAGTACTGTTCTGTGCGTTCAAACAGTAGCAGTACTGTGCTGCCCACTGTTCTGCCTCACTGTTCTGCCCCCGTGTGAAATCGGCATAACCGCTGCCTGTGGCGCTGCGCCGAAGTGGTAGTAGCTTAATCTCCATATATAGCGAGAATCGCCTGTACCCCTCTGACGCACCTGTCGTGATTAAGATTACAACTGAACAGGTGCGGGCATTGCTATAAAAAAAGGTATGTATGTGTATATACACTGTACATACATGAAGTTTTGTGTATGATGTCCATTTACTAGGTGCGTTAGGTAATAGGACAAGTGTATTTTTTTAAAGGTGAAAATGAACACTCGTTCGAAAACCCATAATTACCCTGCAGATCTGCTGTGTAGTCCAAACGCCGCGAAAGACGAAGGAAGAAGGTATTATATGTGTGGGTTAGTTAGCTATGTAAACATAACACACGTATATATAAAACAGTGTCTATGCATACAAACTAAACCACGACTGTACATACAGGGCCCGCATGACCGTGATAGACGACTTACTTAAGAGTTTAGGCACTATATCCCACTAGGTATCGTATAGTGGATCTGGCAAGTTGTAAATTAGTTCCTAACTAAGCATCTCATCTAACCGGCCGCAAAGCGTTAATCGTTGTGTCATCAAAATTACTACGGTGATACACGCTCGCGTCAAACTTATAATTGATGCATATACGATTAAAATTAAACCCTGGCAAGCGACGTTATACGAAGAGCCCGCCAAACATGTTATATTGAAGACCTACGGTTATGGTGCCCCAAATGGCTGACCAGACAAGTTGGTTACCCACACTATAAATTCACAAAACATTTTGTCTTGACTGAGCCACCCACTATAACGGGACACCGATTTTCGTAAGAACTATGATAATTTGAGGTCAGACTTTTACTGGTAGCCGGCGATGCGCTTCGCAAGCGCGTAGGCTTGTACATACCGTTGAGACCATGACCGTATTCCCGTAAATATTGTTATGGCGGTTCGTCACGATCGCGTTATTGAGGGATACATTTCCCAGCACGCGCGTCTCGCGTTTTAAACTTTATTAGTTTACAGCAAAGCACATTTTTCTGCGACATAGCAGATATTAGTTACGATTTTATGAAAGTCATTCGGTTGAGAGCCCGAATTTACTAAGTCTTGACACTTGACATAGTAGGCATTTCCACCGACCCGATATAGCATTTGTGCAGTATTTGTTTAAGTACACAAATAATTTAACATTTATATTCTAAGCAAATATTTAATCAAGGTATGACTCGAGTCCTGTGCATATGATACGTACTTTTTAGGTATTTAATTTTCGTAAGCGTCGGTTACTTAATGCGTGCGTTGGACTCTCAACTCTCGACCAAAATAGTTACTTCTAACAAAAAATGTTATTTATAAATAACCGTTAACATTCTTATGTAACCGACTTTAAAAAGATGCATAGTTTTTTTTTGCCTTAATATCAGAATGACAGGAAGAATAGCTATCCTAGCAATTGAAACAAATGGAGACGTGGCCGTGGACAAGATTTGATACTGCCAGAACTGAACTAAGTTTTCCGCACATAACAGAGTAAAAATGCACCGAAAACTTTCCTATGCCTTGATATAGGCCAGTAAGTTCCGCCTTGCATGTTGAATATCAATAGCGTTTATTATAGTTCCTTTTTTCAACATACTTCAGAACAGAAGGATCGGATCTCTTTCCACGGTAATTGACGGTCTGTCGGAATTGGAATAACAGAGATATCAAAGAGGAGTTATTTCCCTTTCTGTCAAATACCGTGAATCGAATACCAGACAGGGATGGATTGTGCTGTGTTTGTCCATTTCAATTGATATTTTCATGAATAACGAGATACATCCATCGAAGGAACAACCTATTATTATTTTATTAATAAAATATATTTTTACTTTTACCTGCTATTAAACTGTTCTTTGATAACTGAACGTGACTTACTTACCTGTCAATTAGGTTTATTAAAGTAATTTAGTTCCTGCGCCATAAATGCGAAACCTTTCCGAGGAGCGTTAGGACAAATCTGTAATTTACGCCTCCAAATAATGACAGTTGGTATGATCTTACGCGCGTTCGTAACGGCTGGTCTATAAAAGCCACAACTCAACCGTAGTGTGGGGGAACTCTAATAAAGAATTTACGTTATTTATTTTGGAAACAGCACACGGTGGAAGCAAAGTTTGTACAGCAAAAAGTTGTTTCCATCCGCTACTTATATTACCATAACAAGAAGGAGTTTTTTAGTTACGAGACGCGAACATGGACTTTAGACAACACTGAAAATGACTGATAGAAGTTGTTTGTTAACATAGTGCATTAGTAACTCGGACTTCTTGTTTCTCGTATGGTATAAACGTGGATAATTTGAATACGGTATAGGTACAGTGAAGTGACAATATATTTATCGATTTAATTCTTTCATAAATATATGCACCGAAACCTTAATCAGCTGACATAAGAGCGATAGGGCATATTTATGAGTAAGTTGTGTAGGTATGCAATGCACCCATATTTTTACACTGTACGTTGCCAAACTAATCCTGCAACGTAATCCCGCTGGTCGAATACGCATTGTCTAGCACGATAGGTTTTTATCGTGACGTTTCAGTAAATCTTCACCGTAAAACGTGACGATAAAACCTATATATTTTTACACTAGACTGTACGTTGCCAAACTAATCCTGCAACGTAATCCCGCTGGTCGAATACGCATTGTCTAGCACGATAGGTTTTTATCGTGACGTTTCAGTAAATCTTCACCGTAAAACGTGACGATAAAACCTATCGTGCTAGGGCCGCAGGTAGATATACATGTCACTTTTTGTGTAGGAAAATGACCATTGAAATGGGTTCTCTATTGTATGGGCAAAAAATATTTCCCAAAGTGTCACTTCCCATATTTTTTTTCCCAAATGTTCATTTGGCAAGAAAATCACTAGTCAAATTATTGTTTCGCATTTTATCACTTGGCATTATCTCCTAAGGCAAAATATTACCTCGCAAAGTTTTACATAGTCAAGTTTCATTTGGTCAAACGTATTATTTGGCATAACATTCGTTTTCCAAATTATTGCATGGCATACGATTTATATCCTAATTGTGTAGTGCATACGAAATGTATTTGAGTGAGATTACATATTTTGCTAAGCGGGTAGTTTTAGTACAAATTATTACAAGGGTTATTATTTAAAATTAAAATAGTTGGCATACTCAGTTATCTATGGCAATTATTTTAACCTAACCTAAACCTAACCTAACCACCAGCGTGTCGACGTCACCCCGCTTCAAGGGGTGCCTATTTCCGCTCTGAGGACACAAGTGAACCCTAAACCTAACCTACTTATAATACAATTGTTACGGTTGTTTGTTCTTTTACTGCGGCGCTTTTTCTGGCTGCCCTAATCTAGTTAAACCCCTGTAATCAGTTGTTGTTTGTTTTTGTAATGATGTAACAAAATTTCGAACAAATGAAATTCGTTGTTTTGTTATTCTGTCATTTAAAATTCATACAATATTAAAAAATTGCCAAATAATATTCCCTGAACAGTTATTCTATGAAATAATAAAAATTAGAATGATCTATGATATCTGGTCATAATAAAATTACACCAAACAATATTTTTTAAAATATTTACCAAAGTTATGCTATGTGAAGTGTGCTGAATGATAATTTGAACAAATGTTTTGTTTGGAAAACAATATTAGCCCAAACAAAGGGTTTGCTCAATAAACTTTTGTCTTAATAATACTTGACAAAGCAAAATGATGCCAGATGATATTTTGACTATTTTTGAGCAAATGAACAAAATGCGAAACAAAAATGTGCTATTTGTTCGTTTGGGAAATGAAACTACTGCCATGAGTTTTGTGGGAAGTGAAATATTTTGCCGAAACGGCAGGATACCATTGAAATGTCTTAACGCTCTTTCGAAAAGTTACGTGTGATCACCCCTCCGAAGACGGTGTACAATAACGTAATTATTAGTTACTAGAAGAGCCGCTGTATCCGCCAATTTTAACCAATAGTACATTGGTTAAAATTAACCCAAGTTTATGCAGCTAGGGGAAAGATAGGACACCTTTGCGAGAATTTCATATTACGTACCTACACTTGTTCAGTCAGCAGCAGGTTAATCATTATATTGATATAAATGATATAATACTTATTTGTAGTATTGAAGGTTTTTTGGTCGTTCCTATTTTCTCTTATATTATATCCCTTACGGTCACGTATCTTTGTCTCTCTTAAGAAAAGAGACAGAGCAATAGTGGACGCCGATTATTTGGCTGTACATTATATGGACCCTATAATTTTTCTTGTCTGTATCAGGCACATACAATCTTTAAAACCATATCGCACTCTTTTCGTGACGTCCTCCACTGGAGGTATGTACCACTTCCTTGTTAAAATATGTGTTAATTGATATGCCAACCGTTCTCTAAGGACATCCTCTGAATGTCTAAGCGCCTTTCGAAGAGAAACTTCATTTATATCATTAAGTTGTCTATAAAAGAGCTTGTCAGGTATGACTTTCTCTTTGGTGCACACTGGAGCGAAGTGATTGCGTTTGTATTTTTATTCAAGGTTCAAATAATTTATTTTAAGATTATGTGTTGGTCCTTATTACAAAAGGTCAGGTCAAGGTAAATAAGGACTTAACATGAGATTTAACTGGAAAACTGTACTGATGAATCTTGCAATAAACTATTGTTTTTGGAATTGATACTATATGGCCCAGTTTTAGATCCGTTATATCTAATTTCAGATTTTTTTGACATTGCTTACGGACAAAAGGTCCGACAAACAGTAAAAATTACAAACTGTCCTTGGTTATTAAAATTTGATCTGATATTAGGTCTAACCGATCGTTATTTAAACGAGACGATTATTTGGTTAGGCAAATAAACTAAAAAGAGTAAAGATATTTGTAGTCAAATCAGCAGCTTGAAACGACAAAGCGAGCGACAGAAAGGTACCTAATACCTACTTGAAGGATATGATTGACGTCACTAATTAGATTTTTTTTTTCGGTGTCCCCTTATTCACCGAAAAACGTTTCACCGAACCGAATATGCATGGTTTCGCCGAATTTTCAGAAACCGTTAACTTTTTAGGTACAACTAAAAGGTCACTCTGTAGAATCCATTAGGTTAAGGTTAGGTTTGTCTTATAACATTACTGATACTGAAAATAATGGTTTTCGATGAAATTAAAATTCTTCGAAACATACATTCGATGGAACAATTGTCGGTAAAACAAGGTACAACCATTTTTTTCATCTATCTATGCCTGCTGCCTGGCCGGTATTACATCCACGTAATTTGACCGAGGAGGGCATGGCCCCACATTGATGTTTCTGTAATTTTTATTTTAAAGGACAGAGTCATGGACGTGGGGACATGTGCCCTCTGACTAATATCGCGGATGGAACCGGCCCTGCTTTCTCTCCATGCCGCAAACGGGTAAGTTGATTCATATTGCATAAGTAATGTGCGAGTATGTTACGTAAAAATACACATGTGGTCAACACATTAAGATTATCGCGGCATTACCGTGGCTTTAGTGATCTTATGAATGGTGTGCTTCCGTATGTTATGTTTTCTAAGTGAAATGGTACTTTTGCTAGACCCCATGGAGGTACATTTATTACCTATTTATTGCTGATATTTTACATAGCAGCTTAGCAGCGTAGACTGGTAGCAGTGGCGGAGCAGCTTGCGTAAATAATATTTCTTTTTATTTCTTTTTTTGTTCCGGGTTGCCCATGGAAAACTTCCACTCGCCGCCACTGTAGTCGACTAACACTTGTCTGCTGCCTTTTTACGCGCAAAGTGCTCAAGCGATTGTGAGTTGTGAAGCTTGGGCCCATAGGAGACCCCACATAGGAGGAAATTTGCATGGCAGTACGATAAAATAAACGACTTCCACTCGCGCGCACTCCTGAACACAAGCTAGTAAATATAAAAACACATAGCTCATAAATAGGTAGGTATAGAATAGAATACTAGAAAGGATATCAAAGGTGAGCGGCATTCCAGGTGGAAGTAAAAAGTCGTAAAAATCCTTAGAATACAGCCGTGCCGTGGTGACATAAAAAACCGCATCTTCACACAAGCCTTGTATTAAAATAAGCCTTTTTTTGTTTAGAAGCCAGTTGCTTCTACACGGGTGTGTTGTATTCTCATTCCATTGTCACTGTAGGTTTTACGCGTTTTCCGGGAAAGTACTGCATTTGATTTAGAACAATGGCAGTGAAAGGTGCTTCTTAAACATGTAATTGCCTCCACGGTTTCTCACTATTTAACCGACCGTACAATATAACAATATGTACTTTGGCTATGAGATAAGGTGCCGGAAACTCTTATAAAACATGAAACTGTATTTAATTAGGCAATGCAATAAACACTTAAGAGAACTAGGTATAGTCTTTAGACATACATTTAGATTTGCATTTTCTATTAACGTCAACATTCTAATGAATGTATAAAAAAAATATTAAATCAAGATTAGACTTATACCTACTAACTACGTATAAGAATAAACTTAATCTACTATCTATAATATTTTTGACGGTTGCCGTTACGTAATAGAGACGACCCGTGTATGAAGTACCTACCTAGGTGCATACATCATGCAAAACTAGCATAACAATAGGAAAATCACAAAAATAGGTAGTCTGTAGTTTTTGAACAGTTGCAGTACAATGCCAACTTGACCTTAACGGAGGAGTCGCCTAAACAATTGACACATTGAAACCTGAAGAGCATTATCTTGTATTTCAATCTCCATTCATCGCGCATTGGGTTTAAAATGTCTGTAACTTAGAGTCTAGGTTCGCTGTTAAGTATTTAAATAGGGAATGCAACATGCATACCTAGTTCCGAATGAGCAGTGCATATGTATCCCGAGGGAGGTGTGTGCTGAAAAGAAAACGGTTTCCCAGACCTAAAAGTTTCGAGTTTATGCTACGTTTCAGGAGATGCTGTAAGAGCAGTTTAAATGGGTGATGCTGATGGTAAATATCTCTTGATCCATAGACATCGAGAACACTTCAAATAAACTCGTAAAGAGAATAGCTTCAAGTTTCCCAGTTCGAGTCATTAACAAATGAAATATTTTCTAGAATGGTACTTTCGTAGAATCATCAACTTTGGCAAGTTTGCCTTCTCTAATTCTTTCATTGCAATAATTTAGTTGCAGTATGATAAGTTTCAGATTAGAAACGGTACATTCGCACGGGTTTTATTTTAGGTACGCAGAGTTGCCGCAGTTATAAGAAATACGAAACACCCATCTATATACTTGTATAGATACTGGTTTTATCAGGTTATGGAAAGGCGGAGTCATACCCGTCTACCTTCGGACAAGACTCGTCAAAAACTTTCGAAATATAAAACACTGATCACTTTTTATGTAAATGCCACCAGATTTAATTGACTATTCCAGAACAAGATCACTTCCTTATAGGCTTCATTCATCTTTTTATCCTTAAAATAATTATTATTACATTGGAATCATATGACCGTTGACATATCAATTAAGCGCAATTTTTGCCCATAGTCCAGTCAATGAACTGACAACTCGTATGGAAAAAAGTCAAATTTGGAAATAATTTATAATAGCTTATTTTTAATGTGTAACGGATATATTATCAATTAAAAAGTTACCCAGCATCAAAATCCGACAAAATTTCAGACATCAAAAAAATTATAAATTAATTAACTCCTGAAAAGTCAGAAAAAATATCAATAAATATTTTTGTCTTTATTTTGGTTCATTTACATTTGCTCTATAATATTCAAGATAAATCGTACAAAAAAAGACAATGCATGCTTCATTTAAATCTACATAATTGCTTCCGGGTGGAAAGTTTGTCGGATTCTTGAATTAATCATCTTGGAATAACATTTTAAAATGAAATCAACAATAAAAACGCTATTATAAATTAATGTTTTTCAAAACCTTAGTTTGCCTGGAGTAGAAGTTAGAGCAAGATGAATAGCTATTATTGCACAATAAACTTGTTAAGTAATATCGTAGTGCTATTATTTATTCTGTGGCAAGATATCAACGTAATACAGCCACTAAATTGACCATGTCTATATTTTAAAATAGAAATTGAATGCAAAGTAAGCTTATCCTCCTATCCTTGCATATTATGCTATGAGCAAGCAAAACAAATTGGACGTCTTGACTCGACTTATTGGCTTGATTAAGAAATTGCTTGAGATTGCATTCTTTTATTATTAAGGGGTATCTCTCCTGTCAATCTGGCTTATTCTAATTTACTAGGTACATTCAAGGTACCTAAGTTGATGGTGAAAAGTTTTGAACAAAATGATCTCACACTTTGCGAAATTCGGAAGAATGATATTTAAGGCAGCGTTTTTAAAACACTAAAGCTAAAAATATAATTGAAATACGAGTTGCTAAGGAATATCATTATTATTGGTTGATCACGTTGCGAGAAACAGGGACACACTATAGAATCGATGTCATAGTATTAACAAAGAGCCGAATAAAAAATAAAGAGAGAAAAACTTGGAAGACGAAAGCAAGACTCGGCGCTAAAACAAATCCTTAGCTCACACGCAAACTGATTTGAATAATTGATTCCCCTTAATAGCATACAAGGTTCCTTCATTACCAACTAGATGTGTGATTGAAAAAAATACGACGACGGCTTTTTGTTTAAAGGAAAACAAACATTAAGGTATCTTCGGCATTTCACTGGTTTTAGTTTCACCATTATTATCCACCACACCACAAATTAAAATAGGCCAGGGTACTATAAGAGTCAAGGTAAATCTGGTATTTTATTGCATAAAGTACGCTTGCATTGCACAAGAAAAAGGGAAACCATCAAACTAATAGGTATACGGTTACGCATAATTGGCAGAATATTCGAGAAAATCGTTAAAACATGCTAGAAGAATAAAAGATTCATATTATTCTTGCCTCAAGAGCTCAGTTACCTATTTCTGTGTGCGGGAGTATAAGAGGATCTACCTGAAGGTATATTAATTAGTAAGCTAACAAAGGACCAGTGAAGGAAGAATAACACTAAAAATCTTTACAAAGACGTATTAAGCAACATTCTACCGCTGCAAACTAAGAGCTAACTTTTTATGAAAACCAGGAACTCCCTAAAAGGTTAAACTTGTTTGTTACAATACGCGCCTACGGTTAAAATGAAGCGTTCGTAATTAAAGGATGTGTTCTCTGTACAAGAGTTGGGAGTTTTCAACTTTTGAGATAATCACACGCCGCATTTTCTTGAATTGTAGCAATTCCAACGTACCTATTTATGCCGGCACGGGCGAATTTAACTTAAATGAGACGAACTTCCAAATTAGGTGGAAAGACTGCGTTCACGAAATTGCATACGATTAAACAAGTTTAAAATGTTGCCGTAGTGGCGCCAACGAAATCAGTTTACAATTTTAAAAATCTGAAGAATACCCTATTGTCTTAAAAGCTCACACGCATGGCTCGGATTAAATTAGACTATTTGTTTTTTTGCGAACGGTTAATAAATAACACTTGCATACTTATTTTTTAACACGATACCAATCAATCGTACATTTGACATTCATTTTATTTTTGGGTGTCCTGGATTAAGTAAGTAGTTACTGTATTTATTTAAAGGTTCACTTGGTCGTAATAAATTTCAGTCTTGTTTTTATCATAGTCTTTCTTCTGGATTATAGTTAGGAGGTGAAATTCAGGTTTTTCCTAAACTACTCACCTCACCAATTCACATCGACAATCGGAGCTCGGACCATGCCGGTTCGCCTCAGAGCTATAACCACGAACTTCGAAATTCGAAGGGATGGGACGAACAGGGATGCATGGACAGGTACGAACTTCGAGTTTCGATTTTCGTGGTAGCGCCGCCGCCGCAGTTCCCGTATTACTCCAGGCAAAATACGGTTTTGAAAAACATTAATTTATAATAGCGTTTTTTTTGTTGATTTCATTTGAAAATGTTATTCTAAGATGATTTAGTCAAGAATCCGACAAATTTTCCACCCGGAAGTAATTATGTAGATTTAAATGAAGCATGCATTATCTTTTTTTGTACGATTTATCTTGAATATTATAGAGCAAATGTAAATGAACCAAAATAAAGACAAAAACATTTATTAATATTTTTACTGACTTTTCAGAAGCTTAGTCTTTTCAGTTAACTTATCATTTTTTCGATGTCTGAAATTTTGTCGGATTTTGTCGCTGGGTAACTATTTAATTGATAATATATCCGTTACACATAAAAAATAAGGTATTAAATTATTTCCAAAATTGACATTTTTTCCATACAAGTTGTCAGTTCATTGCCTGGACTATATAGTAACATTAGTAACCAGCAGCCGGCAACTAGGAATGTGAAACTGGCCTAACGTGTGACAAATCATGTTAAGGCACTGCCATGTAGATACCTAAGCGTCAGGATTAATGGCATAATTGCTGCCACTGCACGCATTGCTATTAACACTAAGGCTTTTCGGGTCGGGGATGTAGTTCACAGTTAATATTTCAGACGGTAACTTCGTGTAACTGGTACACAATGTAGGGGATTTTTAAATCCACAGCTATACGAGGTTACTGTCATAAATATTAGCTGTGTGCTAAATCTAGGGGAGTAGCTCATTAGCTGCATGGCATGGCATTTATGACATTTTATCACTTGTCGTTGTCGATAAAGGCCCATTTACACGATACAAGTTTCTTGAACAAGAATCAGCAATAATTGCGTGCAATTAGTTAGTTGCAATAATTGTATTCAAGAATTGCACCAAAGTGTTTACATACGAGCAATAACCAAAAACTTGAATGCAATGATTGAATACAAGTATTGATAGGCAATAATTGCCACCTTACTTTATTTGACGTAGGACATTATTGCATGGCCATCATTGTATTCAAGTCTTGACACGTCTAAACCTGTAAGTTGCATGATACGAGTATATGACGTGTTGCTTCAATTATTGCACGGATTCGCATCCGCAGATTTGCATTAAATATCGAACGTTCAACATTAAAACGTTGGTTATTCGGATTTAAATAAATTTATAGAAATCTATAGAAACCATGAATGTCTGTGGGACACTGAAAATATTAATTATAAAAACCGGGAGTGACGCTGCACTAAAAGAATTTTCTAAAGATTTCGTCGAGGATTTTGGTCCTAAAGAAATTATGAACAAAATTAAGAATTTCCGAACGCATTGCATTATCAGGCCGAAAAGAAGAAGGTGAAAAATTCTATGGGTACTGGATCCGGCAGTGCTGATATTTATAAACCAAAACTTGCCTGGTATAATGTCTGGATACCTAATTTCATCTAAACCGGTTCAGCGGTTTCAGCGTGAAGAGGTAACAGACAGACAGACACACTTTCGCATTTATAATATTACTAGCAACCTAGCAACCCGCCCAGGCTTCGCACGGGTACTATATTATACATATAAACCTTCCTCCTGAAATAAATCGCATTAAGTACTTCGCCTAAAAACGTACCTACTTATGGAACACTTAGGTACTGTAAATAATTGAGACAGGGTGCGGGATTTTAACGTAATTTCTAGCCGGAATAGCATTACGCATCACTGTGTTCTGTTTTTGAATCGAAGAACTGATTGTATCGAGCAAATACGAAAACTGAGCTTTGGTCATATTCATATCATACGAAACATGTTCCTGAATTCCGCTTCATCCTCAATTCGTAGCTCCAGACATTTAGTGTGCGACGCACCAAGTATTTTTCCAGCACCTGCTCTTCTTGCGACGTTTTCTCAATAGTTCCACAGGCTCTAGTATAAGTTTTACCGAAACGAAACTTTACGATCGCGTTTGCGTTTTACCCTCAATTTGTATGGGATTTGACAGCTAAACGCGAACGCGGTCGTATCGTTTTGTTTCGGTAAAACTTATACTAGAGCCTCTGTTGCAATACCGTCGTTAATACCGCAGCAACAATGAGCACACCACACCCTGACGTACGGAATCCATCTTGAAAATGTTAGATATGGAGCGGCAATTCTTGTATTCAATTAAATGTTGGGATCTGTTTACGCCAATGCCAGTGTTGAATTCAAGTTGTATCTTGTATGCAACAATATCACATTAGGTTTAGACTAAGCAACTTTTATATTGCCTCAATTTTATTGCATGGGATATGCAAGAAACTTGTATCGTGTAAATGGGCCTTTAGGGAACGTGGCTAGAATATCGTTGTTCAATCCTATCTCTATGCTTATGTTTTTGAAAGAGAGGAGTCGCGAATGTGGGAATATTCTATTCATAGTAAACCGGAGATGTCAAATGGTCACGAGTGGGCTCCTGATCCCTTGAGTTTTTTTTTCGCTCGCTCGCGCACTGAAACTTGCAATAAACAGTACAATAATAGGTAGTTTTGTTCACATCTGCTATTCAGAAAAGAAGTGTTGCCTTCTAATAAGGGATCTAAGTCGTACTTTTCTTCCGTTTTTGCTATTTAGAAAGGTGTTGTAGCCCTCAAATGAGGGTTTAAATTTCCGACACATTTGTGCCACACGGCAGCAAAATAATTTACGTATTGGGCGTAGACACTTGAATCCCTCGTCACAGTCGTCACGCTCAAGATTCTACAATAGAATCTCTCGCTACGCTCAGCATTTTGCGCACGCGTTATGCGTGCAGTACAACAACATCCTGAGGATGCTGTTGGGGCTGCCGAAGTACTGTAGTGCTTGTAGCATGTTCGCGGAAGCGCGGCTGGATGAGTTTTTTGCCATAAGGCGAAAAAGAGTTGCGTCCATGCTGAGGCGAGTGCGCGGCAGTACCAACGGTCTTCTCAGGGTGGAGGCCGAGAGGTTGGACTGCCCTATTACCAAGTCTTGGGTTGAGGTGGCTATTGGGAGAGCGAACTAGACAGGACCAACTCTCTTCGCTTTCTCAATAGCACACACTTTACTCTACTTATTTCTTTTTCTTATATTATACCTAACTTAGTTCGTAAGATTTAAACTAACAAAAATGTATGGATCGAATAAGGTCTGAAATAAACGATTTTTATTTTATTTTATTTGCTTCTTGTGTCTCAATTTACTATATATAGGTCAAAACAAAACGGACCTTCACTCTTTCAAAAAAGGAAACAATTATGTTTTAGATTCATGTTGAATTTTGATTCGTTTCCCGACGGAACTGCCAAAATGTTAGTTACTACATGTAGGTAGGTAGTTAGGTACTGTAGTTTCACCGAACCCCAAAGTGACATCTTAGGTAAAGTCAGCAGCAAAAGTAGCTACGCGGAGCAAACGCTCAACATTACCTTGGTACCTACGTCTTGTCAAGATGATTTTAAGGACTGTGTAGATCATTTTGAGCGTGTATTTACGCAAAAAATTACGTAGTTGAGTACTTCTGCTACTGACTGTACACTTTAAGAGGGGGCGTATCGCCAGGGAAAAATCAGAAATCACCCGCGCGCCCCGTACCTGCCGCGCTGATGCGTCTATTGCTGCCCCGCTCCTTCTCGCATAGTATATGCCCCGACAGTCAGATGAAACATGATGAATACCTATAGATAATTATAATAAGTGGAAAGAAAGACAAAATCTGTAAGTACCTATATTTGAAGATATAATTTTCGCTAGTAGCTAAGTCAGTTTCGAGAGCTATAACTGAAATATGACCTTCCGTTTTTTTACTAAATCACGTAAGGGTTGTAATTTAGCATAATAATGTCTCGTAAAAGGCTAAAGCAAAAAACAGCTATAATCGAATTTAAACTTTTGTGAGAAATCTAAAATACTACTAATAAATCCACGGTTAAAAAATTAACGTAAATGTCACGGCAGGCGACATGTTTCGAACTCTTCGGGAGTTCTTCTTCAAAACAAACATCGAAAACACTAATCCTGAAGAAGAACTCCCGAAGAATTCGAAACATGTCGCCTGTCACGTCATTTAATACGTGAATTTATTAGTAGCATTAAAAAAAAACTGTAATTTATTATGAAAACTTCGATCATGTTTATGAAAGCCAGATTTTCAGGCCACTGTGTGGCGGCCAAATTTTTCAATTCTGACCCCGTGTCATGGTCGGCCTTATCACGCGATAAGTGACAGGATAGAGCGTCCGTCAGTCGCTGACACCGTTTGATAGAACGAGACGATGCCCCTATCTTGTCACTTATCGAGTGATAAGGCCGACCATGATACGGGGTCTGATCTCGGATTCGTACTTGGAGACAATGGAGACGCTTTGGCCCTTTAGTTATCAATTTTGAACATACTCGTATTAAAGAAAAACTGCAAAATTGTGTTCACTTTTTTTAATATAAAAATGTCCAACTTCGCAGGCAATAATTCGGGTGCAGACTCGAAAATTATTATTACTCCAAAAGAAAGAAGGCAAAAAAATATAAATAGTGATGAAAATCCCATTCAGATATCTCAAAGAATTACGAAGCTACAACCGTTTTAATATTGCTTGTTAGAGAGAGAAAACGCAAACGGTGTGTGACGTCACATTACAGGATGCTGCCGGCAGGCCGCGTCGACGGTGTCGCCGACCACGATGCGCGCGGCACGTTGCCGTCTTCTGTGACGTCACATTCTTCCAGCGTCATCGTCGTATGAAGTTGCGTTTTGCGAAAAAGGGACAGAACACATCCCTTCTTAAAACTTTGGACACTTATAACTTCGTGATTATTTAACCTTTTGCGTTGATTTTTTCTCCATTTGACAATTTTTTTTATCCTTCTTCGAGAAAATATCGCATTATTTTATTTAGTGTCTACGCCCCTATTGTTGGAATCTAAAAGCGTCACCCGTGATGACTTTAAAGAAAAAAAAATGACAATAATTACACGGTTCACCCACGTATTAAATGTCACTACGGGCGACATGTTTCGAACTCTTCGGGAGTTCTTATTCAGGATTGAGTGTTTTCGCGGCGGTGTCGCTTGAATCACGACAAGATTCAAGCGACACCGCCGCGAAAACACTCACTTTATAGAGTACAAATTACTTTAATTACCCAAGGAATACCACTACCTACATTTTGTTGCTTAAAAAACCACCGGAGCTATAACTGAAATATGGCCTTCCGTTTTTTTACTAAATCACGTAAGGGTTGTGAGCTAGCATAATAATGGCTAGTGGAAGCCTAAAGCAAAAAAAAGCTATAATCGAATTTAAACTTTTGTGAGACATGTCTAAAATACTACTAATAAATCCACGGTTAAATTCACGCATTAAATGCCACAACAGGCGACATGTTTCGAATTTTTCGGGAGTTCTTCTTCAAAACAAACATCGAAAACACTCATCCTGAAGAAGAACTCCCGAAGTGTTCAAAACATGTCGCCTGTCGTGTCGTTTAATACGTGAATTTAACCGTGAATTTATTAGTAAGTAGCATTAAAAAAAAACTATAATATATTATGAAAACTTCGATCATGTCTATGAAAGTCAGATTTTCAGGCCACTACTGTGTGGCGGCCAAATTTTTCAATTCTGATCTCGGATTCGTACTTGGAGACAATGGAGACGCTTTGGCCCTTTAGTTATCAATTTTGAACATATTAAAGAAAAAGTGCATAATTATGTTCACTTTTTTAATATCAAAATGTCCAAGTTCGCAGGCAATAATTGTTGGAATCTGCACTCTCGATAACCCTAAAAGCGACACCCGTGATGACTTTAAAGAAAAACAATGTCAATAATGTCACTACGGGCGACATGTTCCGAACTCTTCGGAAGTTCTTCTTCAGGATGAGTGTTTTCGCGGCGGTGTCGCTTGAATCACGACAAGATTCAAGCGACACCGCCGCGAAAACACTCATCCTTAAGAAGAATTCCCGAAGAGTTCGAAACATGTCGCCCGTAGTGACATTTAATATGTGAGTTGAACCGTGTAATTATTAGTACTGTTTCAACACGTCTCACGAAAGTTTAAATTCGAAAAGCAATGTCCGCCATCTTGGAATTCAAAATGGACATCATTTCTAGAATCTTCACCCTCGAGAAGCCTGCCAATATATGTTGTTCTTTAAAAAAACGCGCATATTAATTTACAACGAATGTTTCAAAAATTTTAAATAATGCGACCACTTTTTGAAATATTTCTGACTATGAATTCGTATTTAGACCTCTCAGACATCGATTTTGAACATAACCGGATTTATTCTCAACTAGCGATCCGCTCCGGCTTCGCACGGATACTATATTAACCTTCTTCTTGAATCACTCTATCTATTAAAAAAAACCGCATCAAAATCCGTTGCGTAGATTTAAAGATCTAAGCATACATAGGGACAGACAGCGGGAAGCGACTTTGTTTTATACTATGTAGTGATAGTGATAGTGATAATCTTTCATAAAGTAAATACACGATCGACAGAAAAATGTTCGTCTAGTTTTGCATGTACTGCACAAATTATTCTAAGAAGCCGGTCACCCGCCGATCGCTGCGTAATCTTATAGTTGTATTTTGAACTTTAAGATCTATATGTTAAGGTCGACTTTTAAATATATTATTTCAAAATGTAGCAAAATATCCACTGGAATGTAATGATACGTTCATTCACTGGACGAATATACTGGGTCACAATATTATTGAAATAATTATGTTCATCGTGCTGTCGTGAGAGCACAGAACGTAGTCCTCTCGTCTCAGCGGAGCGATTACGACTGACTCCGCCCGCGAACGGCAACAAAAGATATACAGAACCGCACGAAACACGCGACGGGAGAAAGGGTATCGCGCTAAATAAAAAAGGCCTATACGCCAAATACGTTTCACCTCAATAAGTCTGAAAAGGGACTACATAAAAATACCCCGCTAGTACTTTCATTAGGTAATGTGAAAAGCTATTATACACTCAACTTTTACTTAATTTATATGCACGGGAACCTCACACTATTGAAATTGAGTAAAAATAAGACATGTTTTGGCGGTTCTTTTCTATCGAGGCAATTTTGGTTTTGTATGGTTTTGTTCAGACGATTCAATTGCAAATATGATTTAGTTTTGGTATGTTCTTTTTCCTGGCATTCGCTTAAGTTTGTCATAGGTAAATATTCAATCTAAGAACCCCGATTTCGCGGAGCGCCCCACGGTGGGCTGGATGGCTCGAAAAGAGGACATTCGCACTTTTTTCAGAAAATCATTTTTTGAAAAATGCTATCCAATAGAGAATTATATGAGGAACAATAAATGTGGTATACATTTTTGCGAAATAAGGCATATTGACAGCAGAAAAAAATAAAGTCTGTTTTTTTGTATGGGACCCAAAAATAGGTATCTTGTTTCTCAGAAACTATTAGAGGTCCCGTCTTCTACCTTTCAAGACTTTGTTTTTCTACTTTTATAGAGTAAGAAACGATAAGCAGATTTTCTATTCAGGTGCTGTTTTTTTTTTTTTAGTCCAGTAAAAGTTAACACATTTTAGATTTTTTCGTTTATGTCTTTTTTGGGTTTTTACATTATATTTCGATAGTTAAAAGTAAAAATGATAATAACACATAATATATGTAACGTTTATTAAGTTATAAAAAAATCCTAAGTACATTTTTTACTATTAACATTTCTTAAAAAAATACATATACCTAAATACAAAAATTACTACACTTAGTGAAAAAGTTATTCATTGGTATTTTCTAACATTTCAAAAAGATTATATTCATGGTCGTCGCTCGTATTATTTTCTATAATTAGTAATTCTAAAGCTTCGGGTGAGAGTTTTTTAGCTTTCTTAGTTAGTCGTGGCCTTAGAAGAGTTATTTGTGGATCAGAAGATATAAGAAAGTTGTAATATTACTTTTTGTTGTTTATTGTTTATTTTAAATGACATGTGTCTATTGTAAAACATTAGATTATTTCTTTTTAGTTGTATGAAAAATGTAAAAAATGTACTTAGGATTTTTTTATAACTTAATGAACGTTACATATATTATGTGTTATTGTCATTTTTACTTTTAACTATCGAAATATAATGTAAAAACCCAAAAAAGACATAAACGAAAAACCTAAAATGTGTTAACTTTTACTGGACTAAAAAAAAAAAAACAGCACCTGAATAGAAAATCTGCTTATCGTTTCTTACTCTATAAAAGTAGAAAAACAAAGTCTTGAAAGGTAGAAGACGGGACCTCTAATAGTTTCTGAGAAACAAGATACCTATTTTTGGGTCCCATACAAAAAAACAGACTTTATTTTTTTCTGCTGTCAATATGCCTTATTTCGCAAAAATGTATACCACATTTATTGTTCCTCATATAATTCTCTATTGGATAGCATTTTTCAAAAAATGATTTTCTAAAAAAAGTGCGAATGTCCTCTTTTCGAGCCATCCAGCCCACCGTGCGCCCCCTCTTAAGTCAGAAAGTGCTTTGGGTTATGTTCTTGTACCCTATTGAATCGCATTAATTAGGTACCTACTTATACGGACAAAGTTCAACTTATGATGAGTTTAAGTTATTCCCGCGAGCAAAAACTCGTTACTGGCATTATAATATTACATATTAAAATCAGCCGATTTATCTAAATTAACGGCCTTGTGATTGCTAAAACGATTTCATTTATCACATCAAATGGCACTTGTGGGTGCTTATCCTGTAACGTTTAAATGAACAAACAAATTCAATACCGTCGCATTTGCATATTTAATCTAACTACTTGAACTTCGTTGCAGCAAGAACCAAGTCATTACTCCTAGTACTGTATAAATTAACACAGCGATTAACGAGCGCCAAAATAAGCGTAAAGTAGGTTAAAGTTTTTCTCTGCCCAATGTGATACTATGTGATAATGAAATTTGTTGTACGCTATGACTAGCGGGTACAATGAGTTATCTGTAACCGGAATTCCGCGTGGCTTCTATTTTTAAGTATTTGAACGCTGTTTACCTGGAGTCGAACTTGTGGCCGTCGTCAAGAGTGCCGGTATAGTGCATGGTCAGCATATCGCCGTTCTTCGACTTGGTCGTGCAGCCCTCGGGCACGAAGACGTTCTCGACCTTAAGTTCGGTGACCTCGGAGCCAGCGAACGTGGCGCCGGCCAGCGCCAATACGGCGAACACATAGCGGAGAGCCATAACGAAACTTACGAAAAGTTATTCGGGAAGAGAGGTGCGTGCGAACGTTACAACGATCACGGGACAACTGAATCGCGCGCTGCGTCGCGACTTGAGTAAAGTTTGCAGTTCGCTACCGCGGCGTAGATAGTTGGGTTTACGTCTCGTTCGGGCTGCGCTTATCTCTCTAAAAAGAACGAGACGGGTATGGTTTCATCGGGTGCTAGTTAAAAAGTGGTTACGCGTCGCCGTTCGGAGTTTGCCACGCGAACGGTGACGCGAACCTACGCGCCCCACTTTCCAACGTGGTAAACTTCTGCCGTCATGAAGACATGAACATAGTCAAATTTTTATTTAATTAGTAATTAATTTATGACGGTTCCACTTGTAACGTTCAGAAAGTCTTAGAGTTCAATACTTCAGCGATTTGTTCATAAAATTGTGCGAAAACGTAACCGGATTCACGTTCAGTACCTATGTAGTATAGCTATATGAAACAGATTTATTTTTGTGCTTATGCATATGGGACTTACTTTCAAACAGCCTTCCGCGAACATTCTAGGTAATCGCTGTGAGATCGTTGATTATCTTCTCGTCATGCCAATTGTTTTCCCTTTCTTTGTAAATAGGGTTGCCAGGTGCCCTGGGTTCGTTCATGTTTTCTCGAGGTTTCGTGGGTGTGACGGTAGGTATGACATGACAGCCAGACTCCAGCGCATACTTAAAAGAATCTTTAGAAGAAACATTACGTTATTTTTAACATAACAACGACGATAGTACTTGTTAGGTATTACTTAATATTGATTTCCGATATGATTCATTTTTAACATGGTTTTTGATACCTGCTTGACATGTCGACATATGGTTCAGTTATTTTGGTTCTCCAATCTGGCAACAACCAACATCAATATTAAGTAATAATATTTATTTTCTAAAGTACAAGATAAGTAATAACTAACATTAACTAAATTAAATTAAAACTAAGTTAAATCTAAAAAAGGCGCTCGAGGCATTAGTACGGAGGATGCTGGCGGCATTTCCTCGCTGAATTGCAATGCTGATGCGTTGCGCGAGAAAGCCGCCAGGCTCTTCGGTCACCAGCTAAGTAGGGTCAGGGAGGGTACAGTTGCTCGGAGGGAACAGTCGCTCGAATGCACTTTGCTGGAAAGGGAAAGAGCATTATATCTGTCCTCTACCTCAATGAGAAGCGCTCGATAAACGATCGTGTATGAACTAGAGCTGGGTCGTTTCGACTTTTCCGTGAAACGAAACGTAACCGTTTTTTTCTCTCACAAAACTGTTTTGAAAAACAGTTTCAAAAATAACTAGTTTCTCCGTGCGTTGGCGCCGTCGCCGGTCGCCAAACGAAGTGAAACGAAAAAACGGATGAAACAGGTTACAGTGTTCGAGTTACGTTTTCACGTTTTGCATTGCAACCGTTGCGTGTGACCGTTCGATCGTTTTTATAAAAACAGTTTGTGTTTCTAGCCACAAACTGTTATTAATATATACATATTATAATTTATATAACTCAAAATTAATAATATAAATAAAAAAAATCTTAAAACTATAAATTCAAACGAAGTGAAACGAAAAAACGGATGAAACAGGTTACAGTGTTCGAGTTACGTTTTCACGTTTTGCATTGCAACCGTTGCGTGTGACCGTTCGATCGTTTTTATAAAAACAGTTTGTGTTTCTAGCTACAAACTGTTATTCCGTTATTGTACGAGAAACCGTTTTTGAAAACGCTTATGGGAAAAAACGCCCAGCTCTAGTATGAACTAGTCCGTAAGCCGCTCTGGCGCCGTGCGGTTGTGTAATGACGTGTTCTGTTTTTTACCCGGCCGAATTTACATTTTCACGTAATTTTCACTTCGTTTTTTAACTAAACTTGTGTGAGATTCTTAATTACTGTTGCTTTTGTCGAAAAGTATGTCTAATATACTTAGTATTGACTGATAATTCAATGCTCTAGGTCTATGCGTTTGTTTCTAGTTTGATCTTGATTCCAAAATGGCGACAGGGTCAACAGTAGCTCGTTTCGGAGAAGTACACACTGGCTCGCGAGCCACTGTATACGTATGAACTTATAAAAATAATACCTACCGACAAAGTTTAATTCAATAAAAGTCCAATAAAAATTGTTGTTAATTGTTCTTAGAACTTCAAATTGAAAACCAAATGACTGCTATTAAAATAAAAGTTAAAACTTGTATCTACCTATATACATAATGCCGCGACGAAATTTATCACCCTCAGTGCCCAGAAAAATAGGCAACCATACGGCGGAGGAGATCAAAACAGGGTTGAACCTGATACGAAGTGGTACATCCATGAAGCAAGCTGCTAAAACTACTGGAATTCCATTTACAACATTAAAATCGTATTCCATCCGTAGCCACTGTGTACTGTTAGAACCACTACATACAGGGGGTAGTACACAGTGGCTCGAGCCACTGTGTACTGTTAGTGCAACTGTGTACTAGGGGATACTAGTCACTGTGTACCTATAGTAGTACACAGTGGCTAGATTCCCATTTTTTTAAAAAAGGTCTTTATATCTTTTTTGGTGAAAGCAATTGGAAATCTATTTACTGCGTATAAAAGTTAAATAATGAACGCTGCTGTGTGCCTACAAAAAATATTTCAGGCACTTGTACTTTTCATGCTATAGCCCGTTGAAAAAATCCTAGCGATTGTACCCTCCTTGACCCTACGTCAACCAGACGTATCGCGATTTCCGCAAATAACTTTTGCGCACTTGGGACCCCACGGACCGAGGGTCTCGACGCCAAATGGTACAAAGTTGTACTCTCTGCCGAGGCATCTATATTTAGTGCGTTTCAGATTTTTCGACATTTTCCGCTGCACCCGCTTTATAGAAGTATAGTCCGTTGGAGGTGGGACGGGTAACCTATCGCAATCACTGAAATTTATTGACCGAATATCGTTTGTCCAAAAACTATTCGTGTTTTTATGAGTTCTCCGAATATAGGTATAATTCATTACTTTTTTCATTTACCACTTGGTGTTATCCAAATGTGGCAGTTGTCCGAAAAACATACCGCTACAGTAATTTGAGCTTGGGCTTGCTGTGGCAACTTTTGATTCACAGCCAATTTTTTACTTATCTATCATTACTTTCCGCATTTCATATGTTTAGCCAAATGTTAATTTTCAGTGAAATTGAAAGTAGTTTTATCGAGACCAAGGCAGGTCGGTGTAGGCACAGTATAGTAAAGAGTTGGTGTAGGTACGACGACGAGCGAAGCGAGGAGGAAGGTTAGGTGAACCGCGACCCTACACAGCGCGCGAGCGTGCCGCGGCAGCGGCCAGCGAAGCGCCAGAACCGAACACTTTTTTACTACGTAATACTTACATATATGATGTACTTTACAAGTAAGGGTCAGGACGGAAGAAATAACTTGATAAACAAATGCTGTCATTATTTAGTAACGATTTATTTAAAGAACTCACATATGTATAAGTAATAAAAGAATAGTATGCACTTGTTTGTATACATTATTTAACTTAAAAACAGCTTTAGGTTGTTTAAATTCAAACTTTTTGCTAATGCTTTTAGATATTGAAAATGCATAAGTAGGTAACAAACAACCATACTTATTCATAAACAAACATATGAATGATTAACATATGTGTGCTCCGTATAAACATTATTGTTACTTATTATCTCTCATCTCTCACTTATAATAAATATCTAAATTAAAAAAAGAATCAGCCAGTATCAAACTAAGCATTGTTGTGTCCCGCGTGATCTCAGCTTCCCATGAACGGAAAAACATGTAACTTTTTTTATAAGTACAGTCGAGGTCATAAATATGTTTACACTTTTGCACCTTATTACAAGGCAATAAGGTGCAAAAGTGTAAACGTATTTATGACCTCGACCGTACATTATTATAGTTTTTATCCGACTGCGACGATTAATTAATTTTCGGAAACAATTGACCTCACTAAATTATTAATTTCTTCTGCTTTAAATCGTAGCCTGTCATCTGTCAGTGACGCCAAAATGGCGGGCTTGCCATAATTATCCAACAGTAATAATTTCGATCCGGTGTTGTGATAGACCTTCACAAAACGCATATTAAATTCAAAAGCATAAATGAAAAATCGATTCTGATATGGAAACTTATATGCGCTAAATTCGTATTGAGGCGTAATAAATGTAACGACAAATTTCAACAAAATATAACGACAAGCGTCAAAAGTCTGACTTTTCCTTTTTTCTTAATGGCATGGCATAGCGCTGTTCTTGCGTTCAGCCATAAAGTCTATTTGAGTTTCTGTAAGATTACACGCTATAAATACTGACAAACCAGCACGGCTATCAGCTGAGTGGTTGTCACGATACTGCACGGCTATCACAAGACGACGCGCGAGCTTTCGATTTTTTTCGCACTATACGTCTCTTTCTAAGTTGTCTAATAAGAGAGAGATGGATAGTTCGAGAAAAATCCAGAGAGCTTGCGCGCCGTCTTGTGATAGCCGTGCAGTATCGTGACAAATACTCAGCTGATAGCCGTGCTGGTTTGTCAGTATTTATATTTATCAGCAATAAACAGTATGTATTACATCAGTACAGAACGGGCCTTTTATAAACATTAATTATCAAGCACGTCAGTATTAAGGCGGTATTATAACTTCGTACTTCGCGCGTTCAAGTTGACATTCAGCCAATATTATAGAGACACAGAAATTGGTCAACATACAGGAGAATAGTTGTATCATGAAGCCTGCAAAACACATTTCATTAAGTTGGCAATGGCGGGAACATGCACAAGATTTGGCAGAATGTGATAGTGCGATCTGAAACATTGCAAAATGAAAAATTAAACATATTACTTTAATATTTTGAATAATTACTTTAATAAAAAAGAAAGGGTCTCGGACTCGCGTTATTATTGTAGAACTTAGGTACTTATTTATTTATTTATTTATTTAATTAGTACAATGCAAGTTTACAGTGTGGACACCAAATCACTTACACGCTAAAATAACAAGAAATATAAACATTCACAGGTAAAAATGTCACAAATCGTAATTATAATGTCATTCCATTAATTAAATGCCAATTCAAAAATATCCTAGCAATATTGCACAAGTATGTCAAACGATCAGCGAACATGTCAGCGTCTTCGTACTGAGTGAGCATTAGATGCAGCCATGTTATGGCACGGGCGGTAGGCGCATGGCTCGCGAAGCGCGTGCGAGCGGACGGCCGCTGCAGCAGGCCCGGCCGGCGGCGCGGCGCCACCGCCCCGTCCACGTCCGTGGGTATCCGCGTCGGAACCACCAACCCGATCCGAGCCAACACCTCTGCACTATCCACTCGGTGATGGACAACTGACAGATAGTGGACTAATAGCAATAGCTTCCTTCTCAGCGCCAGCGTGTCTAGCCCGACCATGCCCGAGACAAAGATGGAGGGATAGAGGTACGGGTAGTAACCGTAGGCTTTTTTGTACAGCCAGCGAGCAAATTTGCGTTGTACTTTCTCAATCATGAGAGAGTATTTGCTCTCGTACGGATCCCAAACAACAGCGCCGTATTCTAACTTGCTCCTTACAAATGCGTTAAAGAGAATTTTAGCCACTCCGATGTGAAATTGTTTTGCAATCCTCATCACAAATCCCAAAGTCCTGCTAGCCTGCTTGCAAATGCCAGTTACGTGCTTATGGAAGTCAAACTTATCATCTAATATTAAACCTAGGTCACGAATTTCACTAACTCTTTCCAGAGTGTCGTCAGCTAAATGGTACTCAGTTTGGAGTGGAGAGCGCTTACGTGAAAAAGTGATCACCTTACATTTATTGACATTAAAAGGCAGCCGATTTAAAATACTCCACTCGGCTGCCGCGTCAATGTCAGCCTGTAACGCTGCACTATCAGCCGTACTACCAATACCTCGGAACAGCTTCAGGTCATCGGCAAAAAGCAAACTCTCGGCGGTGCGAGTCACATCAGGCAAGTCGTTAATCATCAGGAGAAACAGCGTAGGCCCTAGAGTACTGCCCTGACTTACTCCTGATAGCGTGAAGTAATGGTTTGACTCATAATCATAACCACCCACCCTGACATACTGCTGGCGGTCAGACATGTAACTAGCGAAAAAATTTAGAAGCTTTGGCGTGAAGCCTGCTAATGCTAGTTTTTCCAGCAAGATGTCATTGTCAACCAGGTCAAATGCTTGATGGTTAGGATAGTTTGGAAAATATAAATTAGCCGTCTGTTGTCTAATTAAAAAGAGATTTTTGGTTCCGCGTAAACACTTACCGGTTAATGGGTACTCGAAAGGATTATATCTATTACTAATTCCTAAACACATCTTTACCTGAGAGTCGGAGTGACTCAAGATCATTTCGGTCATCACGTTTTTATTTATTTAATATAAAACAGTGTTAAAAACATGTAGAGAAGAAGATCATTAAACATTTAATGCTGCAGCCTGTGTCCTACCTTTTGGATCTATTGCCACAAACATCTACTAAACTTTTCCCCCTCTACTCCCTTATTCATACAACTTAAAATACCTCTGTTAAATAAAACGAGTTTTGTCCCTTTCTTACTAAATAATTCTTAAATATCAGAGTGACAGATAAAGACAAAATAATTTTAACGGCTTTTCACCTAAAATAGATTTATTCATCGTTTTACTTGATAGGCTAAATTAGAACTGCATGTGGCATGTGTCCTGTGTCAAAGAGGATGAGATGCGTTAACTTCTACCACATTACCATGAAAACGAAGTCGCAGGTACAGCTAGTTGTTATTATATTTGACATATTATTATGTCAAATATAATAAAGCCGATTTGATAAAATACGAACAGATTATCAACCGAATCGTTACGTCGGTGTAACGATATTGCGGGTATACCAATATTGGGAATCATTGATTTGTCAAACAATTACAAAAGCTAAACCATAAAATGACCAGCCGTAAACGTCGCGAACTAAAGTGTCGGAACAACTGCTTTAAAGTGCCATTAAGCACCTTAAAATGTATTTATATATCACTAGTGGAATCGATTATAAGTTACTCCCTGGATTGCTATGGCCTCACCTTTAAAACGAATTTGGAAAAAGTAGAAAAATTGCAAATTAGATTTCTCAAACTATTAGTAAACAATAAAACTAAAAATAAATATAAAAATGATTATTATCAGTTATTCAAAGTATGTAAAATTCTTCCGGCAACACTTAGACATAAATACTTAATTTTAGTCAATCAGCACGGCAATCAAGAAAGTAACTTATCTCAAATGAGCCAAACATATGGCACCAGATCCGTAGCTGCAGGTAAGTATGCCGTTCTCAGAGTAAGCAATTACTACGGGGATAGGTTCATCGAAAAACGCTTACCATATTTGCTTAATGCTTTACCTGCGGCTATTAGACAAGAGAAAAACAAAAACAAATTTAAAAGAGCCCTGTTGAAACACTATCTCGACAGTATTTAAATACTTAAATACCTAATATCTTATATCTAGTTACCTATCCACTTTATACAACATAATTTAAAGCTGTTCTTACTTCTTAAGACTTTACTAACTATATAGACTGATTAGGACTTTACCACTTTATATAGACTCATTATCATTAAGACTACCTCAAATTATATAGACTCATGGATCCCACAGTCAAACTGTGCAAACAGTTTTGTGGGACTTTGTATTTAATAATTTAAGTCATTGTAAAGTGCTTTACTTAAATAATAAATAAATAGTAATAACTAAAAAAAGGCAAACGAAGTTTGTCGAATAGTAAATGCCGAAATGAAAATAGGACAAAAAAGTGTGATTGAGATAGGTAACCGGTGGGACGGTGCCAGTGGTAGCGTCCGGAGTCGCGGGTAGAAGTTTTAAATGACGGGTGGTCCCTGAGCTTAAAAAATATATCTTAGTTTTAGCATTTTCCGCTGTTCCCAAACAAGCATCCGTCCCAAACTCCACACGGAACCAGAGACACTGCATCGGGTCTTTTGCCATCATCTCTGACAATGCCAGGCGGCTCAAGAAGAGCAGGCACATTGATGGTGGCAAGAGACCGGCGGATTATGTCATTAAGAGTTGCATGTCTTCAAAAGCAGTGACCCAGTCGGTCCACGTCCGTGCCACAAGGGCGTATGTTTGGAGTGCATACTGTGACCCCAAGCCGTAGACCAGCCGCCAGACGAAGGGAAGTCGGATCCAGAAAGGTACGTATTAGGAGAAGGACGGGCATGCAGCCAGTGACCAGCCCCTCTGGCTCCGACCGCCAAAAGCCTTGCGCGATCGAAAGTCGAAGTTCGGGTATTTCCATCTCTATCGCACTTACATTACTCGAGTGACAGGGATGCATGTATACGAACTTCGAGTTTCGATCTTCGTGGTAGCGCTGCTGGACCTGAACTGCTGCTCAGAATCGATTTGCACGTTAAATCGCAATAAATATCGTACCAGCTCCTTTGAGATTTTACATCAATATTTGGTTTGTTCTATATCCAACGAAATATAATCCAATGACCGATAAAATTGATCAATAAAGATATCTTACAAAAAGCATCGCAACATTCTCAACCATACTTTCTGTCTAAAATGTAAATTTATAGATTCGTTTTGCTATTCCTACTCACATAGGTACTTTGTTTTTGTGCATATTGGCTAGGTTTTTCACTAATATAAAAAATAATAACATTCGAATATACCTGCGTGTTAAAAAAATATGAATCTATTACATCTATGACTATAACATACACAACCTTTAAAAACTCGTGTGACGTAACTGGTTTCTTTGAAAACGTGTAATGTACATGTAATTTACAAATTAATAAAGAACATAATGAAAATATAAACATATACCAAACATTCGGAAATCAGATGACAGGAAATAATTTAAGTAGCCTATTTCCTCAAATGGTTTACATCTCCTCATTCTTAAACAAAAATGCGATATCCCAATTCACTTCAAGATAGCCAGTATTGCGTCTGCACTCCATTTACGTTTAGTTGTAACGGATTTCGGGATCAAGTTACACTAGCGTTGTTTCCCGAGTGGTTAGACGATTCGGGATTGGGTGTGAATGGCAGAGCAGCAGTGTCAGTAGGCATTGAGATCTAGACTGGCAGCAGTATCGAGTTACCGCCGGCACTTTCAAATGAATTGGTACCGTCAGGAGTAGGTAGCTAATTTTTGCAGCAGTTCAAAATTTTCCACTCATTCCTCTTGACTATAGAGGCCACAGATATAGATATACACTAGATAACTTAAACACCTCAATCTGTATGAAAACCGACCGTGTCACTTTTTTCACAAAAGCATTGTACAAAACACTAATGGCGTGCCGGCAGGTGAATAATTTAGATTGACGGATGACGAAACCTAGACACCTTCTAGCCTCATTACACACCTTAGTTATGTGCGGATTGAATGTAAGTTGAGGATCAAACCATGTGCCGAGATCTTTGACTTCATTAGTGTGTTTCAATGGTTTGCCCTCTATTGAGTGGGTATAATTTCTAGGTAGCCGAACCCGTGCATATGTCATTACGGAGCATTTCTCTTCATTGAGGGTGAGACTGTTGTTATGGGCCCATGTACAAATACTGTCTATATCTGTTTGTAGTAATGAGGAGTGACTGGGAGCGCTAATAGGCAGTGCCAATTTTAAATCGTCGGCAAATAGAAGACATGTTGAGTATTTAATGACTGCCGGGAGATCATTAATCAAGATAAGGAACAATAAGGGTCCGAGATTACTGCCCTGCCCGATTCCTGATGTTACCCGGAATGGAGCAGATTGAGAGCCCTCGTACTGCACAAACTGCTGTCTATCCGAAAGGTAACTGGCCATAAATTCAAGGAGAGGAATAGTGAACCCCGCCATAGCTAGTTTTTTAAGTAACACGTCACCATCAACTCTGTCGAATGCCTTCTTGAAATCAAAATATGCAACGTCTGTTTGTGTTCTTTTATCCAAGTTATTAGCTATTAATGAGACAATATTTAACAGGTTTGATGTAGTCGAGCGCTTCGGTAAAAACCCATGTTGTTCCTCACAGAACCAACCATTCAGTTGTTTATATATCTTTGCGTAAATTATAGATTCGAATATTTTCCCGAATATTGACAGTACAGCAATCGGTCTATAATTGTGGACGTCCGATTTAGATCCAGCCTTATGTATAGGCAGTACTTTAGATGTTTTCCAGACTGACGGGTATGTTTTTTCTTTTAAAGCTTTATTAAATAAGTACTTAAGCGGTTGTACAAATGCTTCACGACAATCCTTAATTATGTATTGAGGTATACCATCTGGACCCTGAGTGTGTTTAGGCCGCAAGCGGTTGATGGCCATACGAGTGTCCGTGTCACTAATGTAATCGATTGTTATGAATCGGTTATTTGAATTGGGTGACTCAGCGGTAGCAGCCGCAGAAGCTACCGCCGCGTCAAGTTTGTTACGTGGCAGGCTGGTTAGATGCGCGGTGACGTTTCACATGCAACCAAAACGAGGTGGGGTCACTTATAATATTCATTTGCAATTTATGTATGAATGACCGCATATCCAATTGTAATCTAGCGTTTACCATTCTTCTATAATAAGAGAAAAATGCGTAGTATAGCTGGTTACTCGTTTGTTTGGATAATCTATGGTAAGATTTTTAATCTTGTTTAAGTTAATTAGATCAAATGAAAACCATTCGCGTACTGTTGGTTGATCTTATTTTTAGAGGATTTTTTTAAATGGGACACTCTCGGTTAGAGCGTCATTCAAAATAGAATAGAAAAAACTAGCGCCGTCATTTATGTCATTTATACCCTGTAAGTGGGACCAGTCAGTATTCGCCAGGTTATCATATAGCTGATATAAGTTGGCTTTACGGTAGTTCCTCACACGAGACCGTGCCCCTTTTTGGTTGTGGCCTGGATTGGGACACTGTTTACTAAACAGTGTCGGACATGACATTTCTATGTTAAGAGGAGTGTGGTGCTTTTCAAACGAAACCAGTCCAGCGACAGCCTCGGTAACTCTGACTTGGGTAATCGCTTCATTGGATAATACAAGATCCAATAACCGACTAAGGCTATTCAATATAGTATTCTGTTGCGTAAGATTACAATGACAAAGAAAATTTTCAAATGCCTTCTGTACACTAGTTTTGGCTGAATACATATGTTGATGTTTAATATCCTCTCTAAACATTGGAAAGCTGAATAATAACGAGCGTCATCTATACGAGGCGCTAGGTACAGTACACACAATAAATATCTGGTGGGTCTTTTTGAAACAAGCGCACAGATGATTTCGATGACTTTGACGTCACACGGGCGAATTAGTGATCTGAATTCCCCGTTCTCCGCTGAAAATCGATTCTGCAATAAGGTATTTTCTTAATATTCACGGACAACCGGCTACCACAACAGACGCGCGCGGAATGTAAGTCGGAGTGCCAAATCGGAGTCCGCATTCTCACACGCGAAGTAAATGCATTTGCGTGATCTATGTATATCTATATCTGTGATAGAGGCCGCGTGTGTAGATCATTTTGAGCATTAGACCCCCGTAGCTGCTGCTTCCTGTTTACAAGTGGATCAGACTTCCGCGTTTCTCAAACGTTTGATACTAAAGTTAAATGTACTTCTTGTTCGATGTGCGACGATCGTTACACGCGGCTAAGCCATCAACGCCGGTCAATTTTTAAATAATAAATATGTGCCCTTTTACCCCTGTATTGACCGAATCATCGATTTCTGCTCACAGCCACATTGTGGTTGCACACCCCGCTGTGTTGCACCGTGAAACCCGATAATCATAACATACAACGATACGTTACGTCAGCACGGCTATCACGAGACGGCGCGCGAGCTCTCTCGATTTTTCTCTCACTATACCTCTCTTTCTAAGTTTTCTAATAAGAGAGAGACGGATGATGCCTTGCAGATATACTCTTAATAGCAGTCGGCTACCACACGAGCGTAATGAAATATGTTTTCAGTTAAGTCATGTAGACTGGTATTTTTGCGTGGTTATTTATTTAAAATATAAATATTAATCCGCGATCAGTGGCCCGTTTCACGAAGCTACAAGTTACAATTTTACAAGTCTACTAGCAACATTGGTAGAAAAAGTCACTACAAGCGTTTCTCGGAACTACTTTTCTACAAATTGTAAAACTCAAGTTACAATTGTAAATTTTGAACCACAGACATTTTTTATTATTTTATTGTTTGAAATTGCTTAAATCGAACTAACGTTTCTCCAAGATTTTGTTAAATTGTCTACTTGTATTGGTCACATTGTAAAAAAAACTACCTAGCTTCCGAGCTAAGTAAACTTGTAAATTGTTCTGTTCTGTTCTGTAAATACATTTTATTCGAGCAAAATGTGGCATTCGTGGGACTCTACTGATGACGAAGAGATAATGATGCGGCTTCTAGTAGCTTCCCCAACGGTTACCAAGAATTTTCCGGACCAGAATGAATACTGGGTTCCGAACCTCTGTTTATGAATTCAACGAAGGTTTTTTTTTTGCAAAATTATTCAAGTTTTCACTTCTACCGCACTCCCGGAGTGCAACCCGGTATTTTTTTGTTTGTTGCTTTCTATACCTTACGGTGACTGTATTGCCGAGGCATTAGAGACGTGTTCAGATATTTGTGAGCACCTTGGCCGCTACGATATATCTGATGGCGACTGTACTTATATCTAGTACTATCAAGTACTATTTTATAATAATAGAGAAAAGGCAGTCTCGGGTGCCGGAACATAAATAAACTACACAATAATAGTTTTCATCTTTTGAAAACTCTATAATTATAAAAGTCACGTACATAGACAATAATAGACAAACGTCAAAACCATGTCAAAACATCAAAAAGTTTTTTTTTAAATATGGACGTGACAGAGACTTGTTAAATCGAGAATATCGTACAATTTTATTATTCTACCATGGAAGGCCACCATCGAGAAACACTTGTACTTGTAAATTGTAACTTTATGTTTTTGTTACTTGTTCGATTGTAGTTTGTAACTTGTAGCTTCGTGAAACGGGCCACAGGAGTTGTTGACTAGCGAGCCAAAACAGAGTTTAATGGATGAGGTCTCATGCAATTACCTACATCACTGTTTTTAACGGACCAGCTTATAATATATATTAATACGAACCCATCATTCAAGTCTCTTGCTATTGCATAAACCTAAATAAATAAATAAATATTAGGGTATAATCTTACACAAAAGGAAATTGTTCCATAGTAAGCTCAATAAGGCTTGTGTTATGGGTAAGTAGACGACGATATATCTAAAAATAGCTATAAATACTTAAATACATAGAAATTATTCTATGCTCATCACACAAATATACCTAACTACTACCCTTACCGGGACTCGAACCCAGGACCTTCAGCTTCGTAGGCAGCGTCACTATCACTACCCAAAAAATTCACCATAAAAAATACAAAAACAAAACGATTGTTCCCTATAAAAGGTATAATTATAAAAAACTGTATAAAAAAGGTATAATAATTAACACTAATATTCACTGAATGTATGGTCACCCTAAATTTCTTAAAGTTAAGTAGAACTAGATACATACAAACGTCAACTTTTAGCGCTTAGGCGGGAAATTTGACAGGTCGTGCGTCAATAAAGTCTAACATCCACTTGTCATGCATGCATGTGACAATTGACAGTTAATTACTCTTAATTCAATAATTGAACACAGTAAAAATATGATTAAAACCTACTTACTAAAACACTGAAATAAAACACTCACACATAGTACTACACTATACTTGGCCGTTCTCAGACCTATGCAGTTTGCGCCAGTAGTTTTTAAAATTATGATCTTGGGCCACTAGTGACAATATTTCATTTTTGGAAGCTAAGAGTCTCGCCCTGAAGGCCGCAGACCTGGTTCTTAAAATGGCGAAGAAGTCAGGAACTCGTCTCGCATCGGTGAACATGCCCTTCGCACTGCAGAAACGTGGCAATTTCAGCAAAAAACCAAAGGCATTATTGTGCTGCACCCTTAGCGCGTTGAATGAGTGCCTGGTGTACCTATTCCAAAGCTCATACACACCGTAGGTATAACCTCCGGACCACTTCCAGACATGAAAACGAGCATAGGTAATATTTCAAGCCGTGGCTGCTAGCGTAACGCTCACAGATGTTAATCAATATAACAATACCACGTATCGAAGGGCTGAGAAGTGTAGCTCAGATGTTAACACATACGTTACCAATATGGCAACCGACGTTGGAGCCTCTCAGCTCCTCGATAAGGTCATTGACATATAAGTTAAAGAGGTCCGGGGATGTCAAACCCCCTTGGCGTAAAAATCGCCCTTGAAATAAAAATCGCCAATTTTTTTATATATAAAAATCATGCACGAGAGCACGAGCCTTCTTTTTCGGTGTACACAATTTAGAGGTACAGGTACAAAACAGTACAACACAAACACTCTTTATTGCATACATTGCTTTATTGCACATGAATCAAATACTTACAGAACTAAAAAGTACAGGTGTAATTTCTCAGAGGTATGTTTTTGACAGTTAGTTAACATTTGCAAAATCGGAATGGATTTTTTAAAATCCCGATGACATCATGAAGTTTTTTTTTTTTTTTGCCTATCCTTCCAAGTTGGGCTCCGAAGGGGCCCTTAACTAATTACCTATAGGACATCATGAAGTACACCATTGTTTTATCTATGATTACTTAAATGTTGCCCTTGATTTATCTCTAATACAGTTTGTACAATAAATAAAGGATACAATCCCTATCGAGCCCTGAGTCCCTAAATCGGCTGGAGTTGAGGTCTGTTGGACTTACCATACCATCGATCTTATTTCTTTATCATCTGTATGTGACTTAAATATATTATGTTACCTAGGTCCAGCACGGCTATCACAATCACAAAACGGCCCGCGAGCTGTGTCGCGGCTGCATAGACTATCCGCGTCTCTTTCCAAGCGTTCTAATTAGAAAGAGACTCAACTCGCGGGCTTCCCATTGGGAGGCCCATAGGGCCCCCAATGAGGCTATACTAAAACATATCTGTAACTGGCCGCACAGCAGGCCAAACAGGAAAAAAAAAAAAAAAAAAAACAACTCGCGGGCCGTCCTGTGACAACTGCTGCTTATATTTGTTGATTCTTCGCGTTCAAAACTTCGAGCAACATTCAAAAGTTACGAGTATTCGCAACCGCGACCGTGAAGCCGCGGGAACTGTGGTGTAATAAAAAGTTGTCGAAATGACGGGAGAGGTGGTGATGAAAGCGTGGTGAAAAATAAAGCCGTGCCAGAAGACTAATATTTGAATAATAGAGGAGTCTTCGTTGTGTCCTCGCAGCTGGCGCTGGCGTCGCGGGGGGCGCGCTTCTCTGCGAGCGGGGAACGGTGGCGTGACGGATCCACGCAGTAGTAAATAAATAATTTATTCTGTTTATCGTAGTACATTTAGCAACCCAAATGTTCAAGGCTAACTTATGCTTTTGGTAAAATACAGTACAGTCGCCATCAGATATATCGGAGCGACCAAAGTGCTCACAAATAACTGAAGACGTCTCTAATGCCTCGACAATAGAGACGTGTTCAGATATTTGTGAGCACTTTGGCCGCTCCGGGATATCTGATGGCGATTGTACCTATATTTTAATTCACTATGGTTTAAAATTAAACCACTAAAATATGTTTTTTACCACGGTGGTGATAAAGGTGGCTTGCCTGGTTCTCAGTAGATGCAGTGGCCCAAGTGCCCTGCAGGTTTGATCCGTTAGGAAACTATTTCATTAAGTATCTGTTTTCATTAAATACAATCTAAGTAGATTACCTACAATTGATAACCCTTCAAACATTCGACATTCCTCTCGCACTTAGATAGGTTAGTACGGACTGGTGGACCAAGGTGTCTCAGACGCCTTTCTAAAACTAACCTAAAAACTAAAAAAAAGTCTTGCGTGAAGCTACGTCGTTTTACAAGCTTTATATTAACTTGATCTGTTCGTGTGTATGTACATATTTATAAGTGTGTAAGTTAAAGTTGTCCGTCGAAATTTGCAATCCATTTTTTGATCACTTGCCGTTATCCGATTGAGCTGAAATTTTGAGTATTAGTATAGTTTGGATAACAATTCAATATTATGGTACCATCGAGCTGACCTGATGATGAAGACAGAAGGTGGCCATGGAAATTCAGTATTTAATCGACGTTACCCCACTGAGTTTGGGCTAGTTAGAATCGTCTCAATGAGTAGTTGATCATGGTGTACAGAAAAGTACAGTCGGCAATAAAAGCTTGTACCAAAAATGAAATTATTGACAGAAACTTATTAAGGTATAGCTTATTTTGGTTTTTAATGCCGCGTCACAAATATTAAATTTAATATTGATTTGGATTCGACATACTTAGTTTCGTCATGCAAGGTGTTAATTATATACTCGTAAACTACACAATAGCAAGGTTCAACGCAGTAATCCTCTTATGTTTGCTCACCTGAGAAAACAGTTGCTGAAATATAAATCAATAGGTACGTAAAGTCTACTTACATAAGTAATTTACATTTATATTATTTTTAAACAATACAAGAATCTGTTTATTAAACAAGTACCTAGTTACATAATCTGTGTAAAATATTTTTTACACAGATTTTTACTTTATTTATTTAAAGGCTCTCTTGCTTGACACAGCACAATCTGAAGTAAAACACGCATAATGTAAACGCTCGAGTGCTCGAGAGGACGTTTTTACCTTACGTCATAATCATATAATTGCATCGGTTCGGATTTTGGATTTGATTAAAAATGTATTATGTATTTTATTGATAGCTTAGGAAAGATATCTATTATTATATAGTTGACAAACACCGATGGCTCCTGCTGGAATTGAATATGATTACATTAAGCTTTCCCAATTCTCAATACGTAATAGGTACAGTGTTCGGTTGCCGATAAAGATTGCCTGGTCATTCGGGTCAAGAGCACGCACGTTATTTTTTCGGATCCTAAAAACGTACAAAAAAGTTATTTCCAAACTGACAGTAGGTATATATAAAACATAAAATACTCAAATCGGCCATTCTCACTGCGGGCGTTCTGAGCCTAATTGCCACCACCCTTTTTATTCCTTCATAATTTCCAAACAATATGACTGAAAAAGGAATCCTTACACGACAATTACATATTTAGTTACTTTAGCACTATAATAGCATACGAGTTATTTGAGTTATGATGATCTTAACATCTCTAGGGTCCTGGCTTTTAGTACATTGAAATTCGCTGCGTTCCGGCGATTAGAAAATAATAATTTTGTTATGTAAACAACGTATGAAAACTCTCAAATGATCGCTGTACTGGGGAGAATACACTTTTTAGACAAAATAAATGTAATGGCAGTTCTGTCTCGTTAGATATATGCACTTACAAAACTAAACCGCTAACATTATTACAACATATTAAATTCAGTACAACATATTGATAAAAAGAAGGCCGTACTCGACATTAGCAATCATTACGAGAAACTCGTGAAGGCCGAGACGAGAAGGACAAAGCCAGCAAGGGAGGATTAGGGCGTACCAGAAGGCACCTCCTGATCTGACTACCAACGCAGTAACCAGTAGTATAACCTTCTGTCTCTGATCCTTGACCTAGCAATCTGCGGAAGAGTCTTGAACTGAGGTCGAGACTCTTCGCTATTAGACCGTTTGCAGAAACAACTATGGGGAAAATGATCGTTGAATCAACATTGCACATGGTGGTTACCTCATGAGCCAGGTCTAGGTACTTGCTGGCTTTGTCCTTCTCAGCTTTCACTAGGTTCTCGTCGTGGAGGATGCACTGCCTGGCGTTTCGATCGATCTATCAGCACGATATCTGGCCTGTTGGCTAGAATAGTCTTGTCCGTGATGACAGATCGATTCCAATAGTGCGTAGCATGACCATTTTAGTAATAGTTCTGATAAAATTTAAAGTAAATTATATTTTATATTAGTTTATATTTTATATTGTCCGTTATATTTAATATTATATAGCTAATTATAATATATTTGAACACTTAATCAATACGAGACAAGCCCTTCGCACGATGGCAATTAGAAAAATCCTGGCAATTAGCGTCGTGGCTCTTAGAGAGAAAGACATTTTCTTAGAAAAACAGCTGTTAAACGAAAATATAGCTTAATAATATAGATCAGAACCACCGAAGCCCACTATTCTGCTTTCTTTATAATAAGCTGTAACCCACTGACGATAACAGATGAATTAAACATGAAAACATGAATTAGAAATTTCGAAAACCAAAGTCGAGGCAATTAGAGACTTATGTGCAGTCCCGCGACATCACTGACACAACTACGTCCACACTCATCGAGCACCTCGTCGGCACAACTGATAGCTCGCGGCCTGTGCTATAGTGATGTGCCAGATAGCAGACTAGGGCTGTGCGCCCGCGATTGTAAGCGGTGCAGGCAATTATTCCTTTAGGATGGACAAGACTTTCATTAATTATTTTGTTAAAGAAAATTTAATCTATTTTGTTGTATTTTTTATGTCGTAGGTATACCATTCCTTTATTTAAAATGCGATAAAAAATATCAAAAATCAGTACTCTTTTAAAGTTTACAACAATTTCGTAAACTAAGACAGCGCGTTGACGCGTTGTGGTAATTTGAGAACAGGGCTTTGAAAAAACATATCTATTAAACAACTAATGACAAAGCTTCGATCGAAGGTACAACACCTAGGTATAGACATAAACTATCCTACAAAAAAAAAACAATTTATTATAATTTGGTTTACATACATTCGTAGGCCCGGACGTGCAAAATTTAGCTCTCTGAGAATGGCTGAAATAATCTAATCTTTTTTCATTATTTAGGTATGTCTTTGTTGAAAATTGAATAGTATTTACCCATAAGCGTTAAAATTTGAATATTCCCTACGCGTACTCTGACTCTTGGTGCGGTCAAATTAAGCAAGACCGTAGGGTAAAAGTACGCGTGCTGGGTAACCATACCTACACATTCAAAATTACATGAAAGGGTATTATCAATATAATTCAGAATTAAAGTATAATCCACAACAACGACTAATTTTGCTGTAATTTAATTTTTAACAATTTTAAAATATTTGTGTTTGATTTCGGGTATAGGTACGCATTTTTTTCGTCGATTAAGCTTTTCAAAATAAATAAAATAAGTCAGGCTCGCGAGTTCTATAGCGTACAGAGCCACCAGTTGTATTACTTAAGGTTTTAATAACCGTTTTTGGCGATTACCCCAAATAATCTCCCCGCTATAAGTCCCGCCGCGCCCGCCCGCTCTAAAAGCTGGTCCATGAAATTACAGGCACTAACGCCTCTCTCACTTATAACAACTTTTATGGAATCGTAAATTGTTTAGAAGTAGGTTGTGTAAGTTGGTAGCACCTTGGAGAACTGAACGGTTGACTTTAAAAGCTGCTCCAGCGTTCGTGAAATGCACTGGATATTGAGTGTTTTCGAAACTGATTCCCACCGGCTTACCTTTATTTTTTTAGGCAAACTTATATTTTAGTATGTATAAACATAAAACAATAGAAAAATATACTCTAAACATATTTATTTTATTTTATTCCATACCCATAAAACCTATTTATTACAATCCTGCAGTTCGAAAACAATTAAACTTGGATCGACATTTAAAGCATTTTATTTTAGAAAGTCATCGAAGTATGTAATCATAGATTTTTTTTTCTCAAGACTCCATCATTGGTATAACCCGGCAAAGTAAGTTTCTGTGTAATAAAATAATCAATTCCACAGAGAACCTATCCAGTAAATCAAATTAGTATATTTTTTGTTTACGGAGATCACGAAGAATAAGTAAGTGCTATAGTCTAGAATTATAGTACCTATGTCTAAAAGATACAAACAAAGAACTAAAAAAATCAAACCCCGTCTGTGAGGGAATTGTTATGACCCCAAAGGCTCATGCCCGCTACTATGTATAGATTAGGTTGGTACGCCAAAGGCATCAAAGTCAATAGCATTTAGGCTTTGCAGTGAACACACCTACCCGGACATGCCATTGGCAGTTTGCTCCTTTGAAGTCTGACGGCATAACATACATACAATGCTGTCAGTGCTTTTATAAGCACCCCTTATGGAATACTGCCATGAATGAATCCTATTCACTGTCTGAAGCCCGCCAATTAATTGACTAAGGTTTGCCTGTTTACAAACAGAGTACCTATAATCAATAATTCCGGACGTCGTTGGATGTCAATCTTTGGCTTTAACTCGATGTCCTGTCATTTGGCACAAATGGAAAATCTTCACAAGAAATGTTTTTTTTCAATTGGACGAAAGGTATTAACCATCAAAAGTGAATGGTGAAAATTTAATTGTGTCTATACTTATTTATGACCAGCTTTTCCTGGTGTAGAATAAAGTAATTCGTGTAGTGCAAAGAAACCGTGTACCTACCCTAATACAGGATAAAATGAGTATAAATTACTAATTAAACACTTTTAAAAAACATGTTTTTCTTGTAAATGATCTTTACATAAATTTATTCAGCATTCCGTCATGCGACTGACGTCAGTTTCAGAAGAAAAAAAACGGCGTTATTCATAGAATATTCCATGTAACGCAATTCGATTCCGCTAATGCCTTAAATCCGGTTAATAAGGTTCAGATTTATTTGAGGAAGATATAGATTATAAGAGGTTGCGGAATAAAAGTGTTGTTACACGCAAATTAGATGAAGGTTACGAGGCGACGGGCCTGGGGAGCCCTAATATTGCTCTGAACTGACGCGGCAGCGGACTTGTCTGGTATGCTATATTACGTTACTGCTGAATGCGAAATGTTTTTTTGGGACATTCGGAATCCAAGAAACAGATGTAGATAGTAGACACTTGACTGACTTTTAAAGTGATTACTGATAAAGATTCTTATTTATGATGGAGTTACATTTTAAAGTATAAATACTCGTAGTGCCGTGTTTTCAACATTATAATAGGACTAGCATCTGCCCGCGACTCGGTCCGCGTAGAACTCGTTTATATCGTACCAAATCTTTCACCCCCCATTTCACCTCCTTAGGAGATGATTTCCGGGATCAAAATTATCCTATGTCCGCCGCTTCAGATGCAACGGATATCCGGTCACTATCCGGTATCCGGCCTATCGCCGGATAGGCCGGATACTGGATAGTATTTTATACCGAAAATATAACTTTTTTCGGTATTAAATGTAATGTATATGCCTAGAATATTACAATGGTAAAAAGAGAACTACAGTAGGTAAAATAAAGTTGAATAAATAACGAACAACAAAGTAATCAATTGTCAAAGTCAGTTTAAAAATTTGCGCATGTTTCTATTCTATCAAAGCCTGCCATAGCGAGTGACAGACAAGTTACAACCTACACAGAGCGCCGCGCACGGGTGCGGTCGAATTTGCTTCATTTTAGGCATGTAACTTTCGGCCGGTATCCGGCCAAGCCACTATCCGTTGCATCTCTAGTAAAGAGGTAATAATAGACTAACAAACAAACAGACAGACAGACAAACAGACAGACATCATTTTTTTTCTCTTTTTTTGCATAGAAAGAAAGAAAGAAAGAAATAAGACATTTATTCACTACGCAAAAGACACATAGAGACAAAGGGAGTACAAATACAATACAATTTACACATAATGTGTGTGTCTTCGCGGCAGTGAATCGGTCGCTGTCTCAGCATTATGCCCAGGTGTCAGACAGACACCTACAGCGCTGATTTTCAGACAGCACCGTACGTGACCCACGGAACGCAACACAACATACCGCCGATACAAACGTATACACAAAATACATAAATAATTAATATATTAGTAAAATAAGTAACACAAGCACAATGGGATGAGAGACAATGTGAAAAACGCGAAACGGTTGGGATATTTAATAAAACAAAATGGATACAAATTAAATAAAGTGCTGGATGGGTTAGGGTTGGGATTTTTGGAGCGTCAACAAATAGCCCTTAAGCTAGCGCCTAAAGTTATACCTGCTAGACGCTCCTTGGATAGGTGGGGGGAGATCATTCCAACACTTGGACGCCGCGAACCTGAAGCTACCTCGAAACGCCGCGGTTCGATGCTTTGGCACCAGAATCATCGCCTTACACCTACGCGCACTCTTAGGCCATACAAGTCTACTCAGCAAATATGCTGGGACCCCAGATTGAACTATGCCAAAGAGAAGAGTGGCGAGGTGAAGCCGTCTGCGTGCAGGCATGTTCAGCAGACCAGCGGCGTTCAAGTAGGGAGGGATATGGGAGCGGGGTGGGACTCGGATGACATGACATAGATGTGACTATTGCATTAAAATGGTGATAGATTGTAGATTCAGAAAAAGTGATTCCTGTTTCCTGATTAGGTTTTCAGAAAGAACTTGTAAACATTTATTTTACCTACAACAGGACCTCAATTCGGTTTATCTTTTTTTGCATCTCAATCGTAATCGCGTTTCGTTCTGACCTCTGATAGCCTGAGAGCCGTACGATTTCTCTGTATGGAAACACAACAATATATAGATATCAGCCCGATTTTTACACCAAAAAATAGATTGGGTAATTTGACTAAATATTCATTAATAATCCACCTACATTTAATACGGCGACGGTACTAAATAATAAAAACTTATCTATAAAAATTACTTAAAAATCTGGCGAAAATGGTATAAGAATTATTTACTTCATGATATACTAGTTCTATTTATGTTCTTTGTGATGCATATAAAATCCACTTCGTTTTGTAAAAGAAACTTCATAATACATACTATTTTTATTAAAGTAAAAAATAAAAATTCATATCGTTAATGGCATAAAAGGTATCAGTATAGTTATGGTTTATATATGTCTCTTATACGTGTCTGGACACTTTTTATACTGAATCAATCGAAAATACCTAAAGCTATATTAACTTTGAAAAAGTCTTGTGAAATAAATATATCAGCCAAACGAACTACGAAGAGTTTTCCTAAAGGTCAAATTGAAATAGATGAAACGATAATCCACCTTAAAATTACCCATTAAGTGGTTTTCTATTTATCATCTATTTCAATAGGCGCGAGAGGGGAATGCGCGGTGAGCGGAGGGGTAGGCGAGGCGAGGCGGCACGAGGCTCGCGGGCCGGGGACAGTGATAAGGCCGACCGAGAGACAGTTTTTAAATTGGCAGCGTGCAATTTTGTCATTTAGTGTTTAAAACACAAGTAGAAAATAAAGAAAAACAAGTCGTTGGACGGTTACAACTTCAAATTACGCTTGAGTGATGCAACAGACTGGTACTGGGACTGCCTACAATAAAAGGGCAACTCATTCCACAGCCTTACAGCGCGCTGTAAGGCTGTGGAATGAGTTGCCCTTTTATTTATTGAGTTACGGCGCGCACCGTAAAAGATTTTAAATATGGGCGATAGTACCGCAAGGGTAGGTTAGCAATCGACCGTACGCCAGTGCTACCGAGGTGCGCCGTGAGAACTCAGAATTATACCTAAACTTTGCGTACCGAGGCCGGTTCATTCAGCCAGTTGGCTGGCACACGCGCTCACGGCCGGACGCTGCTTACCCGCTCTGTTAGATATTAAAAAATGACTGTCACGAATCAATTCGGTTCACTGCAGTCTTGTGGGGTGTGAGAACAATATAACAAATAGACATTTATCTTTTCTCTAATACCTATTTCAAATACGTAATTAATTTGTAAGGTCTGCTTTAGTTTCGGTAATTTTGTATACCTACCCCGACCCTCCGGCAAGTTTACTCCGCCACTGCCATGCTGTCCAAATTATTTAGTTGTTTTCGTAGATTGTATGTTTATCTCTGTCTAACAGCAATTAGTATAATAGTTTACTTAGTAAGATTCGCACGGCAGCCTAAGAAAGGGCGTAAACATCGTCGTTGCTATAGGGACTTATGACTGGAAGGGCTGGAATGCACTCACGAGGATGAAACACGTAATCAGAATATTTTAAAACAATACATTAAAACAACTTATGCTTATAGTGACTGTTAAACGTGTAAATCAAACACCGTGTTCGGGCTAAGACTGACTTTATTCACATACCCACATGCATGATATTAAATGTACTTGGAGCTACCCACAACTCCCCTTTTAATAAAAATAAAACTTAAGTCTATCTATTCCTTTTACAAAACGAAATTACATAAGTTACAAAACTTACATAAGTGTAAACTTAACAATTTTCTTTACATACTTTAAACAAGTAAAGTAAGAGAACATAAAATATATATATATATATATATACAACGTGTCCCAAAACTCAACGATAAGCCGGCACCAGAGGATGAAGCTGCTTATGATTAGTCGAGAAAAAATAAGGAAAAAAATATATCTCAATTATTTTAGAAATTACAGAAAAAAAATGAAATTCATCGAAAATCGACATCTCTAATGGTATTTTTAACGACCATGTCTACAAATATTCAAATATTACTGTTTTTTTTTGTTTTTGGAAACTTAAGTAGCCCTGCTATCTAACACAGTTCTTAAAAATACCAAAATACATGTAGTTTTTACACAAAAAATAATCAAAATTCATTTTGTCCCTACAATTTTGAAAGATTTTTTCTTACAGTCCACTTTCAATCATCATGGTGTAAAAAAATAGTATCGACACCACTATGGCAATTATTTTCAAAAGTTGACGCAACTAACCAAGATTCCAAAATGGTATAATACTTTGGGAAACCTAGTCACAACAAAAAACAACGAATTTTTAAACAAGAATCGACATTATTGAATGTTGGCGGTAATCACTTTTACTGAACCCAAAAAAGGATTTTTGTTGTTGAAAAATGTTGAATAAATGCAAAGAAATGGTACAATTTTTTTTCTTTTTTTTTTAATTCATTTAATACATTATTAATACTACAGTAAATGTTCAAATTGCCTGCCACCGGCATTAATACAGACATGACATCGCCTTAGAAATGATCGTTTTATCCGTCGTGCATATCGCGTCGATTCTTGTTTAAAAATTCGTTGTTTTTTGTTGTGACTAGGTTTCCCAAAGTATTATACCATTTTGGAACTTGGTTAGTTGCGTCAACTTTTGAAAATAATTGCCATAGTGGTGTCGATACTATTTTTTTACACCATGATGATTGAAAGTGGACTGTAAGAAAACATCTTTCAAAATTGTAGGGACAAAATGAATTTTGATTATTTTTTGTGTAAAAACTACATGTATTTTGGTATTTTTAAGAACTGTGTTAGATAGCAGACAAAAAAAAAAAACAGTAATATTTGAATATTTGTAGACATGGTCGTTAAAAATACCATTAGGGATGTCGATTTTCGATGAATTTCATTTTTTTTCTGTAATTTCTAAAATAATTGAGATATATTTTTTTCCTTATTTTTTCTCGACTAATCATAAGCAGCTCCATCCTCTGGTGCCGGCTTATCGTTGAGTTTTGGGACATGTTGTATATATACGAAAGTATTTAAGTAGATACATTTACAATTTCCATTGACTGTAGGTATGTAATGGTGGTTTTCAATTAATGAATTAGCATTTTTTCTTTACAAATATAAAGATGGATCTAAACTAATTAACATAATTTTATTTGTTTTATATATGGAGTAAGTATATTTTGCTATTATATTTTTTGTAAAAAACTATGTATAAAATATTTCATTGCCATTGTTATTGGTACATATTTGTATATTTTGAAAAATCAAAACAATATGTAATCATTTTTTATAACATCTAATCGTATACTTTATATATAGTTACTTATTTATAATAATGTTGACATTTTTTACTTACATAGATGGTTTTTATTTTTTACAAAACAGTATTTACTTACATGGATGGTTTTTATTTTTTAACATGCGTACAATATACTTATACCTATGTAGTTTACACTGCAAAACGATTACATAATCCATTTGAGAGTACAAGCAAAATTATCAACCAAACTTAGTGACCAGATAAAATATCTAATATGTAGGTAGGTAGGTACATACAATAAAACGCCTTTGTTAGCGACGTGGCTAGGTGGATTGGGGCCTCGACGTGTTTAGTAGCCCCATCGATCAGGTGGTATGACCGTCCTGCCGGAACGAGTAACATAATGATTAGTGTTTGCGTTGTTATCATTAGACACTGGGACCGTATAAGAATCGAACGCGGAGCGCGGGCGGTCGCCTAACCGCTGCACAGGCGGTGCATTCGGGAGTGACGTCATCGCGTTATCAGCCGGGAGAACTAGGTCATCGTAAGGCTGGAAGTACACAGCGCCACTGGACTCCGAATCGGACCGAAGATCTGAATCGCGTAACAAATGACGCCTATTTCTGATTAAGACTCCGCCACCTATTATTTGTACTGCATATGAGCGTATGCCACGAATTGACTTTACAATGCCATTAACCCACCTTTTGTCAACCCTAACCTTTACCTTCTGACCTGGTACGAGAGGAGTTAGATCACGGGCACCCTTATCATAATACTCTTTCTGTTTATTTTGTCGTAATTGGAGCTCGGATTCAACTCGCCTCGGTATTTTTGGCTGGAGGAGCCTTGGTGGACACGGAACAATACTTCTCATTTTCCTGTTATTCAATAATTCAGATGGACATGCTAGTTGGTTGCTTATGGGCGTATTCAAATACTCCAGCAAAGCTAGCCTAAACTCCGTACCATCAATATGTGTCTTTTTCAGGATATTTTTGATTGTTTGCACAGTTCGCTCAGCTTGGCCATTAGATTGAGCATAATAAGGAGAAGAAGTGACGTGTTGAAATTTCCATGTCTGAGCAAATGACCGGAAACTTTGAGAACTAAATTCTGGGCCATTATCCGTCATAACAATATCTGGTATACCCTGTCGACTGAAAATCACCTTTATGTGCTCTATCACGTGGTCAGATGTTAACGAACTTAATTCAGTGACTTCTACATACTTACTGTAATAGTCCACTACTATTATATACTTTTTATTATGCCAGTGAAAAATATCAGCACCAACTTTTGACCAAGCCCTTTTCGGAACTTCATGTGAAATAAGTGTTTCCCTTCTGTTCTCATTTTTAAACATTAGACATGCCTGGCAATTATTTATTAAGTCTTCTAATTGCGCATTTATGTTTGGCCAGAACATAATATCACGAATTCTCAATTTGCACTTGTCAAGACCTAGGTGACCAATGTGCACCCGCCTTAACATCTCACTACGCATAGCAGATGGAATAATGATTCTGCCGCTTTTCCATAGCATGCCGTAAGCCTCTGTTAATTCGTCCCTGTATCCCCAGTACGCCCTAACCTCATTACATACTTCCTGTTTGTGATCTGGCCATCCGTTTTTTATGTATTAAGCTAATGATTGTAGTTCTACATCATCTTGAGTGAGCCTTTGAATCTGAATGAAGTGTGTGTCTACAAGTGGGTTGCTGATAGCGACTGCGCAGACTTGCGCACGCGCGTCCAAGTAGTCGCGTGGTTCTGTTGTTTGCCCACGGACCGGTTCTACAGCGCGTGATAACGTATCAGCAATAAACAAGTATTTACCAGGCTTGTACACCAAATTAAAACTATATGGTTGCAGACGCATCAACATTCTTTGCAGACGTGCTGGGGCTGATGCTATGGGCTTTCGAATAATACTTACAAGTGGTTTATGATCTGTTTCTACGGTTATATCGTTTCGACCGTATATGTATGTATAGAACTTTTCGCACGCATAGACGCAAGCCAAAAGCTCTTTTTCGATCTGAGCATAGGCTTGCTCAGCTCTAGTCAAGGATCGTGACGCGTAACAAACCGGCAAATTGTTTTGCATCAAGCACGTTCCAAGACCATTTTTGCACGCGTCTACAGAGATAACTACAGGTATGTCTAAACTGTAATATTGCAAAATTGGCACTCTCGACAAGCACTCCTTAAGACTATTAAATGACTCCTCATGATTTTCATTCCAGTGCCATTCTATTTCTTTTTTGAGTAGTTCTCGTAACACGTGATTTTTTTCAGATAAATTGGGTATAAAGTTCCCAACATAATTGACCATACCAAGAAATCGTTCTAAATCTTTCACATTTGACGGACGTGGCATATTTCTGATCGCGGACGTGTGTGTATCATCAGGGTAAAAGCCGTGTGGGGTGATTTTATGACCTAAGTACTTAATTTCCGACAAACCAATCTTACATTTATCTCTATTTAATTTTAAATTAATTTCCTTGCATCTATCTAGAACCATTTTTAATCTCATGTCGTGTTCTTCTCTGGTACTGCCGTAAATGAGCAAATCGTCGATAAATAAACATACACCAGATATATCATCGAAGTGCTCATACATTTTTTTGTGAAAAACTTCTGAAGCAGATGTAATTCCAAATGGGACACGTAAAAATTTGTACCGCCCAAAGCTAGTATTAAAAGTACAAAGGTCCGTACTCTCTGCATGTAACTTTAGTTGCCAGAAACCCTGTTTTGCATCTAACGTACTGAAATACTTGGCGCCGCGTAGATTTGCTGTGATTTCGTCTAAAGTCGGTAGCTTGAAATGCTCCCGCTTGATTGCTTGATTTAAATCACGCGGGTCAAGACAAATCCTAATGTCCCCATTAGCTTTTCTGGCAACGGTCATACTACTGACCCAGTCGGTCGGACCCTCCACTTTAGCTATTATTCCGTCTTTAACCATTTCATCTAATTTACATTTAACAGAGTCCTTTAACGCTAGCGGTAACTTCCTCGGTGCATGCACCACAGGTCTGACATTTTCACACAGCTCAATTTTGTAATGCCCCGGCATGCATCCTACACCCTCAAATACGTCTACATATTCTCTGAGGATATCATGTTTGTTGTCACCGTCCGTGTCAGTCTTTACCGCCAAAACCAACTTTACGACATTTAACTCAGTACATGAGTCACGACCTAAAATAGGCGGCGAATCTACATCAGCAACCAAAAAATTTAAAATGAAGTCACGGTCCTTATACTCGACTTTCAAATGACAATGTCCTATAACTTTGATATCATTACCCGAATAACCCCGTAACCGAACTGACGACAACCCTAACTCCTGCTCGGATATACCTATTTCGTGTAAAAAGGTACGCGGTAAAATATTCACGTCAGACCCAGTGTCTTATTTAAACCTAATACTACAACTATTTATCATTAAATCAACGGACCAATCATTATGCGAACCAGAAAAATAATATATTACCTGGTCAGTTGACTCATCTGCTTGAACCTCGTGAACCGCGCACATCCGGGAGAAATGGTTGTACCGATTACAGTTGAGACACCTCTTGCCCACAGCCGGGCATCTCGAGTTCCAATGCTCATACCCACAGCTAGAACACCAAGCATTGCGCTCTCTTCCACGACCTTGAACTTGCATATTATATGCCAGCTGATGTCGTTGCACAGGCAGACCTCGGCGCGGGGCTGGCATCGGCGGGGCGGGGGGCGCGCGGGGACGGGACAGCTGCCGACGGCCGCGGAACCAGCCGCGCTCGGCACCTCTATGCGCAGGCATACCTCGCCGCGATACCCACATCACCTGATTAACATCACCATCTTCATATACAGTTTCTCGCCCCAAATAATCACCCTGTATCGCATAGGCACAGTGTTCCACAGACTCTTTCTTTATCACGTGGGCCTGTAGCTTCGAGACTTGTGCAACATTACAAATATCTAATGATTTTTTCAAGGTCAAATCTGGCTCCCGCAATAGTCTTTCCCGAAGGGAGTGTTCCTTAATCCCACAAATGAGTCTATCTCGAATCAAAGTCTCCATTAAGTCGTTAAATTCACACGAGCTTGCTAGCTTTTTTAACTCGAACGAATACTGCTCAATGGATTCGCCCTCTAGCTGGTCGCGTGTAAAAAATTTGTGCCTTTCAATCGTTAGATTCTTTTTAGGCAGGAAAAAAGCGTCAAATTTTTGCAACAACTCAGACGATGTCGTTATCGATGCTTTGTCGAACTGGTCGTAAACTTCACGACACCGCTCACCGATGATGTGCAATAATATGTTTATTTGAACTTTTTTATCCTTCTTTGATATTTCACATGCTTCATAGTAGATAAGAAAAGAACTTTTCCATTTTTCCCACTCTCTCGATAGATTCCCCGATGTAACATTTTCTAAGTTATTAACGAACAAAAATGGCGGCGGTGGTGGCAAAATCGAGTCCATGATTACTCCACTTTATCTTTGGTACAGACCGTCACCAATCGCAATTACTACAGCACGTAAGTACTAAAGTACCAACACTGACACTATCTACGTAAACTGTAAACTCCTTTTAACGCGATAACTTTAAATAGGTTCTTTTATTCCGGCTGCGCCATGTTAAACGTGTAAATCAAACACCGTGTTCGGGCTAAGACTGACTTTATTCACATACCCACATGCATGATATTAAATGTACTTGGAGCTACCCACAGTGACTACTTTCAAGTTTGTAATGCTACTTTTATTTATTTATTTATTTATTTATTTATTTATTTATTTATTTCTTATTAAATAAAGCTAAACTATTATACAATATTACGTTGTTTACATACTTACACTATAAATTACGAAGATAGATAGGTAGGTACCTAACAAACATTATTTCGTACAGTACCCGACGAGACGGGATATATTTAAATTAAGTTACTTACCTACTTCGATAATACCTACACAACAGGTTTTGTTTTGTAATATGTGGGAGATTAATAGGTATATTCTAACTGTCATATGTCGTAACGTAACCGTAGACAGGATGAGCGATAGGTAACATGGCATTAAATTGTATTTAACATGCTGCGTTGATATGCATGTACGAGGGTCAAACTGAAAGTTCTTAGAAAATCAAAAACTGAGCAATCAAGCAACTTATTACTTTTATTATATCTTTTCAAAATAGCCTCCCTTCACATCAATACATCGCTGCATTCGATAGAACCACTGAGAAAAGCACTTTGTCCACTCGTCCTTAGGGGTCTCTTCGACGGCCTTTTGAAACGCAGCCACTGCTTCGTCGGCGTCCATAAAACGTTTTCCTTGAAGTTTTTCTTTAATTTTTGGGAATAAATAAAAATCACAAGGTGCAAGGTCGGGGCTATAAGGTGGGTGACCCAGTAATTCCACGTTTGCCGTCGCCAAATAGTCGATCGTTTGCTTGGCGGTGTGCGATGAGGCGTTGTCGTGGTGAAGCAGGATCCTACTGCGAGGCCGTTTTTCTCGAACTTTTTCCAAGACAAGTGGTAAACAATTGTTCGTGTACCACTTCGCAGTAACTGTTTTTTGATCCTCTAAAATAATTGTTGCGTAATGACCAGTCCTTCCGAAGAACGAGGCCACCATCTTTTTTCCCACACTTCGACCTCTCTTCACTTTAGTAGGCAACTCCTCGGAAGGAAACACCCACTCAGCAGACTGTCTTTTAGTTTCAGGATCATAACAGTAAATCCAGCTTTCGTCACCCGTAACTACGTCGAACACAGCATTTGAGTCACCTCCGTTGAATCTTTGACCCATTTCACGGCACCAATCAACACGACGGACTTTTTGGGCTTCTGTCAAATTATGAGGTATCCACCGGGCACAAAGCTTCCTCACCGCTAAATGTTCATGGAGGATTTTGTGGACTTGACTCATACCAATGGCTAAGCTTGTACGAATCTGCTGATAGGTTACTCTTTTGTCAGTCTCTATCATACGCCGCACAACACTGATGTTATCTTCAGTAGTCGCCGTAGAAGGCCGGCCCTCACGCAGATCATCATCAGTGAGATTAGTGCGGCCACGTTTAAATTCATTAAACCAGTTGTAAATAGTAGCACGAGATGGGGCTTCATCGTGAAAGGCCAATCGAAGTCTATCATAACTTTCTTGTTGACTTAAATTACATCGAAAGTCGTAAAAAATCATTGCTCGAAAATTTTCTCGTGTTAAATTCATGCTCACGTAGTACACACAATTTTCAATTTGCCGCCAAATCGTAAAACAAATGACAATCGAGTGGAATTCGTACACAAAAATATTAAGAAAGAGTTCCATTTTCAAATTTTGAACTTATTTTTTTATTATATTTATTACAAGTGGCCAGTTCTAAAGACTTTCAGTGTCGCCCTCGTATGTATGTATGTAAGTGACTATGCAGTTCAGATACTGGCACTATCTCGGGAATCCCCGGATACTTACGTTACGGGTCCCTAGAAAAATAAAAATTAAAAAAAGATAACAATTAAATAAAAATCAGTAATAAACTGTTTTTTATTACACTCAACTATTAATTATAAAACCATTTCTAAGCGGTGTCAACCCTAGCGTCGATTGGCCGACGTATGCGGGCAACGACCCGCGCGTTCAAGGTCGCTCCATTGTTAAATTTCGTAGGCACTTAAAGTAGTAGGTATTGGCATTTTTATTCAGACCTGAGTATCTGTTCGTAGAACTATTATATAATCTGTGCGTACGCGATGACCATTGCCATCGGCCAAATAACTAAAACGCTCTGTAAAGGAGACGCTACACGGGCCGATATCGGCCGGATTGCATACCGGCCGACTCGTGATTCGGCCCGTGTGGATGCGTGTCAGAAGCACAGCAGCCAACCAAATCAAGGTCACACCATACTAGATTTTTAGTGACCTTGCTTGGACGTCCGCCGATATTCGCCCGTTACGTGTAGCGTCTTCTTAATTAAGATAAGGTAACTATTTATTTTAGGTACGGCGGAAATTGGCCAATATTGATAAAAGTCGTGGACTCGTCTTCTATATACCTAAAACTGGTATGGATGTGTTCCTTGTTGTCTCCAGAGTACGAATCTACCGGTTTTAGTTAAGCGAGAGGGGGACGGACATAGCAGTGACGTCACAAAGATGGCGGCCCACGGTCATCAATTATTGTTCAAATCTCGGGTTCTATTTTACTGATTGCTTCGTGTGAGGTGTCATTTGAAAGCATATTAAACGTACTATAATTGTTTTTTTTGAACTCTATACAATACAACCAACCGTTTGGAAAAACAATAAAAAAAAAGTTTGCTTACTTACCATCATAATTCGAAAAAGAGATACTTTAGCGTGATTAATGTCATTATAAAAAAAATCAAACATTTGATTTAGATTTAGATTTATTTATTTCGAGATAAAAATAACAATATAGATTCGCATACAATGTCAAAATTATAAGATTTTATTAGCTTGCCAAAAATATGCAATATGTCGTCGTTCAATAATAAATATGTAATTTATGGCCAATTCCGTAACGCACGTCCGCGGCAACCGGCATTATGTATATGATTGAAATACTTTGAAAGTTAATTTTTGGTGTTACGAAATGAAAGGTACTGTAGTTAAATTAATAAATTTTGTGTTTAAGTGTACATTTGTACGCGTAGATTAGTATTTGTAATCGCCGTATTGAGTTCTTTTACGCCTAGGAGCAAATTATCTTATCAGCCAGGTGAGCATAATTTATTTTGTAAATATGTTGCAATAAAAAGGCATTTAAAATTCATAACTTCATTGACTGTGGGCCGCAACCTTTTGCCAAAATCTAGCCCGAGGATTAGGATGCAAACTGGTGACAATGCCACCCTAGCCGTATCCCACGCCCGCGCATATTTCATTTCATTCGAGGGTAAGTTTTTTTAATTTAATAAAGGTATATTTTTTTTATTGTAAGTTTAATTGCGCTAAAGTTATTATTTATTAAGTTACAATCGCGTTTTTTCAGTACTCGTGCAACCGCGCACGGTAAAAAAGTCATATTTTTTCTAATACTTAAAAACATTTTGATGGTACGCATAGAGTTAAAAGAAACAATTATAGAACGTTTAATATGCTTTCAAATGACACCTCACACGAACCGATCAGTAAAATAGAACCCAAGATTTGGACATAAATCGATGACCGTCGCCCGCCATATTGGTGACGTCACAGCTATGGCCGTCCCCCTCTCCTTTAACCAAAACCGGTAGATTCGTACTCTGAAGACAACAAGGAACACATTCATACCAGTTTTAGTTTAGAAGAGATGTCCACGAAAATCGTGAAGGAGACGACTTTTTGCGATATTGCCACCGTTAATTGTCCTCTAGTCACTATTAATAACAAACTACCTACGTATTATAATTAACAATAAACATTTCATTTCAATAATTTTAGGCTACAATGTAACTTAAAATAATTGTTAAAATAAAAATTATATGAGTATAGTCTAGGTACCTATGTAAAGTAGGTATCAATTCAGAAATCACGAACTTTGCATAATAATCCATACATAGGTACCTAAAATAAAAGTGCGATTCATTAACACTAAACAACAACTCCCGGCCGGACGGTATTTATTTAAAGATAAAGTAACTATGTACATTATACTTGGAGGCGGCGGCATCGGCAGCGCAACAAAGGCGTACGTACTCAATGCCTACATTTCCATTTTGCTGTGCGTTCTAAAATAATCCTTAATCGTATAACATTTAGGTCCAAATCAGATTGGACATGTAGGTTGTAAGTGAGTATATTAACTAAAATTAATAATATTTGTTTGATTACTATTCCATTGATATTCTGAGGGCTTAAATTAAAAGTCTAAGAAAAAAATGCAACTGCTACTTTTTTGCTATTCATGTTATTACGGAAAAACAAAAAAACTATATTCCAAACACATATGTTGTTTGATTTCAAATGATAATTTTTGGAAATAATATTAGTTATTAATGTGTAGCTGAAAAAAACTTATATTATTATTTTCTTTGAGTAAATTTGACAAGAACTTCAACCACCGTTTTAATTTAAAAGCTCATATTTCCCGTTGCATATATTTTTGGATTCCGGTCATACATTTCAGAACTAGCATTTACAAAGAAGTTTTCATCATAAAAATACTGATACCTTGTTTGCGGACAAAAATCACTAGTTTTCAGACACACATTTTTTTTTCGTACTTCCGGTCCGCAGATTCTGATTTTTTTTAAATAGAGGTTATTAAAATCACTTATAAACACCGTTTAAAAAAAAAATTGCTTGATATTGAATTATTTCCAAAAAAACCGTACGGCTCTCAGGGTATGACACGCTCGCTTGGCACTTGTTAGCGGGCGTGTGATATACCTAAATTGAAATTTTATTAGGATGCGTAGCGCCAAACAAAACAGACGTCCTTACCTAACCTAACTAGTGCCTGCAATTAACACTACGTCAAAGGGCTTGATTTAAAAAGGTGGCAAACTAAGTCGCAAACTAATTACAACTTGAGATTCATTTCTTCAGTTGAAATACCTACAGCGAAATTATAGAGATATCAGTGTCAGAAGTTGGTCTTTTACTTACTCGCGGGATTATGTTAAGGTTTTTGAATAAATGACACAGAATTGTTCTGTTTGTATTCCTGCATACTTAATGACAATATTTCAAAATATGTAATGATGCCTAGAAATCGTCAACCATTTCGTAACGTAAAAAAACGTGAACCTGAACGTAGGTAACAAAATAGTTATCAGATTTTTTTCTCACTCATTTTTAAGAAAATCGCGAGATTGGTTAAAGCTGGTTTAAACCATTTATTACGTCTGTCAAATGAAAGGTGAGCAAGCTGCCATACAGAGCCGTGCGTATTAAAAACATAATACCTTCCTATACCTACCTAGTACCTATTCATTAGGTAGTGTGAAGTAAGCTCGTACATTCAATGTCATATTCGGTATTATATCCATGTCGCGTTTTTTTTATTACACATAGCCAATATGCTGGCAGATTTTTTACTCAAACTTACTTTTCCTCCTCACAATTTTAACGCAGAAGCCTTTTTTGTCACGCAAGTAAAGATGTCGCCGTCCTCAGACCCACGGAGGCGAAAGGGGAATATTTCACGCCGACTTTCGCATTTGTTTGCGGTATTTTGCATTCCCTACCTTAAAGGAATGAAGGAGATTATAAAACGACGACGATTCTGGGTTTACGTACAGACCTAAGTTATTTACGAATAAAATACGAGTCCACTTAGTGGCTCTGTGAGCTGTAGAATAGAACTGACAAGCCCGTCTTTTTACAAAAAAACTTTTTTTTTATTTTAGAGAAAATGAGTCGCAAAATAAATCTATATATAATTATTGAACATGTTCACAAAATTTCACGAGAATCGACTGAGAAATGCGACCTGTAGAGGAGAAGAACAGCCTACGAAAGAATTTTTGCTCAAGCTGAAACAAGAAATCAAACTTTAATTTAAGTGGCTGAACGCCCGGATGCTTGCCACAAATTGTGAAATGGAAATTAAAAAGGACCATCATGCAGGCCTCCAATTTTTTTATGAAATGCCATTACGGATCTCTCGTCTCGCTGCGCCCGAAACGTGACACTTCGAAGCCAAATTACACAACGTCAATATTTCATTGCATGTTGGAGAAAATAAATATAAACATATTTCCAAGCAAACTTAAATATGAATCGCATTATAATACTTAGGTAGAAGTTAAAACTTAATTTATACACCCAGACTAACCTAAAATAAAATGAAACCGTCTTTGACTGTATAAAGTATACTTATGTATGAAAGGATGATGAAACGATGAATGAAACCAAGAGGTCGAAAATTCACAATGCTGACAGTTATATCGTGAATTCGTGATGATTCTGACGTTTGTCTTGTCGATTAACCCCTCGTATGCGGATGTCAAAAATTGCTGATCAAAATATGACCTTGAGATTGAAAACTGCAGGTTCAAATGCTTGGCACGGATCCGTGTCTAAGCATACGACGGGTTAAGGCGCTCGGTTGTTGTGTGCGGAAAACGCTGCGATTCCATAGTGTATGCGGTAAACGCAAGTATCTATGGAATCGCAGCGTTTACCGCACAAAACAACCGAGCGCCTAAGTTCAAGCGCGCGAGGTGTGTGGTCGGAGCCAAAATGTGCCGTCTACTGAGCAACAAATTGAATGACATGGTGTCTTCAATCGTAGGATGATTCGACGGCAGTAGGTACACCAATTCTTATAAACTAGGTTATAATGAGCATGTGTAGAATATCACATTTTAGCGCACCTTGAAAACATGTTACGCATGCGGCATTGAACGTGTAGTTTTTTAGGATTACTATATGTATTATCCGCAATACGCACAGATATATAATAATATACATGTTCGGCGTAGTATTGAGCCGGTAACAAAACCGTTAGCAAGCTAAGTAGAACCTAAATCTATGAATTCAATTCATTTTTTGTTTACATGTCAAACAAACAGGGCAGAAATGAATGAAACAAATTTATGAAATGGACGAACTTCTTGCTCCGGCAGAAGTGATGCCACGAGAAGCAAGGTCCAAGTGATGGGAGACAGGAGGCTACAACAAAAGACAAACGACATGTAATTTTTTTTTTTGCCATTTGTTTACTTTATAACACGAGACAAGTGTTAATTTGTTTTTGCATGGAATTGACGAGGGTTCCAAATTTAAAATCACAATAATCTTTCGGGGACTTACGTGGTTAAATTCAAAGTACAGTCATAATCAGGATTACATATTTATTTTACCTATTATAGCTAGGAAGATTTATTCTCTCTGTAGCAAACTGGGACTTAGGAAAGTCCCAGTTTGCTACAGAGAGAATAAAATGGTACAATGGAATTTAAATAAAATCGCCTTTAGAAATTTATTGAGAATTTTGCTAATGGAATGTGTATTTTTTTAAATGAGAGTTTCTTTATTTGGATTGACTTTAGATCAATTGTAAACTCCTTTTGAGAGCGCTACTCTCAATGAGGATCATGTGAATACAACATTTTAGTATTTCTGACGTGTAGCATTTTCTGCCGTTTCCTGTAAAACTCGTAAAATGGTACTTACCTTAGGGGCTGTCCTGTCCATATATTACGTCATTTCAAAAGGGGAGGGCGGGGGAGGGGGGTCTGACTAAGGGATGACGGTAGTCATTTTATTACGCGGAGAGGGTCCGTTCAAGAAATCACCAGGATGATGATAGGAGACGGGGCAAACATCGTCAAAAAACAATGACGTAATGTACGGATATTGCTAATCTCTCAAATAGACTCAGTTCTGCAGCATTTGCAGTGAGCAAGATCCGTGAAAACAACTTGATTAGTATATTTTAGCTACTTCCATAGCCTTATGTCATATGGCATTTTATTGTGCGGATCATTAGATTTTTGTTTTGCAGAAACGGGCTATTCGGGCGATATATAGATTGAAACATAGAGACTCACTTACTTAGAGATAAGTTTAACAATATTAATATAATGACATTACATTGTCAGTATATCTATGAAAATATTGTGTATGTACATAAAAACATTGTCAATGTTAGGAAAAACTGTGACATACATAATATTAATACTAGAAATAAGCATAAGCTCGCGGTGCCCACCACTCGGCTCCAAAAAATAAAATATCATTCATGGGCAATTGTGTAAGATTTTATAACAAACTTCCAGGAAACGTAACTGAGTTATCTATTAATACATTCAAGAACTATGTGAAGCGTAAACTTATTTCGAAAGCTTATTGCACACAAGACTACATGAATGATAAAACTTCATGGAACTAAATGTGATTGAATTTTTAATCAATAGATTAATTCTCGTTATATGTATTTTGTTCTTTGGCATTAGATTGTTTTTCTAGAAACATTCACTAGTATTTTCTATACAATTTTTACTTCATATAATTTTTATTTTTTTATGTTTAGTAAATTACTTTAAAAAATAACTGACGATTTGAAAGTGCTTGTAGGCTAGGCCTACTTGAATATCTTTGGACAAGCCCTAAGCCTGGAATATCGGTGGCCTCAATGTAGGAGATTGGCCACTTCCATACCAAATATCCTGCGATTAAAATTCGCTATCATGTAAAGACTTGCGGCAGCTATATTCAGAGCGTTTAGGCCGAACTTCAATCACTTTACCGCCCGCCCTTCCTGGAGCAACAAACGACACGGCTCGAAATATGAACGAGCTGGCCTACCGTCAAAACACGTGTCGTATTACCTAAATGAAGGCGCTTCCGCGTTTTATACTTTGTAGTCCAGTCAATGAACTGACAACTCGTATGGAAAAAAGTCAAATTTGGAAATAATTTATAATAGCTTATTTTTAATGTGTAACGGATATATTATCAATTAAATAGTTTACCCAGCGACAAAATCCTACAAAATTTCAGACATCAAAAAAATTAACTAACTTCTGAAAAGTCATAAAAAATATTAATAAATATTTTTGTCTTTATTTTGGTAAATTTACATTTGCTCTATAATATTCAAGATAAATCGTACAAAAAAAGACAATGCATGCTTCATTTAAATCTACATAATTACTTCCGGGTGGAAAGTTTCTCGGATTCTTGAATTAATCATCTTGGAATAACATTTTAAAATAAAATCAACAATAAAAACGCTATTATAAATGTTGCCTGGAGTATTGCTGAAAGTTTTAGGTCGCCAAAACGTAGTTTCATTACCCACGACGGATCGGAGAACGTATCTATGCGTTTAGGGTGAGAGGCTGTTTGTTTGTTTGTTTTTAAGTACACATTTGTTAGTGACATAACTGACAGGCCGGTTTCCGTAAAGAAAATGATGTAATCGTCGAAGGCAAAAACGCACCGTGCGCATTGAAGGCGTTAGGCCGCGGACGCGGACGGTTTTAGGCTCTCCTCAACGCTCACCCACAAATATATCTTGACACCGCTATGCGTAGTACTATATAAGCGTAGTCAGAGGTCTAGTTTCGTGACGGGTGAACGGCGGGGTGAGCCGCATAGCGCGTACGTAGCGAATAACAGCCCTGCCCCACTATTCTGTAACTTGTTTTAAGCTCACCTCAACGCTCACCCACAAATATATCTTGACACCGCGATGCGTAGTACTATATAAGCGTAGTCAGAGGTCTAGTTTCGTGACGGGTGAACGGCGGGGTGAGCCGCATAGCGCGTACGTAGCGAATAACAGCCCTGCCCCACTATTCTGTAACTTGTTTTAAGCTCACCTCAACGCTCACCCACAAATATATCTTGACACCGCTATGCGTAGTACTATATAAGCGTAGTCAGAGGTCTAGTTTCGTGACGGGTGAACGGCGGGGTGAGCCGCATAGCGCGTACGTAGCGAATAACAGCCCTGCCCCACTATTCTGTAACTTGTTTTAAGCTCACCTCAACGCTCACCCACAAATATATCTTGACACCGCGATGCGTAGTACTATATAAGCGTAGTCAGAGGTCTAGTTTCGTGACGGGTGAACGGCGGGGTGAGCCGCATAGCGCGTACGTAGCGAATAACAGCCCTGCCCCACTATTCTGTAACTTGTTTTAAGCTCACCTCAACGCTCACCCACAAATATATCTTGACACCGCGATGCGTAGTACTATATAAGCGTATTCAGAGGTCTAGTTTCGTGACGGGTGAACGGCGGGGTGAGCCGCATAGCGCGTACGTAGCGAATAACAGCCCTGCCCCACTATTCTGTAACTTGTTTTAAGCTCACCTTTCCAAGCGATTATGAATCCAGGTCTCATCCGTAGTTACAAAACGGCAAATAAACTCTGCTGATTCTTTTCAAACACCTTCAGATTGTCAGCAGATGTTCGCGAATTCCCTTTTGTTCTGGAGTAGGCAAGTAACCGCGGCACCCATTTTGCACAAAGCTTTTTCATGTGCAATTCCTTGTGCAAAATAAAATGCACCCGCTCAGAAGAGATGGTTGTGGCTTCCGCTTATTCGCGTAATTTCATTAGTCTGTCCGTCAAAACTAAATCATGGATTTTATCGACGATTTCGGGTAAAACCGCCGATTTCGGGGCTCCTGCGGCGCTACCACGAAAAACTAAACTCGATTTTCGTATACATGCATCCCTGTCACTCGAGTACTGTGAGTGCGATAGTGATGGAAATACCCGAACTTCGAGTTTCGTTTTTCATGGTAGCGCCGCTGGACGAGGTGCATCTCAATGCTTGTCCTGCCACGCTTAAACTCATTTACCCATAGTCTAACTGTTTCGTAGGAAGGACACGAGTTACCCAACATAGGTAAAATCCTTTCATGAATTTCTTTCGCTGATTTACCTTCATAATAAAATAATTGAATAACACCACGAATTCCAATTTTCTTCATTTTGCCGCGTTACTATTCGAAAGTCGAAGTTCGTAATATATGCATCCCTGTCACTCGAGTAAGGGAGTGCGATAGAGATGGAAATACCCGAACTTCGACTTTCGAAGTTCGTGGTAGCGCCGCAGTTTTGTTTTAACTACCTACTGTTAAATCTAAAACTCCCGCCGAAAATGTCATGACTCCACAGATTAAATATCTTTAGTTATTAAACTTCATTAATAAATACAGATATACCGCTAACCAAGTTACTTCTCAAACCGCCCTCGTAGTCTAGGTTCTGCCCGCGACTCCGAAACTTTCACCCCCCATTTCACCCCCTTAGGAACTGATTTCCGGGATAAAAACTATTCTTTGGCCTTCCCCTGGACTCAAACTATCTCTATACCAAATTTCAAACTGGGTCAGCGGTTTAATCGTGATGACTGCTGAGGTAACAGACAGACAGACTTTCGCATTTATAAGACTACTCGAGGCAGCTGAATTATTTTCGCATAAAATTCTTAATCGATTATATTTTATGATTACATTATGATTACTTAGTAAACCAATTCGTAAAGGCTATTGGCATCTGTAGGTATTTATAACATGAACTAATGCATTTTTCCACTTCACTGGCTAATCAATGTTAGGCATAACAATAAAAATACCACTCCTCGATTTTATACTCGGCTCAGTCCAATTCAGAACGGTCTCGGTGCCGGTTGCTACAGTACATAGTACTTAAATTTGAAATTAGAACACCTTTTTTTTCTAATCATGGACAATATGAGTTTCGTTGTTGATGAGAAGCTGCCAGTGGTTGGGGATGTGCGGGTGGAGCATGTGACGGGTTGTGTGGCGTTTTACACGAGTGGTGCGACCGGGCCTTGTGATCGGTGTAATACTGCAGGGGCTGTCATACCAGTGTACGGATAGTGAGTTCTCAAATATTTTTCAGATTGACGATGGATTTATGCACGGCGCAGAGAGCAGAATAATAGGTCAAAAAAAAATTGTGAAATTGGATATTGATTTGATCTGTCGATATAACCCTTTTTTACGTCTTGTCTCGTATGGTTTAGGGCGGGCACTAAATAAAGTGCGATTTATTACCTGCCTAAAGCGTGAAGCCTAATTTCCTCCCACGGAAAAATTACAGAAAAGTGTCTAGGTACCTAAATGCCCTCATTAGTTGCGTATTAGTCAATGTTCAGTCGACTTCAAACATATGTAAGTACCTACTAAATACATAAAATTTTCGTCTTTATTACATTGAACTAAGGTATAAAACAGAGGGTGGGCCCCCGACAAGGTGGACTGATGACCTGGTAAAGGTTGCGGGAGTCCGCTGAATGCGGGTGGCGCAGGACCGGTCGCTTTGGCACTCTATGGGGGAGGCCTATGTCCAGCAGTGGACGTCTTTCGACTGATATGATGATGATGATGAAGGTATAAAAGTGTAACTGAACATGAACATATCTTTGACATCGACTGTACCTACCTAAGATAAGCTCGGCTCAACTCGTGTATATCTTGTCGCTAGGATTCGTGACAAATGTGTGTGATGAGTTGTCGATTATTATGTATTACTAGCTTTTGCCCGCGGGTTCGCCCGCGTAGTAAATGTAATTTTGCAATAACTGTTGAATTGTAACGCCGGCAACGGCCTACTTACTGACTGTCTTACCTTATGAATAACTATTCGTCAAAACCCATTATGGTAAATTAATTTTCATTTCCTATTTTTTTATTCCCGTGTGGTGTCGGGTTAGAATTTTACCATCCCCTTTCTTCCCGTGGGTGTCGTAAAAGTCGACTAAGGGAGCAGGGTTGAAGTGTGTTGTGGGCGATGGGCTAACAACCTATCACTGCAATATACCCACATAAGTCTGTAATTCAAAAAATAATGTTTCTGTCATACAAACTTTGCACCCCTATTTAACCCCCTTAGGGGTAGAATTTTCTTAAACGCTAAAGTACTTTTTTTGTATCCTAATAAGTAATCTTCCTACAAAGTTTCAAGTCTGTAATTCAAAAAATTATGTTTCCCTCATACAAAATATTGGACCCCAATTTAACCCCTTTAGGGATGGAATTTCCAAATATCCCGTTTTATCTCTTGCCTACGTCATAAAAGGAAGTTCTGGAGTAAATTTCAAGTTACTAGTCCCAGCAGTTTCGGATACAAACTTTGCACCCATATTTAACCCCCTTAAGGGTGGGTCTTTCTAAAACGCTGACAGTTCCTTTTTGTATTCTAATAAGTAATTTTTCTACAAAGTTTCAAGTTTCTAGCTCAAAAAATAAAGATCACTCATACAAACTTTGCACCCCTATTTAACCCCCTTAAGCATAGAATTTCCAAAAATCCCGTCTTATCCCTTGCCTGCGTCATAAAAGGAAGTTCTGGTGTAAATTTCAAGTTTCTAGTCCCAGTAGTTTCGGATACAAACTTTGCACCCCTATTTAACCCCCTCAGGGATGGAATTTTCTAAAATGCTGAAAGTACTTTTTTTCTATTCTAATAAGTTATCTTCCTACAAAGTTTCAAGTCTCTAGTTCAAAAAATAATGTTTTCCCCATACAAACTTTGGACCCCATTTCACCCCCTTAGGGGATTAATTTTGGAAAACCCTTTTTTAATGCTCCCCTAGACCTTATAAGGAACCTACATACCAAATGTAGAATCTCTAGAACCAGCGGTTCGGGCTGTGCGTTGATATGTCAACTTTGCACCCCTATTTAACCCACTTAGGGGTAGAATTTTCAAAACCGCTGAAAGTACTTTTTTTGTATCTTAATAAGTAATCTTCCTACAAAGTTTCAAGTCTCTAGTTCAACAAATAATGTTTCCCCCATACAAACTTTGGACCCCCATATCACCCCCTTAGGGGTTGAATTTTGAAAAATAATTTCTTAGTGCTCTCCTAGGCCTTATAAGGAACCTACGTGCCAAATTTGGAATCTCTAAAACCAGCGGTTTGGGCTGTGCGTTGATATGTCAGTCAGTCTGTTTCTTTATTTAGATTATTATTATTAAGACCCTTAAGTGTCCCACTGCTGGGCAAAGGCCTCCCTCTTTTTCTTCCACATATCCCTGTCCTGGGCAGACTCCCACCAGTTTTGGTCAAAGACGTCAAGCTCGTCTCGCCATCTCCTACGTGATCTACCGAGACGCCGTATTCAGTTCTGTGGGACCCACTTGGTGGTAATGGTAGCCCACAACACAACGCTTCTGACATGCGGCAGATGTGCCCGGTTCAGTCCCATTTGAGTTTTGCGGCTGTGTGGGCTACGTCAGCTCTCTGAGTCTTGGAACGCAGTATTGTATTTTTAATGCGATCCGTTAATTTCACGCCTAAAATACTGCGTTCCATGGCTCTTTGGCAAACCTTGAGGGCAGATTTCTGAACTTTTGTCAAATACCAAATTTGTGCTCCGTAGGACTGGCCTTCCATGGTACAATAATAAAATTGTACGATATTCTCGATTACAAGTAGATGACACCTCGATTTAACAAGTCTCTGTCACGTCCATATTTAAAAAAAAACTTGTTGATGTTTTGACATGGTTTTGACGTTTGTCTATTATTGTCTATGTACGTGACTTTTATAATTATAAAGTTTTCAAAAGAAGAAAACTATTATTATATTGTGTAGTTTATTTATGTTCCGACACCCGAGACTGCCGTTTCTCTATTATTATAAAATAGTACTTGATAGTACTAGATATAAGTACAGTCGCCATCAGATATATCGTAGCGGCCAAGGTGCTCACAAATATCTGAACACGTCTCTAATGCCTCGGCAATAGAGACTGTTCAGATATTTGTGATCATTTTGGCCCCTACGATATATCTGATGGCGACTGTACACACCGTAAGGTATAGAAAGCAACAAACAAAAAAATACCGGATTGCACTCCGGGAGTGCCGGTAGAAGTGAAAACTTAAATAATTTTGCAAAAAAAAAACCTTCGTTGAATTCATAAACAGAGGTTCGGAACCCAGTATTCATTCTGGTCCGGAAAATTCTTGGTAACCGCTGGCGGAAGCTACTAGAAGCCGCATCATTATCTCTTCGTCATCAGTAGAGTCCCACGAATGCCACATTTTGCTCGAATAAAATGTATTTACAGAACAGAACAGAACAATTTACAAGTTTACTTAGCTCGGAAGCTAGGTAGTTTTTTTTACAATGTGACCAATACAAGTAGACAATTTAACAAAATCTTGGAGAAACGTTAGTTCGATTTAAGCAATTTCAAACAATAAAATAATAAAAAATGTCTGTGGTTCAAAATTTACAATTGTAACTTGAGTTTTACAATTTGTAGAAAAGTAGTTTCGAGAAACGCTTATAGTGACCAATGTTGCTAGTAGACTTGTAAAATTGTAACTTGTAGCTTCGTGAAACGGGCCACAGATGTATAAATAGCCGCTCGCCGCTCTGCCTGCGGCCGTTCCGTATCCTCGGCCTTAGGTGTGACATATAAATAACGTAACCAAAGCTACCAACTTTGCACAGCCACAATTTTTATTATATTTAATACAACGACGGTGGCAAAGTGTACGGCCCGCCTGATGGTAAGCGGACACCGCAGCCTATAGACGCATGCAACTCCAAAGAAGTAACATGGACGTTGCCGACCCTTGATATGTTGGATTCGCCGTGTTGACAGCTGAAGGAACAATTTCCCTCGCTCGCAACACAACGCATCCTCGGGAGCTCTGGCGACCTTGCTCACCTCCAGGAACACAACACTACTACAGAGCAAGTACCTATAGTCCAGGCAATGAACTGACAACTTGTATGGAAAAAATGTCAATTTTGGAAATAATTTATAATAGCTTATTTTTTATGTATAACGGATATATTATCAATTAAATAGTTACCCAGCGACAAAATCCGACAAAATTTCAGACATCGAAAAAATGATAAGTTAACTGGCTTCTAAAAAGTCAGTAAAAATATTAATAAATGTTTTTGTCTTTATTTTGGTTAATTTACATTTGCTCTATAACATTCAAGATAAATCGTACAAAAAAAGATAATGCATGCTTTATTTAAATCTACATAATTACTTCCGGGTGGAAAGTTTGTCGGATTCTTGACTAAATCATCTTAGAATAACATTTTCAAATGAAATCAACAAAAAAAACGCTATTATAAATTAATGTTTTTCAAAACCGTATTTTGCCTGGAGTACTAGTAGTGTTATTATGGCTGTGGTCTTCTGCAAGGACGTACTTGTTTTCCCAGTTGGGCTGCTCCAAATTCGAGCGGGTTGACATTTCGCTGTGCCCTACCTCACCAGATGTTCAATGCAATGTTCTTGTGGTGGCTGTAGCTACAGTCGAGTTCATAAATATATGTACACTTTTTTACCTAATCGAACGCGTTTGCATACTAATTGTTAGCGGCCGCATTCGAGTTGGTAAAAAAGTGTACATATATTTATGAACTCGACTGTACCAAGTGTAATAGGACTAATAGGGCCCTATATAGGCGAAAAGTTTTTTTGTAAAGCGAAATCAAGTCTGCGGTTCGGTTTTTATTGATATGTAGATACGTAACGTAAGTATTATAATATTGAAACTTTTCGATACCTACTGTCCGGAATATTATTAGGTAGGTATCGAGCAAACCAATTATTTCAAGGTAGGTACAGACGGTGTGCATTTAGCGACTTGCTGAGTGAATAATTCAGTGAAACGACTGACCTGACCGACCTGCGATCACTGTGTTTTCCACATCAGGGTAGCAACTAGACTAGCACGATAGGTTTTCAGGTCATGTTTAGGTTTGGGACTTTTGGTAGCATAGTGGTCCTAGAATCAGAGATTGGAAATACAGCACGGCTATCACAAGACGCCGCGCGAGCTCTCGATTTTTCTCGCCCTATCCGTCTCTCTCTTATTAGAAAAGTTAGAAAGAGAGGTATAGTGCGAGAAAAATCGAGAGTCACTGGAGACAATTGGTTTCAGTTTTCGCAACGCAAATACAGCGCTGCTCAGCCTTTCACACAAATTGTCAACGTATGCTTTCCATTGCTTTTCACTTCGCGGTAGCCCCTCTGGCTCTGGCTGCACGTCTGTGATATAACGTCTGTTCAAGCTGAGTTTTTTGCTGCTAGCCGATTCGACTTCATTCAAAACTGAACGCTATTCGTAAGAGTATAAAGCCGTTAAACACTTTTTGCAATAGCATATTCTGCAAATAAATTTGTAATTTTGTTCACGCGTCCTTCACCGTTTTGCTATTGAGCAAATTCGAACAGTTCGAATTTGGACGTTATTCCTAAAGAGATAAAGCTTTGAAAAATATTTACCAACGGCAAAAACAAATTGATATTTTGTTCACCGCCGCCGTCCGCTGTTCTTGAAACAAATTGGTATTTTGTTCGCCGCCGGCGGCGGGCGAGCCGGCCCGTCGCACCCAACGCGTCCGCGGCCCGTCCGCCTAAATCATTGATAATTGTTTATAAATTTGCGCCAAATTCATTTTTAGGGTGACACCGTAAGATGTCACGTGACCTGATCGAAAAACTGTTACAATATTATTGAGTTTTCACTTCTGCCGGCACTCCCCGGAATGCAACCCGGTCTTTTTTTTTGTCTTTTTTTTATGAGCTGTTTCGCTATTGCGAATTTATAGCTGACGTAGCCCACACAGCCGCAAAACTCAAATGGGACCGGACCGGGCACGTCTGCCGCATGCCGTTGTGGGCTACAATTACCACCAAGTGGATCCCACAGAACCGAATACGGCGTCTCGGTAGACCACGTAGGAGGGATATGTGGAAGAAAAAGAGGAAGGCCTTTGCCCAGCAGTGGGACACTTAAAAGGCTCTTACTAATAATAATAAGTGGTGGGTGGTGAAGGAGCGCTTCTTTTGTCGCCTGACCAAAGTACTTAATAGTCTTTTGTCGGGCGGCAACAAGATGCGCACCTTCAACGCCTGGGTGATACCCTTGCTTACTTACTCATTTGGCGTACTAAGGTGGACTCAGACTGAGCTGGATGCCCTGGACCGAAGAGTCCGAGTACTGCTTACTGCGCATCGCATGCTACACCCACGCTCGTCTGTTATGAGACTGTACATCTCGCGGAAGTGTGGAGGTCGCGGCTTTTTAAATGCCAAAGACCTCCACAACCGCGAGGTGTGCAGTCTCAGGGATTATTTCCTAAACAACGATTGTGGGATGCATCGCGACGTAGTAGCAGTAGACGGAAACTTCACCCCTTCACCTCTCCTTGGCAAACGAGAACTGGCGCAGACTTAAAGTCATGAGCGCCGAGGACCGCAAGGTGGTGTGGAGGAGCAAGGAGCTACACGGGCGGTTCTACAAGGCCCTCACAGGACCCGATGTAGATCTGCTTGCGTCGGTGAACTGGCTACGTTTCGGGGATCTCTTCGGGGAAACCGAAGGTTTTGTCTGTGCAATTGCGGACGAAGTTATCATGACGAATAATTACCGGAGGTATATCCTGAAGGACGGTACGGTCGACATTTGTCGGGTATGCCGCCGTCCCGGGGAGTCACTCTGGCATATTATCTCCGGTTGTGGTCATCTTGCTAACGGCGAGTACTTGCACAGACATAACCTTGTAGCCAGAATTATTCACCAGCAACTTGCTCTGCTATACGGTCTTGTGGTCTCCGAAGTGCCTTACTATAAGTACACACCTGCGCCAGTTCTCGAAAATGGTCGTGCCACGCTCTATTGGGCTCACGCCGCTGGGTCATCACGGACAGGACTATTCTTGTCAATAGGCCTGATATCGTGCTGACAGATCGATCGAAACGCCAGGCAGTGCTCGTTGACATCACCATCCCCCATGACGAGAACCTCTTGAAGGCCGAAAAGGACAAAGCCAGCAAGTACCTAGACCTGGCTCAGGAGGTAACCGCCATGTGGGATGTTGATTCGACGATCATCGTCCCGATAGTCGTTTCGGCGAACGGCTTAATAGCGAAGAGTCTCGACCATCACCTCAAGAGACTCTCGCTAGATGGCTGGATCAAGGGTCAGATACAGAAGGCGGTACTCCTGGATACTGCGCGGATAGTCAGGAGGTTCCTGTCTCTGTGGCCCTGACCGCCGGCAGCTTAGGCCCCGCCTCGCTGGCGGCGGTACCCTAGATTAGGTTTTTATAATGATTTATGTTTTGTATGTATAGTTTTATATTTTACTTTGTATATATTTATTGTAAAAACCTAGTCTAAGAAGAAAATTGAATAAAGGAGATAATAATAATAAGTGCCACTTAATTAACAAAGTTTTATACACTAACTAACCCGCGGACTTGCTGCGTTTTGTTCATTTGAAGTTTATGCCTTCAATTTGAACCCCGACCGTCTTCTATTGTCAAGGAATGATGTGAATAATCTATGAACGTTATTTTTGATTCAAAACTGTCCTATCTTATCTAACAATAATTCATGACTAATCACATCAAACGCTTTAGAGAGGTCACAGAATAACCCTGGTACCTATTCTTTTGCATCCAAAGCTGTTGTTATGCAATCGTAAATCTTTGGATTTTGGACCATAATATAATTTTCAACACAATTGCTCGTAACGTACCTCTTATTGTGTCGCTTTTAGGCTCATAATCCTGGATATTAAACACGCGTGTGTTAATATAACATTACGATACTTGTGTGTTATGGTTATATCCCGATTAAGTCACGTTGGCTGCCAACTTGGCACCTTGGGCCTTGCAGCAAGATGTATGCATGCACACGGTGCATTCTTAAATTAACCGGGTTGTACAGAATGTACAGCTTTTTTTATATTCTCGGCAAATGGATTCTTACTTGACTAAACAAATTAAAAAAATCCTTTTTGTTAATTAATTGACTATTTATTTTTGGATATGATATAGAAACGTTTAATTTAGTAAAACTATTCACTTTTGATAACATTTTACATGAATTAATAAAGATAACATTTTAAAACGAAAATATTTATTTTATTTTGTATTGGCTCATGGCTGTTTAGAGATTTCATCTAATGCGCGCGCACTGCGCAAACTTCACGAAAAAAAACTGTAGCGCGCCATTATAGGGTGTCTATTTCTGGTCTGAGGGACACAAGTGAACCCTAACCGACCTAAGACAGAGTTCGCTTATGACAAGCCATTTTTGTCCGCCCTGATAATGCACGACCCAATAATCCACGTCCACGAAAAGTGGACGCGGATTATCAGGCTGTACATTATTGGGCCGTGCATTATCACCCTGAGCAAACTTGGTCCGGGGCAATAATTGGAAGCCACTTTTGTCCGGGCTGATAATGCACGACCCAATAATCCGAGTCCACAAAAAGTGGACGCGGATTATCAGGCTGTACATTATTGGGCCGTGCATTATTGGCTCCCCATTATAGGTTATTTCACAGATATTTTGTAAACATTGTTAATGCGTGTTTGGTTATTAACAAAAATGTTGACTCGTGATGACTAAAAAAGTGATAATAAGAATGGACGCCACTGGAAATTCGTGGCGATGGATGCAACGTGTGAGTAAAAACCTGTTGCCGTAAATAAGTTAAGAAAATAACTTGGCAGGCCTATAAAATTTTCATCTTATGAAAAGGGTTTTTTCCTCGCAAAATGTGTTGAAAAACGTCGTATGAAACGCGTGAGCTTTGATAATTACATCCTCGGCTCTCTTATCACACTCACCTGGCGGCTCGCGTGATAATTCCGCCTCTGATATAATTATCAACATACCTCACTTGTATCACAATGTACAGTCAGCATCAAATAGTTAGTAGCACCCAAAGTAGCCAAATATATCGTAACACTTCCTTACTCCTATAGTAATAAAGACGTGTGCCGATATATTTGGCTACTTTGGCAGCTACTAACTATATGATGGTGACTGTACTATTAACTTAAGTACTTACTTATAAAATTCAATAAAATATATTTTAATGGAAATGTATTTTAAAACTTAAAGTACCAGTTGAAATTGTATATGTCGCAGGGAAATGGCTAAAACAGAGATTTGAACAAATCTCTAAGGGATATGATCAAATCACGCAGGATGTTAAAATGGCGAATCCATTTTATCATTTGCCTAGAAAAAATCAGTCATTTGATCAAATCCCTGAGTCTGTTTAGTGAAATGACGAAATCGGCCAAAAAAGGCAACTCGTTTTTTCATTTCACTAGATTTGTTTAGTGATTTGCCAAAATCCCTGAACCGCGTCAGTGAGTTGACGAAACTAACTCGCAAAGCCAACTCGTTTTACCATTTCACTAGACAAGTTTAGTGAAATGATAAAAATCTCAACTCTAGTACGGATTAAGTCGCTCAAGTGCGGTCGTCTTACCCCCCTCCTGCACCTTACCGCTACCCGCTCTCGCCCTTGCGTATTAGGCACCGGCCGGCTCAGACGCACGTGCGCAGTACGTAGCACTTAAAATAGCACGCTGTTACCCTGCGAATGTCATTTTTTGTATGGAAAGCGAACCACCTTAAAATGATTATATTCTGGTTTACAAAATTCTTGTATACGATTAAAAAATCTGATTTGACATTATTATTACCTAATTTCGACATTTTATTTTACCATTTCACTAAATCATGTCAGAGATTTCAACAAATCTCTAAGAGATATGACCAAATCACGCAGGATGTGAAAATGGCTATTCCATTTTATCATTTGCCTAGAAAAATCAGTCATTAGATCAAATCCCTGAATCTATTTAGTGAAATGACGAAATCAGCCAAAAAAGTAAACTCGTTTTTTTTTCATTTCACCAGAATTGTTCAGGGATTTGATAAAATCCCTGAAACATCTTGTGAGAGATTTGATCAAACTTAATTGTAGAGTAACACTGAACCAGTTCAGAGATTTGATCACATCACCTATACCATGTTACAGTAGAGACTTTATCATTTCACTAAACGTGTCTAGTGAAATGGTAAAACGAGTTGCTTTGCGAGCAGTTAGTTTCGTCAACTCACTGACGCGTTTCAGGGATTTTATCAAATCACTAAACAAATCTGGTGAAATGAAAAAACAAGTTGCCTTTTTTGCCCGATTTCGTCATTTTACTAAACAAATTCAGGGATTTGATCAAATGACTGATTCTTTCTAGGCAAATGATAAAATGGATTCGCCATTTTAACATCCTGCGTGATTTGATCATATCCCTTAGAGATTTGTTCAAATCTCTGTTTTGGCCATTTCCCTGACACTCAAGGGCGAGAGCGGGTAGCGGTAAGGTGCAGGAGGGGGGTAACACGACCGCACTAGCGACTTAATCCGTACTAGAGTTGAGATTTTTATCACTTCACTAAACTTGTCTAGTGAAATGGTAAAACGAGTTGGCTTTGCTAGTTAGTTTCGTCAACTCACTGACGCGGTTCAGGGATTTTGTCAAATCACTAAACAAATCTAGTGAAATGAAAAAACGAGTTGCCTTTTTTGGCCGATTTCGTCATTTCACTAAACAGACTCAGAGATTTGATTAAATGACTGATTTTTTCTAGGCAAATGATAAAATGGATTCGCCATTTTAACATCCTGCGTGATTTGATCATATCCCTTAGAGATTTGTTCAAATCTCTGTTTTGGCCATTTCCCTGCGACATATATACATATAATAAAAAAGTTGAAATACAAAGTACATGTGATGGGGTTGGGGTGTATACATGTCATGACTTGTTAGCTCTAATTTAGCAGAAGCTGACTAATTGCAATCTTCTGGAGGCATGTTGCGCTGCTGATCCAACTGTCAAACGAGTTGTTCTGACTAATTGCATGCAAATCACAATTTGGACCATGTAATTTGCATAATCTGCCAAGTGTTTTTTTTTCTCACAAATTTTATTCAAATACATTATTAAAGAATATTGTTTTAATATTTTACACTGTAATTCTTATATTTCGACACACATTTACAAATTTTAAACCGGTTGTAGATGGAATAAGAATAACTACGGATAGTCGTGCAAGTTGATATAACATTAATCATATAAACGCAGAATCACTACCAAAATCCTCTAAAATCACATAGGAATACATGCGCTAGAGCAAACACTCTTTTCTGTTTTTATCTCAGTCTATTTTGACAGCCTGTAACGAGCACCAGACGGTCCTGCGTTGCGGACTGCACGTGCTATATGAAGCTTTAAGATAAAGCGATATGAAATACATTTCCAGTCTCGCCCTATCTCATAGGTTCGCAGGACCGTTTCAATGTGGCAATTTTCGCTTTATGGCCACACTGAATGTAATTGTAGTTGCAGATTGTTACATCTTTACGTCTAGCATGGGACGGCCGCGACATACCTACTCTCGATTTTAACGCACTATAACTCTTATTCTAAGTGTTCTAATAAGAGAGAGACGGAAAGTGCGAGAAAAATCGAGTTATATACGACACACCCAATTATGACTTCGACATGTTGTACTGACAAATCGGGGTAAAATCACATAAACTGTATACCCCATGATTGCGGTATTTGAAACCAAATACTTCGCCACCCTGTAGTTAAAATACAAAATACGTATTTGTATTCCAAATACATGTAATGTAATTGAAGTACTGCCCAACCCTGATTATAGACTTCTAAGACTAAGCTTTATTCGCGCTTGCTACTAGGGTAGTGCATTATTTAGGTGCAGACATAGTTCTATAGTAGCGCTATCTGGCGTAATAACTTAGTACTATTATGACACGAAGTAACCTGTGTAGAGCCACCTGTGATAGATTTTGCAAACTACATCAAGTGTTGATAGGTGTGTGGATTTTAATATCGCCGTGAGAGGGCGGTAGTAAATACTACTCAGTAATAATATAGGTAATATTACGCTGGTAACTTAGGTCAGTCGAAATGTATAAATAAAAATACATTTATTTTTATTGATGTTTGTTTTGTGAATTCAATTAAAATAATGATTACTGATATTGATATCGTGGACTGCGTGGTTAAACTGTGCGTTGAAAACACTTTGTCTGTGGTATCTCGTACTGTCATAGCGCTGATTCGCTGCTCCGTGTTTATGCCTCTGAAAGAAAGTTTTGAAATTGATCTGAAAATAGATGTGATTTGTTTTGTTGATAGGTACCTACACTATGACCTGACTTGTTTGGTGTTAAAAAAGTTCGATTGTGTTGTGTTTAGTCTATCGTAAGTAATAATTAAATTGATTGACATTCCGTCCGTTGTGTTCTTTCTTAGCAATTAGTGATCTTAAATATTGGAGGAAACGCTTACAGAAAGATATATTGTTTTGAAGCAATTCGTCTTGAGCTGATAATATCTATATTACGAAATTCACAATTTGACGCACGTTATCGTCATACAACTTGCCATTTACGTTTTAAGTAACCACTTCCCGGGTTCTAGATTGAAAAATTGACGTAATAGAGTACGCATGCGCTTTCAGTACGCCGCGAAGTGAGCTATCAGCCGCAGTTTCATGAACAGAAGTACACACAGGCAGGTGCTATTTAGTCGTTAGCTCTGGCCAGAGACAGTGCGTGTGACGAGAGCGGCGCGACCCCGGCGGCAAAACAACTTTAGAGAGCCTTCACGAACCGCGTCCTTCTAAAGTCTCCAGGTAAGATTTAAAGGAGTTTTTATTTCATGTATCGCACGACAATTGTTTCACATGTTTAACTAACCTATCTGGATTTTTTGGCAAATTTAAGCGAAAGTATATCTGTGATTTGAATGTTTTCTTAATTCCTTAAAGGATATCTGTTTATTAACTGACTGGTAAAAATTGGCATTGGTGTTTGTACGTGAATGTCTTGTTGTACAACTTTTAAACAATGGTGTGTATTAACTTAATAAAAGAGGCATTCTCTTAAAAATTGCAACTTGTATGCAGCTTATACAAATTATGTCAGCGGACAAGTATACTTTATTATCAGAGAAATTATTGGTTTTAGTCATAAAGTTGACACACATCTCATAATTACTAATTACTGTTTATATTTAATGTTTCAACCTAATTATGTCCTTGTAAGTCCTGGAATGAAGAGTTTTTGTTTTTTGGTGCACTATTTTATTCAGTGTGAAATCGAAATTTGGTTCAGTACTGTATATAATACTTGAGGACTTACAAGGGTGAACATATTATTAATATGCCGAAGTCTTTATTCCTTGTAAATAATACTCACTAACCCAGGCACCAGCACCAGCATGGGCTTAGCATGGTTTTTCTTTGCTTCACCGTTTTAAGGCTTTTGTTTTTCTTTTGGGTGTATGTAGCATGCCTCGCGGTCTGCTGAGCGAGGGTTCATACTCGTCGCTGGACCCCGTCTACAGGGGCACCACCGTGCCCAACGTTAAGGACGGTAGAATAAAGAAAGTCCTAAGAATCTCTAAGGCCAAGAAGAGATTAGATTTTAAAGAGCTCATGTTCAGTCAGTTTAGTAATGTGAATGAAGATGCAGAGTGAGTATGTAACTAAGTGCATACCACATGGCTTGGCTTCCTTGTGCGTGGGCGCTGCTTCATCCATTCAAATCATAATTTACTAGATAGTATCATTGATAATGAAAGTGTCTATTTATTAATTTTAAAAATTGTATGAATAAGTTTTGGTATAATTGTTTAGGTTGGGAACTTCCAATATGCTGGTCAGATTTAGGAAAAAATACAGCTTTCATGTCTTCCTCCATACATAAACTTCACTCCAAAATGGAATCTCTATAAATCGTTTCTCATAAATAGAAGTTATACAATAGGTATGTCATGTTGAGATAGGTTTACATTATTGTACGAATATAATAACTACATTGTTGTATGAATATAATTTTCTATTTTACATACCTAACATACATATTGCAATAAACAATATTTACAGGATAAACAAAAGATATACGTATATAATAGTTAGCAAATTTATAACAAGCAAAACATAATTGCCTACATGCAATATCTGGCATTTTGGAGGAGGATATCAGAAATAGGTATAAGTTTTTATATGGACAAAACACCAGTTTGTTGTAAACCGACGAAGGATATTCTCTAAGTTCCGCCTTTTAACACTTAAAGGTCGGTCTATTATGTAACATGGCAAGCCTTGCCTTACCTAGGAGCAGAGCAGGTATTAACACATTTACTGCCAAGAATCACTACGCCCTACACGGTCGTAGCCGATCCCGTGGTTTCCCCCGTATGTAGTGGTAAGCAACTACGGCGTAGGCGCCCGCTAGGCGGGTTCCTGGCAGTGAAAGTGTTAGGGTTGCATTTTTCCAGTTAGTCACCACCTTAAGTAACGCACTATGAAATAAAAAAGGAAACCGACCAGTGTCATTTTTTATGGACATTACATGAGTTGCATACGCATTAAACATAATGTTGCATAATTATACAATACCCTAACATGATCGTCAAAAAAATGAATTTTTTCACCCTTTCAAACAAATATTTCACGCGTTGTCGTTTATCACGTAACAAAAGGTGACGTAATGATTTTTCTTATATTAACTTCAACTTTGTCTAACTACTTAAGTATGTATGTATGGTACAAGAGCCTTGCTAAGGTCTACCCATTCGGCCCTCACAAAAATCTACCAGCTCAGAGCCTCGCAAAGGCTAAAGCCGCCACTGTAATCAAATTTTGCAATGCGATTTTCACCTACTTCCATTAGTCATATCGATTTGAAACTTTGCGAGTATGCAGAATAGGTATTACACTTACAATAATTTGCGTTGTATAACGAAGCCAAAAATTTGCTCTTTACAATTGCCAATGAGACTAGTACAAAATAACGTTTTATTTCATAGCTGCCCGTGCAAAGAAAACGAGCAAAGCTGTGGGGTAAAATATAGCCTAGCTCCGTCCAGAAAATACACTCTATACACAGGTGAAAGAATTTTTAAAATTGGTTGAGTAGTTCCGGATTTCCCCCGACGTGCAAACTGACAAAGCTATACTCACAAAGCTATGTTTGTAAGTTTGTAGGTAACGATTGTGTACTCATAAACTTTACCCTTTCATGCAACATACGACAAATATATTTTATTGCACACCTCAAAAAATAACACAATACCGAACATGAAGCTTAAAGAAGAGCTAAACAGGCGGTCATATCGCTAAGAAGCGATCTCTTCGACAAGGTTTTTGTGAGTTTAGTAATAAATGAAGACTTCTAAAATACTTTCATTATCAATGACATTGTCTGCTTTCCATGAACTTGCTCGTTCGTACCCTATAGCGTTTCGCCCGTTCCATCGATTATGCAGATTGCCTTGACAGTGACAAGCAATTGTCAAGTCAAGGGTATAAATGATTGTTCAGTAATAATCACGTATGGAAACCGAGCTTTCAAAATCATACCTTTGAGTTTCCACGTCATTCTATGTCGATAAAGTGAATCGTGTTTTGTAACCGTAATGTTTTTACTAAAATGAAAGTTAGCATTATCTCAGGGATTCACTAAAAGACCCGTGTTCCCTAGTGAATTCCTGGATTTAGTAGGTTATGCCCCCCGACTTCGTCTCCGTAGAAAAATACAAAGTAAAGCGTAAAATTACGCACAGGGTAGAGACGGACCGCGAATCTATTCGCGATTATGACATTCCCATTTAATCAGGGTAAAATGACATAGGTTCGTCCTTTCAGGGATTTAAGAGTCCCTAGGAAGCTGGACACTAGTCGGCTCCCCATAGAACCTCCTCATTTTAAAAAGGCGGGCAGGAATAACGCGACGTTATCATGTATCTACACAATAGAATGCGTCATGTCTAAGTCGCTGACTAGTTTCTTTTAGTTTAAATTAAAATATAATAAATAGAGAACTAGAACCAGTTTTCGACCTAGATGTTGCGGATCCCGTTGTGTGTACAAAATTTCGACTTATTCGAGTATGCCGTTAAAATGAGAAACAGACTACGTCTATTCTCCACGCCGAATGTCTTCCAAGTTCTAATTCGACGTTATAAGAATAGTGTTATTCGAGGATTAGATACGTAGATATGACATTTAATCTCAGAATAAGTCGTTACTTCAGTTGGCCAACCCCAACCCTAATCATTAAAGCCAGGTTAGCTAATATAATTTGGTCGTGGGATTGGAACGCTTTGGCAGTTTTAGCAGTAGGTATAATAGTAGACTGGTTAATTAATCAGTTATCTGTCCAATCGATATCTAGAGAAGATAGACTTATATAGACTTTCTCAAAAATCTTGCCAAGTAACCTAGACCCACATCAGGATAAAATTATCAACTTATAGATGACTAGCTTCTGCCCGGTTTTTTTATGGGGATGATTTTCGGGATAAAAATTATCCTACGTCCTTCCCCGGGATTCAAACCATCTCCATACCAAATTTCATGTCAGCATTCGGTTCAGCGGTTTAAGCGTGAAGAGGTAACAGACGACAGACACACTTTTAGTATGGATATTTTTTATTATCAGGCCACGTACGCGAGGTGTGCGTAGGCATACAGGGTTGCCGATCAAAGGATTCGTAGTGTGGGCAGGATAATACAGGGTTTCCGGGATCAGTCGCATTACGAATCACGGTATTGGAAGCCTTAGTTACTCCTTAGCTACTAGGTACTACTACACTGCCGCAGCTACGCCGTTTGTTTTTATAAGCATATTCTTTTACAAGCTTAATTAACTTGACCTGTTCGTATGTTCGTTAGTAAGTATGTAAGTTTGTCCGTCAAAATTTGCAATCCATTTTTCAGTAGTTTGTCGTTATCCGATTGAGCTGATATTATGGGTATTAGTATAGTTTGGATGACAATTCAGTATTATGGTACCATCGAGCTGATCTGATGATGGAGGCAGAATGTGGCCATGGGAATTCAGTATTTAACCGACGCAACCCCGTTGAGTTTGGGCTCGTTTTATGATCGATCTTCTCAATGTGTAGTTGATGATGGTATACAGAAAACATATATTACAGTCGGCAATAAAAAACTTTTACCAAATATGTTTTTTTTGACAGAAACTTATTTATATCCATACCTACTTAAGGCGGGTTTCACCAACTTACCGCGTGTTCACACTGCGTCCGTTTCCGTGTCCAGGAGGCATCCGTCTCTTTCGCACTCGGGCGAAACATCGCAAGCGAGAAAAAGAGGGATGCCTCTCGGACACGGAAACGGTCATCCCATAGAAACTTGTCAAACATTCCCTAGATTCAGATTTTAACGAACATCGCTTTCGATTACAGACCGTTTGGTGCAACCCAGCCTTAATATCATTAACTCAAAAGTGCGTATGACTCCTTTTCAGGACTACGCCGCAGATCCGTGTTTTTTTAAATTAGTATGGACATAGTTTCAGTCTCGGAGGACATGGTATACGTTTTATCTAAGGGGTGGGAGTTTGAATGCGAGTGATATTAATGAGTTACGTGGACGGAACGCGGGGATAACTAGCTAGTTGGAGCCCGAACAACCCGTTATATGGAAAACAAATAATTTTCGGTTTTGGTCGTAGATCATTTTTATTTTTTTATTAAAAAAATCATATTTGGTAACTTGATAACAAAATCCACACTAATGTTATAAATGCGAAAGTGTGTCTGTCTGTTACCTCTTTACGGTTAAACCGCTGAAATTTGGTATGGAGATAGTTTGAATGCCGGCGAAGGAAATATAATTGTTTTTATCCCGAGTTTGTATGGAGCTACGATCTCAACAAGTTCCACGCGGACGAAGTCGCGGGCAGAAGAACTAAAGAAAGTTGTACCGTCAAAATGCTGCGTAAATTAGTAACGAGTCGTTTTTGTGTTCGTTAGCGATGTCTGATTTTGACTCCTATTGGCCGTTCTGGTCTAATTTTAGTCATCACTAAACCGCGATTCATAGTAACTAACTCTAGTAAAACTCAGAGGTCTAGTTTCGTTAGGCGTTACGGGTGAGGTGAGGCGGGGAGGTGGTCTGGCCATTGAATGACGATAGTCATTTTATTAGGCGGGGAGGGACCATTTCAAGGAATAACGGGATGATGATGGGGGGGGTGTCAAAAATCGACAAAAAACGATGACGTAATTTAAGGTGAGTTGAGGTGAAAAACGAGTTACAGAATAGCGCGTAAATCATTTGATGGGCAACCCGGAACAAAAAAAAATATAAAAGAGTTTAGAGTATACTATAGGCTTACCTAAAAATAAATTTCCGCCACTGGTGTGAATTGAATGTCCACCTACTTCTGGTCTGAATGTAAACCTTTCGAGCGAATATAAGTTTTTGTTTAGACATCGTAAACATCATTTATACCCTTGACTATCTAAAACTTGTACAAATATACACTTGCGTGCACGCGTATACTCGTAACGCTATACCCCCAAGGTTGAATAGCCGGCTTCACTCAACGATTTCTTATGTAACCAATATCTACATACTGTGTTAACCATTGTAGCTATAGATAATGTTTACAAATCTGCCAATGTACTCGCAGACCGATAGATTTCGGCATTTATAACAGCCAGTATCAATCTAAATATTCGCGAATACGGTACTGCATAGTGAGTGTCATGCTTTAACACGTTCCCAGTACATATGTACATATTTACAACGCTGGAAAGTCTCCAAGAGTCTTATGTACTGCAGTTAAAAGCACCAGTAGACCGGTAGGTAGGTACAATATGTGTCGTTCTAACTTCCAAGACAGCATGTAGTCTGCTTTGTCTTCAGACAATAAGACGTTTTTGGCATAACGATGCAATCAAACATTGTCTTAATACTCTTAATTGATGACTGGGTCGTTCTTCTTTTTCATCGACTATAGCCTGTCCTTCGTCTTATTATGGCATCTCATTAGATATTGTCGTGTACGGTTTCATAATGTTCGAATAGACGAGGGTTTCTTAAAGTGTGGTCCATGGACCCCTTAGGGGTCCGTGACATGATTGCTAGGGGTCCACGGCTATACTTCGTTCACTCTTAACACATGAAACATGAGATATTTTTTCGTTTATTTTCAAAACGGGTCCGTGGTATTTTTGAAATTCCGAAAGTGGTCCATGCCTAACGAAAGTTTGAGAACCCCTGGAATAGACGTCCATATATATTTTATCTCATTATATTATATAATCTTTTAGTTTCTAAAACCAGTTTTTTTTTATATGGGTGCCGTCACAAGTAGTAAACCAAAATGTGGTCTCCTCTGAAATAATCGATATTTAATAAAAATATTTGCCGTTACGGAAACTTTAATTAGTCCTAATGAAAGAAACGATGCCTTTTTTTCATAATCGCGCACAAAAACCACAATTACCTATATAGTTCAAATATCAAAAAAGAAACAGACAAACGTCGTGTCATTGCCGGTAAAAAAGAAGAACGACCCAACTGACAAAGCAGTAACTTTTTGGGCACGACATACAAGGGTGAATTTCAGTACCTGTGATTTCATATATTGGACACCTAGCTGTCAAGCGTGCGAGGTGTCAAATATATCAAACAAATATTCGCGTATGTGTGGTGGGATATTAATACAAACGCTATGCAAACCGGTCTTCAACACCGACATGTTGTTCGTATTGTCAAAACATTTTGTGCTGTGAACGTGTTAACTTTTAATGAGGACGGGCACAGTTTACAGATTGTTTCATTGCTCTTGGGAATATAATTGCGTGCGCACGCTTTGAAATCCGCGAGTTCAGAAGCCCTGATGAGTATTATAGTATGTCATTACTTAGTTATTATCATGCCAAATAAGTACGCAGCGTGCGTATCGCAACGAATATTTAAGAGTAAATTGAGTCAGAATTTATGCTTGCGTTTTTGTGTCAATTTATGTAGGTACTCTTACATATTTGTTCTTACTATAACAATGGTAACAGTTTGACAAATTACTAACATACTCATAGTTAGGTTTGCGAGTTCAATTCCTGGATGTTGTTCGATCCTCTTTAATTATTTACATTCAATTGAAATTGGCCAAGACATTCTTGATCGAAAATAGTCCGCTGTCTGGCCTGGTTATACTGACTCGCTAACCCAAGCTCGGTATTCCATTTCCCGCATTTTACGGAATTCCGAATGTACAGTCAGCTGCAGGGAAACGTCACCCCCTATAACCCGTATAAACTTCTACGTAGGGGTCACGTTCCCCTGCAGCTAACTGTACGTGTAATCATAGTTCATGGTGATGTGGGCCTAGTTATTGTATGAATTATTCCAAGCATCAAATGGTGATGTACAGTCAAGTGCAAAAATATGTATCGATTTAATACTCTCATAAATATATGTATAATATTAATATGTACCGAAACTTTAATCCGCTGACAAAAGCGATGGGACATATTTATGAGTAAGTTGTAAGCACCCATATTTTTACACTTGACTATAATTACTATCTAATTTAGATTAGTATCGGGACACCTGTCATTTGTCTGTCACCCCGGTACAATTTATATCTTCGAAACGTCAAAGATGGCAAAACATTTATGGGGATGACAGCTTGTTTTGTACATATGCCAATCGGTTAATTTGAAATCAACCAACGGCTTTTAAAATTAAGGTCCTCAATTATGGCGTACTTAAAATATTCCTATTTTGTTCATCATTTTTTTAGTAGGTTAATATGACTTTATTACTATTTGCCAATAAAGGTTGTGTTTATAAATTGTAATAGAAAAATAATATAGAGTTTACTACGAAAATCTTCTTCGGTCTCCATTTTTTGAAGTGAAAACTTCTTTAGCGGCGCTGTGCACTTTTTGTAATGGGGAAAAATTGTTTAACTCGCCACAAGTCACGGGACCGTGAGACGTGAGATTCGAGAGATACTCGCAACAGGTCACGTGACCGTAAGATTCGACAGATTGAAAATTCGTAAGACGGACACGTGACCTGATCGAAAAACTGTTACAATGTATGTCATTATAAGGTATATATTAAATAAATACCTTATACTCGACGTCCAAACTTCATGTATACCATTATACACACACACGCGCGCGCACAAAATCACACACACACTCACTCACTCACACACACACACACACACACACACACACACACACACACACACACACACACACACACACACACACACACACACACACACACACACACACACACACACACACACACACACACACACACACACACACACACACACACACACACACACACACACACACACACACACACACACACACCGCTTACCTTTTAGTAGATTAAAACTGTTATTATTTCTTAATTAAATATTGTTTTTTCATAAACCATCTGTTGTTATGGAAGAGCGGGGTTTCCTGATACAGGTATTCCATACTTAATAGGAAGCCCCAACCTTGTAATCTGATATCACTTTTTTTACGGAAATAAATATTTTTTCATTTTTCATTTTCATTTCATTTTCATTTCAATGTCATTGAGTTTCCACTTCTGCCGGCACTCCCGGAGTGCAACCCGGTCTTTTTTATGTTTTAGCAACAGAATCTGGTTTCCGACCTATATATTCGGATCCCATTGTGAATACAAAGTTTCATGCTTGTCCAGCACGCTGTTTTAAAATAAGAGCCAAACTAAATACGTTTGTATGGACTGTACTGCGGACTCTTTATTCTGAAGAATCTCATAACGTTATTTTATACGTAAATAAACAAATTGGTGTCAAAATAGGTTGACAAAATATTATTTCTAAATTGGCGTTCATAATTTGTACAAACTTTTTAGAAATGCCTTCATAGTAATTGGTTGTTATCGAATTAATCGAATTATTTGTTAACAGTAGCGATCAAAACAAGTTGTAATTATACCATCATGAAGCCGTGTTCATAACTTACGCACCCGTTCGATGTACCTTTAACTTCTAAAATATATATAATAAGGGGATTTCTCTACTATCAAACACATTGCCTTGTCTTTATGGTCAAACCACTCTCTGGGCAAAGAAATCACTAATATTGTAGTTTTCTCTGGTGTTCTGGTTTTTGATCCAGTTATGCTGCGTGCCAGGAGTGTTGGCAATATTATAGCAATCACTGTAGTGAGTTTCGTCCTGATGTCATAGTTCGTAAACCCATTCAAGACCAATGAGTCACATAGGAGCCTTACCTCTACGAGCGAGTTCCGCTACAAAGCAGAAAAAGTACGGCGTAGCACACGTAGCATTGCTGGGCCTCGGATGGCCCAAGGTCGTAAATACAATACCTCTCCAAAAGAAGAGCTAACGTTATCGAATTACGACATCGAGATCAAAGTCGCGTAAGTCACCGCTATTGCCATGACTTCAGCACGGCTATCAGATATCGGCGAGATAGACTCTCCGTCTCTTTCTAATTAGAACGCTTAGAAAGAGACACAGATCGCGGGCCGTCTTGTGATAGCCGTGCTGGCACGTAGCACCAACAGCTTGTTACCGAAAGAATTTATCCCACGTTACGTTATCGAGTTTCGTAAGTAATGAACGTAAATTAGATTCGAATCACCTCATGCATACATCGAGTAAGCTATCGTACAATGCACTATTTCAGAGTGAATATCCTCACAGAAGAAAGCAAGGAGGAGAAAATGCCTACCACCAACGCTGAAGAAGCCGCTCTGCTGGGGTAAGTAACTGTATAAATTCTCTGCGGTCTGTTTTGGACCCGCTCTATCTTTGAGAGTGTCCTTAATAAAGTATCTAAACTACTATAGTGTTACTTCTGATTCTCGTGTTGTATTACTGGCTACTTGAATAGTCTGTAATAGACTTAAAAGCCATTGATGATGACGATAATGACTGGGTAAGACCAAGCGACTAGCTATACAGGGTGATTCAGGAGACGTGAGCAGGATCAACCCTACACATACAGTTAATGTTAATGGATCTTTTACCATCGTAATTAAATTAAACGCCCACAGTTTTTTTTTACATTTTGTGTGAAAGTTTCATTCACAATAAATCATGGTCACCCTACACAACTAAAAAAAAATTAACGTTAATCTTACCAATGCTGGTACGACTGAGTAGCTTATAAACTATTGAATCCGTAGGGTTGATCCTGCTCATGTCTCCTGAATCACCCTGTATAGCTAGCTAGGTCAAGGTATAAAGCGGAAAAAGCAACGGCAATTGACAAGAGCAAAATGAGATTTAGGAATTAACCTACATAGGAAATCTGGAGAGTAGCTTAGCTTAGCAAAGAGGGCAAGAGTAGGGGGAAGTATGAAAGGGATCACCCTTTCATAATTAAACGAAGAATGAATACGGTAATACGGAGCGTTTTCGGCTCTACGACAGATGACTTAAAAACCAGTTCCGTACCATTATCTATAAAAACGGCAAAAAAAAAACACGTTTGTTGTATTGTATCATACAACAAACTGTCTGTCACCAGGCTGTATCTGAAGAACCGCGATAGCTAGACAGTTGACATTTTCACAGATGATGTATTTCTGTTGCGAAGTCTTTTAGTAATAGGGTCCCGTTTTTACACTTTGGGTACGGAACCCTAAAAACAGAATAGATCATAACACAAATCGCTATTTTGAATATTTAGTTTACAAATCCAAATTACCGTGCGTAATTAGTTCGTGACACAATAATCTATTAGTCTATATAAGTCTAAACTAATATAATAATCTAAACTCGGCTCTCGCACACCTCCGAGGTGTCGATACACCGCATCCGTCCGAGCGAGATGGTAGTATACAAATCTCAATGTGTGACCGAAAGGGATATTTCGTTGTGATTGTTATAATTCCATTTTTTTTGCCGCGATTCAGTATGAGACAAACCACTACTCGCCCAAATTAAGTAGATAAGTAATAAATAGAAAATTCAAATATGGAATGCCTGTAAACATACAATACTACTACATATGCAATTCCATGCTCTCGTTAATTTATCTATACCCCGGGGTTCGAGAGAATTAACGGACTGAATTGACGGTTGACTGCCTTCCGTGAAATTCATAGTGAAAATGAAAAATGAAAATGATTTATTTGTACAACATAGGTATTACATAAGGATCTTAAATAATAGGTTTTAGAACCACTATGCTGGGCCGTTAGGCATACAAATTTTAGCAGTAATTAATGGACGAACATGGTTCTATTCCATTAATTACAGTCTAACAAATACTCATTTGTTGTGTAGTACGCTTTTTTTACCAGATGATCAAAAAAATTTCGTTTTAAGACTACCGTATTTTCTACTTCTACAATGTCTTTCGGTACCTTATTGTAAATTTTAGGAGCCATTCCAAGTATGCTTTTCCGATATAGAGCATTTTTGATAATGTTGGATTAATTCTATACTTAAGGCGCGTACTCCCAAAAGTTTGAAATAAATTAAGATTCAATCTAGCAAACATTGCAACCTCAAACACATAAAGACAGGGAAGAGTTAATATTCGCAATCTCTGAAAAAAGGGCTTACAGCTGTCTAATTGTTCAAACGTTACGTGCTTAACGGGTTAAGGGGGATTTTAGTAACGTTATTTGGTACTTCATTACTTCTGAGAGTTCTGAGTAGCACGCGAAGTTCGTATAAACTAAAAACGTATACGTATAACAAATTAAGGCACGGTTGAAATGTTCTTGAAGTAGTTTATGTGACTAACCCTAGTAATATTATAAATGCGAAAGTTTGGATGTGTGTTTCAATTCGCCTGATCGTCAACCCCCCGTTTTACAAAACAGCGCTGTTTTGTAAACCATCTAGCTGTTATACAAAACTTTATATTAAACTATTCCACTGCGACACATATATAACAACAGTAAATAATAATTATGTATACATTACCGTTATTACCAATGAAGAAACTTCACACATCAAGTTATTTTTGCTATTTTAATGGGTAATTTGTAATTCCAAATTATTTAGGTACCATTTGCTCCAATACCTCCGTCGCGTCGGCTCCGTCCGGCACTTTAATACTATATTTGCTGTCCAAGAGGTAGCGGCGCGGTGTGCGAGGAAAAAAACCACCAATATAAAGCAATGACGCGCATTGCAGTAAGCAACCGGATGGCTCGCGGTATTTGAGCTCCCGAAGTGTTGTAGAACCGCCCTGTGCAACCCGAACTGAGCCAACTTGGCCTGGCGCGGAAATAGGCCTGCCGATTTGAACAGCGGTTGCCTGAAATGGTGTACGCTATTTATATAAAAAAACGGGATTGGCACACTAAGGGCCGCGTCGACGCCGCGTCGACGCAACGCACAATTTTGGTATGAGAACGTTCACAAGACGCCGGTAGTGTGGGGGGTGCCTAACTCCACCTACAATCTATAACGCGTATCTATATAAAAACTGAGAATATGAGTTACTTTGAATGGTCGAATACTATTATAGATTAGGACGCGTAACTAAAGACGGATGTACTTTAGAGCTGAGCTGCGATAGTAACTATTTTTTGTATGGAACTCTACACATATAACAAGGTGGCGTTAGTGTGCCGTCAAAAAAAAAAAGGCACCAGTTGCCCATACATTTCCAGCAAAGCCCTTTGTCGGCAATTTTTCACCCCCCCCTATTTCAGCCCAGGCCAAGTTGGCTCAGCTCGGGTAGCATAGGGCGGTTCCACAACACTTCGGGAGCTCAAATACCGCGAGCCATCCGGTTGCATCTTGGATACTACAACTACGGGTCATTGCTCTGAATAATAGCATTGTTAACCTCGCTCACGAATCTCTTCCTATTGGTGGATTATTGCCTCGCACACCGCTCCGCTATATAGCTCGCACAGCTCTGCTGGACTCACCTATTGGTCAAGTGAACGGGCTGATGTTTCAAGCGTCACTCGATGTTGTAATTATAGGGCGTATGTACAACAAGACCATGAATAAATAATAAGAAAATGTCTGGTTCGTTGTAGGGTAGTTGTTAGTAAAGAAATCAACACATCAACAATGACAAGGAAATTGCTATTGGATGTTTGATGTTTGAAAATAGGCTGCATCCTTTTATAATAAATGCTGTCCATAGCAGTGTACGGTGGCCGTGGAGTGCGTTAGACAGGTATACTTGAATTATTACTTAGGTACCATCTTGGATACCAATCAATTATTAATCTAATTCAACCGATACTGTGTGGCGAAACAGGAACTACGCCACAACTAGCTGTAAACACGATGAAGCCTCAGATCAATAAAGGGTCGGTAAGCTTGTGACTCCTCTGTATAGTTGCAACTATCCATAGGCTAGGGTGTCAGCTTACTATCAGGTAGATCGTATGCTAAGTTGCCACCGACGTGGTATTAAAATAAAAACAATCTACTAAGTAGGTAGGTACCTAATAAGTAGATAATTTTAGAATCCTGTACGAATCCCGTATCAGACCGTATAAAATGAATGTAAGTGTGGTTTTTATTATTTCCCATAGTACCAGTATTTTTAACCGACTTCAAAAAAGGAGGAGTTTCACAATTCGTCGAAATCTTTTATTTTTTATGTATGTTCCTCGATTAGTCGAAGAGGCCTGGACCGATTTGGAAAATATTAAGATAAGGAGAAGTCGAGGGAACTCTTTTTTTTGAAGTGAAAACTTCTTTAGCGGCGCTGAGCACTTTTTGGGATGGGGAAAAATTGTTAAATACGCGACAGAGTTTTGTGACGTCAGTAGCCGTAGCATGGATGGCGTTATCACGCGATAAGCGACAGGATAGGCGCGTCGTCTCGTTCTATCAAACGGTGTCAGCCAGGGACGGAAGCTCTATCCTGTCACTTATCGCGTGGTAACGCCATCCATGCTACGGGGCCTGATGTGAAGGAGGTCACTTTTTGCTGCTAGGCGATTCGACTTCATTCAAAACTGAACGCTATTCGTAAGAGTATAAAGCCGTTAAACACTTTTTGCAATAGCATATTCTGCAAATAAATTTGTAATAATACCAACGCGTCCTTCACCGTTTTGCTATTGAGAAAATTCTAATAGTTCGAATTTGGGCGTTATTCCTAAAGAGATAAAGCTTAGAAAAACATTTACCAACGGCAAAAACAAATTGATATTTTGGTCGCCACCGCCGTCTGCTGTTCTTGTAAATTCGAATAGTTCGAATTTAGACGTTATTCCTAAAGAGATAAAGCTTTGAAAAATATTTGGCAATGGCAAAAACAAATTGGTATTGTGTTTGCCGCCGCCAGGAGCCGGCGGCCCGTCGCACCCAACGCGCCCGCGGGCCGTCCGCCTAAATAATTAATAATTGTTTATAAATTTGCGTCAAATTCATTTTTAGGGTGACACCGTAAGATGTCACGTGACCTGATTGAAAAACTGTTACAATTGAGTTTTCACTTCTGCCGGCACTCCCGGAGTGCAACCCGGTCTTTTTTTTTTTGGCTGGCTTTAATCGTAGTCGGTTAAAACTTTTTAAAGTAATTTATTATACAACGGGCGCTCGTTCACTCTGATTTTGTAAGACGTTTCCCATTCGTGGCGCGGGTCGGCGCAGCATGTTTTTCCTTCCATATCTCTCTATCGCCCGTCAACTCATCATACACATCCTTCCTATTCATATCGTCTCTCACGCAGTCCATCCACCTTTTTCTTGGTCTACCTCTTCTCTTACAAACCCTCCACATTCATACACACAAGACCTAACTTGGTGAAATTGATGTTATTTGTGCAGTTTTTAAAGAAAAACTATTTGTTCTAGCACATCAAATAAAATATATCTTAATATTCACCATATTTCAAAGACCGTGGACGGGCTCGATACATAATTGGACGAAATCGGCTCGATAGAAAATAATTGCAAAGATTGGTCTTAAATTCACATTAAACGGTTCTCTTTTTTTGACGTATGGGTCTGCAATTAAAAACATGAAGTCAACATATTCATACCTAAACCGCTAACGAGTCATATTTCACAAATTATCCACCCTTTTTTTATTTCAATATTTATGTAATAATATCTTCAAAAACCGGGCCGCCCAGTAACACTCGCTCTCGTTTACTCCGATGCAAATAGACAGTGTGCGCGCTGTCCAAAATCCTCAAGGGCATTTTGGTGTTGACAGCGTCTTAAGGTACCTATTTATATGCATATTGGAAATCAAGTTTTAATACCGGCTCTCTTTTGACGCGCTAACATTGGCGCGTGAGAAATATACGTAGCAGATCGACCCCCGTTGTTTACGTACCATATGATTCACAGCGGTATTTTAATGGAATTTGTAATCAAAATTCAGCATATCCTACTCCTACTGGGAGTGAGTAGTGTTATAATTTCGCTGTTTCACGTGCTCGCGTGTCGACGCATGTATGAGCATTAACTTTTGAAAGCAATGCGCAGATGACGCACAACTAGGCGTAAATTGCGTAATCATAAGACAGATTTGTAGTGTTCGACAGGCAAAGCAAAATTCAGAATGAAAGATGTAAAAGACAGAGATTTAAAATATGTATTTGTTTGTGTGTAGTATGTGTTACTTTATGTTGTTTGTGTGTTTTTGTGTTGTCATATCTTGTATTATTATAACTTTCATAAATAATAACTACATAAATAATTAAAGTAGCTCTGTGAGCTGTAGAAATCGCGCACCTGTCAATTGTAAAAAAAAAAATATTGTTCAATGGATTTCGATTTCCAAAAAGTGATTCGACAAAAAAATCTATATAATTATTGCACCTGCTCATACCATTTCACGAGAATCGGTTGAGAAATGCGTCCTATAACACATAACTAGTTGCATAACTATACTCGTATAGTTACCGGGTAATAGTCGACCAACTTAACGTGTACTTGGAACGACCAACTTTAGTACAAGGCAGACGCAACCGCACCATTAGTTGACCGCACCATATGTATCTATATACCCATGTTATAGTACATTACGTACCTAGGGCGGTGAATTCGTGAATGCCCCAGATCCCATGTGTTTGTCACCTGCGATCTGGGGCTTTACGGATTACCGCCCGTGGTGCGTACACAATTTTACGTCTTCTCCTGGGAGTGAAGGGAGATTTGCCGCCAATTAATCAGGAGTTTGAGTCGAACGTTTACTGTGCGTACATAAATTGTATGATTCATAAATTTCATAATTATAAATGACTAGCTTCCGCCGTGACTTCGTCTGCGTGGACCCGGGATAAAAAACTATCCTATAGCTATTTTAATCCAGGCTATAAGGTATCTTCGTGCAAAATTTCACCAAAATAGGTTAAGCCGTTTAAGCGTGATTGAGTAACAAATATCTAAACATTTCTAGAACATCCAAACTTTCGCATTTATAATATTATAGTAGTAGGATTTGCCGTTTGCAGTCAGTCAGACTTCTTACTTTTCCTTACTCAGTGTCCGTTCTCTCTACCATCAAGCTGGTGCACGATTCGAGCCAGTAATTCGTATACAACTGCTGATTCGAACTACCCTCGAAGAATACTAAATACGACGTGCTTCCGACTAAACCTTAGTCACGAAGGGCCATTTTCGTTCACAGTCGCAATATGCAATAGAAAGCCTGGCATAGGTTTTATATGTACCTTCCTAGACCAATCTGTGTTGTGTTTTAACAACTTCAAAATTATGAAGTGACTGGATTCCAGTTACGAATTTAACAAACGTGCAATAATTTCGAAGGTCGCATTTTCAATTTTGAATTACATCATTTTGTTGCTATTACTGGGTTTTGAAACCATTCCAATCGCTACACCGGAGAGATCGCTTTACCAACTGAGCTACTAAGTCTAGGTCGTAAAAATGTTGAAAATAATTTGTAACTAACTCGTATCGTTATGGGTTGTCCTGGGTGTTAAAATAACGGGCACTTCGATTACGTTTGGTATTTATTATCGACTAATAACTAAATTTAGCTTAAAAATAAATGGGCGCCAGGAGAATTTTCGTCAGATGTTCGATGTTCGACTGGATATTCTGCCTAACCAAGCTCGTGTTTCATCTAGCTCAGCCTTGTAGATTTAGCAGCAAACAAAAAGGGCGTGTCCTTAGTCCCTTTTTGTAGTATGAACGGCGCAAAAAAATTATAACAAAATACAATCCTGGCCGCTAGTTGCGATGTCCAAACTTTAGCAACAATTTCGATACGATATTTTCGGTATTCACATTTTAAATTAGATTCACGACAACACCAGAGGAGGATGTCTGCATTATTTGCCGGTACAAGCTCAAGTGATTTTATTTCTCTCACCTGTACGTCTAGCACAACTTGCTGACAAGTCGCTTCGCGCGTGACTGAGCGTCTCCTGTCTCACTCGCACCGTGCAAATTAGAAAGTGGACGGTAGATCTTTCTCGACTCGCGTCGCGGCGCGGTGTCAGTTGTGCTAGCCCCCCTGACCGCAAACACACGAAATCCTAAACGTACAATACAATCATAATAAAATAGAAAAAGATTGTCCACCATGGAACTCGAACCTTAAGTTTGCACTGGCATTCAATTTGCACTGTGTTCAAATCGTATTCATGTTAATAGAGCTAGGATAATGTTGATCAAATTGATAAAAACTAAAGCATTAACCGTACCACCTTTTCAATTTAAACGCCCGATTCTAATTTTCCCTTTCCGTTGCAGTGTTCGTTTCATCAAACATAATGTTTAACAGAAGAATCATTTATTTATTTATAATAACAATACGTCTATCATTCATTACAGTATCCCAATGCGATAGCGTAGCAAATTATTAACATAGCAAATATAATTCTACAAACATAATTCTAAGTTTTGTAATAACATAACACATACAATAGTAGTTTATGCAATCGTTATATAATGTGTGATTTTTCAGTCGAGTACCACGTTTAGGCCAAAAAGCTTGCTGAGTGGCCTAATTAAGGTACGAGAGTTAAAAAGCTAATTATATAACTATTGCATACAATGCTTTTTCTACGAGTTAACGGAAATAATAATTTATTAAACAAACTTGGTATCTATTGAAAATCGCCCTGCTTGAACGAAGTGCAGCCAACCGCTTTTTTATTTTTGCGCTTTGATGTCTTCTGGAAATCGACCCTCGTGATTGGTCAAAATTCATTTTAGTTCTGTACACATTTATCTTATATTCATAAGATGACTGCTATGAGCCCAACTCATGAAGTTGATTTAGTCGCTGTCAGTCATTTAATTGACGGATAGAAGTGCTCGAGTAGAAAAAGTAACTTTAGTGAATTCTTTCAGAGAGCAGTGGAATGCATCATCAACGAATATTATTTGTGCAATTCGAGGTTAGACATTGGCTACGCGTGAATTAGCAATTACAGCTATGTAGACGGTTTAACCGGAATCGAATTGGAATTCATCCGATGTGACTGACTGATGTACCTATAATCATTATGATTCTGGGATGGGACTAGGACGGTAACGGGATAATACGCCAGGGAAAATACGGATTTGAAAAACATTAATTTATAATGGCGTGTAAATCATTATGATTCTGGGATAAGACTAGCACGGGAACGGTATAATACTCGAGGAAAAATACGATTATGAAAAACAATGATTTGTAATAACGTGTTTTTTGTTAATTTCTTTTTAAAACGTTATTCTAAGATGCTTTATTCAAGAACCCTACAAACTTTCCATCCGGGAGTAATTATATAGATTTAAATTAAGCATCCGTTGTCTTTTAAATTATGATTCATCCATTGAAAAAATCTTCGATATCTTAGAAATGATCGAGTGAGTTCACTTATCGTTTCCACCGTGTATATAATAGTCGAAGTGAGGCTTATGTTCAGCAGTGGGCGTTTACAGGCTGATAATAATGACTGATGTAGATCGTTCAGGCAAATGTGACGAGAAACAGACGTCACTTTTCTTTGACATACAATGTGTATGGTTGGAGAGTATATAATGTGGCAAAGTTTTTATATAGCTGTCATTGGAATCTTCTATCTCGGTCGGTAAAGTTGCTTTTTGAATGGACCACTTTGATGCAATTCGGCCAACTCAAATAATTAAATGTTTATTAAGCAGAAACGTCCACTAATGTATTACACCTTAGGGAGGTTCTTAGCGACATCTTCCGCGACGTTATTACAACTTCTGAAACGGCACCAACGTCTCAACATTGAGAACCGCTAGTAACAATCCGCTACCCCATGCATTTTTATCATTAAATGTTCTAAGCAGAAACGTCCGCTAACGAAAATAATATTAAGCACGCAAGTAGCAGTGAAACTAAGATGGAAACTTAGATTATTATGTTCATCCTAAATTGAAATTAGGTATTTTTAACAGAACCGCGAAGAAAAGCATAAAAGCAGCCAAATATTTCGTTACTCGTCTTTATTACTATAAGGATGTGTTAAACTACGATATATTTATTTATTTATTTATTTATAAACCCTTAATTAACACTAACACATTAACACTAACGACAAGCTATGCATGTTAATTATATTTGGTTACTTTGGCTGCTACTAACTATACAATGCTGACTGTACATTGCTACTTCTATATAATATATAACCTGTTAAGAGATTATAACTTGAATTAGTCCTAATATAGAAACATATGCAATATCTTTAAAATCGCACACCAAAACCACCATTTTCGATAATACAAAAACAAAAAAAAAAAACAGAATAAAGTCGGTAAAAAAGAAAAGAAGAACGACCCAAGTATCTTATGTTATTTGGAATGGGGTATAACATAAAACATAACTGACAGTGATTTCTCTGAGCGTCATACAAATCCAAAGAGCCGGTTCGCAAAGCCGTCAGCTGTTTCAAAAGCTACAAAATCTTCCTTGTGGTCACTTTGAACTAGAACTCAACATCACACATTGCATTCATATCTAATCGTTCTGTGGGCTTCTGGCGTTTGACTGGTTCAAAGCTAAGTAATTGGGTAAAGGCATGTTAACATTGCGTCATGTTGTCAGAGCCCGTATACACCCCGGGGCAACACCACAATAAAGTGACACAACATTAAGTGGTAACACGGACTTTGGCTGAATCTGTAATTAAATATAGCTACGTTGAAATTAAAGTTATTAAAAAGCTCTCCGGTTTTACAAGCATGTAATGTCAGGCTTACGTTTAAACTCTGCTCTCGCGCACGTCCGACATCCGCTAGGAAAGAAAAATAACGTGTTATACGGCGAGTGCATGTGAGCGGGATTAAATAATTTACTTTAAAACAAAGTTTTAACCGACTTCAATTCAGTACTTCGCCTTATTCGAAGAGTTCCCTCTATTTCTCCAAGAGCCCATCACCAGATCCTGACCTGGTACCGCGTTAAAAGGATACCCTTTCAAAAAAAAAAAACAAAGCAGTCCAGGCGTCTTCGAATAATTTGGGAACATACCTACATAAGAAATGAGATATACATTTTTTGATCGGTGATTATTTCATTTGAATACTTTTTTCTGTCCAACATCATTCATCACATCGTTAGACAAAGAAAACCGAACCTTACCTGCATCTTAGTGCTATTATTTATTCTGTTGTGAATTTTCCACTGTAATAGGTACCTATCAAATAACAGGGCAACGCTTGTAACACTATCAAGTTGCACCGCCCGAACTGTATTACACAAAATCGCGTTACTGGTTTTATTTATTTCCAACCCTGCGCTCTTTCATTAGTGTATTTCTAGTACGGATTTTTGAATCATTCAAATCATGATTCTGTCCGCGTACGTACAGTCAGCATCATATATGTAGTTAGTAGCAGCTACATTTTTAGGGTTCCGTAGTCGACTAGGAAACCCTTATAGTTTCGCTTTGTCTGTCCGTCCGTCCGTGGATAATCTCAGTAACCGTTAGCACTAGAAAGCTGAAATTTGGTACTAATATGTATATCAATCACGCCGACAAAGTGGTAAAATAAAAAGTATTTTTTTTATATTTTATTAGGGTACCTCCCCTATATGTAACGTGGGGAGAGTTTTTTCTTCATTTCAACCCTAACGTGTGATATATTGTTGGATAGGTATTTAAAAATGAATAGGGGTTTGCTAAAATAATATTTGATAATGTCAATATTTTCGGAGATAATCGCTAAAAATAAAAAATGTGCCCCCCCCCCTCTAACTTTTGAACCATAAGTTTTAAAAATATGAAAAAAATCTCAAAAGTAGAACTTTATAAAAACTTTCTATGAAAAATTATTTTGAACTTGATAGGTTAAATAGTTTTTGAAAAAAAATACAAAAACTACGGAACCCTACACTGAGCGTTGCCCGACACGCTCTTGGACGGTTTTTTCGGTACTCGTCTTTATTACTGTAAGAGTAAGAATGTGTTACGATATATTTAGGTACTTTGGCTGCTACTAACTATACGATGTTGACTGTACTATCCTATCCGACTAGACTATCGTTTGAACATAATAATGGACGCTTAATGAGCGAGAGTAGTGTTCGGAGAAAAACTAAAACTAAGGTACAGAGTAGGTATTTAAAACAATATATCCGTTCATATAATCTTCAGGTAGAATATAACGGAATAGTAAGCTTATTATACTACCTGTTGTATTGATTTATTTAATACGTTAACCGCATGATCCAATGACATGGTCGACTTTATTGCAGCGCGTGTAAGAGCCTTATCACACTTGCGATTTGCGAGCGTATTTTCTATACAATTATCAGTCGCGGCGAAGACGCTGCGTGATCGCCTTCATACAAAATACGCTTGGAAATCGCAAGTGTGATAAGGCTCTTAAGCATGACATCAATTACGAGATTTGTGGCGTCACATACAATTTCTTAAAAACACTAACAGAAATGATAAACTATGAGTAGTTGTCATTATTATAGAAAAATCTTCTAGTAACAGATGAAGGGCCTTGTTTTCCCGTTTATACCCTAAACAATGATGTAATATAAAAAAGAGGTAGATACGTTTGTCTGTGCGAAATTCAGAGTTTAACAAGTTTCTGTCAAAAAATTCATTTTTGGTACAAGCTTTTATTGCCGTCTGTGCTTTTCTGTATACCATCACCAACTACTCATTGAAACGATTCTAACGAGCCCAAAGTCAACGGGGCTACGTCGATTAAGTACTGAATTCCCATGGCCACCTTCTGTCTCCATCATCAGATCAGCTCGATGGTACCATAATATTGAATTGTCATCCAAACTATACTTATACCCAAAATTTCAGCTCAATCGGTCACCGGGAAGTGGGTCAAATTTAACTTGCAAGATTTGATTACAGACAGACAGACAGACAGACAGACAGACAACGGGGCAGGTGAAACTAAATAAAAGCTTCTAAAAATGGCCACCAAATCTGACAGCCTACGTTTCCATTGACGACGCGAAACTGAGGCAAGTTGGAGCAATTGACTCGGTTTTAGTGTGCCACTCTTGGAGCGCTTATTTATAACCTATCTACCTCTAGCTTTGGTACCTAATCCCAAGATTTGGCGTAGGCACTAGTTTTACGAATCGACTGCCATTTGAGTCTCCAACCCAGGATAACTAGACCTTGATGAGATGGGACCGGTTTCCTAACGAGGTTTTCCTTCACCGAAAAGCTACTGTTAAATATCGAATGATTTTTCGTAGGTAGGTACGAGTAGATACACAAGTTTTTGAAAAAAAACCCGGTGGTTCGTGCCGGGTTCGAACTCTCACCTCTAGATCAGAAAGTCAAATTATACTTCGTCATCATATCAGCCGAAAGACGTCCACTGCTGGACAAAGAGTTCCATAATGACCGGACGCCGCCGCCGTACTTAGGTATACGTATCAGAAGTTATAAATATCTAAATATGTTCTAACACTTCGCTACTAAATAGGAGAGGGTCCTTGCTTCAGTGTTATAACCGAGTAGAAACAGCTAATTAATGAAAGCGAGCGTGGGTTGAATTCGGTCCTCGCGGCTAGCGGGCCAGCGAAACATAAAATCGTTTTAATACAACGTCGTGCAGCGTCGTTATTGGCACTGAGCAGCTAATCGCGTTAGTGTCCAGCTACGTTGTACGTAATATACATACTGCTTTTACACACGCCATGCTTAAATACATCATACGGGTCATGTACAGGCTGATTATGATTAAGTTTTAATAAAATAATTTTTAGTAGAAAACTGTCACGAGTGCGTGACATTATTGGCAACCCGTCTGTAATTATAAGCTACGAGGAAACACCAAGGGCGAGATAATTGAGAAATAGGTATTTGTAAAATGTATTGCTGTCGCGCCAACCTCAAGCCTGCCGCAGAGCGCGATAGAGACAACTGCAGCTTGGACCGAAAATACCTGTTAAAAGTACTATAAAAATCAACGTAGTCCCCTGATTTCTTCTCCAAAACTTGACCTATTTAACTATTTTTTTTATTAAAAAGCAAAGAAAGACTGGCCGTGTTCCTGTTTTCCTTTTTTTTAAATAATCTTTTCAAAATTGTTTTCTGGATGTTTGAACACATCAGAAAATCTGGCATTTTTTTAGGTTTTTGAAGGATGAATTAGAAAAGTTGAAAAACCCCCGACATTTTCATTTCAAAGTCTAATATCTCTAAAACGGCTGAACAGATTTTCATGAAACATGGCTAAGAACACTCGGGATAAAATTATCTATGACACAAAAAAAACCTCATACAAATCGGTCCATCTGTTTGGGAGCTACGATACCACAGACAGATACATAGATACACAGACACACAGATACACAGACACGTTAAACTTATAACACCCCTCTCTTTGCGTCGGGGGTTAAAAAAAAAGAAAATATAGGAACATGTCAATAGTAGCCATAGATTTATGGAAAAAAAAGACCCGGTTGCACTCCGGGAGTGCCGGCAGAAGTGAAAACTCAATAACATTGTAACAGTTTTTCGATCAGGTCACGTGACATCTTACGGTGTCACCCTAAAAATGAATTTGACGCAAATTTATAAACAATTATTAATTATTTAGGCGGACGGCCCGCGGGCGCGTTGGGTGCGACGGGCCGCCGGCTCCTGGCGGTGGCAAACACAATACCAATTTGTTTTTGCCATTGCCAAATATTTTTCAAAGCTTTATCTCTTTAGGAATAACGCCGAACTATTCGAATTTTCTCAATAGCAAAACGGTGAAGGACGCGTTGGTTACAATTTTTTTTGCAGAATATGCTATTGCAAAAAGTGTTTAACGGCTTTATACTCTTACGAATAGCGTTCAGTTTTGAATGAAGTCGAATCGGATAGCAGCAATAAGTGACCTCCTCCACATCTGACGTCACAAAACTCTGTCGCGTATTTAACAATTTTTCCCCATCACAAAAAGTGCTCAGCGCCGCTAAAGAAGTTTTCACTTCAAAAAAAATATTGCTCTACTGCCATTATCCAGGGAGAAAACAGGGGATTACGTTTCTATGGAAAAACGGCCCTTGTGTTTCCTCGTAAAGTCTGAATGTATGGAAAGTTGGTCGAGTTTCTATCAAATGACAGCCTGGCGCGCCATATTTAACGTTGATCGGCCTGTCCTCGTAAGTTGGTGCAACCAGGGTACAACCCGCCATTGGTCTTTGATGTTAAGGAACATGACTCCCATCAACTGATAATAGGTATCATGTCAAATTGGCAGTATTGTCATCTATTCGTTATACATACAACACACTTGCAAAGTTTAAATTCGATACATCTACTCGTAATGGAGAAAGTGAAAATCGAACTGCAAGGCATACCTTAGTCATAACTACATGTTACACACATTAGTTGCAACTGAAATTTAGTCAAAATCAGTATAACCCAATACTTTTGCTAGTTATGTCCGGTTACTTCGTAAATTTTGATGCATTTTCGTTGCAGCGTCTGGTGTAACGGAATGGGTGTAAACGATTTAAATCGCAATGGTTTCCTAATTAGCGTAACAATGTTGATATTAATAATTTTGATTGAAATTGTCTACACCGAAAATGCTACGACTATAAATTATGAGGGTTAAGGGGATGCCTTGATTCGAGCCGACCACAGAGACACGCTTATGCCTTTCGCGTACGAGAAAAAGAGATGCAACACTTTGGGAATGGCTTTTTCGGACAAATTTCGATAAATACCGAACTTAGTGAAGTTTTATTTATATTTTATTAAGTGAATTTTAGATGAGATATAACACCCCTCTCTTTGCGTCGGGTGTTAAAAATACTTGATTCTGTCGTAAAATAATGTATTGTTTGAGTAAGCTGAGTAAAAAAAGGATAAACAACGTTGGATTTTGTATTCGATCGAGGAAATTTTAGGCAATCACGTATCGATTAAATCAGATAAACAATCATATAGTCAAGAATCATATATCTGAAAATCAGACCCTATTTTTTTTTTATCTAGTCAGAACGGCGTTTCAAAGCACGCGATAATTTTCAATTTTTGATTTTTTTTTCCTTAATAGATGACGAGTCTTGACATTAGTAAGCCCCCGGTAGAGTACAAAATATTGCATAACGATTCCACTCCGCCAAAAACAAAAGCGGCCTTTTAACGAGGTAAAATAAACAGCAGTCTCTTAAAGTAAATAAGCCTTTTCACTGAAAATTTGCATCGGTAGAGAACGGCTCAACAATGCACTTCAGCGGCGAACTATTTTCGTACCATGCAATGCGGAACTCGCTGTGACGTAATGTGATTTGACTTTTAGTTGCCGCATTTGTTGACCTTGCCGTGAGGAAGGTTCGGCGTTTTGTTCTAGCCAAACACCCGCAAAAAGTTACGTTTTGTAGGAATACGTAGTACGCCACCGGCGGACGACGCACAAACAGTTCTGTCAACCTGTACGTCTAGCACAACTTGCTGCTCTGCTTAGTCGCTTCGCGCGCGACCTCTCCCGTCTCCTGTCTCACTCGGACCGTGCAAATTAAAAAGGGAGGGTAGTTATACTCGCGTCGCAGCGCGGCGTCAGTTGTACTGTGCTAGCTCCGCTGAGTTCGGCTTGATAGACTTGACTGACCCATTGAAGGCCGATGGGCGATGACTCATATGAGTTCCGCTTCAGACGATTTCCGGTTTGTAGCGGAAATTGCTGCTACGTGCTACGGTGTAGCACGGGAGCGTTGCTTGGGCTCGGATGGAATAGCTGGCATTTTTTGGATCGACTGGAAAAAATACCACGGTAGAAACGTCTGTTCCTGATACTTAAAATATTTATTTTAATTAAAACGGACATTTAAATTTAGATTTAGCAATTTAAAACCTTATACGCTTAAATCCAGAACGGATTTAGATGAAATTTGGCGTAGAGATAATTTGTACCCTTGGAAGGATATAGGATAGTTTTTATCTCAAAAATCATCCCTTAAGATGGTAGAAGTGTGTATGAGACAGCGATAATTAAGCTTGCGCCTAACATAATTTAATAGCAATCATTTTTCTAAGACGATTACAAGTTCTACGCGGACGAAGTCGTGGGCAACAGCTACTCCTCACATAAATATGTACCGGAACCTTAAACCGCTGAAATAAGAGCGATAGCACATGTTTATGAGTAAGTTGTGTACACTTGACTGCAGTACAATAATAAAATAAATAAAAAAGTATAATTACGACGCATATTCTGTTCCGTTTAAGAATAAGAGAGACGCATCTGAGATACATTGTTACCAAGCTATTGAATACTGAAAAGGCAGCAGACACTTTAATTAAGCGAAGGATAGTAAGCTAAGCTATTGTTCGTATCTGCATTCCCCGTGAGCTCATTGTACCCGATTTCCCAATTTACAAAAGATGCCAAAATTGCCTGGGGCAGGGCGGGGCTCATTATCAGTGCATATTTCCTAAACTCTTAAATCATAGCTAAACTCACTTTTATACTTTTTTTTAAATGAGATTAACGACTTATCGAGTACGACTTTTTCATACTCGATTATATATGTATATACTATATCATTAGCAATCTACTTCTTTGGTATCGAAAACTTAAAACAAGTTTCAATTTCAAAAGCAAAGTGGTAAATGCGAATCCAATTACAGTTGTACTCTCCCAACTGGGGGCTCATTTGACGCAATTTGTAAGTTGTAAACCTGACACAAAATATCCCGTCGTAGAAACGCTTACTCGTAACGTAACGTCCCAAATCGGTAGAGGCCTAAGTGACCAAACTTCATTCATTCTAGTTTTACTCTTTTGTATTGCCAGTATATTGCCGTTATTGGGTATATCTGAAAATAAGCGCGTAGTCGGAACGAGGACCTTGGAGTTCGCTTCAAAAGGAATAAATAAGAATTACAAAACATATTTTCTCTCATAGCCGGCCTTTTGTTTGTAATGACGCATGTTTCTGCGAAAAATGTGCCACACTCGTTTGACAGATCATTAGGCGTTTTGGGATTCGGCGCGTCTTTGATTATATCTCCTTGTTCCTTACTCGTTGCAGCTCATATTTCGTGTTTAGATATGTAGAAATGTATAAACATATATCAAGTGTGCTTAGTTCACAAAATAACTTTAATTTTTTTTTTTAACACAGTTGCTCAAAAAGTGCTACTTTACGTATCTGTTTAGCGTCGCGAACTAGTGCTTTTCACTTTTCTATGAAAATGGTTTTTGAATAACTTCATTATTTTTCAACTGTATTACAATGATGTTACAGAATGAATAATATAAAAGTTTTAAATTCCTTACTTGTTGTTTTTTTTATTTTTTCGCAACTGTATTAACGTCCTTCGATACACGTGCGGAAATGTCATTCTTCACTCGTCCCGAGTCTTGCGATACTTGTATATCTCGATACTCGTGACGTAATGACATACTTTTCACACTAGCATCGAAATGTACTATTAATTGTGTCAATCGGCCTTTCCAAGTACACATTAAATTGGTCGACTATTACTCGGTAACTACTTATGCCTACTTGTCCGTGATAGTTTTCCTTTTAAATTCATTATATGTACTACTACCACGAATTTATTAACATCCCCAGTAATAGCCATTTAGCCGGCAGGGGACGACGACACATGACTCGAACAAAAATTAGGGTTTTCGAGCCCAATATCTCGCAAACTAATCACTGATATGAAAAATGGTTCTAGGAAACCCATAATATTTTTGAACGAGCTATCCAACGATACCCCACACCATGGGTTTAACGAGAAAAAAAAAACACCCCCGCTTAAGTTGTAGGGAGGTACTTACTAGAGGTGTGCGCCGATGGCAAAATCATCGGCGGCGGCGTCCGGTGGGATTTTGATCGGCGGCGGCGGCGTGATCGGCGTGAAATCGGCGTGGATTTTTTTTCCCGGAGTATCGAAAAATAACTATATATAGCGTAATATCTCAATTATGACACATTTTCTGAAATGTAATTGTATCAAAAATACAAAAAAGGAATATCAAGCAGGAATCTTGATAATCTTCTTTGTTTTCTTGAGCTCTGCCTCTATTTCTCTTTCCTTCGCAGCCAACCATTATCATCTTCTCCAAGCTGGACTGGTCTCGGCGAGCCACGTAGTCCATGAATGTCATCATTCTCTGGAAGCATGTATTTGAAAGCTGGGTGTTAATACGAAGGCTCCTCGAATATCGGCGTTGTATACATGAGATGCCCGACATTCTACGCCAGCACATGATGATGATGATGATCTGTCCGACCTTTTTCGGCCTTGGCGACAACTCCGACTCCTATCTAGCGTTAGTCCATTAACGGGAGCGGTGAGATGCGCAGGATATTTTAAGGCCAGCACATAGATGAATTTAAAATGTGACAAGTGCATCAATTTTTGATTTCACGCGCGGCTTCCATGTCCATGCTTCAGAGGCATAGAGAAAAATAGAGAAGATAAGGGTGCACGAAGTCAGTCTTTGGTGTTGCGGTGGATATTGCTGTTCCTCCATATCTTTTCCAAGCGCGATCTTCTGATGACCTTTTTCATACAGTTTCCGTCGTTGAAGATCTGTGAGCCCAAGTAACATAATGTCTTGTACCAAGTCCAGCTGGTTGATTACGTAAAGCACGCGCGTCAGGTAGATCTAAATGTCAACTTTTGTGTTGGAAAATTACAGTTGAATTGTCCTAAAGCTCGTTCAAAACGTTACGTATTTTCCCCTCAGGTCTCGCAGTTCCCATGCCCTCTGCATCAACCCATCTCTACCTATAAACATCAGCTTCGTTTTTTCCTGTTGATGTGGAGGGGCAATACGAGGGCTGCCTTTTAAGTTGTGTCGTTTGGAAAAACTAAAGACAATTTAAGTGTTAAATGGTATTTATTGTTTTTCAAAGTAATCACCGTGATATGTAATACACTTTTTCATTCGATCGAACCAGTTTTCGAAACACTTATTCCAGTCCGAAGTCGGGGTCTCCAAAATGGCCGTTTTGTATGCCTCAACCGCTTCTTCAGGCGTCTGGTACCGTTGACCACGAAGGCGTTGCTTGATTTTTGGAAAAGTAAAAAAATCGTTAGGGCTTAAGTCTGGACTGTACGGCGGGTGTTCCAGAATTTCGACGTTTTGCTCTTTTAAAAACGCAATAGTTTGCCGGGCGGTGTGCGAGCTCGCATTATCGTGGTGCAGTCTTATACGACGTCTTGGGTTATTTATTCGAAACTCGCCGATGACTTCTGGTAAACAGACAGTGGTATACCAGTCAGCATTAACCGTTTTACGATCCTCGAGCACGATGGTGGCAACGTGGCCACTTTTCGCCACAAACGTGGCGACCATTTTTTTCGAAGTGCTCCGTGAGCGTATTATTTTGGTCGGTTTTGGCTCATCTTGGAACACCCAAACAGTCGACTGCTGTTTAGAATCGGGATCGTAGGCATATATCCAAGATTCGTCACCACTGATAATGTCGTAAACATGTTTCGAGTTTCCTCGGTTGAATTGCCGCAGAGTTTTGCGACACCATCGAACGCGAGCCGTTTTTTTGTCTTCACTGAGAAAATGTGGTATCCAGCGTGAGATCAACTTTTTTACGCCTAAGTGATCATGCAAAATACTGTGAACACTGGTCCCTGAAATACTTAAGGAAGCTTCTATCTCACGGTGTGTCGCATGGCGATCTTCGATGCTCAGTTGCCGTACAGCATCAATGTTCTCCTGGGTTACAGCTGTTTTTGGTCGACCTTCACGATGTCTATCACCAAGACTAGAGCAACCACGTTGAAATTCTAAATACCAGCGTTCCACAGTCCGAAGGCATGGTGCTTTATCATTGAAAACCGTAGTCAACTCTTCGAAGCACTGAAGTCGCGTTAAGCCCCTTTTGAAGTTGTAAAAAATTATCGCACGTAAATTTTCCTTCGAAATTTCCATTTTCACAACTGACTTGTCGACTTTGAACGAACGCTGTACTAAAACGGTTGGGCCGATTTCGAGTCATTCTTTTGTTTTCGAATTCTAAATTCAAATATTTTAACGTGACACTAGTTCTTTTTTATGCAATCACGGGAGGTTTGCAAACGACAGAACTTAAAAGGCAGCCCTCGTATTGTGCACTGATCAATTTGACTTTCTTTAGAAGTGTAGCTAGCTTAGCCTCATTGACTCCTTTTATGGTCGTGTGTGTCATTGAGCCATGTCTTCCAGCCGGACACGAGATTTGGACGGTAGGGGTTTTGCACGTAAAAGGACAGATGTTCAGGTATACCCATTTCCCCAAGCACTTCAAACATTTTTCGCCAATTTATGTAGTCAAACGCTTTCGTGTAATCGATGAAGCATAAGGCCACGTGTATGTTAAATTCTCTGCTCTTCTGAATGAACTGCCTGATATTTAGGATCTGCTCTATTCTGCCACTACCCTTAACTGCATGCTTGCTCTATTGTGATTGTTTTGCTTATGTAGTACTCCAAATGTTTGTTCAGAATATGCAATAGAACTTTACCAGCATGGGATATAAAAGAGATAGTTCGATAGTTGTCATATTTACGGGAAGAGTCTTTCTTATGTGGTGGGATAACAGTGGAATCTGCCTTTTGTTGTATACCCAGAGGAATTAGGAAACAAATTTCTTCATGGAATGAGTTAAAAATATTTTGCTACCGGAATTAGACCCAGTCGATTATAAAATTAGGTCACGTGCTCAAGGATGGACGTGCTAGAGAAAGGAATTCACATTTACTTATCGTCGGCTAAAGTCGCAAACCTTTTCACTCAATCGACGCCGACGACCGGTTGTCTAGTGGGTAGTGACCCTGCCTACGAAGCTGAAGGTCCTGGGTTCGAATCCCGGTAAGGGCAAATATTTGTGTGATGAGCATGTATATTTGTTTCTGAGTCATGGATGTTTTCTATGTATTTAAGTATTTCTATCTATTAAATATATCGTCGTCTAGTACCCACACAAACCTTAATGAGCTTACTATGGGACTAGGTCGATTTGAGTAAGATTGTCCCCTAATATTTATTATTTATTATTATTATTCAATCTGAGCCAATTTTACAGGATGTCCAAAAACTAGTATTCACGGTTACATCACAACAAAAAATACGAAAAAAGTAAGATTTGCAGTAGTAGTACCTAAAAAAGTCATCATATCCGCTTAAAAAATACGCTTTGATTTTTTTAAATAAGTAGCATGTCTTGTTTTTTATTTTCAATTTTTTTGATGACATTGACTTTTGAGTTGTATAAAAGAGTCAAAGCATGATTTGAAAAATGGAATTAGGTTTGTGACTAGACTTTTAGAATGTTCGCACTAATATTATAATTATGCATGTACATATATAGCACGAATGTAAACCACGTGAGGGCATTCATTTCGTTTGAACGTGTCCCGCTGCAGAATTGCCGATTTTTATTTTATTGTGAAGTGAATTAAATCAAACTCTTCAATGTAGAACATTACAGAGTTGACATGTGCTGTAAAGAGTCCTTGTTCGGCGTTAGAATTAAAATGAGTTAAATAAATTGCATATAATAATTAACACTGTTCCAACAAAAACGAAATTACGCCACGCCGATTTCACGCCGGTCAATTTGATCGGCGGCGGCGGCGTGGAAAAATCGTCGGCGGCGCGGCGGCGCGGCGCACATGTCTAGTACTTACCCTAAAAAAATATATTTTTCAAGTTTTTATTGTACTGTTTTGTCATACATGTCGAATTACAGTTTTCTAGTCGTAATGGTTACTGAGCTAAGCCGAAGACGGACAGACAGACAGACGGACATGGCGAAACTATAAGGGTTCCTTGTTGACTACGGAACCCTAAAAAGTGGAATCTCGATATCAGAATTTTAACGCGAGATCTTGAATTACCCGAGATTGCATTCCCTGCCCATGTTGGCTTGCTCATTTTATACTGCTGCACTAAATGTGCGACCAAGTAGGTAATTTACGACTTAAGGGAGTGATATCTCTTAAGAGCCAATCGCCATGCGTATACAGGGTGTGGCCTGTAATAGGAGCAAAAAATTAAACGGTGGCTTATTAAGTTAATCAGTAATTATTTCCAAGTGGTTAAATTGAAAAAAAAAATAGAAAAAAAAAATAAGTAAAAGCGTACGTGTGTTCTTTTGCTTAACTGGAATGATATCCATTTTGTTTTACTTCAAAAACACCAAAAAATCTTGTAAAATTGAAAAAAAAAAACAAAAAGAATTAGAAAACCAAAGTTAGTATAATCGCAATTACGAAAGTGCCCAGTGTTCTACCAAGATAGTTAATGACTGGCATGCTACGATATCGAGATGTCGAGATCCATTACTTAGGTATCACAACTTCAGATAAGATTATTTCCGAATTCAAGAATCTTGAAACACTGGTACCTTTACAGAATCACTGCGGATAATACATAGAGTCAGCCGTTAAATTTATTGCTCCCATTACAGGCCACACCCCGTATACTTACGGTCACGTAATGCGGAGGGATGAAAGTCTTGTGACCAAAAGAGTATTAGGTATACATGTGGACGGATGTAAGAGACGTGGTAGGCGAAGGAAAAGGTGGATGGACTGTGTGAGAGACAATATGGAGATAAAAGAAATGAGTGATGACTTGATGAGATGACGGCTGACAGAGAAGTATACAAGAAAAAGACACGCTGCGCCGACCCCAAGTAAATGGGATAAGTGCAAGAAAATTATGATCTGGAGGTACTAGTAAGAGCAAGTTGCTCGGAGTATGGTATGCCACTATCGCGATACAAAATCAAATCAGCGCTGTACGTGTCAGTCTGACACCTCGGCATAATGCTGAGACAGTGACCGATTCACTGCCGCGAAGACACACACAATAATCTGTCAATTGGATTGTATGTCTACTCCCTTTGTCTCTATGTGTCTTTTGTGTATTGAATAAATGGCTTCTTTCTTTCTTTTATACAGCATCGTTAGAGTCGCGTTACAGCTTCGATACAGCCGCGATACGTATCGATACAGTATGCAGTCGTGGGCTCCTCCCCCCACTCTTCTTATACCCGATGTCGCGCGAAACAGCCGCGCGTTTAGTAGCAATACTCAATTACGGCAGTCGCGCGTTTGCATCGATGCAGAAGCGATGCTGAATGAAAACAGCGCGAATGCATCGCGAAAATGACGCGTTTGTATCGCTTCTGTCGCGCGTTGCACATGCGACAAGGGGCCACATGCCGCGATGTTGTCCTGCACGTTTTCTGCACGTATTCGGTTTGCTTCACAAGTCCGGTGAGTATTCATTTAAATGTATAAACAACATTTTGTATGTGCCACTATGTATACGTTAAGATGTATACTGCAAAAAAACGTGCAGGACAATGCCGTGTGAACGTAGCCTTATGCGACTCACTTCCGATTCTTCTCGCGCCAAACACAATTGTATGTATGTACCTCTACCTATTACTTGCCCCCGCACTGACTCAGAACTCTCGTCTAGACGAAATTATTACCCGAGCTCCATCGAAATAAGCGTAAATAACTATTGGCCAATAACCGTGGATGTAACGGCGTCTGAAAGGCATTTTTTTATGAAGGACAGCTACCGTCTCTAACACGTGTTGTTTCATTGAAAATACGCCTTTTAGCGAGTTTCAGTCAACACCATGGTGTTAACTGTGGATAGCCTCAGGCCTTGTTTACGAAACAATGTTGTATACAACCCTGTAGCCAAAGACCCTAGCCCCTAATTGTATTGTCCATAACTTTACAAGAATTGTATGATTTTTCTAAAGATACCTACTTTAAATGGCGCCTGCTTGTAATCGTACGGAATTTGAGGTTGCTGATATAGAAAATGTCGCCAGAATACGAGTTGTAAGTAAGCCAAGGAGCATAGTAACTAGAGGAGTGATTACGTAACTTTCGAACGTTCGTTAAGACAAATGAACTGTAATTTTCCCATACAAAAAATGACCATTAGATCTACCTGGCGTACGTACAATGGACCAACACCTAGCACGTGTAGCTGTATATTATGGTCTCACTCAGCACGACTCACAGCGGCGTCAACGGCAGTGGCTTCCGGTACGGCATTCGTGGGAGTGAGACTCCGGACCGCAGCCTCACGCTCTCTCACATGGCGCACGGCCGCTCGAACTCTTGGCCCAGCCGTACATGTAATATTGACAGTGACTTGTGTAAACTTTCGGGAAGCACGTGTGGAAAGGGTTCCGTGCAGACCGTGCCCTCAAGAGAATACGAATATGTGGAGGCGGAATTTAATTATGGTAATAGAACCAACTGGGAAGGTTTTTTACTGTTTCATTCACAAAGTACATTTTAACGATATGAGGTTGTCTACATTTCGCTAAATTGTGATAAGAAGGTTGTCCGTGCAGTTGGAAGGATTCCAACGCTTTCAGATCGTTATAATTTTCGATCCTAGTTATTAGTTTCTCTTCCGAGTTGTATAATGATGATGTTATTGAGCCAGATTTTTAAAATCGTATTATAAGATAGTATATAACAAAACCTAAAATATATTTGATTGGCGCACTCATTGTAAAAATTGTGATGCAGTCGTACACAAGTTCTCGAGTACATATTCCTAGTCATACTTGAATGGTAATCAGTAATCCCACCAAATACATAAATGTGAAAATGGGAGCCAAGTTCAATATTAAGAATATTCGTGGTTGTCAACTTCGCTGACAATAATTGAGATATAAATGGGTGCCAAGTTCAGTAGATAATCCTAAGATATGCATAAGTTGAATATTATATAGATATTATCTACGAACAAAAATAACATGGAAGCATTCTGTCCCCTCAATTCTAGCGCAACGAAAACTGTGCCGCTGTGGGCGGGCCTTACAAACTGTGCCGCATACGACTTCAGTTTGACTGGGATGTCAGTGAGTGACGGACATGACGGACAAGAACGCGATTACTAACAAAATACAAGATTTATTCTAATTTAAGATGCCCTCATGTGTTGTTAAGTGGTGCAAAAACCATTCCGACCATTCGAAGGAAAATGGCATCACTTTTCACGCGTAAGTAAACCGATAACTTCAGTAAAACCTTTAAAATATATGATCACTTTTTCTCTATAGGGATGATATTATGCCAAATGAAGTAAGTAGATTATTTTATTAGGTAACTTATTGGATTTTAATTGGAGATGGGCCGACTTACTGAATTTTAACACCTTAATTATAGGTAATGTATGTACATGACTTAACAATGAAATAAATGAAATGAAATGACTACGGATTTTGCCGACAGGCCAGTCGGCCGACTCGTGGGTTTTTGAATTGCCGATTAATCGGCCGACTGGTTGGCAGTGCCGATCGTATTTAGTCATCATTATCATGTCAGCCGATAGACGTCCACTGCTGGACATAGGCCTCCCCCAAGGATCGCCACTGCGACCGACCTTGTGCCGCTCGCCTTTGTATTTAGTAAAAATAAATAATTATTTGGAATATTCAAAATCTAAACTACCTATAGGTACTGTGTTAAGATACATAATATAACGGTGTAAAAATGTAGATATGTAAATAAACTGTGTATCATTGAGTAAAATGATTGATAAAATAATATGCGTACTTACCTATAATAATCGTGTAAAATGTAATAATGTACTTGAGTAAATAATCAGTGTACCTATGTTGGTACGGTTTAATAATTTGTGTAAACATTCTATGTAGATATGGTGTAAATTATATTACCTGTAGTATGTGAATAATCTATATGTAACACACAATAAACACTAAAACAAAATAAATCTATTGTGACACTAAAAACCTTTTTTATTTATTAAAACAATTGTTCAGTTGTTGCGTCGCGCACTCTGTGTGGCCAAGCCTTTATAAATAGTGTAGTAACTTAACATTATACTGTATGATAACAGTTACCTATGCCAACTTGAGTCTGTTTTATTTTATTACAATATTCTAACCTACATATTTGGTATCTACAAAACTGCACAAATAATACATTAATTATTTGAATGGCTCTTTAATGTATGGCATAAACCTATCCATAACTGACGAACGGTGAACGGGCGTTGGCTGGGCGGGCTGCTGCTAGTGCGTGCAGCAAGAAGCTCATTGGCGGATAATGTTACTGATTGGTAGTTATTGACAATCTATATATTTCACTTACACGTAAGTGTTCACAATAGAGTAAAAGAGATGACTATTATTTTGTTTGTCATGTTCGGAGAAAGGCTCTGTATACGTAACGTCTTTTTTAAATGTAAGTGTATTTGTGTTTGTGTGCTAACTGTCCCGATAAATTTAACGGCGAAGTACTGAGATGCGGCTTCCATGTTATTTTTGTTCGTAGGATATTATTCTTAAGAAGAACAACAACAAATTCAACATAAAATTTGAACAGTCGAATTATTTGCACAAAACAGATAGCTATGATAAATTGATGCTCAAGACTTGACTTGGCTAGTTTTTACTAACAAGGCAAATTTTGGGATGAGTAAGATATTACCTTACATAATTTAAACAGTTACTTATATACTTATAACAAAAAGATAATACGTTGATTAGCCAAATATCAGCACGGCTATCACAAGACGGCGCGCGAGCTCTCGGTTTTTCTCGCAATATCCGTCTCTCTCTTATTCGACAACTTAGAAGGAGAGGTATATTGCGAGAAAAATCGAGAGAGGTAGGGAAGATGCAATATTTTAATTTTTTCTTTCATTTGAAAGAATCGTGTAGAATAGACCACGAAAGTATAAAAAAATTAAAATACTATAATTTATAGTCATAAATTCCTGTTACAAACTGACAATTTAAACTTTCGCGCCTAAACGTATCTACAGCCCTATGTTATGTGGACATAAAGCTGTGGTACAACAAAGGTTCCATAGTCATTGGTCATGCAATAATTACGTTTTTTTTAAATAAAATTTAATATTACGGTTTAGTTAATAGTGCCATTTTTATTATTTTCTCATCCTTTCTTGTATTATTGGTAATATATAGTTTCGACATGTTTTCTTGGAAAACGGCATTATGTCTTTTTTTATCTTTTGCCTTTTTGGAATTCCTATTTATACAGTTTATGTAGTTAGTTTTTGAAGTGAAAACTTCTTTAGCGGCGCTGAGCACTTTTTGGGATGGGGAAAATTGTTAAATACGTGACAGAGTTTTGTGACGTCAGATGTGAAGGAGGTCACTTTTTGGTGCTAGCCGATTCGACTTCATTCAAAACTGAACGCTATTCGTAAGAGTATAAAGCCGTTAAACACTCTTTGCAATAGCATATTCTGCAAATAAATATATTTTGGTCGCCACCGCCGTCTGGCAGTTTTTGCAAATTCGAATAGTTCGAATTTAGACGTTATTCCTAAAGAGATAAAGCTTTGAAAAATATTTGGCAATGGCAAAAACAAATTGGTATTGTGTTTGCCGCCACCCGTCGGCGCGCCGACGGGCGAGCCGGCGGCCCCTCGCACCCAACGCGCCCGCGGCTCGTACGCCTAAATAATTGATAATTGTTTATAAATTTGCGTCAAATTAATTTTTAGGGTGACACCGTAAGATGTCACGTGACCTGATCGAAAAACTGTTACAATGTTATTGAGTTTTCACTTCTGCCGGCAGTCCCGGAGTGCAACCGGTCTTTTTCTTTCTTATCATTGTAATATGCTTAAATTTGGCGACAAATGACTGACTGTTCAGTTGGCTTCTTTGGTTTTCTTTTTTGAAACGCTGGTAGACTGATTAGACAAAGTGCTATTGCGACCTACTTGCTGAATTCAGTTCACTCGTATCATTTGTTTTGAGCTCATTGCGTAAGCGTTCGAAATCTTAGGGATGGCCTAGGATCCGAGTGCTAGGTCGTGCTTGGTACATTCGTGTCCAAATTGAAAGTGGCAAAGTTGCCCCAGCCTCTAGTTGGCCCTGTGCCAAGAAGCCCGGTCGGTCGATCGTGCTGAGCCTGTACTCGAGCGCTTTCTGACTCGACCTTATTTCCAAATGGTTTGTGATATTTTTACTTTTACTTACCAATTAAATGTATGTTTGACTTTGTCGGCTTCCGGTATAAGAATTAATTGCTGTTCAATATTTAAACTGAATAGACCAGTTTCACCGGATTCTGATTAAATTTCTGTTTGACTTGATAAGCTGAAGTCTCTTGGGATTTTGCTTTATCTACTGTAATTAGAACGTAGCTTTTCGAACGTTAGTCGCTGCAAAGACACATTTCAAATGTGCTTTAATTTAGAGATGTGGCCGTATATTCAGAGCAATGACGCGAATATGCAGTATTCAAGAGGCAAAGTGTAATGGTGAGGTTAGTATGCTCTCAGACATGCAATTAGATAAAATAAAAAAATAAATGAATGATCAAATCGATATTTAAACAGAGAAGGTCAGTTTACAGGCTTAACCTTTTTGTATGAAATTCCACTGTGGACTTCCCCTCTCGCAACACCCTTAAAGGAACATAACGTCAATATTTCATTGCATGTTTGAGAAATGTTATCTCCAGTCACGTCAGTCCTAACAAGATCCGCATGCGACGGAAGTAAAGATTGTTTGACATTTCTCCTGCGATGAGTCTATTTCCCCCGCGAGCAGTGAAAACGCGTTTGAAATGTGCAGTTTTGCAGACGTTAGTACATAGTTTCCTAATCGGTTTTATGGTTCTGACGTCTGTGCGTTGGGCGCGGTGACTGCTCCCGCCTTCGACTGACGCACGATGTCGATTTCCTATGTAATTTGTCTAAAGATTGTTCTACTGCCGGCGAAACTAGAGATGGTTCAATCGGAAAAATGGCAATTTTTGGAAATCTTACTTGAGTAAGTTACTTACATTCCATAAATTCCATTGGAATTTCACAATAGGCAATACTTTTATTGAAAGGTTGGGGGTTAATGTCCTATCTACGGGCACAAACATTAAAACTGTTACAAAATTATATCCCCCTTATTCATAAAACTTGAAACACCTCTGTACTCTGTCCCTTTCTCACAAACACACATCTCTTAAAGAAAGACAAACGAATTTTAACGGCAGTATAGTTATCTAAAATAGGTTTGAAGACTATATATAAATAAGGTAATTTTTTTTTGATATTTTTATTTACGTTTCGTGCAATTTGAATTGTAAGATCAACTATTTAAACACCCGCCGGCAAATAAGCTAAGCGTTTTAGTGCTCGACGTTGCACTAGTGTATGACATGGACAGGGGCACTTTATGGGTTAAATCAGAACTCAGAGGATTTTTCTCCATTCGAATTTAAGCCATACACTAGTGCCATGTCGAGGACTAGAACGCTTAGCTTAATACGGAGTAGTTACTAGTTCTGACTTGTAACGAATCTCCAGATATCCCATGCGATTTGTTCTGTAAATTGACATTTCGTTCACAAAACTCGCTTAGATTCGTATGTAACGTTCATTTGATTTTACATTCGTCTTTCCGTCAAACTCAAACATATTTTCTTTGCCCTCTTGTGTGTTTAGTGCGTAGCGAGCCGATATATTATCGTCTGGATTATGATCGAACGGTCCGACCTAGTTACTACCGGGGAATCTCGCTAGGCAAAGGGGCGTATGTAATAGTTCGTGCGATGTCACATGCGCCATTATTTATGTGAATATCTGAAAGGGGCTGCCGGAGACGTCGCGACCCTTCGCTATAATCGAATTAAAATGTACAAATAATTTAATTAGCAGTAGATAAAGGAAACGTTAGATAACCTATCGCGCAATTTATTTAAATAAAAGGTTTAAATTTTCTAACAAGTTCAATTAACAAACGAATCCTTACGAGTTGGTATTGCTCCTTTGAATTGATTGAGTACAGATGGGTTCTTTTTGTTAAGGAGAAGTTAATAATGATTACCATAATTAAACTGAAGTGGTTATAAAACAAATGTAACCTACTGAGTTCTATAATGAAAACTGATTATTGGACTGTTAAAATATCATTTTACTGTTAAAATCATTGTGGGCGGGGCAAAACGCTTTCAGGGCCAATTTATGATAATTGGAAAATAAATGATAAAGGACGAAAGGCTCCCCCGCCATAAGAGAGAAAAAAGATTGCAACAATAATGATCCTCTTTTTAACTTTTTTAACCAACGTAGAGTCTGTTTCCGAGAACTCGGATGCTGCTCATCACCCTTCTAATTAATTCGCTGCTTGTGAAGCGAGAATGAAATGCAGAGTGGCATTTGCATCTACTCCAACGCAAACAATAAAGGGCCATTGCTTTGTGCTCGTTAAATTTTAGTGAAATTCTAATTCGGGGAAGATTGGGGTAGAATTTTTTAACAGCCGATATTTGACAGCCGTCATTCCGGTACCTTACCTACCTACAGTCAGCATCACATAACTATGTGATGCTGGCTGCTACTAACTAGTAGCAGCCAAAGTAGCCAAATATATCGTAACTCTTCCTTACTCCTATAGTAATAAAGACGTGTTCCGATATATTTGGCTACTTTGGCTGCTACTAACTATATGATGGTGACTGTACAATAAACGTCAATGATGACCTATGATGACATAAATTGTACTGGGATGACAGCTGTCAAATATATGATGTAAGGGCATTTTCAGTAGGTAGTCGCTTCACCGGTTATATTCTTGTTAGTATATCTGGCCCTATGTTTTAACAGGAGTTCAAAAAAGGAAAAGGTTCTCAATTCGTCGGAATCTTTAGTTTTTACTAGCTTCCGTCCGCGACTTCATCCAAATCGATTGAGTCGTTTAAGCGTTATTGCGTTATAAATATCCAAACTTTCGCATCTATAATAGTAGTAGCATTGTATGTTCCCCGATTACTCGAAGACGCATGGACCTATTTTGATAATTATTTTGGTTTGAAAGGATATATTTCCTTCCCAGGTGGTTCCATGACCATCAAGTCAGGATCTGATCATGCGAGCCTGAATAAATCCAAGGAACTCTTCAAATAACGCGAAGTAATATTGAAGTCTGATCAAACTTTGTTTTTAAAGTAAATTATTCCATGACGATTTAGCTAGCTGGTCGATTGTGTACGTGCGCCAGGTAGATCTAAATCTCTTTTTTTAGGCGAAAATTAAACTTGAGTTGTTCTAACTACGTTCAAAAAGTTACTCCCTGGTCCCTTCTGCAGGACTCTTTGGGACAAAGCTTTGCATTAAGGGGCTCCCATACGCCAATGACCTTCGATCTGAATCCCTGAGTTTTCTAATGTGTTTTGTAGCTTATTATATTAACAACAACGGCTTTAAGCAATATAGTATCCCATATTTACTTCAAAGTTCATTGTTTTCGAGATATTTGGCATCAAAGTTGAACAATTTTAGGCCAAAAAACCGGTTTTCTGGCCATAACTTTTGTGTTAATTAGTAAGATTATCAAAAAATCAAAAATCAAAAATATTTTATTGGTATCATACTAAAGTAGGTAAAAGTACATTCGTGGCTGGCAAGATTATAAAAAGGCATATCAAAATTATAGGTAAGTTCAGTATGTATGAGTGAGTTTCGGGTGTATAAAAGTTTTAATGAGGATGAGGTTTCGGGTTTTGTATTTTTACAGACCTTTCTTTAAAAATGGATAATTAATTCTGTATTAACATTTTTTTAGTTATTCAATATCAAAAATGTTAAACAGGAATCAAACTTTCCCATATCTGCACCTGGAAACCTAGCTTCAATAAACCGAGGACGATTGTCGAAATGAAAACTACTAAATTTCGTTGATTTTTGACTGGAGCCCCTTAACGCATTATCCGCTACGTAGCGCCGGTAGCGCTACGGCGTAGTCCGTAGCAGCTTATCGATACGTAGCGGAAAGCGTCCGTAACGCTCTGACGCATGCGTACGATAGGCGCTGAATAGGTTAAGTACTTATAGAAAATACTTGCATAGTTGTGTAACGCACGTAATTTGTCGCACAACGGAAAACCGTAGGAGCCATAATAGGTAATAACTATTTGAAATTATGCATGGTATGTATTTGTATCCGTTAGACCAGCTGCTCTAAATGTATTTATTTGTTAATACATGAAACACCAACAGCACAACATATTCATATACACAATAGTAAAACGATATAGCAATGGTCAAAAACAGGTCTCACTTATAAGAAACTAGCTTCTGCCCGCGACTCCGTCCGCGTGGAACTCGTTAATATCGTAGCTCCATACAAACTTTCACTTCCCATTTCGTCCCCTTAGGGATTGATATCCGGGATAAAAACTATCCTATGTCCTTCCCCAGGACTCAAACTATCTCTATACCAAATATCATCCTAATCGGTTCAACGGTTTAAGCGTGAAGAAGTAACAGACAGACACACTTTCGCATTTATAATATTAGTATGGATAAACGAATACACAATTTTTGTATCTACTTGCTCTCAAAACTAAAATCTCCCAAAGCTTGCCTTCTAACAAGATATAAAATATATGTATATTTATATTCATTTTAACCGTCTGTTTTAGGTAGGTAATATGTTTTTCATCACACTTGCTCGAAAAGGGCTTCATAATGCGCAGACATACAGAGCTGTAATAGTCTGTGTTACGCCCACGGGCGTAATGGTTTTTTTCTTAAATTGTATCTGTCACTCATGCGGCAGTTACAAAGCAAAGAGGTTTTATATCAAATACGATGTCTTAAAACGTATTTATAAATAAACTTAAACTCAAAAAACTACTGAAACATGTTTAACTGAATTATTTACAGATAATATGTAGTTATTTAGTGTCTTTGTAAAATGTTATTAAGTGTTTTCAAATCGTGGCTGTATAGAGAAGGGTCTTTGCCATACGCGCCTCACGTCAAATTCAACAAAATGGCCGACTGACATGTTGAAGTTTTTATTACGATTTGTATTCATTTCATCTAAAATGTATTTGTTTCCTCGCAAATGTGATGAAAAACATTGTGTATAACACGGGCGTAAAAATATTGCAAACTCGAGTCATCAAAAGCCCTCCGCCTTCGGCGTCGGGCTTCTGATAGACTCTTGTTCGCAATATTCCACTTCCGCCCCTCGTTAAACAATGTACTATTATCTACGCATATATTATTAGTGCTCTTAAATGCGTTCAGAAACCGTAGGAAATGACCAGCATTATTACAACCAATTTTACTATGAGATCTTTCTTGTCTGTGGTAGCAGGTAAAATTTTTGTAAGGTATAAGTTTAAATTTGGAACAGCTGTCAAAACTCATATGGGTGTCTATTCTAGTATACATAGATATTAAAACAGTAATCGATGCGAAACGTCAATTCAGTATGTTTTTTTAATATAAACCGCACGATATTTGATCTCGAGTGACATGAGAATAGGGATTTCATTCGTTTGTTTTTTTCATTTAAAAAAACATTCGTCTTGACGTATTCGAATTACCGCCATTACTGTTGTCATTACTTTGTTGTGTTTTTATTGTTACGAAAATAGAATTGTGAAAAGTTGTTTGTAACTCACATTTTAGTTGAAAATATGATTAGTAGTGACTCCGAGAACGATATGCACACTCCGCCGGATATCGTAAATGCAGCCACGATTGCAACAGATATTTTACAGGTACCAATATAGTAGCAATGCATTTTCCTACGGCTTCTGAACCCATCTTAGAGTACTTATGATATGTGTGTAGATAAAGTAGTGTATGAAACTGTACATAATTTTGCCTTAAAACACTCGCTGGCGCTCGTTTCATAAAACCACACTCGTGTTTTAAGGCCTCTGATTATGTATCAGTTGCATAAACTACTATTTTCTACCCCTGTACCGTTATCTGTCATTTATATAGGCTTTAGCTCAAATACAATGACACCGATAATAATAAGTCGTCGAAAAACTCTATCTATATATAAATAAATAAAAAATAAATAAATATTTGGGGACAGTCTTACACAAATCGACCTAGTCCCAAACTTATCAAAGCTTGTACTATGGGTACTAGACGACGATATACATACTTATATAGATAAATAAATACTTAAATACATAGAAAACATCCATGACTCAGGAACAAATATTTATGCTCATCACACAAATAAATGCCCTTACCGGGATTCGAACCCGGGACCTCCGGCTTCGTAGGCAGGGTCACTACCAACTAGGCTACAGAGGTCGTCGTATATAAACGCACTGTTTAGCGTACTTTTATGGTTCATACATTTTTCATAAAAGCACTGTTTACCACGATGTCAAATCATCTAACTTTTTTTTAATCGGCCGCGCTATATTGCAGTGGTACAGTTAAGGGCACCAATATGTATACACCACAAAGTCTCAAATATATGTAGGCAGACCTTATTTCGGCAACAATAAGGTTGTAACATATTTATGAAACTTTGAGTGAATACATATTGGTGCCCTTGATTGCCTTGACTGTACCAACTTCATAAGCAAATTTTTCGAAATAAAAAGTTTTCATTTACTATCAAACATATGTAGAAATAAAATATTTACTAAAATAAAAATAAATGATCATGTATTGGGTGTTAATATACATATTTTACCAATTATTGGTATATTTTATAAATAAAAATCGATCCGATTCAGTTCGGATCCGGATTCAGTTTGGTTCGGATGGCAAGTGCAAGGAAATTAAAAACAAAACGGACCATAAACAAGAGGTGTCAATGTGTCATATTTCTAATTTCCCACCAAAGTTTCAGTTCAAAATTAAAAGACGAAATAATGATAATTATTCGTTATTAATTACTTATTAAGATTTTATTCGTGTTTGTGAAGTGAAGAAAAATGTGTACGTTCCTTTTAAAATGGAGAAGAAAAAAATTACTGCACCGCTGAATAAATTGCGTGAGTAGTACTTAATAGAACTAACGGAAAACTTACTGCCTGAAAAGTCAAATGCTATTTATTTAAAATTAGTCGTAGAAAAACTATTGTATGCAACGGTGTATTAATTTGGTCTTAAAACGCTCGGGGCGTCTTTAATCGCGATGCTCGCCAAGGCTCGCATCGCAACTCACGACAACTCGCGTTTTAAGACCCTACTTCTACAACAGTTGCATAACATACTATTTCAACACACCTCACAACGTACCTCTTATTATGTCGCTTCTAGGCTCATAATCCTGGGTATTAAACACGCGTGTTTATAACATTACGACCGAGTGTGATGTGGTTATATCCCCATTTAGTCACGTTGGCACCTTGCAGCAAAATGTATGCATGAACACGGTGCATTCTTAAATTAACCGGGTTGTACAGAATGTACAGCTTTTTTTTTAATCCTCGGCAAATGGATTCTTACTCGACTAAACAAATTAACTCCTTCTTGTTAATTAATTGACTATTTCTTTTTGGATATGATATAGAAACGTTTATTTAGTAAAAGTATTCACTTTTGATAACATTTTACATGAATTTAATAAAGATAACATTATTAAACGAAAATATTTATTTTATTTTGTATTGGCTGTTAGAGATTTCACCTAAGTCTGGCTTAACACATGCGCGCACTGCGCAAAAAAACGAAAAAAAAACTGTTGCGCGCCATTATAGGTTATTTCACAAATATTTGTAAACATTGTTAATGCGCGTTTCGTTTTTATCAAAAATGTTGATTCGTGGTGACTAGAAAAGTGATAAATAGAATTGACGCCACTGGAAATTCTTGGCGATGTACAATATGAAAACCTGTTGCTATCATTAAGTAAAGAAAATAACTTGGCAGGCCTATAAAATTTTCATCTTATGAAAAGGATTTTTTCCTCGCAAAATGTGTTGAAAAACGTCGTATGAAACGCGTGAGCTTTGATAATTAAATCCTCGGCTTATCACGCTCACCTGCGGCTAGCGTGAAAAATTCCACCTATCAACATACCTCACTTGTATCACAATGTACAATTTAAATAGTATTATACTAGTTCTTCTCTTACACACCTTTAATATTATGGGCATTATGGCCCTTATCAACAGGGAAATAGTACCCGATTGTGAACATATACCGTGTCGAGCATGAACATACGCCATGTTTGTTACCTTAGTAGCGTCCATGGCCTCCCAACTAGAATAACGTATAATTGATACTAAAAAGAACTCATAGATGGCGACACAGGTACCGAGCGAAACATTTGAGCCAGTAATCGTGAAAATAGAATGATTTTTACACCTTAATAAATTCAACGTACCCTAATGATATCACAAACATACTTCCGCACATACAATAAAGGTATATTTTATAAATTTAGTAAATGCAATAAAATTGATACTAAATCCATGTAACTCGTACTATACGAGTGAAATTTCAAGCTTGCTACGTATTATTGGGTACTGTCACTAGATGGCGCCATCACGGTTCGCGAAAGTTCTATGGAACCACAGGCTATAAGCATTTGGTTATGTATATTTTTGTGTGATGTGTAATATTGTCTCTAAAATACTACTTTTATATCGAAAAAATCAAAAATACTCTATTTGTTGCCCGGGAAGTCCACGCCATCTGGTGATATCTCAATGTATTACTAAAGGCTGACAGCGTCATAGCCGTGGTAGCTCGGATACTGCATCTACTGGTGTAGCTACGGGACTAAAATTGTATACAGAATTGCCTACATTAGGACGGTACGCTTTTGCTCTATGAGATTGGGTATCTGTACTTGTATTCTTTAATCTGTGGTAGCGTCTTTATTACGTCCTTTTATAGGCACGATAACTCCGAATATCACCTCAATAAAGCTTCATGTTAAACCGTAATAATAAATATGTGGTAAGATTCATGGGGAGGCACTGTATTAAGATGGTTTAGCGTGAAAAATCGGTTCCCTTTTGTGATAAAAAGATTATACTGACTATAAATACGTACCTACGAAAACCTTAGGTATAGATACCCCGAGTTTTTTTTTCCGAGTAAATACCTCCAATTTCCAGCGACTAGACATTTAGTCACTTTTATTGTATTTAATAGTCGAGTTTATGTACTCGGCGTTAGTACGGACTTTTTCCATAAATATACAGTCCATTTGAGCAATGCCTTATTAGGGTCCGTACCTCAAAAGGAAAAAGAACGGAACCCTTATAGCCTGTCTATCAAGACCCTTTATCTCAGGAACGAGGGGAGGTATCGTGTTGAAATTAAAAATATATACTCAAGTCTACAGGCCCTTGAAGAAGTGATACAATCAATCTTCTAAGTAAAAGTAAAAAAAAATATTAAAAACATTAACAGTAATTTGTAACGGAACCCTCGGTGGGAGAGTCCGACACGCAATTGACCGGTTTCGGTGTCACTTTTTAAAATTATACAATTTTAATCTTTATATTTAGCCCCCGGGTGCGTATTCGCGTAAAAACAAAAGCAATGCATACTATGTGCATAAACTAATGATGGGACAGTTGACGGTACTACTGTATAGAATAGACAGACTTGGGTTCGGTGGTTTCAAACTGCCGGTAACGTCCTTTAAAATATGTCTGTAACCTCCGGTTTTAGAAAAAATCCGTTAGACCATTATCATCAGCTTGTAATCGCCCACTTCTGATCATCTTCGAGTTCGCCACTTATCCCGGTCCCGTGCTAGTCTCATCATCATAAACCACCGTCTTTTTTATTTCTTAACCCATCGAGCTGGTGGACGACCTTCTTTTCCGTACAAGTGGCCACCAGTATGTTAACGTTTTGGTCCCCCTGCCGCCACGCTGCCTGGCAATATTCCCTGCTCAATTCTACTTGAGTTTTGTTATGACTTCTCCGATGTCACGCACCTTAGTGCGACGTCGGATCTCGACATTCCTCACTAAAACCATTAATGTCGGTAGTTAATATCAAAAAAATTATGAGTTACTAAATATTGATCTGACGTTTGGTCTATAGGTGGACCGCTCAACTCGGTCCTCGCCTGCGCGGCGTGCGAGTGCAGATGCAGGGGTGTGGCGATAACGGGGCTCCCGCACGCCGCCCACTCCCCGCGAACTGAGTTAAACGTTCTACCTATAAAGTATCTTTTTAAAGCCGGACCAAAACAAGTTTTCCTGTTCTCCATGAGATAACAGCTCAATCAAAATGCAAATACTGTCGTCTAATTGAACCTTGATGTTGCATTGCCCGAGTTCTGACGTGCAATGATTTACACATCCCCATACCCCTTTGTGTACACATGCGTGAAACACGACGTTGATGGGCTTCAAGCTGGAATTAAAATTCCCATTCCGATTAACGTTAGGGGTTAGCGTTGGCGTTAAAGGCCGGGCTCCAGATTGGCAGCCTTTGAGCCGCTGGAGAGCAATCAAAGCATACCGGCTCCAGCGCAGTGAAGATGCAGCGTTTATATGCGTATTACAATAACGAGCTCTATTACTTGTCTGGAATTGTTCGTACTCAGTAAGGTCCTATAATCTTCAAATAAGTTTTTTTTTTTTTTACTAAGTATAGTATGTATTTCATCCATTTCCACTGCTATCGCTTTGAAGCTTTGCAGGTATGTACTTAGATGAATACACAATAATAGGGGTTCCAAACTCTTCAATCCCTTATGGTACAAACTTTCATAATATTTTGTTTTTAAATTAATCTTTTGTATTGCGTTATACTTTTTTGTCTCAGCATTCTGTTCTATAACGAATGCAATTTCTGATTTAAGATAAACATCCTTACGTATGACACATTAATGCCTAATAATAGTTGTTCACCTCCTTATTGATAGTTTCAAGTATTAGGCCAGTGACAAGTAGGTACTATGACGTTTACCTTAAAGTAGCACGCTCGGGCACAATTATAGTTTGAACTACACACATACTACTCGTAGATAAAGCGTGAAAAATGTATGCAGTAGTCGCTACCAAAAATACATCTGAACGGACTAAGTATATTCGCAAATATCTAAACACGGCTTACTATTTTTATTTATTGTGTTTTGACGTGTTCACCTTTAGGCCCATGAGTAATAGCGACTGTAATATCGTATTTAAGTTCAAACAATAAAATAAATTCTTACTGCCACTACGATAAAACCGACTTACAGCTAAGATGGATTTATTGCCCACGAGAGAATTACTGAAGTAAGTATCTTATGAATCTGAAGACGTAGGTACTGTTTGGTTTTGAAGGATGGTCTATACTTGAAAAAAAAAAAAATTGTCGTATCCATCATAATAGAATGAGGATAATATATGCATTCAATGCGATTGTAAGTCTAAGCTTCTATATAATCTACTAACTTCCGCCCGCGACATCCTGGACCCGGGATAAAAACTATCCTATATTTTATTTAATTCAGGGCCAAGAATCGCTACGCGCTACGCTCGTAGCCGATCCCATGGTTTTCCTCGTATGTAGCGGAAAGCGACTACGGCGGTCTGACGCATATGTGTCGTCATTGGCCCTGAATGTGTTAAACAATTTTCATGAAAAATGTCATCCAAATCGGTTAAGTTGTTTAAGCTTGATTGAGTAACAAACATCCAAAATTTCGCATTTATAATATTAGTAGGATGTCGGATACTAATGTAATAAAGAGGAAGAGTTTGTAACTCGGTATGCCGGAGGTAATCTCCGGAACAAATTAAGATTTCAAAATATCTTTGACCAGGATAAAAAGACAGACATAGGCAATATGCTATCTCGCAGCTTTGCCTGCTTTCTTTGTAAGCGCTTAGTCGCGCGTGCAGCTAGTGATGTGTAGGAAAGTGGGTACGGTATGATATATTACCATTTAAGTTTGGGGTCGCTGGGGAGATGGTCTTCAGCGACCCCAAATTAAGATAATTGTACTCTCGAAAATTAATAATTTGATGGTTTTACTATCTATAGCAACACTACGTTATAAATTTTAACATGAGGAAAGCATCCTATTGTCACCCCCTTCTGATACACTCACGGACTATGTCCTGAGAATCTATGGTAATTATAGACGAAGTTTCCTAATCAGTCCCGGTTTCCACGGCAATGGTCGCTACAAACAAACTTGGGTTCAGGTAATTGCATAAATGAAGCAGCTACCTTTGGCCGACTAGATTAAGATTACATTCGCGTAGTCTGTTACCCTTAATTGCACTATAGTTACGTAAACTAATTTTCAACCCACCGGTCGCATGTATTAGTTCAGTATTTCCCAAATTCTGGGTCGCCGCACGCTGGAGGGTTTCTTTTAAATTCACTAGTCTCTTCGTAATAGCCCAAAGGGTTAGCCACGATGTGATTTTTTTGTTAGATGGGTCAGTGTCCTGTCTTCTTTGGGAACCAAGGCATTAGTTTTGTAAAGAAATACTGCTGGTCATACATAAAAATATGACGACGAATTGAGAACATCGTCCAGCTTTTGTTTCTTTCTTATTCTTACAAACACAAAAGCCAAAATCTTAGACTTTAAACGAATTTTATCGTCAAATGAAATAGATTTGACAAACGTTTTTGAATGAGGGCTCCATTAGTCCTTAATAGCTCCGCTAAAACGTTTAATACTAGTAACATTCGTTCCTCACAACTTTCTTAATTTGAATTATTTACTAGCGTGACCTGAAAGCAGTTTAGCGCCACTAATTGGCCCTTACTATAACCTAATTCGCCATCATTTCTTCGTTTATCTAGGATATCGAAGGAAAATATTGTACTAGTTTTGCTCATTTAGATCATTAAGTGCTTTTTTAGACGACTGGTTAGCCTAGTGAAGGAGAGTGAGAGGCTGATTTATTATTACGAGTATATATGTCCGGTAAAATTTCATGTATGTCAACGTCCTTTTTTTAAGATCACTTAATGGCCTACCCTTCCCCAGTTCCGCATTTGGTGGGGCGGAAGCAGTATGCGGTGTTTTTTACAGTCAAGTTCATAAACAAAAGGTTCAATAATATCCGAGCAACCTTATGGGCTTCAAAATAAAGTCGCTTTCACATATTTTTGATCACTTTGTCCTTGCACATATTTTAGAACTTACTTGCGGTGCTATGATTACGGTTTCTGGTTTAATTGTCAATAATCGGTAAAAAAAATCATTACAAAGTGTTTTTCGGTAATTGTCGGTTGTAGCACATCACTATTAAAGAGATGTAAAAAACGGACAACACATGAAACGTCATTTTACTCCGTTGAATAAATGAACAGACCTTATGAATGTCGATATACTATCACCGGTTCGGAAAGATAAACTCTGCATCGAGAAGAACCATCGTCAAAAACTCGGCGAAGTATGATTTTTATACAATACTAGCTTCTGCCCGCGACTCCGTCCGCGTGGAAATCGTTTATATCGCAGCTCCATACAAACTTCAACCCCCCATTTCATCCCCTTAGCGGGTGATTTCCAGGATGAAAACTATCCTATGTCCTTCCCCGGGATTCAAACTATCTCCATACCAAATTTCATCGCAATCGGTTTAGCGGTTTAAGCGTGAAGAGGTAACAGACAGACAGACAGACAGACACACTTTCGCATTTATAATATTAGTATGGATATGGATATGGATATAATTTCAGTATCACAGTAGGTATTATAAAATTACATTGCTACAGTAGAAAGACTATTCATTTATTTTGCGGTATATTTCTCGTGCAGGACTTTATCACTGCCAAATGTATAATCCATGATGTATAATCGTTTATCCTATAGATTGCTTTTGAAATACTTAAATGTCTGATACGACCACATATTTCAATTTAGAGTAAGTACGGTAGTGTAATGTGTTTTGGAAATTTATTTTACAATTTTATACAATTTCCCGAGAGCGACTTTTTCGATTTTACTAGCCTGTAAAAATGTTTCGAGCTTCCCTGTGCTTCTGGTAACCTTGGGCATATCACTGTAAGACAATTCTGTCAAACGAACGCAAGCGAACAATGACTTTATGTTTTGACAATAAACTACAGTTACAGTTTCGGACGTAAATACATTATAACAGTAATTAATGGTAGTTGTAGTAGCTTTAAATGTGAGTATTTAGGGATACGAAATAGTTATAATAACTCGTTTTAATTGGAGTGAAGCCAAATGAAGGTTTCCGACAACGGAGCCTGATTTTACCTTCCTGTACTCAATTTATCGAAATTAATAATTCTAGAATCAAATAGCAGAATCATTGAATCGATAGGTTACGACTATATGTATCAGTGGCGTGGCGTCCATATAACTTAATTCTCATCGTTTATCAATTATTTAGTCTCCCAAAGCAAATCATAGCATAGTATATAATGTACGGTCAGCATCAAAAGTAACTGCGAAATTGACGTCTTCAAAAGCTCTTATTCCCTTTTAATAAAGACTTCCACCCGGACCGGTCGCTTTGGCACTCTCTGGGGGAGGCCTATGTCCAGCAGTGGACGTCTTTCGGCTGATATGATGATGATGAAAGACTTGACGTATTCGTTTGCCCTGTTACTTTTGATGCTGACTGTACATGCATTTAACGTCCCTGGTAGCAGGGACGTTGCATTCGTAGAACTAGCGGCTTACCTAATATGTTATGACCCTTAAGCATCATAAAAAATAAAAATCATTTAACAACATATTTGTGTGGTATTAGGCCAAAACTAAGCCATTTTAGATTTAGAAATTAGGATATTGTTGACCGCCACTGTGCTGATGAGTTAAATGATTTCTAAATACGGTAGATGTGTAAAGTATTTCATTTTTATACTTACCTACATCCGTTAACAGATCTTAAAAGTATTGTTTTCGGGTTTATCCTATTATTTCACATGTGTACTGACCACGTTAACCAAAATCTCACAACCGCGACAACAGCTACCAAACCCATGATAATTCAAGAAAAGAACTGACCATTAGCCCACTTCCTAAAGAATCCTAAAGCATCATTGCTTCGGGATCTCTGTATCTGATTGTCAACATCGGAAGTCCGGTCCTTTTACGTGAACCAGCCACCGCTTTTAACCCGCCGGTTCCATTGGTTTCAGCCCTTTCGCTAAATCCGCCTCGGGTTTCATCTTGATTTCATTATGTTTGCGTAGAATTCATTTACGTTTTCAGTCCCTTGCAATATCTGGAGTGGAAATACGTTTAATAATTTAAAATCTCCACTCGACGGCATTGTTTACGCCGTCCATTTGTTCACTCTTGGAACAAAAATAAATTACAAATGAATACTTCAGCTTGACAAGCTCTCCGGAGAAATAACTTCATTTTTAAATGCGAAATATTTATACTCCAGCTAAAGTGAAAAGCGGCGTCCTTCGGTATTGTTTTCCGTCGCGTTTACCTGTGAGCAAACGCTATAGCCCTTTTTTAAAAGCATTACTGAGGAAAATAATCGTATTTTAGAAAATACAGCACGGCTATCACAAGACGGCGCGCGAGCTCTCTCGATTTTTCTCGCACTATCCATTTCTTCTCTTCTCTTGTGATAGCCGTGCTGGTGCTAGAAATTCTCGAGTGCAATGCTATCTTTTTGTATACAATATCTATCTATCCTATTCATCTTGTTAATATTCCATCGTAAAAGTGTAGGTAGAAAATGTTAGATTATAAGTATTTTAGTTAGATTGTGAAGTGACGACCGCTACTCTATCGCTCTTTTAAAATAGCGTTATAGGTAAATGCATCAAAATAAAATAAAAATGCTGAGAAACATGTATCATAAAACGAGTCAAAATTCCAAAGATGTTTAAATCAGTAATTAGTATAAGTTTTACCGAAACAAAACGTTAACAAAACGTTCGCGTTTAGCTGTCAAATCCCATACAAATTGAGGGTAAAACGCAAACGCGATCGTAAAGTTTTGTTTTGGTAAAACTTATACTAGAGCCTCAGTAAATGACTCATCACTCATCAGTAGCTGGTCGTTTTAAAATTGGCAGGGAACGAGAAAAAATGAAAATATGAAAATTAAATCCTAATGTTATTCGAATCGCACATTATTTTTGATTTTGTACTTGGGTATTAATCAAACCGCGATTATAAAGGGATCTGAGGTTTCAAAGTTTATATAAACTGACAGCTGTTGCATTCCCATACTCATCGCGGTAATATGCGGCGAATAACCTTATAATAACATTTAATAACGTAATATGAATCCAATAAAGTTCACAAACGTTTACTGAACTAAAGTACAGTATAATATTAAGCGATAACATCATTTGAAATAATTTTATTTAATGAGTAATAATCGTGGAAATCCGTGGTATGCATCCGGAATGGAATGATGGGCCAGGATAATGCAATGGTATATTTACGAAAGTTTTCTGCTGTATATCAGGTTAAGAGGCTGACAAGACATAATTTGGTGAAATTGATGTTATTTAAGCAGTTTTTTAATAAAAACAATTTGTTCTAGTACATCAAATAAAATATATGTTAATATTCACCATATTTCAGACCGTAGACGGGCTCGATACATAATTTGACGAAATCGGCTCGATAGAAAATAATTGCAAAGGTTGGTCTTAAAATCACATTAAACGGTCCTGTCTTTTTTTTTGACGTATGGGTCTGCAATTAAAAACATGAAGTCAACATATTCATACCTAAACCGCTAGCGAGTCATATTTCACAAATAATCCACACTTTTTTATTTTAATATTTATGTATATCTTCAAAAACCGGGCCGCCCAGTAAGAGCCTTATCACACTTGCGATTTCCAAGCGTATTTTGTATGAAGGCGATCACGCAGCGTGTTCGCCGCGACTGATAATTGTATAGAAAATACGCTCGCAAATCGCAAGTGTGATAAGGCTCTAATACTCGCTCTCGTTTACTCCGATACAGAATAGCATTTTGGTGTTGACAGCGTCTTAAGGCTGCGTCCCTCACTTAAAAATTTGCTAATCTGTGTTTATACAAATCATCGAAGCTTAGCTAGGGAGCTAAACCCAGGGACTCACTAGGCGATGAATTTCCCGCGACACGTCCTTCCAGCGGCGTCGTGTGAACAAGCACAACGTTGGACTACGCTCGATATGTCGCACACCATGCAATTTCATCGTTTATCGTCGAGCGATGTCCGGCAACGTTGCGGCACTACGCCCTACGTCGCTGGCATACTCGTATTTGTTGCCTAGTGAATAGGCTTAAATGTTACTTGTAATTGGAACACAGCTTGGTCGTTACTCCGTCCGCGACATTTGACAGACGCCTCTGAGGCTCTAGTATAAGTTTTACCGAAACAAAACGATACGACCGCGTTCGCGTTTAGCTGTCAAATCCCATACAAATTGAGGGTAAAACGCAAACGCGATCGTAAAGTTTCGTTTCGGTAAAACTTATACTAGAGCCTCTGATATACTGATTATGAAAGATATGACTGGGGATGCGTCCTCTTTTGTTTGTCTGAAATACTTGGTTCTTAAGGCGCCGTAGGTTCATGGTCTTCTCTCCCTCTCACTGAGCATAAGCGTGAGCGAGATGGAAGTGGGTGCTCGGCAGCGCTGATATCATGTTATTTAATTTTAATTTTTTGGCCGTTTAAATAAATAAAAAAGTAATCACTGAGTTCTTTCAAACATGATATTGCCGATTTTTAGAAGCAATTTTAATATTTTTAGCTTTTGCATAATTTGTTACGAATATTTTAAGTGTATTTTAGACCTATGTTTGTGATTTTTTTTCTATAGAGCGAAAATTGCTTAATCATGTTTCGAATCACTGATCTCGCTGCAGAAAAGCCTCAAGATTACTATTCATATTTTTTTGAAACCACATTATTATAAACAGACGCATTATATTGTTTCAAAAACTGTTCGCTTAACTTCGCTGAACCTACGGCGCCTTAACACGCATCCTGGCCTTGTGTATGGACAGGCGACGCTACACATGTGCTATCAGGCCACTAAGGAAGCCCTCGCGCCTTTACATACACATTTTTTTTGTAGGGAAAACCTACAGGTACAGTCATCGGTGGATGAACATAAACATTCCTATACTCCTAAGCAACATCGTATGTTGTCGTTCGGAACGCCAAATGTGTCGCGTGTCCGTATCGGCCTTGCAACGTCGTTCCGCAATAAAACTACCGTCTAGTCCCCAGGTCCATTGCAACATGTGTTGAACACGAAGTGTGAAATAACTTAGCGGGTGCATTACCATATAGAGCGATTCGGTCAAAGCCCTAGTGACTAGCGAAGGCGACAAATGAGTTTACTGAGCAATAAAAAACAGTTCTAGTCCGACGACGATGTTCATTTATTAACATAACGTTAGTTGTTAAACCAATTAAGTTTAGTCATCAAAGCAACGTTGCAAGACTTCGTAAAGCAATTTTATTTGATTGCTCTTTAAAACTACGACTATATACTATAAAGGGCACTAGTTATTTGCGACGTCATCTCAAAGTCTGTGAATCTTCAAGGCATGTAAATATAGGTTTCCTCTGACATAGTTACTAACGATGTATTTCCGTTTATACACGAGTATGGTATTTAATAGGCGTGCGTGGGAGTATAGATCCAACACTTAAGAGGCCCTTTGGAGCAGAAGCTTCTTGTCATGTAGTACACCTGTTAGAAACTCGAAGGTCGCCAGAACTCCGTGGATGTGTTGTGTTGAGAGCGAGGGACCCGGGTTCGTCTCTAGCTATCAACACAGCGAATTCTCCACTCTATAAAGGGTCAGCAACGCGCTTGTGATTTTGGAATCGCAATCTTCCATAGGCTACGGTGTCTGCTTACCATCAGGCACACCGTATGCTTGTTTGCCACCGTCGTAGTATTAGAAAAAACTTACACATTTACAGATACAACGAACGGTGGACCGTTCCCAGGATTTTGACTATTGAGGGTGAAATGTTAAGTATGCTAGGCTATGGATGAAAAGATTGACGGTAAATTTGGGCTAACGCTAAGAGGTCAGGACGCCAGCCATACCATTGCACAAATGCTATTGTGATGGTGGGGTGGTGACTATAGCCTCTCATTAGATGGGCTCCGGAAAGTTGGCCAGGGGCAACACCGGTGTGAACTACTCCCTCTTAGTTCCATTGGTGGGAGTGGGACACGTTCCTATTTCAACTATTAAAGAATAATTCACATCACACTAAACATGTCGCGACTTAGTAAGCAAATCGGAAAGTAGGTATTTTGCCATAAAGTTGTGCTAGGCAAAGGCCCTCCTCTTCCTCTGCTCGCGGATTTGAGCTTGATCTGGCCAGTCCTTTAAAAAGGAGTCCAACTCATCCCGCCTTCTTTTCGAGTTCTGAGATTTCCACTTCGTGGTGCTCTTTGCCCATAACTCACCGGGTATGCGGCAGACGTGACCAGCCCAGTCCCACTTTAACTTGGTCGCTTTCCGAGCTAAGTCTACAGTTTGAGTTTTACATATAAATATTTATGGTCGTTGTAACTCAAACTGACCTGACTTTTAATTATAAAATATGAGTTTCAGTTTTCTTAATTGTCGCTAAGTTGTGCTCGGACTCGTCGTTTTAAGTTCTCTTCCAGTTGAGACGAGACGACGTTTTTGTATTTTTATTTTGAAAACGAGCTTCACATCTGACAAGAAAAAGGAAAAGAGTGCTAGAGGAAGAGGCAACTCTTAATGTAATTTATTTTATCACACTGATATTATAGACGTGAAAATTCGTTGATGTTGTCAGAGAGACATAATAAGAAGATCCTGAAGGAAATTGTATTTATACGACATAAATTAAAAACTTCAATAGCGCGATGCAGAACATCACCAATTTTCACGTATATTCTAGCCTTAGTAGGTCATTCTCCAGTTTTTTGTTGCCGTCTAAACTCCGTCAAACGTCTCGTCAATTAATAAAGTTTTATGGAGTTAAGGTGACCCGCAGACCAAATTTGAGGGTAACCGATTGGATGAAGTCGTGTATATACGTAATAGCGCCATCTTTTGTTGTCAAGTGGACGCCCCGTGGCGGCGATGACAACCAGTTTATTTTTGGGGGAAAAAATATAGCAAAAACTACTGAACCGATTTTAGACCTCAGAATAGGACATAGCGTGGCGTTTTTTTAGATATAATTTCTTCAGAGGGTGATATAAGGTTCGAAACATTGTATGGGAATTTATTTATTTTTTAAGATAGAGACTTGAAACTTCGTAAAAAGGTTCTTCAATGAAAACAAATTTCATCTTTTTTGCCAGTTCGGGTATGAACTGGCAAAAAAGATGAAATGATTAAGGGAGTCAAAAATGGGTCGAAAATTTGTATGGGAATTAGTTTATTTTTGAAGATAGAGAGTTGAAACTTTGTAAAAAGGTTCTTTAATGAAATACAAGAAAAAAAAATTCAGCGTTTTTGCCAGTTCACACCTTAAGGGGGTCAAAAATTTATTTGAAGAATGAATATTTTTTGAGCTAGGGACTTGAAATGTCGTAATATGATTCCATATTAAAACACAAGAAAACAAATTTTAGCGTTTTTGAAATTCATCTCCTAAAGGGATTAAAACTTGGTTGAAAGTTTGTATTAAGAAACCCTAAGTACCACAACTTTATCTACCCGTCACTAGATGGCATATGCTGTACCGACACGTTTTTGTGGAAAAAATCACAGTAGAATTGTTGATGTTGCTGCAGTTTTGCGATCACAAAAACTACTAAACGCATTTTTCTCTTCTCAAAGCCTGCGATATACCTGCTGAGGGCTGGGAGGAGGTCGCGTCTATGAGACCGGAATGGCGTAATAAAGTCAGAAAAGGTGTAGCTTCTTTCGAAGAAGCTCGACTTGAACACCTGGACCAAAAGCGACATTTACGGAAGACTCGACCCAAACCATCCTACACTTATACTTACAATGACCAGGGCCAGTTATACTGCACACAATGTGACCGAACATTTAAAACTAAGTTCGGCTTTGCGAGCCATATACGTGCTCATCAGAGAAAATTGTAAGGGTCGCCGTCGTCGGATACGACAAGGAGGACTATATATGACTTCCCTTAAAGCTTTGTAAAACTTTACCTGATTATAGTCTTCTATTTATAAAGATAAAAAAATGACATGACAATTATACAATTACCTACAATACGATACAATACTCTTTATTGCACTTCATATATACAAAACACAGTTATTGCTTTATTGAATGTGACAAAAGTACATACAAAACATATCCACAACGCAGGTTTCGTCAATACAACCAAACAGCATCTGCAACATGCTTCGTCAATTATCTACACAGTTAGGTAAATAAAGTACCTTAGTAGAAACCTGTGTAATACTTTAAATTTAAGTTAGCTACTGGTTACTAGATGGCGAAAGCTGTTTCACGTTTCCCGCGTTATTTTTGTAGCGAAAGTAACCGTTTGAATATAAGACGCAACAAAATAAATAATAAATAAGCGGGTTCATATTGAAAATTGTACATTTATAGCTTCCGCCCGCGACTTTATTTGCGTAGACCCGGGATAAAGCTATCCTATATTTAATCCAGGCTATAAACTATCTTCGTGTAAAATTTCATCCAAATCGGTTGACTGTTGAGCCGTTTAAGCGTCATTGAGTAACAAACATCTAAACATACAACCATTCAAACTTTCTCATTTATAATATTAGTAGGATTATCCATTACTTTATATTTTATCAATTACATTTTCAATTTGTTGGTAAACTTCAGCACAATTCTATCACCATAACGAAAATCGTAAATAAACCTCATTCATTGAACTATTTAGAATAGAATAGAATAGAATATCATTTATTCGTGACAACAACACATACACATAAATCACAAATACAAAAGAGAGAACAACATTGCCACGAAATGGTTCCATCTCAGCGTTGTGCTGGCCTGGTGGCCAGCGCTGGTCTTCCGATGGAACCTTCCGGTGATTCCACGGCGTAAAACATATTGTTCTTAGCTATGTTGTATGAAAATCTGTTCAGCCGTTTTTGAGATATAGGACTTTGAAATGAAAATGTCGGAGGTTTTTCAACTTTTCTAAGTTGTAGTTATTGGCCTTTAAAGTTTGTCACTCTTTAGTACCCACCCAGGGGACACGTGCAGGGTTGTGGTAGGTAGCTCCCGCGGACGCGAGTAACAGTTGTGCCCCCTTTGTCAAGTGAGTGGGCAACTCGACTGTTAGGAGTTCTTAAGCCGCCCGAAGGCCTCTAGCTCGGCTTAACGACTACGTCATAGACAGCAGCCGGGATCAACTGCTTAGCGTGGCTTCCATAGCACGGAAGCGCTCGCTATTTATATTAACCACTCAAACATCAGGCGGTCACCCATCCAAAGACTGACCGCTGCCATCTTTGCTTAACCTGCGTTATCGTTTCCGACGCGCAGCCGCCGCTAGGCTATGAGCGCTTCGAAATTAAATAAATTACCTAATTAAACTTAAAATGTCGGTTAGTCTGTCAAGCGAGTCGTGTCCCTGGAAATTTTGCAAATCTTAATATTATGAATGCTAAAGTTTGGACCTTAAAATCACCCAAATACGGCTTAACGGATTAAAATACGGCCGTATTCATAAACGTACTACAAGCCTGTTTTAACTAAAATGGCGTTAAAGTTCGTTTGTCCTTATCTGTCACTTTGACATTTGTGTTCGTAAGAAAGGTACAAAGCATATTTTATTTAGCAGAGGCATTTAAAGTTTTATGAATAAGGCGGATAGTTTATAACCTGGATTAATACGAGTATATAATACTTTTTATTCTGGGAATCATCTTCTAAGGGGGCGAAATAGGGGGCGAAAGTTTGTAAGGAGCTACGATATAAAAGAGTTCCACGCGGACGAAGTCGCGGGCAAAAGCTTGTAAATTATATATGTATGTGGAACAAAGTTCTCTCAAATAAACTCATCATATCATATTAAATCCTCAGGATTTCTTGGCCGGGTCTCAACGAAGCTACGTGCGCGACGATCAAGTAATCGAGCATTAGCTATTAATTTATGCCCCATAGTTCATTGTCATTTGATACCTGCTTCCTATCTATAGCTCTGTTAGTTAAAGAGTGTGAGAGGTGTAGGAAAACGATCAATAACTAATAGCATTTTAAAAATTAATTCGTTTTTGTCTTAACTTCCTTTAATCGAAGTAAGATAAACATGCAAGAAATGTCACAAGATATTTATAACAAATGATACCTACTCGTACTTATTCCGTATTTGTGCCGATTTTGCTATACTACTACTACTAGCTTATTATATAATAAATTTATAATATAAATATCATAGTTGTATGGACATAATATGCTAAAATTGTTTCGCCCAATCACGTAGAAGCGCTCTCCTCCTACCAACTGAACTTACTTATTACTTACTTATCTGCCAATAAAAACATACAGTGTCTATAGGATATCTAAGCAGTGGTACTCGGTTTCTCAGCTCTTCAGTGTAGTATGCTATTGTAGTATTCGTGGCTTGGTCTCTAGTTGATAAAACGGTATAAAGCAACAGACCATTTATTCTTCCACTATTACCAATTAAAACTAACGCATTCTATCCCCACAGCGTGGCGCCAATTGACAGCATGGACGACATCGAGCTGAAGAACATTCAGCTGCAGTTCCCGACCGCGCGCTGCTTCGGCGAGGCGGGCTGCACGGAGGTGCGCGTGCGCACCGACCGCGGCGACATCCTCGTCGCCATCCAGGGCGACCGCAACAAGCCAGCCATCTTCACCTACCACGACCTTGGGCTGAACTGTGAGTAATTGACCTTTATGACACCACCAGCTACCAGAGGCTCTAGTATAAGTTTTATAGAAACAAAACCTTACGACCGCGTTCGCGTTTAGCTGTCAAATCCCATACAAATTGATGGTAAAACGCAAACGCGATCGTAAAGTTTTGATTCTGTAAAACTTGTACTAGAGCCTCAGCTTCTGCCCGCGACTTCGTGCGCGTGAAACTCGTTTACATCGTAGCTACAAGCTTTCGATCTCCCATTTTCGGAATCATCGTGCGTGCGGGATAAAAACCATCCCATATCCTTCTCAGGGCTTCAAACTATCTCCATACCTAATTTCATCTCAATCGGTTCCGACAGACAGAGTTACTTTCGCATTTATAATATTATAAGTATGGATGGTGGAACGTATATCTGACAGTTTACTCTAATGTACAGTTGGTCCATGAAAATGCACTTTAGGACTTTGTCAAATTAAATCACGATAATGGAGAGTGACGCGCGTGATGGTTAGATGTCAAGTCAACCATTTAAATTTAGAACCCATTGTTATGACATTCATGCAAAAGAGTGTAGACTTGTCATTGCATATCTCTGTCTCTACCCTGCGATGTTCACAGACTGCAGGTAAGTAAATTAGGACTAGTTACTAATACTAACCGCGTTCTACAGCGTGTCTCTGACTTTTGGGCTCTAAATGCAAATGTCGATTATGGTCCTGAAACTGAACCACTTTTGTTCCGCAACTTTGTAAAATAACTATTATTTCTTTAATTTATTAGTGTTTGAACTTTAACTGTACCATCAATGTATTGCAAACACTGCCTCATTATTTGACATCCATGGCACTGACTAGTAAGAAAAGAACTAATGGATGATGTACATTGAAAATTTTATTTAATTTGTATGGAATAATGAACATATATGTAGAAGGTAGAAGAATACTGCTTTATTAGTGAAAATCCACGAAAGTGTAATTTTACGACCGTAGAATAAGCTGACTCAGCAGCAGAGCAAACCTTACTCTGAGCTCGATTATTGATTAAAAACCGAAATAAATTATTGCGTGGTTGCCCATCATGTCATCTAAATCATCTTCATTAGCGATCTGATGAAATAAAATCCGAGATTTATCCAGGAATTTTCTTTATTACAACGGAACATAGAAAAATGAGCGTTGTTGATGAATATGTAGTGCAAACCAGTGATAGCAAATCATTTCTTATCACTCGGGGACGAATTCCTAGACGGTCAGCTATGTTTTTTGTTGGAAAAAGGATTTTCTTCATTAATATTCCACAGTTGTTAGACTTGAACGCCGACGATTATTACGGTGGCCACGAATCGTTTCGTCGACAGCATATCTCCTTACCCATAGGTTCACGGTATTACGCTGGAAATAAATAGTCGTCAGTATACTGTTCCAATACGTCCAATATAAAAGGCAGGAAACAACCGGGAAGACTCACAATAATATCATTACATTGGAAATAAATACTTACAGTTGCCATCTTGATAGTGAGTCGAAATTTCTACAGTCTGTTTCAGATATTAATCGCAGGCATCTTAATTTATTTTAAATATTTACATTTCTTTGATATTTTTAGCTCTTGACTGACTGGCAATGGTAATATAATGTCACCGATGACATTTATCATATTATCAGTGACAGTTGTTGAAGTTTTTATAATTAAACGGAGGAGGTTTCAAATGTAGGACATGACATTTCAGTGTCAACGTAATTGCTTGCAATTTGATGCGACAAGGTTCTTAGAAAAGTATGCTCAACATTTTCATAGGCCGACTGTACTTTGTACTCTTTAAATCTCAATGTTAAATACAATGTAAAAACAATGCACACGCCCTAAAACGTTTTACATACAGTGATTACTATCGATTTTCCTTCACTTGTGAACTCAACATTGCCGTGTGAAGCGCTCGTCAAAACGCCCGCTGTAAATATTTGTGGAATGGTCTAATGATGAAACCATGGCGTGGTCTGTGGAAACTTCCTACCCATAATACGCCCCGGTGCTATAACTTCCTTTGCGTAGCTCTAATTAATTGGTACTTGCTTATTGAGTACCATAGAAACCAAGCTTTGATTTTTACAGGGAGGAGAATACTTTGCTATCACGGTCTTGCACCGATTAAAACCCCCCCGATGGTCCTCGACGCAAATAAAATAATCAATAATGTCATATTTTCTCGAAAAGGATTAAAAATGTAGTCAAATGGAGAAAAAAACAACGCAAAAGGTTAAATAATCACGAAGTTATAAGTGTCCAACGTTTTAAGAAGGGGTGTGTTCTGTCCCTTTTTCGCGAAACGCAACTTCATATGAAACGATGACGCTGGAAGATTGTGACGTCACTAATAGACGGCAATGTGCCGTGCCCATCGTGTTCAGCGCCGCCGTGGACGCGGCCCCCCGGCAGCATCCCATAACGTGACGTCACACACTGTTTGCGTTTTCTCTCTAACAAGCAACATTAAAACGGTTGTAGCTTCGTAATTTTTTGAGATATCTGAATGGGATTTTCGTCACTAGGGATATTTTTTTGCCTTCTTTCTTTTGGAGTAATAATAATTTTCGAGTCTACACCCCGTTGAGGCGCCTATCACCTACGCAACGTGACCTTCCTTTTTTTTTTCCTTTTTTTCCTATAGACGAGGGTTCTAGTCGCCTTGTACGACAGGCAGTTGATGTTGATACCGTAGCCATATTCTAATGCCCCGGCTACATGGCGTAAGCGTGTCCTATCTATACATTTACATGTGCAAGGAAACAACATGGGAAAGTACTGGGTGAAGTCATACAAGAATGCAAGATCTGAAGGGGGAAAGGCTTCGTGTCGTTTCCCAAACGTTTTTCATTCTAGATCGCATCATTATACAGTACATTTTCATATTTTGATTGTATTTAGTCGATCGGATTATTTGATTCCCGTCAATGTGCATTATTGTTGAAATAAAAAGTTGTACAGTTTCGCATTATTCGGTGTGTACGAGAATTTCAAAACGCTTCAACAAAGTATAGTTCATAGTATTAGTAGTAGTTATTAGTTTAGGCAATTTTATTTAATATGGTAAATTTTTTTAAACCGGTCTTCGACGGTAAAGTTGCTTTTTGAGACTGCTTTGATGTAATTCGGTCAACTCAAATAATCTCAATTATATCAGATGAGGTGAATGACTAAATAAAAAAAACATTAGGAACACTTGTTTATTTGGGCAGGGTTTGCAATAATAACAACATGCAATTATAATTTTGTAATGAAAAGTGCACCGAAACGTTTATCCTTCATACTAGTAAATAGCTACGTTCCTGGGGCCGTAGACAAGGTTACAATCGACAAGCGCTAACGCCAATAGAAAATAATAAAATGTATGGGAATGACAGATGCCGACGAAACACTTTTCGTTAACATCTGTCATTCCCATACATTTTATTAGTTTTCTATTGGCGTTAGCGCTTGTCGATTGTAACCTTGTCTAGGCCCCGGCTGTTATTCGTTACGCGCTAATGCGGCTCACCCCGCCGGTCACCCGTCACGAAACTTGACCTCTACCTACGCTGAGTTGCTACGCATCGCGGTGTCAAGATATGTTTGTGGTTGAGCGTTCAGGTGAGCTTAAAACAAGTTTCAGAATACGGGGGCAGTTGTTGTAGGTTCACGCTTTGAAACCAGGGAAATCCGATCCCGCCGACATGGTTGAGTCGAGATGTGGTATAGATAGACATATCTCAACTACGCGACTCGGATGCGACGTGATCTTTATATTAATGTGTATTGGATTACAATTAATGAAAGTATCCTACTGGATACTCTAATGGAAATCAACCTGTGAAATCAAAAGAGTACATACTCCTTTTTTTTAAATAAAGCTTACGTCACTTACATGATTATGAGGAATCTAACGACACCTCATATGTGAAATAGAACTTTCTGGTCCACATGTATATAGACATTCATACATACATACATATTATATCATAATTACATACACATACGCTCGAAAAACATAACCCTCCTTCTGAGACAGTCTGGTGAAAAGGAGATAAATATTAGTCGTGTTACTTAACAATAAGCACATGTAATGTGAATAGGGAGGGCTGTTTGCCCGAATAGAACATTTTTTCTCTATAATGTTTATCGTACTTAATGAACATTGAGCATCATCGTAATCATCATCATTTTCTCAATGCTGAAGATAGGTCTCTCTGGGTGTACTCCACTCATCCTGGTCCCGATCTAGTCTCCATATCCAGCTAGTCGGGCACGTGATGCATTGTACGCGCGTCACGTACATCTAAATGTCACTTTTTGTATGGGAAAATCACAGCTAAGTTGTCCTAACGCGCGGTCGAAACGTTACGTGTTTACCCCCTCAGCGGCGCTACCACGAACTTTGAAAGTCGAAGTTCGGAATACATGCATCCCTGTTACTCGAGTAAGGGAGTGCGATAGAGATGGAAATACCCGAAATTCGACTTTCGAAGTTCGTGGTAGCGCCGCTGGGCTGCTACGCGCTACGCGCTACGCGCTAATGCGGCTCACCCCGTTGGTCACCCGTCACGAAATTAGACCTCACCTACGCTTAGTTACTACAGAATAGGGGGGCAGGAGTGACCCGTGATTTCTACAACGTCGAGTTTCACCTACCGTCTCAGAATAATCATTACACGCGCGAGATAGAAAATTCTAGTTTATTTTATAGAAGTTTGTAGCTTAGTAATGTTGATATGAATGACACCTAGAAGCAGGAATCAAATAATAACTGCAGCATGCGCTGATGATATTCATCGGTTTAGATAGAAAAAGATGAGTTTTTTAGATGCCTTATATTTTTCTATTTCACCAGCCCTGCTGCGTTGTTTAAGGTCAGCAAGTGGCAATGATAGGGTAATAATATCAATAACTTTCATCAGAAATCGTAACTGTAAAGCGGAATCAATTTCCGGCGATATAAATAGGCAGACCAGAGCAAATATTATGAATCTTTTGTATCATCCTCGATGTCGAAAAATGATATGTATAGGAAGAACGTATTTAATAAGTGCATTGTGGTTTAAAACAAACTCCCTGTGAATCGGAAAGTGCTCGAGGGGAACGTTTTTAAACATGTATTGATACACTGTGCGTATTTCTGTAAGAACCCTCTGACTACATCTGATTAAATAAAATTTCTGATTTCTGAAGCGCGCGGCGTTCATCTTGGCCTCAAATGAATGCATGAATGCACGATATATGGACGTTTTTGACCACATCCACGGGTGCGCCACGTAGTTTCCGGTTGTTTCTGGGCGGATCGGCCAGCGGACGCATTCACTATAAATCCAGTTGGATACTTGTCATTTCTTTCCACGGTGCCATTGGAACCAGTTTTCTGAGTGGATCTAATGTTTAGAGCACGTAAAAAGACAAAAAAGAGGGTCATAGGGTGACCCTCTTTTTAAAAACTATTTTCCGACCTAGATTTGGCGAAATTTTTTTGAGTTAATTAAATTTTCTAGGTTGAAGACTTTTATGTAACATTTTGAATAGCAAAATAAAGTTTGTTATTCAAATTATTGCCATACGAATATATAAATAAATTACTAATAGTATTTAAAAAATAAACCTTAATATTCATATATGTTCCTCAAATCGATGAACAACCGACAACTGATAGATTAATAAATATATACAGGGTTATGTATGCATATATACGCGACGTAGGAGCAGCTTGACTGTTTTATGCATGTTGAGTTACTATTTCCACAAACGACAAAGAACGCTTTCCACGAAGTGCAGTATGCAATACGTGCATCGTACAAATTCCACTTTTTAATGAGGGTAATCTACATACATTGGAAAGAGTGACAGTGTAGCTTTAAGCCAAACCCAGCTAGCTATGTATTAAAATGCGTATATACAAAATAGGTCACATTATGATCTGTTTTCCTTTCAACTGACTAATAGTTGTAGAGGCTAGAAAGTATGCATTACGAGTAGATGGAGGATGGGTAAGGAGACGAGTCCATCTATCGCAATTTTGGCCAAGCCTTAACCTTTTTTATTTGCAAATAATTATAATACCCCGGTGTAGACACTAAATAAAATAATCAATAATGTCATAATTTGTCGAAAAGGGATTAAAAATGTAGTCAAATTGAGAAAAAATCAACGCAAGAGGTTAAATAATCACGAAGTTATAAGTGTCCAAAGTTTTAAGAAGGGGTGTGTTCTGTCCCTTTTTATCAAAACGCAACTTCATATGAAACGATGACGACGACGTTGGAAGATTGTGACGTCACTAATAGACGGCAATGTGCCGTGCTCATCGTGTTCGGCGCCGCCGCTGCCGACGCGGCCCCCCGGTAGCATCTCGTAATGTGACGTCACACACTGTTTGCGTTTTCTCTCTCTAACAAGCAATATTAAAACGGCTGTAGCTTCGTAATTCTTTGAGATATCTGAATGGGTTTTTCGTCACTAGGGATACTTTTTTGCCTTCTTTCTTTTGGAGTAATAATAATTTTCGAGTACACCCGTATTATAAATTAAAAATCATAATACTACGGTAGAGCGCGAGAGTGTATTGACCACTCGTATTCAATTCTGCGCTGCCATCGAATTTACTAGTATTTAATTTACGAGCGCTCGAATGTCAAAAATTGGTCCCCAGGGCGCCGCTCCGTGATTGGTCGAATCGCTGTTCCAACTGGACTACAATACCATTGTTGGACAGTTTGTATTCATTGAAAGCCTGTTCGTGTCACATCCAGCTAACCACAGTCATGGCCTCCCAAGTCGAACAACGTATAATTATTACAAAAAAGAACTCATAGATGGCGACACAGGTAGCGAGCGAAACATTTGAACCAGTAATCGTGAAGATAGAATGATTTTTACACCTTAATAAATCCAAAGTACCTTAATCATATCACAAACATCCTTCCGTACATAAAATAAAGGTATATTTTATAAGTTTAGTAAATGCAATAAAATTGGTACTAAATCCATGTAACTCGTACTATACGTGTGAGCTTTCAAGTTTGCTACGTATTATTGAGTACTGTCACTAGATGGCGCCATCACTGGTCGCGAAAGTTCTATGGAACCACAGGCTCCAAGCATTTGATTACGTATATTTATGTGTGATGCGTAATATTGTCTCGAAAATACTACTTTTGTATCAAAAAAATCTAAAATACTCTATTTGTTGCCCGGGAAGTCAATGCCATCTGGTGATATTTCAATGTATTACTAAAACGATCAGGTAGGCTGACAGCGTCATAGCCGTGGTAGCTCGGATACTGCATCTACTGGTGTAGCTACGGGACTAAAATTGTATACAGAATTGCCTACATTAGGACGGTACGCTTTTGCTCTATGAGATTGGGTATCTGTACTTGTATTCTTTAATCTGTGCCACAGTTATGAAGCGTGAATTTTGACCATCTTTCGCCACATTTCCGAGCAGTGGCGTGAAAAAGTTAGACACAATGCTGCAAAATGTCACGATTGTTATTTCAGTGCCGTGTATTACGTCATACTTTCGTGCTTGAAGTATATTTACATGATAATTTTGTGTTATAATATTGGCATGTTGTATCAACGGTTCACAGTCGAGAATACGGAGTAAACGAACCGGATGTTAGCGGCTAATAGCAGTGCAAAGTATGGGCCTTGGAACTAACGCACATCTGCCGACTCGATAGTAATTCGATTAATGGGTTCGCCTCGAACGAATCTAGAAGGTTTTTACACTAATTGAACCCGCTTTAATCGAGATTGCGAAGAGTCTTATAGTGCTAGTCTAGTCTTACTGGTACAGTCAGCGTCATATAGTTCGTAGCAGCCAAGGTAGCCAAATATTTCGGTACAAGTCTTTATTACTGTAAGAATAAGGGTGTGTTACGAAATATTTGGCTACTCTGGCTGCTACTTACTATATGACGCTGACTGACTACCTGTTGGTTCCGCTACTTAGGTATGATAAGAGCGGAAATGTTAGTTGAGTTGGCCGATTTGCTTCAAAGTAGTCCAGTCGCCATCGGATATATCGGAGCGGCCAAAGTGCTCACAAATATCTGAACACGTAGAGACGTTTTCAGATATTTGTGAGCACTTTGGCCGCTCCGATATATCTGATGGCGACTGCCCATTAAAAATGCAACTCTGCCGTCCAAGGTACATGTATCGCGGCAAATCTTGATCCCTATGGCAGCTGTCATCTCCGTAATATGTATAACCTTAAAACGTAGAATTGTACTGAGATGACCCCCAATTTCGTATGTTTCATTAAAATCGGTGTACTATGCTCATTTCCATTCATTAATGACATATGGAGTACTCATATGGGGAAACTCTACGGATGCCTATCGAGTCTTCATAATGCAAAAACGGGCTGGTGTGAAACCTCGTGACTCATGCAGGGAACTCTTCGTAACGCACAAAATTATGATGACACGCGCATCATAGGTCCCACATACTATGAACGTCTACCCGCCGAAATACGAATGGAAACTTCAGAAACCATATTCAAGCGTCGATTAAGAAACTTTCTATTGGAAAATCCACTGTATTCTATAAGTGAATTTTTGACATTACCGCATAATTTTTATTTAATGTTTTTGATATAATTAAATTATTGTAATTTTATCTACTGACGATCATTTTAGGTGAACTTTGATAACTATATCTGAATCTGATGACAGCTGTCGTAGGAATGGAGATTCACCGCGATACGTAGGTATAGAAGTTTCTAATTACATTAATAGTTTTAAATAAAAAGTTGACTACATTAAATTAACTCAATCGTAGAATATATGTTCAAATTAACTCAATCGTAGAATATATGTTCCTTGGCTCGCGATGGTTTCGGTACCAATTCCAATTTGTATTTAGGTAAAGCTGAACTATTGAATCATTCAGTTAGAATACAAAATATATATAGTAAGCGAGATACTGAAGTTAATTAACGGTATTTTGGCATGAAAACAATACCGGTTTACGGTCCCAGTTTGTAACATTGCAACTGTGTACCTTGATGTCATCATATGGGCCGAAAGACATCCACTGCCGGGCAAGTCACCTTGATTTTTTGAATTGGTAATCATAAGAAACCATAAAGAAGACTTGAACTTGTGATGTATTAAATTAAATTAAGAGGCGCCGTCATAGTGCTACCGAGTTGACAGTCTACTTTTATGATGAGAAAACTTGATCGTTTATTTCGGTCCAGTTCCCGAAAATGTTAAGAAACCTTCAGTGCGGTCCATTTAGTCCCTCCCGAGAGTCCCTCAACTTCTATTGTACATATGGGTATATAACAAAATTATGTTAAGGAATTCCTCGACACATCCCGCAGCTTTTAAAGAATTTAAGCTGGTAAGGAAAGTGGTTTTAACACGTTCATTCGTTCACTGTCCCTCCCGATACAAAATGAACTGACAATGTCACACGTCCAAGTGTGCTGCCAGTTCGAAGCTGTGAATCCATTGTATGGGCACGGACTCCTGAAAAGCAGGTGCATGATCCATTGATCCATCAATGGGGGCACTCGGGCAGGGAACGTGTTAAAATAGCTATACGTGGTAGGTACGAGTTACTTTCCGACTGTTTTGATATCATATTCATGTATATATTTTCTTAGCACGCGTCTTTATTACATAATTACATACAATACCTATCCATGTTTGTTAATAGAAACATCTATGCAACAGCAGCATCACTACATAGTATAAAACAAAGTTGCTTCCCGCTGTCTGTGCCTATGTATGCTTAGATCTTTAAAACTGCGCAACGGATTTGATGCGGTTTTTTTTAATAGATAGAGTGATTCAAGAGGAAGGTTTATATGTATAATATAGTACCCGTGACAACCGGGGGCGGGTCGCTAGTAACATGATAATTAGAACTGCTGTATTTGTCCAAAAACTTAAAAAAAAACTTGATTATTATCACAAATATTAATGTTCGAACTTTATTAGAGCGAACAATTTATTTCCAAAGCATTCGTGTGGCATTTGTAGTGTTGCAGGCGAATTGCACTGACATTGGAAGTATAACAATGGCAAAGGCAGATAGCTGTGTTGAAACCATATACGTATGGCTTAATGGCCGGTTCCAATAATCAATCCACCGGTAGTTTTCCTTACCAACAGTTACATTTTGACACATTTTCTACGGGTAATCTGTCAAAATGGAACTGCCGGTAAGGAAAACTATCGGTGGATTGATTATTGGAACCGGCCATAAGCCGTCAACATTAATGTTTCTTTTTTAAAACGTAAGAGTTTTCTGTTACGTTTTGTATTGTATTTCACGTTTATAATTAAAAGTAGTCGTATATACGAGGAGCAAGCCTGATCATTCTGTTTAGATTATAACGTCAAGTTTACCCGCATACATAAAACAGTCACGCCTTGGCATACAGGCATAAGCAGGCAAGCATAAAACAGGGATAAGCAGAGTAGATGAAATAAATTTTTCAGTGTCATTTCTGTTGGAGGTACCATCGCCAACACAGTTAATTGACCATCCGTGCACTTTATGTGCATTGTAGTAGTCACTATAAATACAGGATGGCCAGTTAACTGTGTTGGCGTTTGTACAATTTCAGCCAAGTTATGTAAACTTATGAGCTATTTACACAAGCAAAACGTATTATATTCAGCCACATGGATTATGTAAATCGAATACGACATGCATCGATAGATTGATACGCAAATACTTTAACATAAAAATTTATGCTTCCAACATAATTCCAAATAACCTGCATTTTTGTTAAGGTATGCTTTGGCAAGGTATTTAACACGGTACAAAGGGAATTCCAATGTATTTCATTTTATAATTGTGCGTTGGACGAACGAATGATTGATTGCACGTTGAAATTTACGCCCACGGAATATTTACGTTACGAATTTCAGTGGGTAAAAAACACAGTACAGAATAATAAGGGTCTGTGCACACGGCGTTTTTTCGAACCACGTGTGTATCGACACAAACACGCATGGACGCGGTGTGCATATGCCCTAAGTACAGGTCATGGAGAGACTAGATTATAGTAGTTTTTACGCAAATATTTGTCTCCCAATTTGCCATCGGCTCAGGAGTCAAATACCTATGATCTGAGAAATTATTTGCTTTATGCTTGCTTGCCGCCCTGGGTAATGTAGCTAATATAACTGTGGGCTGCAAATGTGATGTAGGCCCGCAGGCCATAACTATAATACGATCCCGCATTATAGTACAGTCGATATTGTCTAACCTCGAAATCCCGGGGTTTGATCAAATTTGGTACGAATTCGAGTTCGTTTCTGCAACGGGGACTTTTGGGAGACGAAAACTCGTACCAAATTCGATCAAACTTCCCGGGATTTCGAGGTTAGACAATAGGGAATATGCATGTGATTTGGAAATGTAAAAAAAAATCATATGTAATCTTTATTGCTTAAGAAATATACACACATGATTATTTTTACAAATTATCATGTTTCTATTAATAAATTGAATTATTTGAAAGTAGTATTTTTCATATTCCCTCGCAAATTACCAAAACGCAACGCTATTGGCGGAGCGAAACGTGACGTCACCGTTCACTCGGTGTCGACTGTTAACAGGTCGTTTGTATGATTATTGAAAGTTATTCGCATTGTTTTGCCGCTGTTTATCATAAACAATTAGTGTTTTTTGGGAATTATTAACTGAAACTCCTTGTGAAAAAAGACTAGCCACAATGACTGAAGGCGGTTTTGTCAAGATCGGATAATCTGCCTAAAATGTATGTGTTCATGATGACTACGTACTTCGCAAATAATTGTGACTTTAAGTCCGCTGAACTAAGAGGAGTAAAAAGCTGCAAGGTAAATGAGTTACAGATATCCAATAAATTTTCATGTTCCTTATTTTTATACTCGTATTAGTAAATTTTTTTGTGACAGATCTGAACGAGAATCTTATGGCGATTCAGCCGTTGGATATGTGCAAATAAAACGAAAGAAAGGTCTCTGCGTGGTAAAGGCTAAAATAACACCAGAGCACAATGTCCGTCAAAAAATAGGTAGACTTTTAAACTAGTACTTACTTCAAATAGGTGGAATAAAAAACGAGTACATACATTTATTAATCAAAGATATGTAGGTATTAAGAATGTTAAATGTTGAGAACTTTAACAAACTAGGGATTTCGTCAAGGCTTATAAATACAACAAATTTGTGTAGGTCACTCAGTAAAAAGGATTAAATTCTTTTCAAATTTAACTTATCAACAGTGCAAACAAAGAAACTCCGCTAAAACGTTTCGTGATCAAAATCAACAGTCGTAGTCAGCTGTTGATCAACAAATATCATATTATTTGTAACATTAATAACTAAAAAAATTGGGAATCAGAATAGTTTTATGAATATAATATATAATTAAATTTTTAGGTTAGGTTATTGTTTATATTGTTCGCGAGTCCTAATAAAAAAGATTTTAGGTACATACATATTTAATACTCACGTCGAAATGATCTTCACAACAATATAAACTACTCAAGCACGAAACATTATCTCTCCTCATCGCCTTTCACCACTTTATCCTTATATTTGCATCTTTGGGCAATATATGAAAATATTTGCAGTTTTAATGTTATTTTCAAACATAGGGACAATACAATATTTATAATAAGCTTTTGTGTGCTCTTCCATTACAAGATGATCTTAAAAGCTTTAATCACTCTCTTTTATTAAAAGTGTGAATCAAACACTTCGTTGTCAATTTATTCTTAGTGCACGGTGACTTCACAAAATGAGCGCGCCAAAATTGTGGCGTTTTGATCGTCCGAAAATGATAGTAGTTTTAATTATATTTTTTTAGCTTATTTAATAATATTGTGAAAGTGTTATATTTTTTTCCGGTTATATAATTACCTATAGAATAGTTCAAAAAAAAAACATGGGTATTCCCTTCGAAATCCTGAGAAGTTTGATAGTTCCCGCCGTTTTTTCTAGGAAAGGTGTAATAGCGGTAAACCCGACCAAAGCCTGAACTATTTTAACTACCTTACTATTGACCTTACTTGACGATCCTTATTGGGAGATAAAATATTTAAATCACTTGACTTGTCCCTATTTCTTCTTTAATAAGGCATTGTTTATTTTTATCGCGATATTCCTCTCATTTGTAAATTGCATGCCGACGATCCTTATTGGGATAAAAAATGCGATGTTATGTTTGTTATTTTGAGTATTTCCATAATGACGATCGTGGTGTAAATTGTTATAATTTTGACTGAAGCAAATCTAATCTATATGTATGGATAGGTACGGTTTGGAAGACATTTTAGGATGTGATTTAACAATCCATGTGTTTATATACACCATACTTACTATTACACCTTATACTTTGCGGGAAAACCACGGGACCGGCTACGAGCGTAGCGATTACTGGCAGTGAATGTGTTGAACAACAGTAATTTAACAAAAAATACCTACGGTACTCTCGCTAGTCAAAATTATTTGTTGTGTACAAACCATGTCAAAGTTACACGCATCCCGAATCCTACACAAAGCAAAATGGTGGTGAACTTCTATTTGTGTTGTGTAATTTAAACTTTGATAACTTGCCTCAGAACAGTGACTAATCACTTTTCAAATGAGCGAGGAAAGGGAGGAAATTCAAACATTCGCCATTGAAACTTAAAGGAACAGTGAAACTGTGATGCTCGTGTTATTCTCAGTTCTAATTCTTTAACACTTTCAACATGCAACTCATCATATATTGTCAAAATTTTCTATGACATTTGTATGTACCTCGTTCAAAATATGGTGGTTTTAAACTGCACTAGATTGTTGTATAAATGGGGTTATTTGAAGTCACAGATGCAACCCAACAAGCCCTCAACCACCCACGCATTGAAGAGGCCATTCAACGCTGCTTCAACACAATTTCAGAAACTTGTATGCAAATTGGTCACGGAAAACTTCTACAAAAAAGTGCTTACGTCCGAGAAAAGCAGTGGAGACCATTTACCCCTAGTGCAACTCTACTATACTGTGTGCATAGCGAATCAAACTCAAAATGGAATTAAAAAATATAAAATCTTTTATAACCCAAATCTTGCGCGACTTTTGGGCAATAGCAGCAAGTTTTCGCTACACGACGTATAAATACGAAAAAGTTGGGAGTGATTAGTCAATGCCTTTTAGGTACAGTTAAGTGCAAAAATATGTATCGATTGAATTCTGTCATCAAACATGTAGCGAAACCCTAATCGGCTGACATAAGAGCGATGGGACATATTTGTGCGTAAGTTGTATGCACCCATATTTTAACATTTGACTATACATACATTTTTCCTCAACGGTATAATTAGCAGCAGTTATATACACGGTCTAGATAAAATATGTTGTGGTTCCAGCCTCTTCAGAATTGCGAGTTTTAGGTAAAATAGACAGTGACAGCGAAATTAATACATTCTACAGCTCCTGATCTCGTTTTCTTGCACCTAAATATTAAAACATATGCTGTGTTTCATCTGTTAACACGTGTAGCTTGACTGCAGAGCGTTAATGTATTAAATATATAAATCATAATAAAAACCCTATAAACGAATATAAATGCCAAGCCAAGTCGCCAACGCGGGTCGTTGACTGTATGTATTATTGGCTTGGTAATAAGTCCTCTAAGAGGGCTAGCAAGTAAACATCTTTTATCCTCATGTGTCTTTCCACCCATGAATAGAAGATGTGATATGACAACTAAGGTGTAATATGACCTTACCGACTAAGTAAGCTTTTCAGCTTAATGCGTTGCTGACGTTGCTGTCTAATGTAAAACATAACAAAAAAACCGGCCATGTGCGAGTCGGACTCGCGCACCGAGGGTTCCGTACAAGCAAAAGTTGTAGTATGTTTATAAATAAAAATGGAATCCGTAACATTACAATGTGGAAAGCTGGGGCAGCATACATTTAAACAGGGTCACTTTATCAATTTAGTTATCCTAAAAAAAAAAAAATATATATTACCACATCATTTATTTTATAATATAACTAAAATACCTACACTAGATTTGCAGCAGCCTGGCAAAACTTCTTTTATCAAAGTTGTTTATTTACAAAGTTTTTAGTCTGTATCTTTTCATAAATCCGGTTCAAAAATACTAATTAACTGTTAAATTTGAAAAATTTGAACCAGATCTGTAATTGGTGACTGAAAAAGGTATGAATAGTACCACATTGAACATTGAAGTTCGAAAAAACGTTATCTATAGTTGTACTACTTCGTGTCGTGCTAGTTGTCGTGCTAGTGCTTATAACGGAAACATGTTTATGGATGAAAAATATGTGGAAATTCCATTTTGGGGATTCATTCTAAAATCGATATTGAAGTCTCCCACAAAAATCAAACGGGAACACGGGGTATTGGGGTTGCTGCCGTATATTGTTGTATTTATGCATTCAATTGCAACATTAATTTGACATTGTGGTGACCTATATACAGTTATCACTCTGACATCAAACATTTCAAAATGCAAGCATTCACAATAGCCGTTTGCAGTACCCGGGTTATTTAAAAAAAATACCCTTGAAAAGGTAGTAAATTAAAAAAAAATAAAAAATTGTATGATTTTACGAAAAATGTCTACTTTTCGTATTTTTTCCTTTGTCTGTGCTATATGAAGTTTCTTCGTGCCAAGTTTCAAGTTTCTGTGTTAACGGGAAGTACCCTTTAGGTTTTGAGTTTCCTGCGAGTACTCAGTTTCAAAATATGCGACTTAAATTGCTATTTCTTTTGATTGCGTTGACATAAAAGTTTGATTTTGCTACATCTGAAAGGTCCTATAGCTTTGAGTATATACTCAATATGAAATAAATGTGTGTGTGTGTGTGTTTATTAAATTGAAATTCATGTCATATGACATGAATTTCAATTTAATACACCCACACGTTTACGAGGACAAGTGTATTAAGTTTAAAAAAAAAAAAAATAATATACTAAAAATTAATAAAAATAACTATATAACTAACTATATTATTATAACTATAATGTACTAAAAATTTCTACTTTTCGTATTTTATCCTTTGTCTGTGCTATATGACGTTGCTTCGTGCCTTTCAAGTTTCTGAGTTCACGGGAAGTACCCCGTAGGTTTTGCAGTGTCGAAAAACTCTAAAATTTGCAGCATAAACGACTGTATCTTTTGATTGCGTTGGCTTGTAAGTTTGCTTTTTCACAGCTCCAAGGGACTATTACCTGAGTATTTGATATAAATTTCAGCTTGATACCTCCACGCGTTCCTGAAAATGCGTTGGTGAAGGTAAGTGTTCCGTTGGACCAATTTTGGTACGGAACACTAAAAAGACGTATTATACCTGCACTTCTTTCCACTTTCTCTCTCTTGTCTCTCTCCTTTTGTTGGACACATTATTGGCATTACGAAAAATATATCGCCGTTACATGTCAATGTTTGCTGTTCGAAATTGTTAAAGTAATTAAAGTAATTTAAACGCAGATAAAACATAACTGTGATTACTTGATTTGTTAACTAGCCGATAATTATATTTACTAGCTTCTAGCGCATCTCTGACCGCGTGGAACTCGTTTATATCGTAGCTCCATACAATATTTCACCCCCCATTTCACCCCCTTAGGGGTGTACAAAAACTATCCAATCTCCTTCCCCGAGACACAAACTATCTCTGTACCAAATTTCATCTAAATCGGTTCAGCGTGAAAAGGTAACAGACAGACACACAGACAGACAGACGAACTTTGGAATTTATAATATTATAGACCGTAAGCCCTAGCCCAAATACACCTACGTCTCATGGCAACATGATAAAATGCTTAGCAGCAGGTCGAGAAAGTTGTTCTGTACAAAAAAAAATATTAAAATTGACCGAAAGTTTGAATTATTTTTTAAATACAATGACGGTGGCAAACACGCACACGGCCCGCCTGATGGTAAGCGGACACCGCAGCCTATAGACGCATGCAACTCCAAAGGAGTAACATGGGCGTTGCCGACCTTTGATATGTTTGAGGATTCGCCGTGTTGACATCTGATGGAACAAATTCCCTCGCTCTCAACACAACGCATCCTCGGGAGCTCTGGCGACCTTGCTCACCTCCAGGAACACAACACTACTACAGAGCAAGTAGTAGAAATCCTCCACTTCCGGTCAAAATTTGTACCTATGGTTATATTTACGACATGTAACGAGTAACAGTACGAGATATGCGGCATCATTTAGCCCTTTAATCGTAGAGAGAGTAAACCTAAGTCTGTCAGTCCTGAAATCGCCGAAAGTACTTGGCAGACGGTGCCAAAGTTGGCAACTTTGTCATGAGACGTATTGGGAGTGGGCTCACGGTCTATTAGGAGGTATATTAGGAGGAGATCAACTTTCACTATTCTCGCACATTATATTTACTAAACCGAATAAGGATGTTGTGACACATCCGAAACGTCGGGAAGCTTCGAAGAGGTAAATAGATTCGTTTTACGCGATTAAGTCCCGTTTAGTAAATATAAGGTCGTTTGTTTATAAACGAATCATTAGCGAAACTATTCTATAAATAAAATCAAGGGTGCAATTGTAATTACTTATATCGTCTTAAAAACATCAACACCAACCTATAATAATCATTACCTACATACAATGCCCACTGTTGGTACAGACTTTCTGGCATCGATGAGAATAAGGGTGAGTATCCAGCAAAACTGCGCGAGGTAGCGGAGCGGTGTGCGAGGAAAAAAAACCACCAATATGAAAAGATGCGCCGTGAACGAAGCTAGCAACTAGCAATGCTATTAGTGGATTTTGACCTATACATTGCGGACCCATGTCTTTCTCATTTCTGTATAGAAAACATTACATTCCCAAGTGTAACGCTGGTCATGTTTGGAAGTTCGTAGACTCCTAACTGTAATAAGTGTAATAACGTTGTCTAAAAATCCAACAATCAGGTCATGATACGTTTCAACGCTCTAAAACTTTTACCTGTAATAACGTTGTCAAAGAATCCTACAAACTGAGCCAAACTACAGTAGGCTTATATATTTCCCAGTTGAATTTTCTTGCCCTTGAACGGATACAGTAGAAAGCGAATACCCATACTTGCAGGCTTGTAGAATATATTTCAGTGCTGCTATAAATACAGTGTAGCTGGGTAAGGCCGTTATTTCTTGTTCCTGATTAAGCAGTTTAAATCGTCTACATTTTAATCAATTCCAGTGTGTTACGAATATTAGTAATCCATTTATATGGCTAATTGGCGTAACACACTGGAAGTGATTAAAATGTAGATGATTTAAACTGCTTAATCAGGAACAAGAAATAACGGCCTCACCCAGCTACTACCACTATAGCCGAGCCTCAAGGTACTCGACTTTCAATCGGGGGTCTTCGGCTCGTACCACTGGGTTTATAAAAAAATATGTACGAAATATCATTTGATATTTAACAGTGGCTTATCGGTGAAGGAAAAGATCGTGCGGAAACCGGTCTAACCCCAATAAGATCTAGTTTTCCCTCTGGGTTGGAAGGTCAGATGGCAGTCGCTTTCTTAACACTAGTGCCTATGCCAAATTAGGAGGATTAGGTGCTAAAGCAGACCCTGGGCTCCTTTGGGGCACAACCGGGAAACCGCTAGGAGAACGATGAACTGTGTGTCGTGCAACGATTCATTCACGATCATGGACGAGAGGGAACGAGCGGTTATTCCCACGCTAATCCAGTACCTTATAGGGGACTTCACGTAAATTTCAAAATTTTCTCCGCAAATCAGTACAGTCAGCATATCAAAAGTAACTACCCAACCGAAGACGTCAAAAGCTCATATTCCCATTCAATAAAGACTTTTGACGTCTTCGTTTGCGTAGCTACTTTTGATGCTGACTGTACATTTAGGTTTTTTCGCAATGTCTTCGTTCGCTGAAAAGCTAACGGCATACTCGTACATCAAGTAAGTTCCGAAGAACTCGGTAGTACGAGCCGAGTCACGTAAAGTTTCCAACGCGCGTTAGGACGTTTTTTATTGACGTTTAGATCTTCCTGACGCGCGTACGAGTACAATGTGGACGTAACGATCGATGCAGGGATACTAACTAACCCACGGCTACCGTTTTAGAAACTACTGGGCTAGCGTAGCTTAGCTATACCACAAAACTTACAGCCACGTTCCTTTCAGTTTCAAATATAGACTTAAATATTACTTAGGAATGGAATGGTGTGTCGAGCGTATATTTCCCACACTTCCTCGTATTATTTTTAAAATTGTATACAAAAGTTGTTTCTTGGAAACTTTTACGGAAGGAGCTCACATTCGTGAGAACATTAAAAGAATATCGGACAAGCGTACCGCAGCGTTTCTCTAAAATTAATTCGTTAAAGATCGTATGTGGGTAAAAACTCTTCTCTACTTACGCCCGTCTGGTACCGCGATAGTAGCGCGAACTCTCTCAAAAGTTTCATTTTGTACTTTTTACATTGCTCGTCTTATTCGATCCGAGTGTCGGCCGTGGAAACAAGACAAGCCCCGGACGCGCTCCTCGCCGCGTCGCCATTTCAATATGTGTCCCGAGGAAAAGTGCGTCTTTAAGGGATTTATTTAATATATCCGCGGGGTATTTTTTTTATTTTAGGATTGTGATTCGGAATGGAACGAGCCCGGCCCTCGTAAATCGGGGCGCTCAGGTGAAACAACATCGAGTTCGGGTTAATTTTAGAAGTATTTTGACGCGAATGGTTCTGCCAATGTTCGTAGAATAAAATTCATCCGTATTTTTACGACTGCGACTGTTTTACGAGCTTTTGATATAGTCCAATTTGGAGGATACAATTAACGAATCAGTTCCTGAATTTTATATACAGCGTATATGTTCAGTGTATATCTTTACACTAAGGATTATAATAATCATTTGTTTGGACACCTACTCAAAACTCGTGTAAAACTGTTACCGAAGAATGCGGATGTTGAAAATCAAGGTTGTTTCTAACCGTCGATAATCGTAAGTTCCGTTCAGGGCGATCAACTTACATTTACAGACCGATCAACTTTAAATATGGCGCTAGCAGCTGTCATTCCATAGAAACTTGTCAAACTTTCCATACATTCAGATTTTAACACTTTCACGGCCAAGAATCGCTACGCGCTACGTTCGTGGCTGATCCCGTGGTTTTCCTCCTATGTAGCGGCAAGCGACTACGGCGTAGGCGCCCGCCTGGCGGGTTCCTGGCAGTGAAAGTGTTGACAGGCTGACAAGACCTAATTTGGTGAAATTGATGTTATTTAAGCAGTTTTTTAAGAAAAACTATTTGTTCTAGCACATCAAATAATATATATGATAATATTCACCATATTTCAAAGACCGTAGACGAGCTCGATACATAATTTGACGAAATCGGCTCGATAGAAAATAATTGCAAAGATTGGTCTTAAAATCACATTAAACGGTCCTATGTCTTTATTTTTTTGACGTATGGGTCAGCAATTAAAAACATGACACATGAAACATGTCAACATATACATACCTAAACCGCTAACGAGTCATATTTCACAAATTGTCCACCCTTTTTAGGGTTACGTAGTCGACTATAATATATCAATCACGCCGACAAAGTGGTAAAATAAAAAGTGTTTTTTTTTTATATTAGGGTACCTCCCCTATACGTAACGTGGTGAGTGTTTTTTTTTTTCATATCAACCCTAACGTGTGATATATTGTTCGATAGGTATTTAAAAATAAATAGGGGTTTGCTAAAATCATTTTTTAATAATGTTAATATTTTCAGAGATAATCGCTCCAGAAGTAAAAAAAAATGTGTCCCCCCCCCTCTAACTTTTAAACTATAAGTTTTAAAAATATGAAAAAAATCTCAAAAGTAGAACTTTATAAAAACTTTCTAGGCAAATTATTTTGAACTTGATAGATTGAATAGTTTTTGAAAAAAATTACATAATAATTTCTGAACGAAAAACTACGGAACCCTACACTGAGCGTGGCCCGACACGCTCTTGGCCGGTTTTTTTTATTTCAATATTTATGTAACATTATCTTCAAAAACCGGGCCGCCCAGTAACACTCGCTCTCGTTTACTCCGATACAAATCCGCAAGGGCATTTCGGTGTTGACAGCGTCTTAACGAACACCGTTTACGATTACAGACGGTTTGATGTCTGCCGGCCAGTCTGAAAAATGTGTTTGACGCAACCCGCCCTCAAAATTGTACAAAAATTAAGTATTCGTTTCGTGCTACGACTGTCCCAATTGACGCTCACTCGCGCTTGGTTAGGCGAAGTGCTACGCGAGGGCTACGCGGGCGCCGTGCCGAGTGCCTCGAGTGCTACGTCGTAGAGGTGTGCATAACTTGGGTTCTAGAGGAGCGTGAAAAGATGTTGAACCTATTGTTAGAATAGCAGCGAACCTCGTTTTTCTATGAATGGAAAACTTATGAAAACCCGACGAAGATTTAACTATGAAAATTGTATCGATATCGGGTCTGTGAAGTTCGGCGCGCGTGGAACCAAACTTGTATTATGATGATACGAAATTTTTCCTTGTCCAACTTTAAGAAGCTCTCTGCCCTAATGCAGTCGATGCATCGCTGATCGTCGAGTTAAGACAGAGGGAGATGAGAAAGGCGCTATTCCACAGCCTTCCCATCTAACCCCCGGTTCCCACTTGTCGGCTGTCGGGCCCGATTTTTTATCGGGTGTCGGCGCCTCATACAAATTGGTGTCCGACAAGTGTGAATAGCTTCATATAAAATGTTCTGCCGCTGCAACATCCGATTAAAATCAGGGCCTAGGGGGGTTACGGTTTCTATGATGGCGGCGAAAAAATAGCGCCGTTTAGCCTATAGAAGTAATCTGCTTAAAAAACTACCTACTTGGTGCTAGCAGGCTGAGGTTCGATTGGTTCCACCGGTCACGTACCGTTCTAGGGAGAAATAGATTCTAATTGAACTGAAGCGGTTTTAACTTCAAGATAGGTAAAATACAAAAATAAATCTTTGTTATTTTTGCATAACAAGTTCCTCCATCTCAGTAAGTAATTTTCTGGAACAATTGAAAATTCTAACAACGGTTATATTTATATTGCATATTTTCCTCCCTCAAGTTCTTTGTTTTAAACGGGCTGAAGAGATTAAAATTAAATAATGCTACGTTGAACCCGTTTCATAATATCTTGAGCAACATTGAATTTTTAATTCATTTATGGGAAAAGAGCTTTCTAGATTGTTCCTACGAACATCTTTTGGAAGTAAAGATCATAATTTTTGAAGGCGGAAATGACAGTTGACCTACTCGCGTCTGAAAACTTATGCAATTACCCTGCAGCACTCTCCAAAGTATTTAGTGCGGAACACATTTCAAGTCACCAAAATACAACATTCAGAGTAAAAAATTATAAAAACTCAAATTTTAATTGCACACCTCCGACACTTACTCGTACTAGGTCTATCTTGACAGACAAGAATTTCGAATAATTTTTTATTGCGTTTCATCACTTCATTAGTCTGGGAGCTACAATGCCACTGTAAGCTTGCAACGGGTACGTATTAGAAGATCGAAAATTGATACATCGAAAGTGAAAACATCGAAGTACAAATAATCGAAAATCTAAATATCGAACGGTTGAATGGTCTAAATTCATAATATCGAAATAAACATATCGAAAATGAGAATATCGAATTTAAAACATCGAAAGTTTATAATGCCATAGCTTAAAACGTCAAAAGTATTAGTTACCGAATGATTTAAGATCAACTGCATAATTATCGAAAATATTTTTATCGACATAATAAGAAACATCGAAAGTTGCGGAACGGAGGCGAGGAGAAATTTAGATCAATAGTGACTTCCCTCCGCTCCTCCATTCTCTTTTATAAACACTCTAGGGGTAGGGCAGACAAAACCACGTGGATAGTGCTCCGATTCGGTTTTGGATCGTTTTTGGATTATACTAATTTGAGGTCAAATATCTCGACCATTTTTGATTTTAGAGAAAAGTTTTTCCTACCTTTTATACCCTACTGTTACTGTTGATTGATACTGGTATATGTATAATATAGAAGATTAGGTTAGGGCAGCTAAGCCCCAGCAGTAAAAAAACAACATATAATTTTAACGATGGTATTATTTGTAGGTTAGGTTAGGGTTAGCATGTGTCCCTTAGAGCGGAAATAGGCACACCGCGAAGCGGGGTGACGTCGACACGCTGATGGCGGTTAGGTTAGGTTTAGGTTAGGTAATAATAAATGTTAGCACAACAAACTAATTCTCACGGGCATAAGAGGGTAGCTACAAGTACAACCTGCACAACTAATAATTTTACCAGTGGTATGCACGTAGACCATATAATGTTAGTTATTTTGATGGTTCGACGTTTTACTTTTCGATTATTTGGGCGTCGCCATTTCAATGGTCGATATATTGTCATTCGAAATTTTAATATATCGCCTACATAATGGTCGATATTCTGTACTTGCAATATTTTAACCGTTCGGCATTTGTATTTTAGACCAATTAGACGTTGATATAATAACATTAGATATTTCGATCGTTCGATGTTTTGATCTCCGATATTTTGTACTTCGATGTTTTCACTGTCGATATTTCAATTTTCGATTTTCTAATACGTACCCCTTACAACACTGCTCGTTTACGTCGAGGGTTTAAAATGCTTAAAACACCATATTTACCAGGGTCCCACTAAAGTTGATATCGTCTTTTGTAACTTGTCGAGTTACATTTTGTCTGTTGTACAATAGCAATATATCTTAAAATAAGTGCAAGTATTTGAAGATGCAGGTAGATTCAAAACATCCAATTTCCTGTTGAAGGTATTTGTGTCAAGGTATTACTATCTGAACATAGGAGACGTGAAAGGGCTCTTGAAGTGCAACAGAGCTGACGCCCTACGTTCTTCGACGTCATTGAAATGATAATGCGTATTGTGCTTTTCTAACCACCTTTTAGTTTGGAAAAGGCTAGCTAAACTAATTTAGCTAAGCTAACTGCTACACAGCCTTACAGCGAAATGTTTCGGTGCACTTTCCAGGCAAACGTTTTATATTTCTACGTCACACCAGAGGGTTAATCACGTTTTAAATGTAACGTAACGTTTCAAACGTACGTTAGGACAACTCAACTGTCATTGTTTCAAATGTACTTAAAGGGACACGGATATTTAAATCTACTTGACGCTCGAACAATGCGTCAGGTAGATATAAATGTTAAACTTTATATGGAAAAATGACAGTTGGACTTTCAAAACGTTACGTTATTACCCCTCTGCGGGGCTAGCACAACTGACGCCGCGCCGCGACGCGAGTCGAGAAAGATCTACCCTCCTCTTTCTAATTTGCACGGTGCGAGTGAGATAAGAGACGCTCAGTCGCGTATGGGAAGCGACAGAGCAACAAGTTGTGCTAGACGTACTGCTGGCCATAAAGTGACATTTACCTCCCGTTACGCGTACGGAAACTCCACTATCAGACCGACAACCCTTCATGAATTGCGCAATAGTCTTTAGAAGGCTTTACAATAGATAATGGCAAAGGAACACCATACTCGTATAGCTAAACACGGTATTTGACTAATAGTCACATCAGCAAATTTCAATGAAACGTAAAAACGCTCCATCAATATAAAAATTACAAGGATCGTAGTGACGCCACAATTTCCTATTGTCAACAACGCCTATTTTTTGGTCTTTATGTATTATAAAAATCTTTAAAATAGCAAAGTAAAACTAAAAACGCTTATTCGCAGGCCGTTTTAGTAGTTAATCAATGATTAATGCTGTTATTAAATACCGTAATGGTTCATCAGCCATCACTTTCGCATCGTATTCGCGTTTCAATTGGTTTCTTAACACAATGTATACGATAATACGATGCGAAGAGACGAACAAAAGGACTTCCTAGTGGCGGAAATAAGTTCGCGCCTCGGCTCTGACGGAAGTGCGCAGAACAGAGGAACTCGAATGGAAGTGCCATTAATTAATAGACAGGCATTTTATTAAAAAGGAAGTGGGGAATTTCACAAATTAGGTGACCTTATTTTGTGAACGTATGAGGTTATTTTAATTACCGATATTATCGATATTAATAAAAATACATTCCCCATTCGATTGTTCCGCTTTTTGTTAAATGTTTATTTATAAAATTGGGTACCCTACGTTCATAATGTGGCACAACAAAATATTCGAACAAGCGAGCGAAGCGAACGAAGTCCTATGCTTCAGCTTGAGTCGAAAATCGTTTAAGTGTGTTCTTCTCTACAGGTCGCATTTCTCAACCGATTCTCGTGAAATTTTGTGTGAGCAGAATTTGTTTATCGTAATTGTGTAGACATTTTGCCAATCACTTTAAAAATAAAAAGAAAAACAGGCACCCGAGTTCTACAGTTCACAGTCACTGGTCTCATGCTCGACCACAAATAAGGAGTATGTAGGATGGTGAAGAAGTGTGCGTGTTGGCGAATTTGCGTTTGGATTTTCCGAATAGGTATTGCCTAGGTTAGAAAATCCGAACGTTGTTAATATAAATCCCACGAAGCAAATAAAAGAGTTGCATATTGCGACTCGTCGTCCGAACGTGATGTTATCTCGTCGCTTTATCGAGACTACAGTTGACAGCGAAAATGCAGTGTTTTCGAAAAACCAGTAAATATCCTCGGAAAAGCACAGAGGTAACTTTATGAAAAGCCAGATTGCATATATCGTGCCCAGGAACCGAACATTGGTTTTGACCACCGAAAAAACAGCAAATATAATAAAAAATATGTAAATATTTGCTGACTACTACAATATTTCGAACCACGACGAGTAGCATTTGTCCGCAACATCGTCCGCGTGGACTCCCGTGTCAACTGCCAGGTAATCCAGGTTATAATCTATCTCCATGCCATCTCAATCCGTTCAGCCGTTTTTGCGTGATTGAGTAACAAACATCCAAACATCTAAACTTTCGCATTTATAATAGTACCTAGGATGTTAAAAATGCAGCAACTGAAATGTGATAACTGATGACATAAGGTAGAAGAAAATGATTTAAAATAAACGTAACAAAGAATCTTTGTACTGTTTTGTTTGTTTTGGTTTCGCAAGTAAAAATGAAATGTACCGTACAAGGTAGAGCCAGTGTAAAATTGTGCTTTCCGTTCACCATTCTCCATCAATAATAATAATAATAAATACGTTTATTTCGGAGTAAAGACATCCATATTTGTCAGTTTTAGGTACATTATTAACTTAGGAGATATGTTAGTGTAGGTATTATGTAGTAGGCAGGTACACAGATGGTCACTTCTCATAGCTCACCTGTGAGCCATGAGATCGCGTCCATTTACCTACGTACCTACGTAGATTTTGTGGGATTGTATGCGAAGCTAAATCCGACCATAGATACGAATCCACTAATTGCCATTCCCGTCGAGGCAGATATAGCGCTTTTCTCCATAAATGCGAGGAAATCAAATAATATTTTTAATTATATCCAGCCATAATCTTAAAACAGCTAGTAATGTCAAAAACCTATAAAGTTTCCGCCCAAGTATTTTTTTTTAAGTACGTGGCATGACTCCTGGTGCCAGTTTCAATTGACTTGCATAAAAAAAATCAAATCATAAAATCGGTCACAATATGATAGTTTCGTATTTTATTACAAAAATATTTGTATTTCTTTATTGAAAACTATTTCGGTCACTTGTGAAAACGTCACTTCGAACACTTACAAATGTACGCGTTTCGACTATGACAATAACGAGGAACTTCACGTACTATTTTGCTACAGTAAGGCGAACATTTCCGAGTATACTGGAGAAAATTATGTTATTATTAAACGCAATTATAATTTTATACAATCGGTTCCAGTTGCGCGATGCGGGGGTGGAGTGTGTGTGTGTCGTTAGAGCTTAATCTGGTGTCCGTTTCACTGGCGCTGTCACCCCCCTCGCACCACGCAACTAACACCACCGGGACCGACTCTGTAAACTAGAGCATTCAATCAGAGGCATATTTATACATTATTAAAGTCAAACATAATACTCGCCCTGTCTACGTGGCCCAATATCTTTGCTACTCGACTTGTGAACTCGTTTTAGTATAAGTTAACCCCTCGAATACTAACCCTCTCTGAAACGGAGGTCCAGCTTACACAGAATACATAGCGGAGGAGTCAGTAATCTTGGTGAATCGCCGCCCTGCACTCCCGAGATTGAACATGTTTATCAATAGACAAATCGTTACCTGTCTTTGCATTCCCTCTAGACGAGTCGCCTTGTCTGTAGAGGATTGCACGGTACATTCCAAAGCATATCGCTGTAGAATTGTACTTACGGAATTCAAAGACAGGTAACGTACGTTGGCATCAAATTGAACAATTTTCGGCCAATAAACTGGTTGCCATAACTTTTGTGTTAATTAGTTTAAAATGAAAACCCTAAACACATTTTTAGAGACGTCAAAGAGGAACTCAAATATGTAGTTTTCGTATATGTTAGATCTTTCACGTCAATAGAGATACGAAATAAGTGTTTTTTTTACAATGTTTAAAAAAATCATACAAAATTTAGTATTCATTTCTTTCAAATTCCGGTAGACGAAAATGGAGATAAAAGATTGAAGAACCGATAGCCGTTTGAATTATAAATTCTATCTGTAGTGCAAATGTAGCAGATACGATTCAAAACTTGTCAAAAATCGATGAAAACCTCGGGTAGCCACTTAAGGCTCGTCCGGCATACCTAAACAGGAGATTTGTTAACAAGAGAGCCTTCTGATTATTTATGCTACGCCATGTCCGCTAGGTCGATCTAAAAAAAAAAATATATATGGGAAACTGATAGTTAAGTTGTCTTTCTTAAATGCTCATTAGAAAAGTTACGCAACTACCCCTCTAGCCTGTTGTCCGTATACCACAACTCTTTATCCTCCTGAGACCTCAAACTATAAAATACAGTGTAATTAGAACCAACTATTTTGTTATTTCTACACAAACACACAATACGTGGCAGAATGTGTTCATGTCATGTGTGAATATACAAATCGATTTGCGTAAATGCACTTGCATTTAATTCATTATATATACCACGCCCGGACAGCGCGACACGCCGTGACATTTCGGTTCGTATTTGATTTGTTCGTTACATCTGAGTGACAACGTGGTGACAACCATTGACTGATGCCGTATTTATATGTCCATGTGATTCCCCTAGGCGTGTCAATACCCCTTTTCATGTCTCTGTGTTTGATTATCAAAGACCCAACTCTAGAAAAATCTGGACAGGTCCTTGGCATGTCATACTTATATATGTAGATATTCTGTGTCATTCCAAAATAGTTAGTTATTTAAAACAACTGAAGCATTAAAGTGAATTTAAAAAGCGTTACATTTTTACCTGTGCAATAAACGCGCTTTGCATAAAGACTACAACTTTTGCAAGTTTCAACTTCGAGGCCAAGTTCGCGAAGACGATTAAAAAGTTTTACTCGACCACTTTATTGCCCTACTTCAATTCAATGCCTTGTAGTTTTTAATCTAGTACAGGTACCTATTCGATAGAAAGCAGCGAGACGTCTCATGGGATTCCTACGTAGTGGGAGTGGGACTTCAGAATGTTTCAAATATATGATGTATGATGATTCAAAACAAATATGTAGGTAATCTTCATACACATCTCACTCAAAAACAGCCGGTCTTATCACTAAAAAGCGAGATTCTGATTTGTGATTTGTTTATTAAACGTTCAATTTATGTTATCCATTCGAGGTCTGAAGGTCTATCGCCATACTCGTAAAGAAAACAATCCTTTCACGTTGTCTTTGTCACTTACACTCAAGCAGAGAGCCCCCGCCGGACTTTCAAACATTTAAATATGGCTAAAGTCTACCGCCGTACGGCATACCGAATCGGTGATCAAAACACGCAAAGGATCGTACTCGTGTCCAGTTAAGTTGGTTCTTCGCTTCATAGGGAACAGTAAAGCTGCAGGGTTGTGGTTGCGATGGTCACGCTCTAATGAATGCGGATTTATAGGCCGCCCAGCAAAACTGGAACAAGAAATGCGGTGCTGTAATCATTCTCTATAAACGGTCTAAACTTTAATTGAATGCAAACCCTTACATTTATAACACCCCTTGTTAACCTACTGTGTTAACCCCCCTAATGTATTTTTTTTTTTCAAAAATATGGGTTTTTCCAACCTTCTACCACCAACTTGTTACCAGTGGTAATGCCTGGGATTTTTTTTCCCAACTTTTACCAGTGGGGACTAATGGAAATAGTTATTGATGGTAACTACTAGGTTTTTTCCCAGTAGATGGGGAAAATATTCCCAGTAGTTACCACCGAGTACTGTAGTGGTAAAAGATAAGGGAAAAATCCGAGGTGGTAACAGGTGGGAATAACCCAAAAATATAGAATTACTACGAAATAAACTACACTCGTCCCCATTTTTAACCAACGTAAACGAGGGCTGTTATATATTTAAAATGTGAATCTGTATGTCTGTCTGTGGCATGTTGGCAACATAGCTCTCAAACGGAGGAATCGAGTTGAGTGCGGTCTTTTTAATCGAAAGTTGTATGTCGAAATAGTCCTCAGCTATCATTGTCTCTTAAATAGCGTATTCAAATAGTTATACAAGTAATGAGTATAACAAGGCTTCCTTGTTGCAGACATCTGCTTCCAGCCGTTCTTCAACTTCGTGGACATGCGAGCCCTGCTCGAGAATTTCTGCGTGTACCACATCAACGCGCCCGGGCAAGAGGAGGGAGCGCAGAGCTTGCCGGAGGAGTAAGTACTGCACTGATCGCCTTTATTTATTGCGTGGGGTGCCCCTGGCTGGGGAACCAGGACGGATATGATGGACTCCCTGGACGCCCGGACTCCACGGTGCTCTACGCGCTGCTTTATGGTGTTGGAGCCACGGAACCGCTCGCGCACACTTCCGCGGCTCTGCGCTTATCGCGTAACCTAAGGCCGTAGTCCACTGCTGCACGAATAGCAGCCTCTTGAGTCTTTCGTTTCTGGCGTCGATCTTCCTGTATATAAGTTGGGTGTGTCACAATTATGGTGCGTACTCGCGTTGTTTAGCCGTGTGCCGCACTGGTCTTCACGCGTAGATGAATAACAAGGAACTCTTCATATATACCTATTTCTATTCCCTGATGAGATACTGTCGAACGCCCACAGGAATCTCCGAGCAGAAAGCATTTGCGATTCTGCGGCGCCTCTTTGAACACTGAGTCTTACCCGTCGGGGCTTTCGTGCTATTTTTAATTCAATTCAACAACTGTAATTTTCAACCTTCTTAACGCGCGTTCGTAAAGTAACGCGATTGCTTCTCGGTCTCAGTCAGCCTGCCATGATTATGCGGTCGCCTCGGGTTACTCACGAATAGGACCGTGCAAAGACTCCAATGTCTGCGGGTACGAGGTTAGGTAATATTCTGAGTTTCGTCTTTCGAAATGACATTCATTTGTCCGACGCGAAATAAATGATCTGAAAGTTACGGACAAGTATTTTGCGAACATGAAAAATAAACATCTTAAATAATTAATCTATGAGTAGAACTTAGAAGAGTCAAAAAACGTTAAGTTTCTTATTTGGTCTGATTCATGGTTATGTATTATGTTCGAATTACATGCGTGACTGTATATTATTAATTTAATTTTTTAACACTTAACATGAAAATTGCGCAGTTAAAAATATATTGTGTCATATTTGCTCTGACCCTGAAAAAACCGGACAAGTGCGAGTCGGACTCGCACACCTAGGGTGTCGTGCTTAATTACAAATGTATTGTTTTCCGATTTTACCCTGTACTGGTAGAGGTAGTATCAGAAGATTGAACAATTAAAGTACCTACCATCATTTTGATTCACTTGAGTGTCGAAATATGTAACGTTTTTTGTGGCATAATTTTTTATTTCAATTCGATATCTACACGAAAGAAAGAATCTTGACAGACAGGTTCCTTTTTTCCTTTTGTGGTACGGAACCATAAAAAGAAATAATTATTGGCTGTATACGGTTTGGCTAGCTAAAATTTGATCCTAAAGCTAATACAACATTATTGTTGTGAATATGCCAATTGCCAATGGCTTGACCAGGCTTGACAAACTGTGGGCTGCTGTTCGCACGTGGCGGCTGATATTTATTATCTGTCACACGGCAGATATTTATCCAAAATTCCACGCACAAATGAAAGGCTCAGTTCCCTTTTTCAAAATGGATAGTTCTTATATGTATTGACGATGCTCTGAGCTTATGTTATTTTTAGTAGATTTTAGTAGATATATATGTAACGTGTTGGCCATATTAAGTCCAATACATGCATGGCATATCATAAGTTTGTTTTACTTTCGTTGTGTTGATCCAAGTAAAGGTTTTGAAAAAAATATGTTACACATTATTAGTTGATTTATAAAATAACCAAAATTGGTGGGTTGGAAATATAAATCAAAACCTTGACAATTTCACTATTTAAAAAGAGATTTGAGGCTTAATTGTAATAAAAAATCTATTATTGATTAATAATTTTTATAATAAACTACTTACATAATTTTATAAGGTACAAAAAAATCGGTTCGGTAGTTTAGATAAAATAAAATAAAAACCAAATATTCTTTATTTTTTTCGGAAACTTGTAGCATTTTAGGGTTAATACTTGGTGAAATAGAAATAGCATCTTACATCTCTGGGCTAATACATAGACAAAACAGCAACCAATTGGGCGTCTGGGGCCGATGGCGATGCCCCATACCCTGTATGTATGTTTGACAAAGTTGCGCTCGGCGCTCGAGGTCACAAACTTGGATTATTCATTGGGCCAATATCATAAACAAGTCTGTAAAAAATCAAAACTAGGTACCGGATTTGACGCAAAGTACCCCGTACTTTCAGGCGACAAGGTTACTGGATTATTTCATCCGATCCATAGCAAGTTTAATGCGACGTACTTATAACTCTTGCTAATGCTATGGAGGAAGACACGTGTCGCGCTCGTCCCACGTAACGACGTAGCTGTTAACAACGTAGGTATTTTATATCTAATCTGGCGCGCACTAGTTCAATATGCAAAAGTGTCTTGGTTAACTTTTCTGTGCAGTATTCATGAAAATGTAGATATAATAAAATCAACTCTAATTTATAGGTATACTATTTATTGGCCCTTTTTTATTTATTTCGTAGAACTGAATCGCCATAAAAAAAACCGGCCAAGTGCGAGTCAGGCTCGCGCACGAAGGGTTCCGTACCATTATCTATAAAACAGCAAAAAAAAAAACACGTTTGTTGTATGGGAGCCCCCTTAAATACTATAGTGACAACGGAAATACATCATCTGTGAAAAAAATTCATGATATACAGCCTGGTGACAGACGGACAGCGGAGTCTTAGTAATAGGGTCCCGTTTTATCCTTTGCGTACGGAACCCTTAAAACAATATTATTGAACCTGCTCACAAACTTTCACGAGAATCGATTGAAAAATGCCGAGGAGAACAGCCGGAAAAAATATACGAAATATTTGTTACGCAGGATGCTAAGAAAATTTAGTTCGCTTTGCTCGCTCGTTCAATGAAACTAGAGGACCCGAACGAAGTTGTCTTACCTGAGCGGTGGCTTTTCGTAGTTCAATTATTCATGAAAATTCTATTGCAACGCCACTTACCGGATCCAATTGTGAATAAAATATCTTGCTACAATAATTGTTGTTAGACTGTGCATCATAGCCTAACAAGAATCCATTTAGCCAACACAAATGATATATTCGCGCTCAGAGGCTCTAGTATAAGTTTTACCGAAACAAAACGTTACGACCGCGTTCGCGTTTAGCTGTCAAATCCCATACAAATTGAGGGTAAAACGCAAACGCGATCGTAAAGTTTTGTTTCGGTAAAACTTATACTAGAGCCTCAGTTGTGTAGACGGATGTGAAGACGTTATCCAGTCGTGCCACAGGAGTACCCTATTACTGTCACATTCCACGGTTCTTGAGCTCTACTGTCCAATAAAACTGGCTCTACGCTTCCAAGAGACACTTGCTTATTCGTACGTGACCATCTACTTGCCATTTCGTTCACCGTAATACTACGTAAGTTGACTTTATTTCACTTATTCCGCGTATAAATAGACTACGATTGAGCCGTTTCATTCACTTTTTATTACAAGCTTTATATTAACTTGACCTGTTCGTATGTATGTAACTAAGTCCGTCAAAATTTCATATATTTTTCAGTCACTTGCCGTTATCCGATTGAGTTGAAATTTTGGGTATTTCTATAGTTTGGATGACAATTCAATATTATGGTACCATCGAGCTGATCTGCTGATGTTCACAGAAGGTGGCCATGGGAATTCAGTATTTAACCGACGTAACTCAATTGAATTTGGGCTCTTTAGAATCCTCTCAATGAGTAGTTGATGATGGTATACTGAAAAGTAAAGTCGGCAATAAAAACTTGCACCAGAATTAAATTTTTGACAGAAACTGTTATTATCACAAAAAAAATACAAAGAGAGACGCGTTGTCCTACCTAAATGTCTGTATGACGACCCGAATACTCGTAGAATTAGTGAGTAGACGAGACGAGACGATTTACTATACATACATTACATTGAGTAGCCTAGCGTTGCTAAGTTGCGCGATTTTGTGTTTAGGTATTGGGTTGTAATTAATGTTCTTTTAATTGTAATTTTCGCCTTCTTTACTTACAGATCTACTAAATTAATAGGTCAGCTACTATTTTTAAGCGTCTAATAAATACTTTTCATTTCTCATGCTCTAAAAGCTCGTCTTTATGCTGTGCGTAGGCGACATAATAGTGCATAAAGTAAAATCTTCGTCGAAGACCAAGGCAATCGGTCCAACAGCCACACGAGCAACTTTAACTTCATAGTATAAACTCTTTATTTTAATTTTATTATGTTTTGTTAGTATTCTAAGACTAAGGCAACGATACCAACAGCCAAGGTACACAAAAAAACTTCATGTTCTTCATTCGCAATCGAAGTGAAAAGTAGAGTCTACAATTCGTCCATAAAACCCATTTTACACTCGATTTTATATCCATAAACCTAATTTGACGACCGGTTAGCCTAGTGGGTAGTGACGCTGCCTACGATGCTGAAGGTCCTGGGTTCGAATCCCGGTAAGGGCAAATATTTGTTTCTGAGTCATGGATGTTTTCTATGTATTTTAAGTATTTCTATCTATTAAATATATCGTCGTCTAGTACCCATAACACAAGGCTTATTGAGCTTACTATGGGACTAGGTCGATTTGTGTAAGATTGTCCCCTAATATTTATTTATTATTATTTATTATAAACGGATAAAAGTCTCGCGTAAAATGGAGCGTTTTATGCACTTTTTGTACAATCTACTATTTCAAGCCACCGTATATCGTGTAATTCAAGCTATACGTTAGTATGACTCAGCATGATGATTATATTCGATAGCAACTAAATTTGTAATATGTCTACATATTATAAGCTTCTAATAAGTGTCTCTATTGCATCTAAAAATAATTTCAACGGATTCTAATTTCATATTGCCACTTCCATTGTAATACGTTAGTATAAGTAATTGTTGACATAATTTGCTATTCGAAAAATACTTAATATTCTCATGAAAAATGGTCAATGATAGCTGTAATTTCATATATTAACCAATATTTTTATACGTTCGCATAAGTAATTGACGACGGAATCTATTTCAGTTGAACATGAGATGAGATGAATCATGAGAGACTTGAGAATTATGTTAGTTTGACGACAAACTATGGTGTTCGCGTACCGGACTATCTTGGTTAAAACATCAAAAGAGTGTTAAAACTTTTGTACACAAAGAGTATTTTTGGCAGTGACAGACTTGTCATTTCATTTATAGACTACGGATTTGGAAAAAAAAACATCATATCATAAATAGGTCGTATATGTATGTGTACGTGAAATAAGTAATCTTAGAGCGAGAACTTCGGTAACAGTTTCTTTGTCAAAATACAAGAAAACTATTTCCAGCATCCCCTAAAGCGGTCAAAAGAGGGTGAAAATATTGTATTCAAAACGAATTTTATGAGTGAGAGAATTGTGTCTTCGGTGTTACACTTATTTATAAATTTTGTTTACCCCAGCGAGGTCTTAAACTGCTGTGAGAGGGCCACCGGACTTTTATATCTTTTTACGTAGCGAAGTTTAGAAAACGTGTGTACTTACTTAAAATTTCTTTCTACATTTTTTGTACTTAACCCTATACGAGTAGTAGATAAGAGAATTTAAATGGTGGACTACCCGTGCGAAGCTAGTCAATCAATACTAACAAGTGAAATTAAAATATTTTTCAAAGAACTCTACTGCTTTTCAAATATTATAGCCTACGTCACTCACACGATTTGATTATGAGGAATCCAACGACACCTCATATGTCAAAATCCATCAAGCCGTTTGGACTGCAGCCCGTCAAATATCATTTTCATTTCTCTTGCTCTAAAAGTTAGTTTTCAATGCTGTGCGTAGGCGACATAAAGTCGCTTTTTATGCTCTAGTGCATAAAGTAAAATCTTCGTCGAAGACCAAGCCAATCGGTCCAACAGCCACGCGAGCAACTTAACTTCATAGAATAAATTCTTTATTTATATTTTATTATATTTCGTCGGTATTCTAAGACCAAGGAGCCAAGGATACCAACAGCCAAAGTACACAATAAAACTTCATGAAATAGCACTTAACTTAATTTTTATTTCGTCTTATTTTTGTTTTTAACCGACTATAAAAAAAAAGAGGACGATCTCAATTCGGTTGTATTTTTTTTTCAATGTTTGTTATCTCGAAACTCCATCATTGATGAGCCGATTCGTATTTTTTTTTTGTTTGTAAGTATAAGCCTCCAGGTGGCTCCCATGTTTATTTAAATACAGTTGGATGAGGGGATCCAAGAAGGGGATGGAGGGGGGGGGGAAGGAGGGAACTCCTCAATTATATTAGGCACGTGTGTAGTGATTTTGGTATTTTCTATTATATCTCGTGTATAAAAAGATTTTCATTTCATGTCCGCGCAATCGAAGTGAAAAGTAGAGTGTACAATTCGTCCATAAAACCCATTTTACACTCAATTTTATATCCATAAACGTCTCGCTAAAATGGTGCGTTTTATGCACTTGTTGTACAATCTACTATTTCTGGTCCACATACTCGTCCATACGCTCGAAAATCATAACCGCCCGCACCCTTCTGAGGCAGACGGGTAAAAAAGTAACATCACCATCTACTTCTACGTCTATTAGACAGCAAATAATAAACCCAAATGATGTTTAGAAAACGTCAGTTGTAGCAGAACAATACTATTTCATTTCCTATGTTCCATAACATAATCTACGAAACTTTCACCGGAATCATTAATATAGATGGATATTTTCTCATTAGGATTCGACACGCGTTCTTAGCGAACGGGAAGTGTCCCAGATTCGGTCCTAATTTCAGGAGCAAATACGCCTGGCAAATAGTAAACTGGAACTGGTTCAATGAACGAGACTATAATATAGTTCGGCCTGCTTTGAACAACTATTTTAGCATTTTCGCTATCATAATTCAAGTCAACAACACCTTATCATTTTAGACTTCTTGAACGCCATTATGTGGTTTTGTACGCGAGTCATTTTGAAGTTTGGTCGAAGGAACGTAGAACTACGCGTTCGTGTCGTACATTAATAAAAATTTTAGAATTTCGAAAGTATGTAACAATAACAATGTTGTCATTTTTTTTTAGATGAGCGGCCACTCGTAAAAGTGGTAGATTATGACAGATCTACTCAAAACAAACATATTTTGTTATGAAATGTAATACACTAAAATGCATCGGAGCCGAGATATTTGCAATATTATATTTTCACAGGTCATATTGTAACGTTATAAACTAAACTTCAAACTTAAATATCTCGGCTCCGATATTGTTTAAAGAGTTTTATTTTATATATATATGCATACCTATTGTGAAAAAATCTGCTTTCTAGGTTCAACGGTTTGTGTTTGACGTTGATTTAAATCAGTCAGAGAGTCAGGACTTTTACGTTTATATATATTCCCGGTTAAGTGACTGTCTCCTGACTCTTAAGCCGGGAATAATATAAAGCTATATATATAAACGTAAAAGTCCTGACTGACTGCCTGACTTAAATCAACGCCAAGCACAAACCGTTGAACCTACTTAGAAAGCATATTTTTTCACAATAGGTACAATATTGTTTTATTATTATTATTATATAGATTTATTAAATTCCCGGCTTAAGTGAAAGAGACAATACGAAGGGATTAATGTAGACGTTCGTAAAAAAATACAAGTTTACTTAAGATGTTTAAATACAAGCGTCAAATTAATCTTCACTTCGACCTACTCATACACGCATTTCAGTGTTGGGCGTAATTAATTACATTTATTTATTTATTTAAATAACTTAATGACTAACACATACATATCAATATAAACTTATTAATAACTACAAAACCCACAATTACTGCGACGTAACACAAAACACAATAGCATTACAAATTGAAGTACATTTAATGCAATTACGAGTAATGCATTACAAGTGTAATTGCAATACATGTAATTAGAATTACTTCGTAATTAGTAATTGAAATTACATTCATTGGTAATTAAATTATTCAATACCTTACTTTATGTAAACTTATTTTAGGAAACTCGGTAAACTAAGGGAGCAAATTTATTTGCAGTGATTATAAAGATAAAAAAAACCGGTCAAGTGCGAGTCTGACTCGCGCACCGAGGGTTCCATACAAAGTATCAATTAACTCAAGTCAAGGTAAAGTAAAGGTCCCAATATTTGTTAAATTACTTATTTTAACCCAACACAACAGAAATCAATTTAAAACAACGAATAACTTTTACACCAAGACCATCGAACTACCAAGACAATTGAATCGCGATCTTTTTTTGTTCTGCTATTGAAATATACCTGTCCCAACCCTATTCATTCTAGAAAAATCTTAACAGCGCGAAGTAGGAATGGGGTCAGCGCCATCTATCGGCCCATTTGGTACTAACGTGCAAGGGCAATGAGCTTAGTATGTATGTTGGTGTTTTAGCGATTATTGTTTATCACGTTAACCGATCTCGATTATTTTTTTATATTTGAAAGAGAGTACTTCTATTAGTCTTATAGGAATTTCAAAACAAAAAAATACTTCTAAAGTTGATTAAATTGCAAACTTCACTAGGAAATGATTTTTGAAAATAATACAAAAATACGGTAGATACAGAAAAAAAATTACTTTTCCAGTAATATTTATGTTTATCTTAATCACAAGTAATTATTTCAAATTTTTCGCTTGGTAACTTTGGAGATAAGGAGGGGGAGGGGGATGGTATTTTTTTTTTACATTTTCCTTCATAGATCAAAGTTTTACCAATGTAGAAAAAAAAGAAAAACTGTTTTTTGACAACTGTTTTTCGGCTTGCCCCCTCCTCAAAAACAAAATAAAACGAAAAATACGCTAGATACAGAAAAAAATATACTTTTCCAGTAATATTTATGTTTATCTTAATCACAAGTCGTTATTTCAAATTTTTCGCTTGGATAACTTCGGAGATAAGCAATATATTTTTTTTTTACATTTTCCTTCATAGATCGAAATTTTACCAATGTAGAAAAAAAAGAAAAACTGTTTCAGCCACACGAGCAACTTTAACTTCATAGTATAAACGCTTTATTTTAATTTTATTATGTTTCGTTAGTATTCTAAGACTAAGGCAAGGATACCAACAGCCAAAGTACACAATAAAACTTCATGAAATAAACTTAGTTTTTAATTTTCATTTTATTTCCTCGCAATCGAAGTGAAAAGTAGAGTCTACAATTCGTCCATAAAACCCATTTTATATCCATAAACGGATAAACGTCTCGCGTAAAATGGAGCGTTTTATGCACTTGTTGTACAATCTACTATTTCAAGCGACCGTATATCGTGTAATTCAAGCTATACGTTAGTATGACTCAGCATGATGATTATATTCGATAGCAACTAAATTTGTAATATGTCTACATATTACAAGCTTCTAATTGGGGTCAGCGCCATCTATCGGCCCATTTGGTACTAACGTGCAAGGGCAATGAGCTTAGTATGTATGTTGGTGTTTTAGCGATTATTGCTTATCGCGTGAACCGATCTCGATTATTTTTTTTATATTTGAAAGAAAGTACTTCTATTATAGTCTTATAGGAATTTCACAACAAAAAAATACTTATAAAGTTGATTAAATTGCAAACTTAACTAGGAAATAATTTTTGAAAATAATACAAAAATACGATATACAGAAAAAAATATACTTTTCCAGTAATATTTATGTTTATCTTAATCACAAGTAATTATTTCAAATTTTTCGCTTGGATAACTTTGGAGATAAGGGGGGGGGGGGGGGGGGGGATGGTATTTTTTTTTATTTTCCTTCATAGATCAAAATTTTACCAATGTAGAATAAAAAGGAAAAACTGTTTCAAAAAGTGCAACTCAAGCCCTTTCATATGATACCCCACTTGACTTAATAATTGGTTGGTCGTATTCGTATTTTTTTTTAAGAAAATTAAAATATATATTTAAATTTGTCATATTCCATGCACGTGGATAGCTCTCATTTAAATCATTCCAAATTTCAAATTGATAGCTTAAGTAGTTCGTGAGATATTTCACTTTCTGACAGCCAGACAGACAGACGGACGGAGTCGCACCATAAGGGTTCCTTTTTTACCTTTTTTGGTACGGAACCCTAAAAATCAATTCAATTAGCGTGTATTTGATAATCTCTTGGAAACCGCGTTGGGGGTGGAGAAAGCCAGGCTCAAGGCGGTGTCAAGGCCTCCTCGTCTGTGAACCCCATATATGCATCTGCGGTGCCACAGTGGAGAGCAATGGCCACCATGCTCTCAGCTGCTTCAGGTGTACTGGCAGATTCCCTCGCCACCACGCCCTGAATGACATCATCGCTGCCAATATCCCTTGCGTCCTGGAACCACCGGGCCTCAGTCGGTCCGACGGAAAGAGACCTGATGGCCTCACTTTAGTACCCTGGCAAAGAGGTAAATGCCTATTGTGGGACGCAACATGCGTCAGCACGTTTGCAGCATCTCACCTGGGCCGCACGATGCGAGTGGCAGGAGCTGCTGCTGAGTGGGCGGCTACACGTAAGAGGGACAAATACGCAGTGCTCTCACACTACTTATTTGTCCCTCTTGCCGCAGAGACCATCGGGTGACTGAAGCGGTCCCCCGACGCGACGATGCTTGGAAAATAAAAATATTTGAACTTACATAATATATGTGACGATAATAGTTATTATAGCTTTAAAATATTATTTGTTAGTTTTTAGAGTTTATTTTTTGTGCCGGGGGTTTTAAAAAAAAAAAAAATACTTTTATTTTGTCCTTTTTAAAGTGATGATCTTCAAACGGCTGATCAGGTCATGGTTACCTTACCATATATTTCCAATATCATTGAAGTAACATGGTACCAAATTTCGAATCCATAGGACATATGGAAGGTAGTCAGATTCCCTCATCAACAATTAAAGAGCTGATTATCTTCAAACGGCTGATCAGGTCATGCTTAACTTACCATATAATTTCAATATCATTGAAGTAACAGAGTACCAAATTACGAATCGATAGGACATATGGAAGTTAGTCAGATCCCCTCATCAACTATTAACGAGCTGATGATCTTCAAACGGCTCATCAGGTCATGGTTACCTTACCATATAATTTTCATGTCATTGAAATAACACGGTACCAAATTTCGAATCGATCGAACATAAGGAAGTTAGTCAGATCCCCTCATCAACTAGAAAAGAGCTGATGATCTTCAAACGGCTGATCAGGTCATGTTTACCTTACCATATAATTTCATTATCATTTAAGGAACACGATACCAAATTTCGAATCGTTCGGACATACGGAAGGTAGTCAGATCCCCTCATCAACTATTAAAGAGCTGATGACCTTCAAACGGCTGAACAGGTCATGGTTACCTTACCATATAATTTCAATGTCTTTGAAATAACACGGTACCAAACTTCGAATCGATCGGGCATAAAGACGTTAGTCAGATCCGCTCATCAACTAGAAAAGAGCTGATGATCTTCAAACGGCTGAACAGATTTTCATGAAACATGACTAAGAACACTCGGATTACAATTATCTATGATACAAAAAAAACCGCATTCAAATCGGTCCATCCGTTTGGGTCCTACGTTACCACAGACAGATACACAGATACACAGACACGTTAAACTTATAACACCCCTCTCTTTGCGTCGGGGGTTAAAATAGTACATTGTTTAACGAGGAATATTGCGAACAAGAGTCTATCAGAAGCTCGACGCCGAAGGCGGAGGGCTTTTGATGACTCGAGTTTGCAATATTCTTACGCCCGTGTTATACACAATGTTTTTCATCACATTTGCGAGGAAACAAATACATTTTAGATGAAATGAATACAAATCTTAATAAAAACTGCAACATGTCAGTCGTCCATTTTGTGGAATTTGACGTGAGGCGCGTATGGCAAAGACCCTTCGGTATACAGCCACGATTTGAAAACACTTAAAAACATTTTAGTTAGACACTAAATAACTACATATTAAATCTGTAAATAATTCAGTTAAACATGTTTAAGTCGTTTTTAGGGTTCCGGAGCCAGAATGGCAAAAAAACGGAACCCTTATAGTTTCGCTATGTCCGTCCGTCCGTCCGTCCGCAGCTTAGCTCAGAGGCTCTTGGTACTAGAAAGCTGTAACTTGGCATGAATATACATATTAGTCATGCCGACAAAGTAGTAAAATAAAATCTTGAAAAACATTTTTTTTTAGTGTACCTCCCCTACATGTAAAGTGGGGATGTTTTTTTTTATTGTCGTCTACCCCATAGTGTGGGGTGTCGTTGGATAGGTCTTTTAAAAATATTGGGGGTTTGTGAAAACAATTTTTCGATTAAACGATCCGTTTGTGAAATATTAAGCCTTAAAGTGCTAATTTTTGTTTGACTCCAGTGTCCCCACCCCCTGCTAGCTAAATGGTTGTTTTGGGATATGTGAAAAAATTCATGGTAGTAGTACATATAACGAAGTTAAAAGGAAAACTATCACAGCTAAGTAGGCTTTACACGTTTACGAGTAATAGTCGACCAACTTATAAAATGTACTTCAAGAAGTAATAGTTTCGTACAAATTCTATTGTAACTTATTATTATATATAATGGTACGGAACCCTTCGTGCGCGAGTCCAACTCGCACTTGGCCGGTTTTTCAAGTTTAAATTTATTTATAAATACGTTTTCAGACATCGTATTTGATATAAAACCTCTTTGCTTTGTAACTGCCGCATGAGTGACAGATACAATTTAAGAAAAAAACCATTACGCCCGTGGGCGTAACACAGGCTATTACAGCTCAGTATGTCTGCGCATTATGAAGCCCTTTTCGAGCAAGTGTGATGAAAAGTGTTTAACGGCTTTATACTCTTACGAATAGCGTTCAGTTTTGAATGAAGTCGAATCGGCTAGCAGCAAAATATAAAAGTTTGTGACCTCCTTCACGTCTGACGTCACAAAAATCTGTCGCGTATTTAACAATTTTTCCCCATCCCAAAAAGTGCTCAGAGCCGCTAAAGAAGTTTTCACTTCAAAAGAGAAAGCAACAAAAAGCTGTACAAAAGAGGGTGCATGGATGGTGGATCCCAGAGAACACGGTAACACTTATTGTATTAATTGAATTACTGTTTCGTTGTCCATTGCGACCCGAGGCGACACGCCCGTCTCCATCAAATGCACGGTTCGGACTGAGGCTCCTTTGAGCACGGCAAAAAAACCGACAAAATATGGCTCGGCTCGCGGCGCCGAATTTGCCTCGTGTCGCGGCGTGCCTCAGGTTGAGGCAGCGTCCCCACTTGCGCGGCCTCGGAGCGAGGCAGCCGCTCGACCCGAGGCTGCCTGTAGTACGGGGCTCAACAATTTACGATTCGACATTATCTAGCGACTGTAGTATAAACAATCCGGACCATAATGAGATTCGTTCATCAAGTGAATGGATTGTATAATCAATTCGCTCCGAGTCCCACGTGTCGAGCTTTCAGGCCGATCCGTTCTAAACAGTATATTCATTGAGAACCGTAATACATAGAATCGATGCGGTGTCCCCTTACTTCACCGACAAACGTTGCACCGAATGGCTTCGCTGAATTTTCGTTTCATCGAATTTCTGCGTAAGTGTAACCGTTGCCTTTTTAGTTACAGCTCAGTTTTTAGGTAATTATGTAGAACCCATTAGGTAAGGTTTGTTTTAACCCTTAAATGCATAATGATGTATATATGCATCGTATATTGTATATGTTTTAATAAAAACTATGATTTTTTTCTTTATTTTTCCCTCAATCTATACAACATGACACATCTATTTCAATTTATTAAAAAGTTATACAAAAAATCATGCATTTAAGGGTTAAAACATTCCTGAAAAAAATGCTGATTCTGAAAAAAGATGGTTTTCGATGAAATGAAAATTCTGCGAAACATACATTCGATGGAACGAAGCATCATGGTAACTTTTGTACTATTAATACAATGGAATGGCCCATAATACACTGTTTGGTAGCTAGGGCAAAGCTTTGAGTGGGTTGTATGGGTTATAGGGTATGGCCGTGGTATTTTTGTAAATTTTTAGCTATATGAGACAAAAATGTCTCAGACGTATACGTATTGTATAAAAGTAATTGAAAATTTAAGAAAACGAGTGAGAGTTTGATAGTTTTGTTTTAATAGTGCCCCAAAAAGCGTTCAAATATCAAACAATGGGTACTTATTTTTCTAAAATTCTGACATCAATTCTATTCATGCGTGTTAAAGCGGATTTTCAGCACCCACATTTCGAACAAAAATCACCTCCGAAGCCGAAACAAGTTCTTATATGATATTTCTATCTTTTTCCCGATTCAAATAGGTCCCATTAATTTAATTAACGTCGTATTATGCTCGGCGCTGAAATATTTTCTTTTCACAAACAATAACGGCTGCAATGTGCCGGTTTCGCACCCCGAGCGAACAGCGCTCATTTCCGCCCCGATCTAGGTCTCAGGCCTTCGCTCTGAAAAGCTGGAAAAATTGCTCTTCTACCTACAGCAATAACAAAGGAAGGTTATGTGTCGGCAAATAAGGGGCTGCTGAACGCCAAGCTCTTCTGAATTAAGGTCATATAACGTCAACAATAGTACTTTATGCTTGAAATCCATCTTATTCAGATACCTTTACAAATGATGAACGTTCAATACTTGTGAAAGCATTCAATCACTTGTCTAACCATTAAAAAGGCTCGACGCGAATTCCCAACGGATCGACAACAATATCTAATTTCACTTACAACGGGAAACAAAACGCTTCCTTCAACGTACAGGAGAAAACATATTTTATATTCTCCTCACACAGTAATTCGTATAATGAAAGAAAGCTATCTAAACCATTCTAGTAATAGCCGAATCATGCTGGCCTCTACCGGGAATCTCCGTCATTTCACAGATGACTTCAGACCCCATTCTGTCAAGTCACGTAATAGATACATTAATTTATAACATAACTCAACGATGTGGGCTGATGTTTCGGTATATATTTATGTAGGTCAGTCCTACCAGTCAATATTTTGAAATATCGATTCAAAATCGTATACGAATTTTTTGTACTGTTTAAATACTGAGCCTAAAATAATGAACTGAAGTGAATGAAACATTATTTCACGAATCCCTTTATAAGTGTCGCTCCATAAATAACACTGGCCAATTATAACAAATCAGATTCCTTGTCATTCGTCGGAGGCTACACTGATTGACATTCAGCTGGCATTGCTCCGTGATTCATATCGTATCTCTAGGTATCTCTACTACGGAATGTGAGGCATTTCATTACATTATCAAATCTGCATATTACCACATACACTTGTACCGTACGTGTTTATATATACATTGTTTTAAGTTCTGGCTGTGGAGAATGAGACTGATACTCCAGGCAAAATTCGATTTTGAATAACATTAATTTATAATAGCGTTTTTTTTGTTTATTTCATTTGAAAATGTTATTCTAATGATTTAGTCAAGAATCCGACAAACTTTCCACCCGGAAGTAATTATGTAGATTTAAATGAAGCATGCATTATCTTTTTTTGTACGATTTATCTTGAATATTATAGAGCAAATGTAAATGAACCGAAATAAAGACAAAAACATTTATTAATATTTTTACTGACTTTTTAGAAGCCAGTTAACTTATCATTTTTTCGATGTCTGAAAGTTTGTCGGATTTTGTCGCTGGGTAACTATTTAATTGATAATATATCCGTTATACATAAAAAATAAGCTATTATAAATTATATCCAAAATTGATTTTTTTTCCATACAAGTTGTCAGTTCATTGCCTGGACTATGAATAGATTACCTATATACAGAATAAGTGTAAGTTCGTCATGTTAAGTTTGTCTTATAAGAGTAGGAAGTACTCAAAGTATGCGGGTCTAATAAGAAAAGCGTAAATTCTGTGAAATATTAGATGTTAACTATCTTGCAAAATGACGTCTTCGATCTTAGTAAATAAATACTTCCTTAAAACACTCAAGTAAATAGATACTTCCGATATATTTAGCAGCAAAGTAAGTTCCACAGACAGTCTAGCACACAAGCGTTATAGCGAAACGTTGAGTATCTATCTATATTTTGAGTGAAATTTCCGGTTGCTTAAATAGCGAATATTGATTAAAATGTCGACGACAGTGGATAATAAATGAGCGGTTATTCGTGGAATACGGCGCACTCGATGAGCCATCGAAAAAATCTGTCAAAATCTTAATTGGGTGCGGTCAATCAATTAAAACGAGTCTATTAGCGAGAACACTGACAAAGATACCGTTTTAACAAATTATTAAGCTATTTATCACGGGAAATTCTCGATGAATCTACAGATAATAATGTATACAAATAATTAATTTTGTGCCGCCAGCGCTACCCACTCAGTGGGTTGTTTTTCATGTGGATGGATACATTATATGAAAACTTTGCATTTCTGTGACTAGAATTGTATGGGATATATTGCGAAACATCCTCGGTTAGGACTTAGGAATGGGGAGTATTCCTAAGTCCTAACACTAAATTTTTCATACATTTCACCCGCCGTATTGAATGCATCAACAGCACCCACAATAACTCGTATCTAAAACTGGGTTCTGCAGTTAAACCCAGTGCATGCGAACGTAATAAACGCATTGGAACGCAATAAGTCGTCAGGCAGGCATCCGGAGCTATCGGGGATGCCGGCGGTATTGTCCTCGATCCTGCCGTTAAATTGCAGCCGTATATTGAATTCACTTGGTTAATATGGCCACACAACATTGGTTATGGGTAGGTTTGTATAAGGAATCTACTTACTTAATTGATGAAGATTTCTTCCGGCTTTCTCTATTTTCATAATATCAATTGAAACTATAATATTCTGTGTTGCCTTCTGGGTAAAAAAGTGGCTGATATAATTTTACGTTGATGTGGTATATTTACAAACATATTTCAAAGAACATTAATAATGGAAGTTTACCGTTAGTGCATTATTTTAAATGTCTCCAGTAAATTGATGTTAATGAATGGATTACCTACCCTCGATTTAGTTAAACTCGGATTACTCGTGTTGCGCGCTACTTAGGAAACTCGTATTATATTTAATCCTCGCTGCAAGACGGTCGCCCCAAAGTTTTAGACTTGTTTTAGATATGGCGGATCTCACAGTGCAAAAAGATTACATGTTATTCCAGTATGCCGTTTTAAGATGAGAACCAAACTATGTTTCTATGGAAAATGGACTTGAGTCGACCGTCCTGACGACCCTTACGTGTTTATTTAATTATTCACCATTTACGTGTGAGCAACACCTCCAATCTCACAACTAAATTCTATAAAAGTTACGAAAATAACAAATGAATACTAGTTCGTACTATGTACCTGTAATCTTGGGTGTAGCTATCGTTTCTGTCGACTAGACTGCGAACGCGATGTGTGCTAAAGACGGCGTCTGACTCGTTACCGCGCTTCCTTTATGGGATTGTTAAACTCGGTAGTCGGCCGGGATTGTATTGTCCACGACAATACTACTGTCAAGTGGAATGTAACTCAGTTTATTCCAATGCAACATTTACGCACAGCTAGAAATATTTAATTCGGACCAGTCTACTCCTTGTTGTTCTTTGTGTTATTTGGCATGGTTATGGTTACGTCTCCTCAAATACTGTTATAAATAAATAAATAAATATTAGGGGACAATCTTCCACATAATATCGAGTCAGCCCAATGGTAAGCTCAATATAGCTTGTATTATGAGTACTGGACGACGATATATTTACCCGACTGACAGGAGGGTTATGTTTTTCGAGCGTATGTATATATGTATGTATATGTGACCTTATTCTTTGGCACGCCCTGCAACCTAAACAGTTTGACGGATTTCGACATATGAGATCTCGTTGGATTCCTCTTAATCGTGGGAGTGACATAGGCTATAAAATTGGAAAAAAAGCAGTTGGGTTTTTTGAAAAATCTTTTAATTTCACTTGTTAATAGATATAAATACATAGAAAACAAAAAACTCAGAAACAATAATAAACCTATACAGGTATGCATTTTAAGAGTTTAGGACTTCCATCCTGTAACCATATGTTTTTAGGAAATTGATAAACGACGAAACGCTTCGAGAAATGGGATTACCATACTCAAAGAAACTATTATATGATGAGGCCATATAATAAGCATTTTTCTAAGATACTCTTGTCATTGTCACTATTGTCTCGTCGCGTAGAATAACGAGAAGAAAATGTTGATCGATCGACATTTAATGGAAAACGAGTACTGTAAATGTCCAGTGTTTAACTGTTTAGTAAATGTAAAACTGCGATAAGAGTTTTAGTAATTCCATTAAATGTTGCCTGGGCTTAATGTAAAGTGGTTCGGGTTAGAGTTTTTTTATGGGTGATTTGTAACGTATAATGTAATTTATAACTAAGCTGCTAAATCATAGTCGTTGTGAGTCTTATTGAAATGAAAATGGTACGTTTTGGTTGGCGCTGCTCTTTTATCGGTGACTAAATCTCGTGTGAATGTTCTTTCAAACGGCTCTCGACTACTTTTATTGCTGTTGTATGACTATTATAAGTTACACGAACCACAAGAGGCTAAATTCATTCGGTTTTTTTTAATTTAATATGGTAATAGGGTTGAAAATCCGATTAGTGTTTCGGCTTCGGCACACTTAGAGGTTTTCAAATCTACGCGAGCGATTCACTAATGTTTAGGGTTCCGTAGTCAACAAGAAACCCTTATAATTTCTCCATGGCCGTCTGTCCGATCGATTCTGCGGCTTAGCTCAGTAACCCTTACTACTAGAAAACTGTAATTCGGCATTGGTATATAAATCAATCACGCCGACAAAACAGTAGAATATATTTTGTAGGGTTCCTCCCCTACACCTAAAGTGGGGCTGTAATTTTCTCCCCCCTGTTGGCTAATTGGCTACTACTGGGGATGTGAAAGTGTATTTAAAAGGAAAACTATCACATGGAACTCTCCACTGCGCGTTGGCCCGACATGCAATTGGTCGATTTTTTTAATTTTTTGGACACCGTCCGGCCTGAAACGCAACATTGCGCGCTAAAAAAAAATTGCTCAAATGCAAAAGTCATATCAAACCGATGAGTAGATCCACCCTCTAAATGTATCTCCCGATAGTCCCGATACACACTTAGTAGTTGTAACCGGATCGAGTGCCAAATCTCAGCAAACCAGGGGTTTTCTTTTTTAAAGCGTCTAGTTAGAGCCCGCTTAACATACTCGTAAAAGCTCTTTTACGTCGCAATTACAAACACTTTAATGTTCTTGCTCAACGCTGCGCCTCCGTCGCGCCTTCGTGTGTAGTTAAAATTATTTCCAAGGGTCGGATTCAGTATTTACTTTTAACTTTTGATACCGGTTAACCAACCCGTTGGTATAATGAATGCTCTGCTTTTCCCTCGGAAATCAAAGTGTCATAATTTGATATTGTGCTTGACTTGCGTGCTGATCGATATTAAGTACCATATAAGTATTAAGTAACACTACTCAAGAAGTCTCCGATATGGACTAACCAGTCCCGTTTCTAGACTAATAAGTATCACGAGTTGTCGAAAAAGGGAACCCGAAACGCATTCTAGGCCTACCCACTAGGCCGAAACCTATGTATCTTAGTACTATCGACAACACAGCTAACTGACCATCCGTGCACTTTATGTGCATTGTAATGAGGTTCTACATAAATACAGGATGGTCAGTTAACTGTGTTGGCGTTTGTACCTATAATTAACATCCTAGTACACAGTTCAACAATAAATAATATTCTATTCTATTCAGTTTTTTACTTTTATTTCCCGTTTACGGGACAACGGTGCTCATACCTTTGGTGGGCATGGCAAGTACCAAACGAGTACCACATTAGTTCATTATTACTATAATAAGTATGTAAGTATCGCTATATTGAAATTGTTTCGTATTTATGTATAATTGTATCTTCGATCTAGAAACAATTAGAGCCTTATCACACTTGCGATTTGCAAGCGTATTTTGTATGAAGGCGTTGACGCAGCGTGTACGCCGCGACTGATAATTGTATAGAAAATACGCTCGCAAATCGCAAGTGTGATAAGGCTCTAATAACTTTGATAATACATTTTAACGACTGAAACTATTCATTAAATCGTGCTAATGAAATTCTGACTATAGGTAGGTACTTAACTAGGTCGACTGCAAAGCTTTGCTGAGTTCGGCTTTCGATACTTTAATAAAGTGAAAGGAAATGGCAAATCGGGCTGCGGCAGGGCTATTGACATTTCAATATTTCAAACCAGCCCGCCCAAGGACACAAAATACCTACTTACGGACGGCCAGTAGGCACCAGTAGGTAAGTTTATATTTGCAGAAGATTTACAAGAAACATAGCATTATTATAATCTCAACAATAACATCAAGTATAATACAGGCCGCCTGGCATAAGTATAGCAAAAGCAGTAGCATTTTTTGCTAGAATGCGTTCAGTACATACTCGTACATATTTTATCTTTCACTGCAAATTTATTTTCTTTAAACTTGCCCCGTTTCTTTCGATACAAGAAAAAATGTGTAAATAGTAAGTGGAACCTCTGTAGGTATTTGGTACATATTGACGTAAGCCAGCCCGCTCCGCCCACTCGCTCAACGAGCGACACGGCAAATGCAAATTAGAAATATAACAAAAGAACTCAAAAAACCTACCTACTATTACTGCAATTATGTTCCCACTTCGCCTTTGCAACTCGCTCAAGACGCAATGCACCTTAACGTTCAACTAGCCCATACAATTCTGACGGTACGGTGTAATTGAATCCGGCCTATATAGACCTCTTTCCTCAAATCGTCTACGTTTCTTCCTTTCTCTAGGATATCAAAGGGAAATATTGTACTAGTTTTACTTATTTCGATCATTAAGTTTTGTCAAACATAACAATACTAATGTATTTGCATTCTTTTTTTTTGTTATTGTACTTTGAATTCGCATGAAGATTTCACGCACGAACGCACGATGTTTTAAAATTATACTCGTACATAGATGAAAAACAACAGCTGGTAAAACAAACGACGCATGGTGTCAGCGGACCGGCCGCTAGCTGTTAGCCTGCCCCACAACTCGTTCACCGTAGATATTCGAGCATACTGTCATTTTTGCAAAAGCCTGTCTTGAATGACGGTTTTCAGCCGTAGAGCGCCGACGCCTGGCAGTTCCCATTCTTTATGAACCGCGTTAATAATCGTCGGTTTGACATTTACACCCGTTTTCGCAATATAACACAGTAAAGTGAAGCGTAATTTTAACTGCGTTCCAGCGGCTACTTAAAGTGGTAACAAAAATGGTGAAATGGGTTGATATTTTGCGTTTTATAAATAAATAAATAAAGATTAGGGGACAATCTTACACAAATCGACCTAGTCCCATAGTAAGCTCAGTAAGGTACTAGACGACGATATATATAATGGATATAAATACTTAAATACATAGAAAACTTCCATGACTCAGAAACAAATATTCATGCTCATCACACAAATATTTGTCCTTACCGGGATTCGAACCCAGGACCTTCTGCTTCGTAGGCAGAGTCACTACCCACTAGGCTAACCGGTCGTCAAAAAATCAAAACGCTAAAATCAGACGGCTTAATACCCAGACCCTGCGACTTTACTCGTGTGCTCGCGGCGTTAAGCGGCAGTAGAATTAAATGCTAATTATTAAAATGTGGTTCTAATTTTTACTCATCTGCCCTTACACGTAGCACTGGCAAAAAAAAACAACAAATTGTTGTTAATAACTGGCCCTTTTAATAATAATACTAAATACCAATAAGGTCAAAACAAATAGTTGTTTTTGTGTTGACGACGTATAGTGACAACGGATCCGTTAGACTGAGCAAGTTCTGGTTTAGGAAAAGTCAACCGCGTTATGTACTAGCGGGGCATTGAGCGGCGCGGCGCACGCGTCGGACCACGACCAAACACAACCATGTGGCATCGCAGAGGAGTGTTATGCATAGACGTGCGTGGTTTTTTATTCTCTGTCATAATCACACTGCAAAGGCGCTACGCTAATATAAAATTCACATAAATCTCTATGGGTACATTTCACGCTTACAAATTCCCGGGGACCCCTTCACCTAGCTGTTTTAGCCCGGGACACGCTTAATTAACGGTCTGAAACACGTTAGAATTAGTTCCGCCTTCTCGCATAAATATTTTTCACGAAGCGCGCTCTACCTCATTTGCAACCCTACGCCGTAACATTTTATAATCGGCGGCAGTCCAGATGCGTTTGATTGCGCGGAAGTTTGTGTCGCTACAACTTTTTTTACTTCCACTGTTGCATGTTTACAGGATGTTGCTTAGGGTGGTATTCCAATTGTCCAAGATCTTTGTCCAATGTGTATTTGCGTCTCACATTTTGCATAATAAGTTCGCAAAGCACGTTGCACAAAGAACTTGTACCCACTTATAGTTTCTTCGTCTTAAGAGAGCACATTGTAATTAGCTACTCGAGTCAATTTACTGTCATTCGGCACAAATGGAAAATCGTCAACACGAAATGACCATTTTGAAATTGGATGGTAATACCACCAAAAGTGAATTTGGTTAAAATCTAATTGTGTCTATAATTTTTCATGACGAATGTTTTTTTTGTTACATACATACAATTTTGATATAAGTACTATATAAAATAGTTCAAGATGAAGGTCGGGTTGGCGCTTATACACGTATAACGCCGTGAATCTTGGCATTTCTACTATCGGATCGTTCATAATTACATAAGCGCCACCGAACCCCCCTGAGAAACCCTGACCCTGAGAATTACATATATCGTAAGTACCCATGTTAGAAAGGTACACACTAAGCTAAAAATACATCGCTTTTCTGCTTGCGCCTCGCAGTTTCATCCACAGTAGTTTCCCCAGCTACACGTAGTATATCCTATGTAGTAATGGATCAGCCGCGTAATAACCAGGGGCCACATACAACCGAAAACCGGCGACAGGCGCCCCTGAATTGGACAAGAAACTTTCTCAATGTCGTGATTCTGCCGAGACCGTGTATTGTTTTTTTAACGACGCGCCCTGCAGTAAATACCATTTGAATTACGCTGCCTTACCTCCGTTACTCTTTTTAGGGTTCCGTACCGAAAAGGTAAAAGGAACCCTTATGGTGCAACATCGTCCGTCTATCCGTCTACCGCGGAAAAACCAACATACATACCGAGTTCTTTGGTCCTGCAGGTTAGTAACAAAATGCACCGTCAATGGCGCTGTACTCATAACGGTAACTTCTGATATGCGTTTTTAAGATTTTTCCAGAATGAATAGGCGGGGAAAGACGGGGTATGTTCTGTGAAAGTTTGTACGGAACCCTCGGTGCACGAGTCTGACTCGCACTTGACCGGTTATTTTCAATTCCTATGCCTGCACGGCTGCCCTCACTGGAGGGTTGCTAATGGGGAAAATTATCTGTAATTTTGCTGAAAGACAGCTTTGCTAATGGCAGATTCGGGGGTGAAAGAATTGCGTGGTCCGGCAGACATGAAAGAGTCAGTTCAGTATCATGTATTACCAGATAATATGCGTACATCCCTGTGTGGTGTCGGGTTAAATTTTCACCACCCCCTTTCTTCCCGTGGGTATCGTGAAAGTCGACTCGGGGAGCAGGGTTGAAGTGTGTTGCGGGCTATGGGCTACCAACCTATCACTGCAATATCACATTTTGTCGATCGTTTTTACCCACATTTATGCTAAAAGCCCCTTTTGGGAATAAAGGCGTGAATCTATAGTGTCTCCTTATATACTGACTTTTGAGTCTTCAAACTTGTGTTTTTTTACATTTCGTTGTATCGCTTTGCAACCGTATCAATTTTATCACTTAAGTTACCTATTCTTATTTCCTATTCTATTGTTATTTTTGAATATGAGTGTAAATGTAAATAAGGTATTGAATGAAATAATGTAGGAGTACAGTTTGTATAGTTCTTATAAACTGTACCCTTTAATTTGCTCTTCACAATAGTTTAAAAATGTTACTACAAACATTGATTTCCTCAGCAGCTAAAGTATGATAAAATAAACAAGATACGTTACGTCCTGTTTCCATAAGTCACGTCACGGCCGTCGCAGATAGCAGCATAGTAATTGATATTTACGTCTTAACAGCACTGTTACAAATTCACACACTACATACCTATCCATCATGTTCCTGAGGTATTCGACATATTACTACAATACAATAATGTTAATGTTATTTATAATATTGATATATGTATATGATCCCATAAAAAACCTCACTTTTTTTGTAGTACCTACCTACTTCCGGCCATTTCAGTTCTGACAGACTTTGGTTTACTCTCTCTACGTAAAGGGCTAAATGATGCTACATGTCTCGTACTGTTGTCACATGACGTAAATATACCGACCCATACAAATTTTGACCGGAAGTGAAGGATTTTCAAACTTTCGTGCAATTTTTTTTTCTGCCCAGCACAATTTTCTCGACCTGCTGCCATTCATTTGATTATGTTGTCATGTGATGAAGGTATATTGGGAGTGCGCCCGCGGTCTATTAATAACTGGAAAAAAACATTGGATTTTATTGATCTGTCGACAATCTTATCTTGCTTCTCTACGGTCTCGTATTTATTATGATTATGATGATCAACAATATGTCTATTGAAAGGCTGTGACTCCGAATCTGCATTCCAATTATGAAACAGCGTGTTTCGGAAAGTTTGTAACAAAATTAATCAAATACCTACCGCTGTATAGACTATACCTTGCCTAAGTGTACTTATAAGTACGTAAGCTATGCTGCGGTTCCCGTATACAATAGAATCCATGACAGGCATAAGTGCGACGCTTTTAACTCCTAAATGACCATATATTCGGATTATATGTACAATTGAAAGGGGTATTAAGAATGAAGAATCCTTAGACATGTTGTACGTATTCTACAATGAGTCAATGGAAGTCGTATACTAAATAGACACTATCTAACGTATAAACCCATTCATGTTGCTCAACAGCGCCCACTATATTGACTAAGAAAGTTCTACCTCAAATTTATTTGAGGCCCTGATGCCAAATAGTAAAGAACGCCAACCCTTATGGGTGCGTAACGGTCGCTATAACAACTTTTGATATATTATTATTCGATATAACGGTTAAGGGATATAATGTACTTTTGGTATATCAAAATTTGGTTTATATCCTAATATGATCATAACTATCATCAGGTATGATGAACTTGTAATATAACAACTATTGATCTAGCAGTTATATGGTATAACGTATATATATGCGTTATAATTATGTTCGATATAACGTGTAGTGGTTATAATGAAGTACTGAGGACCGATTTTTGACTTTCGAGCGCTCTTCTCTTTCACTCGATAATTGTAAAATTTATGAAATGCTATTCTGAAATAACGTTAGAAATTTTAAAAACGATTGGTATTGACTTATGTTTTTATAATTCTATACTTTATACCACAAATACTTATACCATTTATTATATTAGGTAAACGTTATATTATATCTAATATCTTTTACACCTATTGAACATTATACACCATGAAATTATCTATTGTGTAAAGTATCAAAAGTTTATTATGCCCCTTAAGTTATTATTTCCTATGAAATTATATAAAATATTGTTATATCCAGTGAAAATATATCTAAAGTTGTTAAAATACCGATTATTACACACCCCAGCCCTTATATGTGCCCCAAAAACAGCGAGACGATAGCAGCCCGCATGGCGAACTTATCCACAGGATAAGTTGCACGTACAAGACATACGGAGGTCCATGACACTTTTTACAATTGTTCGTCAGAACTGGGTCAGTCTCCAATTAGCCCTGGATGGTAGTACCGAGCGGACACGACGTCAGCGCCTTGACGACTTGCGACAGTTTATTTATTTATGAATCCGTTGAAGGTATCGAGATTAAGTTTTGATAGAGATCAAAAAAATAAGTGAGCGAGTTAATGAATTGAAAAAAAAATGTACCTTATGTATTGAAAATGTTAACAAGTGAAATTAAAAGATTTTTCATAAAACCCAACTGCTTTTTTCAAATTTTATAGCCTATGTCACTCCCACGATTAAAGGGAATCCAACGACACCTCATATGTCGAAATCCGTCAAACGGTTTAGGCTGCAGGGCGTGCCAAAGAATAAGGTCACATACATACATACGCTCGAAAAACATAACCCTCCTTCGGCAGTCGGGTAAAAAGAGACTAATATAATGCTTTCATCAAACATTATATTTCAACGATTTCATAGCTCTTCGTGCGTAGCCGATATCGTTTTTGATTGATTGATTTTTGTTTGTTACTCTTGCGAGCTGGGCCTCAGGCTGGGGCGGACCCCTTTGAGGCTGCTTGTGTTCTCTACCCATGGCGATGGGTAGGTAGTTTTAGGGGACAATTTGCTTGGTCCGCTGCTTGCTTGGTGGTTTTTGTTGGTTAAGGTTTGTTTCTGATTTAGTCTGGTTCTGTGTTGTTTGTGATTAAGAGTTCTCTGGTTCTCTGGTTCCCTTGATCTTTCCGGTGGTCGTGCGTGGAGGGGCGCTAATCCTTTAAGGTGGGTTATGCTGGTGTTGTCTAATCGTGCCGTAGTGGAGAAGAGTGGGCACGGGTAGAGCACCCACCTAGCGGGTTCTCGGCACAGAACGTCTTAATCTAGATTGTCATATCTGTGTTGGTTAAATAAAGAGTTACGTGCAAAAAATATTAAAATACTACATTTTAATTTTCTAACCAGTTAACCTATGCAAGGCTAATGTTCCACATATGAGTCATGCGATGCAGTCTACGAGCGATTTGCGCTACAAAAAGGAAAAATGCTCCTATTTACACGCTACGCCGTAGCACACGTAGCTCCTTGTTAACCTATTATAGTTGAGCTTTGGGTGACTGTACTGACCCTCTAAAATTCATCAACCCGTACATCCATGTCGGGAGCGTTTTCATTAAAAGGGATACCGGCTTCGTCGCTAAACAAGCGTATAGGTACCTACAAATTTGACCCAGATTAGACCTTTCTACTGCCTTGATCCTCTGTCAAGTTTGATCGGCTATGTAGTTTTATTTAATCGTATGGCATACATTATTTGGCCTTTTAAAGTTGTCACTCTTTAGTACCACCCAGGGGACACCTGCAGGGTTGTGGTAGGTAGCTCCTTGCGGACGCGAGTAACAGTTGTCCCCCCCTTTGTCAAGTGAGAGGGGAACTCGACTGTTAGAAGTTCTTAAGCCGCCCGAAGGCCTTTAACTCGGCTTAACGACTACTGTCATAGACAGCAGCCGGGATCAATTGCGTGCCTTCCAAAGCACGGAAGCGCTCATTTATATTAACCACTCAGGCGGTCACCCATCCAAAGACTGACCGCTGCCATCGTTGCTTAACCTGCGTTATCGTTTCTGACTCGCAGGCGCCGCTAGGCTATGCAGTTAGGAGCGACGACAGAAAGTTTCGAGAGGAGTATTTCCTATAGCAAACTTAGACGTAGCGGCGCAAGGTACCTCGCAAACGTCTTTGGCCTTAATTAGTCGTGGCCAGCATAAGCTTAATAACTGCAAATAAAGTTCTCTTAAGGCACAGGCAATGACAGCTCTCTTAAGGCTTTATTTACAAACTAATAAAGAAGTTCTCAACCATCCGGGGTTTTTAACTAGGCTAGATTCCGCCCCGACTACTAATAAGAGTGGGTCGATGTCGGTTAACTTTAGAGGCTGACTAATTTAACCGCCTTTTCCATAAAGTTATTTCATGATAGCCATCATATTTATTCGGTGCATTTCATTTCATTTCATTTATTCCTTGATAAAACGTAGTTTTACACGTCTTGTCAGGGATTATGTCCGTTAACTAACCTAACCCAATTAAGTGTTAAAAAGATATCATTAGTAAGCAAATTAAACTTTGGCAATAAGATACACACAATACTTTCGAAGTAAGGCTTGGCAATGGCAGCGTAACGAAACCTCACCTGATGAGGCAAAATGTTTGTAATTGTGGTAATTTCAAGTATAAACTTAGGAACACCCGCGGTTAGAACATGCCTGTAATCTCACAAACTCGCATGGACGGAATGTCAAACTTCGACACATGAATAGTTGCTGTTTCTCTTGGCCTTTGATACGTGCCTAAATTTGACAGAAATGATTTGTGACAACATTAGCTTAACGTTTGTATGGTAATGTTGCCTTCCAAATAGTTTTCTTTCAAAATCCGGTAGACCAAAATGGAGATAAAAGATTGAAGAACCGATAGCCATTTGACTTATAATTCTATATGTAGTGCAAAAGTAGGAGATACGATTAACTCGTCAAAAATCGATGAAAACCTCGGGCAGCCCCTTAAATGAGTAATGTCGGTAGAGATACTAGTGATGCGCTGTTTGAGAGTATGAGACCTGCATTTGTTTCTGGCTATCGACACAACGCATCTTCAAATCAATATATGCATAATCAACATACTTACCTAAAATATAAAAATAATTTAATATTGCTTGTTGTTGAGGATCGTGATGGCACATAGAGTCGGTAAACAGTAATAATCCTGAGGTGTTTGCGTTTTCACTGAAATGAGGAATTGTTCTCAATATTGTTGACGCCTTTAAATACCACTGTTTGTTAAAATTATAGATTGTTTTTTTTATTTTTTTTTCGTTGGACCTCATTAAATTGTCGACGTGTCATCGAGAAATGAGCAACTTCGCAGAGCTTAATTTTGACTAATATAAGTATACAGGTACTTACTTAACGTTATCTATTGTTATAGGGTTCCTTTAGGGTTCCGTACCCAAAGGGTTAAAACGGGACCCTATTACTAAGACCTCGCTGTCCGTCCGTCTGTCTGTCACCAGGCTGTATCTCAAGAACCGCGATAGCTAGACAGTTGAAATTTTTACAGACGATGTATTTCTGTTGCCGCTATATCAACAAATACTAAAAACAAAATAAAATAAATATTTAAGGGGGGCTCCCATAGGACAAACGTGTTTTTTTTGCCGTTTTGTCTGTCGCCAGGCTGTATCTCAAGAACCGTGATAACTAGACAGTTGAAATTTTCACAGATTATGTATTTCTGTTGCCGCTATAACAACAAATACTAAAAACCAAATAAAATAAATATTTAAGGGGGCTCCCATACAACAAACTTTTTTTTTTCAGGCTGTATCTCAAGAACCGCGATAGCTAGACAGTTGTAATTTTCACAAATTATGTATTTCTGTTGCCGCTATAACAACAAATACTAAAAAAGAAGTAAATTAAACATTTAAGGGGGCCTCCCATACAACAAACTTTTTTTTTAACTGTCTTTATAGATAATGATACGGAACCCTTCGTGCGCGAGTCCGACTCGCACTTGGCCGGTTTTTTTATATCAGTTTGTTCCAGTTTGCTCAAACATATTAGCATATTTCAAATAACATATAAGGATGGTTGTTCAAAGCGGTACGAGTACGAGTAGGTACACAGTTTTCATTTGTTTGCTCCATTGTTGCTAGAACTGCAATTATAGAACTTTGATACTCTGTAATTCTATCCTTTTCGCTCAGACGAAATTCCTAAAAGTTAGACTGTATGAAAACAAAGTCGTGCTCCGAATGAGGTTCAGTATGGATCAATAATGCATTAGTTGCCAAAACAGGATGCGCTCCGTAAGAGCCTGGTCTTCATGCAAGTTAATTAGATTTTCATCTTCCCTTTGATTCAAAGTGCCGATAGCTTTGCCCTGTATCAGATATATGTGCCTGTGCTCGAGACTGTCCCTATAGTTAGAACCTTCAATCTTAGTTCATAGCATAAAGTTGACAAACAAGGCGACAGTTATTGGAGTCAAGATATTATTATTTATCATACTGATAAGATACCCAATAAAGCTGGGTTATGTTGTTGGTGCAAAAATACCCATTTTAAAACTGAGCAAGAGTCAATACGTCACTTCATCATTTTGAAAAGTGTGTGCAATTGATTCTACAAAATTAGGGTAAAACCTGTATTCATTACACTTAACTAACCTCTGCTAACTAAAAAGGACAAATCCTTTGTCCTATATATGTCGAACGAAATTTTGGGGCACTTTAACTAAAATAGGTTCGTAATTGATTTATGAAGGGCGAAAGTGTCTCGACGAGATTAACATATTAATTAAACTTATCTCATCACTCATCAAATAAAACTAAATAAAACTGCATACTAATAGAAATGAGCGCGACCGCCGCCCAGGAGTACATACCTATCAACAAACCCACTGATATCTGTTCATATCAAAAGTATTGATTAATATGAAACACTGCGAAAAGTTAGAAACATAGTACCTAGTTTATCCTAATTAGCTGGAGCCTGGAATATACGGAAACGATTTGGCTGTCGCGCAACTTTGATTGGGGTCGCTAATGGACTCAATAATAAACGTTGACGGATGGGATTTACGAAATCGATTGCTAGGGTAGAAATATACAACATTCGTGGGAGGGCGAGGCTGACGCTATCAGCCTGGGCGTAGTTGTTGTGAGGCATCACCAAAGTAAATATGCAATAACTAATAGACCACTCTCTGCCGATATCAAATGAAACACGAAAAGTTTACTTAATCCTTATGGAAATCGATAATTCATTAAATATTTATCTCCTGAGCGTGTCATCGCGACGAGACGAGTTGTGAATATACTAAATACAGCCATATTTTATTTCTTGCTTAAGTAGTGTATAATAGGATGAAACGCAATCATTTCGCTTAATATTGAGGAAAAAGAACAATTCATTCAATTATTACTGAAAAAAATAATATACAGGATGTTAACGGGGATGAGATCCGGAATGACAAAAAGCGAATAAGATGATCATACTGAACAACCTTTCCCATGGGACCAACCACGAAATCGCAAAAAAAAAACAGGTATTCCATACATTAACTCTCAATTAAATCGCAGTTAACTCATAGTTAACTCTTAATTGGCTCTTTTTTTTTTGCGATTTCGTGGTTGGTCCCATGGGAAAGGTTGTTCAGTATGATCATCTTATTCGCTTTTTGTCATTCCGGATCATGACCCCGTTAACATCCTGTATATGTATATTGGCTGGACAGAAAACTTTAAATTTGTCCTTATGAAAAAACTGTTGCATTTTTTTATTGCACACCAATATCACATTTAACAAAATTTCAATATATGTATGTCATGATGCCTAAATCGAAAACCATTTCAGTAATTACCGTAACGTAATAAAATAGTTTTCAGATTTGTTTTCTCACTCTTTTATAAGAAAGCGCTCGAAAGCTTTCGCGTAATTGTATAAATGTGGTTTAAACCGTGTGTGACGTCGATACTACGTCTGTCATATGAAATGTGTGCAAGCTGCCATACGGAGCGCGGTAGTATTGAAGTCATAATTAACTTACCACCTTCTGTAATTCACTACATTTCTGAATGAAAATTACCATTTAGGGAGAAATAAAAATTCTAGCAATATAATCATAAAATGGCACTCTTTAATTAAATTAAACGTTGTCAATTATCGAAAGTTCAAAAACAAAAAACGTCGGTTCCATTGTAGGTAAAAAAGGAGAACGACACAGTTCCTCTCGAGTTTATTCGAAAGTTCGTCACTTTCATAGTTTAGGAAAAATAAATAAAACAGTTTTGGGGTTAATCGGGTGTTTTTCACCCCCAGGGGATAACAGAGGGATGAAACTTTGTGCAGGGTATTACCTCCTCAAAAGGCATCGTTTGATTATAGCTTCGACCCAAAAACGCTGGGGGCAATTTTTCTTAGGTTATCCTGCTATACCCTTTAAGTTGCGTACATACAAAGGGAATAAACAGCCTTTTTAACTTAATAATAAGAAATCTGCCTGAAGTTTTGGTCCCATGTATCACAGCACGTCCACATTTGGAAAGAGAAATGTTCGCTCGATATGTTCACTTCGTCGCGAATAATATGATTTATACATTCGCCCTTGATCTCGGAACAATTTGATCTCTGATCAAAAGTAACCGCAACAGATATACATCACACGGTTTATATTCTATACTTCTTGCCGCACTCTCGACTTAAGCCGATATAAATAGTCTGAGAGAAAAGCCGATTTGGAACCACACATTCTTCCCAGCATAAATCCGTTTTCAGCTTTCACTGGCCCGTTATATTCGTACTCTTTCAAAAATCACCTAAACTCGGAAAAACGCTCCTGTTTTCGAATGAGCCTGAAAAAATTGTAAACCTGAGTGCATTCTGGGGGATCAGCCTAATGGACGAATGGCGGAACAAAATGACGCTTTTTTTTAAACCCACGGACCGAAGCTATGTGCAGGTTAGTTAAATGCATTGCTGCCTATATAAGGAACTCAGATGTTTTATCAAAGTATTCTTACTTAATCTATAATTACGAGTATTTAGTAAAGATATGACGATAGATAACGGAAACATATCATTTGAAGCGAGTTAAGCATTGCTGTGGAGACATCGTTTTAGTGACTATGAAGACCGATACGAGATCGGCATGGTATTCCATATTTCTGGCAAACAAAATTCATGCCTTGGGGCTCCGGTCTGTTGTCTACGCAACCTTCTATTGGCTAGTGTCTCTCGCTTTACCGTCCACAACGCGTTGGCGCCATTGATCTCTTTCGTTGGGAAGGTTTTCCCAGGCCTGGAAATCAATTTTAAAAGTACTTAGGCATTTTTCGCTTAGCGCAGTCCTTAAAACGCTACATCGGTATCCCAACGCTTCTCTTAGCGTTTGCTACTGCACTAGGAACAGGTCGAGGTATTCTAGATGGTTCCATCCGGTGCCCATGCCCTAGCCACCGCAAGCGTCTCTGCTTGAGAAGAGCGGTCAGACTGAGCAGCTGTGCTATGTCAAGAACCCTCAGATTTGTCACGTTGTCCTCCCAAGTAATGCCTAAGATCTTACGTAGACAACGCATGTGAAAAGTGTTAAGTCGTAACCACAACCTCGACTATATCGGTGCTCAATAACCTGACGCCTGCATAATACTACGTGCACTTCAGCTCGTTTGTAATGCGCGTGCCGCGGCCGCTGCAGGAGACTATCGCGTGTGCTGACTTCTGGCCGAAGGGTATCGTGTTTCGGCGGTTCCGGGGCAACCTACCGAACTCTACACCGGACTTGACGACGCAACGGAGCCACACTGTTTCGTCGCCTAAATAATAATTCGTGTTTTAATATTATATTGTAGGTATGTATGTTAGTCTGTAAGGTATTTGTAACTATGGGCCTTAGTTGCCTGAAATAAATGTTTTATTATTATTATTATTTATAATTACCGTGAGAACTAGGTTATTTATTATTTATTTATTTATTATTACTAAACAATGGGATACAAAACTTAATCTAATTCATTTTCCTGCAAAACTGTTTTAACAGTTTGTCTGCAGGTACGAATCTCTATAAAAACTATCTATCACAATATTCAATTTTTTACACTAAAATTTTAACTATGTATCTAATATAATTGCATAATGTACGCACACAGAGTGTCGCGCTAAACATTTACGTGGAATTTGCTTGTTGGCATTTGTCACTGAAGTGTTTGGAGTAAGTACTTTTTCAACGATTTTTTAAATTTAAGCTTATGTGGCTCGTGTCGAATGTCTTCGGGCAAGGTGTTTAGTAGGTACGGAAGTCGCTTAGCTAACATTCTATCTCCAAAATAGTTATTTACACGAGTTACTTCATACTTACCCGCAGACACCGATCTAGTGCCATGCTTATGCTCTACAAGTTTTGGACTATGCACTTGACTGCCATGGTTGTTTACTGCTAGTAGATATTTATGTTTTAAACTAATCTGAAGGATTTTACAAATTTTAAATAATTTTGAATAATCTCCCTTGCAACTTTTTCTTGTTTTGCTATTGACTAATAGTTTTAAAAATCTTGTTTGCAATGCCTCTAGTTTATCAATGTAAGATTTAAATGTGAGTCCATAACAGTCGAGGGCATAGCTCAATATAGAATCTACTATTGCAAAGTAAAGACATTTCAGTATGTTACTAGGAACTTAAAAACTTAGATGGTAAAATTTACCTAAAAGGATTCTTAATTTACTGGAAATATAACTAATATGTTGGAGCCAGGAAAATGAAATATCAACATTGACACCAAGATATGTTACACATATTTTTTTGCATTATTTAGACTATTATAAAACATTTAAAGCTATGGTAAGGTTGCAGTATTGCTTTACACGTAACGTTTTAGGTACGTTTAATTGATATGCTAAAATATGCATGTCACGAAGGCTCTGAAAGGCGGTGGAAGGTCTACTCGTCTTGAAACTTTAAAGAACACTTAAAATTTAGAAGTATTTGCAAAATTAAAAACTTAAGCAATAATTTTGCCTAAGGTAAGGAGGTTGCGCTTGCGCCCTTGCGCCATGATATGACTTGAAACACATTGATTGGTACAGCCACCTACTTTCATCTCACTTGAAATAGCTACCCGCGCGACACCGCCCACGTACCTATAACAAAGAACGCAAACGAAGCGCAACTAAGCTAGCGCAACTAAATTAGGGTATATTTTAACGATAAAATATAGCCTTATGTCCATCACGAATGATAATCTATATTCAGGTGAAATATTTTTTGAAATCGCTGAGTAGTTGCGGAGCTTAGTGTGAGTATTAATTTAAAATCTACAATTTTTATTATATGCCTGATATTCGACTCGCTAAGAAAGAAGTATATGACAGGTGGTTTTGAAATTGAAATTGAAATTCATTTATTTGCTGAACATCACGTACATTTTTGAAGGTGGTAGACAATTTTAGTAACATTCATACCTTATTTATTAGAGTAGGCATGCAAAAGATAGAACACAATAATACATCATAAACACATAAATGACTAATATGGGTAACATTCGAAAGAAAAAATAAATAGATAATTAAAAAAAAAAATAGTTGTTATTCAGAATCATTATAAGAATAAATAATTAACATGGCAAAATTATGCATTACAATGATTATTCTTATGATTAAAATATTCTTGTAGGGTGTAGAAATTATATTTAGAAAGCCACTTTAAGACAGCAGTCTTGAATTTACTAGATGGTAGGTCTGATATTGTAGGTGGAAGCTTATTAAATATTTTTTCCGCCATTCCTGAATCATTTCTACGAAATAAAGCTAGATTACTCCTCGAGATCATTAATTGATTCCTGCGTCTACGCATCCCTTCAGGTTGTCTTTGGCAGGCAATATCAAAAAGGAGCTGATATGTTTTTACGAGAATACTAATTTCGGCTATGTAAACACAATGTAAGGGGAGAATATTCAAGTTTATAAAAACTGGCCTACAAGATTCCCTGCTGCTTAAGTTTGTAAGAGCACGTATACACTTCTTTTGAGCTTTGAAAGCTCTGTCAAAATCTACCGAATTGCCCCATTTATTACAATACCGTAGCGAAGTATTGACGCTACATAGCCATGGTATGCATTAAGTGCGGTTTGTAACGATGCTATTCTTCTGAGACGATTTAGAGCTAACACAAATTTATTTACCTTTTTGCACAAATTATCGATATGGTTTTTCCAGTGAAGATTTTCATCTAATGTTTTACCCAAAAATTTTGCGGAGTCTACTAATTCTATAGTTTCACTATCATACGTTAAGCCAAGTTTAAATTTATGACTTTTATACGTTTTGAATTGGATTGCTTTTGTTTTAGAAACATACATTTTTAGGGTCCCGTAGTCAACAAGGAACCCTTATAGTTTCGCCATGTCCGTCCGTCTGTCTGTCTGTCTGTCTGTCCGTCTTCGAAACACAACTACAACTAGAAAACTGCAATTCGGCGTGGGTATATAAACCAATCACGCCGACAAAACAGTAGAATAAAATCCTGTAAAAAATTTTTTTTAGCTTACTCCCCTACATGTAAATTGGTGATTTTTTTTTTCTCGTTAAACCAATAGTGTGGGGTATCGTTGGATAGCTTGTTCAAAAATATTATGGGTTTTCAAAAACTATTTTTCACTCAGCGTTTGCGAGATAAAGGGATTTAAAGCCCTAATTTTTGTTCGAGTCATGTGTGGCCCCCCCTGCCGCCTAAATGGCTACTACTGGGGACGTGAAAAAGTTCGTGGCAGTAGTACATATAATGAATTTAAAAGGAAAACTATCACAGTTAAGTAGACATAACTTGTTAATGAGTAGTAGACATAACTAGTTAACGAGTAGTAGACATAACTAGTTAAATGGTAAGAAATGCACTTAATTTCGGGAGCATATACATTGTCATTGGAATTTGAACCTTTTGCCGTGGACGTTAGAGTTGCTTTTAAGAGCCCCTTTTAAGTCCGCATTCTGTGACAGACGGGCAACTACGGAACCCTACCCTGCGCGTGGCCCGACACGCACTTGGCCGCTTTTTTTTAATTTGCATTTGTGCATTCTGTGCGGTTCTATTTACAGTGCTGCAGAAATTATTACAATATTAGGTAAGATTTTCCTCGTGCCTTTTGTCATGAACTCTATGAAGAACCTCCTCCTCTGTCACTCAACCGTACGAGTACCCAACGTCCGTACAAACCTTATTATAAACTCTATAGAGTCTACAGATAGACTTTGTTTTCGGTGGGTGTACCCGACAGTCCCTGCCAGTGGCCCTGACCTGACCGAAATTCACGAGTCAAAGTTGAAGGTTTACCCAAGGGCTACGAAATGTAGCGGTTTCGGCGGAAGGACGAATTGCGACTGGGTGCGGCCTGCGTTCTGAACAGCTTATCGTACTCATTCTCCTCAGTATTAATACTCATTAAGTACGTACGCTATTCTTAGTCATATAAACTACCAAAGCTATTCCACATTTCAGCTTTGTAAATACATAACAAAATATAAAGGCAATAAAACCGGAATTTCTCCCAAAACAGTTCCTGTTGAAATATCTAAACAAAATAATGGCAGTCAAATGGTTGACACTCGACACGTTCGTTGCATTCCTCCCAGATCGGAGGCATTACAGCGAGCGGTGAAGCCACAAATGGCCCTTGCAGGTTGCAGGCGGCAGATGTCGACTTGCACGGGAATTGGCTGCGATGGGGGCATCGGCCAACAACTGGGGCACATTTCTTTCGTATTTTATAAAATGCTTTTAGATTTAGGACGGGCCTTCGGTGTGAATGTGAACGCTCCTTGAAGGCTGGCAAATAATTAAAAACACATTGCGGTCTTTACACATTTTCAGGCAAGTTCGAATAAAGCAATTTGTAGGAAGCGTGTTCCTTTTTATCGGCTTTTGAAGGCTGTTTATATATAGTCCAGTAACTTTATACATCCAACGCTTGCGTCAAATCCGGTAGTTCTGATTTTTTGCAGACTTGTTTATGATGTTGGTCCAATTAATAATCCAAGTTTGTGACCTCGAGCGCCCAATGCAAATTTGTCAAAAATCGAAAATACCGCGAAAGTTTTTATTATAACCCTGTAGGACTAGTTTTTGATAGTAAGTTCTCAGGACTTTTTCAAATTAGACTGCTACAATATGAGACTTTAGTCTACTTTATAAACGCCCTGAGAAGGTACTATCAAAAACGACTAATCCAAAATTTACGCGGTATTTTAGATTTTTGACAAAGTTGCGTTCTACGCTCGAGCGAGGTCACAAACTTGGATTATTCATTGGCCCGACATCATAAACATGTCTGCAAAAAATCAGAACTACTGGATTTGACGCAAAGTACCCCGTACTTTCAGGCGACAAGGTTTCTGGATTAATATTCGAAATCGGCTGAAAGAAATTAAGTTAGAGCTGTTTATCTATAGTGAGCCCGACCTCAAAGCGGTGCTGCACTTTTCCCGAGAACGAGTCAATACCTAACTAGGGAAATAAATTGCAGAAGCAGTTTGTCGCGAAATACTAATTAATCGCCTTCCAGTGTGCCGGAATAGTTACCGCTAAACAATTTCCTTAGCATTGACTTGTACACGACCCATATTGCTTGTTTGTATATAATTATCGCTCGAAGGAAATTCACATACAAGTACTCTGCAAGAAACAGGTATCAGTCAACCGAAGTGTCTCTTTCGTAGGTGAATAAACTGCATTAATAGGACACAGGCGCGACGGCCCGGCGCCGTCTGTTCTACCCCGGCGATCAATGGGGGTGTATCTATCACGAAGCACCCGTGTATTTACGCTCTTACGATGCTATACCTATACACCCTCCAATTACGTAGCTATCTTTTACGGTATTGTGCTTACTACATACTAATAAATGTATAACAAAGCAGGGAATGTTTTAGTGGATTGCTATTGAAATACTTGTTCTACCCGGTGCAGTTATTTCGTATGAACGTAAATGGTGTAGTTTCAGTGGTTTTACCAAATTCAGTTTGTTTAACGCTTTAGCTAATGCTCGTTTAAATTGTAAAATTCCTCGTCGAGTCTGCCTTTTTCGGTTTTCGAATTCAATCCAAAGTAATGTGAGGGGGTACAGCTTGTATTTAATGTGTTGTTTTATGTAGCTATCTATACTTACGCATTTTCATTGCTCTTGATTGAATGTACATTATCATTCATATCAAAATAATCATGTTATGATTCAGCGCTACAAACAGATTACGTACAAAACATTAAATCATGACATTCCGTACTTTTTAGGTGTGCTTTTATAATACCCAGGACGGTACGAAGAAGGTAAATGCAAATTATATGCATTTAGGGTAAGAGAGTTAGTGTTTGTTGGTTCGTGTGCCAATTGTTACCATTTATATAATAAACGATATGATACAGAGAAAGAATATAATGGAAAAATAAACCATCTTCGTCTGTAGCCCCCGACAGGATTCGAACCTGCGACCTTTCTATTAACGCTAGACTGCTCTACCAACTGAGCTACGAAGACAGTGACGCAAGTTGTATATTTTTCCACTATATTCCCGCTAAGACTAGCGCCCTCTCTGTATCGAGTTATAGACTTGTTTCACAGTCTTGGCACCACTCTAATGGGCGAGCTATGCGCTCGCTTCATTCTAATCGAACCACATCAGGTAGTTTCGGACTTAGCGAGAGAGATGGCGCTGGTGTACATTATACCTGGTGGTAGAGCAGTCTAGCGTTAATAGAAAGGTCGCAGGTTCGAATCCTGTCGGGGGCTACAGACGAAGATGGTTTATTTTTCCATTATATTCTTTCTCTGTATCATATCGTTTATAAAATGATCGGGGTAACTTCCTCGTTAAAAATAACACGAAACAAAAATATTTAATTAAATAATTTGTTTCGTGAAAAGGGCATTTATATAATGTTATGACATATCAGTCACAAAAAAGACTAGCTACATATCTTATTGAAACCTAACTTAAGTCGAGTCAACCGCTGGAATTGCCGACGACCCAGCTACGAGAAATCTTTAAATGGGGCTGCATTTACAAATTCTCCGTACACTATCGCCTTGCACTCGTATCTGCCTTGCATTTGAATAGCTTACGTTTGGAAGGAACGGAGCCGGCGGCGGCGGAATCGTCGGTACCGCAGTGTTATGTAACACTCGCTCGATATGGGTTACCTTCGTCGGTGGCCGTCTGCCCTGGCCATACCTCTTTAAGGTATAGAAAATCACTCGCAAATTGTGTCTTCGCGGTGAACAATTTTTTCATCCTCCCTTGATGACGTTTCTAGATGTCTTAGTTTTTATCATAGAAACCGCTACCTACTGTCAGTTTTTATAATACCGTTAATATGCTGTGGAATTAGTAGGCACGTGAACAATTTGGTTATAAAGATTGAGTTCATTTGCCGCAGTATTATGTAACTTGGTCGATCGAGTACGATTTCAGCTGTCGGGTATGTTACCGATCCGACCAACTTGTGTAAATAACAATGTATCGAACAAATGCTGCCGAATATAAACTAGAGTAAACTTTAGGCTGTAGGCATTATTGGCTATAACTTGACTTGAAAATATCAACTTAATACTGCATGGTTTCGCGAATATAGTTGCAAAAAATCCCTATATACATAACTTTATAATAGCCCGTAGGTAAATCTTGGTCTTAAAAATTGCGTTACATACTGAACTAGACCTCGCCGATACTCGAAACATACGGTTACTATCGACTATTATCAAATCATATAGTACGTACCTATAGATAGTAATCTAGGTACCTTATATATATATAGAATCCTGAATTATTAGTGACCCACTTAAGGTTGAATGTCTTGACTCTTCCCATATAGTAAAGGAATTCAAAGAATATTTTTGCAAATAGGTCACCATTTAAAAATAACGCGATCGTACTCGCCTTACGGCTCAATTTTGCGCGATATTCGTAGCGTAGTCATACCTAACAATACTTCTATAAGTTTTTCGAAAATTATAGCATTCTATTTCAGCTAGGTATTAGTAACGTAATTTGCGAAAAGTTTACTAATAGCCCTTATTAAACTTTAGTTCGCAAATTACGTTACTAATAACTTTAGTTCAAAAATTACATAAACATAGGTATGCCTATATGCAATGTAAGTAATGAATATTAATACGCTGTAGGTATTCCCCGTTACAAGCAACCTACATACATTACAGATGCTGTTAGCAATGTAATTGACTAATTGAATATACATATTACTAGGTCCGCTGGCGTTCCTCAGGGAGGTGTGCTTTCTCCATTACTGTTCTCTGTTTTTATAAATAGTATCACCGAATCCCTAACTACATCATGACCTACAGATTTATGCAGCGGCTACTGTAGATGATATCTCCTCATTAATCTCGGAAGTCAATCGAAACCTTGAATCCATACGCTGCTGGGCGTGTAAGTTTGGTTTACAAATTAATGCGAAGAAATCGCAGGCGATTGTTATTGGTAGTCCATACTATGTAAATAAGCTCTAAGAGGTGGTGGTGCCTGACATTATTTTTGATGGAATTTCTATTTCTATTTCCTCTAATGTCAGGAATTTGGGTATCACCATGGACCAGACGCTTTCTTGGTCACCCCATATAGCTGAGGTGAGTCAGAGGATCTTCAGATCCCTTCGCTCCCTAAGGCGTCTCCAGAATTTCCTTCCTCTTCGTACCAAGTTGACCCTTACTCAATCTCTTTTGCTTCCTCTTCTGGACTATGGCGATATTGCGTTTCTGGACCTCAACGAGGAGCTACTTGATAAGCTGGAGCGCCTACAAAATGTATGTATCAGATATATATTTGGTCTACGCAAGTATGATCATCAGAGGTCGGAATTTTCGTGGCAGTTTTGAGCTGTCAAAGGGACGTCTCGTTTATCGACTACCGATATTCATAATTATATCGATAAATTATAGAACACAACATATGAAACAAGATTAAAAGTAGAGGTAAACAACAGGCAGTCTTACCGCTAAAGAGCGATCTCTTTTAGATAACTTTTAAGTGGCTGAAATTGTTAAATAGAGATTTGCAGTGAAAACAATGAAAAGTTAATAGTTAACAATTTTAAATTGAATCAGTTCAGTTCAATGTTTTAACATTTATTAATTTCATGTTCAACTATAAAATATTATTATTTTAACTTCTATTTATAATTTCCTAGAAATGAAATCGCCCAATCGCGATAAGACTGCATGTTGTTTACCCATATTGTATTCTGTATTTATCGATATACATATGTATAATCGGAAGTCGATAAACGAGAAGTCCCTACGACAGCTCAAAAGTGCCACGAAAATTCCGACCTCTGGATCATATCTCTGAATTCCGTTCTAAGCTTCGATGGTTACCGATTCGCCGGCGCAAGGACGTGCATACCCTGTCATTACTTTTCAACACACTGTTCAGCCCTACTTCCCCTCCTTATCTTTCTGAGCGGTTTAGTTATATGGCAGACGGCAGTGGCCACCGCTTGCGGTCGAGTGCTAACCTTACTCTTGCTGTACCGTCTAAAAAGACGCGAACATACTCTAGATCTTTTACCGCACGCGCTGTTAAGTTGTGGAATGAGTTGCCTTTGTCGCTGAGACAGTCGCGGTCTGTTGCGTCACTTAAGATGAATTTGAAGAAGTTGTGGCTTTCCAATGACTTGTGAATTGGTTGAATATAGTATTTGTTTATTTATTTATTGTATATTTGCGATATATATATTTCATATGATAGTGTGTATTATATTTTATATTATTTATTCTAAACGGGACTTAATCGCGTATAATCCGTTGAAATCAGAAAACATCGTAATTTCAACCGGGACGACGGGTTTAAGATTTTATCTTCGTGGAATCCTATCATAAGTAAATGCCAGCGTCAAAAAAACATCGTCCGTTATATCACCGGATATTATTAGTGTTGTGTGTCGGCCGGGTGACAACCCTAGTGTACAAGTGGTTAATAAAGACCAAATGCGGGTAGTTCGGAAAACCCGCGCAGCAAGAAGATGTTGATACCCGCTCAAGCCAGTTGTCCCGTGACCATGGATGTTGCAACACATCCGAAACGTCGGGAGACCTCAGTGAGGTAAATAAAATAAGTTAATTATACGCGATTAAGTCCCGTTTAGAATAAATAATGTGTGAGAATCGTGAAAGTTTAAATCAATATATATTTTATATTGTATATTTATATAACTATGTATTGGCATGTTTTTGTTTGTCTAGGATTAATACCTATTAGGTTTTGTTTTCGTTTTCTCTGTGTTTTTGTACACGGTATAAGTTTGCCTATCTCGTTCTACCTACCTTCCTCTCAATTGCTCAAAGGTTAGCTGGAAGAGATCCCTTATAGGGATAAGTTCGCCTTTGTACTTTGATCTATTGTGTGACATGTATATTCTTTAACGTGTTATTTTGTACAATAAAGTGCTTACATACATACATACATAATTACATATGAATAGAAAACGGGGTGTCCATAATATTACCACGTTGTTTCAAATTAAAGTAGGCACGCGTAGCTTATAGCTATCCCATATTGAATTGTTTATAGTTTTTGACTTATCGCGTTCTAATTGTTGTCAATATTAAAGTTCTTTACTAAGATTACTTGTGAACGAAAGGCGTGGTCTATTCTTGATAACGCTAAACATACTGGGTAAACCAATGTAAACCTCACTTGTTCCGTTTGTTCCAGCTACATCTACCCGACTATGGACGAGCTAGCCAACCAGTTGAACTACGTGCTTGGCCACTTCGGAATCAAGTCTTTCATCGGTTTCGGCGTCGGCGCCGGAGCCAACATCTTCGCTCGCTTTGCGTTGGCCTACCCGCAGAAGGTATAAACATAAACACAGCTACACTACATAAACAAAACAATTTACACACCCCGACGAAACAAATATACTTAAGAACCGCCAAAGATTATCTTCATCAGCCTATATACGTCCCACTGCTGGGCACAGCCTCCTCTGTGCCTCCTCTCAGCACAGATAAAACTTTCGATTTGAAAGAAAACCTCACTCCAATTAGTTCATGCCGCAGACAGACACGCAGATCAAAAAATGCTTCAGTGTGGTCAATACAAAAAAAGAACCATTGGGGTACAGTAAATTGTTAGACAGTAGACTGGTACGTCTAGTAGTGATGGATACATCTAGTTCGACCAGACTGTTTAAACTCTACCTCTAGTCATATTTACAGCAGGAGTTCTCAAACACAATGAAAACGAACATTAACATAGAATGTCGTACTCGCCCCTTTGTGAGACCCTCATGCTCCGTTATAATAGAGAGCTTTTTAGTCGAGTACCGTGTTTAGGCCACGAAGCAGAATTAAAAAGCTTGATTATGACATTTATGACACTATCGTGAACATTACTTTTTGTATGAGTTCATTAAAATTAATAATTTAAGTCATTAATACGAGTATTTGACGATCATAATATCAAGTCGTGTACATTGACCAAGAGTAATCTATATTGTTTTTTTTATATTATAAAATAAAGAAATCTAAATCTATATAAGAAAACTAAATATCGTAAGTACTATATTGTCTAGTTCTACTATTGTAAAGGCTCTTTGGCTTCTCAGGTAGCAAGGAAAGTGTGGCTTCCTCTCTGCCATATTAGTTATTTCTTGAGGAGTTAAAGATGTTTCATCATAGTCACTACTCATTTAAGTTTAGCTTTGAAAATAGAAGTTATCACATCACACCACCCGCGTCCGTAATGTTGCAGTACTGTGCTGTGATTGTCTAAATACTAGCCAATCACAAAGCGTAGATTTTTTTTTATTTTTTAGACTTCACGGCACTGCTCGGAAATGTGGCAAAAGATGGTCAGAAAACAGGCTTCAAAGCTGGGGTTGGCAATCGCAAGAACAGGCCAACTACGAGTTCAAACTGTCCAACAATGTTATTGTTGGACAGTTTGAACAGCGATTCGCTCAATCACAGCTCCATTTTTGATCACTTTGTCCGTGCACTTATTTTCGAACTCGACTGTACATAACGTGTGCTAGCTAATATTATTAATTATTATGCTTTACTAAGACACAGTTAATTTGTACGGGTAATTGGTCGACATCAAAGTACGTTGATAATAACTCCACACACAGTATTTCTTCTTACGTAATCTTACGTGACTATTGGCAAACAAGTTTTTACATATCGGTAACCTGAACTTTTCCAATACGATGTCCAACTATAAGCATGAATTTAAAAGGCATGTAATCCTTTGTTTGTCCCGACTTGCTTATTGAAATTCAGTAGTAACACAATATTCCGACGTCTTCCTTATCCAAACTTCAGCATACAAAGAAACTTAATAAAATGTTCATGTTTTATACCCGAGAAGAGGAAATATTGGAGTTTGTAGACGAGCCGTCACGTCCGCGAGAGTGTCTTTCATACATGACTATGTTTAGAGAGGTGTAAGTAGGTCTAATTCGAGCTGAAATTAAATGCCAATGGCTGTACGTGCCCGCTTGATACGGCGTTGTAACTGGGTCAACTGACAAGCTGCTAAAGTTATAATTTGAAAAGACATATTTTTAGATGACTTTTAACTCTATCTTCATTTGTGCTTTGGTTGTTGTATATTATATAATCTTAAGTAAAGCATTAGTTTGGTTAAGATTGTGGTAATTCTACGGCAATATGTCGATGTCGCTAATTGTCAATCGTCTTATAATTCCCGGCAAACAACTTGAACAATGCAAAAAATGACCTTGCCTGCGCAAAGGCGAATTGTACGTGCGAGCTGCCCTCCCACTTCGCCGTATGGGGCCGCCACATGTTCAAGTTGCTTGCCGGAAACTGTATATGACATAAGTTGATTCAAATGCGACTAGCTGATAGGTGTCCCGTAAAAGCTGTGACTAAAAGGGATCCTTGGGCTAGGACAAGGTCGCAGTAAGGAGCTGCTAACGTCTATAAAACACAAAGGCGTGACGTTAGGACGAGACTGGTGAGTTCCGTAGGAGGTCCCAGAGCCGTCCGAAATACTTCGAGTAGGGCTATCGCGGGGGTTGTAGTCGGTGCGAGTCCTAATAACCGCCGTGCTATCGCCTTGGTGCGAAGGAATCCATAAAAAAAAATGACACATATATTATAACTAATCTATAGGCATCGTGACACTTATGCCATGACAATAAAGATACTTTCCCCTTGCAGGTTGATGCCCTGGCCCTGATCAACTGCACCTCCAACCAGTCGGGCTGGATCGAGTGGGCCTACCAGAAGATGAACACCCGCTCGCTGCGCGCCCGCGGCATGACCCAGAACGTGCTCGACTATCTCATGTGGCACCACTTTGGCAAGGTATACATTTCATGTTTTGTTTTTTATTTTTTACAAATAGACAGCTCTGTCCATTAAAAAGCGCCTCTCGAAAAACGACGTCCAACGTCTATTAAGTCCTGAATTCCCATGGCCACCTTCTGTCCCCATCATCAGATAAGCTTGATGGTACCATAATATTGCATTGGCACCAAACATACATAAGTATTCCTTTCAGCTCAATCGGATAACGGCAAGTGTCTGAAAAATGGATTGCTAATTTTGACGGAGAACTTACATACTTACGAGTATATACATACGAACAGTGCAAGTTAAATAAGCTTGTAAAAACTCAACGATTTATACGCGGGTGGAGCCGCGCACAGCTTTACTAATGTTGTAAATGCGAAAGTTGTCTGGTACCTCTTATTTTGTATCCCTATAGATAGTTTCAGTCTCGGAGAAGGACAGGGCTACTTTTTATCCAAGTGAAACACATTTACACATTTCCGAACCTGTTTAAGAGTGTTCTTACAACTGAGTCCGTTATAGGTGTTGGCATGAAACTTTTGAGCGCAATAATATGAGTGACTAGTTATTTAACGTCAAATTAGATTTGTTCCACTCATTGCTGCGGCAACCTGTCTCAAAATGGGCGTTCGGTGTGACGGGCCCTGCAACTGGAAGTTATTGCTTTTCACCGCAACTTTAATATAACACTGCGGTAAATGTGGTTTAACCTGAATCTGCCGTGAAAGAGACTAATTTGTCGCCGGTCCCCTGATTTTGTTAAATTATTTATACTGTTTTTTAATTGGTAATAATTATACATCTTTGCGAATTTCGTGAAGGTATAAAACTGCCAGCAACTTGCTAATGCGAATGTATTAACTTAATTTAAATATGTTTATTGTACTGGAATTGTGGCTATCTATTGATTTATAAATCCATAGGGTTTAAACCGACTTTTGTGTGATCAGTAGTGTATGAGATTCGCAAGGCACGCCGCACGTGTCTAATATCACAATTTCCTATTAAAAACGACTTGTATGGGAAATAATAATAAAAAATGTGACTCTTTTATAATGTAAAAAATCTATGAGTAAAACAACGGAGCGAACGCGCATCATGGCGCATACTTTAGTTATGGTATGATTTATGATGTAGTCTGGTCATCTTGTAAGAAGCGTTTACTTAATTTGTCAAAAGCACAGTACCTACATGGTAACTGGCAACCGGCGGTAAAGCGCCATCTACCGACACACAGTCGAACTCCGCTCCTTGGTGCGCTGGAAACGCTTCTAACGCTTTCAACCACTACGGCGTAGACACTTGTAATAGCCGTCTGAATTTCCGGAAAATTTTCTCGAATTAGCTGTGACCAGGCTGTGACAATGTTTTCGTGACGGGCCCCGGTTAAAACATTAAAATTACGCTTTTGTTTTAGCGAATCCCTACCAGGGGTCCGGTAAGCACGCTTTGAGAGTAGCTTCTCCTCATTTCAGTTATTTACTACCGCATTTTGGCTTCTTTCGCTTTTCTACTGTGTAACTAGAAGTAAATAGGCCAAACATTTACTGACACCACAAAAAAGTATTGCTAGATTTTGTATTTTTATTACAGGAGCCTAATATAGCTACCAATGTCCAAAGACCATTCAAAAGTTGGAACAATAATCTGCTAAAACACTGGGTTATTAAATTTACCTAATATTCATAATTCATTTGTATTTCAATGTGCACAGATGACGAATACTTTGAACTAAATTGGTCACTGTGGAATAGATAGTCTTGCCACCCGCACACGAGCTGCTTCAGCGTGTACAGTCAGCATCACATAGTTAGTAGCAGCCAAAGTAGCCAAATATATCGTAACACTTCCTTACTCCTATAGTAATAGAGACGTGTTCCGACATATTTGGCTACTTTGGCTGCTACTAACTATATGATGCTGACTGTACCATAGATTGAAGCGAGACTGTGGGCTGGCTTCTCGCTCAAATTTTTTTATGCCATGTCTATGGCAAAAAAGTGTACGGCTCACTGGTGGTAAGATACGCCTCTATTTCTAGTGCCATTAGGACGTGCCACATATTGTAGCTGGCTTTGTTATGGCATATGTTAATGTTGGTGACTGTACAAGTATGGTGCAACGCTGCCGCCGTCGCCCGTAGCCGTGTGACCAAGCCTTTAGATCTTTTAGAAATATAACCAATGTCCGGACGTTTTGAACTGGGTCATTGGAAGCTGCAGAGAAATGCCTACTTCATTTCCGACGCTCAATTCACTGTTCGAATTGGAACCTGTCCATTCCGGATATTACTGGTTCGGCTTCAGCGACGTCCAATGGACAAAAGTACGTGTGTGTCATACGCTTTGGGAAGAAAATTAACTAACAAATAAATAGCCAGACTGTAAAGGATACTTCAACACGGAACCTTTTTATTCCTTATTTTTGTATTTTTGTTTTGGCAAGGGCGAAATTTTATAAACAGCAATGATCAGACGTACACATAACTCGATTTCCACCAGCTTGCCTATTTTAAGACAGCCTTTGCTACAGTTTTCGAAGAAGTTAACCGAATAAGTGCCAGTATGCCTACAGCTTGACGCAACGCTTCTTATGGATGTACAGTCGCGAAGCGGGATTGTTGAGCCACCTGTCTTAATTTAGCCGTGTGGGGCGAATCGGGCTTGATTGATTATACTCGTATATAGAACACGGACCGATTCGCATTACACAGCTGATACGATACAGTGTCAAATGGCTCAACAATCCCGGTTTGCGACCTTACCTTTAACTTTCGGAACCCGGTAGCTCCCAAATAGCCAATAGTCCGTAAACAAAATTAAGCAGATTTTTTGGAACTAACTTATAATCCCGCTAGCTTTGTCGAGTTTCGGAAGGTTTAACTAAACACTAAAAACAAACCAATAGTTAGTGCCTTTATGAGTATGAAACTAACCGGCTTAGTAGATAAAGAAAGCAAATTGCAATTAAGCGATCGTGTTATTTTTTGTTGCATTGCCATAATTTCGTTGTAATTAGATACTTGATTCATCTTTAAATCTAATGCAAGCGAGTTAGATAGTATTTTGTAGTAAAATAACATGTGTATCATTGGTCTCGATATTTTTAACTCAATATAATACACCTGATGCTTGACTTACCACTAACTCACAGTATATGTAGAAATTCAATTGCGAAAATTAAGTAAGTACTTAACAATATCAGGAAAATTACCCAAATAAGTTCAGTCCGTTGCGAACGCTATTCCGCGGTATAGACAACGAGAAATAGAATCGTCCGGCAAGGAGGCAGACGTAATATAAACAATAGAATTTGTTCTGCAGTCACGTGTCTATCGCTGTGTTAAATTATAGGTTAATCCATACTTCCAGTACCCCGAGGAGCGCAACCACGATCTCACCCAGATGTACCGCATGCACTTCAACCGCAACGTGAACCCGACCAACCTGTCGCTGTTCATCGACGCGTACCTGCGCCGCACTGACCTCGGCATCTCTCGTGACGCCGCCACTATCAAGGCCCCCGTTCTGAACATCACCGGCTCGCTGTCGCCGCACGTCGAGGACACCGTCACCTTTAACGGCCGGCTACACCCCAACAACTCCACCTGGATGAAGGTTAGTGTCGCCAACCTGTCTCTGTTCAACGACTAGGCATCTCTCGTGACGCCATCACTATCAAGGCCCCCGTTCTGAACATCACCGGCTCGCTGTCGCCGCACGTCGAGGACACCGTCACCTTTAACGGCCGGCTACACCCCAACAACTCCACCTGGATGAAGGTTAGTGTCGCCAACCTGTCTCTGTTCAACGACTAGGCATCTCTCGTGACGCCATCACTATCAAGGCCCCCGTTCTGAACATCACCGGCTCGCTGTCGCCGCACGTCGAGGACACCGTCACCTTTAACGGCCGGCTACACCCCAACAACTCCACCTGGATGAAGGTTAGTGTCGCCAACCTGTCTCTGTTCAACGACTAGGCATCTCTCGTGACGCCATCACTATCAAGGCCCCCGTTCTGAACATCACCGGCTCGCTGTCGCCGCACGTCGAGGACACCGTCACCTTTAACGGCCGGCTACACCCCAACAACTCCACCTGGATGAAGGTTAGTGTCGCCAACCTGTCTCTGTTCAACGACTAGGCATCTCTCGTGACGCCATCACTATCAAGGCCCCCGTTCTGAACATCACCGGCTCGCTGTCGCCGCACGTCGAAGACACCGTCACCTTTAACGGCCGGCTACACCCCAACAACTCCACCTGGATGAAGGTTAGTGTCGCCAACCTGTCTCTGTTCAACGACTAGGCATCTCTCGTGACGCCATCACTATCAAGGCCCCCGTTCTGAACATCACCGGCGCGCTGTCGCCGCACGTCGAAGACACCGTCACCTTTAACGGCCGGCTACACCCCAACAACTCCACCTGGATGAAGGTTAGTGTCGCCAACCTGTCTCTGTTCAACGACTAGGCATCTCTCGTGACGCCATCACTATCAAGGCCCCCGTTCTGAACATCACCGGCGCGCTGTCGCCGCACGTCGAAGACACCGTCACCTTTAACGGCCGGCTACACCCCAACAACTCCACCTGGATGAAGGTTAGTGTCGCCAACCTGTCTCTGTTCAACGACTAGGCATCTCTCGTGACGCCATCACTATCAAGGCCCCCGTTCTGAACATCACCGGCGCGCTGTCGCCGCACGTCGAAGACACCGTCACCTTTAACGGCCGGCTACACCCCAACAACTCCACCTGGATGAAGGTTAGTGTCGCCAACCTGTCTCTGTTCAACGACTAGGCATCTCTCGTGACGCCATCACTATCAAGGCCCCCGTTCTGAACATCACCGGCTCGCTGTCGCCGCACGTGGAAGACACCGTCACCTTTAACGGCCGGCTACACCCCAACAACTCCACCTGGATGAAGGTTAGTGTCGCCAACCTGTCTCTGTTCAACGACTAGGCATCTCTCGTGACGCCATCACTATCAAGGCCCCCGTTCTGAACATCACCGGCGCGCTGTCGCCGCACGTCGAGGACATCGTCACCTTTAACGGCCGGCTACACCCCACAAAATCCACCTGGACGAAGGTTTATGTAGGGGGTAAAAACCTTGAGCATATACTTAGCATCTGATATTTAGTAGCAGCCCAAGTGGCCAAATATATCGTAACCATGTCTTTACGGTTCTGCCACGACTTGGAGTGGCGCACCGCGGCCGCTGGAAGTCGTGACCGTACCTTACGCCCACAGTCAACAATCCATGTGATCGCTCTCGGCTGTACGTTTCAGATCTCCGACTGCGGCATGGTGCTCGAGGAGCAACCCGGCAAGATATCCGAAGCGTTCCGCCTCTTCCTGCAGGGAGAGGGCTACGGTAAGTAGGCTGGAGGCCAGCCCAGCCCGCAGTTATGATCCACTCGCATTTGGGAAAATAAAGCGCTAGCACCATTATTCCCTGTGCGGTATACAGGTACTTTCATGAAATCGAAATGGCGTAATATGAAAATATTATTTTTTGAAATATATATCGATGCCGGTTTGCCGTAGGTTAACTGGTTCGCCGCTTAATATCCTTGCCCATACGTAATAATTATGATCTGCACTGAAGATCGAGTAGACATTTAAAATCTACTCCCTAATCTGTACTGGAATGAAAAGGATGGCAGTGTTTATTCGGGGATGGTTAATTGTGCTAGCCCTTTTAAAAATGGTTCAAGGTGGAACATGTTTCCTATAAATTTAATGCTATGGGTAGTACTAACTTTTATCTAACTTGACGAGTACTTGGTCCATTCAAATGTAATTCGGTGACGGGTAAATGTTTTAAATAATAAATTATGCTTATATTGCAATGTTTTAGATAAAATATAAATATGATTAACAAATGATCTATCTTATATACATAAGAAAAAATGGTAATTATACAATACCTAAATTTCGTCCTGTCCAAAGTCGTAGGTTATACTAAAAATTATTGGATGGAGGATAATGTTTTATATATTTTTTTGAATGAATATATACTGAATGATACATACATTCAATTATCTTGTGACATTCCAACATAAATGTGTTTATTGAATGATTCCAAACGCTAAAATCTCTGTCAACTGTACACATAGCGTACGTGAGGAATCACATGCTCTGTTGCCAAATACTTGTGTGCCACAAACACTTATTCAAGCCCTCGATGACGGGTAATATAAGGAATTCCAAACTCCATGAAAAACAATTTCATTTGAATCCTACGTCTCACTTTCCGTCCCTTTAAAACCTTATATAAAATTCTATATTATATAAAATGTATGCACGCGACTGTAAATTCGGTGTATTTTTGTAATAAAACAAAGTAATATATTAAATATTAATGTGTACCCAGTTTGGATGCACGAGTACTCCAGTTGTATAACAAATTAATAGCATCGTCATAATCGAAGAAATGACTGCTTATAGTGCTTTTAATGTGTAATTCAGTATAAGCGACTTATTGATATTAAGGTTAACATTGTCATGCTCTTAGTGCGAATGTGCACCGGCTAGCTTTGCATTTTGATGACTGATGATATTCTAAACCACACCACGCCTCGCTCGATAGATGCAACTAACGCAACCACAGTTCCACGATGCCGTTATCTATTAGAACACCAACATTATTTGGAAATAGACATCAAAGCTGCGAACCCAAGTAGCATTACATTACGTAGGCCAGGTCTACCACCAGTAGCCATGGACAGCTGACTCGTACATGGCAATTGCATCTATTTGGCGTCATCCAAGTAAACGTCAGAATGTTGTTATTTTATAAAGTTTCCCTACTTCTGGAATGTAAACATTTTCAAATATTTTGTTAGATGATAGATTTGTTAGATCAATTATGGCTTTCGGACAGCATTAAAGTATTGAAATCATTTTTAGTGTTGTTAATATTTCTTTTACCCGTTTATTTCGTTAACATTACTACATTATTCAAATAATGGCAGCAGTTTTTTAGGTCGAACAATTGTATTCGAAATATGTTCTGAAGCATTTTTTTTGTTTTGTTAATTACGTTTGAGCCTGGATAATGCATTTTGCGGCCATCTTAATCCGGTATGTATGAGTGGGAAAGCTTAGCACCATATTTAATTGGAAATGCTTGGTTTCCCCTTTTGATCTTAGTGTTGTGTGCGCTAGTGGGTAGATGTTCAAAGGTCAGTTCTCTGTGGAAATGTTATTAACGCTAGATGTTTTAAATTTCCATTTATTAGAAGATGTAACTGCAAAAAATACCAGAAGCAGTAGGTTCAATTGTTGAGCAGTATAAGTAATGGTAATACCTAAATGTAATATTTTACTTGATCACAATTATGTTATTACCTATTCCTGTTAACTTAATTATCCACGAACATTGCATGCTGTTTTCTTACATTACCTTACGCATAGTTACTTATTAGAAACACTGTTCTTGGTCTTTATTTTACACATTTATTAGACTAACCATAGGATGACTACGAAATTACTGTCACAAATCGTCAAAATTACATTAAAAATATACCGTTACTTATAACTTAAACATTGAAAACGAGTAATTGATTTCCTAGTCATCCTGTGCATACGTGTCTGTGGCTAAAGAATTGCTTGAAAGAGATTATCATCGGCGTTGTGATTAATTCTATCAAAACCTATCGAAATCCACCTAGTGATTTCAATGAAATTCTCATGCTGACCAAATTTGGAAATGGAAGCTACGTCACGGTCCTGCAAGAGCATAGTTTAAAAGATTTAAAGATTTAAAAGATGTCCTGCTCCTGCGGGACTGCGAGAGGGATTGTAAATAATAGATTTAAAGGAACCCAACTCGTAAACAACCGTTACAAACCGGAAACATTCAAGTATTCTCGAGCCCCAACATTAGCTAGCACGTGTTGATCGTATATCTCATTCTATTTGTTTTATTTTTTATTTCCCACCTGGTAGGTGTTGTGCAACTGCAAAAAATAAGCACGCCCTGCCGTAGAGACCCTCAGCCAGGAACTGGCCCCGTCTAGAGCTTTCGTAGAAGAAGTAAGTCACCCATTTATTTTCTAGTATCTCTTGTGCTATATGCGAAAACAATTTGTAAAGTGTGCGATGAAATACCATTGAAGTGAATAACTTTTGGAGGGAGCGTTAGGACAACCCAACTGTATTTTTTTCACACAAAAATTACATTTTTATCTACCTAACGCTAGTGGTTCCGTTAATCACCAACTGCACTGGAGTAAACATAATATGCTCAGACAGTGCTACGTACAGTGAGCATCGTATAGTTAGTAGCATCCTAAGTAGCCAAATATATCGTAACACATCCTTACTCCTATGGTAATAAAGACGTTTTATATTTGGATAATACTTAGTATATGATGCTAACTGTACATATGGTAGAGTACTTTTTATAAAACTTCAAATGTTTTCGATCAATTGGCGATCTCATAGAATTGTTTTCGCATGTAACATATTATTGTAGTCAGTAGTGCTTTGATGTGTAGTGATGATTAGTATTATTTTTGGTATGACACGCTAAGTCTTACTTATAAACTGTTTGTGAAGTGCCAATGTTTCCATCGTTGTGTTCGGACTGTAGGGAAATATTGTGACTACAGTTTGTGAGATCTTACTTCGAACATTTGACAGCTGTCATCCCAGTACAATTATGTCGTCATATGTCCATTGACGTTTATTGTACCAGGATGACAGCGGTCGAAGGTTCGAAGTAAGATCTCACAAACTATAATAAATAACCATGTAAATTGTATACTGTTCTTCAATCCATTGTGGGCCTTTACTGAGCAGTTTAAGGTCGAGTGTTATACATCACTAAAAGAAACGCTACCGTTTATACTTGATTATTTGAGTTGGCCGAATTGCATCAATCAAAGTCGATTCAAAAAGCAACTCTACCGTCCGAGGTTGAAGATTCTAATTCCAATGACAGTAGTCGGCCAGATTAAATAATCTCAACCATATGTATGTAAGCAGTAATGTTATTACATTAACTAGAAAAATGCTCAAAAGATCGTCGTGAAAATAACAGTTTCAGGCATCAGTCCGTCCATACAAACAAAAAATACCTGTTACTTAACACGTTCGCAACCAAGAACACGCATGGTAGGCCCTCGTTATGTTTGCTCAGATGCCGGCTCAGCCCGCTACGCGGGTAGTAGTATGAACCTACACGCCTAGCGAGTTCTGTCGGTTTCTGGTGTATTGTTCCATTTTTAGTCCGGTTGCGAAAGTGTTAATGGGTACCGGACGACTCGAAAACGCCATCCTGTATATAGCAGTTTTGTGCGGGCGTAGCATGGTTGCCATTTTATCACTTATCGTTGTCGATAAGACATCCGTCACTCTCGCACTCACTCTTACCGTAAAATGGGGTGAGTAGGGATCGCGAGGAGAGTTGGGTTAGGAATGGGGAGAGAAGGGATGAAAGGGGGATGAGATGGGATTTTAAGGCTACTGCTACCTAAATAATGTATTCCAATTTAAAATGGAGCTATAGTAATATTCATAATAAAAAAAAATCGATCCAACAATCTTCCAAAATCACCTTTGTATGAAAACCCATTTCAACTCCAACTACGAGGGACTACGGGGTGAGGTGGGATTTCGTGTTTAACGTTAAAGTTATGAAATGGAACTACCGAAAATCATAAAAAAAAGACAAAATACAAACATCCGGAACACTTATTATATACAACATTCAGTTTTGAATGTCAGTTTTGTCCCTACTCGCCCCGTTTTCCGGTATACTTGTCGGAACGAGACGGATGTCTCGCCCACAGCGATAAGTGATAAAATGTCAACCATGCTACGGCCGGACACATGCTTCTTTTTCGTAGTAACTACGCTGTGAGAGGATCTACTCGTATGATTCACGATCACAGTTGAATATTCGTTTGTGCTTCATATCCGTATTCATGTTTAATTTCTGTTAATTCTTTTTCATTGGGAAATGAATTTTAGTCTTTATTCTCAGACATTATTTATACTAAACGGGACTTAATCGCGTATAATTAACTTGTTTATTTACCTCACTTAGTATGGGAAGTAGTGTCACCCAATGTATGGAACGTGCAAATTTTGGTATCGGATGAATTCACTTGGCACAGATGTATGATAGGTAAAGCTAAGCTAATTTAGCCCGGTAGCCATTGGTAGTGCTGACCTATGAGCCCAAGAGCCATTTTACGGCAGCATCTCCTAAGAGCTGTTTACCAGGGTGTGCACGTATGGGGGCCAAGCGATGGTGCCGATGCAAAATCTTCCCGGCGGATTGGGGATGGGAAATAGAATCTAATAATTGGAAACCAAAGTGGACTACTGCACCAGTTGCTGCTACCGCTTGTCGTGAACTGATTCGGTGCAAGTGCAAGTCACGGTCCGGTGTTAGGTGCTGTCTAAAAAAACTATTAAAATGTCGCAAATTATGCCACTGTGGTGCAAAATGTGAGAGAAAAAAACGAATAAAAATATAAAAATACTATTATTAGACCATAAGCGACAGTCAATAACTAAGTTAAGTTTGTATTCCATATATTTTGCATAAAAAACCTACTTAATACTTGCAACAAATATGTGAGACTAGAGGATTGGAAAAGTTCCCAGGCACCGCCGCGTACCTTGTCCGATTTTTTTTTAGATAGATGGGTGGTAACTATATTTATATAGTTACACCACCACCACCAGAAGCGTGGCGGTGTGTAACTTTGAATCCCCCCCCCCAGGGGGTGGCGGATGGCTACCGGGCTAAATTAGCTTAGCTTTACGTATATTACATCTGTGCCAAGTGAATTCATCCGATTCCGACCGAATCCGAAAATTTGCCCCTTTATGACACTACTTCCCGTACTACACTGAGGTCTCCCGACGTTTCGGATGTGTTGCAACATCCATGGTCACGGGACAACGCGGCGATTATACGCGATTAAGTCCCGTTTAGTATAAATAATGTGTGAGAGTCGTGAAAGTTTAAATCAATTTATTCTCAGAGTCTCAGAGATAAAATTTTTTCTTCATCAAATATGGGCCGGTATTCCTCTCGCCATATTTCTAAGAACGGGACATAACTCCAAAATCGAAATAAAATATTGCTGGTTTGATGTGGGTATAGGGGTGACCACGTAACGTTTCGAATGCGCGTAAGGGTGGTATTCCACTTGTCCAAGATCTTTGTCCAATGTGCATTGCGTCTCACTCATTCTATAAGCAAAATGTGAGACGCAAATACACATTGGTCAAAGATCTTGGACAAGTGGAATACCACACTTAGGACAACTCAACTGTCACTTTTCCATATAGAAGTTGACATTTAGATCAACCTAACGTATATAATGCGTTACGTCATCGAGCGACTACTGCTGTTCAATAAATAATATTATATAACCGGCCTCTAAGGCGTACAATATTCCTAAAATGGATTATATTCAAAAACATTACAGGCAATTTGAATAATTATTTAGTTCATGCTTAAATTTGCATACATTGAAAATCATAACAATTATATAGAAATACATTGAAGCACATGAAAAAAATCAAAGTTGGATCTCAATATTATCATTCTAAAATTCTATCATGTCACAATAGGTGTCTACTTAAATATCTATGGTAAATGTTCAAGATTAGAATGTCATGACATCAAAGTGTGGATATACATGCTCATCAGTCAAATATACGGATGGAATTACTGGCCCTAGCCAAAACTACCCAAAATACCCTATGATTTTATACATATATATCTGACAATGATAGTGAGTCCTGTACTTTTTGTGTTGATTTACTTGACGACTTAATATCTGTACACGCCTTTATGACATTGACAATAGAGTTCTGTACAGATATTTATGTCCTAAATTATGTACAATACAATCAGGAACAGCGAATAAAGTTTTATAATTATTCGTTACCGTTATGCTCCAACCGTTTTGAATATATGGACAGCCCCTTACATCGTTGTCACACATGTGTAAGTGAAGTGGGCAGGACGGGCGTAACTAGTACCGCATTTTACGCCTGTCCTGCCCACTTCCCGTGCTCGCTTCGGCTGAATGTAAATGAGGCATATGGGTTCGACGGGTAGGCAGAGAGGCTGAGTACAGACATGTTGGGTTGCAGTGGCGCCGCTGTCGCCGACGAAGATCGTGGCGTTCCGCCGGCTGTCAGACGAGCGCCGCCGCCCGTGCCGCCACTCGCCTGTCATCCGCATCACCGAGAACCCCATCTCGGAGGCCATCGCGTGCTAAACGCGCACGGCTCACCTAAGCGCATACACTCGGATTTAACGAGCACGGAACACGGTGTACGTTCACTTAACTTTAACCTTTGGTGTGAATGTGAAGCCACGGAAGCCCGTTATGCTGCCGGAACGCGGGTCCGCGCTCAAACGACCCCACGAGATTTGTTTCGTTTTTCTAGGTTTAGCGTGGACCCGTGGAATCCCGTTATACTGCCGGAACGTGGATCGGCGCTCAAACGACTCCGCACGATTGGTTCGTTTTCTATAGTTTTTATAGGAATAGCGTCGAGAATAGAGAACGCGGATCCGCGTCGGCACACAAACATATTGTAACTCCAGCAGCCGCGGCACACCAAAGGTAGTAAATCCTATCGCAAGCGAAAACTAGCTTATAATCAGAGCACATATATGCGATGCTTGCGTTCGTTTGACAGAATTTGCTCACATTTTCGAATAGTGTTATTAGACCAGCGAGGCGTGTCACAGCGATATGGTGGTATGTTTAGAGACTTTAGAGAAACTCAAGTAGTGAGCCGTTTCACCAAGTTACAATTTTACACATATTAGCGAGCAAAGCAGGTCAAATGGCTGGTCATTAGTGAGAAAGCACCTTAGTTTTGGCTAGTATAATTGTATCTTAGTAAAATGAGCCACAGGTAACACCAAATGCACCATTGTGACTAGGGGGGAAAAAGGTATGTGCCTCAATTTCCTTAACACTTAATAATTGTCAGTTTGGTAGGTAGGCAAACTTGTTGCCATAAAAAAAATGATAATTGCTTATAACAACACTCGCTGGTCAGACTCTAAATGACATTGCGTCTTGAAATCATCTGTTAAGCAACCATTTTGCGTTTATGACTTGTTTACCTACTTTAAAAAAGGGGGCGACGAAAGAAAAGCAATTTTTTGTCGTAATATTGCAATTATTAAGTTTATTGTTCGTTATTTATTTCCGAGTTTAGTTTCATACCACTTCTAAAAGTCGAGGATCGTCGTCATAAATGTATACACTTGGTGACGACTTTCATACTGTCTTATATATGTGATGCTAATATTTTTAGCCATTTCTAATGTTCCTGGCTTTAGTTATTCGAAATGTTAACATTTAGAATAGTCGTTCAGTTTAGACTCAATGTTAAATGTAGGGTGTAGGTATGATGATCTGAATACTGTAACCCCCTTATTCATAAAACTTAAAATGCCTCTGCTAAACAAAATGTGCTTTCTCCCTTTCTTACGAACACAAATATCAATATAAAGACAAACGAATTTTGAGGCCATTTTAGTTAAAATAGGTTTTTTGAACGTTTGTGAATACGGCCGCATATGAATACATGCGAGGCCGCCGCGTGTTTTAATAACTTTTTTGGATGCACGATAAAATATCCTTAAACACTGGGTTTCAACCTTACCTACACCTTTTGTCTCAGATTTTAATGAAAGTTAATTGCGTTAGTATTAAGAGGAAGTTAAGAAAATACAGAACGTTAACTATAAATGTATCGAACAGGTTGTACCCAGTCAAAAGGCACTATTTTGTGGATTGGTAATAATGATGATTTGTGAGTGCTTAGCGGTCGGTCGGTACCTTTTGCCTGGGACGACACAAATATCGCGAGGCCTAAAACGACATAATAGTTGATGCTAAATTCCATGGTTTGTAACATTGGACCGGCTCTATAATCAATTGATACACTGTGTACACGTTGAGTATATGCGCTTAGGGGTACGGGGGGAAGTTTGCGGGGTTCATTTCTTACTGCTTGTATTTATTTTTAACACAAAAAAGCTTTAAAACAATTGAGTTATGGCATGTATGTGATTATGAGCGCTGTTCATTGGTGATCATTTCTATTTTATCAGTACTAATCATAATTATTTGGCTAAGTATTGAAGTACATTTATACGTAATTCAGTTAAATGTCAGTAACCTCGAAGTTTAATAAAGATTGTAATCATCACAAAAAAAATGTGAACATTAAGGTTTACAACGGAACCAAAGAAATTGTGTAAGTGTACATATCTTGAGACGGCAGTGGGATGTAAATATTCCGGAATAATGGTAAAAGAGGCCCGCGGACCACCCGTCTCTCTTTCTTCGACGCGCACTTTATAGTTTAATTAAATCCATGTATCGATTTAAGAGTAACCTTATGACCCACTATACGTAGGTACATTACAACTTATATGGCGTAGTGTTAGGTAGGAAGTTCTGATCATTTGGTGCCGCTCGAAATAATAGATTATTTCCACCACAACATGGTGAGACAAACAACCAACATATCTACTAAGCCTGAACTGCCGTGTGTGAGTGAATGAGCACGTTCCTCGTAACTTGTACAATGTGCGAGAATGTATGTCTAATTTTACTGAACATAGGTTGTTTCTCTCGGCATGCGGTGGTTAGAGGGAATGAGCATGATGGTGGTTCGCTGGAGCCTCGCTGGGTGCTAAGTTAAGACCAAGATAGATTTTCGAGAATGATTATTTAACGTAAAAGCATTTGGAATTATTTTTTGCCTATGTATTACGCCTAGATATACGAAAATCAACTTTAACATATTTTGTACTCGTTTATTTCAGCTTTATCGAAGTGTTGTGATCAATTGTCTGATGTCGTTTTGAGAAATCGTATCTTTATTTTAGTTTAAGTTCATCAGTATTAATTGTAAGTAAGATAGTTTTAGTTGTTTGGATTGTTGAAATCACTCACTGCTTTTAAAATAAAGTGAAATAATAATAATAATATAAAGGAAACTGCTTGTTCCATTACAATCGATATCATTACGTTAAGTATTTAAGTGTATTGTTGTCCGGGTAGAATCTCAGCCACGCTTTGTCAGCGGAGCGGCGTCCAGCTGACCTCAAACACGTGTCAAGTTAAATACAAACATAAAGATTATAATACTTGCATGCGAAGTATCTGTGGCAATAGTAACTAGTGATGGTTGATTTATGTATATTATGATGTTTGTAGCGAGTTGGACGCCGGCGCCGTAGAAGGGGTGAGCATTTCCCTTCGTAGGTAGGTTAGTAGGGATGTAGCGGGATCCCTATAGGACCCTGGCGGACCGCGCCTGCCGGCCCCGCCCTATGTGCTTTGTAGAGGTACTGATAATAAAACAGTTTTATCATTTCTAGATTTTTGAATAAGCAAACGACCTTTGAAACTGTCCTGTCAATGTTGAGGTTATTGGTATCACGACGTGGAATAGACTCCAAAAAGGAAATTCGCCGTCAGCTTTGACAATAATTTAAAAAATACTCTCGTTACTATTCATTCTAGTTTTAGTTGAGAAAAGTGATCATTGAAATCATGACAATAAACTTAAAAACCCATCAGTTAAGGAATTGATTGCTGAAATACTAAAAATGGTGTCACTAATCGAGCATGTCATAGACCCTTGCTTGCGGCCCGCGAGCCTCCAGCTGTTTTGTATGTAAGAGTCGTAGAATTCTAAATTTTGGAATTGTCTGATATAGTCACAAATAATTAAGAAGTGCGGCCCGCGTCTTTTTTGCTAGCTCCTATGTGGCTCTTGGTTGCTAAAAGGTTGCCGACCCCTGGTCTATATCATTAGATCAGTATTTCCTTAGTAGATTTCCACACAGTATAACAGTGAGTAGTGCATAGACACCTTTTTGAATAAATTCTTATGATACTCAGTGGTAGTTAACTTAAGGCGAATTAACTGTTTGGAGCTCGCACAATAAATTGACGTATTTATTAGGATTCCTTTTAAATCCACTTAAGCCCTGTTTACACGTTGATTAGTGATAAGTGCAAGTTCATACAAAAGCTACTCGCACTTGAACTCGCGTTAATCACTAATCAAAGTGTAAACAGCCCATAACTCGTAACAAGATGTGAACAACTGTGTTTATAATTGTGTGAATTTATTAAAGTGATTTTACAAGGACATTACTGTTTTATTGATGGTCACATATTCGCATTCGCATATGCGAATGATTCGCATCATTTTAAATATTCGCATCAACATTCGCATTCGCATCAAACACTTCGTCTATGTCGTCTCTATAAACGTGAAAATTGTTCAACTTTAATGCCAAATATCTCGAAAAAAACGAACTTTGAAGTAAATATGGGATACTATATATTGCTTAAAGCCTTTGTTGTTAATATAATAAGCTACAAAAAACATTAGGAAACTAAGGGATTCAGATCGAAGGTCATTGGTGTATGAGAGCCCCTTAATATTCGCATTCGCACATTCGCATTCGCGAATGTAATAGAAGTTCTATTACATTATTAATTAATGCGAATAATGTGACCAGGGATGTCACGAATGTCGGTTCTATTATAGAACTGACATTCGTGACATCCCTGGTCACAGTACGCGTAAGCATACTTTTTAATTTTAAACTAATAAAACGAACAATTCAACTAGGTATTTAACTACGTCACACAATCGTACTTAAATGTAGATTGTCGCCCGCTACAGGCGGTAGAATCAACTTGAAAATGAGGCGGCGTAGGTATACATTCAATACGCCTAAAAAATAAACTAGACATAGGGCTTAACACGTTCCCTGCCCGAGTGCCCCCAATGATGAGTCATGCACCTGCTTTTCAGGAGTCCGTGCTTCCACAATGGATTCACAGCTTCGAACCGGAAGCAGACTTCGACGTGGGACAGTGAACATATATACTCATCAAAACTATAACCTGGATTGAAATGTCGCGCCACCGATGTATTCTTCTGTGCTTATGGACTAGGTATATTACTAATATTATTTATACATTGTAATTTGGATATATTTTTACACATAAACAAAATGCTATTTCAATATCAATATCACTAAGATCCACTAAATAAAACGCCTGGTTCTTCTCATTCCAAATATAATAGGTTCAGATTTATATTATACTAGCTGTTGCCCGCGACTTCGCCCGCGTAGAACTTGTTATCGTCTTAAAAAACAAATTGCTATAAAATTATTTTAGGCGCAAGCTTAATTATCGCCGACCCAAACGAACTTCTACCATGATGATTTTCGAGATAAAAACTATCCTATATCCTTCTAAGGGTCTCATATTATCTCTACGCCCATCTAAATCAGTTCTGATAAGCGTGAAAGGTTAAATTACTAAATGTAAATTGAAGTGTAGGTACGTTTTTATAAATGTAAATATTTAACGTATCATCAACAGACGTTTCTACTTAAATTGTTTTTCTTTTCATAAAGGATGTTTTTTTTTAATGTCTACTAAGCTTACTGGATTTTTTCACTGAGAGATAGGAGTCCCAATGAGCGTCTCCAGAGACGCTCTGTTGCCCACCTACCACACACCTCGAGAGTGTGGTGTGCCGTGTCATCTGGGTTACCACAGTGGTGGCAACCGGGGCTCGGCTCCCTCCCTATTTTGTGCTGGTGGTGACCGAAGCATCCTACGTCCGGTCACTATTTGCGTCAGCCTACTCTAGGACCCCGTAAGTATTTCCGGTCCAACCACTAGTCAAACGCCGGGAGGAGCGCCCCTACAGTATCGCAGTTCTAACCTAACCTAACCTACATTTCTGGCAGCTGTTCGGTTCTGTAAGGGTCGCAGATCTAACCTAACCTAACCTACTTTTTTGCTAGCAGTTGGATTATGTATTTTGACTATTTAATGGCTTACCAAATAGTATATGTATGACCGAAGAATTCCCTTACTTCTAATATTACGTCTTCGCCGTACATACTTTCAAAAGTTTCAACCTGTTTTAACCTCCTTAGAGGATGGATTAAGGTATTTGCGCCGATTAGAAAGCTACAGACGGTATGTTTTCTCCCGATAAAAAACAATAGTTTCTTAACTCATTCTAATAAAACTCTTACACTCGGGTTATTCGCCATCGCCCAATAATGTACCGGATGGATATTATTGGGCGACGCCCAGGGTGCACCGGCCTGGGCTGCGACCCCAGGCCCCTATTTCACCAACTTGACAATTGTCACCTGACCACGACAATTCTCCGTACATTGCTGGATCCACAAATAACCTAGAGACCACCTTAACTTCTAGAACAAGCAATGTATGGTGAATTGTCCGTGTCCGGTGAAAATTATAATAGGGGCCAGGGCATTACACAAAGCTACAAGTTACAATTTTACAAGTCTAACCCGGCGACACTGATCAAAAGGTCAGTGGTTGAGCAAGCTCCTCATTGTTCCCAGTCGTGCTTTTTTGAAGTCTCCAACCGTCAAAGAAACAACTCAAGTACCATTTTTTTTTGAAAAAATGAATATTAGATTTTTTTAATGATCGAGTAATTTGACCTTGGAGCGTGACCATTTGCTGTTGGTTTTTGGCGACGTGAAGGAGCGTCAGTGTTTTGTTTTGGGACGGATGTGTTTTGATTTCAGTTGGCTTGCACGGCCGTAGACATGGAACGAAAATTGTCGTACTTTAATTAAATTATACGGCTCTAAACAACATAGAAGCGTTTGTTTTGAATAATGTGATAAATAATTATGAAAGCGGCAGCTGCACGTCGACGTGATTACGTCCATTGCCGAAAGACTGATTTGTTATCTTAATTAGTTAATTACAATTTTAAATAATGTTTTACTATATTGATTATGATTATAATGTGTACAAAGTGTATAATGTGTGTAAAGACTTATTTTTTATGAGCTGTTTTTTTTGCATGTTGCACTTTCCTCGCTGCAGTGAGGTGAAAAGTTTTGTGTTACACACGGGTGCAAATGTATTTCACTTCTCGTGTGTTGAAACACTCGCTACGCTAATGGATTCTATTATAGAACCACTCGCTTCGCTCGTAGTTAAACTATAGAATCCGTTCGCTTGCTCGTGTTTCAATTCCACACTCGCGGGTAAAATACAACTTTGCACTCTTGTATAGCAAATAACTATTACTTATTAAAACTAGTTTTTTTTCTTTTTCCTTGTCATTACTCGAATAATTGTATTATAGCAGACTTCCCCCGTACAATTGTAACTTGTATGTTCGTGACATGAGCCCCTAGTGAAGCCGCAGCCTAGACTCACTAGGAGGTTACCCGACTCGCACCCCAACACGCAAACCTTGCACACGACATCTGCATAACTATTTCCTCCTACAACACATAGGTACAGGCATTTCTTATGCATTTTCATATTCATATTCATATCATTTATTGCACTCATGTAAGTTAAGTATACAGTTCTTAAAGTAATGGTAACAGATTAACATGAACCCTGGAAGGACAAAGCAATTGAAAAAAAAAACTGTTAAACGTGTGTTATTTTAAGAGAAAAACGTATCGTTTTACTTTACATAGTGTTCAATATTGTTTTTGAACAATATTTAAGTACTGAGATACTAATAATTTACGACAAATCACTTATGGCGAACCTGTAGCTACATGATATTGGAACATACAAATGTGAAGTGTCATTTTACAGGGTGTAACGTGGGTGGCGATCCGAATCGAATACTTAACCAAGTTACAAAATTTCTCTACGCCATAAATCCGAACAAACATCTAATCATCCAAACATTCACACCTCTCAAATCGTTTAATATTAGTACGAGTGGACTATAAAATGTTGTAGGTATACATTGTCGATTATAGGGAAATATCACGTTCGAGTTTCGAACCTGCGACCTTTCAGAAGACCAGGCCGGTCGCTCTCAATCGACTGAGCTGCCGAAGACTTGCTCGATTCGTACTACAGATTGTCGACATTATGCAACCACTTCGTATAGAGCGATCGGTCCAGTCTACCCCAGGATCGCCGGTTCAAAACTACGATGATAATGAAATTCCTAGACCAATCAAATTAGCTAAACCTCGACTTCGATAACCCGTTGTTTTGTTTCTGTAAGCGGAACGACTAGCCTGTCTAGAGTGACTAGTCTAGTTGCACCTGAAGATCACTTGGCACCGCGATCGGGATCGATTAAAGATGAGTACTATGAGTAGGTATCCAAAAGAGTCGTCCGAGCTCCGCAAAGTCGCACAGCCCCTCGTGGATAACTCTTATCAAGCTGTGAGGGTTTATGAAATGGGTAATGTTCACACTCAGAACGAAGGCTCGTCTCAGACGCCACCGGGTATAGTTTTATACACTTATTTTTTTTTATTATTTATTGTTAATTGACGAAACTGCATATTTTGATATTAATGTAAGTAGTGACAAATGCAATAAATAAATAAATAAATAAATATTATGGGACAATCTTAGGTACACAAATCAACCTAGTCCCATTGTAAGCTCAATAAGGCTTGTGTTACACTTATAAGCTCTTAAATATACTTATAAGCTACTCATAGATACCGCCACGAATAATAAATGCGTTCCAGATTCGTGCCGCCACCTGTACCTTCACAGAACCTATTTACCTTGTATAAATAAAATTGTAAACCTACCTCGTAATAATTATTTCCTCGGCGTTTATTTATTCCACAACGTCTCCTTCCAACCAGGTGAGGTAATAACCTTGAAATTTAAGTACCTATTAAATATGAATAAAACAAGATCTGAATAACGACAAACAAATAGAAGTGGAATGAGTGTTTTTAATATATGCGTAAGTACCGTAATATTTTATAGAGTAGAGCAGGTGAACACAAAACGAAACAGAAAATGTTAAAGGTGACTCAAGCAAGGTACCTACACCATGCCGAGCCCGTACGTGCCCGCTCCTTATTCTGGTTCTAGCCCCGTTTCGTAAGCGCTTGGCTCGGCACAGTGTAATATGTGGACCCAGGGAGCTAACTTACTATTTTACTAGCAGTGGCGGAGATAGAATTCTGGATGCTATACAAAACTCCACTCGGGTGTTGACCGCGACTTGTTCCAAATGCTACAGTCAGCTCAATGATCTCTAAAACAATAATAATAATATTAATTTATTGATAAAACATAATATACATCAGTTTTACTATAGACTATTACTACAATGAACAGATTAAGGTACTTTGTTTAGATTATGTACCTACCATCACAGGAGCCTAAAAATAGATACAGCAAGGAATACTTATTAATTAAAAGCTTTCGAAGACGTCTATCTCAGACACATTTCTCTTTGAAACATGTCGTGCAGGAGATGGCCTATCTATCGGAAATATTCATATTATACATAATTCTGGTAGGTACGTATGATTTGTATTTTTTTCTTATCCTATACGTAATTAACCCTAAAAAATGCTTTTTCAGTCGTTCTGTCTAAACCTAAATTGTTCAATTTCAGATGCTCTACCAAAGTGACGGCGATGTCTAGTTTAAATGTACTCACCTCTGTTCCTGAGACTATGATGCCATCTAGATCGTCATCATAGTCTAGTCGTGTGCCATCGGAGCCGTCGCTGTGACCTGCGCCGGCGCCGGTGCCTATCCAGAAACCTTCCTCCGGGACCCAGATACTGCGCCATCGAGAAATATTTACGACAGGCGACGTTCGTGGCGATCGTCCACGAACTAAAATCGCAAACGGTTGTTCTAATAGATAATCTAAATGATATGTGGATGCTAGAATCTTAATACCTAATGGCAGTGTTACCTAATACCCAAATACTATTCCAAGAAAAATTATTGCGAGTGAGGTGTATCACTAGAAACCTACTTGCACCAACATTCTGGAACATGATAAGAGCAGAGGGAAATCGTATTTGACTATATATTGAGCTAATCCTGAGGTAGGTCGGTCGAGACCCAAATATTAAGGCACGTTTCTTCATAAAATAACAGCCTGTTTTGTTGTGCTCCTTAGAGGTATCCGCGGCGACGTCGACTGATGTTTGACTACCGACCTGAAAGCATTACATCAATATGTGAGTGAGCTTACAACATTTATACAATAAAGTGCCTATATAATTCTGTTGCTAACATTATGTGACATAGAAACAAGTGAACAGCCCTTACATGTCGAACGCAGCACATTCTAGCAGACACTATCCTCCGTCAGGCTTCGTTGGTGGCTCTCCAGGTGAATGCTTGCTTTTCCTTCCCGGCAAGTCGACTAAACCGGCGAGGAACAGCACTGGACTATGTTGTTGGCTCGACCAATCCATGGAAGACATGCTGACTGTGGAAAGATCAAAGTAGTTTCCGGTCATCAAAAACGTTTTAGTAAATAAAAGTGGAAAGTCAACAAATAAATAAACATAGGTACATTAAACTGACCAAATGCCAACGAAGCAAAGTGAAAAATTTTATCATTCGCAATTTAATGAAGTTTATAGCTCGGCTAAAAAAAACGCAATGACAAACGGAGATCAGAACTTTAATTGGGAACGTAATTCGTTAGAAGATGGTACATACTTACCTAATTTAATGGCAGATGAGTATTTTTTTGGATTTTGTTTTTTTTTTTGGTAATTTTGCGATGATGATAATTAGGATGCTACGTAGAGACAAGTAATACTCAGTCTGTTACAACCTACATTGATGCACAAGAGTCTAAATCTTTCTCCCTAATTGTTAGTAACCAAATTAATCACCACGCCTATTTTCCATTTTTTTATTTTTTTGTTCTTTTTTTTAGTTTTTTGCTTTTTTTTTCGATTTTAATTTTTTTTTTCTTTTTTTGATGGATGAGCATGGATGATGTCACTTATTCTTAACTATATTGCTTTTTCGGCAGTGGCAGGCGTTACGATTTTCTATAGGTACAGCCAGTTTATTGCGCAGCCTGCAGCGTTATTTTACGATGGCAGTGTGATGGTTAAATGCGATAACTGTTGTCCCCCTGAAACAAAAAAAAAACAAATATTAGTATATACCTAAGTAGTTGCCTATATGACACATATAATTCTAGGGTAAATGTGCGCAGTGTCGCACAATGAAAAAGTAGTAAGTACGTACCTACAACATTGAGATAAAAAACATTCCAATTGTGCTTAATATACCTACGTATTAAGGTGGTATTCCACTCCTCCAAAATGTGAGACGCAAATACACATCCGACAAAGATCTAGAATACCACCTTTATGTGCCTTTTTACACTTTATGGCACCTACTTGATACGTAAATTGACATTGCGCGCACTTGCGATCACTTATGTGTCATACCTGCAACTACTTTACCTTTGTACGATTACCCAAACAAAAAAAAGATTTTTGACTAACGTCATCCATTCCAGAGGCTGTGCTCGCACTTTACTTGAAGTAATTACTGTAATTAGTTAACAGTAACCGTTCATGCGCGAGATGCCCATAGGCTTAGGCTAAAGGGGGATGGCCCGCTCCAAGTCATTTCTGGTGCAGAGGTTGTCCATGGGGGTACCCAACACGGAAATGCCACCAGGATTATAAGTACCTATGCACCGGGAACGGCAAGGGGTGGTTTATTTGAACAAGTATAGAATACTGTTTAGTTGTTCTTATAATAATGATGTACATTAATTGAATTAAAGATTTCATATTTAGAATGGAATGGATGCAGTCAGCTGGTGCTTAACACTATATAAGGGTGTATATGATTATTGATATCATGTATATGCAGTTTCGTTCTTCTTCGGAATAAGTGGGGCATGGATTTTAGAGGGATCGGTAGGGTCAAAAATAGTTATTACCTCGGTGTGTTCATTTTATTTATTTATTTAACTTACACTAAAACAAAGGCGCCTACAATGTTAGGGCTGTAATGTAATGTGGTTTGTAATGGGTTGCAGGGATATAAAGCTACAATAAAAACACAACTACAATTAACGTTTAATTAAAATTTAGAAGGGTCGGTGAATGCAGGGCTATAAAGCTACAATAAAAACACATCTACAATTAACGTTTAATTAAAATTTAGAAGGGTCGGAATCACAGCACATCACAACAACAACCTTAAACTCTATTTTGTTAATTATACCTATTACATATATCGATAAAGTGTGACTAACCCCTAAATTTTACATACTGTATATGAAATAATACGACATTATTACATTATGTACCTACTACACTACACAAAACTAAGTAGGTAGGCGGGTGTCAACCGAGGGATGAAAGTGAAATACTTCACAATAGATATTTAGGTTGTGCAAGTAGGTACCTACAAGTTTAAGTTAGTGACAATATGTAAGTGCATTTTATAAAACATACAGATTTTTAACGAGTAATTATGTAATACACTTAAACATCAAATAGAACTACCTACTTTTGTTTCAGAAGTATTTTGGCCATACCTACATAGGTAATAAGAATTTTTATCAATACAAACTATGTAGGTACATCGTTTTGTCAGTTTATATGGCCTTCAAACACATTTTTTTTCAACTTGTAGCTGCGTATGTTGATCTCAAAGGAAAGGGCTCACTAAAGGTGAAAGCCCGGAGAAAAAAAAGATCCCACCGAAGAACTGGCTAAAGTTGTACAGTACGCTGAAGGACAAAAGGCAGAACTGGTTGTGGGTTGCGACGCAAACGCTCATCACACTATCTGGGGGAGCACTGGCATCGACAAAAGGGGTGTTACTATCAGAATTTATTTTTACTAACTGTCTACACCTGTTAATTAAATAGGGGCAACACGCCGACCTTCTTCACCAGGGCAAAATAAGAAGTATTAGACATAACTTTTGCAACTGAAAAGGCAGCAAACTGCCTAAGCAGCACGTTAGTTGCGAGAATTCAATGTCGGACCACAAAAATATCATATTATATGTAAAGGGCCCATTCGATATGGAACCACAAACATGGAGAAGGGCTGCCACAATAGATCACTTTGCTGGTCGAAGCGCCATATAAATGCCCACAAATCAACAATATTAATAAAATATGCCCTATGTTGTTTGCGGCTAGAAAGTAGGCCAATTAGTTAATGTATAGGCATTCACCGTACTGTACTATTCTATTACCGATACCTAGCTTTAAATAACATTTTGAAGTTTTATTATTAATAAGATATTTTTCATTGTTTTACCAACCCAGGGTACCTATGTTATTAGTCATCTTGAATGTCTCGAAATTTGGACCAAACATTATTAACTTTAGAAGTTGTCGTTTGTCGTTGGATAGGTAGGCATTTATGCTCCAAGAACGAAATCTAATGGTATGTAAACTCACGGTACTGTGCCGTGTTAGGTTGCGTATTGGGCGGCATGTCGCGATTGACCGAATACCGCGATGACTGCGTATACTGTGATTGCGGGTATTGCGACGGCAGCGGTGGCGGCGGAGGCGGTGGCGGTGGTGGTGGGAACCTGAACGACATTGGTCTTTGGATCAGGTTAATATTATATGGCCACTGTGCTTGCCGCTCGTGATGGCCTACAGTAGGGTACCTCGGCGGTATTAGCGTAGACCCGCTCCTTCGGCTTTTTGTGCCGGAACTTGTGATTTGCGCAAGTTTGATCCGCTTCACAAACCTGCCGTAGTCTAAGGTGGTATCACTTTCTGCAACAAAATCGAAAATCAAAATAGAAACAGCCGTGGAACACAGACATAATGATTTTTGTTCAGAATTGTTACTAGTGCAGTAGTAACAATTCTCAACCGGGCCAGTCTTAAACTAGGTACAGTCAGCATCATATACCTACTTAGTTATTAGTAGCGGCCAAAGTAGCCAAATATATCTTAACACATCTTTACTTAGTAATAAAGACGAGTTCCGATATATTTGGTATTTTGTTTGCTACTAACTAAAGGTATGATGCTGACTGTACCTAAAAATATGTTACAAAAGCGATACCTATCCTAGGGATGTCCCCTCTTCTAATATAAAACAAATGGAATTGAGAACCTTTTGCTATGAAAAGAAAAAAACTTCAAATAAGTATGTCATCATTTTATTGTCCAAGCGAGAATAGGTGACAAACGAAATTAAGACTATACCATATAGAAAGTATCGATTAAAGTGCAAAAAAGAAAATGAGTTACAAATAGGCATGTGAATATGAAATATATTTAACTTAAATAACATGTATTATGGATATAAGCGCTTATTATTTTATGTCAGAGTGCGATTTTTGAATCTCACTGGTGATATCAAAGTCACCGGTGACTAAAATTATCACCGATGACTTTTATGTCACCATTTTCCAAGAGCCGTATTTTTGAAAGTCACACGCTGTTTACCAACATGCAGAAATTTTACAATGTCAGTCAGAGACAATCTTCCCGTTACGTTCCTTTTTACGCAGATGTTATAGTGTTGTCCTTGATACCGGTTTTTAGGTTTCCGTAGCCAAATGGCAAAAAACGGTAGGTACCCTTATGGATTCGTCATGTCTGTCTGTCTGTCCGTCCGTATGTCACAGGCATTTTACTCGAAAACTATAGTGTATTTGAATATAATTTTGAGGATAGGTGTATTTTGTTTGCCGTTACATAGTTTTGTAATGAAATTACAAAAAAAAAATTTTTTTAGGGGTGCACTCCATACATAAAACCGAGTCAATTTTTTTTTTCATTGCAATCCCACGTGTGGCACATCAATCGATAGGCCTTTCTAAATAAATATAAGGTTTATCAGCATTTTTTTTTTTTTGATTAAGTGAATAGAGTCGGAGATAATCGCCCCGAATGTCACTAAAATTGTGTCCCCCCCTCTAATTTTTGAACCGTGTATTTTAAAAATATGAAAAAAAAACATGGACATTCAATTCTTTCAGCGAAAATTGTTTTGAACAAGATCGGTTCAAAGGTTTTTGAGGTATTTCTAAAAATAAAAAAGCGGCCAAGTGAGTGTCGGACTATGCACAACGAGGGTTCCGTGCCTATTAAAAAGGTCGTATCGTTACTGAAATCGTATGGCACTTACGTCCTTTTCTTTAAGGAAGGCAGTTTTTTAGGAATATCTCGAAAACCTTTGAACCGATCTTGTTCAAAATAATTTATTTTGAAAGGCCTATCGATTGATGTGCCACACGTGGGCTTGCAATGAAAAAAATTTTTTTTAGTAATTGAACTACAAAACTATGTAGCAGTTAATAAAATACACCTATCCTCAAAATTTTATTCAAATACATCTTATAGTTTTCGAGTTAAATGCCTGTGACATACGGACGGCCAGACAGTCAGACAGACATGACGAATCTATAAGGGTTCCGTTTTTTGCCATTTGGCTACGGAACTCTAAAAACTGCCTTCCTTAAAGAAAAGGATGTAAGTGCCATAAGATTTCAGTAACGAGACGACCTTTTTAATAAGCATGGAACCCTTCGTTATGCGTGGTCCGACACGCACTTGGCCTCCTATTTATACTATCAATAAATCGTCGCAATCACAAATATCACAATCGAGCCCCGCTGCTAATTCTTCCGAAAAACATACTTTGGTACTTTTGGCAGATCTCACAAACGCCAAATGTCAAAAACAATCGCATGGTGATTTCAATTACGAGTGGGTAGGGGCACTCGTAAATCGATATCATAGGTATGACAAATGTAAGTCACCGGTGAGTTTCAAGAATACGAACTTTCGGAAATCACTCACATCGGTGAGAATTAGTCACTTGGTGAGATTCAAAAATCGATGTCGAAAGGTGCCATAAATACGAGAGTCGATAGAGTTAGCTACATCGCCCCGCTGTCTTGCCACCCATATTTGTTGGAGCCGGTAAAACCCGGAACTAGGGTTGCAGCCCTTGTCTCTTCATTTTGATAATCATATATTAGACAATAGGGGCGTAGACACTAAATAAAATAATCAAGAATGTCATATTTTCTCGAAAAAGGATAAAAAATGTAGTCAAATGGAGAAAAAATCAACGCAAAAGGTTAAATAATCACGAAGTTATAAGTGTCCAAAGTTTTAAGAAGGGGTATGTTAGGTCCCTTTTTCGCAAAACGCAACTTCATATGAAACGATGACGCTGGAAGAATGTGACGTCACAGAAGACGGCGACGTGCCGCGCCCATCGCGACCGTAGACCACCGTGGTCGGCTTTTTGCTGTGTGGCCGCAGTTGCACAAATTTATTATATATATTTTTTCTAATGATACGTAGAAACTTGAAAACTGAGTGAAGTGGTGCCATAATCTCAGTATACGGTGGGGCCACAGGAACAAAGACCTAAAAAATGTTGTATCTCATCATGCGCATACCGGCGGGCCTCCCACTCTCGCCCATGACGCGTCCCTCAAGGGCTCGGCGGCCCGGGGATTACCGATCCACCCGGAAATACACTCTGTGACCACGCCTTAAGACACATTTTGGCGTGGGCAGGGCTGCGAAACAACGAAAAGTTTTCTGGAACTCATCTACCCTTTCTTACGCCTCTTATAGTTGCAAAAACGGAAGTTTTTGTATACAATCAACTATTTAGGCAGTTCTTTGTGGTCATAAACGGGAACTATATCCAAGCTATTAAAGCACATAAAAGCGTATTTTTCTTATATTTATGATAATTTTTGATTCAATTTCATAGCCATGATTTGGAATCAAGATGGTCAGTACATTTTTTGAATTTGTTAATGTTGGACTTTTCCGCACGACAACAAAGACGACGCCACCACTCCCCCCCTCCGACCCCGCTTCTTCCACGCGTTTGTGTTTTGGCACAGCGACAGGTCCCGCGATATTTACCTGATAAATACCTACTTATGAAGGATAAATTGAAAACAAATTCACATATTAAAATAAGAGTTTATTTTATGAAAAAATGGTATATTAATGGTAAAAAAAACTTAATTGAAACACTTACCTGGCGCCTCCAATACTTACCTGAACACCTCGGATGCACTCACTGATTCACTTTTATAGATAGATATGACGTCAATTTACGACTCCCTTTAATCGCGGCCGTTATCGGACTGGTTAACAGGTAGGTATTCTAGGCACGCAGCTCAAATCAGGGACCTCGTCATGCGCAATGATGCACTTGCAGTTTCCGATCGATCAAGTACTATCAAATACATAAGATTATTTCAAAATACTTATTTTACAATATACAAACAAAACTGTAACTAAAAATATTGTCAGGTAGGTATTGGCTAATTGGAGCCATCGTGGATGTGGACACAACTTATCTTATAACCACCGACTTTTAAGTCTTTTTTTTTTCTCTCAAAACTTTTTTTGTTTCCTTAAATGGTGAATTATATCTAATTAGTATATAATATCTTCTAATAAAACTAGGAAAGGATGACCTACAGAACTCAAGATCGAAATCTTTTAAGGACTTAAAGTAAACTACTTCAACTTTTTACCGCCCGTCCCAGAAACCTTTAGTCACGTGTGTCTAAAGGTATCTGGGACGGGCGGTAATCCACAGGTGCCTGAGCAACTTCGGCCAAAACATATGAATAAACCTACCTATACTTAAACGATTTGGAGTTTCGGTACTTGAAGCTTACTTCATGAATAAATTAAAAATGATATTGAGGAAGACCGTATTCCCCATACAGGTATATGCATGAAAACAAACCTATTAAATATTTCTCTTTTTCACACATATACATACACGTCTTTATCCCTAAATGGGTAGGTAGGCAGAGCACATGAAATTTGTGTCCAGTGCCACTGTTACTATCAATGTGGGCATAAAAGATCGACAAAATGTGATATCCAGTGATAGGTTGCTAGCCCATCGCCTATACACACTTCAAACCTGTTCCCTTAGTCGACTCTATCTTTTTCCATAAAAAAATATCTTACGACCAACTGTTATTGTAACGGTTTCTGAACGTATATCTAATAACCGCAGCTGTATTTATTGGTTGATATGGGAACAAGTGGAACACGAACAAACAAACAATTAATCTCTTAGCATAATGTAAGTTTTACTCTCTTGACAGAGTAGTCGTGTTCATGACGAGTCACTTAGGTCTGCTGTCGCTATTTCTTACTTACGTCTCCTTCGGTTTAACGGCAGCATATCGAGCGCATTGTCACGTGCATCTCGGTGGCATGTCACGTGCATCTCGGTGGCATGTCACGTGCATCTCGGTGGCATATGGCAGTTTGGATGCTTCTCCTTCGGGTTTGATAACGACAACGGGTCTCCCGCCTTCCAGAAGGTATAACTAAGTCTTAAAATAAAATCGCTCCGTTAAAATGTCATAACTATGTGTCAGGACCCTTTGTGTTTCGTTCGACCAACGACTTAGCGTGCGTTTGTGATACCTATCAAGAAATCAACCATGACATGAATGAATGCACCCAATCAAATTGTATACAATCAACTTTAAAGGCCAAAATATACGATTAAATAAATTGTACAATACAAAATAATCAGAAACAAAACTTTTATGTGGCTGAGGATACCGGTGTTCCCAGAACATACCTATTCATAGAAGGTTTTGCAGTCGCCCGCGAGCTCATCTCTAGTACAGTTCCGCCCCGACATGTACCAAATTATGCGTAATAGGAGGTCGACTTACACTGTCGGTGGTCTTTGGCGTTGTGAATGTCCCGGGTCGGTATTGACCAAGGCTACCCAAACACTCGTCTGGGATGGACCGGTTTAAGTCTGACCTCCGATTACATACCGTAATGACGAACCTCGGAGTGAAGGTTTCTAGATTTACTGGTGGTAAGGGTGGAAACAGGTTATGAATTACTTCAACAATCGTTTCCAGAGCCCGGGTGGCCCGGGGCTTGGGGCTCGAAATAGATTTCTGAGAATTTTCAGCGCATCCAATGGGGCTGGGGCGCAGATGTGACATGCATTTGAAAGTGGACTCCAGCTCTACGAGTCGAAGACTACTTTTTCTATAAGCGACCTAACTTTGTAAAATAGCCCTACGTGCGTCACTGTTTTTAAGCTGTTTTCACAATTTTTGTTTGATTATGTTTTAAGCAAAAGTTTGCGGTTTTGCCAATCTTGCGCATCATGATGCGATACCGTAGCAAAGCGCTACGAAGAGTTTTCAGGCTACGGCCTACGCCATAACGCTACGAAGAAATCTTTGAGATTTCTTTTGCTATTCGCATATTGTCTTAGCTTTGATTTTAGGGATTTAAATGTACTAGCCTATTTCTTTAAGTAGGTAAGTAATTTATCGACTTCGCGGATTGTAACTCGCGGGCTTTTTTCACCTACAATGTGTATTTTAATGAGTAACTTTGATGATTTGTGTTTACTGTTCTAGGAATAAATAAGTTCATCAAAGTGTTTTCATGGAAGAAGATACTTATTATCACATGGTTGTGTTGTATTTATGCCACTACAACTAGGTACCTATGTCCAAATCCATTTGATACTCACAATGGGGAGCTTTCCTCGTGTTAAAATGTAAACTATAAAAGTGTAAATTACAACATATAATTTTCTATGTTGTAATTAGATTAATGATTTAATTAGCATCGCATTTTGTTTGAAAAACGAACACGCGAAGTGCCTAAGTAATTGTTATCCGCCAACATTTAAAAAGTTAAGTCTCTTCTGCTTTGGAGTATAATAACCCATACAATAGTTATTTGTGTCACAAGGGAGCAAAATAGTATATTTACGGCGAGGGCAGTGTATTGAATCCTGAACGTAGCGACGGATGCTACAATAGAATCCTGAGCGTAGCGAGGAAAATAATTTTGCTACTGAGTGACACATACTATTTTTCACACCCACTATGAAGAAATTTAAAAAAGATACTGTTAAAGTTAATTAAGAAGTTTTAAAAAGTTTTCTTAATTTTTATTACAAATTTTTAAATATAACGAAAAATTTATAAATAAAAAAAAAGACCGGGTTGCACTCTGGGAGTGCCGGCAGAAGTGAAAACTTGCGAATTGCTTTAATTATCAATATAAAAAAACTCTCCCTCTCCATACCTTTCCCCCAATGCCCCCTTTAACCCTGCGTTAAACTTTTTAAAATCCTGATGGCGCCATACTAAATCGAGACGACTAAGGAAAAATCACATTCAGCCAAAGAAAATCACCCGCGAGCCCTGCGGTTTTCATGGTGGTTTTGTATTAGTTTACTTCGCTCTTAATTGTTTATGCTTAGAAGAAAATGAAATTAAAAAGTATCAAACCGTAAGTAAATTCATTTATTTGAGATAAATGAAACTTGAGATTAATTAAATGTGTTATATTTAATTACTTGAAACACCGCATTGAGTGTAAAATATAGTGTGAAGTGAATACCGCCTTTGAAAGAATTCGTAGAAAGAATGCTTACGTACATATAAATCATAGTAGTATCACCGCGTTATTAGGTATGTATCAATATGTTTTTTGTAATGTCTTTGTATTATTTCCTCACATGTTTGAGAAAAGCACTATATTTATATCTATACTAGCTTCTGACCGCGACTCCGTCCGCGTGGTACTCGTTTATATCGTAGCTCCATATAAACTCACCCCCCATTTTAGGGAAGTGGGGGGTTAGAAAGAGACAAAAAGTAGCCTATGTCACTCTCCATCCCTTCAACTATCTCCACTTAAAAAAACACGTAAATTCGTCGCTCTGTTGTGCCGTGAAAGACGGACAAACAAACAAACAAACACACACACTTTCGCATTTATAATATTACTAGCTTCTACCCGCGACTCCGTCCGCGTGGAACTCGTTTATATCGTAGCTCCATACAAACTTTCACCCCCCATTTTAGGGAAGTGGGGGGTTAGAAAGAGACAAAAAGTAGCCTATGTCACTCTCCATCCCTTCAACTATCTCCACTTAAAAAATCACGTAAATTCGTCGCTCTGTTTTGCCGTGAAAGACGGACAAACAAACACACTTTCGCATTCATAATATTACTAGCTTCTGCCCGCGACTCTGTCCGCGTGGAACTCGTTTATATCGTAGCTCCATACAAACTTTCACCCCCCATTTTAGAGAAGTGGGGGGTTAGAAAGAGACAAAAAGTAGCCTATGTCACTCTCCATCCCTTCAACTATCTACACTTAAAAAATCACGTAAATTCGTCGCTCCGTTTCGCCGTGAAAGACGGACAAACAAACAAACAAACACACTTTCGCATTTATAATATTACTAGCTTCTGCCCGCGACTCCGTCCGCGTGGAACTCGTTTATATCGTAGCTCCATACAAACTTTCACCCCCCATTTTAGAGAAGTGGGGGGTTAGAAAGAGACAAAAAGTAGCCTATGTCACTCTCCATCCCTTCAACTATCTACACTTAAAAAATCACGTAAGCGTGCCTCTGGGCTTTATAACAATAACAATAAACTAAAAGATATTGATATATTTAATTGTACTACGAGTATAAGTTCCTTAAAAAATGTCTTTAAAATTGCATCTAGATAATTGTTATTTATATTCTTATAACAAAGTTAGGTTACCTAGGTACTTGCAAATGTAATAGTAGTAGTACTTAGTGTTTTTTGCTCGCTTCTCTTTGTCATTGTTTACCTTGTCGCAAGATTTTCTATTTTTATTTGTAGCAACTAATAACTGCAACTATGTAATCTTTTTCAAATTAAGTTTTTGCTATAATTTGTGATACATATTGGAAACTATAGGTCTGATTTGTAATTAACTAACAAGTAATATTATACTTTTGTATGACCGTTTGTTTCATAAAATAAATAAATAAATAAAATAAATTCGTCGCTCCGTTTCGCCGTGAAAGACGGACAAACAAACAAACACACACACTTTCGCATTTATAATATTAGTATGGATTCGCATTTATAATATTAGTATGGATATGGATTGGCGAAAACCGGGGTTGCCTAACTCGTCTCTTGGCAGGCCTCGGCCTCGGCCTGCCAACCACCTCGTCAGGCAACCACTTTCTTTCCGAGCCTCGGCAATAATGTACTATTATACCATAAAAAGATATATGAGGTAGAAAGTAAAAAAAAACTACTAAGAGAAAATTGTATGCTAGTAATAAAATCCTTACACATAAAAAAACTGTTTAGTTACTACACTGTAGATTTGTACAGTCGTCTACAAATAGTACTGTTGGGTGGCATTTGGCCTTTCCTATACCGCAACCGATAAGGTCAACCAGGGGTAAATGCGTCTCTTTATGATATCTCCGAAACTGAACATTGTAGAACTATTACAATCGTCTTAATTGAAAGTTTGGTAACCATACTTTTAACATCGAGGGCTGTAATAGTTCTAAAATGTTGCGCTTCGAAGATATCTTCGAGACGCATTTAGCCCATTGACGCATTAACCCTGGCAGACCTTATTCCATACGAATATAATGATGTGACGTCGTAATACTATGTCAATTAGTATGAACCGTTTCGGCTGAGCCAGCGAACGTACGCCTTTGACTCTCATTTTTAGGGTTCCGTGGTCAACAAGGATCCCTACATTGTGCGTTGCATAAAGATACGCAGCAGCCAGTGTCGCTTCGGTACCGATAGCTACGAGGGGCGTTCAATAAGTTCTCGGTATCGGCATGATGTTCCGTGGTCAACAAGGATCCCTACATTGTGCGTTGCATAAAGATACGCAACAGCCAGTGTCGCTTCGGTACCGATAGCTACGAGGGGCGTTCAATAAGTTCTCGGTATCGGCATGATGTTCCGTGGTCAACAAGGATCCCTACATTGTGCGTTGCATAAAGATACGCAACAGCCAGTGTCGCTTCGGTACCGATAGCTACGAGGGGCGTTCAATAAGTTCTCGGTATCGGCATGATGTTCCGTGGTCAACAAGGATCCCTACATTGTGCGTTGCATAAAGATACGCAACAGCCAGTGTCGCTTCGGTACCGATAGCTACGAGGGGCGTTCAATAAGTTCTCGGTATCGGCATGATGTTCCGTGGTCAACAAGGATCCCTACATTGTGCGTTGCATAAAGATACGCAACAGCCAGTGTCGCTTCGGTACCGATAGCTACGAGGGGCGTTCAATAAGTTCTCGGTATCGGCATGATGTTCCGTGGTCAACAAGGATCCCTACATTGTGCGTTGCATAAAGATACGCAACAGCCAGTGTCGCTTCGGTACCGATAGCTACGAGGGGCGTTCAATAAGTTCTCGGTATCGGCATGATGTTCCGTGGTCAACAAGGATCCCTACATTGTGCGTTGCATAAAGATACGCAACAGCCAGTGTCGCTTCGGTACCGATAGCTACGAGGGGCGTTCAATAAGTTCTCGGTATCGGCATGATGTTCCGTGGTCAACAAGGATCCCTACATTGTGCGTTGCATAAAGATACGCAACAGCCAGTGTCGCTTCGGTACCGATAGCTACGAGGGGCGTTCAATAAGTTCTCGGTATCGGCATGATGTTCCGTGGTCAACAAGGATCCCTACATTGTGCGTTGCATAAAGATACGCAACAGCCAGTGTCGCTTCGGTACCGATAGCTACGAGGGGCGTTCAATAAGTTCTCGGTATCGGCATGATGTTCCGTGGTCAACAAGGATCCCTACATTGTGCGTTGCATAAAGATACGCAACAGCCAGTGTCGCTTCGGTACCGATAGCTACGAGGGGCGTTCAATAAGTTCTCGGTATCGGCATGATGTTCCGTGGTCAACAAGGATCCCTACATTGTGCGTTGCATAAAGATACGCAACAGCCAGTGTCGCTTCGGTACCGATAGCTACGAGGGGCGTTCAATAAGTTCTCGGTATCGGCATGATGTTCCGTGGTCAACAAGGATCCCTACATTGTGCGTTGCATAAAGATACGCAACAGCCAGTGTCGCTTCGGTACCGATAGCTACGAGGGGCGTTCAATAAGTTCTCGGTATCGGCATGATGTTCCGTGGTCAACAAGGATCCCTACATTGTGCGTTGCATAAAGATACGCAACAGCCAGTGTCGCTTCGGTACCGATAGCTACGAGGGGCGTTCAATAAGTTCTCGGTATCGGCATGATGTTCCGTGGTCAACAAGGATCCCTACATTGTGCGTTGCATAAAGATACGCAACAGCCAGTGTCGCTTCGGTACCGATAGCTACGAGGGGCGTTCAATAAGTTCTCGGTATCGGCATGATGTTCCGTGGTCAACAAGGATCCCTACATTGTGCGTTGCATAAAGATACGCAACAGCCAGTGTCGCTTCGGTACCGATAGCTACGAGGGGCGTTCAATAAGTTCTCGGTATCGGCATGATGTTCCGTGGTCAACAAGGATCCCTACATTGTGCGTTGCATAAAGATACGCAACAGCCAGTGTCGCTTCGGTACCGATAGCTACGAGGGGCGTTCAATAAGTTCTCGGTATCGGCATGATGTTCCGTGGTCAACAAGGATCCCTACATTGTGCGTTGCATAAAGATACGCAACAGCCAGTGTCGCTTCGGTACCGATAGCTACGAGGGGCGTTCAATAAGTTCTCGGTATCGGCATGATGTTCCGTGGTCAACAAGGATCCCTACATTGTGCGTTGCATAAAGATACGCAACAGCCAGTGTCGCTTCGGTACCGATAGCTACGAGGGGCGTTCAATAAGTTCTCGGTATCGGCATGATGTTCCGTGGTCAACAAGGATCCCTACATTGTGCGTTGCATAAAGATACGCAACAGCCAGTGTCGCTTCGGTACCGATAGCTACGAGGGGCGTTCAATAAGTTCTCGGTATCGGCATGATGTTCCGTGGTCAACAAGGATCCCTACATTGTGCGTTGCATAAAGATACGCAACAGCCAGTGTCGCTTCGGTACCGATAGCTACGAGGGGCGTTCAATAAGTTCTCGGTATCGGCATGATGTTCCGTGGTCAACAAGGATCCCTACATTGTGCGTTGCATAAAGATACGCAACAGCCAGTGTCGCTTCGGTACCGATAGCTACGAGGGGCGTTCAATAAGTTCTCGGTATCGGCATGATGTTCCGTGGTCAACAAGGATCCCTACATTGTGCGTTGCATAAAGATACGCAACAGCCAGTGTCGCTTCGGTACCGATAGCTACGAGGGGCGTTCAATAAGTTCTCGGTATCGGCATGATGTTCCGTGGTCAACAAGGATCCCTACATTGTGCGTTGCATAAAGATACGCAACAGCCAGTGTCGCTTCGGTACCGATAGCTACGAGGGGCGTTCAATAAGTTCTCGGTATCGGCATGATGTTCCGTGGTCAACAAGGATCCCTACATTGTGCGTTGCATAAAGATACGCAACAGCCAGTGTCGCTTCGGTACCGATAGCTACGAGGGGCGTTCAATAAGTTCTCGGTATCGGCATGATGACGTGTCATGATAATAATTTCTGATTATTATTCATACTGTATCACTCACTATTCATGAATACACTATATAAGTAAAAAATATATGATTAATTTGTTTTCTTTAATAAGTTTAAACAAAGACGATGGGGTAGCAAATATTCTGACGTGAGTAAAATTGAGGGATTCTTATTTTTATTTTAGGGGCGATATTGGTAAAATTCTGGTTTGGTAATCCAGAATGTTGATTTTATAGTGAGGTTATTTATCTATTTTGAAGCCTGATGACTAGCCTAGACAATGCTAGGAAATAGAGAAATAATCTATATATTAACGTAAAAGTCCTGACTGACTGACTCACTCACTTAAATCAACGCCCAGCCGAAACCGTCGAACCTAGAAAGCTGATCTTCTCACAATAGGTAGTTTATAGATTAGTAGGTAGATTTTTGAAAATTCCACCCTCTAGGTGGTGAAAAGGGGGTTGAAAGTTTGAATGGGGATGGAGTAAAATTTTAAGTGTTAGACTTGAAACTCTGTGTATGGACTCCTTATTACAATACAAGAAAAGCCATTTAAGGATTTTGGAAAAACCCGCCCCTGAGCGGGTTAAATAGGTGTGCAAAGTTTGTACGGGTGAGATTTGGTAAAGAGATAGTTTGAGTCCCGGGGAAGGCCGTAGAATAGTTTTTTCCGGAAATCAGTCCCTAAGGGGGTGAATGTTTGTATGGAGCTACGATAAAAACGAGTTCCACGCGGACGGAGTCGCGGGCAGAAGCTAGTTATAATTATAAATGTTGGCATTCTAACGAATGAGATGAACGGGCAAGTACCTACCTAATATATTAGTGAAGAAATATACCTACATATTTACAAACTGTCAAGTTTCACCGACGAGCGGATTCTGTTATCTATTCATAATTTATGTATTTTCATATAATTGGTAATGTACCTAAATTATTGTTCTCATGGAAGTGATATAATGTCTTATATGAGAATAAATGTCTTTAAACCTAAACCTAATAGAGATATCAAAGGGAAATATTGTAGGTCCTAAACTAGAATTCCCTTTGATATTCTAGATAGACAATGAAACGTAGGCGGACTTGTCAGGTATCTGGAACGGGGTGGGGGCAATGCGTGGATGACATTAGACTCGGATACAAATACTTATTTGTTTGTCACACAAATTTTTACCCTTACCGGGATTTGAACCCTTCTCAGACAGGTTCACTATACACGGTGGAATTTAATCGGTGATCAGGAATCCAAAAATCTTAATTATCAATCTACACAGAAACCAATACGTGAGATCTCGTGCAATATAGCTCACAATCTAATTAATCACACTTAATTAACATCGGTAAAATGTACACTGACTGAATAAATGGACACGCCTACTTTTATTGAAGGGAAGTTACTCGTAAGTGTGCATACGTCAAGTGCTTGCTGTCTTTGGCGGGAAACTAGACAGATCAGACGTTTGTTATGAATTAGACAATGACAAATTGACAGCTTATTGCTCATTTATGTTTTAAGTTTCTATGGCTGATAGTTTGAAAAGAGGTATTAAACTTTTCAGACTAAACCATTAGTAGGGTGACAATAAATTTTAATTAAAATTTAATTTCAACTTAAAAATTAGTTATGATGAAAAAAAACTTGGTTCCACTTAAGTACTACATAAACGTGACCGCCATCGATTACTGAATTAGAAAAATGGGTTCCTGTTCACCGATTAAATTCCACCGTGTATAATAATAATAATCTAACGGTCGTCAAAATCAGTACAAGTTTAATTTTATTTTGCAACTACTGATGGAAACTATTAGCACTGTTTGCCAAGTTATGTTCCGGTCCGTATATTTAGGATTTTGTATAAATGAAACAAATAATATAATTCCAAAACTGTTGTATTTGTTAGAAAAAAATATACAATTACAATTATCTCAAAATATTTCCTTCTAAGTTCCATAACTCCAAGACAATGAAATATTAGCCATCAAGACATAGATCGGAATTTGCAATCTAACGGACGCGGTTACAATAAATACGAAAATATACCTACAGGGTGCGTCCGACACGGTGGAAACCAGGCAGTCGTCTCGCCCTGGAGTGTAAATAAACATCTAAACGTACATTCACATTATTTTACATTACTATTTTGTATACATTAACACTGGACGTAACATTGATTGTAGATGTGTAATACCTAGCGTATTTTTAAACGGTTTTATTTATTTAAGATTATACCTAATTAATACATCAATTTATCTTAGTAGTCTATTATTTAATTTGAATGGCTATGCTAAGAATGAATCGGGTTGACCCAACCGCCGCGCCGCAGCCATGGCTTGGCTCCGTCATGCATGAGCACACAGACAAGAGCTCCCTCGACTCGCCGAGCGGTGGGTCGGTCATGACTGAGCTGGCTGGTTTATAGCGGATCGGACGCTCCCACAAGCCCGACACCGGCCTCACCCTACAACACACTTGCGTTTATCTCGAAGACAACACCTCGTCCCTTCTTATAAATTGGTTTATTATTACTTGTCTTCTATAAGCGCTATTATAAGTGTATTTAGGCCCGGCCTTATCGGAAATACAACCAGATTTGATCGAATAAGTACAAATAATGTGGCAAGAAAATATTTTACAAATCGACCTTGAGCTAGGGTGCCTCCTATGGGAACGGTTGTTTAAGTAAATTATTTATTGCTATTATTCTTTATTGACATAGAGAACTCTATCTCTCTCTCTCCCACAACCGTCGGTCTGGAGGCACTCTAAGAAACATAAAATGGTGGGGCCAGTGTTCACATTGTTCGTTGTTGGACAAAAAACCTTGCGTTTACCAAGTTTACTGATTCCTTACTCAGTGAAAGTAGGTACGTTAAATGATCAACATCATGAACCAATTACAAGGCTTTTTGTGCGCGACGTGAAATTACTCATTTAGTTGACACTAACATATCCTGATTGATTAGTTTTCACCGCATTACGAGAATGGTATCAAATTGATTTGCGACGAGTTGCAAGATAGTTAACTAACTAGTTGGCTAAGCTAAGCGAGTCAGAAACATTTTTGCTTTAGATAATCACGATTACAGTAATTTCGGCTCTACAATCATTATTTGCCATTAAAACGCCCAGTGTAATGCAAAGAAAAAGTCAGCATTGGACGCAGCACTGGCGATGTCCATTTTGCAAAGAAAATTAAGAGCCTAAAAAAAAGTAACTAGATGATTTATCTTACAGCTAAATTTTGATTGTTCTGGATCGACAATGGTCCCCACCAAGCAATTATGTACAAATTCAGATCTACGTGGCATATCATTAAATATAGAAACATGCTATTCGCAGTACACCTAAGAAGGACCGGAGCCTCCGGGTGTTTCCACTGGTTGCAACGTTACTTGGAATTCGGTAGTTGCGAGTTTATTCCTCGCTGCATTTACATGAACAAAGTTAATGATGGCAGGTATCTTATACCTAGTTTATTAGGTAACCTACATGCATTGGTCGAGTGTAAATGACGCTAAATTTCTATTCATCACACGTGTGCATATGAACTCGAACATTCCACCGAATGTTACCGATCCTAAGTTACGCCCGAGTACAGCCCGGTCCCAAGCCGACATAAGATTCAACCGTATAGAAGCGACACTTCTCCCGAGCGCGTTCAAGGTCACGGCGACACCTTACTTACTTAAAGTTGCATGGATATGTTCTGAAACATAAACAACCATGTTAAGAGTCGCTTCTATACTTCGATTGGAATTTTTTTAGTAACCCTCATTCTCAAGGTCATTTTATAAAGTAAACTTTTACATTTAAGACGCGAACACACTGACTCAACGTCATTTTATAAAGTAAACTTTTACATTTAAGACGCGAACACACTGACTCCACGCAACGTGTCGACTCTTGTTCTGTTGTTAGTATGGAATGTTTGGTGCGTTTTGTTCAGGCGGCTGTTGATTTCAGTAAATTCGTAACTGGACTCATTAACGGAATAGCACCACGAAACCATTTCAGACTTTATGACTTCTGCCAAAGACTAAAATCGTTACATCGTTCGACAAGCAGAAAAACACTGCATTTACAGAATTAATGTGCATAGCACACATTAATTCTGCAAATGCAGTTAGCACAATATCGATGGACATGTTACTACCGCAAAGGAGTAATTGGGTCATACACAGATTTTGGTTCGCGTCTTTCCTCTGGACATTGTCAAAGTTAAGGGTCACTAAGCCAAATTTTTGGTTGGACTCTTAATCCGCATAAACGGCATCTCCTCTTTTATATTATTATGGGATAAAAACATTATTATATGCACGTAAGCTCTATTCTATTCTATTGACCACAGGAAAGACGATATTTTTTTCAACACTGTTCCAGGTTTCATGGCAGCCCCGATCAACTTATCGCGTCAGCATTTACGGAGACATTCTGAATATATTTTTATCTATAGCTAGCTATTGGTTGCTGGTGCTATACTATCATCGCATCGACACATTTATCTATGCCGGCCGCGAAACGCAGACCCTCACGCATTATCATTTGTCAATTTGTTATTTCAATGATTCTTGTTTAATTTATTTTGATACTGTTTAATGATTTTGTTTATTTCTTGTACATGATTGTGTTTTGATTACTTTGACATTTCAATGCTATACTCTTATTACATATATAACAATGTTGTTTATTCTGTTAAGTGATGACATATTATGATTCTTCTTATTCCTATTACTATTATTTTGACATTTCGAGTCTTATCTTATTATTCTTGAATACTCTTTTTTCTATGTTTGTTTTTATGCTGTTATATGTATTACTGCATGGATTGATTCCTTATCGGCAATAAAGAAACTGAATTACTGAATTTCTAATTAATAACAGTCGAGGACATACATAACTCAACGGCCAAGATAAATTTGATGTCCAGTTAGACAATTTTATATTCCGGGATACATTCATACAGGACAATTGTTCTTATCAGTTATCAGTTATCAGACGAATAATTATGAAGATTGTCAAAATCCGCAGTTTCAATAGATTGATTTGCATAAGCGTGGCATAGCCATACAGGAATGGAACTGCGGCTTAGTCTATACAAAACGTCACCTAGCGAAACGGTTAACATTGACAGTCTTTGTAATTTTCTAGTTCCTGATTTTATTCTCGTTTAATACGATTTCTTTTTATACGCCTGAAGGCGTGTTGTGGTCGCGTTTGAAAAGGCAAGGTAAAGCGATCGATGTCCGATCGCTTTACCTTGCCTTTTCAAACGCAACATGTCACTTAAATACCAGTTTCTCGAGCTCGTCGGACGTTAAAAGCAACCACGACAGGCCCGCAAGCGTGTAGAAGCATCTGCCAATGTAAGAGGGACGGACGTTAAAACCACTTTCCCACCAAAGAAGCTATGCTACGTTTCCACAGAACTCTCACGTAGTGGGAAAGCAGCTTTACTTGAATCATACGACCGTACTACATTTACAGAGCTTCAGCATATACATGACATATTATTACAAAAATAAGATAATTTCGTATTGCACGGTGAACACGAATGTCGCAAGTGACAGTCGTGTTTGTACAGTCAGCGTCATATAGTTAGTAGCGGCCAGAGTAGTCAAATATTTCGTAACACACCCTTATTCTTACAGTAATAAAGACGTGTACCGAAATATTTGGCTACTTTGGCTGCTACTAACTATATGACGCTGACTGTACTGTCATTAAAGCCACAGCTTTGAATAAAGATACCTTATGTCAATCTGGTATAGTACATTTTATTGATATTACAACTTGGCTGGACGCAACACAACGACCACACCAGAATAACGCAATCACAAGAGATTGATATAATTTATTTTATAGATTATTCAACGAAATTGACGCCAACTATAATCTCGGCAATGTAACCTTTTATTTTTTACACAAACTCTTAATCAGACCTTACAAGCGATAGGAGCTTTCGTAGCAAAACAAAGATACACATTTAGACAGAAACAGCTTTATTTAAACCGGTTATTCACACGAAAATCGTAACATAAAATTCATAAGAACAGTAGCGACCAAAGGTACCTTGTATAACGTAACACATTTCCACTCCTATGGCAATAAACGAGTTTCAATATATTTGGCTACTTTCGCCGATCTAATGGATGGTGGCATACACAGCATGCTGCATTTAAATTTAATTACATATTGCAGAAGAGTTTATATTATGTACCACATTTCATGTGCTAGGTCGTCAAATGTATTCGTCGTTGACTTGTTCATTATAAATCAATTGCATATAACTGGTTTAATTAGCCGTAAAAGTATAAATTTCAATATAAGAGGCTTTCTTTGTTACCTACCGCCAGTGATATGTTCAAAATTTAAATTTATTATTAATGGTGGAGAATCTATCCGCGCCGCTTTACGTCTAGATATGACGTAAAAATACTGTAGGAATTTAGCTGCCTTTTCATTTTAGAACTTCCGTTATACGAAGGACGGCAATGACGACATGTTTGTTTTGCCACGGAAATTCCGACCCCTGCTGTTAATCCTCTGCGAACAATTAAGAACTCTTATTACAAACGGAAGTCTCTTCCTCGTAAAAGCAGTTGAAATGAGACTTCCACTAGTAATACGAGACATGTTATGAAATAGGCCACCGCATATTTACCTGCTGTTTTACTTGTGGTCTTGATGAATGACGTCAGACTTGGTGTTTCATGTTCATGGTAGTACTCAATTAATTTCGGACAGCGTCGTTAGATGTTCTAAGTATAAGAACTGCGACTACATTTACATCAAATAATTGAAAAACCGAGCGGCCGGCCATCTTCATCACAGTAAAATAAAACTTACACGTAATAAATCCGCCGTTAAATTCGAATCGCCCCGATCAGTAGTTGACGAGTGTGTGAAAAAAAGTTAAATCAGCAATCAGCACGGCTAGCACAAGGCGGCGCGCGAGCTCTCTCGCACTACCCCTCTCTTTCTAAGAGAAGTGCGACGGATAGTGCGAGAGCTCGCGCTCAGTCTTATGCTAACCGTGCTGATTGCCGATTTAACTTTCTTTCGCACACTCGTCAACTACTAATCGGGTGCTAACCATGCATCTCGTTTTAAAAATGTCATCATAGATGAAACTTAATTCAGGTTAAACGCTTGGCCGAGCATTCTGTGATGTGTTCTCCCCCTAATACTATCCCGCTACTGCACTCGTCAGTAACATCGACATACTCTAGTCGCAGTCCTTATTCTAGAATAGGCGATCAAATAAAATGTCCACCTACAGGTGTTATTCCTTACCCGGGAGCGCAATTCAAAGCAATTGTCGCCGTCGGGTTCGGAAAGATACCTTAACATTTCCATAAGTGTTGTGAGATCTCTAATTTCCTTGCCGTCTCGTGTCTAGTGCGAAGGGGAGGCGGCCTGGGTGACCTCGTCGAAGGACTGCTCGAGGCAGTGCTTCAGCTCCGCATACGAGACGACGAGCACGCTCTGCTCGTCGCGAGACATGAGCTCGACCTGCGGGAGACAAGACAGGTTTCATAGATTGGGGGACTGGGAGGTGTCTAACTTAACACCTTCAATTCCTTCGTTTGCGATGATGAGCACAGTCCCTGAGTCATAGTTTTGTGTTTTTTTTTAATACAACGACGGTGGCAAACAAGCGTACGGCCCGCCTGATGATAAGCGGACACCGCAGCCTATAGGAGTCAAAACAGCATTTTGATGGTGATAGCGGATAGGTACAACTGTCCCATCCTTTGTCACTGGGTGGCACAGATCAGGACATTAGTAAGATATAATAGCCGTGATCTGTGTCACACCGCGTTTTGACTTTTGATTTGTTTTGATTTGCTGTGTTTGAATTTTAATTTAATTTTATCGTTTAATTAATGTGTAACTAACATAGATATAAGTTCCTACTGTAACTAACCCGATATGGATATTAATCTGAAATAAAGTAATTGAATTGAATTGAATATAGATGCATGCAACTCCAAAGGAGTAACATGGCCGTTGCCGACCCTCGATATGTTTGAGGATTCGCCGTGTTGACAGCTGAAGGAACAAATTCCCTCGCTCTCAACACAACGCATCCTCGGGAACTCTGGCGACCTTGCTCACCTCCAGGAACACAACACTACTACAGAGCAAGTAGTAGTGTTATTATGGCTGTGGTCTTCTGCAAGGCGGAGGTACTTTCCCAGTTGGGCTGCTCCAAATTCGAGCGGGATGACATTTCGCTGTGCCCTACCTCACCAATAGATAAGTTCTATCTATTTAAGTATTTATTTATCTACATAAGTATGTTTATCGTCGTCTAGTACCCATAGTAGAAGCTTTGCTTAGTTTGGGACTAGGTCGATTTGTGTAAGATTGTCCCCAAAACATTTTTTTTTTGTTTTATTATGACACATTGCCTTGTACATTTACAGGAACGAACTAAGCTAGATTTTGAAAATTATATAATTTATTATAATTCAATATTAAATCAATGGATATTGAATGGTTGCCTTTGTAATAAACACATTCACTGCCAAGAATTGCTACGCGCTATACTCTAAAGCGTAGGCGCCCGCTAGGCGGGTTCCTGGGGCCGTAGACAAGGTTACAATCGACAAGCGCTAACGCCAATAGAAACTAATAAAATGTAGGGGAATGATAGATACCGACGAAACCTTTTTCGTTAACATCTGTCATTCCCATACATTTTATTAGTTTCTATTGGCGTTAGCGCTTGTCGATTGTAACCTTGTCTAGGCCCCCAGGTATTCAATGTTGTAACTCAACTGGTATTACATTCTTAGTGCAGGTTGTTCTCAAATATATAATTTGATTCATGGAAGAAGTTCATATCATCAGATACAAATATTGAATATATTTTAATTAGAATACCGGTGTCTTAGAGAAATTAACTTTATGAAATTAACCATTCGCATGCCTCGGTCCGGATCCATCTAGACCGGTTTAAAACTTACGTCTAAATCTTCAAGTTCTTGATTTCTCAAGGATCTCTTTGAATTTATCGAACATGGGGAAAATCACGTTGTATATTAGCAGCGGCCAACACACGCTTAAGGCCAAGCGCGCACTACGATTTATTGTCGTGCGATAATCGCGTCGCAAAAATGCGCCACTCATTTTTGCGACGCCATAATGCTAAAACTTGACTTTTGTGTAGTTTTTTATTAAAGTGGCCGTCAATAGAATTTGCTAACTATGTAAACAAACCGTCATACTGAAATTGACATTAAATGTCAATTTCAATACATTGTTTGTTTACATAGTTAGCAAATTCTATTGACGGCCACTTTACAGCTTGCCAATCTCAGGGTATAAGAGATTCTGTCATCGCAATTTAGCTTACAAACCGTAGTGACCATACATAAAATTGTGCGCGAGATATATGTAATGTTAATTCGGCTGTCGGGTAGCCTCATAGTGGCGCCTACCCACAACGCCAGCAATGACGAGCAGCGAAAGACCCCAGGGCTGCTGCAATACGGGTGTAGACTCGAAAATTATTATTACTCCAAAATATCTTTCTTTTGGAGTAATAATAATTTTCGATATATTTTTCGGCATATTTTTTGTCTTCTTAGACAAAAAAATATGCCTAGTGACGAAATACCCATTCAGATATCTCAAAGAATTACGAAGCTACAACCGTTTTAATATTGCTTGTTCGAGAGAGAAAACTCAAACAGTGTGTGACGTCACGTTACGCGAGGCTGCCCGGGGGCCGCGTCGACGGCGGCGCCGAACACGATGGGTCGTCTATTAGTGACGTCACAATCTTCAAGCGTCATCGTTTCATATGAAGTTGCCATTTGCGAAAAAGGGACAGAGAACATACCCCTTCTTAAAACTTTGGACACTTATAACTTCGTGATTATTTAACCGTTTGCGTTGATTTTTTCTCCATTTGACTACATTTTTAATCCTTTTTCGAGAAAATATGACATTATTGATTATTTTATTTAGTGTATAAATTTGTGTGTATATTTTCCTATAAAATTCTCTAAAAAAAGGTGTATATAGTTGTTGTCATTGCCACATTGTAGTCATTGTGCAAGCAGTTTTTATCTACGAAGTGTACTTATCTTTTATGACGGACCATAATGAGGTAGCAAACCCGCACAATGACTACAATGAGACAATGGATTGGGCACAACTCAAACCGAACAACTATAACGTGTATACTGACCCGGTTGCAGGTGCCTCCGTCGAGCTGGTTGAGGCAGTACGCGAGGTGCGCGTAGTCGAGCCAGGGCCGCCCGTCCGCGCCCACCGAGTGGAACAGGTAGTCGCGGAACAGCTTCAGCATGTACCGGTCGCCGGTCTCCGACCACGACGGGTCCATGTTCAGTCTGAGCGGTGATAGACACTAATTAAAACTCTGCTATAAAGTCGCCGTCAATGGGCTTTGCTAACTATGTAAACAAACCGCCATATTGAAATTGTCTCTGAATGATGAATTTACTAGTGATGTGGAAGACTCTTTTATGTGAAAACATATCGAATATTAAAATATAGAAAGTAAAAAACAAGTAGGTAGGTCGCCACAGTCGGCCAACACTCCATACAAATGTAAAAAATAATTAGCGTGAAAAAAAAATTGTTTTTTGTTTATTCTTATCAGAACACGATACCTGTGCCCTTAAACGGTTTTGTGTTATTTTTGTTACACTTTGTATATGTATAATGATGCATGCAATAAGTTTCTAAATGTATGTACATACGTATAAATGTATTTTTTTTAATATTTTATTTAGCACAATTACAATTTAAGGAAACTAGGTCTTAAGTTAATAAGCAAGGATAGGACATACGCCCGTCATTTTTAAAACTTAACCCTGTTCTGTACAGTAGAGACTTCCTAATGTTTTTTTTTTTTTTTGAAGTTTACTCAAAATATTATAATTTAATGTACTTCAACACATTTATCAATAAATTACCTATTCTTCTATCATCGCATTAGACACTACTTGATTTCAATGACTTTGTTTACTACTGGCCATTTAGATAAAATAGGTAATATTCTAATCATCTTTGTCAAGCATTGACGTTGTCACTTTAGAAACGTGGAAAGCGAAAGTGATTTATCGCCTTAATCATCGTCATTTGAATAATTTGTCACTGGAAACATATAAATTATGGTACTTAAAATAAATTTATAAAACATTACTTTTGTCCTTTGTTTTGTATTGTCACGAATAAACTATTCTTATTCTTATTTAGTACCTAATTTTTTTTATTAATATAAGGAAGTCTCTACTGTACAGAACAGGGTTAAGTTTTCAAAATGACGGGCGTTTGTCCTATCCTTGTTAATAAGCATTTGTGTATATGACCGAATGTTTCTATCAATAAATAAATAATCTGCAAGTATCCACCAGAGTTGTGTAAGGTAGCGGAGCGGTGTGCGAGGAATGAAATCCACCAATAGGAAGATGCGTGAGCGAGGCTAGCAATGTTGCTGGTCGTCTTTTTCCTCGCACAGCTCTAGATACTCCATCTAAAGCCGGTTGTACACATTGGGCCAACGTTGGCGCGTGAGCAGATGCAGCTATGCGTTAGAGGAAGAGGGCTTTATATCTTTCTCATGCGTTTGCATAGCTGCATCCTGCTCACGCGCCAGCGTTGGCCCAATGTGTACAGCCGGCATAAGTGGGGATTGCACCAAACAGTTTGTAACCGTAAGCGGTGTTCGTTGAAATCTGAATGTATGGAAAGTTTGACAAGTTTCTATGGTCAAATATAACAGCCGCCGGGACGTAATATTTACGGCCGTATTCATAAACGTCCTGTAAGCCTGTTTTAAATAAAATGGCGTTAAAATTCGTTTTTCCTTCTCTCTCACTTTGACGTTTTAGTTCGTAAGAAAGGGACAAAGCACATTTTATTTAGCAGAGGCATTTTAAGTTTTATGAATAAGGGGGTTAACGTTTATGACCCGCCCTTAGGGAGGGTTGCACGGTGGACCAAAGCGATCAACGTTAAATATGGCGCTGGCAGCCATTCCATAGAAAACTGTCAAACATTATACATTCCGATTTTAACGAACACCGCTTGCGATTACAGACGGTTTGGTCCGCAGTCTGTAATTTTTAGTTAGTTCAAATCAGAATGTATTCAACGTTGCACAAGTTTCTATGGAATGAACATTGATCGGTCTGTAATAATCAGGGAGCGTACATTTCATGCCGGTTTCGTCATAATGACGTATTCATATAAACACACAGGATGATCCAAAAAACGAAGTGACACGACACTTAGCAACCGTAAACGTATTTAGTACCTAATATTTTATTTTATTTTTAATTACTTATAGGCCACAACAACGTGTCTATCGATGCTATCATGAAATTGGTCAAGTCCATGTTAAAATCAAACTGTGTTTCTTTATGTTCCTCATGTTCTTTGTGTTTTATTGTTTGCAAATGTAATTTGATGTTGCTCGCTTTTGGTGGCAAACTTTGCTGACAGTAGGAACAATAAATTTGTTTATTATCTATAACTAAACATGGATTTATTTGGCACAATAATTTTATAGCCTCCATGGCGACCTAGGCCACTAGCAAAGCATTAAGTTTCCTGATCTTATTAAATTTAACTGAAATGTTGTTTCCGCATGTCTCCTATTTGTGACAAAGAGTAAACTTTGATGTGACAATGTCAGATAAAGTTCTTTTAATGTCCGTCTCAATTGTCAATATATTAGATCTACTTAAACGGAAGAGGTTGATTAGATAACAGTGATTAATCATTGATTAATCACATTTTCCATTATTGGGTACGGATAAATAAACGTTCGTTATGCCGTTGCTCTTTTCAAACTTTTTCCATCCTGTATGTAGCTTGACGTCATACGCCTGTCATCGGCATGAAATGTACGCTCCCTGGTAATAATTGGTGCAACACGCGCTAAGTCAAAGCAAGACAATGGGCAATGTAGGGTTGCTATATGGAAAAAAGAATTGTCCTGACAAAAGTCCTGACATTTCTTGTAACAGAGTTGTATCATTTCATTAATTAAACTTTTAATTATTTAACGATATTATTTCCAAAAATCCCGACATTTTCCAAGTCCGACCGCACTCCTGCCAAAGGGTCAAAACTCCAGAAATGTCAGGATTTGTTCTACCTCCCCCCCCCCTACCCTAGGCCCAGTACCCTAGGCGAGTACTCACTCTGGGCGTTCGTTGACGACGCCGAGCTTGATCAGTATGCGCAGGAGCCGCCCGTTGTCGATCTCGCGCGCGAGCTGGTCTTCGAACGCGTCCGCGCGCCGCTCCATCGCCTCCACCTGCCGACACCGCCCACTTTAACATCAGATTTCGTAGCGCTACTCGCGCCTAGGCCTACAACACTCGGCCTAACCCTTAGGTGCACACACTATCAAAAATGATAGTTTGAACGGAAGTGTCACAAGTAGTAATAAAACTAATGTCAATTAGAAACTTTGTCAAACTTGGCACGTGGTCTCAAATGGGACGTGGATTTTTTTTTTTTTTTTTTTATTTATTTAACATGAAAATATAAAATATGTGTACCGTAAATACATCAATTCGCCAAACTGCGGAGCAGTTTGTTGGCGACGATTTAACTGTACAGTCAGCATCATATGGTTAGTAGCAGCTAAAGTAGCAAATTATATCGTAGCACACCTTACTCCTATAGTAATAAAGACGTGTTGCGATATATTTGGTTACTTTGGCTGCTACTAACTATATGATGCTGACTGTACATAAGCCATTCCAGAAGCAAAGTGATTGATACCATATGCATCTAAGGGCTAAGCATCCAGGCAGCCTCTAGGGGCCCCGTCCAGCGGACCTGAGCACAAGCTTCCCGAGGGGGCCCCAAATGCCAAGTGCCTACCGCGATTAGAATACACTTGAGCACATATGCCGTTTGACACCGCTCCTCTCCCGCTGACGCATATGTGCGTCAGCATTTAATATGTATTTGCGAACAAATGATTTTTAGCCCGGAAAAGGAGGCAGTTCCCGGGTTCTTTGTTGCGTTTGAAAGGTGAACTTTTTTTTTATTGTTCTGGTTTCAGGCCAGTCCGTATCTTAGCATACCTGTGTGTAGAACCTGGCTCCAATCATTGGCATGAGGTCGGTCACCGAGCGGCGGGCGGGAGACGACGACAGCAAGTACCTAGTTATTCACACCCGGTTTTAATATGAACTTTGGACCGGTTTTAATGTGTTGGTTATACTTGTGTGGGGCACATATATACACTGCATCTGCGTGCGAAAGCATAACAAATGCTCAGAGGCTCTAGTATAAGTTTTACCGATACAAAACTTTACGATCGCGTTTGCGTTTTACCCTCAATTTGTATGGGTATTGACAGCTAAACGAAAACTAACTTCGTTCGTGTATCTCCCTCTCTGTCGCACTTGCTAGTTCGAGCGACAAGGACGGAGATACTCGAACGAAGTTCGTTTTCGTTTCGCGGAAGCCCCTCTGGTCTCGCTAAATCATCTGTAGCTCAAGTTATAAGTCCTACTGTAAATACGTCACTCGATGTAGTCTCGATGCATTTCTGATGCGTATTTTAATGGAATAGTACCGTGCCAGTTGTTCTAATTGGGTAATTTCAGGGTAACAATTATAATTCTATTTAGTCCCTCCCTCTAGACACATATTTTGTTTATTTGTCAATTAAACAAAAAAATGATGAGATATAGCCCGTTAAAGTTCCGCGTGACGTCACATTATACTAAAAAAATTGACTAAATATTTTTTTTAGGAAAGAAGCCCATTCACATAACTTTATAAAATAAACTTCTCCATTACACATATGTAGACACAATGTGCACCCACACACGCATAATCAACCAATCAGATCACATCTGTACGGACGTTATTATACACGTAGGGCGGTAAAACAAAGAATGTCTCATATCGCAGGTATGCGATGCCCGAGCTGTGCAAGAGCGATAAATATGCTATTCCAGGCTTTTCTAAATGAAACCTCGGTGGCAACCAAGGTCAGTTACCAATAGCCCATGGACGCTTGGAACTTCATGCGCGTTGCCGAGCTTTATTCCTCATTTAACCCCAAAATTGACAAAGTATTTAAATATGAACATCACATTTTTGAAGTGAAAACTTCCTTAGCGGCGCTGTGCACTTTTGTGATGGGGAACAAATGTTAAACTCGCCACTGATTTCGTAAGGTGAGATTCGAGAGAGGGCACGTGACCGTATGATGCGTTGGGTGAGATTGGGATTGGGACGGTTTGACGGAGTGCAACCCGGTGCAAACGAGACTTGAACGCACGATTTTCGTCTTACTTTGCAAAGTTCAGGGTTAAAATGGCACGTCTCCCCCCAGGAAGTGGGTTTATCGGGATCATCGCCACTATACGGACTCGTGAAACATGTGAAATGATCAGATCATACAAGATAAGGTTCTTGAGGTCGGCGGAGTAGGTGCGCGCGACCAGGTCCATCGAGGCGGGCAGGTTGTCGCAGTGCACGGTGCGGCAGGCCAGCGCCAGCGCCAGCCGGCCGAGGGCCGTCAAGTCCTCCTGCTGGGCCTGGCGGGGGAAACATACCGTCTCACTAGTTGCCACGTTATCCACGTTAATCACCTGACCCCGATCACCCAGGGGAATAGGGATGCTGACTAAGTTTTTTTTACGATGCCATTCGAACCAGTTTTTGGAGAGGAACAAATGTTTGTATGGGAGCAACTACAAAGAACATGAATACCCAAAAATCTGAGACAAAGATTGACGTCGCTGGCGGCAGCGGAAAACGCTTCATACTGATAGACACCCACGTATGACATCACTTGTACAAAGTAGTTGTATCGTTGTATGGAAAATCCGGTAAATTGTTGTTTCGGTCGCGAAATACTGCGTTTAAGTACATAGTTGCTGTACAATTTTGTTTCTATAAAAGCGTAAGAATTCTATTGGCAGCTTTAAATTTACTTTTGGACAATAAAAAAAATGCATCGTTTTTCTAAACTTTCAAGGTTCATATCTTTTTATGATTTTAATTACATTTTATAATTTATACTTTATTACGATAATTTGATGGTTTACTATCCATTTACCATCACTGCGTTATTTATTTTGAACATGAGGCCGCATGCCTATTAGCGGCAATTATTTTATATTCAACGAGGAAAAAATTATAATGTACGGTTATGGCGCTTCGCTCGCTCGGCTCGCGCGCTGTAGGGTCGCAGTTCAAACGTTTTTTCCTCTGGGGGATCAGGCTAGGGGATTAACGTGGATAACAGCCTAGTTGCAGAGCTGATGTACTGCGGACAGTGTTTTCCATTTGTTGGAATTAAAAAATAACACTTATTTATCTTAGGGCACAAAAGGCAGACTTAATGATATAAAGTATTCCCTACCAGTCAACCTAAAGGCAAAAAAATGTTTTTTTGTCCATTTTCTCCCGAGCAGACCTCGTTCGCTCAGATAGTAAAGATAAAGCGAGGCAGTTCGCGTCGAGACCGACCTGTCCCACGTCGTTGGTGTTGGTGTGCAGCACGTCGGCCACGCCGCACCACGCGACGCGCACGCGGCACCCGTTCATCACCACCTTCGTCGGATCCAGGCTCCTGGGACACAACACGATCAACTTATAGTTTCTTAGTCGAATGCCCTTCACATGCGCCTAATAGGGGTGTAGACTCGAAAATTATTATTACTCCAAAAGAAAGAAGGCAAAAAAGTATCCCTAGTGACGAAAATCCCATTCAGATATCTCAAAGAATTACGAAGCTACTACTGTTTTAATATTGCTTGTTAGAGAGAGAAAACGCAAACAGTGTGTGACGTCTCGTTACAGGATGCTGCCGGGGGGCCACGTCGATGGCGGCGCCGCACACGATGGGCACATTGCCGTCTCTTAGTGACGTCACAATCTTCCAGCGTCATCGTTTCATATGAAGTTGCGTTTTGCGAAAAAGGGACAGAACATACCCCTTCTTAAAACTTTGGACACTTATAACTTCGTGATTATTTAACCTTTTGCGTTGACTTTTTCTCCATTTGACTACATTTTTTATCCTTTTTCGAGCAAATATGACATTATTGATTATTTTATTTAGCGTCTGCGCCCCTATTGAGATGGAATTCGTCTGAAGGCGCCCTTTATAAATTTTAAAGACAATTTCACGTCCTCACGCACCTAACTTGGATCCTAGAATTCCTCGACCCTGATTTACTGCCCGTTGGCTGAGGCAAGGTGTTACAGTGTTAGTAGCAGGGTCCCCTCTACCCTACCCTCTGGGTACGGAACCCTAAAAGACTACGGTACCTGCAGGCGAGGCCGGCGGTGTGTACAGCTCGCAGCGCGGCCGTCAGTTGCACGAGCAGACTCCACAGCACAGCTTCGGGCAGCAGCGCGCCGCACGCCACGGCTCGCAGCATCGCGTTTTTCTATAAACCAATATACAGGGTGGTGGAACCTAAGTCGTAAACAGTTTTTTTTGTTTCTATCGCAATATTTTTAACCCCCGACACAATGAGAGGGGTGTTATACGTTTAGTAGTTTAGTTTAACGTGTCTGTCTGTGGTATCGTAGCTCCCAAACGGATGGACCGATTTGAATGCGGTTAATTTTTATTTGTGTCATAGACAATTTTATCCCGACCCATGTTTCAAGAAAATCTGTTGAGCCGTTTTTGAGATATGGGACTTTGAAATGAAAATGTCGGCATTTCTTAACTTTTCTAAGTTGAAGTTATAAGGTATTTCATTGCATTAACTCTAGAAGCAAGCAATTAAACTTTATTGTAAATAATTTTAAATAGCGAAAGCACCAACCTTATGGTCACCCTATTCGACAAGACTTGGTACGTAGCTTAAAGAGACAGTATAACGTAGCAATTAGGGTGACAATGAGACTCGGTATTTTTTTTTCTAATACTTTTTTTTTGAGCTTACGCGAAAGGGAAGGGTTCGCCTTAGAAGTAGTGCATGTACCTGGTGCGTGTAAGGACGCGGCGCGTCCGGGTCGGAGCTGAACGGGTCGTGGAAGGTGTTGCCCTCGCCGGCCGCGGCGCCGCTCCCGCCGGACAGGAACTTGTTCATCACCGTCACGCACGCCGGATGGTAGTCGTACACTAGCACCATCGCTGCAAAACCACTTAGTGTTACATACTGGATTAGTATGGCGAGACTAGTCTTAAAATGTCACAGCACTGTACTGTTCAAGGTGGCAAAACACCATGTTAGTCAGCAGCAGACATAACTATAGTAACGAAATGATCTAGTCATGTTCTTATTGCCTTACAATAGTGTGCGTATAGATTATTGTGACATCTTGGAACGCGATGCGCGCATCTTGCTGCTGGCTGAATTATGTTCAGATGTATCCACGTCTCGAGCCTCTTCGTGGGCACGTTAAGAGTCCGAGAGCAGCCGTCTCGGAGCATAAAAGGAACTTAAAGTAGTCACCACGCGCCTTGGTGGTGAAACACTCGCCCAACATGGCATTAGGATGTCGAGTTTCTACTACATCTCGACCCTATTTATGGGCAAGTTATACCACTGATACAGCCATCCTCGAGCAAAAAAGGTGCACCAGCACCAAGCACTCGTGCAGCCGTATGACATTAGGGTGGTCGATGTTCTTCCACATCTCGAGCCTCTTCGTGGGCACGTTAGAGTCCGAGTGCAGCCGTCTCGGAGCATAAAAGGAACTTACAGTGGTCACCGAACGCCTTGGTGGTGAAGCACTCGTGCAGCCGTATGACATTAGGGTGGTCGATGTTCTTCCACATCTCGAGCCTCTTCGTGGGCACGTTAGAGTCCGAGTGCAGCCGTCTCGGAGCATAAAAGGAACTTACAGTGGTCACCGAACGCCTTGGTGGTGAAGCACTCGTGCAGCCGTATGACATTAGGGTGGTCGATGTTCTTCCACATCTCGAGCCTCTTCGTGAGCACGTTAGAGTCCGAGTGCAGCCGTCTCGGAGCATAAAAAGAACTTACAGTGGTCACCGAACGCCTTGGTGGTGAAGCACTCGTGCAGCCGTATGACATTAGGGTGGTCGATGTTCTTCCACATCTCGAGCCTCTTCGTGAGCACGTTAGAGTCCGAGTGCAGCCGTCTCGGAGCATAAAAGGAACTTACAGTGGTCACCGAACGCCTTGGTGGTGAAGCACTCGTGCAGCCGTATGACATTAGGGTGATCGATGTTCTTCCACATCTCGAGCCTCTTCGTGGGCACGTTAGAGTCCGAGTGCAGCCGTCTCGGAGCATAAAAGGAACTTACAGTGGTCACCGAACGCCTTGGTGGTGAAGCACTCGTGCAGTCGTATGACATTAGGGTGATCGATGTTCTTCCACATCTCGAGCCTCTTCGTGGGCACGTTAGAGTCCGAATGCAGCCGTCTCGGAGCATAAAAGGAACTTACAGTGGTCACCGAACGCCTTGGTGGTGAAGCACTCGTGCAGTCGTATGACATTAGGGTGGTCGATGTTCTTCCACATCTCGAGCCTCTTCGTGGGCACGTTAGAGTACGAGTGCAGGCGCCGCAGCGCGTAATGCTCTCCGCTCTGGCGGTGCGTCGCGCGGTACGAGGTCGCCATTGCGTGCGGGGTACACTCTATTGACGTCAACTCTGAATACATCTCAACGTTCTCTGGCAGGTCTGGGGGAGAATTAAGTTTGTGTAATAAGATAACTTTCGTGCAAGTCAAATTAAGACATGACAGTGTAACGGTAAAAAAAAAGCAATTTACTGTTGGTTGAAAAACATCCATATTAAGATTAAAAGACACATAAATGAGGATATTTACCGTGAGGCTACAAGGTACATAAATATTTAAGTACAGTCAAATCCTATAAAATGTACTACAACAAAGCGTTCAAGGAAAGGGGGAATATCGCGCAAAGTCAGAAATCGTGAAGAGCTGATGGTCGCAATACCAAATCAGTATATGTACATATTTAGCGAACCCAGCGATGGGTCAAACTTTATGAATGGTGGATCGAACTTTATGAATGGCGACTCGAAGTTTGTGAACACTGAGTCGAACTTTGTAAAAAGTTAGTCGAACTTTATGAATGGAGGGTTGAACTTTGTAAAGCCTGCTGTACAGTCGCCATCAGATATTTCGGAGCGGCCAAGGTGCTCACAAATATCGGAACACGCCTCTATTGTCGAGGCATTAGAGACGTGTTCCGATGATTGTGAGCACTTTGGCCGCTCCGATATATCTGATGGCGACTGTACACTGGGCCAACGTTGGCGCGTGAGCAGAAGGCAGCTATGCGTTAGAGGGAGAGGGCTATAACTCGATCTCTTTCGTTTACATAGCTGCCTCCTGCTCACGCGCCAACGTTGGCCCAATGTATACAGCAGGCATAAAAGGTGAGCCGGACCGTTGCGTGGATGATCGAACCAACACGTCCAAGTATGACTTACCAGGGAACTGGCGCAGGTCCGTTTGCAGGAATACTTCTTCATTCCTCTGGTAGATCTCGGAGCGGATCGTCTCGGGCATGTAGAACGTGGCTGCGAGACCTGCACCAAAATACAGGCTGTAGGTGTGGTTGGAGGGTTTATTTCATTTTCAACCGTTGCGCGCACAGCTGTGTCATGAAAACAATGGTCTGTGTATGTTTTTTTGACACGCAGGAGCCAGCTTTTACGTTTTTGATGTCATAGACAAGCTATGTCAACAAAAAAAAACCATTTCAATGTAAACAAAAACAAAAAAAGTAACGCATTCTTGGAATCGCAATACGCTACCGAACATTCCCTTGATCGGTTCACACCCCATTTTTGATACACCCTGTATACAAGATTTCCTCGGTGTCATATGTATAATTATAAACGACGACTGGACTTTTCTGTCTCGTTTAGACCAAGCGACGCAAACGAAGCAGTAGTGCAAGAATACTCGTTTGTTTGTTTAAAATCCCCCAATTTTATTGAAGAATACATCTTTGTGTGCTTACATCAAGGCGTTTTATATAATAAATATAGGCATGTAAGCGTTGCTAAATAAAAAAATGCCAGAAAAGAAGGGCTTTATTTTATCTCGCGGCTTCGTTTGCGTTCTTTGTATGTCATACTTTCAAACCTTTGTTTCAGCGCGATAGTTAACCACGATAATTAAGGCATAAACCAGAAAGGGCTAGTATTTCAATACATTCATACAGTAGACGCAAACTCATGACATAACTAAATGAAACGTCTCAGCGTCGGCAGTGAATGTGTTAACGTCACGTAACAGCATTGTAACTGACGCTAAGTGCTTATAAAATAAATAAATAAATATTAGGGGACAATCTTACACAAATCGACCTAGTCCCATAGTAAGCTCATTAAGGCTTGTGTTATGGGTACTAGACGACGATATATACTATAATAGATATAAATAAATACTTAAATACACAGAAAACTCCCATGACTCAGAAACAAATATTCATGCTCATCACACAAATATTTGCCCTTACCGGGATTCGAACCCAGGACCTACAGCTTCGTAGGCAGCGTCACTACCCACTAGGCTAACCGGTCGTCTTATGTTTCTATTTAACGGTTTTAAAACCCTAACTACACATACCTACGTGCGAGGGGCACACCGAAACGTTCGAGAATGGATAACTCTTAGTTACCCGAAAATCTTATTACGTTAACATTCGATTTTTGAAACCATATTGGCATTCAAATAATTATGAAAAATTGTTTAATTTTTACAAAAAATCTGTTTAAGTTTTTAAAGTCTGCAATGATCGAGAGCTTGCACGGAAAAATCACTGAGTGAATATTTTTTTCAATAAAAGCGTTATTTCAAAATGTTGCATGGGTAAGGTTATTTTTATGATTATTTCAGCCCAACGACAATATCTCGCTAGCATTTTCTTTCCAGACCTAGCCCTATCTTCTATAGGTCGACTAAAAACATTGGTAACTCCTGAATACATCCCGGCATTGGAAAAAAAAATATAGCATAATCTACACGTGGTATACCACGACATTTCGGTATCTATAAGTATACGAATGACTCTAAAAAGAACAACGTTATCCGTAAAAACAATGGTGTTTGGAAGCTAGTTTCCTTCTGCGTTCCCTCATATTTTATACGAAGAAGAAATGCGACCTGTTTTTGCTCACCTACTCTACAAAAGTTCTGGTGAGAGAGATGCCAAAAGCCATCCTACTAATATTATAAATGAGAAAGTTTGGATGTTTGGACGTTTGGATGTTTAGATGTTTGGACGTTTGTTACTCAATCACGCTTAAACGGCTCAACCGATTTGGATGAAACTTTGCACGAAGATTGTTTATAGCCTGGATTAAAATATAGGATCATTTTTATCCCGGGTTCACGCAGACGAAGTCGCGGGCGGAAGCTAGTTAATAATATATTTTTAGTTGCAAATTAAGAAACTATTACTACAAGCCTGAAATATCACGTTATCCGGGATGAGGTTTGAACTTTGTATTACGGCAGAAAAGCACGAAAATTTGCCATAATTTCAATGTCAACTTCAGCTTTGATTCATTGTCATAATAAAATGTCTTATGTTAGACAAGAGCTCTCATATCATCATAATATATACTTAAAAATTAAAATAAAACATAATTAAGTGACATCTTCGATCGGTTTTTTCTATTCCCGATCATTTCAGTGTGCCCCTCGTATTACAGTTAAAACGGAAGTATGTACTCGTATGCGTTCTTTATAAATAACTAGCTGTTGCCCGCGACTTCGTCCGCGTAGAACTTGTTACCGTCTTAGAAAAATGTTTGTAGGCGGAACCTTAATTATCGCCGACCCAAACAAAGTTCTACTATTTAAAGGGAAGATTTCCGAGATAAAACTATCCTATATCCTTCCAAGGGCCTCAAATTATCTGTACCAAAAATTTCATCTAAATCCGTTTAGGGATTAAGCGTAAAAGGCAACAACAGTGCGATGGGTTCATTAGTTTAAATTTAAATGGATAACTCCGTTTTTACAATTATAAATATCTCCACAGACGTTTCTGCTTAAATTGTATATTTTTTCATAATGTATTAAAGAAAGCTACATTACTGGAAGTTTTTGCCTATCGCCGTCCTGCAGTTTTACTCAAGTTAGTCCGGGCGACCTAGGTATAGTTTTGAAAGCAAACTTATATAATGCTAAAAGACGTGGAACTTTCCATCTCCATCCGCCGTCCCCATTTGACGGTGTTAGAGAGTAAATTATTAGATCATCCAAAAAGAACTATTTAAATTAACAAAATAATCCGCAGGTTAAATGAAACATTACCTTCTTTTCGGTTCTGAGAGCATCGCAGTTCTAACTTAACCTAACCTACTTTTCTGCTAGCAGTCGGATTACTCGTATGTATTTTGACTAATAAATGGCTGACCATCCTACTAATATTATAAATGCGAAAGTTTGGATGTTTAGATCTTTGTTACTCAATCACGCTTAAACAGCTCAACCGATTTGGATGAAATTTTGCATGAAGATAAATTATGGCCTGGAATTAAATATAGGATAGTTTTTTATCCCGGGTCCACGCAGACGAAGTTGCGGGCGGAAGCTATTATAGTTTGTATGACCTAAGAATTCCTTCACTTCAAAATTTACTTGTTCCTCATACATACTTCCCAACCTTTCTAACATCCTTAGAGGATGAATTTTAAGAAACGCTGTAAGTAATTAGTTTCCTACGGCCGTATTCATAAACGTCCTATATCTAAGCCTGTTTTAACTAAAATGGCGTTAAAATTCGTTTGTCCTTATCTGTCACTTTGACATTTGTGTTCATAAGAAAGAGACAAATCACATTTTATTTAGCAGAGGCATTTTAAGTTTTATCGATAAGTTTGGACCTCAATCACGCAAAAACGGATTAAAATGAATTTTGGTATACATATAGTGTTTATTCCGGGAATCATCGTCTAAGGGGGCGAAATAGGGGGCGCAAGCTTGTATATAAGGAGCTACGATATAAAAGCAGTTCCACGCGGACGAAGTCGCGGGCAGAAGCTAGTTTGATATAAAACTTTTCTAGAAATGCTTGCTCGAAATATGTTCAAGTTTATTTATGAGCCTTAGTAAATAAAAGCTACTCAGAAAAGGTTAACGACAATGTATGGCTAACACTGCACCCATTTCATATGCAGCGATGGCCGAAGTAAACAAATTACATTATAACAGCGATATATTCAGTGCCTAGACGGGTATTTAGTGCCTTGATCGATGCCACAGGGTCGAACAAACACAAAACGAACGCCCACATTCTTACTAATATTTAAACAGCTTCGACGTTATGGGCCAATTAGTGCATATCCGCTATTTGCATGCCAGTTTGAACGGAGAGTGTTACTAATGGGCTTAGGCCCGCCCTTTAGAGAATATGGCGCTAGTATCCGAAAGTGAAGTATATTCATTCCCGTAACAACATGCACTATTAACCTTGGAAATAAACATTAGATGTTAGAAATTAAGAGCAGATACTATATGATTCACGGACTTTAAGTATCATGTTGGTAACAACGATATATTTCTTTTTCTCCATGCGAGTACGACAGTATGCATGATTTTGAATACAAATAAACATAACTTTATGAAATGTCAAAAGATAATTTATCAAATAAGTTGCAATAATAGAATAATATATTTACTACAATCACAATCGAAATAAGTACATTTTATGAATGTGAAAGTAAACCGAAAAACACAAAAAAATAACGGATATAAAAGTGCAACAAAGAGTACAGTTAGGCAGCATGAGCACACGCTTGCTGGTCACGTGTCCGACTGTATTACAACGCTAGGGTAGTTGCGAGGCACCCCCCTGTTCGCGACTAATTACTAACAAGGGTCGCTAACCCCACCGGCCAGTTATATCGTTACTTCACATAAATTAAAGGTTGAATACGAAATAAAATATAATACAAATAACTAGATACCTCCCCTGCTACGCACGAATTACATTACAGACATTAATCGTGTAGACATTTAACAAACAGGACAAGTGCGAGTTGGACTCGCCCATCGAGGGTTCCGTACTTAATTACAACGTATAGTTTTCAGATTTTTCGTTCTACTTGTAGTATGACGATATTACTTGCCAAATTTTAGGTAAGGTAAGTTTAGGTCAACGGAAAGTACCCTATAAAATTTGATTCCCTTGAGTGTCAAAATATGCGTTTTTAGCGACATAAACAGCCGCATCTTTTTTTTACGTTAACTTATAAGTTTGATAATTTCACAGCTTCCAGGGACTGCAGACCTGGGTATATGGTTTTAATTTCAATTCGATACCTCTGCGGGTTCCCGAGATAAAGGGTCTTCACAGACAGACAGGCTGACGGACAACAAAGTGATCCTATAAGAGTTCCGTTTTTTCCCTTTTGAGGCACGGAACCCTTAAAAGCACTAATCTTCAGAATTTGTTGTTTGTGTCTTAAAGACAAGCATAAACAGTTCAAAAAATGTAAGTAACCCGACTACGGAAAAGTAAAAGAATAATATGATTCTTTTTTCATACAAAAGGTACCCTATGTCACCCGGAGCTTAATTTCGAATCGATTGACACTTCATTTATCAAAATTGGTTTAGTATCTTTAAATGCTACACGTAAATACAAATATACATGGAAATTCACAGTCTCTCAACCAAAGAAGCCTTTAACGACATCACAGAGATGCCATAAAATATGTGGTTAAAAATTACCACACAACCCATTTGATACAATTAAACCCATAAAAAATCACAGTTTAAAAAGTACTGGTTTGCAACGAGTATCCCTTTTTGTGGATTGAAGGTGTTCGATTGGCGGCCACTTCTAGGTAAAAGGAGCGTCGGCCGTCCACCAGCTCGATGGGTTGACGATATTAGGAAGATTGCGCGTCACTTCTGGATAAGATTAGTTCAGGATAGGGGCGGGTGGCGTATTCGAAGAGAGGCCTATGCTCAGCAGTGGGCGATTACGGGCTGAAAATGATGATGATGATCCCTTTTTGCATGACTGACGCTTTGCATCTTTGAAAATGTGAACAAACATCGCACCGCCTTAAAAATCGTTCAGTTCATGAGGAAATGTGAACAAACATCGCACCGCCTTAAAAATCGTTCAGTTCATGAGGAACCACCCCACTCCTCATTGCATTTTCGATTTTGCCATATTTCCAGTTCGGGGTGGTTGATTCGTCCAATTCGGGGTGGGGCGCATCTTCGTTGATTGGACTAGCTAAACGTGACATGTGTTGAAAATCACAATAAAAACTTTAAAACCTAAGCACACTTACCAGGTTTGGTCTGAGTGATGGGTCCCATGTAAGTGGGTGCTGCGGCGTACATCTGGGAGGCGTACGGGGAAGGCACCAAAGGCCCCGGCCCCACCACACCGAGGCACTGCTCCGGCTGGCCTACAGGAGGCATAAATGAAATACAGTGAAACCTGGATAGTACGGGTGTAGACTCGAACATTATTATTACCCCAAAAGAAAGAAGGCAAAAATATATGACCAGTGACGAAAATCCCATTCAGATATCTCAAAGAATTACGAAGCTACAACCGTTTTAATATTGCTTGTTAGAGAGAGGACGCAAATAGTGTGTGATGTCACAATATGCGAGGCTGCCGCAGAGCGCGTCGCGCGCGCGGTCGACGGCGGCGCCGAACACGATGGGGCACGGCACGTTTCCGTCTTCTAGTGACGTCACTAGCTGCGATCGTCAATTTCATATGAAATTGCGTTTTGCGAAAAAGGAACAGAACATACCCTTTTTTAAACTCTGGACACTTAATAACTTCGTGATTATTTAACTTCTTGCGTAGACTTTTTCTCCTTTTGACTACATTTTTAATCCTTTTTCGAGAAAATATGACATTATTGATTATTTTATTTAGTGTCTGCACCCCTATTGAGAAACCTCTATAATTGCAACCAAATGTCCGGTCCCTGTCCCTTGGCACCAAAAGACCTCTACAATTGAAATTCCGTGGTTCCAATTATCCAGGTTTTACTGTACATATATGTATATAGCAAACATGCGTTGGTACAGCCGCCATCAAATGTACATATCTGTATTCTTTCTAGGTGTTCAATAATATCAGAATATACACTCTAATCCTTGACAATAGATGGTCAGATATTTATGATTACCTTATTCACTGTGACATCAGATGGCGAATATACTATTCGTACATATAAACATTTATAAGAGCCCTCTTTTATTTTGGCGCCCGCTTAGTCGACTAATTTATTTAATATAATATTAACTTGTTCCTATGCGTTTTTGGATGCACATTTATTTTAATTAATTACATTTTGTGGGTAAAGTTATTTATCTACTTTTAATTAAGAACTACGTGTAACTTCTTAATTAAATTAAATTGCAACACTGAAATTACACATGATTGCGCTCTTTTACTAGGATAAATACCTTTTTTTGTCTGAAATGGTATAGGGCAATTATTTTTACATGTAGGTCGCTTGCAGTAACTGTGCCCTTATACATATATTGTGTATAGCGAATAGTGCACTATTAAACACAACTTATGGTGAGTTGTACGAAACGATTAGACTAGCACACTTACTTACGGTCGACTTTTCCAAATATATGCCAGAATGTAACAGTACACTGTTATACAAGTGAGGTAAGTATGTTGATCATTTTACATCAGAGGCGGAATTGTTCAAGCGAGCCGCAGGTGAGCGTGATAATAGAGCCGAGGATGTAATTATCAAAGCTCACGTGTTTCATACGACGTTTTTCAACACATTTTACGAGGAAAAAAATATTTTCATAAGATGAAAATTTTATAGGTCTGCCAAGTTATTTTCTTTATCTAATGATGGCAACAGGTTTTTACTCACATATTGTACATCGCCAAGAATTTCCAGTGGCGTCCATTCTATTTATCACTTTTCCAGTCACCACGAGTCAACATTTTTGATAATAACCAAACACGCATTAACATTATTAATAGTTGTGAAATAACCTATAATATACCTAATGGCGCGCAACAGTTTTTTTTTGTGAAGTTTGCGCAGTGCGCGCGCTTGTGTTAAGCCAGATTTAGATGAAATCTCTAAACAGCCGATACGAAATAAATAAATATTTTCGTTTTAAAATGTTATCTTTATTAATTCATGTAAAATGTTATCAAATGTGAATAGTTTTACTAAATTTAACGTTTCTATATTATATCCAAAGAGAAATAGTCAATTAATTAACAAAAATGATTTAATTTGTTTAGTTGAGTAAGAATCCATTTGCCGTGAATTAAAAAAAAGCTGTACATTCTGCACAACCCGATTAGTTTAAGAATGCACCGTGTTCATGCATACATCTTGCTGCAAGGTGCCAACGTGACTTAATCGGGATATAACCATAACACACGAGTGTCGAAATGTTATAAAACACGCGTGTTTAATACCCAGGATTACTTATAAGCCTAAAAGCCACATAATAAGAGGTACGTTACGAGCAAATGTGTTGAAAAATATATTGCAAGTATAAAATCACAAACGAGACAGTTTCTCCAAAGCCAGTCACATTGAATTATGCAGGTAAAACTGCACTGACGCACGGCCGTTGTATTTTTAAAAGTCAAATAGTCTGCAATGTGTAAATCAACATCACATCTCTTTGTCACAGCAGTTTGTCATTGTTTGCAGGTCATTGTATGCATGATAAATATTATTTCCTGCAATCTTGAATCTACTTTAGCTCTGACGTTGATTTGTTCTTGTATAAATGGAGACAAAATCTTGGACACCAGTTTGATTAGAGCATTGTATTTTGTTCAGTGTTTATAATGGGTGCCGTTCATTCGCCATAAAAACAAAATGCAAAATTTCAAGTAGCATACGTACGGAAATCATAACAAACTATTATCATAATAACAAAATGGATATTATTATGTATAGCTCATAACATTTAAATAACATAACACTCATTTATCACCACCACATTTGCTATAACGTTGATGTGTACTAATTTCTTTTTGCATAACATACATTTATTATAATGATTAAAACTGATAACAACGCTTAGTATGTACTTAGTTTTACTAAGTGATTGCTATCACATCCTAGAAAAACAGACACAGGTAACAAAACCGAATCGGAGCACCCCAATATCCACGTGGTCTTGTCTGCCCTACCCCTAGAGTGTACTTATATAAAAAGCCGGAGGCGCGGAGGGGGAGTCCTGTCACTGTCCAATCGACAGTCATTCTATCTAGCTTAAATATGAGAAGGGAACAGAAGGTGAGTAAATGAAGAACAACTATTAAAACATAACGAGCATGAAATATTATACAGAGTGACCACTATAGCGTTTGATTATTATATAAATGGAATTTATTAACATTGATGATTATAATCGATGAAATTATGCAAATAGTTTTTATTCATTTTGTTTTTATGCAATTTAACCACTTATACAACCTGAAATTATGCAATTCGTTGTTATGCAAAATGAAATTATGCAATTTGTTTTTATATGAAACATTACACACCCGTTTATAATCTATGCCAAATTAGTTAAGGAGAGATTGACACGTAGCCCTTTTATTAATTTACTTAAGTAACATAATTGAAATGATGTTGATCTACGTAGATAGTTTTTTTTTTCTTAAACTGATAATGTAATGTAATTTTGGGAATACGGGCACTAAAGTGTGAGATGATATTCAAGATCAAAAATGTAAACAAACAACTGTCAATGTCAAAGAGACATTCCATGGGTATAAAATCTTTTTTATCCAATGTATTCACCAAATATAAATTATGCATGATTTTAACTGACAGATACAGCTATAGGCCGAAAGACTTTCGCATATCTATAGTGTTTTGACAGGAATAAAAGGAGGAAATAAATGTGTGTTTGAACATGTTTTAGGCCCTGTTTTTTGGGTGGTGTAAATTGAGAGGCAGTTCTATTTTCACTCACTATTCAGCGTAGGTACTGTAACCGCAGAAATGCCAAGAATCTCACATGTTTATAAGTATTCATCACCATGAGTTTATCATTTACTGCGTGGCCTTTTCTTCGGCGGTGAAAGATTGTCCTTTATATTTGAAGGGCCAGGCTGAGGTTCCATAGTCCTTGATTTCAAAAGCGTGAGCATAAACGAAAAGTCAGACAGAACTCGTTCTACAAATGTCAGACAGAAAACAAACTATTTTAAAATAAAATGGCCGCTATGACATGACACAGTCTACGCATGCCCATTTTGTATGTTCAGAAATATTTAATGATTTATCAATCACTATGAATATTTGCCAATAGACATGATGCCTCATGTTCAAATTGATAACGTAGTTAAAATCATAAAAAGATATGAACCTTGAAAGTTTAGACAAAATATGCATTTTTTTTCATTGTCCAAGAGTAAATTTAAAGCTACAAGTAGAATCCTTACGCTTTCATAGAAACTAAATTGTATGACAACTATGTACTTAAACGCAGTATTTCGCGACCGAAACAACAATTTACCTGATTTTTCATACAACGATTAGTACAAATGTCAGTGGTGACGTCATACCTGTGTGTCTATCAGTATGGTTTTGCGCACCCGCCAGCGAGGTCAATCTTTGTCTCAAAGTTTTGGGTGTTCTTTAATTGTAGTGGCTCCCATACAAACATTTGTTCCTCTCCAAAAAGTTGTTTGGATGACATCATAAAAAAATCTTAGTCATCATCCCTATATTCCACTAATAGCAAGCCGGTAATTGTTTTAATTACGAACCAAATGGTTAAGACTTCTCAGCATTACCAAGAGCATAAATTAAAACTCCACATATTTTATTTAAACAACGGCAATACGTAATAAAAAAAAACTTATGCTTTTTAATTTAGTAAAATATTTTTGACTATTCATACGATATTATGTAAGTCTGAATATGATAATATTTATGAGTATTTCAATGATTTTAGACTAACCACTGCTTGCGTTTATTTTTTTATGGTGGCAACCCATCTCTTTACATTTTTGATCTCGAATATCATCTCAGACTTTAGTGTATTCTATACTTTAGTTAGTGTAGAGTAGATATTGATTTTATTTATTATTGATGAAATAATGGCTAATATTCCCAGAAATGTAATCGGGAACCTTACTGTACTGTAGTACGGGTATGTACAAATCGGGAACATTCGCAAATATTCCTGGCAACGGCACATCACTAGTCCAGTGGCAATGTCAATAATAACAGTTACAAACATGGAAACCGAAGCGATAGGCAACAGTGTACAGGGTACGGGGTCTACAGGGAAGCGACAAACATTCTGTGCAAGGAAAGTAGAAAGGGTTAGAAACGAACACACACTAAAATGGTATTATCGACAGTCGCGTACCATTTTGTCCAACCTAGCCAAGCGACAACACAGAGGAACATGGCATAAATCAAACGGTTGACAGAAACACTGATTGTATTGAAAAGTACGTACCCATGTGGTCCAAGCGCATGAGGCACAAGCATTCTTTGACAAATATCAAGAATATATAATGTGCATGGATACATGATCTTTATTGTATAAGCTAGCGCTAATATAAGTTGTCAAAATGTAAGCTCCTTTGTACTATTTGACGCAACTTCCAAAAGGGTATTATTTTTAAAATCTTAAAGTGATAGTTATTCCTACTTCTAATTGTCATGAAGGTAATAATCAAGTGTATTCTATTACCCTTTTATTAAAATAAACTTGACAAACCTCTGTTAGCTAAAATGCATTACATTTTATGCCTTTCTCACAAACACAACTCTCAGTGACAGATATACTTTATTTTAAAAACAAAGTTTTAACCGACTTCAATTTAGTACTCCGCCAAGACAACAGAACATTTCCACATTTATTTTCCAATTTACTACATGAACTGATTTCCGAGAGCAAATGCGTTGATTATTAGAGAAAATAACCGAATCGCTGTATGTGGGCCGATAATATTTGAGGACTTCCATCGATTCCACAAGGATCACCTTTGGCACTTCATTAGTTGCAATTTCAATGGAATCTTTTCAGAATCTGTGATATACTTTTATACTTTTAAGTACATAATTGAGGAATTCCATCTGTGGTCTTCATCATCAATTCCACTCAACCCAATTTATGATTTCCGGGTGTAAAAAAAAAATTAAGAATCGGCTCATCAATGATGGAGTTCTGAGGTAACAAACAATGAAAAAAAATACAACCGAATTGAGAACCTCCTTTTTTTGAAGTCGGTTAATAACAAACGAGTTTAAACTGGATTTTAGCTAAAATAGGTTTCACGAACGTTTATGAATAAGGCTACTCGTTAACACTTTCGCACCCGGACTAAAAATGGAACAATACACCAGGTTCAGGTTCATACTACTGCCCGCCTAGCGGGCTGAGCCAGCATTTGAGCAAACATTACGAGTGCCTATCAGGCGAGGTCTTGGTTGCGAACGTGTTAATTGTATGACGCTAGTTCCTCAAAAGTATCTGAATATGGAGTAATATGGTAAAAGGGTTTGTTACAATGTCTAGTTGATTCTGACCATGAATATCATCATCATCATCAGAATACAAACGTCCCTCTAGTGGGCACAGGCCATGAATATGGTAAGTGTTGTGGATCGTACCCATGGGCTGTGCAGGGTTGAGGCCGCCGGTGGAGTTCAGACTGTCGTTTGTGGAGTAAAAGTACGTCGTGCCGCCGACATTCTCCTGTTGGGGAATACAGAATATTATTATGGGACTGTTAAGAGTCCGCAGTAAGCTCGGCCGAATTTCACCTTCCCATACAAACGGAGTTTCGTTCTCATTTTAAAACTACGTGTTGGATTGTGACGAAACTTTGCATATACAATGACATGAGGTATATCTATGTCTGTAATTAGTTCCAGTTCATAAAACAAACAAAATACAGCAAAAAAAAGTTTTGAAAAACTTAAATTCGCTGTTTTTTTTTTACTTTGGTACTTATCTGAAACTACATAAACTAATTACGGCCCTGGATATACCTCATGTCATTGTACATGCAAAGTTTCGTTACAATCCAACACGTAGTTTTAAAATGAGAGCGTAACTACATTTGTATGGAGAATCGAGCTTACTGCTGACTCTTAAAAAATAGACGTACGTATGACACAAAATCGATGCGTTGAAATGGAGACGTGCAATACGTGATTGACGTGCATCCCTATTTTTTAACCCCCGACGCAAAGAGAGGAGTGTTATAAGTTTAACGTGTCTGTGGTATCGTAGTTCCCAAACGGATACACCGATTTGAATGCGGTTTTTTTTATTCGAAAGCTGATGTGATCCCGAGTGTTCTTAGCCATGTTTCATGGAAATCTGTTCAGCCCTTTTTGAGATATTGGACTTTGAAATGAAAATGTCGGGGGTTTTTCCACTTTTCTGTTGTAAGTAGTTATTACGTGATTCAAATGTATGGTTGAGATTATTTAATGTGGCTTTTTGTAAACCATTGGACTTGGAATTATCTACCTCGGACGGTAGAGCTGCTTTTTGAATGGAGTACTTCGACGCAATTCAGCCAACTCAAATAATCTCAAGTATACTCAATCGTATTACAGTCTGCGAGCTCGTACTCGGGTAAAATCGTTTATTTTGGCATAAGAACGTGAGAGCCAGCGGGACAGAAATATAGAGCCGAAACTTATTCTAAATGCTCAGTGACTAAATCCTATGACGGAATTGAATCATAAATTACAATTCAATTATAAGCAATATTTTGAATAATATATAATCCAATAAATTGGCTCAATAGGTAGTTAAAATCGGTGAATTTTGGTTAGTCTTCATTGCTGGCTCCGTAAAGGCTTCTGTAGACTCTAGTATATCCTCCGGGGGCTAAATAGTAGATTGTACAACAAGTGCATAAAACTCACCATTTTACGCGAGACGTGTAAAATGGGTTTTATGGACGAATTGTACACTCTACTTTTCACTTCGATTGCGAGGAAATGAAATGAAAATCTTTTTTCATGAAGTTTTATTGTGTACTTTGGCTGTTGGTATCCTTGCCTTGGTCTTAGAATACTAACGAAACATTAAAAAATAAAGCGTTTGTTCTATCAAGTTAAAGTTGCTCGTGTGGCTGTTGGACCGGTTGCCTTTGTCTTCGACGAAGATTTTACTTTAGGCTTTAGAGCTTAAATGCGACTTTATGTCGCCTACGCACAGCATAAAGACGAACTTTTAGAGCATGAGAAATGAAAAATACTTAAGGATCGTCAAATAGGTGATGAAATCCATTAACCATCTTATTACATTTTTAAAGTTGCATATGTCTTGATTTGTTCGTTTTTAAAACGCAACCAATTAATCTGTGAGATCCTGTAATTGGCTTTTTGGTTTATTCATGTTATTATTAAGTTTTATAGCTGTTGGTTCTCCTAAAAATAAATAAATAAATTATATTTTCTACACAATCACAAGACGTCTGACCCATGTCGCCAGCCACACCAGAAAAAACCACGCGACATCGCAAGACATGATTTTGTAAAATCAGACGACTTCTTAATTCCACGTGTCGCGCGATATCTCGAGCGAAGCCCGGCAAAGCTCCACTGTACAGTCGACGTCAAAGATATATTTACACTTTTTTACCAACTCGAATGCGGCCGCTAACAATTACTATGCAAACGCGTTCGATTAGGTAAAAAAGTGTAAATATATCTTTGACGTCGACTGTACATTTTTCACCCGTAGTCGCCGACAACCCCTAGTGACTCCCTCAATGCTGACGATCGTGACAGCTATGACACAGTGAATCCGTCTTTAATAAAAAGCATCATCTTACTTGATGTACTTGTTGCGTAGTAGGCTGAATGTTCCCCTGTAAATTTCCTTGCAGGTTCCCCTGCAGATTAGCCAACGTCGAGGGAGGGGAACTCTCTGGTGAATCTGGGAGGAACGGGGTGAAATAGTTCACGGGCATGAACTCCCCAATCAGGACCTGCGGAAAGGGCTATAATCACATGAGGCAGCCGAGTCTCGATCCCATAAGAGATACAAATAGCATAGCCATTACGGCTCTTTGGCCACTTTTTAAACTGTGAACAGTGTAAGTCCAATATTGTCAGGTTTTCATGATCCCTACCAGCTTGTGCCTCTGTCCACACTGAATTAGTTTTTATCGATAACTTTTGGCACCCATTTCACCCCCCTAGCGAATGTTTTTGGAATAAAAACTATTGTATATACTTCACTGGGATTAAAACTATTCCCATAAACAATTTCATCTCAATCGAATAAACGGTTTAAGTGTGAAAACATATACAATACTTAACGTAGTTACTTTCTCATTTATGCTATTAGATGGATTTCTGAATAGGGGTGTAGACACGAAATAAAATAATCAATAACACTATATTTTCACGAAAAAGGATTAAATATGTAGTCAAAAAGCAAAGCAAGCAAGCATATAGGTTTAATAATACTCCAGGCAAAATACGGTTTTGAAAATCATTAATTTATAATAGCGTTTTTTTTGTTGATTTCATTTGAAAATGTTATTCTAAGATGATTTAGTCAAGAATCCGACAAACTTTCCACCCGGAAGTAATTATGTAGATTGAAATGAAGCATGCATTTTTTTTTTTTGTACGATTTATCTTGAATATTATAGAACAAATGTAAATGAACCAAAATAAAGACAAAAACATTTATTCATATTTTTACTGACTTTTCAGAAGCCAGTTAATTTATCATTTTTTCGATGTCTGAAATTTTGTCGGATTTTGTCGCTGGGTAACTATTTAATTGATAATACAGGGTGGAATCTTGTACGTGATCCAAAATAGCAAAATGTGAATCTATCCATGATTCTGAGCAACTTTTATTATGGGACCAACTTTGTGTTATGCCAAAAAAATCCAACTATTTCATTAACTCTGCTCATTTTAGACTGACAAGAATGTATGAACAGGTGTGTTTTTTTTGGCATAACACAAAGTTGGTCCCATAATAAAAGTTGCTCAGAATCATGGATAGATTCACATTTTGCTATTTTGGATCACGTACAAGATTCCACCCTGTATATCCGTCACACATAAAAAATAAGCTATTATAAATTATTTCCAAAATTGTCATTTTTTCCATACAAGTTGTCAGTTCATTGCCTGGACTATAATCACAAAGTTTATAAGTGTCCAAAGTATATTCCTTCATATGAAACGATTGTCATTTACTATGACGCTTGCAGATTGTGATGTCACTAACTGCGAGCGTTTTCTCTCTCTAACAAGCAATATTAAAACGGTTGTAGCTTCGTGATTCTTTGAGACATCTGAATTGGATTTTCGTCACTAGGCATATTTTTTTGCCTTTTTTCTTTTGGAGTAATAATTAATTTTGAGTCTACACCTGAATTGAAACCAGAAACTCAATCGCGGTAATTTTTTTTTTACTCAATATTTAATCATGCTGCACTTCTTATTCACCTTTATTCATAAAACTTTACAGACTCGTTGAGGTTATAAATGGATCTATCAAACTTTTTTTGTAATGCATTGCAGAATGCATAGTGGCATCTCCTCGGTCACTTTACAAACCAATTTTATCTATACTACTAGGAATAAAGAGAAGAGAATTCCGGAATTACTCATTCGATTTTAGAAATTCTTTCCCCAGTATATTATAGTAGACCTTTGAGATGGGCATACTGGGCATAGACTATAATATTGATTCCCGTCCCAGACAGCTAAAAGTGAGGTATCAATCCAGTAAAAAAATATTAATTGTGGTTATTTCATTTTGTTATGTTATGATTAACCCAAGCAGGTTTGTAGTAATTATTATTCTAAGAGACAATACGAGTAGTTGTCTCCAACCTTAAGAAACAGAATATGAAGAAGACAAATTGGTTGCATGTATTTTGGGTGTACGCTCAAAGTGCGCGGTGTTTGAGCTATCGGAATGTTCCCTCAAGTCCGTCATACACGTCCACGTCGTCCCTGGGCCTGCCGTCGCAGCCCACAGACGAACCTACCTGCCGGAGATGGGCAGGTCGTACACCCTGGTCAATACTGATGTTCGAACGGGCGCCGCGCCGCACGTTTGGTATCCACCCCGGACCATGCAGTAGCCGAGTATGAGGGCGATGCCCGGATGGCAATGCCACTGTCCGGGTGTAACCTAACCCCAATTCCCGTGTTCCAAACCAGTCATATCCTATCTAAAATCCTGTCTACTCCTCTCCTGACTCATCCTCCCCTCGTGTCCTTTTTCCAATCCGCCAATCCTAGGTGTCAGTCGTACCGTGCCGATGGATGCGTGGCAGGGGGCGACCCCAGTCTCAAACGGTGTCTCTACAAAACCAGGGCTAATTGTAGAGTAATCAGCCCTTCAGGCGTCAAGCGGGGCTCTGCCGTCTGCTACTAGTTTTTCCCTAGCTAATCGTGGGAATTTTATGGAGAAAGAAACAAAACAAAAATAACCCGTCGTTTGACGACATTGTGTCCTCCGTCCTGGTTACCATCCAGGAGATGATAGTCACGAGGCGAGGAGGGCTATACAAGCCCCAGGTACGCCCGTTATTGTTAGTCCGGAGGTCATGGAGACGGAGTCCGTGGTCGACAGAGACGTAACCAGCGTCTCTGGTGCGCCTGGCAGTTCGGCCCAGTCTGACGGCACTAAATACAAGAAACTCTCTGGTGCCGTGCAAGAGGCTACATAAGCTTGTTGACAGAGGCCTGGAGAAAAAGATGGCACTGACTATGTGCAATTTGCATTGGTCAAAGATGCCCGTGGAGAAACCGGCCCCAGTAAACGCCCCTCTTAAAAGGGGTCTATCGGAGGACGAATCTCCACAAGGGCATGTCAAAAAGGCCGTGAAGCTCACCACCGGAGATGAAGGGGAACGGAGTACCCTCAATTTCAAGGAGGTTGCGGACTCCACACGAGTGGGGATCCGGAATTCAGAACCCATGAGTGAGGAGCAGATGAAGATGGTCCGGCTCCAGCTCGGCACTGCCATCATAGAGCAGTGGAAGGATTCGAGGGGTGACGGCGGCCCTCTCAGCACCCGCGAGGATCCTGCAGGCGAACATCCACCACGCTGCCGCAGCGACAGCGGTGGTGGAGAGTCGCCTCGCAAATCACGCTGACCTAGCCTTAATACAAGAACCATGGGTGCGAAACTCAACTATACTAGGACTAAACTCGGTGGGTAAAATGCTTTACTACACAGATGGAATCAGGCCTAGGGCATGCATTGCCTTCAACAGAAACATTTGACTTTTTACCTGTTCCAGAGCTGTGTACGGACGATCTGGTTGCAGCGTATGTAAATCTGAAGGGCTGGAGGGGTCAAAGAGTAATCATGTGCTCGGCCTACCTGCCCGGTGATAAGGTCCCCCGCGGACCTCGATGCAGTGGTAGACTACACCCACAGACACAACCCAGAGCTACTGGTGGAATGTGACGCTAACGCCCACCACACAAGCTGCGGGAGCACCGACAACAATGATAGAGGTGAGTTACTACATAAAGTCCTTCAAGCCATACAAGACAGCGGGACTGGACGGAATAAGCCCGGTGCTACTGCAACGTGGTGGTCCTTATCCCTCATCTGGTAAAAAATTTCATGGCGAGCTACGCCTGGGGATCGTACCTGAAATTTAGAACAAGGTGAAAATCCTATTCATTCTAAAGGCGGGTAAGAAGGACTACGCCCAGGCCAAGTCCTTCAGACCCATCAGCCTTTCATCGTTCTTGTTGAAGACCATGGAAAAGGTTCTGGACAAGTACATCAGGGCGAGCTGCCTCGGAAACAAGCCTATCCATGACAGTCAGCACGCCTATCGTAGCGGCAGATCTACAGACTTGAGCTTGTTGACAGGGTGGAAAAGGCGCTGGAGGATAAGGAAATAGCCCTATCAGCCTTCCTGGACATTGAGGGTACTTTTGACAACACACCCATCAGAATACTGGTGGGGGGACTCCGGTCAAAGGGAGTGGACCCTACAACTGTGCGCTGGATGCAAAGCATTCTCTCAAACAGAGTGGCTAAGCTAGAATTGCTCAATACCACTCGTGACGTAACCACTGCCAGAGGTTGCCCGCATGGGGGGGGGGGGACTCTCCCCTCTGCTATGGACTCTTGCAGTGGACGAATTACTGCATAAGATGGCAGGACTACGCATCGACACCCAGGGGTACGCAGACGACCTTGTGGTGACTGTGCGGGGAAACTGCCAAAGTACACTATTGTACCAAATGCAGTGAGCCCTAAACACAATTAACATGTGGTGCAGGGAAAATGAATTATCCGTTAATGCGGACAAGATGGTGTTGTGCTGTTCAGAAACAAGAGGACACTCGACAGTCTGAGACCTCTGGTCTATGAACGGCAAAACAATTCCGCTCTCTTCCAGAAATTGACCTGGAATCCGTACGTTAACGGTATTTTGCAGAAGGCTAAAGTAGCCCTCACAATCTGCTGTCGCTTAGCGGGTAACAGATGGGGTCTAAAACCCAAAAATGCCCTGTGGCTATACACGTCCATTGTGAGGCCGGTGGTGTCATAAGCCTCTGTGGCCTGGTATAAGAAAACAGGCACAGAAAACAATAATAGCAAAGTTCAGCAGTCTGCAACGGACGGCTTGTATTATCGTTACTGGAGCCATGTCAACCTCTCCAACAGCTGCTCTCGAAGCCGTGCTGAACCTTCCGCCCCTGAACCTCCATTTGGAAAAGGAGACGAAGTCCAGCATGCTCAGAATAGCGAAGCAAGGAGAGGAGACTGGCTATCCTCAGCAGGGGCGGCTTTACCTATAGTGCAGGGGGTGCGTTGCACCCGGGCGCACGGTCCTAGGGGGCGCCGAGCGCCACTCACAGGGCGCCACTCGCCTCGACTCGGGCGCTAGAGCGCGCTAGGAGGGGGGCTAGAGGGCGCTGCGGTAATGATTGCACCCGGGCACGACATGGGCTAGAGACGCCTCTGATCCTCAGCCTTGAGAACACTCAATTACTCAGTTTACGATATTCCTGTTTTAGGGATGCCTCTAAGGGACACAATGCCCCCAAAACACTGTACACAGACAAACTACTTTGTGGAACTCCTCAGGAGAGAGGACTGGTTAAACGGCCTCATAGATTGGAAACCAGGCAGCCTAAAGTGGTGCACTGATGGCTCCAAATCCGGATCGGAAGTAGGCTGCGGAATATATGGAGAAGCACCCAGGATAGCGATTAGCGTGAACCTGGGTAAGCACGCTTCTATATTCCAGGCAGAGGTATACGGCATTCTAGAGTGTGCGACAGCCAATCTGCAAAGCACCTACCTCAATCGTACAATTTATATCCACTTGGATAGCCAGGCGGCTCTCATGGCCCTAACCTCTAACGTCACAACGTCGAGGCTGGTCTAGAACAGCCGGGAACTACTGAATGACCTGAGCGCAAAAAACAAGGTAATATTACGTTGGGTCCCAGGGCATGCAGGTATCGAGGGAAACGAGAAGGCCACGAACTTGCACGAGCGGGGGCGAAGGGGACGCACTGCGTACCAGAGCCTTTCTGTGGCAACCCCAAAAGACCGACCAAGCTCACTCTAAAGACCTATTGTTTCAACAAGAGCATTCAAGCCTGGAGAGCTATACCAGGACTGAAACATTATGGCGCTTATTAGAGCCTTTAGCAAAAAGCCGTCGTCTGATGCCTTGGCGCTAAGCAGGAACCGTCTACGCATGTTGGTAAGGGTGCTTACAGGGCATTGTCGCCTTAACAAGAACATGCAAAGGTTAGGACTATGTGACACAAGGCAGTGCTGACTCTGCCTTGAAGCGGAGGACACGACTACACACATCCTAACCTGTCTCTGCCTTATGCGTAGCCGTAACTCCTTAAATAGCGATCACAATAGATCAGCGATGGTTGTAGTGATATAAGGGCTCTCACAGTCCGGAAGCCACTACCAGAATAATAATATTAAAATAATCATGCTGCACTTCTTATTCACCTTTATTCATAAAAATTAACAGACCTGTTGAGGTTGTAAATGGATCTATCAAACTTTTTTTGTAACGCAATGCATAGTGGCATCTCCTCGGTCACTTTACAAACCAATTTTATGTATACTACTTCGAATAAAGAGAAGAGAATTCCGGAATTACTCATTCGGTTTTAGAAATTCTTTCCCCAGTATACCTTTGAGATGGGCATACTGGGCATAGACTAAAATATAATATTGATTCTCAGACAGCCAGAGTTGTATTTAAAATGCAAATACAAAATACGTATTTTATATAATCGATATGATACAGAGAAAGAATATAATGGAAAAATAAACCATCTTCGTCTGTAGCCCCCGACAGGACACGAACCTGCGACCTTTCTATTAACGCTAGACTGCTCTACCAACTGAGCTACGTGGACATTGACTTACGCGGTGTATTTCTGCATTACATTCCCGCTAAGACTAGCGCCCTCTGTATCGTGTTATAGACTTGTTTCACAGCCTTGAAACAAGCCTTGATGATCGGGGTAACTTCCTCGTTAAAAATAACACGAAAACAAAATATTTAATTAAAAATAATTTGTTTCGTGTTAAGGGTATTTAAACGTATTTTATATTTTGTACTTAAATACTTTTTTTTTAAGTATTTTGTATATTATTTGAAAAACTTTTCGAAATGTATTTCATATTAGTCAAATATAAAATACTTTATTACTGCTAAGTTTCGAAAGTATTACCTTTACCACTCAAAAATCAAGTAAATGGGTCAGCGAATCGGCAAATAGCCACTAGAGGCGCTGCAACTTTGAAAGTCAATGTGCAAAATGACAGTTACAACAAAATTAACATTATCTGTGAAACATGACGCTACGCTTCGCTTTTTACCGAGATTGACTTCGATTTTGTTTCGATTACTTTTTGAAAGTATTTTATTTGAAAATACCTATCTCGTATTTTGTATTTAAATACAAAAAGCATAAGTATTTTGTATTTTGCATTTGAAATACTAAATTAGAAAAGTATTTGTATTTTGTATTTAAATACTTTTTTTAAAGTATTTTGTACATCTCTGCAGACAGCTAAAAGTGGGGTATAAATTCAGTAAAAAAATATTAATTGTGGTTATTCCATTTTGTTGCTGGATTACCCCAAGCAAGTTTGTAGTAACTATTATTCTAAGAGACAATAGTTGTCTCCAAACTTAAGAAACAGAATATGAAGAAGAAAAATTGGTTGCATGTATTTTTTGATTAATGCCTGTTTAAATCGTTAAAAGAAAGAAACTTACTGACTGATAAATTTCTCAAAACTAAAATAAATATTGATAGTATAGAACTTTATTTTCCTTAGTATGTATTCTATGCAAACTAAACCTAACAATGAAACTAACAATTAAATAAAGATATTTATTCACATTAAGCACTCTCAAACCTAATTTTACTAAAATATACTTTTGTGTAAATCAATACATTTAATTCGCCAGTAAAATATATTAAAAAAAACTTTAAAGATGAGAACACTGTATGAACTTTAAACAAATTGACCTGTTATTATTATTATTTTTAATTGAAATTTGTTTTACTCAATGTTTAGTGGAAAAACAGTAACAGTGTTTGAACAGTTTCTCCGATATACTGACTGTAGCATCAAATTCACGTCAAGTAGTGATTCCCTGAATTGATTAATTCGCTTAGCTCCATATTAAATTATTTAGTTTAAGTGATAACTTTGTATTTTTTTTCGTTTGCAAATAAAAAACTTAAAAAATAAAATGTGCAGGGCTCAACAATTACACGTAAAGAAAAGTTTCAAACCAATTACTACACAATTAAGTCAGCCAAAGTTAGGTCACAATCCTTTAGCGGTACTGCCGTAAAGTTATGCAATGCAACAACACAGGTTTGTTTGAAAGTTTGACCGGTTTCAGATTACTTGGTTTGATATTTTCGGACATAATAACAAAAGCTATTCAGAGATCCATTGCGTTCAAAATAGGGTGAAAAGTATGTATGAACACATTATTGCAAAATTACATTTAGGTTCATATGTGCAAGTAAAATTAAACATATATTTAGAGACACCATAGAAAAATTGCTTGGCAAACATTAATATATACTTACTTTTTTAATAGCAGTAGGGGAGGATTCTAGACTCAGCTTGCCCATTGCCTGGTTCAGAGACCTTGTTGGGGTAGACGTAGAGCGGTTCTGAAAGAAGGTCAACTTTAATCACAACCCATTCCATCTCCATATCAGGAACCTCACTTTCTTCATAATATAAGAAAATGTGATACCCATAACTCTCTTTCTATCTCCTCTGCTTCTTCAACCTCTTCTCTTCTAACAATGGGGTAGACAGACAGATGTGGTACGTAATGTGTTGTGTAATGTGGAACGGGTCCATTCTGAAGGGTCTTTAACAAAATAATGATCAATGCAATATGGTATAGGGCTATTTAATAGTACCAATTTAGAATAGCCTTTTACATCATCATTCTTTTATTGGTAAGAATACCTCACTAACACAAAGAATTGTGTCACAGTGAATGGAAGGAAAGGCCCCTTACATATTTTTCTTACATATGTTTCAAGGGGCAGTTTCGTTCCACCCCTAATTTATACTCAAGTGCTGATTCAATGAGAAAGGTAGTTTGAGTAGGGTGACTTACCATATACGTTGCTAGTTTTGACTCCTGGGGGAGCCCATTTGGGGGAGAATATTGCAAAAATATAGAGGGATCCATCGCGCCCGGTTACAACGCGGCAAACTACGGGTAAAGAAAACTTCAAATTAAAAACAGCAGTCCCCTGCACTCCTCGCGACCGCCGCGTCGACACTTTCTTCGTCAGATGAAACTAGTAATATCTATTCGTATTTACATGCGAATAGATATTTTAAAAACAAGCGGAAATAGATCACAATCAGGCTGCAAGTCGATATGAACTCTGAAGTCAAAAGGTAGATAATTGGCAAGTAGGTAAACGAAAAACTACTGACGTTATTACCCGATAGGTTCCTTACCTGGCACGAGGCAATTAGTTGTCCATCATCTTATAACTACCCCCCTAATAAGAGCACAAGTCGGATTCTCCAAACTTCCCTTGCTACAACTCCGTGACGATTGAAGCCTCACGCAAATATGCAATTTACCTTACATACTAAGCTCATTGTCACAGTAACTAAACCTTCTATACATTCGTTATTCGATCAAATAATGATTCTTACGAGACTTTTAATACATAACATTCGTTTCTAAATGATAAAAGGAGTAAGGGCGACACGAAGACAAATTACACACAAAGTTGAGTGAGGTGAAATGCATACATACACAAAGAGATATTTGTGTATGTGTACTGTAGAGTAGAATGTAGATCGCACTGTACCAGAGACAAGCGATAACTTTTTTTGTTAACTCCGTTTTACAGCGGGATGTTTAAAATCTCGGCTTGGACAGTGATGGGGTGTATACATGTCATGATTTGTCAGCCCCATCTGACTCAGGATCTGTATCAGAAGCTGACTAATCGCGACAGTGTCCGGCAAACAACTTGAACATGCAGGACGAAGTGGGGGGGCAGCTCGCACGTACAATTCGCCTTTGCGCAGACAAGGTCATTTGCTCAAGTTTTTGGCCGGGCATTGTTTCGTCTGGAGCCATGTTGCGCTGCTGATTCATCCAAGTGTCAAACGAGTTGTCCTGAGAAATTGCATGCACATGTGGTCAGATTGTTACATCTGTACGCTAAACCCAATTATAACTTCAACATGTTGTACTGACAAATTGGGGTAACATCACATAATCTGTATACCCCATCCTAGCCTAGGCGGCTAGGGCGGACAAAGGGACCTGAGAATCCGCGCAGTGTCCAGGAGTACCGCCTTCTGTATCTGACCTTTGATCCAGCCTAGATGGCTCAGCGAAAGTCTCTTGAGATGTTGGTCGAGACTCTTCGCTATTAGACCGTTCGCAGAAACGACTATCGGGCCAATGATCGTCGAATCAACATCCCACATGGTGGCTACCTCGTGAGCGGTCAAGGTACTTGCTGGATTTGTCCTTTTCAGCCTAAAATATATTGTTTAAAAAGAACATCTGACAGAGATGCAGCATGCATCATGGGGTGTATACATGTCATGATTTGTCAGCCCCAATTTATCAGAATCTGACTAATTGCTATCGTCTCGAGGCATTTTGCGCTGTTGATCCAACTGTCAAACGAGTTGTACTGAGAAATTGCATGCGTATGTGGTCGGATTGTTGCATCTGTACCCTACACCATATTATGAATTCGACATGTTGTAGTGATAAATTGGGGTAAAATCATATATACCCCATCAGTCAGCATGAATGGTATGTATTGCACTCTCATACTTATTATAGCTGCGTCTCTGCAATTAGTTGTGACAAATTGCAAGGTGTGTAATGGTCTTGACCCATGAATTTATATCCGTGTCAATAATTAAATTTATATTACAAACTGTCCTGAATTTTACAATGTTACAACTTTTTAGTGCAAATGCACATTATGTGTAAATTGTATTCTTTTTGTACTCCCCTTGTCTCTGTCTTCTTTCTTTCTTTCTTTCTTTCAAATGTCAAAACCAGCGGCGCTACCACGAACTTCGAAAGTCGAAGCTCGAAATACATGCATCCCTGTCACTCGAGTATTGGAGTGCGAAAGAGATGGAAATACCCGAACTTCGACTTTCGAAGTTCGTGGTAGCGCCGCTTTTGCCATCCCTGATTATTTTGCCCATCTGTCAAAATAATCAGGGATTTTGCTCTTTGCTTTTTAGGAAGCGTTCGGATATCACTTGAGACAGACAATCTAACGTACTTGTACTACGCTATATAAAATCATTCATAACCAAAATTGAAATATACCATTTTAATAGTCACAGCTAGGGCTATATTATTTTATGAAAAAGTAAATAAAGCTGGGGTTCTTCTTTATTTCCGAGATTTAAGTTAGATTTTCTTTATGTAGGCTCTATCTGGATGAAGGTTCTGAACGTATAATGATAGTTCCGACATTTATTTCTCTTTTTTTATCTGTTATTGGTTGTCGTTGTCGAAAAAGGATTGGTCGGTCTCGTCAGTACGTGATAATTAATTTTAAATTATCAATTTTAATTGTGTTGTGATTTGTGTTTTATACGTCACGTTGATAATCACATCTCATTAAAACAGTAAGTTTTATGATATCGATGCTGCACAGAGATTGGTGCATGATTAGTGCGTGTTAAAAAAACAGCGTAGTTTTATTCTTTATTAAATTAGTTTTACTGCAGGTAGGATGGATGCTTCATATCAAGGAGGTGTGACCTACGAAGAGAGGGGCGAGAGCTTTCAGCGGTTGTCGTCGACAATAGCAAGCAATATTAAGAAGATATCACAAAATGGTATGTATCACCTTGCAAGCATCTTTATCGTTTGTTTGTATTATCTAGCACGTAGCGAAGATAGCGATATGTCATTGTTTTGAATCTCATGCCGATTACTCATTGCTTTCATAACAATGCATCACGATTTCACAGTAAACTCTTTTCCTACTATGCACTTCCTATTTTTAACCTTGGTGCACTAGATGCAAAAAATGGGGTGGGATGCTAGTTTCTTAACATTAAAACGTCGCGTTGTAGGTGGTATCTTTAGCTGAGCCCTAAGTTTATTGATCCTCATAAAATTAATCACTGCAGACATTTACATTATGTCATTTTGGTACATCAAAAACTAAATTCTAACAACATCTATTCTAATGTGATAGAAGAGGTCTGAAATTTAGTTTACTCCTTGTATTATGTTGACCAAGTTATTATTATTATTGTTTTATTGTGTTCCACCCATGTTGCTGCGGTCTAAATATATGCAAGAGAAATGTTTCAGTTGTAGCTTGAATATGACTGCCGTAACATATTTGAACATAAAAAACTATGTTATATGAAATAAATTTGACTTACCAGATTTTGTATTATCAATGAATACCTACAATTCAAAAGTAAAGGTAATATGCATGTACCTAAACATCAGAGACTCTTTTAGTGATCATGGGGGGGACATGGTGGATCTTGAGTATATCTGTACTTATTAATTGGTAAGTAATGTACATTCTTGTAAACTCCGTTTATTGTTACCTGATTATAAACTGGAACAGCACAAATAGTGGACTAGTTTAGATTTAGACTTGATATAGATGTAATGACGCCTTAGGTTTCTGTTAAGATTTTTTTCCATGCACTTGTTAATGGTAAACACTTCTGCATGAAAGATTGAGGCCTCTTTACTCATGCTGACACTGGCTTAGTTCTTTGGCCAGTCAGTGTAGATACCACATCTTACATCATCTACCATAGACTAAGATACCCTGGCTTAAAGAACTTGGTCTGTCAATGAAAGCCTCACAACACTGACACAAAGACCCAGCAGCACTGAAAAAAAAATATCCAGTAAAACCAACATTCATTAACGCACCCAATAGACTCCCTGCTCACTTTCTAAAATACAAAAAAATAGGGTTGCCACTTGACAGGATAAAATAATATGGAATGAAAAACATAGCATGTGAAATGAGGTGTTAGCTAATAGGGAAGATGCAGATAAAATATTTACTATTATTTTGTGGCCAAAATGTTGAAAAAACATAAAATAATAGCCACTGAAACGTTAAAAACGTAGTTTATACTAATTTCAAACAATTATTACGATTCGAAGTAATGTGAAACGGAACGTGTTTTAATCCAAAAATCAGCGTCTGGTGACGCCATTCCTGTCAAAAGTCAAAACTTAGGCAATTCTAGGACATCTAGGGACGAACCACGGACAAACAGATATGGAAAGTGACAACCATGAGTGACCTCACAGGAACTGTAGATCCGTTTAGGCGCGAAAGTATAAATTGCCAGTTTGTAACAAGAATTTTTGACTATAAATTATAGTATTATAATTTTTTAATACTTTCGTGGTCTATTCTACATGCGATTCTTTCAAATGAAAGCAAAAATGAAAATATGGCATCTCCCCTATGCATTAGAGGAAGCCATTATGGCGTGTTAAGTCACTAATTGTATCACTATGTGCTGGAACTATGTGTGTCTCCTGGCTTCTTATGATCAATGGGATGATGCCCTACAAGTGTTCCTTGAGCACTGTCGGTTACCTTACGTGCACCCATACTTAACCCTTTATGTCACAACAATTTTAGGTTACAGTATAATGCACAAACATGAAGGATATTTTCATAGCACAGTAAATTATCACATTATTGTGTTTTTTAGTCAATTACATTAACTAACTGTTGCTAGTCTGCTTATCATAATATCCATGGCTTTTGGTGTCAAACAATTTAAATATGAGTTGAATAATGAGAAATTCGTACTAATATTGTGTATGGTAAGTCTATGGGGTTGTAAGTTTGTATGGTTGTAAACTAGCAACTAAGGTCTCAGCTCATTAGAGCCACCCGGCGCCCGACCTGCACCGCCTCGCCTCGAGCGGTTAGTATTCGTTATATGGATTTGTGTGGGCATGCGCTCACTACATCAACTCCGTAGTTAGTACATTTACGAGGCGAGGCGGTGCGGGTCGGGCGCCGGGTGGCTCTAATGAGCTGTGACCTTAGTTCCGGTGCATACCCAACCATACAAACTTACATAACTACAACCCCATAGACTTACCGTACACAATATTAGTACGAATTTCTCATTATTCAACTCATATAAAAATTGTATGACACCAAAAGTCATGGATATTCTTATCAGCAGACTAGCGACAGTTAGTTAATGTAATTGACTAAAAAACACAATAATGTGATGATTTACTCTTCTGACTGTAAAAGTAATTTCACCTGGACATAGAATGACATTTCCTATATTTATTCCGCGGCTCTGCTAGTCTACAATTAACGTCATAAAGAGGAAAAGTCTGTGAGATTGTAGCTTTGTAAAATGTAAGTTTGTATGTTTTGGGTGATTCCCGGAACCGCTTAACCAATTTCAAAAATTCTTTCATCTTTGTATAGAATAGACTTTTGCTGCTAGGATGCTTATAGGCTATATTTCCCTTACTCGTATCTGGCTATAAATTTATCTCGAGGATTTGCCTCCGTTTTTTAGAATAGGTAATTAAATACACAGGCGAAGCTACGCGGCCAGCTCTTAATTATATAATCTCACGATTACATTTCGCATAAAGTCCCCTCTAGACCCAGGCGTTAGGAGACGTTCAGAACGTCGAGGTAATTAAAATATTTATGCGTGATTAAGTACCGTTTAGGAATATACCTTAGATACCGCACCGCGCCATACTAATTAGCACCGCGGCGTGTGAAATGATCGTGTGGTTCATTTACAACGTACTTATTGTAGTAAAAGCGTACGAGCGTGTTCACACCAATCCGTGACTGTCGGTGTCGGATCCGACAACGACACTTTTTTAGCCCCCCACGCAAAAAGAGGGGTGTTATAAGTTTTACGTACCTGTGTGTCTGTCTGTGGCATCGTAACTAAAACGAAGGGATCGATTTTAATGCGATTTTTTTGGTCCGAAAGCTGACGTGGTCAGTTTGGTTGCTACGTTTCAATAAAATCTGTTCAGCCGGTGTTGAGATATTGAACTTTGAAATGAAAATGACGGGGGTTTTTTTACATTTTCTAAGTTGTTAATTTTGTTTGGAGCATGGTCTGCTATTGGACTGGCCGGTGTGAACAGGGTGTATTCCATACATTCATTTGCCCTCCGATATCGTTACTGGATCCGACACCACCAGTAACGGATTGGTGTGAAGAGACACCGTATCATGGTCGGCCTTATCACACGATAAGTGATAGGATAGAGATCGTCCGTCACTGGCTGACACCGTTCGATAGAACGCGACGACGCTCCTATCTTGTCACTTATCGCGTGATAAGGCCGACCATGATACGGGGTCTGGCTTTAGCCCTTTCGGACCCGGCTATTGTGTAGGTTGATTACAACTAATTGTCAAAACAAAACATAATGTCAATATATTTCATTTTGAATTAGCACAGTCCCGTTTATCCGGTCTGAAAGGGCTTACCCCGCAGCCTTCGCTACTAAGTCTTAAAAAACAGGTACACTTTATTTCCGATTTCCTTAAACATATCTACTCTCTATAGTTTCTGCCCGCGACTCCGTCCGCGCGGGACTCGTTTATATCGTAGCTCCATACAAATTTTCATCCCCTTAGTGGATGATTTCCGGGCTAAAAACTATCCTATATCCTTCCCCTCGACTCAAACTATCTCTATACCAAATTTCATCTAAATCGATTTAGCGGTTTAAGCGTGAAGCGGTAACAGACAAACACGCCTTTCTCATTTATAATAGCACTAGCTTCTGCCCGCGACTCCCTCCGCGTGGAACTCGTTTATATCGTAGCTCCATACAAACTTTGACCCCCCACTGTATCCCCTTGGGGGATGATTTCCGGGATAAAAACTATCCTATGTCTTTCCCCAGGACTCAAACTATCTCTATACCGAATTTGAGCCAAATCGGTTCAGCGGTTTAAGCGTGAATAGGTAACAGACAGACAGACACACTTTCGCATTTATATAATACTATACTAGTATGGATGGATTAGCGCCAGTTGTACTCGTGATGGAGACAGTTAACCATGGGGCTGTTTCTGGGCATGAACGGGTTAACCCTTTTCATTGCTCTTGTTTTTTTTAAATAATGTATTAGCAATAGTAAATTGAAAATAATGATATTAAAACTACGTACGTTCAATTCTGGGTTAATGACCCGACTATCTCAGAGGAGGGTTATGTTTTTCGAGTGTATGCATGTGGAAAAGACAATTCTACTCCACTCACTGGTTGCAATACAAATGGCTTGATGGATTTTGACAAATGAGATGACATTGGATTCCTTATAATCGTTAGAGTGACGTAGGCTACAATATCTTTTACAATGCATGTGCTCGAAAAGAGCGTTTTCGAAGCACTAAAATCGTGCGGAAAGTGCCACTTTTCCGCACTAGTGCTTTTTACTTTTAAATTTTTTTTTAATTTTCAAGTCCGTCGTCAGCCCGACACAAAGAGTTTTTATTAATCGAGAAAAGTTTTACAAATATTTCAATTACACGTTTTCTTTTATATAAAAGATACATAAATACTAATAACGTATAAAATGATTTATTAATGTTTATGAATTTTGAATTTGGTCAATAAATTAATTAATTTTAAATATTCACTTAATGTGTTTGGCTGAACGCATATCTTTCTTATGCCTTTTACAATACGACAGTATGGCGGCTTGCACATGCGCAATGCGCATATGTTGACCGCGCATGTATCTAAAAGCCCGCCATTGTTGTTTATTGTGAGTTTTGTGTTAGTTATTTTATGTAAATATGTTAAAAAGGTCGAGTGAAAGTGAGTAATCAATAATAGTAATGATTTATTGCGTTTCAATAGTGTCAGTATGTTTCTTAGAACTACGACGGTACAGCGTCTTTTTGTTGTTTAATATATTGAGTTACTCAACATTAATTGTGTTCTAAAACCACAATACAATGGTTTTAACTTTTAAGTGAATAAGCTTGACAGCAAAATATGTGGAGAAGTTGTTAAATGCAATTCCAGATAATAAGTAGGTACCTGACAATCGTGCCTAATATAATAGGGAATATTCATGACATTTTTTTATTTTTTTTATCTATTCTATAAGTAATTATATAACCGGAAAAAAATATAACACTTTCACAATATTATTAAATAAGCTAAAAAAAAATAATTAAAATTACTATCATTTTCGGACGATCAAAACGCCACCATTTTGGCGCGCTCATTTGTGACGTCACCGTGCAGCTTAGTGCACGGCGGTTCTTAAACAAATTAACAACAAAGTGTTTGATTCACACTTTTAATAAATGTGAGTGATTAAAGCTTATAAGATCAACTTATTGTAATGGAAGAGCACACAAAAGCTTATTATAAATATTGTATTGTCCCTATGTGTGAAAATCACATTAAAACTGCAAATATTTTCATATGCCCAAAGGTGCAAATATAAGGATAAAGTGGTGTAAGGCGATGAGGAGAGATAATGTATCGTGCTTGAGTAGTTTATATTGTTGTGAAGATCATTTCGACGTGAGTATTAAATATGTATGTACCTACCTAAAATCTTTTTTACGTACGACTCGCGAACAATGTAGGTAAACAATAACCTAACCTCAAAATTGTATTATATACTTATTCATAAAACTATTCTGATTCCCAATTTTTTTAGTTATTAATGTTACAAATATTATGATTTTTGTTGATCAACAGCTGACTACGAGTGTTGATTTTGATCAAGAAACGTTTTAGCTAAGTTTCTTTGTTTGCACTGTTGATCGAAGAAAGTTAAAAGAATTTAATCCTTTTTACTGAGTGACCTACACAAATTTGTTTTATTTATAAGCCTTGACGAAAACAACCTAGTTTGTTAAAGTTCATAAAGATGTTCTCAACATTTAACATTCCTAATAGGTACCTACATACTTTGATTATATAATACTAGCTTCTGCCCGCGACTCCGTCCGCGTGGAACTCGTTTATACTATCTCTATACCAAATTTCATCCAAATCGGTTCAGCAGTTTAAGCGTGAAGAGGTAACAAACAGACAGACAGACACACTTTCGCATTTATAATTTATTATTAAGTAAGTATATATAAAATATATAATATAACTAGCTTCTGCCCGCGACTCCGTCCGCGTGGAACTCGTTTATATCGTAGCTCCCCCCATATCCCCCAAAGGGATGAAGTGGGGGTGAAAGTTTGTATGGAGCTACGATATAAATGAGTTCCACGCGGACGGAGTCGCGGGCAGAAGTTAGTATATATAATATATAAAGTTATAGTATAGTAAAATAGTATATAGTATGGATAAATATCTACTAGTTTTTTATTCCACTTATTTAACAAAGACACCTATTTGAAGTAGTTTAAAAGTGCTATTTGAATCGCCAAAATAGGTTATAATTATTTAATTGACCAATCTCACGAGTATAAAAACAAAGAATATGAAAATTTATTGAATATCTGTAACTTATTTACCTTGCAGCTTTTACTCCTCTTAGTTCAGCGGACGTAAAGTCACAAATATTTGCGAAGTATGTATTAAATTTAGTCATCATGAGTACATCAATTTTAGGCAGATTATCCGACTGTGCCTTGACAAAACCGCCTTCAGTCATTGTGGCGAGTCTTTTTTCACTTAATAATTACCAAAAAACACTGATTATTTATCATAAACAGCGGCCAAACAATGCGAATAACTTTCAATAATCATACTAACGACCTGCACGGTGACGTCACGTTTCGCTCCGCCAATAGCGTTGCGTTTTGGAAATTTGCGAGGGAATTTGAAAAATAGTACTTTTAAACAATTTATTTTATCAATAGAAACATGATAATTTGAAAAAATAATCATGTGTGTATATTTATTAAGCAATATAGATTACACGTGATTTTTTTTGTCCATTTCTAAATCACATGCATATTCCCTATTGAGGAGTTCCCTCAATTCCTCATGGATCCTGTAATCCAACTGGATTGGAAAACAAAATTGTACGAATCGGCTCATAAATGACGGAGTTCTGAGGCAACAAAAGTTTTGTGTATGTTTTTTTGATACGCCGGATACCTATCATAACCTCGAAAAACGTAAGCCCAAAATTTCGAAAACGAATAGATTTTTATCGTTTCCCACTTTTTCGTTTGTCCGAACCTTCATTTAAAATGTTTCCTGTTGACCGATTTTATTTCCCATTTGATTTAAATTCCCATTGATTATAATTCCACGCGTACGTTAGCCAAATATTTGTTATGTGTCCGTGGGTTTAAAACTCCGTAAGTATATGCCAGATTGACATATACTCACAAATAAAAGACTGTGAACTTTAAACTTTGATAACCGTATTCATAAAAAAAGGATAGTAATATTGAAATAAAACGGTTCTAAACGGTAGGATCGCAGTTCTTCCTAACACTCCTCCTCGCTTTGCCCGCCGTCGTACAGTCAGCATCATATAGTTAGTAGCAGCCGAAGTAGCCAAATATATCGGCACATGTCCTTATTACTATAGGAGTAAGGATGTGTTACGATATATTTGGCTACTTTGGCTGCTACTAACTATATGATGCTGACTGTACCTACACAGACCGACCTGCCTTGCCAGTGGAGTAGAGATGAGTTGGTATGAATAATATTTCAAATGTTATTATGTATTATAAATTACGATTTCTATATGGCCTACTGTTCTGGCACGGTTTCGTGTCTGTTGGAGTCACAGTTCTAAATAACCCAATAATGGCAGTTCATACATTTGAGCGACTTCAATGTATGGGCAGCCGCTCGTCGCCACACTGGCGCTGTCCGCTGGCGTCCAGTCCGCTGCCTTATAGAAACAAAGGCATCTGGCCGACGGTGTAGCACCACGCGCGAAAGTTTTGATATTATTATTGCTTCTTGGGACAGATGATATCGACTCAAGTAGAGCTACTGCGGTCGTCTGTAATGCTGCGTCTCCGCGTAGAGATGCTTGGCGTTTTTGCTCGGTGTCGAGCATATATGTAAAGCTTAAGCTTTGTGTTGGTCTACATATACGCGCAGGCTCAAAAACACGCAAACAAACGCGTGCAGATTAAATCAATAGTATAATTAATGATGTATTACTTGAGAAATTTATGTTGTAACATATTTTGAATGCATAACTTAAAACTACAATTAAATACATGCTATAAGTATCGAAGGGTATTTGAAGTTTTTTTTTTTTTTTTTTAATAGCGGAAGCATCGCACAAGAGCCACACATTTGCCTACAGTTTAATGCGATGCGAATTTAAATGCACATGCATAGCTTTGTCCCGAGCGTCTATCGCGAAACGCCAACTTGGTTTTTGTATCTCCCCCTTTGTCGTTTCAATATGTAGGTGCGATAGAGATACACGAACGAACGATGCTTGCGTTCGCGGCAGCCGCTCTGTGGGCAGCTACAGTGAGTGTGTAGCCTTATTTAAAATGCTGTTGAGTTTTAAATATAGTGTTTTTACCTTGAATGCATATTCATAGTGTCTAGCAGTGTATTTTGTTTTTGTTTATGTTAAGAGCAGGTTTTACCACAATATCGATATTAAGAAAGGCTTTTTTCCTCCAGTATCGTCAATGTCAAAAATGGTCAACCTGCTGCAAACGCCTTCGGATTCTGCGGAGCTACGCAACCAACTGTAAGTTTAAGTTATTGTTTTTTTATTAATTTACTAAAGGCAAAGTAGTTTTATTAATTTACAAAAGGCAAAGCACTGGCAAAGGCACACCAAGACATTTTAAAATTGATTTTACGATGACTTCTTCTCTTTTGCTCTTGCATTAATCGACTGAGACAGATATAACGCAACCTTATGTCGGACTTAAAGCATTCGTGAGCGAGAAGGGCGAATTATTTCTGTCGGACTTTTTTTTTATTTTTATAAAACGACGGTGGCAAACAAGCGTACGGACCGCCTGATGGTAAGCGGACACCGCAGCCTATAGACGCATGCAACTCCAAAGGAGTAACATGGCCGTTGCCGACCCTTGATATATTTGAGGATTCGCTGTGTTGAGAGCTGAAGGAACAAATTCCCTCGCTCTCAACACAACGCATCCTCGGGAGCTCTGGCGACCTTGCTCACCTCCAGGAACACAACACTACTACAGAGCAAGTAGTAGTGTTATTATGGCTGTGGTCTTCTGCAAGGCGGAGGTACTTCCTCAGTTGGGCTGCTCGAAATTCGAGCGAGCGGGATGACATTTCGCTGTGCCCTACCTCACCATAACTTATGTCCGACATATGTACTGGTGCCTGCACAGATAGATCTAGTATAAACTAGATCATGCAGGCACCAGTAACTCCACGTATTTGTGACAGAGCTTAAGTTTAAAAGAAACCTCGTTCGTAAATTGCCTATTACTGGCGACCCACTAGTCACTTCAGAAACCAAAGGCTCTGTATTAAAAAAAAAAGACCGGTTGCACTCCGGGAGTGCCGGCAGAAGTGACAACTCAATAACATTGTAACAGTTTTTCGATCAGGTCACGTGACATCTTACGGTGTCACCCTAAAAATGAATTTGACGCAAATTTATAAACAATTATCAATTTTTTAGGCGGACGGGCCGCGGGCGCGTTGGGTGCGGCGGCAAACACAATACCAATTTTTCAATATTTTTCAAAGCTTTATCTCTTTAGGAATAACGTCTAAATTCTAACTATTCGAATTTGCAAGAACAGCAGACCGACGCAGGCCAGCAGGCGACCAAAATATCAATTTGTTTTTGCCGTTGGTAAATATTTTTCTAAGCTTTATCTCTTTAGGAATAACGGCCAAATTCGAACTATTCGAATTTTCTCAATAGCATAACGGTGAAGGACGCGTTGGTATTATTACAAATTTATTTGCAGAATATGCTATTGCAAAAAGTGTTTAACGGCTTTATACTCTTACGAATAGCGTTCAGTTTTGAATGAAGTCGAATCGGGTAGCAGCAAAATATAAAAGTCTCTCACTCGAAAGTCTCACAAATTACAAGCGGAAGTCTCTTTTCAATACCTTATGATAAAAAAAACACTTCTTCACAAAAATCTGTCGCGAGTTTAACAATTTTTCCCCAGCGCCGCTAAAGAAATTTTCACTTCAAAAATTATAATTACCAAATACATATTATCTAGCGCATTCGACATTAATGGCCGGATCCAATAATCAATCCACCGATAGTTTTCCTTACCAACAGTTACATTTTGACACTTTTTCTACGGGTAATCTGTCAAAATGTAACTGACGGTAAGGAAAACTATCGGTGGATTGATTATTGGAACCGGCCATAAGAGCATCAGAAAAAAAAATGGTGGCTCTGGCGACACCTCCTTGAGTGGCCGTTTATTGACGATGTACCCGACCTAGTAGATCCAATCTCAAGTTATAAAGGTCTTCTTGGCACTTTTTGATCAATTACCGTATTACAGGCGTCAGATCCAAAATTACACGCAGAAGCTGGCCAAAGATACGTCCTCGATGATCATGGAGCTCATGAAGATGCCGGTCGAGCAGCCCGCCGGCAAGCTCACCCGGGAGAGGCTCAGCGACGAGTACATGGCAACACTCAACGCCTTCCAGGTTAGTTTACGTCGTGTGGTAATGGTAATGTCGTAGATAAATTAACCTGACTAAATTGAGAAGAACTCTTCTAAACTTAAGTGGCAGTGCGCGGAGCACATTGCACGTAGAACCGATGGCCGTTGGGGCGGAAAGGTTCTCGAATGGCGACCACGTACCGGAAGGCGCAGCGTGGGTAGGCCCCAAGGTGGACTGATGTCCTGGTAAAGGTCATTGTGGCACTCTTTGGGGGAGGCCAATTTCCAGCAGTGGACGTCTTTCGGCTGATATGATGATGATGAAATTGAGAAGTATCAGAAGACTAATACATCCTTACAACTCGTGCCCTCCACACGTTATATTCGTGACGTCAGTTTCAATTAGGTATGTACGAATTGGGCCAAAACGCCTGGATATATTTTTGTTGGCCAGGAATAACCTTCCTAAGTAAACCAAAAAATTATCATTTTTTTTGTCGCTTTATACAAATAAAAGTTGTTTTTAGGGTTCCGGACCAATAAGGTAAAATCGGAACCCTTATGGTGCGACTCTGTCCGTCTGTCTGTCTGTCTGTCACAAAGCTAAATATCTCAGGAATTACTAATGCTATCCATTTGAAATTTGGAATAGTTTTAAAGAAAGTTAATCCACGTGTATGGAACATGAAAAATTGTAATATATATTTTTAATGTCTATCTAAAATTACGGATAAAAAAACAACAAAAATAAATTCAACTATTAGGTCAAGTGGGGTATCATATGAAAGGACTTGAGTTCCACTTTATGAAACAGTTTTTATTTTTTTTCTACATTGGTAATATTTCGATCTGTGAAGGAAAATGAAAAAAAAAAAAAAATCCCCCCCCCCCCCTATCTCCAAAGTTATCCAAGCGAAAAATTTGAAGTATTTTTGTTTTATTTTCAAAAATCATTTCCTAGTTAAGTTTGCAATTTAATCAACTTTATAAGTATTTTTTTGTCTTGAAATTCCTATAATACTATAATAGAAGTACTCTTTCAAATAAAAAAATAATAATCGAGATCGGTTCACGTGATAAACAATAATCGCTAAAACACCAACAGCTATGCTAAGCTGATTGCCCTTGCACGTTAGTACCAAATGGGGCCGATAGATGGCGCTGACCCCATTATTACTTCGCGCTGTTAAGATTTTTATAGAATGAATGGGGTTGGGACGGGTATATTTTTTTTCAATAGCAGGTCTAAAAAAAGATCGCGATATTTGCGATTCAATCGTCTTGGTAGTTCGATGGTCTTGGTGTAAAAGTTGTTCGTTGTTTGAAATTGAATTCTGTTGTGTTGGGTTAAAATAAGTAATTTAATTTAACAAATATTGGGACTTTACTTTACCTTGAGTTAATTGATAGTTTGTACGGAACCCTCGGTGCGCGAGTCAGACTCGAACTTGACCGGTTTTTTAATCTTGGGTCGGACAACAGACCATACTAACTTTGGTCCATCATATTCTTTAAAAAAAAACCTATACCTAGGTATAGGTTTTTTAACCTCTAGAGGTTATTTTATATGTTATGACAGTGACAAGACAGATGTCAACGATGTCAATGTAAGTTTTTTTTTGAAGAATATGATGGACCAAAGTTAGTATGGTCTGTTGTCCGACCCAAGATTAAAAATCAATTTTTATTTATACTTAGGAAGGTTATTCCTTGCTAAAAAAAATATATCCAGGCGTTTTGGCCCAATTCGTACATACCTAATTGAGTTCTGACATTTCTAGTGCCAAACAAAAACGTGGTTTTGTCGTTGCTTACATATTTGTCTCTCATGTTATGTGTGTTTGAGTCCCTTTATATATACTTTCTTTATGGGTAATGTCGCGCGCTGCTCAGCCGTTCTGTCTCACTCGAACTGGACAAGCAATTAGAAAGAGAAGGGTAGATTTTCTCCAGTTAGTTGTGTTGGCTCTCGGATAGTCATGGAGCAGCTAGCAGGCAACCCTACGAGAGAGCTGCTCAGCTCAGCTATAGTTTGCCAACTTTAGGCTCCATGGGTTAAACATATATTCATGCCCATGATTAAGAATTCCTGGACTCTAAGTTGTCTAAATCGTGTTCATAAAACGCTTCGCCGGTCGTCCACATTCTCGTCTCGTCCACGTTACATTCCCAAGTCGTCCAAATCCATTAATGTGGAAGATTTGGGTATGGAGATGAGTTGGGCCCAAACAGTCGGAGACATAGTTAGTCAGAAAGTATATGCTTCCGATTATATATTTGATTGCTATTTCAATGCAGTAGTAACTTAAAGCTTCTTCTTTCTATTTTAGTCACATTTTTTTTTAAATCAAAATTGATCCTGACAGTTTTACACACTGAAATAATAATATTATTGTGTGACTTGTAACCAATTGTTTTTAATTTTTGGTTACTGACAAGGATACATTTATATATTTACAAAGTTATATTGAACCTACTATTTTTCCTTATCATGTCGGTATTGGCTATGGTTTTCCTTCAAAACGTCAGTAGATATTCTGGGACCTGCCTGGCTAATACGCAGCTAATAAGCCATTATAATGGTGTTTTTTTTTCAGCAGTGTTTTATTATATAAGGGTGAGGACCATATTCTTGGCCCGTAGTTAGCCTGGTTAGTCGGTAGCTAACCATACAAACTGAAGAAGTGAACTAAGTTCCGTTGTGACACAAAAATTAACCATAGAATTGTATGGTTAATTTTCGTGTCACAACGGAAAACTTTCATAGAACATTTAATTGAGTGAGTTAAGCTGGCCAAGAATTTGGTCCTTACCCATAATCGTTATACAGGAGACGATCCGGCCATTGGGAGTGGGTGAAAAGAAAATAAACTTAAAAGATTCAATTAGACAGTGAGAATACGATTTACGTTATTAGAAGACTATTGCCTGATAAATTTAATTTAGGCGACATAAAAAAAACTATATAAATAATAAATTATTTTTAGGCGACACAAAAGTCGGCTGCGGCGAAGACTAAAGAAGATGTACGGAAAGTGAAGGCGCAGAGTGCGACTATCAACATTGGGGATCCATTTGGCATGTCGGGTAAGTAAACTGAATGAATATAGGTAGGTACTTACTTTATGTATGTAAGCACTTTATTGTACACAATAACAGGTTAAAGAATATACATGTCACACAATAGATCAAAGTACAAAGGCGAACTTATCCCTATAAGGGATCTCTTCCAGACCTGGAACCTAAAATCTTAGTCTATTCATCATATTATTGCAGGGAAATAATTATAATCATATTATATTTCCCTGCAAACATGTTTTACCAATTTTGCACCAGTCCGTAGAGGCACATCTTAGAGTGTTATCTGGTTCAATTTAAAATGCTTGCCTCAGAATCAAACTAATCTATTGAATGACATGTTAAATATGAACATCTATGGACAGTATTGCCTGCCTATTATTTGTAGGACCTCCTCAAGCCGTGCTTCTAATTAGGACCCCATCGAATTCTTCTGTAGGGTTTGCTGACCAAGCTTGCAGCCAATTTAAATGGTAAATGCGATGGGTTCGAATCTTGTTAAGGGCAAATATTCGTGTCGAGTGTTGGATGTTGTCAAAGTATTTTAGTTTTTATATTTATTAAAGACCTCGTCTATTAAACAAGCCTTGATCTAGGGGGCTAGTTCGATTACTGTGAAATCGTCTCGATCCTAAAGGTGCTGATGGACTTCAGCATTCTAGCGAGTGCTAGATTACAGGCAAAAGATCACAAAATAAACGTTTTATGAGATTCCAGCAAACCGATGTTTACTTCAGGCTTTTTGCCGAGCCGAGCAATTTTATTTTTGTTTGCCAGCATTTACTAGAGCGCTTGATAGATTGCTCGAAGAAAAGCTCTATGTTTGGCTCTGTTCGTTGTTCAGTTAGGGTATTTGACAACAGTGAAAATAATGTATTTTCATTAGCAACAGATAGAAATTACGAAACTACTCGGAAACGATCAATCTTTCATTTAAGTCCGCTATTTAAAGATTTTTAAATTACTAAAAAGTTACAATAAGGACGTTGTTTGATTGTGACGTCACCAGCAAGGAATTTGTAGGGATACAAATTCCATACTAAAGGAGCGTTTTTGACGTAAGAAAAGGAAGCAGATTTGACTTTTGTCAAATACCGTATTCTAAAAACGGCGTCAGTTCGCTGTTGTGTTATGTTAAATGTGAATGCTCAAGTGTATAAGCACCTTAATACTTAATACTTAATTTATTCTTGTAATCCAGGTCGCAGCAACGACTTGGTCGAGATGGACGACAAGAACTCGCACAGACAGGAGCAGATGACGATGCAGAGCGAGCAGGACCTCAGGCAGCTGGAGGAGCGCGAGCGAGACATAAGGCAGCTTGAGGTACACAGCAACACGCTACATTCAACTTTATGCCTTATACCTTTGCAATAAGGTGACGATTATCAGAAAAAGTTTTACTATTATACTATTATCAGACGCTCGCTGCGCGCGGACTCCTCTGTTGCATTTACCCGCCATGATTGGTGCGACAGAGCGGGACGAGTGAGTTTAGAAAGGGACGCAGTTATCCTAAAATTTAAAGGGTTTACTTGTCGACCTATTTGCAATGCCGTTCATCCCGCCTCACTGTTGAGATTCAAATGAAAAAATATATGTTAGAGGCTGAAGTGGGTAACAATAAATTGTCGTATTCAATGATGGTCATGTTTATGTCAATTATTGAATACTGCGGGCCTAAGATGGTGGACACTTTATTACTTATCGATGTAGATAAGCCATCCGTCACGTTCTAACGAGTATGCAAGTGCGAGAGAGACGGATGTCGCTGAATCATTGAAGGTTAAACTTTATTATTAACTGTCAAATAGACAACTGATAGTTTCGATTTGACTAATTAGAAAATTGAATTGACATTGACCGAGTTTCGTGTCGATTGATATAAACATAAAATCCTACTAATATTATAAATGCGAATGTTTAGATGTTTGGATGTTTGTTACTCAACCACGCTTAAACAGCTTAACCGATTTGGAAAAAGTTTTGCACGAAGATAGTTTATAGCCTGGATTAAAATATAGGATAGTTTTTATCCCGGGTCTACGCAGATGAAGTCGCGGGCGGAAGCTAGTAATTTTATAAGGCCATTAATTGACACTTCGGGTGTAATCGATTTCCGAGATTACCAAAGTGAAAAAACATTAGTCACTACATCTGTCTTCTGCACATAAATGGACCCAATAATAAATAATATCACCCACAATTGCCCCAACGCCTGCTGGAAACGGTTTACGGGAATCTACCGATGTACCCGTGAATGCTTTGGGCTTACAACCATTTTACCTCTTTATCAATATTCCCAGATCTCAAAACTTCTTGCTCTCAAAATACCTAAATTATATAGAAAAATTATACGTGTAGTATAATCTTTCTTGCTTGAATGTACTTAGAAACTAATCTCAATCTCACTTATGTACATCTAACTTATCCTATACTATTAACCGAGCAATAATTGTAAATATACATTATACATATATGTGCATTCACATTCTCGAAAACGGCTGTAACGATTTCGATGAAATCTGAAATATACGGGTATATGGGGGTGAAAAATCGATTTAGCTAGGTCTCATGTTCTTTGTTTTTACCCGAGCAGAGCTCGGTCGCCCAGGCCCTTAAGATTGACTGGCCTAAAATACCCGCTCAATACCCGCTTAAGCCTAGCGTTCCGTAGGTACCTAATTCGGTGTCGGATATTATTTAAACTGCAGATTTGTCACAGTATTTCTAATGTCGAATATGATAATTCCAATCGCTCCGAACTAATTAAATCACACGCGATAGTAATTTATCGATGAATAGCAATTATTTTAAGTCGGCTGTGGCTGTTATCAAAAACGTTAATATGTTTTGTTCCGACCGCCGTTATATTAGGCATACATGATTATACATTACACATTATGACGACCGGTTTAACCGGTCCTGGGTCGGTAAGGGCAGATATTTGTGTGACGAGCATGAGTATTTGCTTTTGAGTCTTGGATGTTTTCTGTATATTTAAATGTGTATATCTATTGAATATACCGTTGTCTAGTACCCCCAACACTATCTTTGTCTAGCGCCCTTTTGAGCTTCCTATCTGTATTGTTGGATTTTTGTAGGAATGTCCCCAAATATTTATTCATTTATGTACATAGCGTGTAATATTATGTCCGTGTCATACATGAACGACATTTATAGGACGACATATAAATATCAGAGACTAGCAAAAAATAAGGACTAACAGTCGCGTTCCTGTAAAAAAATGGCACCGACTTCAAAAACTAAGTAAATACCCAGATAATTATTGATATTCTTATTATTAGGTATTAATTACTTTTTGGCAGACATTTGCTTTACGGGGTAGGAATAGAGACGGGATAGGGACTGGATAAGGATAGGGGTGGGTTATATAATAGTTATTTACGATACAAGTGCCGAAAATAGGAAATTCGCAACGTGTGGTGATAAATTAAAATAAAGTTTTAAATCGACACGAGTTGCGAATTACCTATTCGTACGTGTATCGTACAACGTTTTACTGTACATATGGCTCTTTACAGTTTCGACATATGCACGAAAAGTGCTTTTTTCCGCACTAGTGCGGGAAAGTAGCACCATATGTACTGTAATTGTACATTGTTTAACGAGGGGCGTAAGTGGAATATTGCGAACAAGAGTCTATCAGAAGCCCGACGCCGAAGGACTGACTCGAGTTTGCAATATTCTTACGCCCGTGTTATACACAATGTTTTTCATCACATTTGCGAGGAAACAAATACGTTTTAGATGAAATTAATACAAATCGTAATAAAAACTTCAACATGTCAGTCGTCCATTTTGTTGAATTTGACGTGAGGCGCGTATGGCAAAGACCCTTCGGTATACAGCCACGATTTGAAAACACTTAAAACATTTTACATAGACACTAAATAACTACATATTCAATCTGTAAATATTTTTTAGTAGACACCTAATAAAATAACCAATAATTACGAACATTCTCGAAAAAGGATTAAACATATTGTCAAATGGAGAACAAAGTAAGACAGGGTATTAAATAATCACAAAGTTATAAGTGTCCAAAGTCTTGAGGGGGTATATTCTGACCCTTTTCCGCAAAACGCACTTTCATATGAATCTATTGTCATTTGCTATGACGCTCGAGCGATTTCTCTTTAACAAGCAATATTAAAACGGTTGTAGCTTCGTAATTTTTCGAGATACATGAATGGGATTTTAGTCAATAGGCATATGTCATTGCGTTCTTTCCTATGGATTCCTCCATACATTTTGAGTCCACAACCCTATTATTCTGTACTGGCAGTAAACAAAATTACACCTTGTTTGTTTCCAGGGCGACATAATGGACGTGAACCAGATATTCAAGGAGCTGGGCACGATGATACACGACCAGGGACAGGTGGTGGACTCTATCGAGTCTAGCGTCGAGTTCACCGCGGACAACGTCGAGGCCGCCACGGCCGAGCTCCGGCAGGCCTCCAACTACAAGGTAACAATAGTACATTACTACAGAAGCCGGGAAGTAAGGGGTTGCCGGCCGAGTGCATATAGACGGAACCGCTTTTCACGCCGAGGCATGTACTCGTATAGTGCTTTTCTCAAACACTCAATGAAATAAATTAAAAAAAACTCCAAGAAATCAAACTTTAATTTTCATGGCTGAACGCCGTGATCCTGTGCCACAAATTGTGGAATGGAAATGTAAAAAGACCATCTTGCAGGCCTAGGCCTCCAATTTTGTATGAAATGCCATTACGGATCTCTCGTCTCGCTGCGCCGGAAACGTGACACTTCGAAGCCCATTATGAATAACACAACGTCCATATTTCATTGCATGTTTGAGAAAAATAAATTAAAAAACCTCCAAGAAATGAAACTTTAATTTTCATGGCTGAACGCCGTGATCCTGTGCCACAAATTGTGGAATGGAAATTAAAAAAGACCATCTTGCTATGCCATTACGGGTCTCTCGTCTCGCTGCGCCCGAAACGAGACTCTTCGAAGCCCATTATGAAGAACACAACGTCAATATTTCATGGCATGTTTTATTATTCTGATGAAATGGGAATGGGCTGCACTTCTGCCGCATGCACCCACAGAGGTGGGCGAAAATAGCCATGGAGTGGGTGCCACACGACGGGCGGCGGCGACGTGGCAGGCCGAGACGTGCCGAGACGGAGATGGCGGGGCGACCTGGACGCATTTTGTAACGATTGGCCAGAGATTGCTCAAATCCGGGACGAGTGGAAGTCGAGAGGCCTTTGCCCAGCAGTGGGACACTCCATAGGCATCGAAAAAAAATACAAGCTTTTATTTAGATTCACCTGTCCGTTGTCTGTAATCAAATCTTGCAAGTTAAATTTGATCCACTTCCCGGTTTCCGATTGAGCTGAAATTATGCACGAATATGCAAATCGCGTGACAATTCAATATTATGATGACGTGGAGCTGATCTGATGATGGAGCTGGAAGATGGCCATAGGAACCCCGTAATAAAACCACATAACCCCATCGAGTTTGGGCTCGTTAGAATCGTCTCAATGAGTAGTTGATGACGGTGTACGGAAAACTACAGTCGGCAATAAAAGCTTGTACCGAAAATGAAATTTTTGACAGAAACTTATTTATATTTAGTTTCACCTGTTCTGGTGTCTGTAGTGAAATCTTGCAAGTTAAATTTGACCCACGTCCCGGTGACCGATTGGGCTGAAATTTTGGGTATGAGTATAGTTTGGATGGCAATTCAATATTATGGTCGCATCGAGCTGATCTGATGATGGAGACAGAAAGTGGCCATGGCAATTCAGTGCCTAACCCCGTTGAGTTTAAGCTCGTTATAATCGTATCAATGAGTAGTTGATAACGGTGTACAGAAAAGTACAGTCGGCAATAAAAGCGTGTAAAAAAATATTTTTTTGAGAGAAACTTATTAGATCGGTTACACACGGCGACATTAACCACAGATCACCAGTATCGATACTGTATAGCGTTTGTAGCGGGACAGAAACTCGCCGTGTGTGTGTTTGCCGCCTTTTCTTTAAGCTCGACGCTGCATTTGCACATGCAGTCGTTCTTGGCGCTGCGAGAACGTCAACACACGACGTCTATAGATGTTATTGGCGTTCAAAGAGCTTTGTAAAAGGTTTTTATTACAAGCTTCTATTTAACTTGCAATGTATGCCTACTTGTACAGGTCTAATCTTGCTTCTGAAGTTAAAAAAAACTTTAGTAAAGTCTCACTTGCATGCTGTGAACTGTTCGATTAGGCGTTTAACTTACGTATACGTCTTCGTTTGATAATAACGTCTTATAAATCGATGAGCGTCGGCTGCACTCACGAAAAAGTGTGACGTCATTGTCCCGTTCCAAAATATCAACGCACAGCCCAAACCGCTGGTTCTAGAGATTCCAAATTTGGCTCGTTTTTCAAAATTCCCCTCTAAAGGGGTGAAATGGGGGTCCAAATTGTGTATGGGGAAACAAGATTAAATCAACTATTTTATTCGAACCTTCACAGGAGTATTCCTAACGATAAATGAGTAAATACGTGTTTCAGGTTTTTTGAGAATTCAACCCCAAAAAGGGGGAAATGTGGTGGTAAAGTCTGAAAACCAACATGGGTATTGTTTCTATGGTTTTTCGGATCGCTGATTACAAAAACAACACAATTTTTAAATCCAACGTGGCGGATGTGAAATACCATCGCCCCTGTTGGGGTGCGAGGGGGTTAAAATGTCTAAATATCAATATTGGTGTCGTTTTTAAGTTTTTAACACGCTTTTATTAGGTCGTAACCTGTATGTAACTAACTATGTAATGGAATCTAAGGTAACTAATTTAACCATCTTCCAAGAATCGTAGCGTCATGAAAATTGGCAGATGTATAGTTCTGATGAAAATACAATAATATGGTACTGTCAAACTGATCTGATGATGGAGCCGGAAGATATGAACTGGAACTTCATGATGGAACATCGTATCATAGCTGTGTATGGATTTGTTAGAAAAGTCTTGTAATGAACTTTGACCACGATTAGGTTAAAAGCGTGTTTTTCTAGTGTTTCTTAAACTATTCATTTTTTTGTGACGTACAACTAAATAATGATAATTCAGTGATAATAATTGTGTAATGTTTTCTTATGACGTTATCACGTAAAATTATCACATACAACTAATTTATTTTTATCTTTATTTTATTCTGTTGTTTCAGAACAATCTGCGAAAGAAGAAAGTGTACATCACAATCGTAGTCATCGTGGTCGTGTCAATTATTCTAATAATCATATTCGGAAGATCGTAAACGGAGCCGGCTAACGAGATCGTCCTTTTGATAACCCATCCTATTGTTAATGATTTAAATACAATATACTGGGTGATTTCGGGGTCATGATCCGGAATGATTAAGAAAACAGACAATTAAGATTTAATTGTGCTGTGAGTTAACTCACACTCACAGTCAACTCTTAATTGGCTGTTATTTTTTTGCGATTTCGTGGTTGGTCCCATGGGAAAAATTGTTCAGTATTATCATCTTATTCGCTTTTAGTCATTCCGGATCGTGACCCCGAAATCACCCAGTATATGTTACTGGCACTGCTAGCCGCGACGCAATCTCTATTCTATGGTCTATTTTTTTTACTGAGCTCTTGAATGCCCATTGTTTGTTGGCAGCAAGTGCAAAATTTTGAAAAAAATATTTTCTACCACGTAAAATGTTAATTGAATAATGAACTCTATCGTCTTATTGAATTGGATAAAAATGAACTACGGGATAAAATACCAAACACAGCGTGCCAAGTATAAACCGAGAAATTTTGAAGCTTTGGTTAGGACAATAGAGTTCATTATTCAATGGACATTGTATGTGGTGGTAACCTTTTTTTTGCAAAATACGGCACGCGCCGACCACAGACAGGCCATTCATGAGCTCAGTTGAAAAAAAGACTATACTTCTAGAAGGTGAATCGCGAGGTGCGCTAAATAATGTGTCTAAGTTTTGCTAGTAGCAGCATGTTACAAGGCAAACTGTTTCCAATCAGTATGGTTTGCGTAAGGTAATTATAATTTGATTAGATACGCTAGAGTATCTATTTTTTATGTATTTTAGATTAACACATTCACTGCCAAGAATCGCTACGCGCTACGCTCGTCGCCGATCTCGTGGTTTTCCTCTTATGTAGCGGAAAGCAACTACGGCGTAGCCGTCCGCGAGCAGTCAAAGTGTTAATGAGATTAAGTAGCATATAAACCAGCATTCCAGATTTACTAAACATGTGTCTTTTAGGAGAAGGGACTTCATTGCATCGTACACTAGGATCCTTTTTCTGCAAAACGGCGCACATTGTTATTCGTGCGGATCATTGACCCTTGAGGTGAAAAGAAATGTTTATACTGCAAATATATCCTAAAACTGAACTTTAAATCATTAACAATACATACATATTTATGCCCTTTGTGTATTATAGTATATTATACGTGTCTCTACCCTCTGGACATAGATGAATAGGACGTGTTGATTAGGGTGTTTCTAACCTATGTACAAAGTCTCATTCCAAACTCCACAGTATTAACGGAGAAATTACTGATTTACGATTTAATACTTCGGAACAGCCTGTATAGATACGGTAATTAAAGAGTATGTCACGACGTCACTAGTGTCACTTTAATCTTATCGTCATTGTGAACGACTGATACAGTATGCTCCTATTTATTGATGATTTATTTGAATTAATGAACTATCTTTTTTTTTATGTTTATCTAATCAAATAATTTACCATATTAGAACATACCTGAGAAGGAACTCTACTCGGGATCTCGTTCACTGTCCAGAGCGTAGAAACACGTTGTATAATAGTACGAGTAAAAAATATTAAAACATTTTTTTAGTTGCGTACCCTTTTGTTATTAGTACGAAGGTAATGTATGTATAATTGAGTTTTCGAATGTTCTTAAAGGCACTGAAAGTGTGATTATAGAATTAATCTAAAACATACCAAGGGAAATAAAGGGACATCTATGTCAATATGCACATTGTCCTTTCGCAAAGGACAAACATTATCATAATAAAAAAAAACAATGTCTTGATTTTGTGTTAGATTTTTAAACGCCGTTGCCGTAGTATTAGTCCGTAAGCCCACTCCCAATATACCTACGTCTCACGACAACATGATGAAATGCATGGCAGCAGGTCGAGAAAGTTGTGCTGAGCAAGAATCACAAGATTTTCGCACCTAAAACGTTTTTAATGATTTTCGTTAAGGAAATGCTATCCAGTGGCCACATTTGGCACCGTCTGCCAAGTACTTTCGGCCATTTCAGGACTGACAGACTTAGGTTTGCTCTCTCTACGATTAAAGGGCTAAATGATGCCACATGGTCGTACTGTTGTCACATGACGTAAATATACCCTTAAAATATTTTGACCAGAAGTGAAGGATTTTCTCAAACTTTCCGCCAATTTTAGGTGCGAAAATCTTGTGATTCTTGGTCAGCACAACTTTCTCGACCTGCTGCCATGCATTTCATCACGTTGTCATGAGACGTAGGTATATTGGGAGTGGGCTTACGGACTATACAGGGTGGAAAGTTGCGATGGGGCAGTAAGGGCAGCTACTAGTTCCCTTGCTGCTACGCGAAAATGCTCTTAGGAGACCTTTACTAACTCTTAAGTGATGACAATCGACATTCACAGATTTTTGATAAAACGTACAGTCAGCGAGAAAATCGACAGAATTGAGGACTTTTCTTTAATGCCAGTCGGTTTCCATTTATATCAAGGATTAATATACTCTTTGAGACCATCTAACGCTAGAGTACTAGAACACCCAAAAATGAGTAAAGGTCTCCTAAGAGCATTTTCGCGTAGCAGCAAGGGATCAAGTAGCTGCCCTTACTGCCCCATCTCAACTTTCCATCCTGTATACTTAAATCACTTTTTGACAATGCGAGGCCAAGCGAAACTAAACCTTGTGTCCAAGGTCTGTCAACATTTTTCTCACTTTACTTGAAAGCCTTCAGCTCGGCCCTCAACATTATTATTTAAAGTATACTAGAATGGAAGTGCAATTAGGGTACATATTATATGTATTGGGATGTGTTATATACTATTCTTTTTGTTTTTGGATATCTATAATTAAGAATAATATTATGTAAATACATTATTTATACTAAACGGGACTTAATCGCGTTAGTATAAATAGTGTGTGAGAATCGTGAAAGTTTAAATCAATATATTATGTAAATAGTTGAAATATTATATTTTTTGCTATTATTGCATGAATAAAGTTTGCCTATCAAACATTGAACTAGAAAGGTATTTATGTAAAATGTTAATTTATTAATTAGGAATGTTTTGCGTCTTAACTAATTTCGGTTTAAATAGTCAGACGTTCCGATGTAAAAATAACTGTCAAATTTCAGAATTTGATAATTGAAATTGAAAATTGATAATATAGGTAAAATTATAACTAGGATTACTACATCTAAACTGAAAGCAGTAACAATACCTAAATAGTTAATAAGTTTGCCTTATCTTTGAGTACTTTGTACGTCATCTTACACGGATAATAGTATAATATTTTTTATTTTTTATTTATAGTATACCCAGCAGTAAGATCGACTAGCCTAGAATGTGTGGTTATTGACCAGTTTTTTTCCAGCGTCAAAAAGTAAAGGACAGTAAAACTGATAAGTGGGATCAATGCATCAGTCAGTCACGCATTCATTAACCTCCGAACTACGGGAATAATAAACTTCATTAAATAAATGCACTGCTTAGCCCTGAAAATTAGATTAATCGTCGAGTGGAATGAATAAATAAATATAATGTGCGTATATTATACCTCCGCTATGAGTCTTCTTTTACATCATCACGACTGAGGGCCGTGACTACACGAGGTCGTCGCTTTGCGCACTAATGCTCTTTAGACACTTGTCCCACCGCCGGCGAGTAGCGAGTACTCTCATAGTAATTCTTACTCGCTTAAGCGAGTAGCAAGAGCGGTGGGACACCAATCGGTTTTCGGCCATCCGGATAGACGTCTGCAAGTTCCCAGTTGCAGATTTCCTTCACTGCGTCGGACCAACGGGTTGGTGATCTTTCACGGCTCCTTTTTCCTTCCACATGCCCCACATCAATGATTTATACGAGGCTATCGGGTTCTTCGCTATAAGTAATGCAGTTCTATTTGTCGGAATAAAATAGACCATGCAACTCCCACTTGTCTGGGTTTAACTGTCGAGTACTATGTTGACTGGGAATTCCCAACTCTCCAAGATCTTTGCCCAATGTGCATTTGATTATAGAAATTGGATGATGACGGGTGAAGAAATTTGATCAACAATTGGACCAAGAAATTGGACAAGAATACCAGTCTAAGAACAAGTTGTTGGTGTATTTGTATAACGATATTTATGTAAGTATTTATGTTAAGGCAACTCATACTTCCACCTTTACTTGTAAGTAAAAAATATTACACTGATAACAATGATTCTGTCATACATTACTGGCTTCACTAGGGAATGCAATCTCGCGGTATTTCCGACCAGCAAGATGTGTTTTTCACAGAAAACATACATTTTCACATCTCGCTGAGTAGACACATCTAGCTGGCATTACGTACGTAAATGCTATGTATTCCATTTACTGATTATAAACATGTGAGATAAAAATAAAAACAACACATACACTATTTTTTGAATATTATTTATTTTACGGTCAGGTATTAATATAATTAAAAGTAATAAAATTTTGATTGAATAACAAAATTATGGGTCTTAATTTTTCAGTGAGATGAAACTTGTCGTGCTGTGTTTTATAAGGAAAGTTCAATCTCGAAATGTCGCGATATCTCGTACGAAAATTGTACGAGATTGCATTACCTAGTCTTCATATCTTTTGTGCTGGAAAAATCACATATTGAATAATGTTTATTTATTTTATTTAGACATACGCAAGCATAACAGTACAAGACCAAATCGCTTACACACTAAACATAAGTCATAGGTAAAGTCATTTCGCCGGTTAGCGACCACCTAATTTCATGTGCCGGTGGGCGACCACTTAAGCTGAGTTGGTGAACTGGAAGGATATTTTCTCGTTTTTAGGGTTCCGTAGTCGACTAGGAACCCTTATAGTTTCGCTTTGTCTGTCCGTCCGTCCGCGGATAATCTCAGTAACCGATAGCACTAGAAAGCTGAAATTTGGTACTAATATGTATATCAATCACGCCGACAAAGTGGTAAAATAAAAAGTGATTTATTTTATTTTATTGGGGTACCTCCCCTATACGTAACGAGGGGAGTGTTTTTTTTTTTCATTTAACCCTAACGTGTGATATATTGTTGGATAGGTATTTAAAAATGAATAGGGGTTTGCTAAAATATTTTTTTGATAATGTTAATATTTTTGGAGATAATCGCTCCAGAAGTTAAAAAAAAAGTGTCCCCCCCCCCCCCCTCTAACTTTTGAACCATAAGTTTTAAAAATATGAAAAAAATCTCAAAAGTAGAACTTTATAAAAACTTTCTTGGAAAATTATTTTGAACTTGATAGGTTGAATAGTTTTTGAAAAAAAATGCAAAAACTACGGAACCCTACACTGAGCGTGGCCCGACACGCTCTTGGCCGGTTTTTTTTGTAGAAATCTATTCTAAAACAACAAAAAAATGCATGTACAACTAATTGTCTCAATAGGGTGTGTAGAATTGATGTTATCTTCAATAGAAAAAACCTTCTCCTTCAGGTGGTCGCTAACCGAAGGTGGTCGCGTAACCAGCGAAATGACCCTAGATACCTACCAGTCAGTTAAAATTAATTACAGCCCAGTTAGGAGCATACATGACATGTACTTTACCTCGTGGCGGTCCCATGCTATGGCGCCGAACTCTAACCTACTTCGGACGTACGCATTGTATAGCAATAGTGCCACACGGATTTTCTTGAACTGTGCGGATATCCTCATTATAAATCCTAAGGTTTTTGTTGCGGCTTTACATATCTACTTTTGATATATGCAAACGAAAGTCTAGCTCCGTATCCAAAGTAAGACCCAAGTCAGATATCTCATAGACCCTTTCCAGCGAGGCGTCTCGAAGACTAGGGGAGATGTGAGCAAAATGATCCCCTTAAGGGAAAATCTTTACTGTGTTCAAATTTGACGACAAAAACATAAGATTTAGATGTTTATGAATAGTCAATTTTCTTACCTAAGTAACTGCATACTTATTTCTCATGTTTTGTACGTAGTTTATTAATTATGTTACGTTTTCTAAAAGTTTGGTAAAGGATCATTTTATACCTATGTATGTATTAAACGATCCTTAGGGTTGGGTTAAAATGATCCTTTCATCATTTTGTACTTAAATCACAATTATTGTAAAAAAGAAACAAAAATATGTAAGCATATTACACATAACATTATAAGTCTTTAGTTACATCGGAGATCAACTTTTTAAACAGATACTACCACTAAATCAACAAATTTTAATCCTTACATAATTACAACAATTATTGCAATGTTTGTAGTATTAGTAAATGGGGTAAAACGATTCCAGGGATCATTTTACACGCACGAAAAGGGATCATTTCACCTCAAACACCAAATTTGAAAACATCGATCAAAATATAACCTTCAAATTTAACGTGCGTCGGTATAATTATCGTTAAAATATATCTTAACATCATTGTCAACTCCATTCAAATATTTTTCATAAATAATTATTTCTCACGTGTTCAGGCAATACACATATTACTCCAGGCAAAATACGGTTTTGAAAAACATTAATTTATAATAGCGTTTTTTTTGTTGATTTCATTTGAAAATGTTATTCTAAGATGATTTAGTCAAGAATCCGACAAACTTTCCACCCGGAAGTAATTATGTAGATTTAAATGAAGCATGCATTATCTTTTTTTGTACAATTTATCTTGAATATTATAGAGCAAATGTAAATGAACCAAAATAAAGACAAAAACATTTATTAATATTTTTACTGACTTTTCAGAAGCCAGTTAACTTATCATTTTTTCGATATCTGAAATTTTGTCGGATTTTGTCGCTGGGTAACTATTTAATTGATAATATATCCGTTACACATAAAAAATAAGCTATTATAAATTATTTCCAAAATTGAATGTTTTCCATACAAGTTGTCAGTTCATTGCCTGGACTATATACACAACACGAAAATACATCTATATTAACTTGAAAATGGTAACATACTTTTTGTAATGTAAAAATATGTTATACTTATATAACACAATTCGTTTAAACGTCGACAATTTGTATCTTAATCAAATTTGGTCACAAATTCAATTTGTTGAATGAGGTGACTCTAAATATTAATTATTTAGTTAATGTATTATTGATAAAATGATCACATATTTGAAACTAAGGTCCACCGCCCTGCAGAATAGGCTAAGTCTGTTCCAATGTCTATAATAAGAGCGAAATACGACGTATTCACTGCCGCGAAGACACACACATTATGTGTAAATTGTATTGTATTTGTACTCCCTTTGTCTCTGTGTGTCTTTTGCGTAGTGAATAAATGTCTTCTTTCTTTCTTTCTTTTTTCTTTCTTTATTATTGATAAAAAGATCACATATTTGAAACTAAGGTCCACCGCTCTGCAGAATAGGCTAAGTCTGTTCCAATGTCTATAATAAGAGCAAAATACGACGACGATTATGTTTTTTCAGAAGATATATAATTTACGCTTTAACCCTTGAGATGTTCATGTGTCTTGCGAAATTATTTACTATATATATAGGTGTGTTTGTATAAACTTTTTGAACTGTAAACGTAAAGTATGTAAACGTCTCTGCTGCTTGTTTGGTATGAAACTCTTAGACCCGGTTTTATGAAGATGCGTTAGACTAAATGTGTTAATCTAATTTAACTCAGTATTTTTTTTTACACTTAACTAAGAAAAGGTCTAACGGGTTGTTGTAAAACCAGCACGTCTATCACGGGATGGCGCGCGAGCTGTGTCGCGGCGAGATAGACTATCCGTCTCTTTCTAATTAGCTCGCTGGCCGACCTGCGATAGCCGTGCTCGGGTTAGAGTACTTACTAGATCGAAACAAGGAGAAGTGATAATGTTCGGTTATGGCGCTTTGCCGGACGCTGCCGCGTCACGCTCGCTTCGCTCGCTCGCTCGGCTCGCGCGCTGTAGGGTAGCAGTTCACCTAACATCCTAACCGTTTTTTGATAACAACCTAATTCATGATGGTTTAGGGAAACTTGGACTATTGCGCTCACGGGCGCGGTGTGGACGACAGCGGACTTTATATAGGACAATATAGAACTCATATTTATTATACACAAGTTATACAACTAGACATTTTAACTTAGGCGCGGTTAATATTGCGTATAACCGACGTAATAATATTGCTTCGCGCCTAATTCAACGGAACGGTTACATAATTAATACATACAGTGAAATGTAAAAATCATACAGTCCAGTGTTAAAATATGGGTGCTTACAACATATACTCATTCAGCGTCAGCGGATTAAGGTTTCGGTACATATGTATGATAGGATTAAATCGATTTATATTTTTGCACTAGACTGTAAATTTATTTATTAAGTACCCGGTAACAAATTGTCCTTTAATCGACCGTTTTTTTTTGTAGTCTTACTGAGTACCGATTTTTATCATACTACTGTTAGTTTCATTGGCAGCGAACGTATCATGCTAATGTAATTTAATTTTGTATTTGTATTATTGTCACTCTTATATCCAGTTTTATTTTAGAAAAATCGCTTACTAGTGTTTATAATTACAATGTCATATCTAACGATAATATGTTATGTTACAATTACAAGCATATTTGTTTTATTTTATTATTATGTTGTGTGTAACGGCAACGAAGGCATGCAGAACCCATGGCTTGGTTGGACAGTCGGTGTCAGAGCAGGACATTGATTTAGGGTGGCGGTGGAAGAATGGCTAGTCCGTCAACGGCGGCGCCCACGGGCAGAGTGAGAAGGCTCACTGCTCACCTACCAACAGGCACTGGACGAGCGTGGTAGGTTAAATGTCCAATGTGTGGTAATACACTTTGAAACTGCACAGGTGATTAGGAGTTATTATTCAACCTGGTTAACGAAGGAGTTAACCTTTTGTATCACGAGAGTCCTAAGGGTGCTGGCGGGTTGTAAGACTCATTTGTGTCAATATTTGGTAGTATTTTAATATGGAATGTGGCTCTCTCTCCAGAGACCGCAGGTGGCTCGCCGGCCACCGGGTATCGAAAGGCTGAGTGGAAATACTACCAGTAAGCCGCTAAAGTAGAACCTGAGCGGGTACCGCGAAACTACCTCGTATGTTCATAAGTTTTGAGACGAACAGAAACACATTTTTCTCTAAAACTATTTAATGTATTTAAACAATTTTTTAGGATATTAATAACTATTATATTACGTATATATTTTAAAAAAGTTATTCAAAATGCCCGCCTTTTTGCTGAATACAGGCCTTTAATCGTGCAGGCCATTCGTCAATAGCGGCACGAATTTTTTCCAGCGGAATTCGCTGTGCCTCCCTACACAAGGCTCGCTTGAGCGACTCCAAATTTGGGTGAGACTTACGACAGGCCCTCAGCTCCAATTCAGTCCACAGTGAATAGTCCAGCGGATTCAGGTCTGGACTTGATGATGGCCATTCTTCAGTACTGATGAAGCCTGGTAAATTGTCCTTAAGCCACTTCTGTGTAGTCTTCGCCTTGTGTGACGGAGCAGAATCTTGTTGAAAAATCCAGTCTTTATTTTTAAAAAGGGTTTTCGATAGTGGTTTTACTACGCCTTCCAATACGTCAGTCTGGTAATTTTGTGCCCTCACTTTAACACCTTGTTGGACAAAATGCAATTCTGTAGCACCTTCGTACGAAACACCCCACCATACCATCACACTAGCTGGGTGATGTGTTCGCTGAACATTTCGCTTAAAAGGCGGGACCTCTTTCAAGCTTTTGGCATACACTTTGTCGTTTTGGCGATTAAATTTTTCTTCGACGGTGAAGATTTTTTCGTCGGTAAACAAAATCTTTTTGTGGTCGTGTCTCCTTAGCAACTGCCGACATCGATTCAGTCTCAAAGTTTTTAAACGATCGTTTAAATAGTGGACTTTTCTTCGACTGTAGGCCCTTACCTTTAGATCGTATTTTAATATCCGGTTTACCGATATTCTGGAAATATTGGTCTGTAGAGCCATCTTCTTTTGAGTCCGACAAGGATTTCGACGAAGCCGTTCCCTGATCAACTTGATGTTAGCCGCGGTTCTAACCGAACGAGGGCGGCCACTTCTCGGGCGGTCATCAAGAGAACACGTGTCCTTGTACCGTTTTAATGTGTAGTAAACAAAATTACGGCTGGCTCCAAGACATTTTATTTGCCTGAAAATCTCCATAGGTTTTTTTCCAGCTTTCTTTAGAGAAATCACCGTTGAACGCAAATCTTTAGTTCTCGCCATTAGAACAACGAATGAATAATAACAATTGAATTTATTTTTTCTAATAGATGACATTCTAAATTTAAAATTTGTGTAGTTTTTTTTTTATCCTGCCAGTTTTTTTTTGTCCAAATTGGTTGACAAAACTCGTCTCAAAATTTATGAACATACGAGGTACAATAATCTTCGTTCGTTCCTGTATTTCCCTCACTGTCGCACAATATGCAAGTGCAATCGAGATAGAGATACACGAACGAACGAACTTGGCCTTTTGTAAATGTACAAAACTTTTTTTTTCAGTTTTTTTTTTTTTGTTTTTCTTACTCAGAATCGTTGACACTATCGATCCTCATACAAGAAAAAAAGTGTGAAAGTTTCCATTCCAGATCGTCACATTTTTGAATCCAGGCTTTTTTTATTTATATGGTCGTGACGCACTGGAAGAACAAACTTACATGGTAAAATCTGGGACACTTTTTTTCTTGTATGACGATCGATAGTGTCAACGATTCTGAGTAAGAAAAACAAAAAAAAAACTAAACCTGAAAAAAAAAAGTTTTGTAAGTATACACTTTTTTTGAAAAACGCCCTTCGCATTTTGCAATTGGGTTGAAATCCGAGTTGAGCCGGGGTGCGTCGAACGTATCCATAGCAATGGGGTGGCGTGGTCTCTCTCGCAACTAGGGAATGCAATCTCGATTCGAGATTGAACTTTCCATATAAAACACAGCATGACAAAAGTTTCATCTGATTGACAGATTAAAACCTACTATTATTTGATCAAAATTGTATTACTTTCAATTACATCAAAACCTGATGGTTAAATTAATAATATTCAATAAATTGTATTTTGTGTTGTATTTGAAATCAAACGGATATTATAAACCACTTCATTCGGTTTTCATTTTTATTTCACATGATGATAATCATTAAATGAAATTGCATTCCCTACGTGCAACCTATCTGAGCATGCGCTTATGCCGCCATCAGCATGGCTCTACTTTGGTGCCGGGGATTATAAGCTAAAAAATCTAAAAATGCCTCACTTCATTAACGCGTTCAAAAATATTGTGACATGTAAAAGAGATTTTCGCGTTATTGGGAAATGGGAACAGTGTTGGCAGTCAACTATCATCATCATCATCATATCAGCCGAAAGACGTCCACTGCTGGACATAGGCCTCCCCCAAAGAGTGCCAAAGTGACCGGTCCTGCGCCACCCGCATCCAGCGGACTCCAGCAACCTTTACCAGGTCATTAGTCCACCTTGCGGGGGGCCTACCCACGCCGCGCCTTCCGGTACGTGAACGCCACTCGAGAACCTTTCCGCCCCAACGGCCATCGGTTCTACGTGCTATGTGCCCCGCCCACTGCCACTCAACTATAGTTGTGCAAATTGTTACCCCCTTAATACTTACTTAACAAACCGCTATTACTTAATATGTGTTTTGTTCCATTTCTCACAAACATAAATGTCATAAGTAACTAGTGACAATTAAGGACATACAGCAGTTCTAAAATAGATTTGATGGACATATATGAATAACGGCATTAGTTAATACTATGTGATTGTGCACGGATTCATAGTGGCCTGATTATTTTGTATTTTATTTATTTTTAAGTCCTAAGTATATAATTTGGAACTGTATGGTACTGATAGATATGATTGAAGTAGACGGCCATGTTTTGTTATGTAATCTAGGGTAGTTTCGCCGGTTGGCGACCACTTAGCTGAGTTGGTCAACTGATAGGATATATTCTCGGTTTTTTTATAGATTTCTATTGTAAAACAACAAAAAAATGCATGTACAACTAATCGTCTCTATAGGGTCTGTAGAATTGATGTTATCTTCAATAGAAAAAACCTTCTCCTTCAGGTGGTCGCTAACCGAAGGTGGTCGCGTAACCAGCGTAATGACCCTACTTAAATATATGCATATATGTCAAATACTGGTTTTGAATTGTTGTCACTCTAATAAACTCCTAGTTATGTATTCCTCAATTCACCGAGCAACAGTACTTGTTTGCAGCGCAATGTTTTCCGCTAACCCATTCACCATCACTGATTTAAACTCGAGTTTGTCACCGCTGCCACCCACCTGTCACCGACTTCATACGAAGTTTATAAACAATACTTAAACTTGCTCGGCATGGGGGTGGTAAAAAAAAGTTACCTGTGATTCGTTTCATGGGGTCTATACATGTCATGATTTGTCAGCCCCAATTTATCAGAAGCTGCTAATTGCTATTGTCTGGAGCGGCATGTTGCGCTGCTGATCCAACTGGCAAACGAGTTGTATTGAAATATTGCATGCACATGTGGTCGGATTGTTACATCCTGTACGCCACGCCATTATGAGTTCGACATGTTGTACTGAGAAATTGTGGTAAAATCACGTAATCTCTAGAACCCATCACGAAACTGCAAGTTTTACAAGTCTACACAGGCAACACTGTGGCGCTGGACCAATACCTCTCATGTCTCATGATAGACGTGCTGGCTGTCTATTTAACTGACGAAGAGAACTGACAAATTTAAATACCTAGGTCACTGGGTCACTGAAACAATGACTGATGATGTGGACATCGAGCGGGAGCGCCGGGCGCTATGCGTCCGCTGTAACATGTTGGCCCGCAGATTCGCACGTGCTAGTAGAGAGGTGAAATTAACTCTATTTAAAGCCTTTTGTCAAACCTTCTACACGTGCGGTCTGTGGACTAGCTTTACCAAGCGGGCGTATGGCGCTCTGCGCGTCCAGTATAAATGATGCACTCAGGATGCTGTTTGGGCTTCCGCGGTATTGTAGTGCTTCGGCTATGTTCACTGATGCTCAGACAGACTGCTTTTACGCTATCATGAGAAAACGAAGTACCTCGCTCCTCAACCGCAGCCGCGGCAGCTCAAACAGCATCGTGAGCACGCTAGCCCAGCGCTGGGATTCGCCGCTGGTGTGGCGGCATGCGCAGCTGCACGCGCCTGTCGCCGCTCCAACGCGCCGCTTTTATTTTTTAATTTGTATTCTCGTAAAAATACTAACCGTAAGTTATTACTACTACTGTAATTTCTAACAAAATATGGATCAAGTTGTCCGAAATAAATATTTTTGATTTTGATTTGATTTGATTTAACTAGGTAATGATTTGTCCTGTGTTACTTGTAAAATTGCTACAGGTAACTTTGTGGAACTGGCCAGTGCAGTGTAAATTTGCCCTTCAATAGAGTATGGGAAAATGCTCTTAAAATTCTGAAGTTTCAACGCACTGATTCACGGTGTGAGGACCATTTGATCATTGGGAACTTTACCCATAATAACAACACATTATGTAGAGAGAATTTCATCTCGCTCATATATGGAGCAGCTCGACTGTACGTCCTCTTTGAACGCAGCCATAATGACACCACCACTCAGGGGCGGCCTTAGCCATTGCGAGGTTCAGGACGGGGTGGCTAGATCTTTGCGAAGCCCTTGTCATTGTTAAAATTGGTACCTACCTAGTATATTTCTGCTGGGATTTTCACCACCCGGTGCACTGCTCGCCAACCCCATAGGCGGCCCCTGCCACTACTGCGTGGTGTTGTGTTGGGGGTGAGTAAGGTCGTCGGTGCTCCCGAGGATGAGCTGTATCCCTAGCTCCTGTGAGAGTAAGTACCTCCAATGTCCCTGATACTCCCCGTACAGTCCCCATATACATGGAGCTACTAAGTATGCACTGTGCACTGTAGTCGTAAGGCTTATGGCACTTTTTCTCATCCGAAGGCGTGAAACATTAGGGGAAAAACACTTTTTTACATTTATTGGCCAATAAGTATCTAGTGTACAACATGGTATAACTTACATTGTTTCACCAGCGGAAACCTCGGGTTTATAATATGCTGATTGCATGTCATGCAGAGTAGCAGAGTAAATATTTTATAAGTACAGTCGACAACACAGCTAACTGACCATCGGAAATCTAATCTGACCTTAAGTGCATTGTAATAAGGTTCTAGGTTTTCACGGTATGGTCAGTTAGCTGTGTTGTCGACTGTACAATCGCAACAAAGCATAGTACTGAGCATCGGGTCGTACATATGTTTATTTTGGCCTAGTATACAATCGGTACAATTTCCAAATACAACTAGGGTCATTTCGCCGGTTAGCGACCACCCAATTTAATGTGCCGGTGGGCGACCACTTAAGCTGAGTTGGTGAACTGAAAGGACATTTTCTCGGTTTTTTAGTAGATATCTATTCTAAAACAACAAAAAAATGCATGTACAAGTTATTGTCACAATAAGGTGTGTAGAAGAATTAGTTAGAGACTTAACAAACAACATGCAAATCAAGATCCTGTGCACTTTTTCTGCACATAGATGAATGCTAATGTGCTATTTTCAGCTTCGGTCAGGGCTAGGTACTGTAGGTAAATAAGCCACTGACAGGGATTGTAATCAAACAGCTACTTCATATAGGGTCTTTTCGCTGGTTACGCGACCACCTGAAGGAGAAGGTTTCTTCTACTGAAGATAACATCAATTCTACATTTTTAAATAAAGGAAAAATTGAACTGATTTAAGAATTTGGTGCCCGAACCGGATTGTTCCAATAGCTCAGTTGGTTAGTGGCCATGAATGCCTGTGGTCGCCGGCTCGGAGCATTCAATTTTTTCCTTTAAGTATTTAAAAATGTATAATTTCGTTAGCAGCTTAACTGCTAAATACAAAATCAATTCTACAGACCCTATTTAGACAATTATTTGTACATGCAATTGTTTGTTGTTTTAAAATAGAAATCTACTAAAAAACCGAGAAAATAAACTTTCAGTTCACCAATTCAGCTAAGTGGTCGCCAACCGGCACATGAAATTAAGTGGTCGCTAACCGGCGAAATTACCCTACTTATAAATAAATCAAACGTATTTGCAATCATTTCGGCATAATCGTAAAAAAGTTATTTAAGTAGTGAAAGCAGGTCTATATATCTTTAAAAGATGATGTTTATAGCTTCAGTAGAATAGATTATAAAAAAAACTAACTTTTCCAAAATAACTAAATATTTTAAATTTGACTACAAACAAGATACACGCTTGATATAATTATCCAGAAAACGACCTTATTCACCGAGGGGGCGTTAGAGGACATGAAAAAACGCCTCTAGAGATGTGTCAACTCGGTTTGCCAACCCGGTTCAAACCGAGTCAAGCTAAAGTCGAACCGACCCGGTACCCGGTTTGTTAGTCCACTAACTCGATCTTTAACGAGCAGCGGACCGCAACATTCGAGCCCGCTCGCCGACAGCGGCCCGGGCGAACGAAACCGAACCGACACTCGCGCGAGCGGGCGAACCGAAGACAGATTACTAATATGTAGCTAGCTAATGAGAAGCCGAATGAAATGAACCCGATTTCTCCCGAACAATGGTACGGTGGAGTGACACTTCACTTGTCCTTGAGCGCTTGAACCCAATTTGATTTTTGCATTTTTTGAGTTTTGCCGTTTATTACGTAATATACGTTTAGGACCGTCATAGCAACTGTTTGATCAACCCGGGTTGAAACCGGTTTACATAGAAAGTCGAACCGTTCAACTCGGTTTGTGATATTTTCGGGTTGGCACATCTCTAAACGCCTCAGTCAGACAGCAGCAAAGAGAATATAACGACTAGGTGACGGAACGGAACTTCATAGTACGAGCGTTTTGTTGAGTTGACTCTTGTCGTACTAGAATCTTACCAACATACATAAGAAAAATCGAATGTTGCTATACTCATAAGGGCCATTATACACCTCTAAGATGGAAAGAGACGGAAAACATTCAATTCATTCACTTTTAGGCGGTTGGTTGTGACTCAATTTGTCGTGTATAAAACGCTTAATTTACCAAACCCTAAAAACGTATACTAAGAAAAAAACTAACGGTAAATGTGTACCTGTAGCTAAGTTATGTTTTTGACATACCGGTAATCATCTTTGGGAAAACTGGCAAAGAATCCTCCCCTGAGGTGTTCTCGGACAAAACACAGGCATCACAGCGTCTGGTTACATATACAAACACTAAAAACACTTTTACGAGTCTCTATTTCAAAACACACTACGAGTCTCTATCTCAATATTATTCAATATTAAATCTTCAATATTATTACATAAACGCGCGCGCGCGAGCAAAGGGGTTCCAGGAAATCCAGAAAGAATAATTAAATTTTCACCAAAACATGGAAAAACACGACATGACAATTAGACGTCAGAATTTGAAATTTAAAGAAAAAGTAATAAAAAAGTATTGTCAATTTGACTACGCATGAGTGTTGCCATCCATTTGTCTTGTAAGGTTGGCAAAACGTGCACCCTAACCCATACATTTGTTCTCAGGTATTGGAACTATTGGAGTTTCCGAGGACTGACACTACTGACAGCAGTGCAGTGTCAAACCAACAACAGCGGTATGCTGTATAGTGTAGCGCAAATTTTATTAATTTATTTAACTTTATTTACTGTAGTTTAATTAGAAATTTTCATAAAATATTTTGGTTTGTACCTCTATTTATAATAAATATACTCCATGTTGTTGAGAGCGTGTAAGCCGGCCGCGTGAGTGAATAAATCGGTATGAGTTCCGTGTGTTACAACGGCGGCGGCGACAGGCTGATCCATGAAGCTGATCAGCTCATATCGTATATAGAACGAGGGTCGACGGTGCTGCTGTTCTATCCCCGGAAGAGGCCGGACCAGCGATCACTGTCCGTGAGGCGGGAGACGCACCAAGTGATATGGTATCGGACTGCGAGTGGGTGCCAGCAGAGGCACGCATACGAGGGCGCGTTGGACATCCGGGAGATCAAGGAGGTCAGAGTCGGCAAGTCCTCGAAGGACTTCGAGCGGTGGCCTGAGGACACGAAGCGGCTGGAGAGCTCCAAGTGCTTCACGATATACTATGGAACTGAGTTCAAGTTGCGATCTGCATCCTTCGCTGGTAAGCTCCGTCTGTTTGTTAATATAAGGTACTCTTGGTAGATCTAGGTTATAATGGGAATATCTTGTGATTGTTCAAAATATCACAAGTTCAATAATATCTGTTTTGTTTTTTAATTGTTTGATCTTGAGATGTAAAAAAGAAGTGATGGTGAAATATAAATAAGTACATTGGCAAGTAATATAACGTGTTCATGGATTTTAGTAAGAACGGGGTAAACCAGTTTTAACTTATTTACTTTTGCAACTCATCATTACCAATCCAAATTGGTGATATTTTGATAGTTTTGTAGGTGTTAATATGTCTTGATTATTAATGATTGATTTATTAGGTTATTGCAAGGATATGGAATAAACAGTTCTCTATAGTTCACTATTTACCTTTCTATTTTAAAGAAAATATTGGAATACTAAGATCTTTCCCCCTGGAGCTGTTATGATTGATTGGCTTGGATTCTATTATTTTAAGATCAAAGCTTGGCAATCTTACTACAACAACATTAAGGTTGAACTTGGCTCAACTCACAGATTTCAATGGCAACCAGCGAGTGGATAAATATAGCCCGGAATGTTTTCACGGAAAGTGAATAGCTTTGTTGTGATTCGCTTGCAAATTTATGGTGCAGCAGCTGCAGTTGTGCATTTAGAATAAACTTCCTTACCTCATCATCTTAGTTGTACCTTGGTTGTATCCTGAAGCACCTGCGGTTCACTTGCGCTTTATCTCAGGCATCGGGATTGTTAATAGATTTTCCAACCCATAGGGAAAATTAGATCATATTATAATAAGCCTTCAAGTAAGGGGGTAGTTATCAGTTAGCAAATACTCTCACTGTCTTAACTCGGTTTAAGAACTGTTCTCATAGACAATAACCAGGATTTATGGCTTTAAGTTCACAGCTCAGTTGGCAACCACTGGAAGTGATAACCCAACAATTACTATCACTCTTAAAATCTTCATGCTTGTATTTCAGCTCAAGGAGACAAGGATTGCGAGGCATGGGTGAAGGGTGTGAGGTTCCTGATGGACGAGGCGATTAATGCACCATACCCCATGCAGATAGAACGGTGGCTGCGGAAGGAGTTCTATGCTATAGAGAATTCACATGAAAAGTAAATGAACTGAATATTGAAGCCTATTGCAATAAAATATGGTGGCACTTGGCATTGCAAAAATATAACATCTGACATCTCTCAAGTAGCTGAAACTAAAGTAGAACAAATGTCGGCACATTCACACATATTTACTAGTACCAGAGGGGCTAGTACGCTAAGTTTTATGTCGGACATAAAGCATTCGTCCCATTCAGGCCAATATGCCAGTGCATGAGGGGAGAAATGCTTTATGTCGGACATAAAACCTAGTGTGCTAGGGGGGCAGATAGCTTGGGTGGTGTCCTGGGCCACTCATTGCTATAGATACGCGCGCCCGCCCCCTTAACCACAAATCACATCCGAAAATTGACTGCCGCAAAGTCTAGATGTGCTGTGGATCCTAAGCAGTGCCGGCCAGTAGAGTGGGTCTCTCACAGGGTGCCCATGCCCAATAACCATTTGCTCCACCCTGATTGAGAGCTAGGGTTGGGGCTGATTATAAGTACACTATTATAACACCAGCTAAATTGCAATGCAATACATATTTTTACTGCAGTGCGAAATGTCAATAATATTTAGTACATACTATTATGCCATTTTTGGATTAGTTACACTACTTATAGATTACATTGCATGACTGTTTTAGTTTCAATTCGTGCAAACCGGAATATTTTTTTCCGATGTAAGGCCATAGGATTTGACACTGGGTCAAGCTGCCTCGTGGAAAGCCAGTCGTGGCAAGCTGGTATAAGTTGGCAGACATTAAGATGGACAACATGAGTGTAGTTTCTAAGCATTTAACTCATATTTCTTAAGTACCGCCGCAAAACAGCATGTCCCCGGCACCTGGGCGACCCGGTTACTCCCCAGTTCTCACTACCTATGATCACATGTGAGCTTTTGGATAAAGCAATGAAATCCATGCTAAAGACCCGTACGACTGTAGATGCATTTCACATATCATTAAATATAGTTTTAAGTATTTGGCCGATTATCTCTGACATTTTAGTAGTATTAATTCTACTAATATTATAAATGCGAAAGTTAGGATGTTTGTTACTCAATCGCGCCTACACGGGTTAACCGATTTAATTAAATTGTGCCCGGAGATAGTTTATAGCCTGGATTTTAAAGTATAGGATAGTTTTTATCCCAGGTCCACGCAGATGAATTCGCGGGCGGAAGCTAGTTAATAATATGTTTTAAAATGGTATATATCCTACCGTGTTAAAAAGAACTAGAGTATGCCCAGTATTTAAAGGTTAAGGAGATATGGAAGATTTGAACAATTATAGACCCATCACCATTGTACCCACGATATCGAAATTAGTGGAGTACATTTTATCATCCTACCTAATGAGCCACTTAGAAACAAACGACTTGTTTACCTATAGACAAAAAAAGTCGATTCTCACTGCAGCACACAAAATTATTGATTGCATTGTAACTGGTCTTAATGAAAAGTACAAGGTGGCAGGCATAATGTGCGTCCGTACAAGCTTTGTCACAAATTCTGATTCTGCTCAGTTGTTCAAATTGTTCAAATGCTTCCTATCTGACCGTAAACAAGTCGTGAAAATATCTCCGACCGCAAAACGCTGACGTCTGATGCTGGTTTCGTCAAGTTGGGTATTCCACAGGGATCAGCATACATTTTTTTAATTCTTTATTAACGATTTACCATTGGCAGTTACTAGCGGTCTATTTGTGCTGTTTGTTACAACAGTAGCGAGTCCAAAAACCCATGAGCAGCTTGCTGAAAAAATCCATGTGGCATGTGGACAACTTCAAAAACGTTCTCCTCCAATGGCCTTCTATTAAACTTGTCAAAATCAAATGTCATGGTCTTTTCAGGGCGAAAGATAACACTGCCTCCATGTGTTTCCAACAGCCCCATGCCACTATCCGATGAGACCAAATTTCTCGGCTTTCCAATAGACTCGTGTCTTAAAGCGATGCCTTGATTCGAGTCGACCACGTCAGCTTGATAGAGACACGCTTATGCCTTCCGCCCATGAGATGCAACACCTTTCGGGAATGGCTTTTTTGGAAAAATTTCGATAAATACCTAACTTACTGAAGCTTTATTTATATTTCATTAAATGAGATTTAGATGTGATAAAATACTATATTATTAACTTGATTGTGTCGTATAATAATGTATTGATACAGTAGGCTAAGTAAATATCGGAAAATAAAGACACAACTTTGTTATTTTTTTTCTATCAAGGAAATTTTAGGCAGTCATGTATCGATTAAATCAGATAAACAATCATATAGTCAAGAATCATACATGTGAAAATCAGACCTTATTGTTGCTTAATCCAGTCAGAACGGCATTTCAAAACACACGATAATTTCCAATGCACCCCCTTAACTGGAAAACCATGTTGACCATCTTTGCAATAGACAGTAGTGCAGTCTTCGCATTAAAAAAACTAAAGCCATTAGTGTCTAGCAAATCATTGAGGTCCGTTTATTTTTCCCATTTTCATTCATTCATGTCTTATGGTACTGTAATATGGGGTAATTCAGGTAATTCTACAGATTCTGAGCGAGTATTTTTACTTCAAAAACGCGCACTACGGTTGCTGGCCGGAGTGCAACAAAGGCATTCTTGCAGGGAGTTGTTTAAATTTCAACATATTATGACGCATTATTCCCTTTCGAAGTACCTACTGATGTTTGTAAGGAATAATCTTCCAATGTTCAAAAGAGTAGAGGTAACAGGAAAACTGATTAGATCTACAGGCGGACTCAGAACAGTTCCGCGTCGCATGGCACTTTCGGAAAGAAACCCGCGCGTTATACTTATTAATTGCGACCATCTACCCGCCAAATTAAAAAAATAATCATCTGACGAAACATTCAAGCGTCAACTTAGTATCTTTTTATTGGAAAATCCATTTTTTTCTGTTAATGACTTCATGAAAATTAAATATGTTGGACATTTATTATTGATTTGTATTAGTTATAGTTTTAATGTCGTTTAGAGTGATTATTATTTAAGTTTTAACGAACTTTATTGATATATCTGAATTCTTTAGTTACTTAACTCCTATAAGTACTGATTAGACCCCTTTATCTTGTCGCACTGACATCGCTTTTCCGTAGAGCGTGAATGTTTTTTTTATCGACCGTCTCGATATCGATGTTTATATAATGCAAAAATGCGATTGAATTTTCACCTTTTAAATCTTTGCTCAATCTCAATGAAAACTTCTTGATTAAAAATAAGTAGATAACCTCAATTGGTCTTACGTGAAACGATAACCTTAGATAAATGATTTATATATTTGCAACTGCATGTCACATTGACAGCCGCAATTTTTATCATATATATTATATCCGATAGTACCTAGTAACTCCTTATCAGTGACATATGACTAAGTACTGCACTATCGACATTTAGATGGTCGATAAAAAAAAAAACATTACGCTCTACGGAAAAGCAATGTTAGTGCGACAAGATAACGGGGTCTAGTACTGACGTTTATAATTTGTACGTTTCTATATAATTTTAATTTGATTCTTTGTTAATTATTTGACCATATTATAAAGTCGTGTAAATTGACCTAGTGTAATTTATATTGTACTAGCTGATGCCCGCGGCTTCGCCCGCGTGGTTATAGGAAAATGTAACATATTGAATTTTCCCGTGGGAATTAGATGTTTTCCCGCTGGAAAAAGCCTATGTCACTCTCCAGCCTCTAAACTATCTCCATACAAAAAAATAACATTAATACGACGCTCCGTTGCGACGTAAAAGAAGGACAAACAAATACACTTTCGCATTTATAATATTAGTAAGCATGTTTGTATTATGAAATAAATAAATCTAATCTATAATACTAAGGTACAATTTGACGCTTGAGTTTGGATTCGGTACTTATTCTTGTTTGGTCGAATCCGCCCATAGAAGCACATGTATTCAGGGCCAAAAGGTTCTTAGAAAGTTAGCTTGTAGAGGATTGATATAGGGCTTAAGTTTATTGCGATTGTTAATCAATCTGATACAGATCGCAGTAACGCGCAGCATCCGCTTGCACGAGTATAATGTATTATCTGATGTCTGCGATCTCTCTGCTCACTGCACTGATGCCAAGCGAATTACAATAATGATAACCTGGGTAATGTCACTGTAGGGACATAAGGAAACAGTTGATCTGGCGTGGCGACGATTGAAAAAAGACGTATTTGAGTATTCTTGGCGCCACGCGCGTTGTTAAATGAGGTCTAAGGACAGTAGATGATAAGTAACCCACTGCGGCATTCCAATACAATTTTTTAATTGTGCATAGCTTGTGCCAGCTGAGGGAGTGTCACTCTTCATTTTACTACAATGCAATTCTTCTTTCAACATAAATGTCCATTATATTAATGCTTTGAATTGACTAGTTCGGGGAGCACACAAAACGGCAAGCCAGCCTCGATGCATTAAGTATTGCGTATTGCTCGAGGCTGCCTCGTGTCCCGTGTTGGCTCCCAAGGCAGTTTGCTCAGTCAACTTTGAGCTGAAAATGTATAATTTGCTGTTGCAACGCTTTGCCAAGACCGACGCCACCGCCGACCAGGATAAGACCGACGCCACCGCCGACCAGGATAAGACTGAATCAGAGCTTAACGAAAAATGGTCATCCAGCGAACTTCTTATTTGTTACTTTGATATTTTAGCCCTATACGCGGACGATAACAACCGTTTGATACTGCCAACACTGAATTATCAATAATCGATTGATAATTTAGGGTTTTCATTCATGATAAATAAATAGTGAATTAATTATTCTTTATGTGTGCCTAATGTTCTATTATATATAAGGCTTTGCCCACTGTCTTCAATTTTATCCCCTTTAAAGGAATGAACAAAGTATCTTGGTATGATGTTTTAATAAATTTTACAAGTTATGTGTGTGCTAAAAACTATCCTGACTACTTTTGTGTTACGACTGTAGAAAGTCCCAAAGCTGGGCAAATGCTTTCCCTCTATATTTTCAACTTTCACATTTATGACATTGATTTGATTATAAAGAAACTGAAAAAGAAGCTTCTTGCGACGTTTTTTTCTTTCCAAATGCCCTTGTGGCCCATTGATAAATCTTTGTATTGAGATGTTGCTGCAAGCGAATTTTTTTATTGCTAATTACAGCTCTAATGAGGACATGTTTTAGCTAATCTTGTGTATGTAATTTTACTGAACTGCAGAAAGGAAGATTGCATTTGTTTTTTAAACATATACGTCCCACTGCTGGGTACAGGCCTCCTCTCATGGATGAGGAAAAGTAGTTAAAGCCAACATACTTAATTACTAACGTTAACATATATTTCTAGAATAACACTGAAGGAGGTGAAGGCCTTTCTACCGAAGATCAACTGCAAAATATCTACGAGCAAGCTGAGAGATATATTCCAGGTAAATGATATACTATTAAACTAGCAATAGCTGTATATATTTTAGAAAAAATGTTATATAAACTATTATATATATTATGGGACAATCTTACACAAATCAAACTTATCCCATAGTAAACTCAATAAGCCTTCTCTTATGGGTACTAGACGTCGTTATATTTAATAGATATAAATACTTAAATGTATAGAAAACAACCAAGTTCCAGATACAAATATTCATGCTCATCACACAAATATTTGCCTTTACCGGGATTCGAACCCAGGACCTTCCGCTTCTTATGCAGCGTCACTACCCAGTGGGCTAACCGGTCGCAGATAGTTTGCCAGTAAAAGTATAAAAGCGTTTGTTGAATTATGTTTCATTAATAATGATTAATTATTGAAGACACAGGTCCCGGAAAACTTAAGTGGCCACTGTTGTTTTCTTTGTATACTCAGTGCCGAAAAGTTTAATCAATGGGTAATTAATAATGATTGATTGCAGGAGGTGGACACAAACAAACGCGGTGAGATCAGTTTCGACGACTTCTCTACACTATATCATAAGCTCATATTGGATGAGAACGTAAGTATAATTCTTCTTGTTTAAGCGCTAGGCTCTTGTTGGTGCAGTCATTTCCAACTTATTCTACATTCTGCCTTCCTTCCATTACTCTATAACACGAAGCGTTTATTTTTCGTTTATTTGCTACATCTACTATATCCTCGGCCTTACCCTTTTCCCTTCTATTTTTCCCTCTAATATTGTTTTCATCCAGTCAAGTAACTATAATGTTAAGTTTCATTGACGTCACGCTGCTGGATATAGGATGATCCCAAATACCTATTATCCTATGGCCGTTGGGGCGGAAAGGTTCTCGAATGGCGACCACGTACAGGAAGGCGCAGCGTGGGTAGGCCCCCCACAAGGTGGACTGATGACCTGGTCAAGGTCGCGGGAGTCCGCTGGATGCGGGTGGCGCAGGACCGGTCATTGTGGCACTCTTTGGGGGAGGCCTATGTCCAGCAGTGGACGTCATTCGGCTGATATGATGATGATGTTGAGCCATCAATCATTTGATCGTATGTAAATATACGCTATTACATAATAATATGTACGTGTATTGCATCAAAGTAGTCCACTCAAAAACCAACTCTATCGTCCATGGCATAATATTCCAATTCCAATGTCAGTTTTATAAAAAGTCTGCCAAATTAAACAGTCAACCATACGTGATTGTCTCTTCATTAAGCTACCCCTTTACAGAGTGTCCACGACATCTTCGACAAGTATTCCCTATACTGCGCTAACGGAACAACGATCACACTGCGCGAGTTTCAGAAGTTCCTATTGGTGGAACAACACGACCGTGTGGGGGATGACGAGGCGCGCGCGTCGCTGTTCATCCGGGATTACCTCAAGGACCCTCAGAGGGACTGCTATGAACCCTCCTTTACACTTATTGAGGTGAGTTCCCCAGGGATCCATTTGTTGGTCTTGTTCCTTGTTATAGTGACATCAGTGAGTATTTATACACTATGCTATACTGCGCCAACGGAACTATAGCGCTACTGCGCTAGGTCCTAATTTTATTTGCGCAAATATACGATACACTTTGCGTTGATCAGACCTACTTTACACTTATTTATTTATTTATTTATTGACAAATACATTTACGTGACATTACAGTAAAACCAATGCGTCACGAAACTAAAAACAACAAATAATACTATGTAGGCGACGAAACGGCGTGGCCCCGTTGCATCGTCATCTCCGGCGTAGGATTCGGCAGGTTGCCCCGAAACCGTGGAACGGCATGCGCAGTGTCAGCAACATGCAAACTGACCGAGTCGACACTTGACGCCCGGTCATTACTCTTGAAATTTGACCCCACTGGTGACCGAGTTTCCGGGGCACTATTACGCAATCCGATAATTTCTTTGCGTAACACGGCAATCGTAGCCTGCGAAACGTCAAACCTTACCAAAATTTCAGCAATGCCTGCCTTAAGAGCCATGATTTCCTTTAGAACTTACTGAGGCACTTATTCAGGTGAGTTCCCCAGGGGTCCATTGTTGGTCTTGTTCCTTGTTATAGTGACATCAGTGAGTATTTATACGCTATGCTATACTGCGCCAACGGAACTATAGCGCTACTGCGCTAGGTCCTAATGTTATTTGCGCAAATATACGATACACTTTGCGTTGATCAGATAGTTTACAAAGTCGCAAACCATTACCAGTTTGTAATATTAGCATAGAACATGACATGGTATATACCAATAAATGAATTTCCGATTGTGAAGTCTAATTGTTAGTTAAAAACGCAGCATTGTTAGAAGAGGTTATCTTAAAAGTCAATAATACAATGCTCTATTGTTGCGTTGAGAGACTCATGATCTAAAGTTCCCAAGTTTCATGTTTAATTGGTTATCTATAAGGAAGTGCAAAAAGATCCCTATCGATATTAGTTGCATGTAAATTTCACATTGTTATGTTCAATGTGGAAGTTGTTTTGACGATGTGAATACTATACTGTTTGTATGCTAGGTTTTGCTTATTATACCTTTGTCGGCGGCGTATTATTTAATTTCAGCGACTAGCTTTAGCCTTTATATTCGCCTTCTTTGAAGAGGATATAATATTCCTTTTCTCTAACATGCAATGAAATATTGACGGTGTGTTCTTATATAATAGGCATCGAACGCTTCGGGCGCGGCGAACCGAGAAATTCGTAATGGAATATCATATATAATTGGAGAATATGCAAAGCGACCTTCTTTTGTTTTAATATGAATTAATGACACGACGTCTTGGCATTCTCTACTCTATTACTACTCTGTACTATGTACTATTAACATCCCCAGACTGATTAGTTTTCACGAAATGACAGAGGTGTTGCACATTGACGTCAGGGATACGAGTGTATTAACCTTGTTCGCGTCATTACAGACTAATGCTAGGTTTACACGGGCTTAGTAGCTAATGCTTAGTACTCACTTGTCACTTACACTTACAGGTGTATAAACATGTTGTATAAGTGCTTAGTATTAGTGCAACTGCAAGTGCAAGTAATTAGAAGCCGGTCCTATCTACGAACAAAAATAACATGGAAGCATTCTGTCCCCTCAATTCTAGCGCAACGAAAACTGTGCCGCTGTGGGCGGGCCTTACAAACTGTGCCGCGTACGACTTCAGTTTGACTGGGATGTCAGTGAGTGACGGACATGACGGACAAGAACGCGATTACTAACAAAATACAAGATTTATTCTAATTTAAGATGCCCTCATGTGTTGTTAAGTGGTGCAAAAACCATTCCGACCATTCGAAGGAAAATGGCATCACTTTTCACGCGTAAGTAAACCGATAACTTCAGCAAAACCTTTAAAATATATGATCACTTTTTCTCTATAGGGATGATATTATGCCAAATGAAGTAAGTAGATTATTTTATTAGGTAACTTTGTTTGCGTTTTTGAATTGCCGATTAATCGGCCGACTGGTTGGCAGTGCCGATTTTAGGTTTTTAGTTAAGTTCGAGCACAATCGGAAACGTTCGTGTTGCTTCGTCTCCCGCGTCATTTTTGCCGTTCATGTTTTGACCAGTTTTGTTTACATTATTATTTCGCTGGCGTGTTACGTGACTTGAAAAACAAATTAAATATGCATTAAAAGTTTAAACTCCTAAGACCCCGCGTACAAAATTTTGTACAAATTTCAAAATCAACTTTGAACTTTTACTGAATGTCAAAAAGTTCCTTAATTCAATGACACAAAATCGTAGTCTGGGCCCCAGGAGGTACTTGCTTAATATGGTTTCATTTCTTCCTTTTTTTGTAGGTACTATTTTAATGATTGTATGTCTTTTTGTGTGCTAATAAAATTATAAGATACATTTCTTCCTATGTCTTATAGTGTCGAATATTCGGCATTTTTGCCGATTAGTCGCCGACTAATGGCCGACTATAAATGGTGTAGTAACTTAACATTATACTGTATGATAACATTGATAATGTTACGAGCGTGGGGGGGTAGGATAGAGTTAAACACCTTTTTAACACGACAATAGATTTATTCTGCGATTTACACAGGGTAAAGTCCTCTGAGTCCACATGTACTAACGCTGACAACTCAATTAACTCACACAAGTGACTGAGTTCGCGCCTACTAGTACTGACACAGCTACACTTTACTGTTACGCACTAGACCACTTCACTAATCACAACTTTCCACTGTACTTCTTCAACCAGTTCTCACCCGATACTACTCCCTTAGTATCCCATCCTGAGAACTCCACTCTGAAGACTCCACTCAACCCTGACTCCTCTCAGGACTGACTCCAAGTCTCCTCTTCAAGAACTCACTTCAAGACTGCCTTCCAAAACTCAACTGACTAGTACCGCGAACGTGGTCCCCTTATATACCCCTTACCGAAGTTTCTAGTCCTTAATTTCGATCTTCATTTCGTTGTTCATTTCATTACTCACTTGTTTTGAGTAGCATGGGCTTTTCCAGATAAACGTGCTAACGCCCACGTTTCTCGAATATTCCAAGCCCATACATTCGTCTATAAATTTCCTTAAGCATCGAATGTTCTATTCGCTTACCCTTTCTAGAACATTCCATGCTACTCGGCGTTTTGAAAATGTACTCACCATTAATTAAAAACATACAAAAAGTGCATGTCGGTCGCTGGACTCGAACCCGCGCACATCGGCTCTTCGACCGCCGTTTGTACCGCTGGGCTACAGATGTCTTAGTCGATACAGCGAATTTAGAAACACCTTGACGGCGAGTCACTATGCCAACAAAACTGTTATTGACCCCGCCGTCGTAACAATAACAATTACCTATGCCAACTTGAGTCTGTTTTATTTTATTACAATATTCTAACCTACATATTTGGTATCTTCAAAACTGCACAAATAATACATTAATTATTTGAATGGCTCTTTAATGTATGGCATAAACCTATCCATAACTGACGAACGGTGAACGGGCGTTGGCTGGGCGGGCTGCTGCTAGTGCGTGCAGCAAGAAGCTCATTGGCGGATAATGTTACTGATTGGTAGTTATTGACAATCTATCTATTTCACTTACACGTAAGTGTTCACAATAGAGTAAAAGAGATGACTATTATTTTGTTTGTCATGTTCGGAGAAAGGCTCTGTATACGTAACGTCTTATTTAAATGTAAGTGTATTTGTGTTTGTGTGCTAACTGTCCCGATAAATTTAACGGCGAAGTACTGAGATGCGGCTTCCATGTTATTTTTATTCGTAGGGTCCTATTTACTAAGCGACAAGCACCTACCCGCAGCTAAAAATTCGCTAATACTTTGTCACTTGTCTAGTGGTGTGAACATTCATGACAAGTGAAGTTTGATTACTCAAGAACTTGTACTAATACCAGTCTCTAACACCTACGTGTAGACGGCTACTTGCCACTGGTCACTCTGCAGATAAGTCCCTAATCACTTACACTAATACCAAGTACTAAGCCCGTGTAAACCTAGCATTACAAAGGAAGAAGGTGCAACATTGTAGACATAAAAATGACTAGCCGTGCGGACCCGCATGTTAAGCCTGGTTTCCAGTTTGATTAGTGCAAGTGATTAGTTGGCTGTGTAGTAAAGTGAATAGAAGCGTGTTCTATTTTTTTGCGAGTGGACTGCGAGTAGCCTCGTCCCGCGCGCCCCGCTTCCCCCTCACTCGCAGCGTGCCTGCCACTAAACACGTGTGGACAGGAGTGTTTAGTGAATAGGACACTACTCGCACTACACACCTGCACTCGCACTAATCACCTGCACTCGCACTAATCAAAGTGGAAACCAGGCTTTACAGAGAACCCAGGTAGAGCCGCGAGATTTAATATAGCCTATGTCCATCCTGAAAGGTTAATCCTCCAGGTTAATATACTGGTGATAGAGTTTTTGAAATACCATGACGACACACGGACTTACAAAGCCACACACCAGCCTCACAGACTTGTCATCTTTACAATATAAGTAAAGATGTAGCGGCATTGGATACTTTTTTTTTTCTTTGTAACTACTATTGGTATAAACGTGCTATTCTAACTTTGTTCTTTCAATCCGCGTGAAATTCCAATTTAAAATGTAACATGTTACAGTTCATCGAGATGTTGTTCTCGAAGCACAACTCGATCTGGGACAATCGTCACGACCACGTCAGTCAGGATATGACCCGCCCGCTCTCGCACTACTGGATATCCTCCTCGCACAACACGTGAGTTTCACTACACAGGTAACGCCGACACGCTTTTTAAAAACGCTATAGATCATATTAATAAGGCCCTTTACACAAGTCGACAAAATTGTTAAATGGTACTCCGAATATCGTACTGAAGAGTATAAAATCCAGTTACATTTAAAAACCTGTAATGGGCATTTGTAAATTGTAATTGTATGTTTTATGCGCGATATGGCCCTGGAAGAACCAGTACTAATAGTTTTACCAAGTTTGTTCGCACCTCGCTTGAACCATGAATGTTTTCTATTTTTCAGATACCTAACCGGAGACCAGTTTTCGAGCGAATCATCTCTAGAAGCCTACGTCAGATGCCTCCGGTACGGCTGCCGTTGCATCGAGTTAGACTGCTGGGACGGCCCGGACGGAACGCCCTTCATATACCACGGCCACACTCTCACCACCAAGATCCGGTTCATGGACGTCCTCCGAACCATAAAAGAACATGCCTTTGTCACATCAGACTACCCTCTCATCCTCTCCATAGAAGACAACTGCTCTTTGCCTCAACAGAGAAGAATGGCTAGCGCCTTCAAAGACGTATTCGGAGATATGCTGCTGACACAACCGTTCGAGAAACACGAAACCAGCCTCCCGTCCCCACATGACTTAAGGAGAAAGGTAATTTTAAAACACAAGAAGCTACCCGACGGCGCCGAGGAGAATTCTTTCGCCATAAAACAGGAGGAAGGCAAAGAGTTAGACTTAAGGAACACAATCAAAAACGGAATCTTACTTCTAGAAGACCCTGTAGATCGCGAATGGCACCCGCACGCATTCTTCCTAACAGAAAACAAGTTGTATTACACGGAGAATTACAATGCCCAAGTGGAAATTGACATCGAAAGTGATGGGGAATCAGAAATGGAGAGCAACACGTCGGTACCTCAGAACGAATTGCATTTTGGAGAGTGCTGGTTCCATGGCAAACTAGCCGGGAACAGGCAAGAGGCCGAGGACTTGTTGAGAGCCCACGCCCATTTAGGCGACGGGACGTTCTTAGTACGGGAAAGTGTGACGTTTGTGGGCGATTATTGCCTGTCGTTCTGGAGGCAGGGCAAGGCGAACCATTGTCGGATCAAGTTGAAGCAGGAGCGGGGATTTACGAAGTATTACCTGATTGATTCGATATGCTTCGACAGCTTGTATAGCCTGATCACGCATTATAGACACCATCCGTTGAGGAGTCAGGTTAGTTGTAGTTTATCGTCGGGTGACAACCAAAACTCGCTAATGTTTACAAGTAATGGGTAAAGAAAAACTTAAGCTCATTACAGTAGTACCACAAATATAAGTTACATCGGCAATCTTTGTCCACGCCGACGAGTGTTGACAAGTACCGAATAAAATCTAACGTATGTCAATTTCAATAAAGACCTTGTTGCACTATGCGTAAGGTACCATATGCAATGACAGGTGAACTCGTGCTTTCCCGCTCATGGCGACAGACAAAACAGCGGGCGCCGGAGCTGCCGGCGTCGCGCGCAAAATTTTGGCTAAAGGGCGTTGAAGATTCTACCCACGCAAACGCGCTTCCTTATGATTGGTTAAAATGTTTTCATAAAAATGCTTTCTGCGCAGGCACATCGTTGTAACTTATATTTGCGGTACTACTGTACGTTGATATTTCTAATTAGTTAGTCTTGGTCACCTGACAATATAATAAATAAATAGGGTGTCAAAAAAGTTACGCAAGATATAAATTATAAAGAAAAACACTTTTTTTGTTATCGAATTATAATGTACACAGTATAGGGTATGTATGCATGTATAGGGCACATGAACCTCATGGCTTTACTGGGACGGACGCAATCATATGTCCAACTTTTGCACGACCATTTGCGCAAGTTCATTGATGCGGTCGTGCTCTAGGAGTTCCTGATAACCCTGAAGGAGCCGGTGCCCCAGCCGAACAAGCACGAGGGCAAGGAGTGGTTCCACCAGAACCTGAACCGCGCGCAGGCCGAGCAGCTGCTGCGGAAGGCTAGCTGCGACGGCGCCTTCCTGGTGCGCCCCAGCGAGAAGGACCACGGGTTCGCCATCAGCTTCAGGTATACTCGTAGGCCTTTGGCCGATATTAGACTATCATATACTTATCATAGAAATACGACTTCATATCTGTCAAAGTCTAGGATCATTTTTTTATATGATAGTGGTCTATGTTTGCATATTACACTTAAGGTCATATAAGTGTCATAGGTAAACGGCACGATGGATACCGATTTAGCCGCGTTTTCCGTTGCTGAGTGCAATTTGGTTAATTGCTCTAAGGATGAGGAAAAAAAAAGAAAATAAGGAGAAAAAAGGCGATCAGAGAGAGGAATCAAGTAACACATTATTAGAAGAACTTAGACTGGAAGATATAAAGTCATGCAAAATGTACCTCCGAATGGACGAAGTTGTATTTAACTATATATTGTCAAAGGGAGCACCACTCATCTTGACGACGCCATCTTTGAGCTTAGACCGCATATGATCATAATTGTATGCTTGCTGTCGAATAGGATCAAACTTCTATGAGTAGACTATATGAATCATAGGTTGTTATTACACTGTCATAGGTTTATCAAATTAATATGAGTCCTATGTCTATGATCATGTTTCTATGATAGTCTAATATCGGCCTTTCTCACAGGGAAACCCAAAACAAACTAACTATGTAGTTGCCAACTGTGACGCGACCAAACACGTTGGCACATGTATTTAAATGACGGTCTGCACACGAAACAACTTATCGAAAATAGTTTGCGATGGCGACGCAACCAGTAACGCGCAACTCGCAGTGCTGGTCGCCCGCACGTTGCTGACGCATGGAACTTTAATATATAATAATTTTTTTTTATAGTGTTCATATAAATAGGATTGAGAGACTGCAGAAAAAGTTCTTAAGATCCCTTGACTTTATAACTGGCAATGAATATAATGATTATTTTGAATCTTTAATCCGCCACAATATGCAATCACTTGAGTGTCGTAGAGACTGTGTTGACTCAGTTTTGCTTCATAAAATAATACATAATCATCTTGACGCTCCTAGCTTGCTCCAAGATATACAAATTAGAGTTCCACGTAAAATTGAACGCCAATGTCGTAGTAAACATTTATTTTCCGTCCCTCGTAGTAGAACAAGTTATGCAAAGAATATGTTTATTAAGCGTGCCTCTGGGCTTTATAACAATAACAATAAACTAAAAGATATTGATATATTTAATTGTACTATAAGTTCCTTAAAAAATGTCTTTAAAATTGCATCTAGATAATTTTTATTTATATTCCTATAACAAAGTTAGGTTACCTAGGTACTTGCAAATGTAATAGTAGTAGTACTTAGTGTTTTTTGCTCGCTTCTCTTTGTCATTGTTTACCTTGTCGCAAGATTTTCTATTTTTATTTGTAGCAACTAATAACTGCAACTATGTAATCTTTTTCAAATTAAGTTTTTGCTATAATTTGTGATACATATTGGAAACTATAGGTCTGATTTGTAACTAACTAACAAGTAATATTATACTTTTGTATGACCGTTTGTTTCATAAAATAAATAAATAAATAAATAAATAATAATATTGGCTCGCGTCATATCGTCGGAGTAGTTAAAAAACATACAAATCGTGCGGGAATTTGAAAAATATCCTTGCCTGTATGATTATACGCTAAAGGAGTATGCAAGGAAAGCGTTACAGAAAAGGCTTGGAATAATATGTATCCAGAATCTTCTCTTATTACGGTCGTCAGTGCCGGTAAAAAAAATATAATATTATGTCTTCATCATCACTTGACTCCATTGCTTTGGCTTTGGACGTCTGCCCGGTGAACGTCGCGAGACTGGTCGTAACAAGTTGAGTCGCGCCGTGTGAGAGGTTGAGTTGCATCGCAGTTGGCAACACTTATTGCCAACCAGTTTAAGTTGCGGTGCCGTCGCCCTGTGTGAGAAAGACCGTACTCGTCCTCACACAGATTGGTGTATAGTGTGTCTTTAATCATACTCATTATAATGCTTACACCAGCGACCGAAAAAACCATAGAATGCAAGCTCCTTACAAATCTCTACACAAACACGCGCCTAAAACGCGGTACGCGCATGTTCGAACTAAACGGCTGCCTGGCATCGTTCTGCACCCATTCTGTGGGGCCATTTTGCGGCGATACTTAGACTTCTAAGATTTTTTCGTTCGCTGACTTACCCACGTTCCACTCCATCATCTTTCTGAATCCTCATATTCAAACTCACCGTAGTACTCATATATGTAACATTATTCTTCTATCTATCTCAAACTTCGTTTTCATACTTTTCATATTCATCAAATCAAATAATCAAATCAAATAACTTTATTTAGCCTTCACATAGGTCATAGCTTGCTTACAGAATAGGTAGGTAATGTCTGGTAGCAAAAGAATAATCTAAACAGTGAGTAAGCGTCTTCTGTTCCCCGTACTAGTAAAAACTGTATCACGGTGGAACAGGATTCCCCTCCCCTCGTTGTTGTTTACAGTATATATAAGTATAGAATGTTAATCTAAATTGGTAAGCCCGTTACAAAATATGTGGGTAGAGTTAAAAACAGAAAATAAAAGAAATATTACCAACAAGGTTGGCAGAAGATAACAATATGAATAGTTAGCTCAACACTACACGCCCGCGATGAGCAGAAGGACGTAAGGACGATTCATATACTTTTTATTCTAATATTAATGTTCGTACTGACCTGTACTCATCTATGTACCCGTCTACATTTTGAAACTAATTCATCTTCATTCTTTTATCCATCTCATACTCTTTTCGTACTCATTCACTTGCTTACTAGCATACTTACTCATTCACATATTCACACTCATCTGCAAATTCATATTCAAGCTCATAATCGTCCGCATATTGACTCTGTCCGCATACTAACTCTGTCCGTATAACACACTTGAATTCTCACGTCATTAAATTCATATTAATCTATCTCAACCTCATAAACGTATTCTTATACACAGACGCCGGTCGTTCGATCTCGATCATCATTGCAGTCTAACATTAGTATCGAGTACATGGAAATGACTTTTTAATTGTGTATTTTGTTTTCTTAAATTGACATTCATTTTTGTTAACTTGATATTTATCAATGTTATGTGTGATTATTATTCTATTATGTTATTGTGTGTAATGAATGACGATCCTTTTCGGGAGAGAGAATTATATAATATTTTGTATTTACAGTTGACTCATTAAGTTTTTATTATTAAAATTGACGAACATGGTAGAAATTCTTGTAATCTTGACATTTATGCAAATTTATATTGTAATTTTTATCGTGCAATAAATAAATCTAAATCTATCGACCACGGAAGATATCTACCATTAACGTATTATAATCTGTTCAAGTATTTACGTAATTGGTTATTTTATTTATTTATTTAAATTAAAACGTGTGCAAGTTGAGAGTACTGAGCGAAAACACTCGCACATTAATCTTTTACAAAATTGATTACTACGACAAATTAGCTGCCCCATATCAGAACCTAGTAAGCGACATCTTTTTTGTCAATTTCGTATTTTTGCAAGCTTTAATTTTTTAGTTTACCTGTCCCGTTGTCTGTCTGTCTGTAATCATATCTTGCAAGTTAAATTTGACCCACTTCCCGGTGACCGATAAGCTGAAATTTTGGGTATAAGTATAGTTTGGATGACAATTCAATATTATGGTACCATCGAGCTGATCTGATGATGGAGACAGAAGGTGGCCATGGGAATTCAGTACTTAACCGACGTAACCCCGTGAGTTTGGGCTCGTTAGAATCGTCTCAATGAGTAGTTGATGATGGTATACAGAAAAGCACAGTTGGCAATAAAAGCTTGTACCAAAAATGACATTTTTGACAGAAGCTTCTTACCTATCTGTACACTTAAGTCCTTACCCATTTACAAAGACACCAACTAAAAATCATCATAACTACCGAACATTTGAATACCTCCTAGAAAAAAAACCTAGAAAAAATGGTAAGCGGACATTGCATATTATATTGTGTTTATTCCTATTGGTTTCCAGGACAGAGAAGGAGATAAAGCACTGCCGGATAAAGCTGGAAGGTCGCCTGTACGCGATAGGCACGGTCACCTTCGAGAGCCTGGTCGAGTTGGTCTCCTACTACGAGATACACCCGCTCTACAAGAAGGTCTGCCTGTGGTATCCGATAAGCGACGACATTGTAAGGAAGATCATATCTGTGAGTATTGTTTTATTCTATTAAATCGTATGGCATTGTCACTCTTTAGTACCACCCAGGGGACACGTGCAGGGTTGTGGTAGGTTGCTCCTGCGAACGCGACCCTTTGTCAAGTGGGTGGGCAACTCTCATACTGTCATAGACAGCAGCCGGGATCAACTGCTTAGCCTGCCTTCCAAAGCACGGAAGCGCTCATTTATATTAACCACTCAAACATGCAGTCACCCATCCAAAGGCTGACCGCTGCCATCTTTGCTTAACCTGCGCTTGCGTACCTGCTTCAAATTATTGTTTTATTATGCTAGTTTTTGTGTTCCGTGACCCCTCCCCCGTTTTTGTGAGGTGAATCAGTTTGTGTTTTATTTGTCCACTAACCATTATCAATGTGAATGTACTTTTTTCTGTCGCTAGTTACCTTGGCTATTTACGTTTCCTGGACCATTTTTTTAAACTGTTATTTTGTGGGTAATTCTCGTGGGGCTTTGTTGACATTTTAGGCATATTTTTATGAGCCGTTCTAATCATAGAATTCCATTTTAAACCTGTCTATCTACGAAACTCACGTTGTCTCTTGGCTAAGGGGACAGTATAACTACAAGAAATAGTTAATGACCCATATTGGTCCTGAATGTTTTAGGAACCCGATGACAGTTCCGTTTACGGAACCCCCGGTTACATGGACCCCACCTCATTCACCTCCAAGGTACGTAAGGTACCAATTTTTTCCTTTACATTACTATTTCACTAACCGGAATGTTATATTTTATATCTCTCCAATAGATAAGGTGCTATGACATATTATGAAAGGTGAACGGGCAATGGCTTCGGTGAGAGTAAAGTAAGGTGGTCCGCGCTGGAGTTGGCTCGCTTAGTGGCAAAGTTTTCTTGGGCCAGGGAATGGATACCAGTATTTCTTTCAAACGGGTTTTGGCCATTAATAGCTTCTTGGTTTCGGTTACCGATACTCAAAATGGTTTAATGGAAAAACAATGAACCGGTGTTTTAATTCGACAGAAATGCATCAAGTGGTATTTTCTCACTTACATATAGAATTAGGTAGCTCCAACTTCGAGAAAGAGATCAAGCGTCGAATCCGACTCGGGTTGGCAGCGTTCGGGAAGTTACGGCACATCTTTTCGTCCAATATTCCGCAGTGTCTCAAGACGAGAGTCTTTGATCAGCGTGTGTTGCCAGTGATGACATATGGCACTGAAACGTGGTTGCTTACTATGGGCCTCATAAGAAGGCTCAAAGTCACCCAGAGGGCTATGGAGAGGGCTATGTTGGGAGTTTCTCTGCGTGGTCGCATCAGAAATGAGGCTATCCGCAGCAGTACCAAGGTAAACGTTATTGCCCTCCGAATCGCTAAACTTAAGTGGCAGTGGGCGGGGCACATAGCACGTAGAACCGATGGCCGTTGGGGCGGAAAGGTTCTCGAGTGGCGACCACGTACCGGAAGGCGTGCCCCCCGCAAGGTGGACTGATGACCTGGTAAAGGTTGCTGGAGTCCGCAGGATGCGGGTGGCGCAGGACCGGTCACTTTGGCACTCTTTGGGGGATGCCTATGTCCAGCAGTGGACGTCTTTCGGCTGATATGATGATGATGATGACACATCTAATGGACTTCCTTCCTATATAGGAAATAGTTGGCATATAATAATCACTTGAATTTGTGGATGTTTTTAAATTTGGTTCTACTTGAATAGCCATAACTATTAACAGAATTGAATTCGTTCTGGCACTAAAACTTACTGTGAATTACAAAATCAAAATCAATTATTTATTCTACAAATAGGCCACAAGGGCACTTTTGCATGTCAAACGGTAGTACGCAACGGCAATAAAATAATAATAATCTTGCACAATAATCTTTTAAAATTGGCAGATAAAGGACCGATGTAAACGGTTAACAAACTAAATATCAGTCCAAAGATCGTTATCAACGTGCTGTATTGGTGGCAAAGGGTATGGTTGGCAGAAAAAACAAATACATTTGAATATTCACTTTTGTTCTTAACCATAAAATAAATACTTACCTTCTTAGGATTACACCTCTAGATATAACTCTCTACGGTACAAAACCTTTTCCGCCCCTATATATTTTTAAAACAATGTACATCAAATGACATAAAATGTCATAAAAATACAACTATAGTTGAAAATCTAATTACATTACGCGAAGTGTTTATTTTACCTAATCTAATAATCCAATGCACATCGTATCTAGAGTGGATGGATTTTTTCCAATCGTCGTGAATGACTGACAGCCAATCTGTTGAACAAATTTTAGTAATTTATTCACTATAATTTGGATAAGTTGTTATAAATATGTATATAAATCTCATAATTTGTGAAATATATAATGTTTAAAATACTTGCGTAATTTGTTTTTTTTTGTCAACCATACTTTGCCACCAATACAGCACGTTGATAACGATCTTTAATTATATCACTACATGAAAACAAAACAAAATTGCAAAATATTATCCATTAAATTATACATCCAATGCTGCAACAAGAAGTTAATGATATTAATACAGTATTCCATAGATGTATAAGGTCTCTGAACGTCCAAATACAATTAATAATTATTCTAATGTTCTTAGAGATGTATACGGTCTCAAAAGGTCAAATAAAAAAGAAATTAATATAAATGTAATATTGTCAGAAATGTACAGGGTCAGTAACGATAAATCGTGTCAAGAACAGAATGATCTCCCTCGTCAATACGAAAATAATAATAATAACACTAGTTATTATGCCCTTGCAAGCAAGAACAGTCCGGCTCCCCAAACAGCACCCGATCACGAGTATGACGCATATCTCAGCCATCGCCTCCCTCAACCATATGCTAGGGAAGGTGGCGACCCGATCAACAACGCCACCGTAAGCAAAGCCCTTTAAGCGAGCATGATATATTCAAGCCACGCAGATTCAAATTTAACGGGTTACGGGTATTGTTAAAATGTTTCCTTTGAAACCGGTTCTGATCCCTGGTGGTGCATTTATGGTCAAACATCCAATTCGTCATTCTCGCAGCCATTTTTGGCCGATTTTGCACAATAATTTTTCCCTGTCCAAGGACTGCATTTGTTTTGTATTATACTATATTAAAACAAAACAAACTCTACTTGCCTTATAGTTTCACTTCAAAAACTTATAAATTAATATTCGGCCACTGGTAAATGTGTTTCTAAGCTTGCCACCTCTAGTGTGACCTGTTTTGTCTTAGTACAGACAAAGTAGTTTGATCGTAGTAATGTAGATTCTGGTGATGGTTTTGGTAGAATTAGTTGCGCTGTGCTATTATAAGGCGCATCCTCACAGTCCAGCATGGCAGCCCTGCAAGGTAAGGGAATGAATAACCCTAGTTTTCTAGCTCTATCCTATAGCTTGCCGGACTGCCACACAGTGTGGAAGCGGCTTATGAAGTCAATTATAAATATAAGAATCTGTGTTGTTAAACATTTCCTTTGAGTAATGCAAAAATGTGAATATTTCAAAATGCTTTTACATGTTTTTTGTTTATGTTTGTAATGGCATTTGTTTCCTTACGGCCTTTAACATAATGTAGAGTTGTCTACAACAAGACCTATCCATTTTTTTCATGTTATTGGCATTTAATTAACCCATTCCAGGCCCGTGACGACACATATTCGTCATGGATGAACGCTCCCGTTGTTGTTTGTTTGTGACATGTTTATGGGTCTTTGTCGTCGAATCTACCGTCAGCTGCAGAGACGTGACTCCCCTTTTCTCTGCACCTAATTGTACTTGGGCTCCTAAACCTAAAGTTCTCATCATCAAAAGTCTAAATCATGTGAAGAGGATGTCATTAGGATATGGTTTATGTTTCATGTGTGTCACTCTTATATTGAAAGAATAAGGATATCCCTATGCATGCCTCGGATATGACACGGAATCGGGTCCCTGTTCATATCAGGACACAGTTTTGTGTAATATGTGGTGTAGTTTGCTTTTCTTGTGTACAATAATGAGTTCACAACCTGAACTGCAACTGTCTCCGCAACTTGTTAACGTTTTGAGCGCTAGCGCCGCCTAAAGTAGTCAACTGACCTCTCTACTCTAGTGTCAGAGCAGGCTGAATATCCACCATTGACGTGTGACGCTGTGTTTTCACATATTTGACATCTTCGCGCATCTCTTCGTGGATATTTGTGAGTACCTTGGGAGGTCGTGGCGTTAATATAATACCTGTAAAACCAGAAGACTTTGCAGTTCAGTTGTGAGCCCGAACTGAATTAGTGGTATGTCGACCGAAGCAAATACTCATGGTCACCATCGTTTATATCTGCCACAAGAAAGCCCGCGTAAATATCCGATCTGTCACGGCAGATAGTGATCCTGGAGACTGTAGCTAGTTGTATGTTGGTCTCTGTTTGCCTATATATCTGTTTGTTCACAAAAGCGCACCCCCACTCGGTGCCTTTGCGGACCGATTTGATAATATTGTTCGCAATGCTGCTTCGTGTCTTAGTAATTGCAATGTCTATAGTTTCTAACTACATAAAGCTGATACTCTAAGGGCCTGTTTCACAATCGCCGGATAGAGTTATCTGCCAGTTAAAATTATTACTATCCTTTTCTTCCGTCATATAAAAGAAAAGACAAACATTTATCTGAGGGATATGTTTTAACTGGAGATTGTGAAACAGGCCTTAAGTGTATTGTTGATAGTTAGTTTGATACATATTTTTATCTATATATATAAACGTAAAAGTCCTGACTGACTGACTGACTGACTGACGACTCACTTAAATCAACGCCCAGCCCAAACCGTTGAACCTAGAAAGCTGATTTTATCACAATAGGTAGTTTATATAACGTAAGTACTCACTAAGAAGGGATTTTTGAAAATAACACCCTCAAGGGGGTAAAAAGGGGGTTGAAAGTTTGTATGGGGATGGAGTAAAATTTTAAGTGTGAGACTTGAGACTTTGTGTACGGGTTCCTTATTACAATACAAGAAAAGTACTTTCAGCGTTTAAGAAAATTCCACCCCTACGCGGGTTAAATAGGGGTGCAAGGTTTGTACGGGTGAAATTTGGTATAGAGATAGTTTGGAGTCCCGGAGAAGGCCAAAGAATAGTTTTTATCCCGGAAATCAGTCCCTAAGGGGGTGAAAGTTTGTATGGAGCTACGATAAAAACGAGTTCACCGCGGACAGAGTCGCAGGCCGAAACTAGTAGTTATTAAATGTGGTTGGCACAAATGTCGCCACTTAGTTTTAACTAAGTTGGGTCCCCACCGAAAATCGGCGCAGCACCTCGTCTTGCCGTGGCTTTATGCTGAGTATGATGAGGGGATCCTGTATAATTTCTTAGTATTAATACTTTTCTTTTGTTTTTGTTCATTGTGACGTTACGTTTATTTTTCTTTCACGAAGCAATCACTAAACTGTATCCCTCCACTAGGTGACGGTGAAAGCCCTGTACGACTACCACGCGAGGCAAGACGACGAGTTGTCGTTCGCGAAACACGCGATCATCACCAACGTGGACAAGCCCGACGCGGGCTGGTGGCGTGGCGACTACGGCGGCAAGCGGCACCACTGGTTCCCGGCCAACTATGTGCAAGAGATAGAGACTAGGGTACCAGACATAGCTGTAAGTTCTAAAATAACTCCCATGCTATTGGTCGGGCATAACTACTGAAGTCCTAAACCAATCTGGCATAACTTAAACCCTTATTCATAAATGCAAATTGCCGTTGTCTTTATCTGTAAATGTTTGTGAGAAGGGAACAACACATTTTATTTAACAGAGGATTTTAGTTTTATCAATAAGCTGGTTGCTTCAGCCATATTTAATAGGCCGGTAAACGTTAAATATGGCGTCGGCTGTTGTCATCCCATATATGTAGAACTTACTTAGTTCCCTTTACGATCAGATTTTAACAGACGCAATTTAAGATTACCGCAATTGCAAAAATGCCACAGGAATGCATGGTTTCGCCAAATTTTCGTTTCATCCAATATTTGTTAAACAGAAACCGTGAACTTTTTAGGTAGGTACGGCTAAAAGACAATTCTGTAGAACCTTTGGGTTAGGTTAGGTTTGTTTTACAACATTCCCGGAAAGTTTACTGATTCTGAGAAAGATTGTCTTCTATGAAATGAAAATTCTGCGAATCATGCATTCAATGGAACAATTGTCGGTAAAACAAGGTACAACCCTTTTCTACTTTTTTCGCAGGCTAACGGTGTGTTTTTTTAAGAAACTTGCGTAACTGACTTTCACAAATATTAGTTTGTGACGTCATACTTTGGGAAAACCATTTTTCTCAAATTATTCTAGTTTATACAAGTTTATTCAAGAAAAGGGGGAATTTCGCGCAATGGAAAGCCAATTTACGAAAGTTAGTTACATAAGTTAAAAAAAAAAACACGTTGGTAGCCTGCGAATGTCAAATAACGTTTTGTATGGAAATTCCACCACCTTAATTCCCGACACTCCACAGAGCTGTCTAGAGACGGACGCGAGCGCGCTCGGCTCCTGGCAGAAGGGCGTTGTGGACGTGAACGGCGCGGTGGTGGAGCTGTTCGTGGGCGAGGAGGACGGCTCCCCGCGCTGGCTGGTGCGCATACAGAGCCCCTCGATGTGCGCGCCCTTCGAGATGCGCGCGCCCAACAACGAGCTCGCGTTGGAGTGGCTCTCGGCCATCAAGGAGGCTGCCCACAGGTATATGTTACTTGGTTACTTCCTTGCTGCTGTGGTGCAACGACCCACGGTGGATCTTGGCCTCCGACACTGAAGCCCTGACACGATAGTGTTTCCATTGTATTGTATTGTAGATTATAAGCACATTGACATGACTGTAATGTAAACTAATTGGGTCTTTCTGTTACACAGCGCCAGCGCGAGATCGCTCCAGCACCGCAAGATGGAACGCACCTGGCGCATAGCCCGCGAAATGTCAGACCTCATAGTCTACTGTCGCTCCGTAGCCTTTAGCCAAGACCGGCTCAGAAACAAAGGCTTCATATTCAACGAGATGTCCTCTTTCCCCGAGACCAAGTCGGAGCGCCTCATGTGCCAGCAGGACAACTTCTTCCTCAAATACCACACTATACAATTCAGCAGAATCTACCCTAAAGGCCAACGGATCGACTCGTCAAACTACAACCCAGTTCAGTTCTGGAACTGCGGCTCCCAAATGGTAGCACTGAACTATCAGACAGCCGATAAAGCTATGCAGATAAACATGGGGAAGTTTAAGGAGAACGGGGGATGTGGGTTCGTCTTGAAGCCTCAGTTCATGTTCGCTGACGGCTACAATCCGTATGACAAGAGGAGTATAGAAAGGAAAGTGAGTCCCGTGACGGTGTTGCTCCGAGTTATTGGGGCGCGGCATTTGTGCAAGTCGGGGCGGGGCACGGCGAGTCCCTTCGTGGAAGTGGAGATCATAGGGGCAGAATATGATTCAGGGATCAAACTTGTTACTAAAACTGTTGGTAAGTAGATTTTGTATAATGTGTTAATGTGCCTTGATTTTCACGGTCGTTTATGTCGCTACCATAGTGACTCCGTTGAAACGGTGGCGAAGTATTCAGAATAATTTTGGAACTGTGCTCAGAACGGGTTTTATGGTGAGCATCTTCTAAAGCAAACTAAGTGAAAAAGCTTTCTTCGATACTTAATGATACTTTGCGATTCAAATAACATTAGGATCGAATTTGTAGACCAGGTTACTCGCTACCTGACAATTCACGGTTGTAACGTAGAAGAGCCCGGGGTCCGCTTTGGCAGGCAATCCCGAGACTTGGCGTAGGCACCAGTTTTACGAAAGCCATTGCCATCTGCCCTTACAACCCAGAGGGAAAACTAATCCTTGTTGGGATTAAGCCGATTTCCTCACAATGTTTTCCTTCACCGACCGAGTACTTTTCTGACTATTGTTTTCGAAGTCGACGATAGACATTTTGATCATCGTAAGATGTTTTATTGTAAACATGAATTCATTATTTTCACGCTTCTATAACGTTATTAAAAACAACGAGGTATATTTTTTTAATGTTTATTAATGTTTCGTTCAAACATGTGATAATAAGTTTCTGTAAAAATGTATTGCCAACTGTACTTTTCTGTATACCGTCATCAACTACTCGTAGAGACGATCCTAACGAGTCCAACTCAACGGGGTTACATCTGTTAAGTACTGAATTTCCATGGCCACCTTCTGTCTCCATCATCAGATCAGCTCGATGGTACCATAATATTGAATCGTCATCCAAACTATGCGTAAACCCAAAATTTCAGCTAAATCAGTTGAAAATATCTGCTTCAAAATTGAGTTGCAAGATTCCACCAGAACAAACATAGTTACACATACATACACATTGCAAGTTAAATAAAAGCTTGTAAAAATGAAAATGCAAGAAATGGTCGAAAGTACAGAAAACTGTTGGCGAGCAATGCTGTCTCGCTTTTTGACAGTACCTACTTATGTTGTTTGAATCGCATGGTACAGTCAGCATCGTATAGTTGATAGCAACCAAAGTAGCCAAATATATCGGAACAAGTCTTTATTACTGTAGGAGTAAGGATGTGTTACGATATATTTGGCTGCTACTAACTATATGATGCCGACTGTACGCCGACGAAGCAACTTGACGATGGAATATATCAAAATAATACTGAAGTATTCGCTGCCAGAGTAGCTACCATGATAGGTTTTACGTGTCGTTTTGTGCCGTAATACTTGACCATAAAACCTGTCGTGCTAGCTGGGCGGTTCTATGATACCAATAGGTTGTTATATAACTCAAAATATTATGAAAACTGTATTTTTCCAGCCGACAACGGCATAAACCCGATATGGAACGACATATGCGAGTTCGAGGTGGCCAACCCGGATCTGGCGCTCATCCGGTTCCTGGTGCAGGACGAGGACATGTTCGGCGACCCCAACTTCATCGGGCAGGCCACGTACCCCCTCAAGGTGCGTGTCTACAACACTTGGTGGAATGTATTCGTCTTATAATGACTACAGACCGGCTAGCACGCGACGTCGCGCGATTTTTCTCGATTTTTCTCGCACTATCCGTCTCTCACTTATTAAAAATCGAGAGTATGTCGCGGCCGTCGTCGACCGGGAAAATGCTACGACGTAGGGGCTTGTCCATATATTGCGGCATCGTTTTTTGTCGAATTCTAAACGCTACGCCATAAGCAGCTCCTCAAAAGAAACCAAAGTTTATTATTACAGGACGTGTTACAACTAGATCACAAGAAATAATGTAACGCATATATCTCTCCAATCCTTTCAACGCCAGGACGTCTGTGCCGCTCTGTGTAGGTAACGGGAAAGCAAAAAAACGGAAAAACGGATTCACACGCTACGAAAAGCTCCAGTTTTTGGGGAAAAATATTAAATAATAATTTTATGCCATGCCGCCTGTTATCTATGTTGCGTAGCAGGGGTGTAGACACTAAATAAGATAATCAATAATGACATATTTTCTCAAAAAAGGATTAAAAATGTAGTCAAATGGAGAAAAAATCAACGCAAAAGGTTAAATAATCATAATCACGAAGTTATAAGTGTCCAAAGTTTTAAAAAGGGGTGTGTTCTGTCCATTTTTCGCAAAACGCAACTTCATATGAAATGATGACGCTGGAAGAATGTGACGTCACAGAAGACGGCAACGTGCCCCGCCGCACCGGTCGGCGCCGCCGTCGACGCGGCCCGCCGGCAGCATCCTGTAATGTGACGTCACACACCGTTTGCGTTTTCTCTCTCTAACAAGCAATATTAAAACGGTTGTAGCTTCGTAATTCTTTGAGATATCTGAATGGGATTTTCGTCACTTGGCATATTTTTTTGCCTTCTTTCTTTTGGAGTAATACTAATTTTCGACTCTACACCCCTATTATATAATTTCATCGTAATGGCCGCTGTACATATTGGGCCAACGTTGGCGCGTGAGCAGGATGCAGGTATGCGTTAGAGGGAGAGGCCTATGATTCGATGGCATTCGTTTACATAGCTGCATCTTGCTCACGCGCCAACGTTGCCCCAACTGTAAGGCCTGCATTTAAAAAAGGGCAACTTTTAGATACAAGTGACACATGAGTAATGTAAATTGCATTTGTTTTAGGGGCTGAGGACCGGCTACCGAAGCGTGGTGCTGACCAACGGCTTCTCCGAGGAGTTGGAGCTGTCTTCACTCCTCGTCCACCTGAAGCTAGTCCAAAGCCATTGAGCTATAGCTAGGCTCGGTGGAAATGGACGAAAATGTAAACACACTTGGACCAATTGACACAAATTGAACACGTAAAATTCCTTATGGTACCGGTCAGTACCTCTTAAGTTACGTTTTTTTGACCACAATCGAAGTTTTTTGGAGTTTTCTCCCTGTATCTTAGACATATGAAAGACTAGATCATCATATGAGCCGAAAGACGTCCACTGCTGGACATAGGCCTCCCCCAAAGAGTGCCAAAGTGACCGGTCCTGCGCCACCCGCATACAGCGGACTCCCGCAACCGATGGCCGTTGGAGCGGAAAGATTCCCGAGTGGCGACCACGTACCGGAAGGCGCGGCGTGGGTAGGCCCCCCCACAAGGTGGACTGATGACCTGGCAAAGACTATATACCTCACATTGAATTATTGTATTATGGTACTACATAATCATGTACTTTTGTACATCGACCGAACGATAGCGATAGAGAATCGGTTTGTTTACGAATTTGTCGATTACCATTGACATAATAATGTTAAGCGTATAACCCTGGTTCTCCATATTGACGGAATAGACTACTCCATTGTGATTTTAGTTTATACTTAGTTCGGATTGCATTTTCCTTATCCAAAATAGACGGTATATTTTACTATACCGTGTAATTTTAACGAATGTAACTCTAACGCACGATACATGAAACTGAAGCTGTCAAATCCCATACAAATAGAGAGTAAAACGCAAACGCGATCGTAAAGTTTTGTTTCGGTAAAACTTATACTAGAGCCTCTGGTAACGGGCCTCTTCCTCTACATACCGAAACTACTTTGTTATGCAATGTTGTGGTTCAAATTCAAAGTGGCGCAACGGTAAATTAGGGTTACATTTAAAATTACAAAATTGCTTCTTATTCTCTAACACCTTTCTCTCTTTTTTATACTTACCCTGTTCTACTTTGAATGACGTACGTGGACTAATCCGTCAATATTTGGAATGCCATTATTACTAAGAGGTGAAGGTGTATTAAGAGGCTCTAACGCCCGAAAATGTAGGTCAATATAAGACGGAGAGGTGTAGGTATTATATTTTTAATCCAAACAACGCTAAATCATGTTGCATCAACCCTTTGATAAAGTTAAAGGGATACTGAGGCTGTAAAACAGTCGTACATATGACTGAATACAATTTTCGAAGAATTTTTAGTCTGTACGAGACCATTTGTGATCTAAAAATTTTTATTCTTTGCACGAAACCAGTGGCGACATATTTTTTTGTAATTCGACAGTTTTGACGCAGCCCCGCCACGCTCTGCTTTGTTTGCCCTTCGGGCATCTGAAACTGCCTATCGAACATAACCTACTACCTAGTGTTTTGCTATCGTAGCAGGTTTCCAAGAAGGTACATCGCAGCTGTTTAATGTTCCCCGGTGATGAGTTAGGTCGCCAGAGCTCCCGAGTATGCGCTGAGTTCACACTGAGGGACTGTCCTAGTGGGGATTGTTCACGAATCCCTCGAAGTAATTTGTTATATTGTCACAACACATTGGAGTTATACTATCCCTTGTGTCCCGTGGGAAATTTCAAACTATTTTTTATCGTTTAAGAGTCCCCAAGACGCTCTACTCTCCATACAAACGTAAAACGGCGTGCAGGAATAACATGAAACTTAATATACACAATGGGATCACACCTAGCTCGGAAACTAGTGTATGTTGCTAGAAATTATAACAGAAATAAGTTTCAAGCTTTTATTGCCGACTGTACTTTTCTGTATACCATCATCAACTACTCATTGAGACGATACTAACGAACTCAAACTCAACGGGGTTACGTCGGTTAAGTACTGAATTCCCATGGCCACCTTATGTCTCCATCATCAGATCAGCTCGATGGTACCATAATATTGAATTGTTATCCAAACTATACTTATACCCAAAATTTCAGCTCAATCGGTCACCGGGAAGTGGGTCAAATTTAACTTGCAAGATTTGTCCCATACTAACAGGGCAAGTTAATATAAAGCTTGATAAAATAGAGAAAGGTAGTTGAGTAAGTTTATGCTATCGAAGGGGAGTCGAGCGTGCTGGGGACTCTTAATAAAATGCATTACTTTGCATACAACACTTCAAAGTGGCAAGACAGGTGCTCATATTGCCATTTGCAACCCGAAATATTTATACGCATCATCATATCATTTACAGTAATCATATCATTTACAGTAAATACATATATATAGACATAGACATAGAAAAACTTTATTTAACATCACATTTTATACAAAGGTACATTGTACAAATTAGACTTAAGAAATAGACTTAAAACGTATACAATATCGTACGAGGCATTAACATTGTGTGATGCTAAAAAGGGGCTTGACTCAGCATAATGTTGTAGTGAGCACTGAGTACCTACACTGCAACGCTGGTTTTCAGTCAGACCCTTACATATAATAAGTTTTAATTCTAATATTACGTCGGAACGGAATGAATATGTACTTGGAATTTAAGTAATGTTGTGTGTATTTAAATTTATATATAATGACTGTGGTTTGGTTGAACTTATAATAGGTATAAATATATATGGTAACAAGTAAGTATATTAAAAATATAGAGAGAAAATAACAAACAATTTGATATGACACGTCTGTAGTAGGCGTCAAAGATACGAGGCCAGGACTCGACCGCCCGAGGGGAGAGTTTTTTGTATTTGGAGGAGGTGTGGCTTTAACTTTAATTTAAAACTGCTCGGACAATTAATATTTTTGAAGGGTGGAGGTATGTTATTCCAACACTTGGTTGCTGTATACTTAATAATAATATAAAAAAACCTTCACTGATAGGTAGTGACTTCACAGCACGGCTAGCACAAGACGGCGCGTGAGCTCTCGCACTATCCGTCTCTTAATAAGTTTTCTAATAAAAGGAGTGTGAGAGAGCTCGAGAGAGCTTGCGCGCCGTCTCTTGCTGACAATGCAGTTTGTTTTTTAATCCCAGAGACTTAAGAGTCCGCAGTAAGCTCGGCCGAATTTCACCTTCCCATACAAAAGTAGTTACGCTCTCATTTTAAAACTATGTGTTGGATTGTAACGAAACATTGCATATACAATGACATGAGGTATATCTATGTCTGTAATTAGTTTATATGGTTCCAGTTTATAAAACAAACGAAAACAAATTTCGTATGAAAAACTTAAATTAGCTGTATTTTTTTTACTATGGTATCTGAAGCTACATAAACTAATTACAGACATAGATATACCTCATGTCATTGTATATGCAAAGTTTCGTTACAATCCAAAACGTAGTTTTAAAATGAGAGCGTAACTACGTTTGTATGGAGAATCGAGCTTACTGCGGACTCTTAAAAGATATAACTATAATACTTTATGTCGATTGTATAACTAGACCATTTAATGATGGTCGTGATAAGATACTTTGCGAGTACCGCTGTGGTACATGGCTGTCTTATCGATTGGACACACTCATAATTACTATTTAAATCTCCTAAAATGATCTGAGCCCACGACTCATCCCAAATTGTGCAAGTGTTTATGTTTATATTATAGGATTATAACACTCACATATATACAGTATTTGAAGTTATTCCAATTATTATTTAACCCTTAAATGCATAATGATGTATATATGCATCGTATATTGTATATGTTTTAATAAAAACTATGATTTTTTTCTTTATTTTTCCCTCAATCTATACAACATGACACATCTATTTCAATTTATTAAAAAGTTATACAAAAAATCATGCATTTAAGGGTTAAATATCAAAATGGCTCGGCGGCCCGTAGAAGAGCTAGCACGACAACCGCGAAGTTTATCGCCCGACTCGATCTTTCTTCCATTGTTAATGTAAAGAGGCGGATATAATTTGTCGTGCTATCCATTCTGAGTAACGACTAGTGTGTGTGTGTATTTCTATTCGACACCATGCCCAGTATATTGAAACTGTACAAAACGTGTACCCAATAGACTGATTTTACTCATGTAATTTTTATATAGACTAATCATCCATTGTTTAAGTAAGGGCAAATGAAAAAAAATACGGGCACTGCTGAAGCTTATAAGTAGCAGTTAAAAAAGGTATCGCGGCTCACTGTCTATCCAATGTTTGACAGGAGAATAACCTGAATCATGCTTTATCTCTGTCGCATGCCGCGTGCTCTTTCGTGCGCATTAGGGTTGACAAGTTTGTTAATATCCGTGTAACATAGGTGCGACTAGAGTCTCTTCGTATGTTGATTGGCCCTTTTGAATATGACCCTGTAACGATGTGGCAGTTTACGTAGTACCTATACACTATACAGTAAATCCATTTATTACTTATTTATACTTAGGAATATAAGTGTGTTTCACTAGTTTAGTTTTATGTAACTACATAAAAAAAAAGAATATCTAACTATATGATCGGAATCAAGTACTGTACTAAATCACATATCCTATATCGTAGGAGTGCTTCAAAACGTTCATACCAAAACGTATATGGATACCTATACCAAGATATAACACATTTTACTATATGTCGACTTTAAGGAGAAAAATACGGCCGAAGTTACAAAACTATGTATACGCGACTTTATTGCCTTAACATTAAGGTCGACATATATGTTTTTGTAACAATGGCGTTTCGATCTCTTCGTCGACTGTACCTACATACAGTCAGCATCACATAGTTAGTTGCAGCCAAAGTAGCCAAATATATCGTAACACTTCCTTACTCCTATAGTAATAAAGACGTGTTCCGATATATTTGGGTACTTTGGCTGCTACTAACTATATGATGCTGACTGTACGATGCATATGTTGCGTGTTAAATGATATCATCACAAATGACCAGGCTAGGCCTAGCGGCTCTCTTAAAACGGATCTGTTAATTGTCATAAATAATTATAAAAGTTTATTAGATTATAACTCATACGTAGTTCGGCAAAGATGTAATAGACTATATAAGCTCGCCAGCCCCGCGTTTTACTATTTGTCTGGATATGGACATAATTATGCCTATTGGTGAATCCACCATTTTGGTTTGGGGGAGAAGCCCTTAGCATCACCCCATGATTGCGCTAGTGATTATAACCTTGGTCATATTTTAACGCCCATCAAACGTATTGTAATTTGAAAGGGCGTTATTTTTTTTATTAATGTTATCCATCACATTGACATGTAAGAAAGAAATCAAGGGTCAAGCTGCCTCGTGGTGAGTCAGTCCTGTCAAGTCAAGCTGGTAATAGATCAGATGTACTCTATGAGTTATGATTCAATGGATAATGCATAGGTACAAGTCACAAGATTTAAATAAAACGCATTTTAACAACATAGAAATGTAATATTTTATGAATATGGACGATTATACCCTTGACATTGGAATGTGGAATGTAATTCGATAAAAATTGGCCTTAAAACGCTAGTGTTGGTGCCACACGCTAATAGGAGCATGGATTGTTTTACAAATAAGGAAATGGTTCGAATATTTGGTTGGGTAGGGTAACCCATCCATTTGTTGACACCTATTCTCCACTCATTGGCGTTTATTTATTTCTTCCAGGTTTGTCACCACTATTGCAATGCAATAAAATATATGTGACCAATCATCGGAGGGTTGCCTATAATATAGCATTGCTTACCCTACTTATTATCCGGCCTTTTCCCAATTTTGTTTTTTAAGCATATACAGGGTGTTAACGGGGTCATGATCCGGAATGACAAAAAGCGAATAAGATGATCATACTGAACAATCTTTCCCATGGGACCAACCACGAAATCGCAAAAAAAAACCAGGTATTCCATACATAACTCTCAATTAAATCGCAGTTAACTCACAGTTAACTCTTAATTGGCTCTTTTTTTTTGCGATTTCGTGGTTGGTCCCATGGGAAAGGTTGTTCAGTATGATCATCTTATTCGCTTTTTGTCATTCCGGATCATGACCCCGTTAACACCCTGTATATCGAATTTATTGTTGTATCGACTTTAAGAAACCTTACATACATATCTCTGTTCAGTACTTTTGTACGTGTGTAATTGTTTGTAATACATACGATGGAATAATAATATGTATGATTTCTTTACATTGGAGAAAAAAAGTTCTTTATACTTAATCGTTGCGGCTTGAACTAAAAACTTGTTAACAAGTGCAAGTGTTTATGTTTATATTATAAGATTATAACACTCACATATATAAAGTATTTGAAGTTATTCCAATTATTATTTAAATATCAAAATGGCTCGGCGGCCCGTAGAAGAGCTAGCACGACAACCGCGAAGTTTATCGCCCGACTCTTTCTTCCATTGTTAATGTAAAGAGGCGGATATAATTTGTCGTGCTATCCATTCTGATTAACGACTAGTGTGAGTGTGTATTTCTATTCGACACCATGCCCAGTATATTGAAACTGTACAAAACGTGTACCTAATAGACTGATTTTACTCATGTAATTTTTATATAGACTAATCATCCATTGTTTAAGTAAGGGCAAATGAAAAAAATACGGGCACTGCTGAAGCTTATAAGTAGCAGTTAAAAAAGGTATCTCGGCTCACTGTCTATCCAATGTTTGACAATGTGCTCTTTCGTGGACGTTAGGGTTGACAAGTTTGTTATCCGTGTAACATAGGTGCGACTAGAGTCTCTTCGTATGTCGATTGGCCCTTGTGAATATGTAACGATGTGGCAGTTTACGTAGTACCTATACACTATACAGTAAATCCATTTATTACTTATTTATACTTAGGAATATAAGTGTGTTTCACTAGTTTAGTTTTATGTAACTACATAAAAAAAAAGAATATCTAACTGTATGATCGGAATCAAGTACTGTACTAAATCACATATCCTATATCGTAGGAGTACTTTAAAATGTTCATACCAAAACGTATACGGATACCTATACCAAGATATAACACATTTTACTATATGTCGACTTTAAGGAGAAAGATACGGCCGAAGTTACAAAACTATGTATACGCGACTTTATTGCCTTAACATTAAGGTCGTGTATATATTTTTTTGTAACAATGGCCGTTTCGATCTCTTCGTCGGCTGTACCTACATACGATACATATGTTGCGTGTAAAATGATATCATCACAAACGTACACTTAATTATATACTTAAATACTCAAATCCAACACAACTGGACTGACAAGCCCAACTGGGGTTCATCATATTGCTTTTGATTATAAGATTATAACACTCACATATATAAAGTATTTGAAGTCATTCCAATTATTATTTAAATATCAAAATGGCTCGGCGGCCCGTAGAAGAGCTAGCACGACAACCGCGAAGTTTATCGCCCGACTTTTTCTTCCATTGTTAATGTAAAGAGGCGGATATAATTTGTCGTGCTATCCATTCTGAGTAACGACTAGTGTGAGTGTGTATTTCTATTCGACACCATGCCCAGTATATTGAAACTGTACAAAACGTGTACCTAATAGACTGATTTTACTAACTAATGTAATTTTTATATAGACTAATCATCCATTGTTTAAGTAAGGGCAATTGAAAAAAAATACGGGCACTGCTGAAGCTTATAAGTAGGAGTTAAAAAAGGTATCGCGGCTCACTGTCTATCCAATGTTTGACAATGTGCTCTTTCGTGGACATTAGGGTTGACAAGTTTGTTATCCGTGTAACATAGGTGCGACTAGTCTCTTCGTATGTTGATTGGCCCTTTTGAATATGACCCTGTAACGATGTGGCAGTTTACATAGTACCTGTACACTATACAGTAAATCCATTTATTACTTATTTATACTTAGGAATATAAGTGTGTTTCACTAGTTTAGTTTTATGTAACTACATAAAAAAAAAGAATATCTAACTGTATGATCGGAATCAAGTACTGTACTCAATCACATATCCTATATCGTTGGAGTACTTTAAAATGTTCATATACCTATACCAGGATATAACACATTTTACTATATGTCGAATTTAAGGAGAAAGATACGGCCGAAGTTACAAAACTATGTATACGCGACTTTATTGCCTTAACATTAAGGTCGTGTTTATAAGTTTTTGTAACAATGGCCGTTTCAATCTCTTCGTACCTACATACGATACATATGTTGCGTGTAAAACGATATCATCACAAATGACCAGGCGAGGCCTAGCGGCTCTCTTAAAATGGATCTGTTAATTGTCATCAATAATTATAAAAGTTTATTAGATTATAAATCATACGTAGTTCGGCAAAGAAGTAATATACTATATAAGCTCGCCAGCCCCGCGTTTTACTATTTGTCTGGATATGGACATAATTATGCCTATTGGTGAATCCACCATTTTGGTTTGGGGGAGAAGCCCTTAGCATCACCCCATGGTTGCGCTAGTGATTATAACATTGGTCATATTTTAACGCCCATCAAACGTATTGTAATTTGAAAGGGCGTTATTTTTTTTATTAATGTTATCCATCACATTGACATGTAAGAAAGAAATTAAGGGTCAAGTTGCCTCGTGGTGAGTCATTCCTGTCAAGTCAAGCTGATAATAGACTGTCATTCAGATGTACTCTATGAGTTATGATTCAATGGATAATGCATAGGTACAGTCAGCATCACATAGTTAGTAGCAGCCAAAGTAGCGAAATATATCGTAACACTTCCTTATTCCTATAGTAATAAAGACGTGTTCCGATATATTTGGCTACTTTGGCTGCTATTAACTATATGATGCTGACTGTACAAGTCACAATATTTGAATAAAACGCATTTTAACAACATAGAAATGTAATATTTTATGAATATGGGCGATTATACTCTTGACATTGGAATGTGGAATGTAATTCGATGAAAAGTGGCCTTAAAAAGCTAGTTGGTGCTACACGCTAATCGAGCATGGATTGTTTTACAAATAAGGAAATGGTTCGAATATTTGGACGGGTAGGGTAACCCATCTATTTATTGACACCTATTCTCCACTCATTGGCGTTTATTTATTTCTTCCAGGTTTGTCACCACTATTGCAATGCAATAAAATATATGTGACCAATCATCGGAGGGTTGTCAATAATATATAGCATTGCTTACCCTACTTATTATCCGGCCTTTTCCCAATTTTGTTTTTTAAGCATATATATCGAATTTACTGTTATATCGACTTTACGAAACCTTACATATCTCTGTTCAGTACTTCTGTACGTGTGAAATTGTTTGTAATACATACGATGGAATAATAATATGTATGATTTCTTTACATTGGAGCAAAAAAGTTCTTTATAATCGTTGCGGCTTGAACTAAAAACTTGTTCGTTACAATTATACCTATAGTACCTACGATAGCTTTCTAACAGATTGGGCTCCTAACCAAGCAATTTGATTAAGACGGAACTCTTAGTAAAGGCCGTTGTTCCATTCCCCGAGTTTCACTTTTTGACAGTTTTGACTGTGTCTCTGTACAAGATTTTTGATCCAATGTTATATTTTGACGACCGGTTAGCCTAGTGGGTAGTGACGCTGCCTACGAAGCTGAAGGTCCTGGGTTCGAATCCCGTTAAGTATATAATATTTGTTTCTGAGTCATGGAAGTTTTTCTGGGTGAAAATAAAAAAAAATGTACATAGTTAAGGGCCTTAATCTAATCTACGCTTTAAGTTTTCTCAGTTTAGTAACGTCAATTACCCATACATTTTACATACCCTTCTATGTATTTAAGTATTTATATCTATTATATATATCGTCGTCTAGTACCCATAACACAACACAAGCCTTGTTGAGCTTACTGTGGGACTAGGTCGATTTGTGTAAGATTGCCCCTTAATATTTATTTATTTATTATCACTTGTCAGTTGAAATATTCGAATTTGTTCAATGTATTTAACATAGTTCCATAAATTGTTGTACTGCATTTATCCAAAAAAAACTAGGTATATCAAAATATACAATGCAAATACGCATATTACGTAGTTTAGTGTAATAGAAAAATATTTCTATGGTCTGTTATGTTAGTGATTATAGTATTTAGAACGACGCGGCAGCGCCGTCGCTCGAATCGAATATTTACAGTTTGAACATAATAAATAAATGTATTGAAAGTTATTGCTTTACTTATTTCCCTGAAACTCATTCTGTTGGTTTTTGTTATTATCGTTACTTATTTCCAGTTTTTCGATACTGGTAAGTAAAGCTCAGTGTCCACAGTCGACGAAATTAAGTGCCTCGTATTCGTACTGATTGAATCGCCATATCGTGTACGAGTACGTTTGTTGTTACCTGGCAGCGCTGCAAAAGGAATTTGAACAAAAATAACACAGTTAATACATTGATGGACAGCAGACGCCTATAGGCATAATTCTATCGTTATTTCTATTGTGTCTGGAGTAGTTTCCATCAACGTGTTAATGTCCATACTTTGACGGAATTTAGTAAAAAGGTTGAACCGTCCGTGTGTGGTGGGTTAGTAAAATCTATGTCGGCGTATACAGGAAATAAAATAGTTCTTATAATAAATGGAAAAAGGTTACTAACACATTTGTGCAGGATCCTAAACAAACAGACAAAAGCTTAAGAGAAAGGAAGGATGTTTCCTAGCATTTTCTCTGGTTCCCTGCTTTGTAATACGAGCGGACCCTCGTGGGCAGCTATTAGTAAATAAAACGAATAACGTATAAAAACACTTGTTTTATTTATTATATATTAAATTAATTAGTCCACTCCATAACCAATGAATAAACTTAGGTAGGATAATAAAATAATCGCATCGTACTTTAAAATGATCATATCATTACACGTATTTGAAATAAATAACCGTATCACGAAGTGTGATATGCCGCGTCCGCGCCTTATTGCAGAATTAAGTAAAACTCTTGTACTCTTGGTATTGCTCGTCAAATTTCAAACAAATAGTTTGATGATTGTACATTGTTTAAAAATTTGAACTTTACCATTAAGCCTAGCTTCTTAAATAATTTAATTTCTTATAAATTAGAGTTACAAACGACAATAAAAGTACACAGCACGTGGTTTATGCAATCGGTGGAAGCCAATGATGGTCCTTAGATTTGATTTTATCCAAGAGACGTCACTATGACGCGTTCCTCATTTCATTCCATATCTCTAGTGTAGACGAATGTACTCAGCTAATTACTGTACACTGCAACTTTGCCGACAACAGGTTACAATCAAAACATATTATATAATGGACAGAGGAAAACTTATCTCTAGAAGGTACCTTTTCTGGTCTACAGTTCTCATTTTTATATAAGAGATTTTTAAAGACGGGCAATTTCGCGAGAAGAGGTCCATAACTGACGTAATTGAGTAACAGCCCTATTAAAGAAAAACATTTAGTCATTTAGTAACCATAACTACATTAAAGTACGACGAACGGAAATTGTAGTGGTTTTTTTTAATTTCATTTGACTAAACTGTACCTCTTCACACGAAGATGCACGTAAACAAGAAGACAGACAATCATTTATTTGACACTTTACCATTCGCCTTATTTCTGCCTCCTGGTACCTAAGTAATCTAGAGATCGTCTTTGTGTCAAAATATTAAAATGTCATAAATACACAGTTCAACATCGTTGGTCACACTATCTTACGGTCTTTTATACTACCGTCTTGTGATGTTACACAGGTACAATAGACATCCAAGACTGTGCTAGGTAGGTATGTAGTAGGTACTGTGGAGTGGAAAGTTAACACTGCGGCGCTACCACGAACTTCGAAAGTCGAAGTTCGGGTATTTCCATCTCTTTCGCACTCCCATACTCGAGTGACAGGGATGCATGTATTTCGAGCTTCGACTTTCGAAGTTCGTGGTAGCGCCGCTGGTCTGATCACTTCGGGTTCTTATAGCGACGTGGAATTTCTAATTCATTCACCAGACCCAATGTTAACATGTCTGAAGTTGTTCCAAGGTTCCAAACTGCTAATGCACTTGATGTTTTTCTATGAGATGTTATCGATAGAAACTCACTCTCAGTGAATTCGTCTTACCGCAAATCGGTCATTGTCGGTAAATTTGCACTCGTATTACAATACTTCCTCTTTACTGATACGGAATAATAGTAGGACACGGAATTGTAACATTTTTACATCTGTTGTAGTCATAGTCAATTTTAAGCCGTTATCAGTACACTTAATTCTATACTATCATTCAATCCAACAAAGGCTCACTTGCCCGGTTTTCAAGTCAAAAGAGACCTAACTGTGGTTATGCTTAAATACTAAAATCCAACACAACTGGACTAACAAGCCCAACTGGGGTTCATCATATTGCTTTTGATTACACCAACAGCGTTGCTTTATGTGACCCCTGAACTCTTAGCAACTGTTCGAAGTCGGAGGTCGAAACATGGTATATCAAAAAATGTAATGGTATACGATTACGAAGAGTTGTTTCTAGTCCATAGGTCAAATTATAACAGCAGGTACGTAGGCAAGCTTGTCCTTGTTTTTACTACATAAATAATAGCATAGATAGAAATCTAAAATTACACACAAATTTTATACACAAAGCACCCGCTAAACTCCTGTTTGAAAACCGCCAAAATGAGTTTATCGGAAGCCAGCTATGATATGATTGATCGAGAGCACACCATGTACGAGGCGTACCGAGGCGAGACCCGAGCGGCCGAGACAAGGCGAGAGCATCATGTACACACTCGTTCTCGGTCTGTCTCGGAGTGTCTCGACGAGTGTGTATAGCCGGCAATACATTAAATTTGTTATCGCATCGGCGACCAACGGAGAACTCGAAACCCAAGAGACAGACGTTACAGACTAAGAAAGACAGTAGGTATAATTAGCAATTTGCATCATGGACGAATAAACAAGGGGCTGGTGTACCTACTGGCTGGTGGAGGAACAATTACTTCTGAATTATATGGCATTTCTATTCGTGATAAGTCTTAACGTTTTGCGGAGTGGGGAATTACAATGGAAGCTATCTCGTTCATTAATTGGTACTTTGTCGCGTGCTTTGTTGAGTTTTCTAAACGGTGGGTCTCCGTCTTTTGGCTTTAGGTTTGAGCACCATGTAAATGGAACTACAAGTAAATCAGCAAGACCGATAACAAAATCCACTTCGATTTGCACATAGATTTGTGTATGGTGAGTCGGGGCAAGAGTAACATCGGGGGAAGAGGGTCAAAAGCTTCTCCAGCTAGTTCTTTTGAATTGAGCGCCTTTTTGTACCGTCGGTAAAACAGATAGGCGTGTATTAGTTCCATCGTCAAATCATAGATCTCTTTCACACGCCATATTGAAACAAAACGTGGTTTATTTTGACTGGTTACGACTTGTGATAAGTGGAAGTGCACGTGTATAATTCAAAAGCGGTTTTGTGTGATTTTTGGCTGTTAATTCGGATTTGTTTGTTGGTGAGTCGAATATTTATAGTTTATTTCTTATGTTACATCGTTATTTTCTGTTATTCCTATCGATTATAAGTTTTTATCAAGCCAATAAGATTTTAACCTCAAATTATTTAAGTGGGGCATGAGTGCCAGTTCAGTCCGGGGGAAGGAAGTCATATGCTACTCTTACCCCATGTCAGGGCTGTCAAACCTTTTATAAATTGTCATGTTTATTACAAATTGGCACTGCTTAATTCAGGGATGTGCGTATGCCATTTTACGACATTTAAGGATGCGGATGTTGGGTTCAAGCACTCAAACACATAAATAATCAACCATATCGTGACACAATTACAATTACGAACAAAGCAAAAAAATCGCCTCAGTTCTTGTCACCTGATAAAATGCGGCAAATTGGTATATGTATAACAAAAACAAAATAAAGATTTTTATTGGTTAAACACGAAAGTAATCACGAGTGGCATTAATACTAAATAATACCGTACCGTATGGTACTGTAATACCTACGAGTATTCATCATCATCATATCAGCCGAAAGACGTCCACTGCTGGACATAGGCCTCCCCCAAAGAGTGCCAAAGAGTATTAGGTACTCGTAAAAAGTATAGTTTTCAAAGTGAATTAAAAAATTCAAAGCATTATTTTTTTATTTAAGTGTTAGGTGGTTTGTCACCCCTGATAACACCTACTATGACACTTGCCCCAGAATATGTATAAACACAGTTTCTCAGAATTTTGAAGAGTTTTTCAACTTATTAAGGTATTCATTTTCTTGACAGCGTCTACCAACTGTGTTACTAAATACGTAAATCCACTGGAGCTAACCTAGTTCAACTTAGGTACGTACGATACTCTTACCCCAGTCATGGGGCAAGAGGCACAGTCGTGCCGATTTTTATTTTTTTACAAATTAGTGCATGTTTTAATAGTTTCTTTGCTTGATAAATAGTTTCAATTAAAAATATATTAAATTTACTTATATTTTATCGCTTTAGTATACGAATTAATGCAATAATAAGATCACAAACACTATTTGAATCTAACTTTCAAAAAAGTATGATACTCTTACCCCGAGTCACCTTACATGGATGTAAACTAAGAAAATGTTCTCAATATTTTCATACCCCATTCAAATAACTTACGATAACCGATCCTTAATCATGCGTATTGAGCGTGGATATCTGAACTTAATTATAATTAAACGGGTCCAAAGAGCCACACGGCTATGGAAGCCAAATATATTAGAAAGAGAAGGTAAAAGGCCACGTAGTTAATTAAAACATTAGTATGTTCAATGTAATAAAACAAGTAATTGATTACATCTACTTCCTACATTGTATCACTTTTTATTTGATCGCCCGCTTAACAACAGTTTTGTAGAGTTGTTCATCGATATTATGGGCATCTTCCGGTCGCAAAGGACACTATTAAAAGCGATCTGATTCTTCTTCTTTACATTTGCTTCAAAGAACTAAGTTTAATTCTACCAATGTTAAAGTAATAAAATTTCTTTTAAATTAGCATTAATTACGAATAATACTAAATAATAATAACGCAATTTATTTCTACGAAAATTTCATTCTTACACGAATCTAGTATGTGATTCGTACATGAAGAGCAAGTTATTAATAAAATTTAAAGGAAATAAAAATGGGTTGGATCAGACATAGATACAAATATAATAAATTATTCGATATGGTCCTAACTGTATTGCTTTCAGTAATTTTAGGCACTAAGTCTTATGAAATACTAAATACACTTATATTCACATAATTCTAGAAGAGCTAGACGATAGTATTAAACGTAAGAGTAATCTAAACATTACTCAACGCAAATGGGATAGTATATTGAGAACAATTTCCTTCAGTAATTACGACGAAGGGAGTGACGAAGACGGGACGAAGGGGGCGAGGTTAGCGTCACGCTACGTACAGTCCAGTTCACCAATATCTACACAGACAACCTTTCTAAAATATCTATACAGAGACTTTATTGTTACTGACATAAGACACATGTGTAGATATTTTTGAAAGGTTGTCTGTATAGATATTGGAGAACTCGACTGTACCATGCAAGTCACAAACTTAAGATGTAGTAGACCGTTTACAATGTGATGCCAGTGACTAGGATTCACAAGAGACGAGGGAAGTTAATGTAAGGTTCACTTGAAAGACCAAATCTATATGCTGAACCAAGTCAAAATATTAGCATCAATATGTGAAAATGCCATATCAGAACTAAACAGAGGACAGGCTGCAGTTATTTATAATATTTACATAAAGCTCCCTATACTGTTATTGTAATGTCGGAATATTATATAGGTACTTGAAAGCTTACCAGTATATATTATTGGATCTCAGGTCAAGACAAACCGTCATGTCATTAATAGTAGGCGTCAAAATAGGAAGTTTTATAGTAGTTAGTTTAGTATTGCATTGCATGGACAGTGTGGTCACTAAGGAAACATTACTGTTTTACTATATCAGTCTCTAGCTGCCTTTTACAGGTTGTTGCCCGGGTTGTCCCGTTACTGACGGTGATACTTAATGTCGCGGTGAAAAGATAATGTCATACTAAAAAGTCATGTCGTTTTCTTTTCACCGAGCTTACATGAGATATAAACATATTCTTAAGATATTTTAAAACTACAACTAAATCTCACATTAAAAACTATTTATACAGAAGTGAACTTCAAAACAAATCACTTTCCAAAAATCAGGATAATCTCATACGCTCTTCCAGTACATAGTAACATTACAACTCATTAAGTGTAAGAATGTGATTACCGGCATGCTATATACTCGAAGTACCGCCATTCCCAATAATCAATCCATGGATAGTTTTCCTTACCAGCAGTTACATTTTGACAGATTACCCATACGGCCATTCCTTATAATCAATCCACGGATAGTTTTCCTTACCAGCAGTTACATTTTGACAGATTACCCATAGACAATGTGTCAAAATGTAACTGCTGGTAAGGCAAACTATCCGTGGATTGATTATTAGGAATGGCCGTTAGCCCTTTTCTTGACATTGTATCATATATGATGCACAATTGTTGTTATTATTTTTGTATTTTTGTAACAGACAATTTTTTTGGCTCTACAAGGCGCAAACGAGGCTCGAACTCACATATTTTTTTTTTTTGCCAAGAAAAGGGTTAGACAGAATCAGCAATCTATCCGTGCTGACTCAAACGGCTTGGTCTTTTTTCAATTATACCTACATACAATGTCGTTCATTAAGAAGGTTGTACATATTTCTGCATCGGGTGTCTCAATAAAGGTAAGTGAGAGGCGGTAATTCGTAAAGGCCCAGATCGCAGGCGTTTGTGGCCCGAACCGAAGGTGAGTAAATATGCCCTGAATGAATTCACCGCCCTAGAGGTACGTAATGTACTATACATTTTTCCAATTAACTGTTGTTTATAGACATTCTATAAATGTTAGGTACGCCATGACCAGAACTATATTTATTTCCAGGAAGTGCTGGCAGAGAACAGAGATAATGGAACAAGTAATTGTAAACAGCAGTTCAAATCGGGGATATGGATATAACAAAAAAATATAAGTACAATTTGGAGATTCAAAATATGAACTGTGTGTAGGTAGTGCCGGGATAGAAATAATACTGTAGTAGGTACTGGAACCGCATATGAAAATGAGTCCTAAGTCAAGTAAAAAAACGTTAGAGAAAAAACGGTTGTACGGTTGTAGTAAGGTAAGGCCGTCAGTTCTACCGCTGCTCGAGTAGTAGGTATAGTGAATAATGTATCGACTTGCTCGACTTTTTATCATTCGTCGTAACAACTAACACTATCCCAGCAATACATAAAAGAAAATATCTTCTAATTAGCACTGACAAGGTTTTAAAATCCGAGCAATTTTTTTTTCTTACGTTTTTTTTTTCACTTTCACCCCTTATTATTTTTTGCAACAGGCCGCACCGCTCCGAGTTTAAAAACCTATAACCGTCGCAACGGTATTAATAAAAAATAAAACCAAAAATAAATTATCTCAATGTCTACAAAATGTACAAGTTACGCATAATGTACGAAATCTACGTGCTTACAAAATCTTACGCGTATAAGAAGTAGATCGTATAAAGAGGCCGCGAGTGCACCCACCACCTTACTTCCACGCGGAACATAAAAATATCAATAGTTACAAATTACCGCTTACCTTATAATATAACATTACATATACCTTTTACTAACACATCCTTGTTAATAAGGAGATAGTGACGACTTATTTTAATCTATATAAACGTACTAACACTAGCTGTAGATAATTTGTTTGAAACTAGTACATCAAAACATATTTAAATTATATATCACATCAAAATAAATATTTATAGTTATTGCATATTTAAAAACATCTTGCAATAATTATTTAAGAAGAAAACTATAACCAATAACGTCGATTTATGGTTACATTTGATTTCTGTAAACAAGTACTGACTAGTGCAGTAGTGCCCTTCTAGTATTGCGATGGGTTTATAGGACCGTTGTTGGTTTTAAAGCCAGTTGTTAGGAGGTACAATTCCTATGGTAGGTGTAAACGCGGCCAGACACATATTCCAAATGTCATACTAGATATTAATTTGGAATAAGTATGAAAAATAGGTATGTGCTTTTCTAAATTAATTTTGATCTCTCCCCTCGACTTACTCTAAATGGTTCCTAAATTACGAAATAAATCTTCATAGACTATAAAACATGTGATGTCCAGTATTAAAAGACTAAGTTTATTTTGAGACGTGATTAACATACTTCGTACCTATGGTTAGTTTTTGTTCAGATTTGCGTGAGTTTTAAACAATGTAATCATCATTAGGTATGATTACTTTGATTACAACAAACATATAATCACGTAAACGTAAACCTTTAGTACTGGAGTTGTTCACATTCAGTAAAATAGATTAAAGACAGAATATAACTGATAGAAGCTTAAGAGGACAATTTGTCATTTCAACAACTTACAATGTACCAAACTCGAGCAGGAGCGTCTTCTACAAATTCTAACATTTTCATTTTATTATAGAACAATTATAATTCATTGTCATCAGATTCAAAGCCGTATTAGACTTCAAAGAGATATGCAGTAATGGCTACATTGTCATCGCTTCAACCCAGCGCTTATAATCTGACCGCGTTCAGCCTAGCATAAATTATTTACATGTTTAACTGGAGTATTGTACAATTGTGTAAGTCAACCTATTAAATGATTCCTACACGCATAAAGTTTAAAACAAGGATAAATAAAATAAAAATTATTTTCCAATGCTGATACACTAATATCTATATTTAATATAAGCACACAATAGCACCCACACCTAAAATACTGCCCGCTTTACGTATTTTGTTCGAATACAATAATATGATGGTTTTCTATCAAAACCACAAATGGAAGACAAAGCAAAAAGGCGACTAATTTGGGGGCGGTTAATGAATATATTAATATAACCTAATTTCTGTTTGATATGTTAGCGTATGACAGTATATCAACAGTATTAAAAATAATTTTGTATACCCGCATTTTCCGCTCATACATACCATACCCCCTTCAACACCCAATCACCATCACATTCAAATCTATTTCACGTCACCAGGCCCCATTACAAATGACCAGTGAATTGTCATTGTCATGTGAAAAATTTCAAGGTGTTTAAAAATGGGCAAGAGTACCTAAAGATATACATTACGATTGTTTTTATGTTTTTCTTACGCTGCCTGAGCCCAGCCATTGTAATTCGATGGTAAATATGTCTACCTGCCTTTCTAGTCAGCTTCTTACTACCTTCCTTTTACTCCGACAGTTTACCCCCTAACCATTGTCTCGGCCCTTTGGTTTTCATCACAGCCTTTCCTTTGCTCAGATAAATATACCCGCTGCCCTATCACCCGATATTTTGCCTACTAAATACTACAATACGATATTTTCTCAGCCCGAGGGTACGCCTCACAGCTTTTTTTCCGACCTGATGATACGCTCAATATTCTCACTAACTTTCTAAACTATCCACTACCTAATTCTACTACGCTTACCTGTTTCTACGTACACTAACGCTCTAGCGCCTTGTTTTAGGCCACATATTGATTGTTAGCCAATGGTCTCACACAAAATGCCCTTATTCTCAACATTTGCACCCGTTAATTAAATACAAGTGTGGGTTACACCAATGTACTATTACAGACTCGTCAACACTAAATATGGCGCCGGCAGCTGACGACATCCGATAGAATTTTTACAAACTTTTCATACTATCCCCCGTGTGGTGTCGGGTTAGAATTTCACCACCCCATTTCTTCCCGTGGGTGTCGTAAAAGTCGACTAAGGGACCAGGGTTGAAGTGTGTTGTGGGTGATGGGCAAAGATCGTTATCAACGTGCTGTATTGGTGGCAAAGGGTATGGTTGGCAGAAAAAAACAAATACATTTGAATATTCACTTTTGTTCTTAACCATAACATAAATACTTACCTCTACGGTACCTTTAAAACCTTTAAAAAAACGTAAAATCTTTTCCACCCTAATATATTTTAAAAAGAATGGACGTCAAATGACATAAAATGTCATAAAAATACAACTATAGTTAAAAATCTAATTACGTTACGCGAAGTGTTTATTTTAATCAAAATAATCCAATTCACATCGTATCAATTCACATAGTGGATGGATTTTTTCCAATCGTGAACGACTGACAGCCAAGTCTGTTGAACAAATTTTAGTCACTTATTCACTATAATTTGGATAAGTTGTTATAAATATGTTATATAAATCTCATAATTTGTGAAATATATAATGTTTAAAATACTTGCGTAAGTAATTTGTTTTTTTTTGTCAACCATACTTTGCCACCAATACAGCACGTTGATAACGATCTTTAGTGATGGGCTAGCAACCTATCACTGCAATATCACATTTTGTCGATCTTTTATACCCACATTTATGCTAAGTGGCGCTGGAACATACGTTTCATGTGGCCTGCCTACCCATTTTGGGAATAAAGTCGTTAATGTATGTATGTATGTTTCATACTATCAGGTTTTAACAAACACCGCTTACGATTAGACGGTTTGGTGCAACCAACCCTTAACACTTTCGCAACCTGACTAAAAATGGAACAATTCACCAGAAACGAATTCGCTAGGCGTGTAAGTTCATACTACTGCCCGCCTAGCGGGCTCAGCCGGCATCTGAGCAAGCATTGCGAGTGCCCGCTGGGCGGGTTCTTGGTTGAGAACGTGTTAATATGTTAAAAGTTCTACTGCCAGCTACATTAATTTATTAACTCCTGACTTCTATCATTCCTAATCGCAAACCGTAGCGTATCCATCAATCATGATCTTGAGTCATCAACCTTAACTATACATCACAACAAAGGTTTTTGAATTGGTTTTTGTCAATCAAATGTAAAAGGTACACTAAAGTTAATTTGCCGAAGACCGAGTTCGTTCGATGACAATGTAACATTTGCTACCTATGCTCGGATTAAGTTTTGTATATCTCAGTATCTATCCTTATAGTACTCGAGCGACAGAGATGGTGGACGATATTAGATTTTCGTAGTAGCTGATTCCGATAGTACGGGTAATACTGTTAAAACGCTCAAGCAACGAGAATAGTACGACACTACAAGAGTGAAGGGAGCGTCTACTGCGTACTAAGGTTGGCATTCAAATGCTCTCTCTTCTCTGCCACGTTGTAGGTGCGACAGAGACGGATGCACCATTACCATACACTTTACAGAGAATTTGCAATTTGTTGCTGTAAAATACTAGACTAGGGTTTTAAAACTTAGTTTAGATTGAGATCACTAAATATGCGTCGAAAAGCCCGGATATCAATGAAATTCAAAACTATAAGAGATTACATGACTTCAAACTATTTCAATAGCACTTTCTAGAATTTTAATGCGATATCTTAATCCTTACTTTTCTATTTACGCCGGCCGTACACTTAACAATGTACAGAAATCTTGCTGATTTCCATACAATGCGGCTCTGTGCATACCCAAATCAAATGGAATATAAGTTTGAAGATTCAAAAGCCTGCTGTACACATTGGGCCAACGTTGGCGCGTGAGCAGGATGCTGCTATGCAAACGCATGAGAACGAAATAAAGCCCTCTTCCTCTAACGCATAGCTGCATTCTGCTCCGCGCCAACGTGGGCCTAGTGTGTACAGCAGGCTTAAGGGACTATCAAATCCCGACGCTCCGATCACCCTAGCATAACGCAGCGATAGATTTGGCATAGAATTCAAGATTTGAGATGCAAAACGCCTTGTAATGTTTGCATGTTTGCGTGAACTTTATGGGCATTTTGAAAAATTCGTGTACCCAATTAGCGTGAGTTGTTAAATAAAAATTAACTCAGTGTCAGTTTTTTGACGAAAATTAAGCATATAAATTATGTGAAATTGAACTTGTTTGACATTTAAATAACGTGTATATGCATAGCATATATAAATTAAAAAGAAAAAGTTAATTATTATACAAACTGTATACTTAATTGTCGTCACAAAACTGACACTGAGTTAATTTTTATTTAACAACTCACGCTAATTGTGTACACGAATTTTTAAAAATGCTCTTGTACCTACTTCCAACTCAATAAATGAACGGACCGCCTGCTTCAAAACATGATACATTAAATCAAGTCTAAAGCAATATGAGCGATTATTACTTGGGCTGCCTGAGGCGTCCTATTTATTTTTTATACATTTTGCTTGCTTCATTCCAGATAACATTCGATTCTAGACCAGAAGACAAAGTAGTAGTTGCCTTTTTGCATTTTTTTCTAGAACGATTTTTTGCGACTTGAACGCACGTTTTTTTTTAAATCAAAGTTAGGGCTAGAATGTCACAGGCAGGAGTTCTAATAAATATACGTGTTTTTATACAACACATAAAAATATCTGCATATATAAAATGTCACCATAATTAGGTCATTAACCTTCGTCTTCAACCATTTTAACAATATTGTCTATAATTATATTCAAAGTTCGAAATATCTCTTCTTCCAAATATTCATTCTTAACAACGTCAATCACCGCGCGGAACTAACCATAAATAATTGCAGACTGTTGTTGACTTCTGCCTCTGTGTATTTATAAGACATTACTATCATTACTATCAGTCTAAACCTGTTTTTATAAAGTATTTACAAGTTATAATGTCGACAGTAGCAAAAGTAATAGGGGGCTAGACATAAATAATCAATAATGATGTATTTTCTCGAAAATAGATTAAAAATGTAGTCAAATGGAGAAAAAAGCAACGAAAGACAACAAACAATCACAAAGTTACAAGAGTCCAAAGTTTTAAGAGGCGGTATGTTCTGTCGCTTTTCCGCAAAACGCGTCTTCATATGAAACGATTGTCATTTACTATGACGCTCGAATGCCGTGACGTCACGATCCCAGAGCGTTTTCTCTCTCTAACAAAACGCATCATCTCATTAAAACGGTTTTAGCTTCGTACATTTTTGAGATATTTGGAAGAGATTTGGCATATTTTGTTGCCATCTTTCTAACAACCCCATTAGCAAATAAATTGAATCAAAGTATTAACAGAAAAAGTGGGCTGAAGAGTCTATTTTTGAAATTTAAAGTATAAACGACACCCTAAAAAGTAAACTATAATGTTCCCATTTTCCTTGTCTAATGCTATCTGGAATGGAGTATAGTGTCACTTCGTTGAGAAACGTCGTTGACTGTTGTCAACCCTCGCGAGTCCGGAAACTAACTGCACTTCCTTCAACAAGTATCACTCAAGAGCAAACATTACCAGCCGCCGTCACAAACACGGTTACAGTACGGTTACATAGTAACGTGTCCAATCGGAACTATACTTAGATATATTCCATACTAGATTAAGAACGTTGTTAGCCCCTAAAGACAATAAGATTCCAGTTTCTTCATCAATCAATTTCATTCCGATTTGGTGCGTTTCATAGGGTACTTACAACCAGCAGCAAAAGTACACGCAGATAACATTATAAAAATGATCTGCAGAAGCGTAGCGTACAAAATTCTGTTCACATATATTTGACACCTAGCTGAGATGTCAAATATATGAAAACACAGCTTCGCATATCTGTGATGGATATTCACCCTCAGTCTCTAAAGGAGAGGCGTCTTAAAAAGTGTCGTGCCCAGATAATTTTGAGCACACCGCTCGCATAGCAACCCGCTGCCGATTGTACATAATTGATACACTCTGAAATAACACTGCGAAGACAAATATCACAGGAAAATAAAAATAAACTTTTTACAAAGATTACGAAAACTGAAGAGAATATAGCCTTAACAAATAAAAACTACGTTCTTGGTAACAAAATAATATCACTACATGAAGTCCGTATAACGTATTTATTAAATGCTCCTTTCTGATATTATTATTTTTAATAATATAAATCTAAGAGGTAGGGGTCAGGACAATTCGGCGGAGCCGAACTGGGGCTTACATCCTACGGTACATATTGTAATGTCTACTTACGATGCGAGAGATGCACTGACATCTTCGGCATATATTGACCCATATGACCAGTCACTAATATATTAATTTATTTCCTTTTGGCAGTAATATATCTAATATCTACGGTAATTGTAAGTGCATCAGCGTACTAACTTGAATCTCACACGGCACATCGCTTGGCTCAATATTTGATAAAAACGCATTGCATCTCTGTCGTTCTTATTACGTGAAGCATTGTTTGATAAATACAGTAAGATATACTAACTAAATCGCCAGCGATTTGATTTCGCGATGAAAACAACAATATGTATCGTAAGAAGTCAGCTCGAGACTTTGACGCACGCAAAGACAGGTACATCAGTATACGTCACATACGCGACTGATTACTACATTAGAACTAAAACCTCAAATCATACGCATTTATCAGTCCCTAGAGTCAATGTATCAATTAATTTCGATTCTGCGTGCGCCAAGGTCCTTATCAAAACAAAACCTTCAACAAATTGAATAGTCAACTCTTGCAATGGAGGTCTGGTGATATTAAATGAATTTTATATTAGTCGCCTAATACGGAAATAACATGTGGACGTAACATTCGCAAAGCTCGCATATGGGGTATTTGGGACATGTCAAATGGAGCCCCAGGTTCAAAATATTTTTTGGAAAAAAAAAACTATACATTCATCTCGATCGCGATATTCCATGTAACATTCGAGATTCCCATCCAATCCCGCGGGCGAGGTCCATGTCGATGACACCGAAAACTGACTGCAAGTTGTCGAGCCTATACTGAATATTCCGGTCAAAATTTGGTCACCAGAACTCCATTGATTGATAATATCATCCCAACGCATTCCTTACAACCGTAATGACTCGCTTATTCTCTAGTACACATCAAAAAAACATCAGGAACCTTCTTGGATCATGATGCATTTTAAATTCGCACAGCAATACTCTACATTCATTACAAAAATGACGTATTCATATAGTAAAGACCACGTAAGTTACATAGATGTGGGAGCAGAGATATTTAAGACAATCACAACGCGCAACATTTCTACGGTAATTGTAAGCAGCAGTAGCTGTACCTATACACATGGATGCTGAAAATGATGGTACACTACATAATACCGTAGCCATTTGTTTGTTTTATGATTTCGTCTTATGATTACGCGTTCACAACTTTTTTGTCAAAGGAATGAGGAGCACCTGCAGATAATTTTAATCAGAATAGCTTCGAAGGCTTAACTGGACAGTCAAGGAATTGAATGATATACCATTTTGTATCTTGAACGAACGACAATAAGGCACAAATTGGTTCATGCTTCAATTTCCTTGGCCATACGCCAGCGCGACTGTCTTTATACCTTTGCACATCCTACTCGTGGTTTTACCGCGGGCCTGACCGTGGAATCAGCGATCGGGCCTACATCTTAATCTGGTCTCCAGAGCCGATGTTGGCGAGAGTCTTCTTGATGCGCAGCGCTGTGAGACGGGCGGCAGGGTTCTGGTACCAGCACTCCTTCATCACCTTCGAGATTGAGGACAGAACCTGGAACGGGAAGGAGGAATTGAGTGTCAAGACATTCCCGGGGTAATCGTTCAGGGAAGCCTGTGAACTGCAGTTGTATTGGCGCATAGTGGCAGCGGTGACGCTGTGAATAAGAGTTGACTGTGGCCGGTAATAGTTTGACCAATAAAGACTGGCCATTTGACCAGTGGTGCCAGTTCACACTTGTAACAAGCAGGCTATGCTCCGCAAAGGAGTTTTATCGACCACACTGAATTTGATTTTGCTACTGTCAAATCAATAAATCAACTATCAATCTGAGTCAAATGTCAAAAAACTATACAAGTGTACACAAATAGGCTAATAAGAAGGAAAGAAAGGTCAGCATACCGTGTCGGAATGCCACCGGTTGGGCACACTGGGCCGGCGGCGAAGGTTTTGAGCAGCATTATAACAGCGACATTAAGGGTGAGTAAATGCGCCGGCAGCTGTCATTCCACAGAAACTGGTCAAACTTTCCATACATATAGATTTTGACGAACACCGCTTACGATGAATATTTTCTATAGAGCATTCATGCCCTACTCACATGTATATGGAAGTAGGTAATGGTAAAATAATGTAGAGTACCTATACATTGTAGATATTTAAGTACTATATTATGTTAAAGAGAAATTACACTGTAATTGTGACTCCACAGTCAAACTATCGATGTAGTTTTGTGGAGCAATGTATCTTACTATTCATGTCCAATTTCAGTTATTATTAAATAAATAAAATTACGGACGGTTCGGTGCAACCCACCCTAGACGCTGCCAGTAAGATCACTATGGCGTCACCGGCGGCTTCTTGGAAACGATAGCTTCTTTCTTGGAGTGCCCTAAACAGCTAACTTCCGTACGCGGAGCGACATCCGAACTTCTGGATTTGGGGGATACTGCTGTTCCTCAAGGTTACGTGATCGGGAATAACCTTTTTTCAATATTAATGAACGATTTCACAACCGCCACCGACGATGCGGAGATCGTGATGTTTGCGGATGACGGTTGTGTTATCGTAGCAGCTGAAAACCACGTTCTTCTTAAAACGAAACTGTCCAAAGTAATGGAGCAAGTAGCAGCGTGGTTTTCGGCAAACGGCATGATATTGAATGTTGAAAAAACTAATATAGTCCGATTCTGCTTGCGAGGTAAAAGGGATCACGACTTAAATGTCACCTGCAACGGCCAACCTGTGCCTCAGGTCGACCAGGTTAAATACCTAGGCCTGATAATAGACTCCGGGCTCACATGGAGTTCACATATAGATTAGCTGTGTGACCGCCTATCATCCGCTTGCTTCGCATTAGCCAGGCTTCGCCCCAGTCTCAATCTCAGTAACATCAAGAAAGCCTATTACGGCTACTTTCACTCTATTCTTGCATACGGGATTGACTTATGGGGTGACGCCGCTGACCGATTAAGACCGTTCAGACTTCAAAAACGAGCGATCCGCTCCATATCAGGGGTCCCATCCATCGCAAGAACTGTTCAAGAAAACCGGAATTCTTACCTTACCGTGTTTATACGTTTTCGAAGTGGCAAAATATGTAAGGCGTAATCTAAAACAGTTTCCGACTCGTAGTAACGCACGAGGTGCGAATTGCAGAAGGTCCGGTGAACTTTATCCACCAAAGTCGCGACTTGCCAAATCTAGGAAGTGTATGCACACGGTAGGACCTAAAGTATATAACAAGATCCCGCTACAAATAAAACAAGCTACTAGTGATGGATTATTCAACAAAAAACTTAAAACGAAATTGTTATCGAATGCCTTCTACTCAGTCGATGCCTTTTTCGAGAGCTAATATGTACTATGCACATACCTGTAGTAAACTGGTACAACACCAAAACGTAACTGGTTCGCTGACTCAGCCTCGCCTGACAAATCTCTAACGTAACCTTAATGTAACTAGAATATATAAGTTAAGTACCTATATAGTATAAACAATTGACATGTAAAATTTTATATTTTATTAATAAACATTTGAATTGAATTGAAAAGAAAGAAACGTAGAAACTTGTCAAACATTCCATACACTTAGATTATAACGAACATCGCTTACGCTAGGGTCGGCCCTAGACGCTGCCAGTAAGAAGGAAAGTAATGCCCTGATCACACGTACCGAGTAGAGTGGCGAGAGTGCTACTCGGCGTAAAAGCGGCGAGACAGTAGCTCGGCTCCCTTTATTACTGTCTCGCCCATTTGCTCGGTACGTGTGATTGGGGTGGGGTATAAGGTCAGCATACCGGGTCGGAATGCCACCGGTTGGGCACGCTGGGCCGGCGGCGCTCGAGGCAGACCACGCGGCGCATGTCCTCGAGCGCGGGGTCCGGCGGCACGCACTCGTGGTACGGGGGCTGGTACTCGTCGGGCAGCGCGCCGCACCGGCGCGCCATCTCCCACACCACCAGACCGAACGAGTACACGTCGGAGCGCTTGTACGGGTCGAATTGGCGCGTGTCCATCGTCTCATCTAGCACCTGCAACGAAACGTATAGCTCGCTAATCACTTTAGTAGGTTCATTGTTTATGTTTATTAAAATAGGCTTTCTTATGGCACTTTTGCAAGTCAAAAACTGATAAATGGCGCTAATAATGACGAGCAATAGGAGTAGCAGTAGTGGTAGTAGTAACTCTTTATTGTGCACGATAATAAATATACAATTTAAATAAGGAAGGCGCAACACAAAGACGGACTTATTGCTTTAAATTAAAGGATCTCTTCCAGTTGAACTTTGAGTAGATAAGAGTAAAACGCAGACAAATTCAGCAAGCTCTACAAGGTACAAGACACAAAAATATAGAAACAAACATTACTCATGTTAGATGTGCGGCTGTGAGTGGTAGAGTAAGGGCGAGTATTTATTTCATTAAACGGTTAGCTTAACTTGGTGGGTCAAATCTAGTATTGAAAATTACCTGATTTTTTAAAAGTATAATGATGAAGTCTGGGAGCTCTTAGAACAGTATTAAGGTCAGGGAAAACCGATTATTTTGTTAAAGGTAAGAACGTGCTAAATGATTACAGACCATTAAACTTATGCTCTAAGCAAATTTCGCTTGCAATACAGCGGTTGCGCGGCTAAATATTGTGTCTATACCTGTTAACATTATAAAGAGGTAACTTTTATGGTTTGTAATTTTTCAGTATTCTGTGTTCTTTGTGAAACGCGGACGGGGCCACCCAGAATGCTAGTTTATTACATCTAGTGATATAATCATAGCCATTAGTAGAACCAACACATGAGTTAGTTAAATCGACTCTAATTGGTGTTATTGATAAAGTACAGATGCAATCGTTAGGGCTGGAACAACAATCGCGCACGAAATGGAAGATAAGCGACGCGTCAAGACGATAAACAGAGGTTACATGGTACTAGTGGTATCAATTTTAAATCTGTTTAGAATTTGTTAAAGCGCGTGGAAGCGACCGTCCACGCGCTCCAAACCTCGAGTCGGAGCGCGCGCGCTAATTTTTCCAAACCGATTTCAATTGAATATGATCAGTCGAATAGGGCCGATTGGAAACGCATACAGTTTATCTCAGAATGAGGCTAATAGATAAATAATGATTCTGCGTAAACACTGGCGCATAATACGTAAGCCAAGCGAAGGAAAATCGAATGACGTATGAAAGTCTGATAATCTATGTTGTATAGAATCCCTTCGATCGTCTTATTAAAAAAATCCAAATATGTTCAGTTGAATTAAACTCAAGTTTCCGAACAGTTGTATTTTTGTTTCAGTAGTTCAACAATCTGTAGATAAACACAGATACCATTTTAATTCGGCTACCTAAATTATAAATGAACGAACGAGCGAAGCGAACGGGTACACATTCTTTCAATGTCTGTCCGGATGTTTTTTCCGCTAAAGGCCGCATTCTCAACCGATCGAGAATTTTTGTGAGCAGGCCCAATAATTATATAGTTATTTTTGTCAATTCAAAAGACACACTTAACATGAGGTAAGTGCAAGTGTCACAGTTTTTGACACACATAGGCCTAGTTGGTGTTGGTCGTGAGTGACTCTGCCTTCGAAGCCGATGGTCCCGGGTTCAAATCCCGGTAAAGCAATTTACATTTATAGCACAACTATTGATTCCCGTGTCTTGGATGTTTTCTATGGGTGCTAGGAGGATGATGGGTCTATATTTATCTATATTTTAAGTGTGTATATCGTCACCTAGTCGTCGCAGTAGTTCCCATAGTACAGTCGAGTTCAATATCTATACAGACAACCTTTCAAGAATATCTACACATGCGTCTTATCTCAGTAATAATAAAGTATGTGTATAGATATTTTTGAAAGGTTGCCTGTATAGATATTGGAGAACTCGACTGTATACAGTCACGAACTTTAATTTGCGACCCACTTAAAGATATAGGAATATATTTATATATTTATTTATGCCACTGCATTCGGCCGTTGCTTTCGACGTTTATTCCGCCTTGGCAACATATGTACTTAAAATAATCCATAGCAATTCGATAGTAGATATGTTAGGTTCAGACTATTGGCGCCAACCAACCATAAATACGCCTTAATATCACAGCGTTACGGTTTATATTGCAACTACGGTGTAAATGCACCTAATGCTGTTTATATTTGGACGCGTCCTGACATTCACCCCTAAAGAGAAGAAAGGCCCGGTAATCATGCGTTATCAGTGAGATACGAAACACGGTCTATTATACAAGATAAACAATCATGTGGGCGGTATCTAATCACGTATCTCATTAATGTGATAAAGGTACTAGGTGGTAGGTAGGTATTTTGTGCTGTGCGGGGGATATAGTGAGGGCGACGAAGTCTGTAGACATAACTAGGGTCAAATAAACCAGTGTTTACGCACTTTCTAACGTCGAAATCCGTCACTCTTTAGGTGTGTATAGGTCCCTAGGTCCGTCCTTATGAACTATTCCTTGTTGCAATGTCTGATATGAAAGTGCCTGTGAGGCCTACTTGCAGTACATTTGAATTTTGGAACTGACCTGAAATTTCTGACATTGTGATGTTTCAATCACTTTCAATACAAGTGAATTTGCGTCAAACACTTAAAAAATCTGTTGGTCTTTAATACCACAAGTTTTTCGTGATGTTTAAAAAATAACAGTGCATATATAGTACCATTCATTATCGTTTTATCAACAAAGCAAAACAATACACGGTTTTGTAAGTTACGTCCTTTGTTTGGCTTTGCCCTGAAATCACTGATAATGATAGTCAAATCAGAGACTTTTAATGACACGTCAAAAACGATCTTAGTATGAAGTCTGTAAAGTAGTTGGAACAGGTGGCGTCATGATTGTTTTTCGTCAAGCAGCGTCCAGTCCATTCCATTCATTATGCCCTTAAAAAACTGAAATATCAAAAATAAGTTAAAACTGATGTATTCAGAGTATCTTCGTGAGGTTTGTTTATTGATGCGCGATCACTAGTTACCCACCAGCCTACCCACCACCATCAGTTACGGCCAATGGTGGCTGGATGCGGTCACAGGTGGCTCAATGTGCGGCCGCTTTTACTGTTTTATTGATGCGTGATCACTAGTGGCCCGTTCAAATCACTACACGCCGCCACCAGTTACAGCCAATGGTGGCTGGATGCGGTCACTGGTGGCTCAATGTGCGGCCGTTCTTACAGTTTTATTGATGCGTGATCACTAGTGGCCCATTCAAATCACTACACGCCGCCACCAGTTACAGCCAATAGTGGCTGGATGCGGTCACTGGTGGCTCAATGTGCGGCCGTTCTTACAGTTTTATTGATGCGCGATCACTAGTGGCCCATTCAAATCACTACACGCCGCCACCAGTTACAGCCAATGGTGGCTGGATGCGGTCACTGGTGGCTCAGTGTGCGGCCTATCTTACAGTTTTATTGATGCGCGATCACTAGTGGCCCATTCAAATCACTACACGCCGCCACCAGTTACAGCCAATGGTGGCTGGATGCGGTCACTGGTGGCTCAATGTGCGGCCGTTCTTACAGTTTTATTGATGCGCGATCACTAGTGGCCCATTCAAATCACTACACGCCGCCACCAGTTACAGCCAATGGTGGCTGGATGCGGTCACTGGTGGCTCAATGTGCGGCCGTTCTTACAGTTTTATTGATGCGCGATCACTAGTGGCCCATTCAAATCACTACACGCCGCCACCAGTTACAGCCAATGGTGGCTGGATGCGGTCACTGGTGGCTCAATGTGCGGCCGTTCTTACAGTTTTATTAATGCGTGATCACTAGTGGCCCATTCAAATCACTACACGCCGCCACCAGTTACAGCCAATAGTGGCTGGATGCGGTCACTGGTGGCTCAATGTGCGGCCGTTCTTACAGTTTTATTGATGCGCGATCACTAGTGGCCCATTCAAATCACTACACGCCGCCACCAGTTACAGCCAATGGTGGCTGGATGCGGTCACTGGTGGCTCAATGTGCGGCCGTTCTTACAGTTTTATTGATGCGCGATCACTAGTGGCCCATTCAAATCACTACACGCCGCCACCAGTTACAGCCAATGGTGGCTGGATGCGGTCACTGGTGGCTCAATGTGCGGCCGTTCTTACAGTTTTATTGATGCGCGATCACTAGTGGCCCATTCAAATCACTACACGCCGCCACCAGTTACGGCCAATGGCGGCTGGATGCGGTCACTGGTGGCTCAATGTGCGGCCGCTGTTAAAGTTTTATTTCGCAAGGTATCATGTCTCACCTCAGGTGCCATGTACCGCTTGGTACCGACGCGGTTGGTGGACGGCACGTCGACCGAGTCGCTGGCCACGTTGTGCCGCACGGCGAGCCCGAGGTCGCCGATCACGCAGGTCAGGTTGCTCTTCACTAGGATGTTTTTCGATTTGAGGTCGCGGTGGGCGATGGCCGGCTTGCCTGTTTGGGGTGAAATGGAATGTTACAGTGGATCGCAACACCAGCGAAGTCACGTATGGAAGTAATGCATGTGGGACACTCGTCTTCTGTGTTTGAACCAGTAGTTGTCTTTGGATTCTTAGTCTCCATTAGACTTGATATGATAGCTAAGCTTCTAGGTGGGATATGGTTGCATCGATAACACGTTATTGACTGGTAAACGTTAAATATTGCACCGGCAACTTACGAAGAGGTTCCTACGTACCTGCAGATTTAAATGCTTAATATTCGCTTTATCTTTCAACGCTGACCCAGTGCGTTCCATTTCAATGTATTCCCACCTTCAGTTCCGATAATATCTAGCTGCGTAACAGACCATGTAGCCTTAGAGTAGCTAGACCGTCAATCACTTTTAGTGCCAACGATGTCCATGTGCAGATGCGCCAGGCCGGTAGCCACGCTCTGTGCCATTCTTGACGAGCGTGGCGGAACCGATGGTGCGAGTCGTGAAGAGGTCGAACTGCGACCCGTTCTCCTGGTAGTCCTGTGTTAAAGGTAGGCTAGATCGTGAATATCACCTTTAGTGCCAACGATGTCCATGTGCAGATGCGCCAGGCCGGTGGCCACGCTCAGCGCCATCTTGACGAGCGTGGCCGAGTCAATGGTGCGAGTCGTGAGGAAGTCGAACAGCGACCCGTTCTCGTGGTAGTCCGTGATCAGCCACAGCTGCGTCCATGTCCCGTTATCTAAAATAACACACGTAAAGTAGGAAACAATACTGGGCGCGGCTTTCTGTCTAAATTATTGACGGTCAAAGTCTGCCAACGTAGATTTACCTGCGTATACAAAATAACGTAAGCGGGATGAAATATAGTTCCGGAATTGACTTGCTATACTATGTAATTTTTACATACGAGTAGCTACGATTTCAAAAACTTTTCGTCATCCTTAATCATGGAGCCTGGGTTCCATTTATTCTCAGTTAAGATTAAATAGGACCAAAATAAATGAGGAAGCATATAGAAATTCCTCCTTTTTAGAAGATGGCTAAAAAGGTAGTGCCTTTCTGCTTAACTACAAATGGTATAAATGTTTATGAAAAAAATCATGTTGAAATCACAACACCACACCAATCAATCATATCTTCGGATTACGAGGTCATACGTTAAATAATTAAATACCTCTCATTAATCGATACATGCTTCCACTGCTTAAACCACATTTAGGCCATGCATGAGTCGTGCTGTTTACTTTTTAATTAAGGGTGAACCAGGTTTTCGTCATTTTTATTTTATGATTACACTTAGATAGTATTTATAATATTATTTGATTTACTCGCATTGTTGCAGAAAAGCACTAAGTATATCACACGCTCAATCAATAAAGCTTAGACCGAACCGAATACAACTCAGTACTGTAACGCATACATATTTATCTGGATCTATTTTGAATATCTTTACATTTAGAGAGGGGCAAGTTAAACACAACATGCCAATAATGTATCATACATTCTTCTTGCAATGGTAATTTTGCGTACGTCGATACTCCTCCTGCGCACACAGTTCTATTTATCAGTCTTACCCTTGTTATCGGCAGCAATGAACCCGAGTATGTTCTCATGACGCAGCATAACCGTCTGGTATATCTCAGCCTCGCGGAACCAGGAGCACTCCTCGCGCGAGGAGAATATCTTCACGGCGACGTTCTCGCCCCGCCAGCGACCGCGCCACACCTCGCCGAAGCGGCCCTTGCCTATGATGTCGACCAGCTGGATCTGGCGGGCGATCGAGCGCTGCACCAACAGCGGGAGCCCTGGGAAGGGACGATATATTAGCAAAGTTCGTTCGGTTTGTGGGCGTCGCATGCCCCCTTTTCCTGGCCAATATCTGAACAACTGACCAATTTCAGTATTCACTGTTTAGTAAAAGAGACCATTTGGGAGCTAGGGAGTTCATATTTTCTATCTATACCTATATAAAATTTGCTATATTTGCAAAAAGATTCATGCGTCTAACCAACCTTTATTATTCATTTGCGACATTGAAATGTAAAAGTTATAAAACTGCATTTAAAGTTCGTGATTGTAAAAAACAAACTTCTGCTGCGAAGTTACATAGTGATGGATACCAAACTATGTAGTCTTTGTACATTAAATAATATTGTCTCATACCGATTCGTATTTGATTTAGGGTTCTTAATTATGTTTAATCCATCAAAAATGCGCAATTATCAACGTTAACTCATGACTCATGATACTGAGGGGTTCGTTGAAAAAATAAGGCTTTATAACGAATGATATTAATAAAAAATCGGCCAAGTGCGTGTCGGGCCACGCCCAGGGTTCGAAGTTGCCTGTCTGTCTTTGTTACATCAACACGCGCGCGCCAACTAAATTATTTTCAAAAATTTTTAGTAGTAAGGATTATTGAGCTAAACCGCATTGTTGAATACGAAACCCTAAAAATGGTTTCCCTAGTCTATTTCCGAAGTTTTCTAAGCTAAAAATACGGCTGTTTACAAACCTACCTACAAGTTTAGCGGAACCCTCGGTGCGTGAGTCCGACTTGCACTTTTCACTTTAGTAGCTGTAATAATGATAACTGATATATCGGTAAATCGTTTTAATTGCAATGACTAAATACATAATCATCATCCTCCTAGCGTTATTCCCGTTTGTGCCCTAAAGGAGTCCGGGGTCAACTTTAACACCTAATCCCACGGTTTGGCATAGGCACTAGTTTTACGAAAGCGACTGCTATCTGCCCTTCCAAACCAGAGGTAAAATTGGACCTTATTGGGATTGCACGGGTTTCCTCACGAATGTATTGCTTCACCGAAAAGCTAACGGTAAATATTCCGTACATAAGTTCCGAAAAACTCATTGGTACGAGCTGGGATACGAACCGACGACCGCTGCTTGACAGCCGCATGCCACAAATATAAAAAAAAATCATCCTTTTGGACCAGCTCAACCAGGAGCTGAGCTCTTTACTAATCTAAATTACAGGCAAAACTTTTACAAATAGCCTCTTATGTAATAAACTTTGTGACCATATTAAGATACTATAAAGTTATAATTTTACTGTTATTCCTTTATACATACAATCGAAATATCGCCCATTTTCGACCAATTCCATAAATACGTATGTAACTAGGAAACTAAATATCTCCAAATGGTCCCTTTACTAAACACACATGTTTTTTAGTTACATTTAGTAGTCTGTGTTGACGATCGATCAATATACATTCTTAGAATCATAGATTATTATAAATTTACCTGACGGAGAGCCGGAAGTTGTCTGCTCAATCACGTCTGTAAGAGCCTCGGCGGGCACAGTGAGGGCTCCGCCGGGCATTTCCTGGGCCCTCTTGGCGAACCTGGAGCCTGTGGTGGTGCACATCCCGAGTACCATGAATGTGATAAGAGTTATGAATAAGATAATAAACTCACCTGACCCAGATCCGGACGTCGTCAGTTCAATCATGTCCCTGATAGTGGCAGTGCCCAGTATGGGGTGTCTGGGCTCGCAAAGAGAGTCTTCCGCCGGGAACAGCGGCCTCGAGCCCAGGCGCCGCTTGAGCATACTCCGAGACCTCTTGGCCCACCAGAAACTTATGGCGGCGCATATCCCGAGCACCATGAGGCCGATAATCCACGGCACCACTTGCCACGCCGCCGCGGTCGGCGTCGAGTCTTTCGGGAAAACTACGGTTAGTCGGGGCGGGAGTGTGTTTTATAAGGTGACATGCTCATTATACAAGCGTTCACTCAATTTAATACCACCATTAATTGTGTGTATTTACAGTTTATTGTTCAGATTCACATACTAGAAACTAGGTTTTAGAATTTATATGCAGCGTAATAAATAGGGACAGTAATGCGAGTAAATCCATATTATTATTTATTTTCTTGGTAGACGATATTTGAAGTTTTTGAACCTAGCGGTGAAATTATGTTCAAAACGGACTATTTCTTCATAATAAGTCCTATATACGGCCCACTGCTGAGTACATGCCTGCTCTCATGGATGACCAAATAAAAACTACTTGAACAGTTCACTTGTACATGTCAGTGTTTCAACTTTGACAATCTGCAAAGTCTGTGATAATCGTGTATCAAATCAAGTCGATGGAAAATTTTATAAAAATCTACAAAACAGCTTCTTCTCCAAAACCTAGCCTTCACATTGAGTACTTTTGATCCAAATAATATCACTCCATAAAATGGATTATACTATATGAAGACGAGGTACAAAAAATAACCAGTCCATGTTAAAATCCTATTATGAAGTTTTTCTCGAAAACAGTATAGTTGAATTGTCCTTTAGAAAAGTCACTCTTCAATTAGGAGCCTTGATAGTGTGCTGACTGTACACGAGTGAAGGGAAGTCGTTGTTCTAAAGTTGTCGGAAGTCGGAACCTAACTATAAGTGGCTCCGTCTCCGTCGCAATTACTTCGAGTGCTACTCTCGTCAAAAACGATTCCATGTAACAGGAGATGTATTAACAACTTCACATTTCTAGATTGGCTTTTAGTCTAATAATAATAAATAAATGATGTCTGTGAGATGTCAGTTTGTATGCAGGGGATAATCTTCGAAACTATAATAGCCGATTACGAAAAAATATATTTAAAGCCGCGACTTCGGTTACGTTCTGTGCAATATATATTTAAAGCCGCGACTTCGGTTACTTTCTGTGCAAATCTAATCTTAAGCCGCGACTTCGGTTACGTTCTATGCAATATATATTTGAAGCCCCGACTTCGGTTACGTTCTGTGCAATATATATTAATAGCCGCGACTTCGGTTACGTTCTGTGCAATAAATATTTAAAGCCGCGACTTCGGTTACGTTCTGTGCAATATATATTTAAAGCCGCGACTTCGGTTACTTTCTGTGAAAATCTAATCTTAAGCCGCGACTTCGGTTACGTTCTGTGCAATATATATTTAAAGCCGCGACTTCGGTTACTTTCTGTGAAATCTAATCTTAAGCCGCGACTTCGGTTACGTTCTGTTCAATATATATTTAAAGCCGCGACATCGGTTACGTTCTGTGCAATATGCGGACGGCGCCCCACGGGCAGCTAATAAATGAATGATTCGGGTTTTCTTAAACTAAACCCACACCTACTTGATATAAATTCACGTCTAGGCCACATATTATATTTTAGTTCTTTAGTAGATATATAGTCGCTACAGCGTTTACGGCGAGGGCGAGGCACGCCGAGGCCGAATATATGCGATATTTACTGTTTATACCGAATTAATTTCTTGTAACCGTGTAAACATTTAGTAGTTGTTACCGAATAGTTCGGGTCTAAAGCGCGCAGTTGTTGTATTGTTACCGACTAGTTCGGGTCTAAAGCGCGCAGTTGTTGTATGCAATAAACGCAGCGATTCCATAGATACCTGCGATTACCGCAGCGGTTACATAAAAGGTAATATCTTTTGAATCGCATAAAATTACCGCGCGCAAATGGTTACAGGACTATATTATAAAGTTCGTTTAATCGACCTGGGCATAACTCGCCTTAAAAGTTAGGTAGCCTAATACTATTAAAAAGTGACATATGTATTTACTTACTCATGAATGTAATTTAGACAAAATGATTAATTAAATACACTCAATTAAATCTTTGAATTTGTTTTGTTCGGGCTTCCAAATCTATTACGGTTTGCATTGCTTGATATTTTATTTATAGTTTTTTTGTTAGTTTTTGAATACGGTGAGTATGACAACAACCTAGTTTTTAGTATGGAGAAAAGTGTACACACAAAACCTGTCAAGTCACATTAAATATCGAAAAAGTTCACACATGTTGTGTTACACATAGACATATAAATAACATTAACTTTGTCGCACTAGAAAAAAAAAAGTTGCCAATATTGGCATACGAACAAGCGTGTCATTTCGCAAAACATTTAACATAAGTAGTGAACATAATGCCCAACACACAATGCGAAGCACACACAAACAAGACAGCAACTTTGAACCTCATGCAGAATACTTTTGAAACCGATTAGCATAACAAATACATATTCAATGTTTATATATACCTATAAGAATGCAAAGTTCGCACTTGCAGTAAACAGAATGACTCTGATGAAAAAGATTCGATCTAACCAACAAAAATGTATGGGCCTATGTCGCCATAAAATGGCAGATGGTCAATCAAGAATATAGCATAATCCTAGAAAATCACACTATTTTAAAGTTTACCTCAGGTTAAGAGTTATTCCGACCTATTATCACCAATTAGCATAGCGTGCAATACCAAGCGGTCCGACTGTACAACAGCTTACCGAATGAGCTTAAGTCTATAAATAGTGTTAACAAGTTAAAGAACACCTACTGGTGAAATGTTACTATGACATCAACGAATTTACTTCTGACTGAAATGTTGTGTGGGTTTACTAATGTTTCGGCGAAAATTATTTGGCAAATGTTTAACTCCCAAACTATTTTTCCCATATTTTTATTTGGGCGAAGTTTTATTTCCCAACTCAACGTTTCGCACTGATATCATTTCCCAACGAATGATTTGATAAATTATTGTTAGGCAAATTATTACCTGGGATTTTTTTAATACGTCATTTATGTATTCGTCAAATGTATTGATTGGCATAACATACTTTTAGCACTGATATCATTTCGCAACTATTGATTTGATAAATTATTACCTGGGATTTTTTTAAGATTATTATATTATATTATAAGATTTTTTTATGTATTCGTCAAACGAACGAACTATGAACTAGAGTGCCATAGTTTTATCTGTGCGGACTGATAATCTCCAGCGAGTCGACGCCACCCCGCTGCGCGGGGTGTCTATTTCTGGTCTGAGGGACACAAGTGAACCCTAACCTAACCGACCTAAGACAGTCCGCTTATGACAAGCCATTTTTGTCTGCCCTGATATTCCGCGTCCAGAATAGTGCTCCGCGCCTCAGTATTTCTATGACCTTTGAAGCGCTCTAAATGGTGCCATGTTTTTGGTTGCCCAAACGTCATTTGACGATTTGTTATTTGCCTAAGCAAATCATTTGCGTCATAATAATTTGCCACATAAAAGTTTGTCGAAGTAAAATTTTGCAATATAAAAATTTTGCTAAATGAGAAAACTGCGAAGTTAAGTTATGCCAACAATTGGTTTGCCAAATGAAAATGCTGCGAAAAGTTGGTTGCCATGTGAAATTCTGCGAAACATATTTCGCCGAAAAGGCAGAACCCCGTTGTGTGTTCTTTTTTGAATCGTGATATATTATTATAATTTAGAATGTATAATGTAATTTATAATGTACTTAATGAATATTGTATTTATAATGTAATGAATATTAATCTTATAATTTCTAGTTTATATTGTTATGGAATAAATTGATTTGATTTGATTTGAATTGGTTATCAGAGGTAGTAACTCTGTTGGCTCAGCGACCCAAAATGAGTCTTGGCCTCCGACACGAGAGTGCGCCACTTTTCTCGGTTCCGCGCTAAATCTTGCCAATTGCAGATTTGGAGCTCGCGCAGATCCGCCTGGAGCATGTCACTCCAGCGGTACCTTGGACGTCCGACAGGCCGTCGACCTCGGTATGCTCTCTTGACTTCGCGATCTACCTCCATTCTTTCCAGGTGACCAAGCCAGCGGAGTCTGTGAGCTTTGATCTCTCCTAAGATGTTAGGTTCAGCCACCTGACATTCCATCTCCAGGTTCTTTAGGACTCTCCAGCTTCCATCCGGTCGTTGCTTTGGGCCGAGAATCTTACGAAGGATTTTTCTTTCGGCGACTAGTAACATATTCAGAGGTAACAGCTGGAATTTTTTTCCCCTATAACAACCCCAGCTGTTACCACTGGTAACAAATTGGTGGTAACAGGTGGGAATAACCCCAGGTAAATTACTTATCCGTTTGGTCGAATCCGGCCTGACCCTCTATGGAAATGGAAACATATATTTATATTTGATCGTTCTTTACTTAGCAAGTACGCACGCTTACAACAGTATAGCGACTTAGGCGACCGCGGTATGTTATGTATAAAATAAAAGAGTCAAATTGACTAAAAATCATAGCTAAATGACTGAGTAGGCGTGGTCTATATAAATTGTATTTAAAAAGACCACGTAGTTAGCCGGTAATATTTTTTTTCTGACAAAGTTAAGTTTGCGTCGTCTCACAAACGTATCAAAAGTCTTGTTTTAAAATACTTCAATAAAGGTTGCCTCGAATTATAAATCAAGTTAATTATGCCCTGAGTAGTAGTAGTAGGGCTTCCCTAGTTACGTACCCGACTTTATAAGCTCTGGGACATTGTAACAATATTTGATAGGTATTATTAGCGTCCGCAAAATGGAAGAGCAAATTAGCCAGAGATTTCAACGGCCAGCAAATAATACCTGCTGGTAGTTTCAATAATCTGTATTACTAGTACGAGTTTATATAGACCATAATCATTGACAAATCTTAATAATATCTCAAGAAGAGTCATTTAGCAAATAATTTATAACCCAGTCGTACTTATTCACCAACGGTCCATTTAGTAATTAGACTATTTGTAGCTGCGGCTATATATATACATATACATATACTAAGTTTGCTTAATTTATTAGCGTTCCCTTTCAAAACAAATTGTAAATAACAAAATAGAATGACTAGAGTCGTTCTACAATGGCATTAAGAAGCGTTCTTCTGCTCGCCCACATTTTGTCTAGCTTTAGACTAAATAAAACATGTCTAGATACCTTAATTAAAGATCAATAAGCGTATTACAAAGTTTGTTCATTATTGATACAAAGACAAAACACAATGTAAAACATATTCGACTTAACCAGAATCAAAACGTCTGGCTTTATTGAGGCGGTCCGAGCTCCGAATTAAGGGTGAATATCTAACAGCGATGGGTATAGCTGTGTATTCATATATTTGACAGCTAGGTGGCCAAGCATGCAAGGTGTTCAATATAAGAAACCACATCTCCGCACATCTCTGGTGGATTTTCACCCTAACGGGTCGGTCTACGAATTGGGACATGGTTATCGGCTAAATATCGATCGTTGCATTTAGATAACAATGGCATCGTAACGTATCATGCCCATCTTTGTATCAATAAGAACAACCCGATTGCAAAATCATGACTGCATAACATAAGTTTTCGTAAATAAATTATAAACCTTTTTACAGTACATATGGTGCTACTTTCCCGCACTAGTGCGGAAAAGAGCACTTTCCGTGCATATGTCGAAACTTTAAAGAGCCATATGTACTGTAAAACGTTGTACGATACACGTGCGAAAAGGTAATTGGCAACTCGTGTCGATTTAAAACACTCCCTTCGGTCGTGTTTTAATTTATCACCACTCGTTGCGAATTTCCTATTTTCGGCACTTGTATCGTAAATAAATATTTTAGTTTAAGTTTAGAAAAATGTTATTGTCATGCGATTAGTGTTAAATAAAAAACATGCTAAAGAGAAAATCCGGCGATGATCACGGTCGTTATACCCCCGAGCTATAACCACGAATTCCATTCGAAGTTCGGGTATCTCCATCTCTATCGCACTTACAATACTCGAGTGACAGGGATGCAGCTACATGAACTTCGAGTTTCGATTTTCATGGTAGCGCCGCAGTGATGGATCATGTATCGAATCGAGACATACCTATGAAGTAGCCCGTTGCATTCGAGTCGGCGTCGACACCCCTCCATGCCTAACTTTAAATATAAAGTCTCAGATAAAATAGCAATGAAAACCCTCACATCGCCAATACATTATCAAGCTTGGAACGATAAATCCAAGCCTAAGAATATACAACTAAGACGCAACTTTTCATTACCATTCATCATCTTCATGCGAATTAGATGGTATTGATCTTCGGTTGTTCCCAATGATGTAACATTCAGGGACATGGACATGACAGAACAAGAGCCCTGTGTACCCATAAGGGCCTACCTGGCTGTACGCTGTGGTTACAGAGGTCCGTGGCACAGCAAAATACATCGCCCTCCTGACACCATATAGGCAAGTCCCCGGGCGGGAATACCGAATCCTGATGCCAACATCTATTCAAATCAATAACATTAGAAACATATCTAACGGGTGATCAATGCCGGTCGTCTAGAAGAAGAAATTTAGTGTAATTAGAACAGAAATAAAAACAACTCTATTAGCCATGCACTCTCACGGCCTGGCCGCGGCCACGCGCGGCGGCGGCAGCGGCAGCGGTTTTTCTAATTCATTGCGTGCGATCCTAACTAACCACAGGGACGTTGCGCGTCTCGACCGCGCAATGAACAGATAAAACACCTGCCGCTGCCGCCGCCGCGCGTGTCCGTGGCCAAGCCGTCACACCGGAGTTGCGGAAACGCGACGCTCGCTCACACGCATACTTTAGCTATTGAAAACTTTGCTGGTCGCAGCATATTTACCCAACCAAACTGCGGCTCAAGGCGGCATACTTATTAATCGCGAATAAGACTGAATTAAATTGTTGGTGCTGTTGTAAAGAAATGTTCGATGCACGGTAATTTCTGGATGCGTGTAAGTCTAGTGTGGTCAGAAAGGCCGTCTAGGTGTGTGCGAGCGGCGCGTCGCCGCAGCGCGGAGCCACGAGGGGCCGCGGAGCCCGGCGCAGCGCACTAGTGAACGGTTAGAAGTGTCGTGTACCGGCAAGCGGTGCGGTTAGCGTCACTGGCGCTTGCCTACCTGGAGGCTTGGGCTGGAGCTGCGGTCGCATATCGCGATTGCACATATCACGACTGGCACAACACTGTATCACCACGGACTCATTTTTAGCCTTCGTCGTGGAGCATCCGAAGGGGTGCTCGGGGGGTATGAGTGATTTACGCTCCATACAGCTGCGTCGCGGGGAAGCCAGACATCATGTTTAGTAGGTTAAAGCAAAAACCATGGCACACTCGGAAAATAGTTTTTGTTAAAGACGGCACATCATTCAAACTAACGGGCCGGCCCGGCGTCCTTAGTAGATAGGGTACATATTCTAATCAGGAAGCGATGTTAGGATTGGCATCTCAACACAAAACTTATAGGAAATGATAATGCAATTATGATTCTAATAGTACATCAAAAACAAACTCAAAATCGGCATTTTCCAAGAAGTCACACGGCCTCGAGGGGAGCTTACCCGAGAGGGCGGCGGGGCGTTTGCTCGCTATACGCTCTTTGGAAATCTCATCGGAATTGCAGAGATCGGTCTTACAGCAATAATTACTTGGACTCCTGCATGGTAGCGGGTTGTCCGGGGGAAAGCCATTAAAACAGCTTTTGGACACCTCGCTATATAGTCAACCATAGCATTAAACATGTGTTACAATTGTTTTACAGGTTTGTGTTGATATTTATTGCCAATAGTTTCTAAATGATTTTTATTCAAAACATTCTGATGTACCTTGCAGATCAAGACAAAATCCCAATTGAAATTTTAAATTTTCAGAGAGACGCAGTAGTAATTTGGAATAACACAACCATCATCATAGAGACAGCATTCTAAGTCTGTGTGCAAGTAAGCAACTTACCGGTATTCATATTTCTCTACACCATCCTTGAGGGTGGTGGAGGCGAAACAGAAGCCATCTGTCTCACATGTCTCGTTCAGGCAACTGGGGCCCGTGGTGTCGCAGAAACATTTCAATCCTGGTCGAACAAAACTAAATTAATCAAGGGATCATACACATATCATCTCGTCTCCAATTAATATAATCAAAATATTTAGTAATTCAGGCACAAATAAAATCATCAATGTCACACATTGAAACAACGTAAGCACAATACTTTTTTACACGTCAAACATTCCGTGTCCGTTAATTTTGTTCTTTCACGAGCTTCTGATGGTGTGCTACCTTGCTCAGTCATCATTTTGTAGCAAACAGTACAATGTTTTCTGCGTATTTTGCCATCATGTCGGCGTGGGGCGAGACAAGCTAGATCGAGTGGTTGCATCAACCGAAGGCTCAGTATTTTCAATGCCCAGAAGTCGAGTGATAATAATTTCATGGCATAGACTTTTTTTATTGGGATTAAGGTCCTTGTAGATCAAAGTTGCGTTTACAACCGCAACCGACATCAAATCAGCCGCAATTTGTTTATACCAAAAGCAAGTCTTTCGTACTACTATACTATACACATTGGAAGCACGAAACAATATTTACAAACTTTTTATAACTTTTTACGTCATAAACTCCACATAAACAACAGATAACCGATCAAGATACCTGTCAAAACAGCTGTCAATGTGCGTGCTACATATATGCACCATACAACCAAGAATTAGTACGTGTGTGTATCACATATATAGCACGAGGCAAGGAGCTCGTACGTGCGTGTAACACATGTGTTGCACTGTGAAAAAAATTGAAAATGGGAAAATGGGTTTCCAGAATGATTGAATTGCTCATAATGTGGGGTATTTTATACCAATACCTACTAGATATGAAAAAAAAAATTGCATGTAGGAGTACATTTTGAATTTCCCGCTGCACAGGGAACGTGTTAAGGAGCCGTAGGTTCATGGTCTTCTCTCCCTCTCACTGAGTATAAGCGTGAGCGAGATGGAAGTGCGTGCTCGGAAGCGCGGATATCTTGTTTTTTAATTATTTGAAGAAGAAGAAGAAGAAGAAGAAGACATTTATTCACTACGCAAAAGACACACAGAGACAAACGGAGTACAAATACAATACAATTTACACATAATGTGTGTGTCTTCGCGGCAGTGAATCGGCCGTGAATTTGGCCGTTTGAATAGATATTATTACGTTTGAATACAAACATACGTTTTATATAAATGATAAAACGAGTTGACTCTGCGAGTTAGTTTCGTCAACTCACTGACGCGGTTCAGAGATTTTATCAAATCACTAAACTAATGTAGTGAAATGAAAAAACGAGTTGCCTTTTTTGGCCGATTTCGTCATTTCACTAAACAGATTCAGAGATTTGATCAAATGACTGATTTTTTCTAGGCAAATGATAAAATGGATTCGCCATTTTAACATCCTGCGTGATTTGATCATATCCCTTAGAGATTTGTTCAAATCTCTGTTTTGGCCATTTCCCTGCGACATATTCACTGATTTCCCTCGAACATGATATTGCTGATTTTAATACTTATAGCTTCTGTGCATAATTTGTTACAAATATTTTAAGTGTTTTTTTTCTATCGAGCGAAATTTGCTTAATCATGTTCCGAATCACTGATCTCACTGCAAAAAAGCCTCAAGATTACTACTATTCGTATTTTTTAGAAACCATATTATTATAAACAGACGCATTATATTGTTTCAAAAACTCTATTCACTTAACTTCGCTGAACCTATGGCGCCTTAAAGCCTTGTTTGTATGAGGGCATAACTGAATGTTAGAACAGAGAATCTTGCATCTGAAAACATGCATGCATCATGATAATGGAATCTTGTTTGTTCAACATGCGTATATGGGCTTATTTTGTCCAGAGTATAGTTGTCTCACAAGGATGAAATATTAGTCAAGTGCAAAAATATGTATCCATGTAATCCTCTCATAAATATGTACCGAAACCTTAATCCCCCGACATAAGTGATGGGACATATTTATAAATAAGTTGTGTGTACACATAATTTTACACTTGACTGTACATAGTTATTAATCTATTAATGAGGTCTTTAATGTTTTAATGATCATGGCTTCATTATTGTGAAAATAGGACATGGGTATTCGACATTACCATGTATACATAGAAACATTAGTCAGATTCTAATTAGAAAAATAAAAAAGACAAAACTTTAAATATAAGGTTGTTCACCATAAAATAAGTTATTTTTTTTTTAATTTTGGCATTTATATTTACACATCATGCTTTTTCAGAAGCAGAGCTGTTATGGATGTAAAAAATACAATTTTATAATTGTAGCCGGGCATCACCTGTTTGTCTAATAATTTGGCTGACAAGTAATAAGAACTTAATGATAATGGGTAATGTGAAATAGTTATAAAAAATTATGCTTTGAAACATAAAACTCCATAAAGACACATTTTGGGTGCATTGTGTAAAACTAAGATCAACAAAAAATATTTAAGTACAGAACATGTTTTGCTAATGGGTTTATGATTAATAAAACAAAAAGTTTACTAACCAGTTCTTCACACATAAGTATTATTGAAGCATATTTTTCAACAACAGTATTTGGAATTTGGTGATTATATAATTATAATATATTTGCTCAAGAATGAATGACTAAATATTGTGATACAAAACATTTGAACAAAAATAGGTCCATACATTTAGAATAGCAATACGAAACATACCCTATGAATTGGTACATGATTGACCTCGGCCTATTTATTTACCAACAAAAAAAAACACAGATGTTACAAATTCCTTTTATTAGATAAACTAATATAAGGTCGTTACATTGTAATAAGTACAGTGGTCGGATTTTGATAATATGCTAATATGATAATATGCTTTTGGACTTAATTTATGCATAAACTTAAGGTTATTTCCGAACACGGCGGGCGATAAAAATATAGCTGCATATGGCAGAGCTACGTAAGCGGGCGCCAACGCTAGCTCACAACTTGTTCCTTACGGCGGGACCGTGATTGACCATCATTGCGTAGCCTAGCATCCTTGTGGCCTGCCTATAAACACATACCTAACTAATCTATACAGTATCATATTATCTAAAGAGCGTCGAAAAACATTTACCTTCTACAGGATCCAACTTGCGATACACCGCGAATATCAGCAGCAGGAACCATTTTCGCCAATGATAGTTATGCATAATCACATTATTTGGTTGAATCATTACAATCTAATGTCCAGACACGACGAAACACATATTATTGATGCACGACAATCCAGCGATACGGCCATCGATGTGTAATAGAAACATTACATATTATTTTAGGAAACAATAACTGTCACAACTATCGGTATAAGAGCGGAATCCAACTGGATAAACACGTTGACTAATAAAAATACATTTATAAAAACAACTTGCAAAATCAATGTGAAATAATTTCCATGATAGACATTAGAGTTAGACGGAACTCTCCTCTCCGGTCCGGCCTAATGAATGTGTGAATGAGTGAGTGAAATAGTGAGTGAATGACTATTATAAACAAAGAGTACAATATATATATACTGAGATTAGAGATATCAGTGAAATGGTCGACTACTAGCGCTGCGTGCGGTTTGAGTACGAACTAACTGCTTTGCTGGTTGACGGTATGCAGTAAGTAAATACTTTAGTTTAGGGTATGTCATCATTTTCAGCCTTTCATCGCCCACTGCTGAGCATAAGCCTCTCTTCGAGTACGCCACTTATCCCGGTCCCGTGCTAGTCTAATCCAGAAATGACCCGCAGTCTTGTTTACTTCGTCAACCCATCGTGCTGGTGCAGCCAACCGACGCTTCTTTTTCCTGTAAGTGGCCACCAATCCGTTAACGTTTTTGTCCACCTACCGTCACGCTGCCTGGCAATATTTCCTGCCCAAGTCCATTTGAGTTTGGTTATGACTTCTCCGACGTCACGCACCTTAGTGCGACGTCGGATCTTAGTATTCCTCACTCGGTCTTGTAGGTTACAGCCGAGCATGGCACGCTCCATGGCTCTGTGTGCCACCCTTACTTTATGCACAGCCTCCTTTGTGAGCGTCCATGTCTCAGCACCATACGTCATTGTGGGCAGGACACACAGATTATAGAGACGAGTCTTTAGGCATTGTGGAACGTCAACGGTTTTGAGGATGTTGTCTAACTTATTGAATGCTTCCCAACCGAGCTGAATTCTCCTATATATAGAACAGTATATAGTATAGTACAGTATATAGTACAGTGGATATTGTTCAACCTCGAAATCCTGGGGAGTTTGATGAAATTTGGTACGTATGTTCGTTGGAAGCTCTGTTTTCGTCTCCCAAAAGTCCCCGAGTCAGGACCTGGTAAAACGGCCGCCATCTTGGAAAATGTATTCCATTCTTAAGAAATTCAGGTTTTGTTCAAAAACCGGTTTTCGTTTCGCGGTAGGCCCTGGGCTTCCAACGAACATTCGTACCAAATTTTATTAAACTCCCCGGGATTTCGAGGTTAGACAATATCGCACTAATAGGTATGTGTCAAACATCTCACGTTAGACCTAGACAAGCGACGGTCACGACATACTCTCGATTTTTCTCGCACTATAAGAGAGAGACGGAAAGTGCGAGAAAAATCGAGAGAGCTCGCGCGCCGTCCCGTGATAGCCGTGCTGGTAGACTACCATGGTATTTCGAGAGGGGACAATCTCCAACGATATGCGCAACGTACAGTAGCTCCGCATTCACACGCCGGCGACTCTCGCCAACCGGCTTTAGGCGTGAAATCTTTGCTCCATCCGCATTATTCACATAGAAGAATATCATACGAAATTAAATTATTATGTTTCGTCCAAATTGAAATTTTGTAGTGGTTTTGACTATTCTTCTTAAATATTAAGTACCATGGTATTTCAAGAAGAGGCAATCTCCAACGATATGCGCAACGTCCTGTACAGCTCCCCATTCACACGCCAGCGACTCTCGCCAACCGGCTTTAGCTATGAAATCTTTATATGTATATTATTAAATTTATTTCATCTATTATGGAGTGACTTTGATTTGGGCGGCCGCCGTGTTTCCAACACGTATCCATACCACTACAGACAGAATGAAAAGAAATCGTTAACTGGTGGAATCGGAATGCATCAATTATCAATGCACAGATAAGATAAGGAGACGCTACACGGGCCGATATCAGCCGGACTCACACACTAATACAGACCCGCAGTGTAAAGCAGGACGATGTTTCATATAGTTGTCCCTGTCACTTCTTATGGTCAGCTGAGCTGAGTTAGAATGAGACGAATAGTATAGTATTTTGAGTCTATTAACGACTTGTCTCCATCTACTGCGCACCACAGTGTTAAAAAAAACAACCGAATTGAGAACCTCCTCCTTTATTTTTTTGAAGTCGGTTAAATAGTAAACAATAATGCCGAGACGTCAACTTCAAGTCGACACTTATAGTGTTGTAACTATTTTAAAGGAATTCATCAACATTTTATCGGCGTGAATTATTTATGAAGGCGAGGCGTTTGGTAAGTTTGAGAGACAGAGACTGGAAATACAGATGTGAGTGAGCTCATGAGCTACTACTTTCGTATACCTACCACATTAACTTTTGTATTGTTTATTTTAATAGATAACTAAAACTATCCAGATTCTTATTATAGTTGTTAAATACGGCTTCATTACATTTAAATATTTATTTAAAGTTCGTATCAAGTAGCTGTCTACACCTCACGTAGGTAGTTGTGTCTCAGAAACAGGACTTAGGTAGTTAAGTTAGGGCACCTATGGTTTTGGTTTTTAGTGTGGTAAATGCCGTCAATGACATTTTGTATACATGTATTTGTATGGAGATGCAATTTATTTACGAATGGTGCAGATGACGAATATATGAAAAGTTAATATCGATGTCGATAACTTGTAACAAAATATATTTCGCTGCACTAACTCTCGAGCGAGCGAGATACATCGTGCGAGCGAAAAAGCAGAGATAATGATGTATGAAGACCTGGCAGATAACATGGTTTTATCTCTTTCTTACTTTTTGTTAAGTACCAAAGTAAGAAAAGTTCGGGTATATAGAATACATTCAATTTATTAGAGCCGAACTGCCTTTTTCTGTAATCTGATCTGTGTTCTGTAAGCAATAGTCAAAGACTACAATATACATACTGAGAAAGACAGGCAACTCAGCCAAATTGAGAAGGCATTTTAAGCTTGCGTACAAGCGCCATCTGTGCTTTGGCGTATAAAACTTTTCAAACGATAAAAAAAGAAGGAACTTCTCAATTCGGTCGTATTTTATTAATCAGTATTTTCAATATTTGTAATAACTGTTGTGAAATGAAACGTAAAAATGAGGAATACACAGATTTATTTAAGTTATTAACAATAAATTAGTAACTTCATGCATAGAAAGGAGCATATTATTAATATAAAAAAGCAAGAAACATTAAAACGACACGCTCATCCAAAAACCAAGTTCACTCGGTACTACATTTTCCTAGATATTTCTCAACAGACCGCCGCGCTCGGTCGACTAGCGGTGTCTATAGCCCTTCCAGGTCCTCCAGTAATAGATAAATGCACAAATCACAAACAAACTTCGTTGAATATTAAAAATTGAATTGGATTTATTGATGCAAATTATGTCAACATATTTCACGCAAAACGACATTATACTTATGTCAAGCAGACACAATGTTGTGTTACCATTATACAATATACTATTCTCCTTGACGTGATACGATCTATTTGCAACCTCCTTCCTTGCCAACCTCTAATTTTACTCCTGCCTGCCATGTCACTGTCATTCAATATTTCTCCGTGTATTATTTCAAATAATGTACAATTTTATGTTTATTAAAACCTGAATACTACAGGTTTTCTCATTATTTCACTCCTCATATTCATTTACGTAGCACGTATCAATCTCCCTATATCAAATAAAATATTTCAATGTAACAACACTGATATTTTAGTTCGCTACAGCAACAGCTACCTAGAAGTTTGCCGAGTAGGTGGCAGCACCGTTTTCAATTAAAATCTGGATTTGCAATAGGTTCTAAGTTTCCATAGCATGGCAATAGTACCTCTTTTTCGTCACTGTCCCATCTGTAGCTAGCTACATATTAGTAATCTGTGAATAGTACCGTGTCTGTGCTGTGTCGTTAGTCGTTACAACGCTAACGGTGAAAACAATTTCAACTGAATAGTTGCCTAGTACTACTCAAACTAAATGTGTATTTTATTACAAATATAAATTATACGCCTATTACTGGGATTCAACTGAAATCAAGTTTCAGGTCAGTATCACTACTCAGTACTAAGTTCATGGTGTTAGCATTACCACGCCCTATAAGCTATAGGGTGCGGCTTCGTTTTGTATTCGATTTCGATGGTGCGTGACCTAAAATCAGAACTTTTGTTCTTATTTTCACACGAGTGCCACATAATTTAATGTTTATTCTATGCACTTCGAAAACTTTAATAAGTTGACGTAATTTTGTTTCTTCAACAGGTTTGTTAGACCATGTCGGCTTCTGATCTTCCCAATTACTTTACAGGGAACGGAACCTACAAAGCCATAAACCCTCTAGTGTCGCATGTGGGTGACTTTACGCCGTTCTATATAGCCATTGCCATTTCTAGTGTGATATTGGGGTTGATTCTTATACTGAACGTGGTCTGCTGTTGCTCTCGGTACTCGAACTATTGGCTAGACCGGCATACAGGTAAGTCGATTCTTTAAATAAATAAGTTATCATCCTCCTAGCGTTTATTCCCGGTTGTGCTCTAATGCTTTTTCCTTCACCGATAAGCCACTGACCCGTATATGGGTCACAGCTTTTGTCTCCGTGGGCTCCCGCTGACACACATATGGGTCACTTTTTTCAAAATAATTATATTACATATCTCTCATACTTTAAACTCAATTATATTATATATCAAAATTCTAATTTAAACAACAACATGGAAACATCCGGGATTTACACACCCTTACACTTTCGGGGTCTCGGGGACAGAAAGGGTTAAATATCAAATGATATTTCATATCTCAAAAAAAAACCCAGTGGTACCAGCTGGGGTTCGAACCCACAACCTCCAGATGGAAAGTTGCGTGTCTTACCGCTTGGCTACAGTAGCTCTCCTATCTTTAAATAAATAAGTATCTTGGAACAATCTTACTTGAAATGACCCAGTCCCCAAAATAAGTAAGATGACATGGATAGTTAATTGGTTCAGGGGCAGCAAACAAAAACTTTTAAATATAATAGGCCCATGAAAGCCCAGGATATCAACAAACAGCGGAGAGGTCCATGATGCATGAAGCATTTGTTAATGTAATACATATTTGAATACTTGCATTATTAAGTTTCTGTACAAGCTTTTATTGCCGTCCATCCTTTTTTGTCACACTAATCAAATACTCATTGAGAGAATTGGAATAAATAAGCCCAAACACTACAGTGTGTGTAATTGAGGAGTTCCTAATGCCTACCATAGTATGGCATTGTCATCCAACTTAAATAATGGTGCAGAATTTCAACTCAAGATTTGATCCGACTACAAGGCGTCAATATAAAGCCTGTAAAAAAAATATATGACTAAGAAATAAACATCACAAATCACACTGTAAAATGCCCTTGTATTTTTTACACTTTTAGCTACAGTAAAAACCTTATTTAATCCCATCATATATGCATATATTATATATAGTTTTTTATACAACTGCTATGTTTAGTTCTGAGAAAACTATAAGACACATATTTGTTCCCATGCATTGTTTGTCTGAAGTTACTTGTGATCATTTCATAGAAACCAAGATGAAAATATGAAGAAAATGTGGGCATGGCCGGTTATTGTTACTAAGTTGAAGCATTTTTCTAATTGATGATTTAAAAATTAGGTTCATAAATATAAAAAAAAAAATATTTTCATAGATGTCTGTACTTCTCAGGAGCTGGCCAAATACATGATGAAAACCAATGGATGAACTACCTTTTGCTTCAATGATACCACCCTAACCATAAGTAGCCAATAAGTGAAATTATTTATACACCTACATCTCATCACAACATGATATGCCTGATTTGCAGCAGCGAGCAGAGAAGTGGGCTGGACGGGCGTATAATGCGGTATTACGCCCGTCCTGCCCACTTCCCTGCTCACTTCGGCTGAATGTAAACCCGGCAATAAAATGCATGGCAGCAGGTTGAGAAAGTTGTGCTATTGGGAGTGAGCTTACGGACTATCACACAGTGGGGCTAGCACAGACTGTTGAGTGCCAGTTGTAAGTCACGTGACTCACCACTTTTCTTAACTTTTCTTAATCAGTTAATTAGAAAAAGGAGGGACGATCTTTTGGCTGGCGTCACACTATGCTTGTAGTATAAATAATAATAATAAACGCTATAGGGACAATTCTACACAATTCGAACTAGGCCCATAGTAAGCTCAATAAGGCTTGTGTTATGGGAACTAGACGACGATATATTTACTAGATATAAATACTTAAATACATAGAAAACATCCAAGACTCAGAAACAAATATTCATGTTCATCACAAAAATATTTGCCTTTACCGGGATTGGAACCCAGGACCTTCAGCTTCGTAGGCGGTATTACGTGTAACACCCCGTTCACACTGCGTCCGTTTCCGTGTCCTGGAGGCATCCGTCTCTTTCGCACTCGGGCGAAACATCGCAAGCGAGAAAAAGAGGGTTGCCTCCCGGACACGGAAACGGACGCAGTGTGAACGGGGTGTAAGTCTTAATCACATTCGATTATTATTATTATATTGTTATGTGTTTCCAGGCAATCGCTGGATTGTGTCCATCTGGTCAGCCACTCCTCACAAACAACCACCGCTTGACTTCACGGAGTTGGAAAGCAACTATCAGCCAGTCCAGTACGTGCAACCATACTCTACTGAATACCACGAGGAGCACGGCCGGGGTGACATCCCTCCGTCCGTTTCCAGACAACCACTGACATCCTCACAGGAGTACTTGGAGTTGCATAAGAGGGAGAGTGACATATAAGTCTCAGTTAAGTGCTTAACGGGAGAGTGAGCCAACAATGGCTTTCTTAATGCTGTACCCGGCTGTTGCTGTGTTGTCTCTGTTCGTCCTAATGGTTATAATACTAATGCTTAGATTCGGCGCGAGTTGGTGCAAGTTAAGGCATAATGCTTTACCGGTTCACCATGCCGTTGTGCAGGGGTACTGGAGGGAGGACGAAGCCTACGAACAGAAGGTGTCCTATGCGTGACAAGCACGAGTCTAATGCTTACATAGGTTGAAATTATTTGATATCAATAAAATACAAAGACTGTTATTAGAATTTGAACCTTAGATCATAATTTGAATGGACTATTTTGTTACAAATGATTGTCTCAAATTATTTCAACCATTGGCAGGATTGTATTCAAATGTATATGGTAAATGAAGCATAGCATGCACATAGTTTTAGTAAACTACTTTTCAATATAAATAGGCAATAAACTCCTATTACATACATAGGTATGACAAATACAGAAATATTTTTTGGGTGGGTTTAAGGAAATGTATATGATTATAGACTTAATTCATCTACAATTGAATTAATTCCAATCATAAAGAATGAGCCCTGTTAATTGTATGACTAATTTTCGTTACACATAGGAATCTTTGTAAGTTAGTACAGTCAGCATCATATATTTAGTAGCAGCCAAAGTAGCCAAATATATCGTAACACTTCCTTATTCCTATAGTAATAAAGACGTGTTGCGATATTTTTGGCTACTTTGGCTGCTACTAACTATATGATGCTGACTGTACATCTACAGTTTCTTACAATCAATTCTCATGTGAAAGATGAAAATTTTGATCACTTTCATATTGATATCCGTTTTCGTGGTAATGGTAACTGCTTAGTATCATGATTAATTCAGCACCGACTGACCAGAACGAATCTTAAACATTTTGTAAACATGTACGAGGGCTGTTCCGAAAGTTGTTAGCTGCTCCGACTCTACTCAAACGATTACAATATTATTTATACCATTGTGAGGGATATTTAAGTACTTATTGAAGTGCTGTAAATATATTTTAAGAAAACGCTTAGTTTTTATTTTATTTATTTTTTACTTCGAAGCGTCGAAGCCTAACCATCAGTCATGAAAATCAGTAATTGAGACTCCATATGTGCTGTCATTTTATAAAAAGTATTTGTTAAAAAACAATTAGTTTTTTTAGGTGCTGCTAATTACGAATCTCGACGGTTTTTTTACGTATAAATCGTGTTGATTGAGTAAACATTATTATGATTTAATAGGTGTCAAGAATGAGTCTTCGTTAAAAGTAAAAATTTCTGATATGTAAAAAAAATGTATATACACTTATAACATTATTTATTGATTTATACATTGGAAATAGCAAAAGAAACAGAATAATTAGTCCCGGGTAAATTTAAGTTCAATGTTGTAAGATTTCAATACAAAATTCATTTAATTGTGCCTAAAATTGCCGTTTTTTCTAAGCAATTCGTAACTCCATACAAAACAGCTTTCAGTTAAAAATATATAATAAAAAAAACGTATCGCATTAATTTATAAAAAAATCATGGCCATAATTAGCATTGAAATATCCCTCACAATGGTATAAATAATATTGTAATCACATGAGTAAAGCCGGAGCAGCTAACAACTTTCGGAACACCCTCGTACTCAAATCTTTCTCATCTAGTTTGTCCTTTGTACCTGTTTTGTTTTATGCTGTGCATATTAGCTTTTCCTTCTGCTGTTTCTTTGCGCCATTGGATTAGAAGACTTATTCTACATCCAATTAATATTTCAATGGAGTTGTTTATCAAGATGTTCTATGCAGCGTATTTTCTGGAAAACTTGGTGAGCTCTTTGCTTTATAAAAACATATGATAGAGGGACTAGAGGGTGTACTGCGTCATTTACTTTCCATTTACCACGGCACTGATAAACTGATAATCATTAGATACATTTACTTTCCATTTACCACGGCACTGATAAACTGATAATCATTAGATACATTTACTTTCTATTTACCACGGCACTGATAAACTGATAATCATTAGATACATTTACTTTCCATTTACCACGGCACTGATAAACTGATAATCATTAGATACATTAGGTTTTAGCGGTTGTTTGGTGCCTAGTAGAACTTCATCAGTTAAGGTCGATAGGTAGTATCTAAAATATTCCAGAGAGGTTACGCATATGTAATTTTTTAATCGTATTATACAAATAAGAACTTGCCTGTATGCATGATACAAGCATGTAGAATGTACTATTATAGTATGAATATCAACCAAGTATGCCTAAGCACTAAACAGTACTTTTTTAACATAATGGTTAAAGTTTCAGGATAATAATTTGATTAGTAATACAGCTATATTTTGCAACATAACATCTTTATGAATACTCTAATTTTTAAATCTTACTAAAATAATCATGTACAGATTTGTATCTGAAAAATAAGTTTTTAAACGAAGTGTTAACTTAGTATATACCAGTGCCTGGGTCAGTATCACGAAAATCGAAGATCAAATTTATTATATCTCCATCTCTATCGCACTTTTTTCGTGGTACTGTCGCTAAGAACTGTACTGCACTGTCCATGCCATGAAGTGCCTGAAAAACATTGTACAGACAGCAGCACAACCAGTGTCAAGTTATTCGAGCTTGTGTAGCTCTATCTTATAGAGCTCTTAATGCGTGTAGAATCTGCTGCTGACTGAACGAACTGTACTCCGTCCTTTGAGATCTGTTAGGTTAAGCTTAAATGAAGAATGATATTCTTAATACTTTATTTTCAATATAATATGAGTTTTATATTGATTGTGACATATAGGTATGTGATGAAAACATGTAATTTGTCTGACATATAATATAACATTATATTGGGATTTGCCAAAGGAACACTTGTGATCACTCATTCTGTTTCTCAAAGACTTGTGATAGAAAGCTGAAATTTGGTATCAATAGAGAACTGTATGGCCTTATTTTCCAACGCGATAGTCTGTATTGTAATAAAATCTAAATGTCTCTGTATCACTAGCGGTTCGCGTACGCATGTTTTTCGCTAGCCGTTTTTTAGGATTTTAATATTTTTCACCTTTTGTCGTACGCGTCAATGCGTTGCTCGTTTATTTTGCCTGCCCCTTGCACAAGTGTAATTATGTTACCGTTATAAGGTAGGACTAAGATTTCAAAATTTCGTCTCACAGTTTTCTTTGTACAGTCAGCATCATATAGTAGCAGCCGGAGTAGCCAAATATACCGGAACACGTCTTTATTACGATAGGAGTAAGGATGTGTTACGATATATTTGGCTGCTACTAACTATATGATGCTGACTGTACCGAATAGTACCGATCATATTTTAGATGAATTTCATGCATCCGTATTTTTACATTTTGTTGTTTACAGTTTATTATATTATTGATATATAATTATCTACTATACTGTCAACAATACGTATGCATGGATATTCATCTGTCACAGAGGGTGTCACAGTTCTTGATTCGTGACCAGAAGGCATGATTCAGTTAGCTGTGTTAAGCTGATTTTCCACCGGAGGGGCGAGACGAGACGAGGCGAGGCGAGAATTGAAATTTGTATGGCACTTACTATTTCCACCGAGCGGAAATTTGCCATACGAATTTCAATTCTCGCCTCGCCTGGTCTCGTTTCGCCCCTCCGGTGGAAAATCAGCTTTATGCTGATGCGATTGAGATTTGGCTACGCGAATGACTATACCGTTTGGTTGTGACTTCAAGTTAAGTAAGGGGGATTTTTACATATTTCTAATTTTGTCACTATCAGAAGGGCTCAGAGTTGAGCATCTCACTAACTAACGTATTGCTCCGTCGCTCGTCAGTGACTAAATCAAGATAACTATTATAAATCCTAAAGCACGACTAGTCGATGTCACGTGACAACTTTCATCTTTTTGTGTTGAGGTAAATTATTCCTACGAATATCACAGGTAGCCCAGGCATCTATTTCAACCCCTCTGTCGCAAAAAAACCGATGTCACCTGACGATTACAATTGGCCGTAGAATTCTGGGTCTACCATTGATTATTATTATTATTATCAATCCAGGAATGTACTTTTAATTGTCTTTGTCATGTGACAAATTCCCAAGTTGGTGATGTAGGCCCAGTCCAGCCCTTCAGCTCCCTGAGATCACGCCTATGTTTTATGTTTATGATGTCAACAAATTATGCAGTTTTTGTCTAGTTTACACTGCCTTTATTTTTGATAATTTAAAAATTTATTTCATATTTGTATCACTTTAATAATGCATGCACCTATATGAATTTATATTTTTAATTTCCGTCCAATAAATTAGGTTATTTACAATAATATAATTTTTAATTAAATCCTACAGTAACCTCAACCCAACCTTCCACATGCATGACACATGTGCAAGTTGCAGAGTTTTCTAAAATAGTGGAAAATCCAGGAAACTCACCAGAATTTAAGAAAGATTCCATTTTAGGAAATTCCCTAAATGAAATTTTGAGACATTACCGAGGTATTTCCATTGGGAAAAGTTTCGCAATTTTGGAAACTTTCCGTCGGCCGGCACATTAGTGTGTCAAATTATAAGTTTGCCTACACTCTAGGAAAAGTTCAGTGTTGTAATGTTTAATTCATAATAGCGTGTTTTTTTATTATTTCAACCCGGCAACCCGACAACCTTTCCATCCGGAAGTAGGTATAATTACTTATATAGATTTAAATGAAGCAATCATATTTTTCGTATAAATAGCTGGAATCTTATAATTATAAAGCAAATATAAATTACTCATAATAAAGATAAGAGAACCTTTATTCATATTTTTAACCCCCGTCGCAAAGAGAGGGGTGTTATAAGTTTAACGTGTCTGTGTATCTGTCTGTGGTAACGTAGGGCCCAAACGGATGGACCGATATGAATGCGGTTTTTTTTGTATCATAGATAATTTTAACCCGAGTGTTCTTAGCCATATTTCATGAAAATCTGTTCAGCCGTTTGAAGGTCATCAGCTCTTTAATAGTTGATGAGGGGATCTGACTACCTTCCGTATGTCCGATCGATTCGAAATTTGGTATCGTGTTCCTTAAATGATATTGAAATTATATGGTAACGTAAACATGACCTGATCAGCCGTTTGAAGATCATCAGCTCTTTTCTAGATGATGAGGGGATCTGATTAACTTCCTTATGTTCGATCGATTCGAAATTTGGTACCGTGTTATTTCAATGACATGGAAATTATATGGTAAGGTAACCATGACCTGATGAGCCGTTTGAAGATCATCAGCTCTTTAATTGTTGATGAGGGAATCTGACTACCTTCCATATGTCCTATCGATTCGAAATTTGGTACCGTGTTACTTCAATGATATTGGAAATATATGGTAAGGTAACCATGACCTGATCAGCCGTTTGAAGATCATCACTTTAAAAAGGACAAAATAAAAGTTTTTTTTTTTTTTTAAACAAAAAATTAACTCTAAAAATAAAAAAAATATGTTTTAAAGCTATAATAACTATTATCGTCACATATGTATGTATATTATGTAAGTTCAAATATTTTTATTTTCCAAGTATCGTCGCGTCGGGGGACCGCTTCAGTCACCCGATGGTCCCCCGACGCGACGTTATTTGTTAGTTTTTAAAGTTTATTTTTTGTGTCGGGGGTTTTTAAAAAAATGTTGACCTTTTTTTAGGAGCTTATTAAATTATTCTTTTTTTGATGTCTCATATTTTGTTGGATTATGTAAAGAGGTAAATGGGTAATTACTTAAATGATGATATATCCGTTACACAGAAAAATGTGCTATCATAAATTATTCCCAAATTTGGCCATTTTCAATAATTCGTGTAGGTACCCAATTAGCATACAAATTAAATGAAAAGTAACTTGTTTCACAATTAAATAACCTGTATAAGCATATCATTTATAAATTGAAAAGAAAAAGTGAATTTAAATACAAAATAATTAGGTACTTAGTCTATTTTTTTATTCCGTAGACTAAAATGACAGTTCATGTATTGCTAGTTTTTTACAATTGTCGTCACAAAACTGACACTGAGTTAATTTTTGTTTAACAACTCGCACTAATTAGTTAAAATGGTTAAAGCAATGCGTACTTTCAGAGTCCGAGAGGCAACCGGATGGCTCGCGCTATTTGGGCTCCCGAAGCGTGTTGAACCTCCCTGTGCAACCCGAACTGAGCCAACTTGGTCTGGGGCGGAAATTAGAGGTGAAACAAATAGTTGTCGCCAGGTATTTGATGAAGACCGGCATTTCATTACATAAACAGTGTACACACTTCCAGGCAACCGCTGTTTCAATCGGCTCCCATGCAAAAAAAAATGTTTTTTTACATTTTTCTATTTCCGCCCCAGTCTAAGTTGGCTCAGTTCGGGTTACACAGGGCGGTTCCACAACACTTCGGGAGCTCCGATACCGCGAGCCATCCGGTTGCCTCTCGGACACTGCAACTACGCGTCTTTGCTCTGAATAAATTGGGTAGGTACACTAATTATTGAAAATGCCCATTTTTAATTTTTCCATATTTGCTATACTGAACTATCTATAATAGGGGCGTAGACACTGAATAATATAATCAATAACGTCATATTTTCTCGAAAAAGGATAAAAAATGTAGTCAAATGGAGAAAAAATCAACGCGAAAGGTTAAGTAATCACGAAGTTATAAGTGTCCAAAGTTTTAAGAAGGGGTATGTTCTGTCCTTTTTTCGCAAAACGCAACTTCATTTGAAACGATGACGCTGGAAGAGTGTGACGTCACAGAAGACGGCAACGTGCCGCGCCGCATCGTGTTCGGCGCCCCGGCAGCATCCTATAATGTGACGTCACACACCGTTTGCGTTTTCTCTCTCTAACAAGCAATATTAAAACGGTAGTAGCTTCGTAATTCTTTGAGATATCTGAATGGGATTTTCGTCACAAGGCATATTTTTTTGCCTTCGTTTTTTGGAGTAATAATAGTGTTCGAGTCTACACCCCGTATTGGATATTGGTTATCTAACTAATCACCGCTAACAATCTAGCGTCAATCTTATTATGTTAAACACAACTGGTCATCATCATCAAGTCGTTCCCTCAATGCTGAGGATCGTGACATCACGTCCTCTTCTTGATGACCAGACTTCTCCAAAAGGCCTTCTCCATCACCCGCTTTATGTATGGCCTCTCGTGCAGGTGTAGTTGCAAGAGTGCAGTGATTTGTGTGCTCCACATCTAGCGGGCGGTCTGCCTCGAGGCCTCTGCCCCTCAACTTTTCCCGTCATAATAATCCTCTCTCAGCACAATTGGTAGCAATCGACAATATTCATATTTAATACTCATATTTGGGAAATCTCTGAAAAACACGATAAACGCAGAGACGAGGTTGGTCGCCCAAGGTACTGACGCTTACAAGCATATCTCTACATATAATAAATGTGAAAGTTCGCTGAGGTTGTCAGTGAGACATAATAAGTAGAGCTTGAAGGAAATTGTATTTATACAACATACATTAAAAATTTCAATAGCGCGATGCAGAACCACCAATTTCTACGCATTTAGAAGATCATTCTCCAGATTTTTGTCGGCGTCTGAACTCCAACAAACCATATTAAACGTAAGTATAAAAAAGTTTGATGGAATTACGGTGATATTATTTGGATAAAATCGTCTTTATTTACGCAACAGCGCCATCTTACGACAGCCCAACGAAAATGAGTGTTATGTTTTCTGTTTGTCTGTTTCTCTCCGGGTATCATGGGAAAACTATCGAATGGATTAATATGCAACTTTCACTAAAACGTTCAATGGATCTTCGGCCACGCAATAGGCTATAAAAATTATAAAGGTAAGGGTGCAAAAGGGTTAAATAATGGGGTTGAAGTTTGTATGGGAACCCCTTGAATCTATGAGCTAAAGACTTGAAAATTGGCAAGCATATACTTGACTAGAAATTAAAAATAACCCTATTCAAACTTTCAGCAAAATATAGATAAAACGTGAAAAAACACGGGATGTAAAATGTTTATATATATTTGTAAAATGTGCAGTATAGGGGTTTACGGGGCCGAGAGACCGATCTAGCTTCGTCTTATTTTCGAGAAAATTAGTTTTTTTCGTATTCTCTCGCAAAAGGCAGGCTTACTCTTCGATTGGTTTGTTGATGGCTGCGAGTTGGAACCCCAGCGATGAGTTTTTTTTGTTTTCTTTCTATCAGTTTATTTCGTTGTTTTTTTGGTAAACGATCAGTTATTGGTTTTTTGTTTAATTTTGAATAGAAAAAAAATTTTCGCAGAATTACAGCCGAGAAAAACTCGGTCCCCGGAAAAAACAAAGCTATAGCATTAATAACAATACCTATCGACGGTTGTGGATTTGAATGCATTCATGCAGTCTTAGCGTTTTTAATGTATGCCGAGTTTCTCCAACATGACCCCAACCGGGCCAAACTTAATTAAAATATGAACTGATAAAATGTTCCGTTTGCGAAGTTACGGAAATATTGTATGGCATTATACTTAGAAACATTTACAGTTTTACATTCGTTTTCCTTTCATAATTTAGAACCAAATAAAACTCATTTAATACGGTTTGGTATGTTATTTTTAGTAGTCTAAATAAAATCTAAAACATAATATAAGCGGCATCTATCGAGCAGAAATTGGACTAAACTTAAGCTCGGTAGATGGCGCCAATCGACAACTACTCGTAACATCAACGACCTCTATCAAACTGAAATTGTATCAAAATCATGCTCGCTAGATGGTGCTATCATTATATATGTCGCAGGGAAATGGCCAAAACAGAGATTTGAACAAATCTCTAAGGGATATGATCAAACCACGCAGGATGTTAAAATGGCGAATCCATTTTATCATTTGCCTAGAAAAAATCTGTCATTTGATCAAATCTCTGAATCTGTTTAGTGAAATGACGAAATCGGCCAAAAAAGGCAACTCGTTTTTTCATTTCTTTAGATTTGTTTAGTGATTTGATAAAATCCCTAAATCGCGTCAGTGAGTTGACGAAACTAACTCGCAGAGTCAACTCGTTTTATCATTTCACTAGACACGTTTAGTGAAATGATAAAAATCTCAACTCTAGTACAGAACTCGTGCGGTCGTGTTACCTCCCTCCTGCACCTTACCGCTCCCCGCTCTCGCCCTTGCGTGTTAGGCACCGGCAGGCTTAGACGCAATTTATGAAAGTTTATTACATGAGTTTCTTAAAATATCACGCCGTTACCCTGCGAATGTCAAATAACGTTTTGTATGGATTGCGACCAATGATTATTACAACCTTACAATGATTATATTTCGGTTTACAACCACCTATTCTTGTACTCGATTAAAAAAACCTGATTTAACAAACAATTTTATTACCTAGTTTCGACATTTTATTTTACCATTTCACTAAATCATGTCAGAGATTTCAACAAATCTCTAAGAGATATGACCAAATCACCTGTGAAAATGGCCATTCCATTTTATTATTTGCCTAGAAAAAATCAGTCGATACATCAAATCCCTGAATCTATTTAGTGAAATGACGAAATCAGCCAAAAAAGGCAACTCGTTTTTTTTCATTTCACCAGAATTGTTCAGTGATTTGATAAAACCCCTGTAACATCATGTGAGAGATTTGATCATACTTAATTGTAGAGTAACACTGAACCAGTTCAGAGATTTGATCAAATCACCTACGCCATGTTACAGTAGAGACTTTATCATTTCACTAAACGTGTCTAGTGAAATGATAAAACGAGTTGACTCTGCGAGTTAGTTTCGTCAACTCACTGACGCGATTCAGGGATTTTATCAAATCACTAAACAAATCTAGTGAAATGAAAAAACGAGTTGCCTTTTTTGGCCGATTTAGTCATTTCACTAAACAGATTCAGAGATTTGATCAAATGACAGATTTTTTCTAGGCAAATGATAAAATGGATTCGCCATTTTAACATCCTGCGTGGTTTGATCATATCCCTTAGAGATTTGTTCAAATCTCTGTTTTGGCCATTTCCCTGCGACATATACATCAAGCATTAATAATGTTTCTTTTTCATTGAATTTGCGACTCATAATCATGAATATATTATTGTTAATGTCCGTTGTAACAAAGATCTGAAATTGCGTTAGTTTCAAGACTTTTAACACGTTCAAAGGCACCCGGCGCGCTTCACCACTGCGAAAGTCCGACTGCATCTCGGCCAGTTTTATCCCTTATTTAATAATAGCTTCCGCCCGCGACTTCGTTTGCGTGGACACGGGATAAAGCTATCTTATATTTTAATCCAGGCTATACACTAATATCTTCGTGTCTTATCTTATCTTATCTTATCTTATATAGATGAGGGCCCTTTCGGATACACTTCGACCCTATGGGATCTTTTGTGCATTTGCCCTCTCCTTTATGTCTACTCCCAAGCTCGCTCCATCATTCATCATTCATCATTCATCATTTCCACGAAACGGATGATGCAGCTTAACGGGAGCACCTTGAATTCCTTTGGTTGCGGATAGCCGTTACCAAAGTAATTCATTCTTTGTCTGGCAAGGGCATGACATTCACACAATAAGTGTTCCATGGTTTCATCCTCCTCGCCACACATTCTACAGTCGAGACTATCCGATAATCCCATCTTGGCCAAGAGATCCTTGACCCCGAAGTGACCCGTGAACACCCCAGATATGATTCTGAGTTGCTTCCTGCTGGATTTCCAGAGTTTTTTAGTCCAGCCCGAGTCCACTCCTTCTATGAAGAGCTTAGAATGCCTTAAGCCCGCCTCATTCCTCCACTCGTGTTGGTGTTTGGTTTTGGCGTAGGCTTTAAAGGCCGAAATTATGGTTCCCTGCGAGAGTCCCACAAATGGTTCTGGACCTACAAAGTGATTTGTAGACCCCCCTCTTGCAAGCTCATCCGCTCTTTCGTTGCCGATGAAGCCCTCGTGCCCTGGTATCCAAACTAGTTGCACCTTATTGTGCTTTCCAAGCTTGTTCAGTGCCTGGACGCCGTTATAGACTAGTCTAGAATCCACTTTCGGCGCCGTAAGTGCTTTAAGGGCTGCTTGACTGTCACTGAGTATATAGATGGTCTGCCCTCTGGTTTGCCTGTCTATATTCTCCTGCACACAGGCAATTATGGCGTATGTCTCCGCCTGGAAGACGGTTGCCAAACTACCCATGCTTACACTACTACTGTAGTCATTCGCATAAATGCCTGCTCCCGTACCGGATCCCATTTTTGATCCGTCCGTGTACCATATACTGTCTTCGATACCAGACTTCGGTGGTTCTAGACCTTCGGTCCATTCAGCCCTGGATGGAACTTTTGTTGTGTAGTTCCTATGGAATACAAACTTGGGTAGCATTTTGTCGCTTCCCATGTTTGTTATTCTGTCTAGGAAACCGTCAGTCTCCATGTTCGTGTGCTTAGTCTTTGGCATGCTGTCGCTCCACAATCCAAGAGTTCTTAGTCTGTAGAGCGATTTGCGCGCCTCTGACTTAATCACCAAGTGAAGTGGCGGTAGGTCCAATAGGACTTCTAGCGCCGCTGTGGGCGTGGTACGAAACGCCCCTGTTATAGCCATGCATGCCGATCTCTGCACTTTCAACAGAGCATCTCTGCATGTGCTCATTAAAGTCCTTGGCCACCATACCAGGCTACCGTACAACAGTATGGGCCTCACCATCATGGTGTAGATCCACCTCAGTACCTTTGGGTTCAGTCCCCATGTTTTGCCATACGCTGATCTGCACATTCCAAATACCCTCAGTGCCTTTGTAATGGTGAGATCTGTATGCTTCTTCCAATTCAGTTCCTTATCCAGTGTGACACCTAGATATTTCACATCATTGGACAGTTCTAGTACCCTCCCGTACAGTTTTAACTGCTGTACGCCGCGAAGGGTCCTTTTCCTAGTAAAAGGTATTACTACCGTTTTGCCTGGATTAATGGATAATTGGTGCCGGTCGCACCATCTCTCCACTGTCTGCAGTGCCTTGTTCATGATTTCCGATACCGTGCCTGGGAATTTCCCATTAACCAGTATCACTAAATCATCAGCATATCCTACCGTGTGGATGGGACCTTTATTGAGTTCTACCAGGAGTGAGTTCACCACCAAACTCCAAAGAGTTGGTGAGAGTACCCCACCCTGTGGACATCCCTTTGTGGCCGTGGCCATTATCTCATCCCCCAAGAGAGCAAGAGAGATGACTTTATTAGTCTGCCATTTAGCATGTTGCCTATCCATTTACATAGGGTCGGCTCTATACCATGTTTTGCAGCTGCTTCGCTGATAGCTTTATACGTGGTACGATCGAATGCTCCCTCCACGTCTAGGAAAGCTGCCAGACATAGTTCTTTATTCTCTATAGCCCGTTCAGCCCTGGTTGTTACCAGGTGTAGTGCGGTTTCCGTTGACTTCCCTGGCTGGTATGCACATTGCAGTTCGTGCAGCGGATGTCTCCTTAATGGGCCATCCCTTATGTGTCTATCTACCAATTTCTCCAATGTTTTGAGGAAAAACGACGATAAACTTATCGGCCTATACGATTTGGCTTCACTGTAATCCGCCTTACCCGGTTTGGGTAGATAGGTTACTTTTACCATCCTCCACACACGCGGTACGTGTGCGAAGGCCAAGCACGCCCTGTACAATCTGCTAAGATGCGGGATTAGTACATTAGCGCCTTCTTGTAGTAGAATGGGGTAGATTCCATCTGGCCCCGGGGCTTTGTAAGGTTGAAATGTTGAAAGTGCCCACTTTATCTTTTTATGATCTACTACCTTTTTAGACGTGTCCCAATTGTGTCTCGTTGTACTTGTGGTTTGTTCCAACGCACTAATTGCGCCATCGTCTGTTACGCTGCTGTCGTGTATTACTGAGCATGGGAAGTGCGTGTTACACATTATCTTAAGGGTCTCCAGCCCCGTTTTCGTCATTCTACCGTCATTGTCCCTGATGGATGTGAGCGGGACCGACTTTGTTGTTGCTAGTGCCTTTGTTAGTCTCATTCCATCCGGTATTGACTCAATCTGATCGCAGTGGTTCCTCCACGCTGTCCTTTTTGCTTTCCTCACAGCCTTGCTGAGTTCTGTGAGTTTTTGTGCATAATACCCGAAGTCATTAGATAACTTTGCGTCATTAAATATTGCCCTAGTTTCCCTCCTGAGCTTGACAATCTCTGGGGTCCACCAAGGTAACTTTTTAGCCAGGGTTTTCTTCTCCGGGCAGTTATTAGTGAAGGCCGTGTATACGGCTTGTACTATTTTATCCGCTTCGAATTCTATGTCAATAATAGAGTTTAGCTTGCCTTTTGGGTCTCCTAGGTCCACTTTTAGATCACTTCTGAAGGCCGACCAGTCGGTGTTCCTCGGATTCCGTTTACGTACCGTATTTGATTTTATTTTAGTTTGGTACCTAAAGCAAATGTATCTGTGGTCCGAAAGGGATATGTCATCAGATACGTGCCATGAGTTGATTTTGTTACTAGTGTTATTAGTAGCCAACGTTAAATCAATAACCTCTCCCTATCTTATATTTTAATCCAGGCTATACACTAATATCTTCGTGTAAAATTTAATCTAAATCGGTTGAGCCGTTTAAGCGTCATTGAGTAACATCCAAATATCTAAACATCTAAACATCCAAACATCCAACCATCCAAACTTTCGCATTTATAATATTAGTAGGATTATCCTTGACTTTATAATTATTTTATCAATTAAATTTTCACTTTGTTGGTAAACTTCAGCACAATTCTATCACCGTAGAGAAAATCGTGAATAAACCTAATTCATAAACTATTTAATCGTATAGCATACCGTAAAATGCTGCAACTTTGCCATTTAAACTCAATTTTGCCTATTTCGTTTCAATTATGACCTCTCGAATTTGCTTAGCTTTTTCTTGTTTTTTACCATTTGGTAGGAATTTTCATTATTCTGGCAACACATATTTAATTTTTTACAATGGTAACTCCATTGTTGCTCCGCCAGTTACGCATCATAAGTCGGAGTGAGTGGCAGCATTTTTTTAGTGTCTCGCAACTTTTGAACTTTTATCTACAAAAAAGGTGTTTTTTGAGAAGTGGTAACGTCCCAGGGTAAGTAAAGACTGTCTATATTCCGCAAGTTTAATATTTTCAAGAAAAGGACATGATTTCAGCATAATAACGTACTAGGCAATATTGGGCAGTGTTTTGGAAACTTGAATGACACAATTTTGCCTGGGTCTAGGGCTGTCACTAGCTGGGTTTTATAAATGTACAGAAAATAGTAAAAATAAGCCTGCTTAAATGAGTTTATTTATTACAAGCTTTTTATTAACTTGCAATGATTGTTGGTTTAAGTCAAATCTTGCAAGTCGATTTTCACCAACTTTCAGTGTGGGTAGATCTGCTGACAATGCAGTAATAAACTAACGTTAACAAAAAAAACGTAAAGGTACTTAAGTTATTTTTATTGTAATTACTTGCAAATTGTATATCTATTGTATTATAATTATGTTGTATGTTTGTCTTTTAGTTCAAGATTTGCAATAAATTTTTCAACCACTTATTAGCGACCAATTGAGGTGTTTAACGTACTTATGTAACTTGGGTGACAGTGCAATGTTTATGGTACCATCGAGATGGTCTGATAATGGAGACCGAAGATAGAAACTTCTAAACAACACATAATAAACCCACTGTGTTTGGGTTCGTTTGATTTGTCTTGCAGTTATCTTTCTTATCAAATGGGTTGTCAGGTCGATTACCTACAGTTGGAGTTTAAAGGTGATGGGACTGATTAGAACTTTACAATGAAATAGAACTTTACACTATAATAATGCATTGTGAATTAGCAAAAAAGTGTACTTGCAATGTACTTATAATAAATAAATAAAAGACCGGGTTGCACTCCGGGAGTGCCGGCAGAAGTGAAAACTCAATAACATTGTAACAGTTTTTCGATCAGGTCACGTGACATCTTACGGTGTCACCCTAAAAATGAATTTGGCGCAAATTTATGAACGATTATCAATTATTTAGGCGTTATTCCGTTTAAAAAAAATAAGGAAAAAAATGGGTATTATTGTTTGTTGATTATTTTGTAACTAAAAATAAAAATATATTATTATATAATGATCTTTTTTTTGGCACAACCCTACAGTTAACAATATTTTTGTATAGAAAGTTTGTGGAACCTGCTACAACTTTACCTATTGCCTGTGAAAAAAAAAGTATTAAGCTTATGGCAATAATTTGACTGCCAGGGACAAGCCCAATGTCTCATGCACACGAGTAAATATTATTACAAATAGCAACACATTATTTATTGAGATATCCGCCTAGGCAAAGTTACGTCTTAGGTCTACAACTTTGCCTGCCACTTTGATTGCTTGTAAATCGGAAATACAGTATGATTAGGTAATGAGATTTGAGTCTTATCTGGCAAGACATAGGGTATGTTTTCCGACTAATACTCATTAAACTCATAATGAAAAATAGGTTCACAGATATAAGAAAAAAACGTCAAAATCCAGGCAAAGTTGCAGCATTTTACGGTACATTACTGGCCTTTAAAGTTTATCACTCTTTAGTACCACCCAGGGGACACGTGCAGGGTTGTGGTAGGTAGCTCCTCCGGACGCGAGTAACAGTTGTCTCCCCTTTGTCAAGTGAGTGGGCAACTCGACTGTTAGGAGTTCTTAAGCCGCCCGAAGGCCTCTAACTCGGCTTAACGACTACTGTCATAGACAGCAGCCGGGATCAACTGCTTAGCGTGCCTTCCAAAGCACGGAAGCGCTCATTTATATTAAATATTAACCACCCACTCAAACATCAGGCTGTCACCCATCCAAAGACTGACCGCTGCCATCTTTGCTTAACCTGCGTTATCGTTTCCGACTCGCAGCCGCCGCTAGGCGCTAAGTTTGGACCTCAATCACGCAAAAACGGATGAAAATGAATTTTGGTATACATATAGTGTTTATTCCGGGAATCATCGTCTATGGGGGCGAAATAGGGGGCGCAAGTTTGTATTTAAGCTACGATATAAAAGAGTGCCACGCGGACGAAGTCGCGGGCAGAAGCTAGTAGTTAATATAGTTCGTATGCCGTTGCTTAGGAGTGTTTGTGCACATGCGTGAGCGTTTCCATATGAATCTGACATTAAGCAAACTACTGGGACATTTCTTCCTTAACAATATGCATAGGTACCTACTAGGTACCTATGGTACACACTAATATGACTGTAAAATAAATTAAAATCAGAATTGCGTATTTACACATTTTTATTTACATTAGGGATCAGTACACAAAGATTTATAAAATTATAGCTAAGTAGGTAGTTGAATTAATGGGATACCTAAGGTATTTTTAAGCAGTGAGCGAATAATATGCTTCAAATTAAATACAAAGTAAAAGAATGTCAGTGGCAATGAAATAAATGAAATGAAGTAATTGAAAAATGTTCCACATTAAACTTAAGTGTACAAGCATGCAACATTATTATTACTTACCTACATTAATACTAAACTCTTTGATTTCTTATTATTAATAATAGTAAAGTCATATTCATATAGGTACACAGTCGACTACCAAGCTCGACACCTATGGTATTCTTACAGGTACATATTTTTGCAACTTTGGCCGTATCTTTCTCTTTGTCGCCGACTGTATATCCTGATAATAAACACAGGAGAACTGAAACAGATTTGACGAAGTAAATAAACAATTGCAAGTGTCCTAGCTAAATAAGTTAGAGAAATACAATTTTATACATATAATTCAAATAAATAATAAATATAAACGATGTTCAGTTTTGTTGATTATTCTTATATTTTTTAAATCCAGGAAAAAACGAAATAAGTACACTACTTATCGATTTCTCTTTAATTTTAGTGTAATCAATATTTTTTAATAAAACCTAACCAAACTAATCTCACTAAATGTGCCTAACAAGGGCCTTTCAAATTTGTGAAGCTTCTGGCTTCTGCATTCGCGGTTCATCTGGATATTTGACATTTAGATATTTGACATCTAGTTGTCAAGAAAGGTATATTATGAAAACATCTTCGCACATCTCTGCTGGATATTCAGCATTGCATTTAGTAATGCAACCTTTATGGGTTATAATTCTGTATGCATCAACCTATAAGGTAAGGGAGGCCTGATACTGTAGGTAAACGATGTGCCGCTTCAATTCAAGTGGACAAAAACAATTAAATACGAGGTGTTACAAAACAAACATAAACTTAGGTAGTTAATATAAAGGCAAAAGAAATGCTTCCCTTCGGCCGCGTATGTAACCGGAGTTTTGTAACCAGTTACCTAAGAAGAAAAAATGATCGTCATAGGATACTGGTATCCAAGTGATGTATTTTTTTCCTTTCACGTAACCAAGTTACAAACTAGGAAAACTTCCTAATGATTACGAGAAAGTACTTTGTATTCCTCGTAGGTAACTGCTTGAAAGATAGATAGGTATGGTATTATCAACCTCTTTTGATAGCATGCTGGCACTCGACATTCTTTATATAACTGACGTTTTCATAACACATAAGTGGCAATGTCAATGTCAGTGGATATAAAACAGTGGTTCATGATTTTTATCTTCTATTAAGTACAGAAAATAATTTCAGTTGCGTAATATCCCAAATGACTGAAATTGAATTTATCTCTACTAAGAGAGGAGGGAGAGTACTGTTGAGCGATGGTCGTAAGTACCATAGAAAAAAAACTTATTCCAATGATTCAACCTTTTGGCTTTGTCACAATATTAATAAGGGTTGTACCGGCAGTATCACTCTTAACGTTAAAAATGAGGTAGTAAAGGTGAAGACGCATAATGAAACCGGCAAACAAGATTTTGCTAATAATAGAATTCTAAAGGAGTTAAACAAGTTGAAGGAACAATGTAGTCATAATTTCGAGAGCATGCAGAAGCAATATGACAGCATGGTTTATAGCCTCGAAGATGAAGGGTTCGATATTGTACAAGAAATCCCCAATTTTCAAAATGTTAAGACTGGTTTGTACAACGAACGTAATAAAGTTTTGGGAGCACCAAGGTTGAGGTCTAAATCGTCAGTAGAAGCCGTAATACCAGAAAAATTTAGAAAGTTCTTGTTGGCGGAATATTGTGATGACGAAAAGAAGATTTTACTATTTTCTTCCAAAGACCGCAAATCGATTGTAAAGTACAAGCATATTCTATCTGATGGTACTTTTAGTTCGTGCCCGACTGAATTTAAACAATTATATACAATACATGGCGTCGACGAAACTACATCGGCTATTGTACCCTTAATTTTTAGCTTACTCCCTGACAAGAAACAGCATACTTATGACACACTTTTTCGGCTAATAAAATCCCAATTTAAAAAGTGGCGGCCAAAAAAAATAACTGTTGATTTTGAGTTGGGACCTATGAACGCTGTTCGGAAAGTTTTCCCTACCATTGCTATCAAGGGTTGTTATTATCACCTGAATAGGTGCTTGTTTGCAAAAGTAAAGAAGTTAAAATTAAACACAAGGGTTAAAAAAAGACATGTAGCAAGGTGTGCTGGCCTTGCACGTCTACCCAGTCTACATTAAAAAGGGGTACAAATATGTAATGAAGAAAAGTCCGCCTGTAGATGACATAATTAAGTTCAACGAATATTTTCGTAAACAATGGATGACAAAGACTGACTTCAAAAAAAACTGCTGTTGCTCTGCAGCTAAAATACGAACAACAAACAACATCGAAGGCTGGCATAGTCGCCTGAACCGATATATCGGACGAAAAAGACCAACATTGGCTCACCTGCTGGATGTACTAAAAAAGGAAACAACGATTAATATCCTCAAAAGAAAAACAAAACTGTGCCGAGAGTACATAGAAATTGACGAAGAGATCAATGACGCAATATCGGAACTTAATCAAAACGAAATCACTGTTGGTCATTGTATTGAAATAATATCACCATATTCTTTTAGATATTAATAAAATACTGGTAATTTACTAATTCCTAGTTTTCTTGATTTATTTCACCACGGAACGGTGCGTTATATTATAAGCACCCAAAGTGTCCAAATAATTCTGAGCAGCACTAAATTTCAATAATATCTGAGCACTGCAAATGTCATTAATATCATAACTACTACAATGTCATAAACATCGTGTTTTCAATTTCGGCTGAACTTGCGCAAATGAATGATTGAAAGACTCGTGTCTAGATGTTAATGGCATTGTATTAGTTATGATATAAATGACATTTGCAGAATTCAGATATGATAGAAATTTAGTGCTGCTCAGAATTATTTGGACACCTTGGATGCTACGATATATCTGATGGCGACTGTACTGTTCTGTCTCAGCTTGTGCTGTAGCTGCCTAGTATTCTGCCCCACTGTTGAGTGTCACCCGGCAACCTATAAAAGAAAAAAAAAATACAGCATTTTTTATCTTTAGGTACAGTCGACTACAAAGATAAGTATGTTTTTTAATGTTACAAAGTTATGTATGTATATCTTATTACTATGGTAGTAAAGTCTATGTATACATACTTTTGTAACATCGTATGGATACATCTCTTTGTAGTCGACTGTACCTATATAGATATTGATACAAACGTAAGAATCTCTCGTAGTTTTGGTCATGTTAAACTCAATTGGGTGGCACCCAGTGCGAAAATTGTGTAAATGTCACCCTGAGGTACGCCAGCGCCTCAGGGTTTCGGATGGTGACATTGGTGACACACCCCTAGGTGTGACAACCGGGGTACCAGGCACGACCCCCCCTTACCAACCCTGAGTTGTCTGTTGTCATGCATTTATAACTTAACAAAGCATACCTGTTCGGGACTTTTCTTCTCATCCTAATGCCCCTCCAACGTTCGGTTCACTGAGAATGAAAACAACATTAATTTATTTTTATATTTGCCATACAAAAGTGACGGTCGGACTACAACATGCCTCCGGAAACCATCCCATCTGCCTCGGAATGCATCCTTATTTTGCCTAGAAGCCCTCTTCCTGAACTAAGTTCGTGTCCAGGGCTATACGCCCATGGTGTATATGTGTATATTCGCAAAGCCAGTTAATATCTATTCTAAAGAAACTATAAGTTGTGGGCAAAACAGATTTATTTTACAATCAAGCTAGACATACACTTTACAAATTCGCATTAAGCTGCATAGCGTGAGGCACCAGTTGTACCTATTATAAATGTGTGATCTCTGTTATATCTGTGTTTATGACAAGCCATATTATGACTTGCGTAGTTCCTAAATGCCAACAGAGATCTTTTGTTTTTATACAGTTTATGCACAGTCAAGTGCAAAAATATATATCGAATAATCCTCTCATAAATAAGTACCATATTACCTTGATTCGACGACATAAAAGGCATGGGACATATTTTGAGTACCTACCTAAGTTGTATGCACCCATATTTTTGAACTTGACTGTTCATTGTCCTTAATAACCCCTAATGTATTACCAGACCATTTTGACCGCCAACAGAAAAAGTGTTAAAAAAATTCTGACAGGTAGGATTTGAAGTCAGTAGATTTTCAATTTTGCAATTTATTTCACAGTGGGTAAGTATAATGATTTCAAGTGTTAGGAGGAGCAAAATGCACGCACCGCAAAATACTCTTTAACGCATTTCATTTTAGTCTGGTTATACATCAAGGTCGTCGATTAAAATGGATCCTTACAGCTTTTCTGGTCGGAGAGCCGGTTCTTTCGCCTCTCGCGAGTCACGGGGCGCCGCTTCGTGGTCGCAGATCGCACGAGGCTCTCTATGATCTCGTCGTCGGCGGACATATCTCCACTAGAAAATAAGAAAATAAGGGATCAAATCTACTTATGCTAATATTTTATAGAGGTAATGTTTGTGAGGACAGAAGAAATAGGTAATAGATAGTACTACGCTACTAATCCAATTTCAATAATTCTGTCACCTTTGTGCATACCTATCCATAGAATGGACTTTCTGGTGGGGCATGGGTTACATTTATTAACCCGCGACTTTGCCTGCGTTATTTGCAGTATGCGGGCGGAGACGCACGGGCGCTACACTATTAGGTAGCGTCAATAATAATTATCTACTTCGAAAGGAAAAACGAGGGTTGTAGTAGGAAAAGGTCAAAGATAATGTTGGATGGGTCTCAGCTTCAGAACTGACCCAATACAGTTTTGAAGCTCGTCACATAGGTACACGTAATCATGCCCGTTTACAATAGAGGTAGTGTACGGAAAAATTAGTTTATTGAGAGTAAGGTGCACTTCTTACTTACTAGGAATTTACATTATGTAGTAGAGATTGGAAGGGTTACTTACTTGACAAGACTTCTCCTAGAATTGACCTGTATCTTGCGCCGGCCGCCAGTCAGGCTGTCCGTGTCTGGGTCGGTCTTCAGGAGTTCCTTCAGAGCGTTATCGGCTGTATGGTCACCGTTCTTAACGGAATAGTTCGCCACCTAAAGAATAAAATAAATCTGTAGTGTAATTTATTCTGTAGCAAAAAGTTTGTTTTTCTGACATTGGTTTGCTACATAGTCGCATACGAGATTTGTTTAACGTTTCCCGTTTCACGGTCGGACATAGTATGGAAAAAATATACGAGGAGCTAAGCTGACCGGAATCTGTACGAGACAGCACGACGCCGTGCCTTCTTTGCTATACCCAGAAAGGCTGAAAGGACACCGAGTGAAAGCCTATGGGTGAATATCCACCAGAGTTGTGCGCAGTGCGCAGCTGTGTCTTCATATATTATTGCTGTGTTTTTAGTATTCAACTCTTAGTTGAATCAACTGGACACCCGAACCGTTTTACTTACATCGATAATCATCTTGCCCCTAGTCTTATTCCGCTCTCGATGGTTAGCTTTCTTTTCTAACTGCTGCAACACCCGTTCCCTCGAAGTCCTGTATTCCAGGGCGAACTCCGCTATCACCTTCAGGAAGTCTGAAGGCTTGGTCTTGGATATATCCGGTGCCGGGACTCCGAGGAACAGTAGGAACTTAGTATACCTGGAACAAAATAATGACTGTGTGCAAAATACTGCGTTGTTACGCAAGCAAAGTAAACATTTTCTTTGTGTTGCCCTAAATGGCAAATGGAAATAAGTCTGGCGTGCGTACTGGCCGATTTATTAATAAAAAATATCAAAAAAACAATCGCGCAGCGCAGGAAAACTTAGTAAATACAAGAATAGAATTCGCTTAGCATTAGGTACACTTGTCCTCTTTATCTTTCTTTGCGTTTTTTTTTTTACTGGAACAACGAAACACAGTTTTTGTGTTTCGATGTTCCAGTCTGCAGGGAGGATTATACTATAGAGAGTGAGTGTGTCAAGACATTGTATTTTTGTATTTGTATTTAAACATCGAGGTGTTTTTTGTGGGAGTGGCGTAGGGTAAGTGTACTTAGTACTTATAAATAAGTATCTCGGGCTTTTAAAAATCTCTTTTAACTTAATTTTCTCATTACCTGCTCATAACCCTTTTCTTGATTATCGAGAGTAAAATAATCCTTTCCGCTGCATCGGTGAGGAACTCGTTGATCTTAGTCTTGAAAATCTGGGAGCTGTCGTGTTTAGCCACCCGCTTCATGTGGTCCCAGGACGCCTTGCAGTCGGACTCCAGCTTCGACAGGTTGGCAGCTAAGATGTCGAAGTCCACTTTGGATGCTCGGATGACTGGACCCACCTGGAAAACCATGGATAAAATAAATAAACATTGGCGGTCAATGTTCTAGCCACAAAAGTACAGAACATCCATAACTTCCACACAAATAATTGCACTTACGGGGATTCGAATCCAAAACCCGCAACGCAGGCAAACATAATCTGATTTTTCTCTTCCATGACAGCAGACAGCAGATCATGTATGATTGCATGATGACTTGAATGCCGTGACACGATGTTTAAGGGCATTTTAGCTAAAATAGGTCTGATGGATGGTTATAAATAAGGGCATAAGACACCACTCACCTCACTGAAGAAATCTGTACTGTCCGGAAACTTTTCAATTATCATCTCACAGATATGGTACAGTAGGGGATGTTTGTGCACCGTATCCTTTACTTCCATGACTTTGGACAGGTATTCCAGACGGAACCCTCTGACCTGACTGCCGTTAAGGAAGGACCCTACTGACCGCAGGGTCGAGAGGATGACCTTAAACGTCTTGTTGATCTTGAGCAGCTCTATGCCTTGCTTTAAGTCCATAAGTGGTTCTGCTACTTCTTTCTGTAATTTATAAAAGAAGGAATTAGTAGATATGTCCCACAGACACAATAGACAGAGACAATAGGATCATAAATGGGTGGCGGTGGACCACTTCAATACGAACAACAAAGCCATTAGACTAGCAGGATGTGTAATTACATGATTTAACTCACCTCTAAGTTATCAAAATCCAGTTTGAAGACCCAAAGCCTGAGCCTGGAGGACAGCTCGTTGATCGAAGCCAAGGTCAGAAGGAACTGCTCCGCGCTGCCCAGAGGCAGGTCCGGATTGGCGTACTAGAAGAATACAAAAAGAGATAGAGCAGAATGCAATAAACAAATGAACAGAAGAATTACTGATCGTAAAAAAATCAAATAGTTGTGGTATCTCGGTTTTCTAATTCCTGCCGAGGCATACAAGGGCAACGGCAGCTATCTGTGCATCTATGGTAGCTTTGGTTTTGTTTCTGGTATTTTTTTATATTGTTCTCAGACACTTATCATGCTAAGGATCTTCAAGCCATCTTGACCTCTGAAACCTGTATGAGCATTCTTTTTTGTAAATATGCTTCAGTAAACTCACTTGTGCTTCCTGAATTTTGACCTTTTCCTCTTCCGTGGGAAGCATTGTCAACAGTTTTTCTATGCCCTCTCTACCAATAACGGTGGCGTCCATTTTCATGATTGCTGCCTTGATGGTCTGTGGTGTGGGTAACTTCTTCATAGCTATGTTTATAGCGTTGGATCGTTTGGCATCTAGTATAAGATTCCTCTTTGGTTCCATTAGCTTCTGGAAAATAAATAGGCCTGTAGTTTTCGCTTGGTGTTTACAAGGTACTCGTATTGTTACTGAATTTTAAGAAAACTTTCGAAACAATAAACGTAAATACACATTTATAATACACATTATTATGCGTTATGTATTTGTTTAACATGCACGCCGCAGGCTCCGCCAAAAGCTCGTCCAACGCGAGCGGACACTCTAGCCGTACGCTTAGTTAGCAATATACTCACCTCCTGTTGATCCAAATCCAATTTAGTGGCAGCATTATGAAAAAAGAAACAATAAAAAAACATTAAGAACACGTAGCTGTTTAAACCGGTGAAAATACAAAATAAACTACATTACCCTCTTTACCGTCGTTTAGAATAAGATGATAGGCCACAAGACCATATGAGTCGCTTAAATTCAAACTCAGGTAAATCCATCTGTCAGATCATGCGATTTTGGTATTACGAAAAGGTAATAGGGTAGATATTTGCAGAGAGGGTCGAATGGATTTATCTGAGTTTGAAGTTAAGCGACACATATAATTTGAAGAACTACAAAATAAATTAAAGACATTAATGGAATAGTGATCCGATGGAGGCATGTAGTTATCACGTGTAGGTATCTGAATTGTGTGTTTCTAATCTTATTCTCAATAAAATCAAACTAAAATAGAACCGTTAAGCATCTGGAACCAACCTTAATAATCAAGTCATTAGTCCTGGATTCGAACAGATGTTCCAACATCGCAGTATCCAGTTTCACATCGGGTAAATCGTCCCATATAAACCCTCCAATCTTCGTCCTGACCGTCAGCGGTGGGCACTCCTGGATCTCTCTCCAGAACAGTTTCACAGTCTTCTTGTTCTTCTTGATAGTTGAGCTATCTGAATCATTTGAGATCTCCGAGAGCGAAGGCTTTGGTGGCGGGGCAGGAACACTTCTTGCAAATGGGGGAAATGAACCGGGCGGAGGAGGCGGAACTCCAATCAGGGGGAACATCCCCGGTGGTGGTGGCGGTGGGATACCAGCCGCGTTGCTAGCCGGCGACGACATTTCGTCGTCAGTATCTTGACGCAAATCTGAGAAGTCCAGATCGCAGAGATGGAACTCCCTGTTAAGACATCCTTTTCTCAATTCTTCCCAATGGAGATCATTCTCAGATATTTTAATTTCGTGGAGCTTTGGAGTTTTCTCGATTGTGGGACTCTTTATTACTTCTGGAAACAAACGTAAAACGATTTTTAACCGACTACAAAAAAAAGGAGGAGGTTCTCAATTCGGTTGTATTTTTTATGTTTTTTATAATTTTTGGCATTTTTTTTTTCAATGTTTGTTACCTTAGAACTCCGTCATTGATGAGCCGATTTGTAAATTTATTTTTTCGTTGGTAAGTATATGCTTCCAGGTGAGTCCCATTTTTTTCAAAAATTCATTTGGATGATGGGATCTATGAGGAATTGAGGGAACTCCTCAATTATATTAGGCACGCGTGTAGTAATTTTGGTATTTTCTATTATAACTCGTGTATTTACACCCGGAAATCATAAATTTGGTGGAGTGGAATTGATGATGAAGACCACAGATGACTTATGGAACTCCTCAATTATGTACTTAAAAGTACAAAAGTATATCACAGACTCTGATAAGATTCCGTTGAAATAGTGCTAAAGGTGATCCTTGTGGAATCGGCGGAAGTCCTCAAATATTATCAGCCAACATACAGCGATTCGGTTTTTTGTCTATAATAATCAACGCATTTGCTCTTGGAAATCAGTTCATGTGGTAAATTGGAAAAGAAATGTGGAAATATTTTCGTGGCTTGGCGGAGTACTAAATTGAAGTTGATTAAATTTAGTTGTTAAAGTAAATTATTTAAAATATGATCTACTTTAATCAGTTGTACTGTCATACTACTTAATGGTCGTTTCGAAACTTCAGACACTTACCTTTTGATTGGGACTTAGCTAACTCTTCTTTGGCTTTCGACACTATTCCGGCCATATCAGACACTCTCAAAGGTTTCTCCTCAGTCGTGGGGCTGACGGGGCTCGTGAGGCGCTGCGCTAGGTCCTTGATACTGTGCTCCCTGTTCAATAACACCCCTCGGTCGTCCATTGACTCCACTGGCAAGTCGACCTTCTGCCGCATGACTGTCAGCGCGTCAGCAGGTGTCACACTGTGGCCTAGAGTGCCGTTTTGTATTCTTTGTTTCAGACCAGCTGTATATCTTTGGTTTCCTAAAATTTATGATCATATTAGTTTTTGTTACCAGTGTAAGCAAAAGTGTAGCAGAATCATTGTGACAGTATCATAAGTAAATTATATTGTAGCAAGTTGTTTTTCAGACAGAACAATCCATCCATCCATACTAAAATTATAAATGTGGAAGTATCTCTGTCTTTCTGTTACCTCTTTACGCGTAAACCGCTGTACCGATTGTGATGAAATATGGTATGGAGATAGTTTGAATCTCGGGAAAAAACATAGGATACCTAGTTTGTATCCTGGAAATCATCTCCTGAGGGGGTGAAATGGGGAATAAAAAGTGTATGGATCTACGATATTACAATTTTCACGCGGAAAAAGTCGCGGGTAGAAGCCAGTTGTTGTTGTTCATATGTTCAAAAAATAGAACTAAGATGTCGTAAGATTTTTCTGCTTATGCAGTGGATAAAAAAATATATCCTGCATCAAGATCCACTCACACGTTCCCGGCGGTGGTACACAAGTATATGTATAAGGACGTCCTCTAAGTTATGAAATGAAAAAGTATAAACGAGAGTTTATGTCGTTAATTTCAAAAAGCATGTAACACATAAATTAAAGCATGACAACACGCAAAAAAGGCGAATGAAAATATTGAGAATCGAAGGACTACTTTCAAAAAAATTGCTTTTGTCTGGCAGCCAGGGAACATAAAATTAGATTTGATTACCTTCTTAAGTTGTAAAGTCGGTTGAAATCTAAGTTTTTTTAATTGAGAAAGCGGTCCTTCGAAATGTAGGGTTAGCAAATGGACAAACCGTTTTTGAGTTTATCGCACAGGTTATTGATGTGGGGCCTCTCCTCTTCCTCTTGGTGCCCGTTGACGCCGTTGCTGTACACTTTCGCGTTTCCATTGCAGTAATTTCCATTGGAATAGTCTCCGTTGGAGTAACTCCCGTTCGTGAGATTGCCATTCAAACCGCCTATGCCATTGGAGTTAAGCATTTCTCGTTGTTGTGTTATGTGATGGGCTTGCCTCGCGAAGCGGTCTCGTCGTCTTTTTAAAGCGGTAGTCAGTTCTTTGTTCTCTTTATTGTCTAGTAAGGAGGGTAGGAAGGGCGCACGTATGTTGAGTGGTTTAGGCTCCCTTAAGTTTGGCTCGGGCTCCACGTGGGTGGCTTGTTTGGCTGTTGTTAGTAAAAATGCGAGGATGTAAGCTCACGTAACACGATGTAGGGTAAAGTTATGAAAGGTATGGCTTAGGTAATATTGAAGATGCTAAAGAAATAGTTTAACGCATCAATTACAGTCAGTGTATATACAGGAGTAGTATAAGTAAGTAGTAAGTACGCTAAAAATCCCCATTGGGAATCGAATCATTCAAAGCCAATACTTAAAAGAAGTTGTTATCACATTTATGTATATTGTATACGGCATGAATAAATTTGCCAAACTAAAATATGTTTTAACCTGTAGGTGTTATATTGCGAGGTTATTTATGACAAAGGCCAGCTTTATAAAAGTAGTAGGTCTGGACAGTGGCGGCCATTTTTTTTACGTATGATGAAATAGGACTATAAATTAGAATATTTCTTTAACTTCCTGAAGAACATTACTGAAGTGCAGGAAAGAGTATCAATTTGATTCGTCACCTATCTGATCTCAACTGTAGGTACATATTAGGACTGCCAAGAGATTTAAATCTGAGGCAGGCTACTGACGATTGAATTGTTACGCATACACGGCACTATAAGCATTGTCAGTCAAAAACCAATGATGGGTACATACATAGATCATGCAAAACCATGTCAGACAATCAAACGACAAAGCTATGCCATGAAAACTTCAAAAACAATGACTTTATAAAGCTTGTAAAACAATACCTTTGTCCTTCATTTGCTGTTTCTTGGACTTTCTCCTCTCCGACGTGTTCAGGTTTAGACTCCGCCGGTGCACAGAGTTGATCACAGACTCGTCTAATTGCCTAGAAAATTGTCGAATTATAACAAATGACAAATTAAAATAATAAATAGTCTCACAGTTCGCAAATCTAGCTTTAATACAGTACGTAGGTACTCACTTTAGGGCCGCCCCGCTTTCGTCTCCATCTTCGTATAGCAGCACAGCCTCAAAAATCTGCAACTGCCTCAGCAAATCTAAATCTGTCCCTTGTTTCGACATGTACAACTGTACAATATTATCCATCCCCTGGTCCTGCAGGGCATCTACTTGGTCGTAGTACATGTCTCTATCCGGGACACTGTTCAGACACCTGTTTATCAGAGTCGTGGCGTAGATCAACAGTTCTGTATCTGACGCGTCGAAGTCCTGAAGTATTTTCATGACGTTGTACCAGGGTTGTCTACCTTTAGAAGTGTCGACTTGGCTGATAGCATCTATGAGGAGGAGGCAGTTTTTTTCAGTATATTCTACGAAGACTAGGAGGAGTTTGAGCGCTGTTTTGACCACGTGACGGAACTTGCTGGAGATGAAGGAGTAGAGCCATTGGATGCAGTGCTTGTTGGCCATCACTCCGTGCATGCCATCCACGTACAGGAGGATCTATAAACACGAGTAACATTTGACAAATCTAAATATAACCCAGTGGGTTGAATTGTATCCTAGACCCTATGTAAAGGTAGGTAAATAAGATAAGATCGCTCTGTTGGTCGGGGTAAATAACGACAAAGGGAGATTGAACCAGCTGCATCTCATCAAAACGTAAGGGCAAAATCAAATTTACAAATGCATTCCGCCTTTCCAGGGAAGATGAATCGATTGTTTTCACGTTACCTGTCCAAGGGCTCTCAGTATATAGTCCAGGTAGTTGTGGTCAGCCATGCTGCTGACTTGCATGAGGCAGTCAAGGCCCTTGTTGGCCACGAACTCGTGGACCAAGTCCTTGTCCGACTGCAGGATCTGCTTGAGCGTGAACAAGGCCCTCCGGAGCTCCCGGCCCTGGGAGTGGAGCAGCCTTTCTGTGAACAATAAAAGAAGGTTGCTAAAGGAATTCTGCTAACGGTTTTTGGTTGGAAGATGGATACAAAATAAACTATTTTCTAAAATTACTCCATAATTTATACTTTTCTTAATAAGTTAGTTCATTGGGTTGCTGTTTGCATAAAAAAACAGTGGCACTTATGCCACAGATTAATAATTCGTTACTAAGACAAACTGTTTTAAAATACCTATAAAAATATTCGCGCAGTGACTGCTTCGGAATTTTGATCACCTTTTGACTCTTGTGCATTTTAGTGCTACGTGTTCTCCCATCCTACGGATCCAGGCGACGCGAAATTAACACATAATTTATTTTAGACGTGGGACTATGAAATCGAAACAAAGTACTATCATGGAATAATAAAAAAAACCTTTTCACCATTAGGCCTTGCTCCGAGACAAATAAAGATAACATCGCTGCTAAAGAAAACAAACTTTAACCAACATTACACACAACTGTACATCCTGATCGTGCCGACGTTCCATCATTTTAAAGAAGTAGACGGCTCGAAAAATATTTGAATACTTGATCGTTGCTGTCAAAATACTTACCTAATATTGGCTGCAACACATTCGCTGAAGACAATCAAATTATTGAATAAGTCTGTATTTATTATTATCGCATCGACTACATCATTTATTTTTAAGCTTTATCCCCACTTGTTACATATTTTAAAGATTTTAAACAATTTTTAGTCGGGTTCCATTTTTATATTTACTTAATTGTTAAGAGAACCGGCGCGGCGCGGTTGTTTAGAAAATAAACACTTATTGGCATGACAATCTGTTGCCTTGGAAACAAAACCCTATGGCATGGATATAGCCTAATTATTTTAACGTAAAGCTTAAGAGTAAGTATACCAGATGCGTGGGCGAGGCTAGCAGTTTTTCCTCGCTTACCGCTCCACTACCTAAGCTCTCACAGCTCTGGTGGACACTCGCCCTAATACGCGACGGTCAGTCCAGTAACTTTATACATCCAGAGCTTGCGTCAAATCCGGCAGTTCTGACTTTGTGCAGACTTGTGTATGATGTTGGCCCAATGAATAATCCAAGTTGGGGACCTCGAGCGCCGAACGCAACTATGTCAAAAAAAGGAAATACGGCGAAAGTTTTTATTATGGACTAGTTTTTGATAGTACCTTCTCAGGACGTTTTTAAAGTAGACTAATTTTGCATAGGCCGAACTTGATCAAATTGGTATAAAAAGTTAGTCTGAGGTTAATAATTTTAAATCATCATATATTTAAGAGCTTGGCTCTTGTCGGTGGAGTAATCTCCATTCTGTTCTATTCTCTGCCTAACTAACTTAAAAAAACTTTAACTTTAAAAAACGTTAAATATAAATCGTTTTAATTAGAGATGGGCCGACTAGCCGACTAGTCGGCCGCCTAGAAGGCCGACTAGTCAGCTAGGCCGATTGTGGACTTTGGCTAAGTTCGGGTGCAATCGGGAAACTTCGTTTCGCTTTGCCGTCGCGCTGTCTGCATGCGTCAAAGTACCAAATCGTCGGCTAAGAGTGTAAACCTGCTAAGGCTATATTGATCAAGTTTACAGGAGAGACAAAAAACATGATGTAAATTAAAGTTCAATACCTAGAAAAAAGCGAAAAATACCATTGGATAATTTATTTTTTCTTATAATTTTAAAATAAAAGTCAAGTCAAGTAATTTTATATTTATTTATTATCACTTTTATAACTTAACTGTATTTTGCGATCACGTTACGTTTTTAAATACGGACTTAGCAGGTTTTTAAGAAAATAAAACTGCTTACCATAACAAGAAAATTGTTATTACTAACTAATTAATTACTAAGCTAATAATGTTCGCATGTGTAATTGTGTAATACGTTTTTAATACTTACATTTTTTTTTGGAAAATGTCAAATACTTAAACCCTTCTGAAATTAAGGAAATAATATCCTAAAAACAAATCACGATTATTATATATATATTTCAGCCGATATTAGATCATCTATTTGATTAACTGAGTTTGATAAACAAGGAGTATCCATATTAGTAAGGCTTATCATGGAATTTTGGTGACTGTCTTCAGCTTCTTGTAATATACTAATTTCTGTTAAATCTTGGGAAACAATGTTGGTACAATTTTTATCCATTCCCGATGAGTAGATCAAGTACAAATAAAAAAAAACTTCAATTTAAGACAGAGATCGTATTGGTGTCTATAAATGGAGCTTGATCTTCTAGACACCACTAAAATTTGCACGAATATTATCAGATTTCGATGTTGGTGACAGGTTAATGAATTCAAATTCAACATTTTGCACAACAGACCATTCATGGAAACTTGAGATGTTTGTTTACTGGCCCTTTTATACTTTTATTACATAAGTCCAACATTTTTGGCCTCGCCTATGACGCCTTGAAGCCAAAAAAACTAAATACCCGATCTTAATATTACATAAATTTATTTACTTTTAATGATTTTTATAAAATCAAATTAATGACTGGAATAATATGGCATATCATTATTATATTGTAAGCAAGCCCTTCATTGTTCAACTTCGTCACTTATTTTTTTGTAATTATATTTATGACAAAACTCACTAATAGTAATACATTTATTTCAAGTAATACCTGCTGAGTACAACAAGTTTGTGACGTTAGAAAGAATAAAAACTACTAAATCCCACTTGTTGTGATTCCAGGTTATCTTGACTTTAAAATAGCAAAATTGCTTATTTTACTGATCAATTTCAATAAAAAGCAAAAATAGTACATACCTTTGCTATATTCCACAGCTATTATCGTTAATTTACACCAAAATCACCAGAAAAAGTATGTTTTTGGAAGAGCACTCGTACAGGTGACTAAATTTCTTGCGAATATGTCGGGTCGGGTATGCTGGAGTTAGCCGGTAGTTTTTAAACTAGTGGACTTGACTGTTATACTCATCATGCGATTTAGCCAATTTGCGATATTATCTGGTTCTAGCTGTTTTTCTTAGGCTGTGTATCTTTTTTAGGGTTCCGGAGCCAGAATGGCAAAAACGGAACCCTTATAGTTTCGCTATGTCCGTCCGTCCGTCCGTCCGTCCGTCCGTCCGCAGCTTAGCTCAGAGGCTCTTGGTACTAGAAAGCTGTAACTTGGCATGAATATACATATTAGTCATGCCGACAAAGTGGTAAAATAAAATCTTGGAAAACATTTTTTTTAGGGTACCTCCCCTACATGTAAAGGGGGATGATTTTTTTTATTGTCGTCTACCCCATAGTGTGGGGTGTCGTTGGGTAGGTCTTTTAAAAATATTGGGGGTTTGTGAAAACAATTTTTCGATTAAACGATCCGTTTGTGAAATATTAAGCCTTAAAGTGCTAATTTTTGTTAGACTCCAGTGTCCCCACCCCCTGCTAGCTAAATGGTTGTTTTGGGATATGTGAAAAAATTCATGGTAGTAGTACATATAACGAAGTTAAAAGGAAAACTATCACAGCTAAGTAGGCTTTACACGTTTACGAGTAATAGTCGACCAACTTATAAAATGTACTTCAAGAAGTAATAGTTTCGTACAAATTCTATTGTAACTTATTATTATATATAATGGTACGGAACCCTTCGTGCGCGAGTCCGACTCGCACTTGGCCGGTTTTTTTTACTTCATGTTGGTGGGTAAAACGAAAATTGGTAAGAAATGGATTTAGCAGGTTTACACTCTTAGCCAACGAAATGTGATATTCAATCTGTTTTGAGTAAAATATAAAACGAATGGTAAAAAATGGCAATTTACATATTATAGGTAAGTATGTCTCGTTTTTCTGTGATCCATAAAGTGACGACTAATTGGCACATTTTGCCGTCTAGTCGCCGACTAGTCGCCGACTACAAATGAGGCCGGATAGTCGGCTTTCCCGACTAGTCGGTACATCTCTAGTTTTAATTCTATGAACGTGATAAAAGATAACAAGGGTCTTCATATCATTTTCCTATTACTCTAACTGATGTTTTACTTTGGTTGGTAGCAAACCAATGTAAATATATCGAGGGCTTCATGCTAAAGGGGCGTATAAGCAAGAACCCTATTATTGCTTATACGCCCCTTTAGCATGAAGCCCTCGATATATATGTTGATTGGTGTAACAAACCAGCCTAATGTAGGATGAGGTATATGATATGAGGCATACTCACCAATAATGGCGTGCACCCGCACCGACAGCTGTGTTCGCAGAATGATTGCGTTCTTCCGACTGCGGACAAACAACGATTATTAGAAAACACAATAATTGATTTGTAGTAAATGGTAATTAAATCCAAGATAAAGTTCAACACGTTGTTTACTTTGGCATTAGTCAGATCGACTAGAGTATTGTACTAATAGATTTAATATGGGTGTAGACACTAAATACAATGATCAATAATGAATATAATGATGTAGTTTCCTTGAAAAAGGATTAACAATGTAGTCAAAAGGAGAAAAAAGCAACGCAAGAGGTTAAATCATCACAAAGTTATAAGTGTCCAAAGCTTTAAGAAGGGGTATGTTTTCGCAAAACGCACGAAAACGCACTATATGAAACGATTGTCATTTACTATATGTATGACGCTCTAGGATCGTGACGTTCGAGGACGTTTTCTCTCTCTAACAAGCAACATTAAAACGGTTGTAGCTTCGTAACTTTTTGAGATATTTGATTTGGATTTTCTTTATTAGGCATATATTTTTGCCTTCTTTCTTTTGAAGTAATAATACATTATCAGTCTACAGGCTACACCCATATTGTTTGAAATTGAGGCGTCATGTTCTTTACTCCTGGTCTCAGATCGCGAATAGCTATTATGAATCTAGGGCTCAACTTATTTAACACATTATCTGCCGAATCGTTACGTTTATTTTGTTCTTAATGATTACTAAGGATACGCTCCGAGCTTCGTACGAATTAGAACAGAGGTGAGTATAATAATGAACATATACCGGGTGGAAAAATCGAATGCAACATGGATGGCAACTACCTTAAATATTGTAAATAGCACATTCTGTGTAAAGGAAACATTCCTTTGTTTTTAAAAACAATAAATTCTGCATTTAAGGATTTATGAAAAATCGCTTGCCTTAGTCGGGACTCGAACCGGTCAAATGTGACAAAAAATAACGTGCTCTATTTTATGATGCAGATTGAAAGGGTAACTGATAAGGTTCATTTTACTCTAAATAACAAATACAATCAGAATAACGGAGTGCCATGAAAATTGAAAACTAAAAACTAAACCGGTTCGAGTCCCGACTGAGGCAAGCGATTTTTCATAAATCCTTAAATGCAGAATTTATTGTTTTTAAAAACAAAGGAATGTTTCCTTTACACAGAATGTGCTATTTACAATATTTAAGGTAGTTGCCATCCACGTTGCATTCGATTTTTCCACCCTGTATATCAAAATAATACACAAAATCGCGCCTGCGGTAAAAAAGGTTTCAACAGTGCACGTTGTACATTCTCCGCCAATTTTATAGTTATCTCAACGAACGGTGCGGTCAGGTATAGAGGGTGGCTCATTCAGAGCGGTCAGTATGGGAAAGTCTGAAACTATAAGATATACGAAGATCTGTTCTTAGGAACCATGTCATCGATTTTAGTAACAATTTAAAAAAAACTTGTACTCAGCTCGGAAATCGAACCCGGTCGTTTTGAAAAAAAAAACTTACACTATTTCTATTTAGATATCGATTGTGTAGGTTTTCAGCAGTAAATGTTTCTATGGAACATGATGTCTAAAATGAATAAAAGCCATTGTTTTCACATACTTTAATTTATTTTAGTAGGTGTTCGAAGTGACCACCGTTTTTCTCAATACAATATTCAACACGTTTAGGTAACGATCTTACTATTGCATTTTGTATCTTCATGTGGTGAATTTGTGTTAAAATTGACTCTATGGCTGCTTTTAAGTCTTCAACGGTGTCATAGCTTGTTTTGTACACTTCATCCTGAGTACCTTATTATAAAGTAGGCCGTCCTTCGTGCATTCTTAAGGGATTTTCTCGACTCCAATAGTGATGTTTTTTTCGATTGTACAGTCGAGGGAATTGAATGTTTAGCACTTTTGGACCTTAACGTCATTCAAATAGAGTTGACATATGCCAAACTTTCATTTTCCTCCACTATACATTCCGTTTTTGGGAAATTGGGTTACATCAGAAAATATTACGCACTTAAAATTAATAAAAGGCATAGCATGGCAGGCGAGCTGAGTACAAGTTTTACTCATGTTTAAAATTTATGATGGACATTTGGATAGATTCAAGTACCTTGCAATCTTAGAAGATCTTTTAGAGGCCCTTAGGAGAAATGTCAGCAGAAGTAAGAGAACAACTTTATTTTCAACAGGATGGAGCACCGGCTCACAATAGTCACATAGCTAGAGACTTTTTAACTGAGCACATTTCCCAGAAATGGATTGGTACGAACGGCCCTATCAAATGGCCCGCAAGGTCGCCCGATTTAACGCCTCTAGACTATTTCTTGTGGGGTTATGTTAAGGATGAAGTGTACAAAACAAGCTATGACACCGTTGAAGACTTAAAAGCAGCCATAGAGTCAATTTTAACACAAATTCACCACATGAAGATACAAAATGCAATAGTAAGATCGTTACCTAAGCGTGTTGAATATTGTATTGAGAAAAACGGTGGTCACTTCGAACACCTACTAAAATAAATTAAAGTATGTGAAAACAATGGCTTTTATTCATTTTAGACATCATGTTCCATAGAAACATTTACTGCTGAAGACCTACACAATCGATATCTATAGAAATAGTGTAAGTTTTTTTTTTCAAAACGACCGGGTTCGATTCCCGAGCTGAGTACAAGTTTTTTTTAAATGTATGAATGCAGTTTTTCTTGTTACTAAAATCGATGACATGGTTCCTAACAACAGATCTTCGTATATCTTATAGTTTCAGACTTTCCCATACTGACCGCTCTGAATGAGCCACCCTGTATAGTTGTGTCATTGTTAGTGTCAGGGGCGTATTAAAATTAGTAGTAAGTACATTCAAGAGCAAACATGTATCGATTAAAGCCTCTCATAAATATGTACCGAAACCTCCACTGACAAAAGAGCGATGGGATATATTTATGAGTAGGTAAGTTGTATTCACCCATATGTTTACACTTGACTGTATGCTGTACAGTCAGCGTCATATAGTTAGTAGCAGCCAGAGTAGCCAAATATTTACTAACATACCCTTATTCTTACATTAATAAAGACGTGTACCGAAATATTTGGCTACCTTGGCTGCTACTAACTATATGATGCTGACTGTACCTACCACCTACACTACCAACAGTCAAGTGCAAAAATATGCGTGCATATAAGTTACTGATAAATATGTTTCATGCTGGCTAGTAAGTTTAAGGTTTCAGTACAGAATAAAGAGGTAAGTACATATTTTTGCAATTGACTCCATTTTTTGAGTGAGTGATGGAAATCTCTCGACACTACGCGTCATGTTATTAATTGTCTTGAATGGGTATTTAAGCAGAATACATTTTTACCACGTAGGTGCTCAATTTCATTTAAATTTCTGCTATTTCTGCGATAAGATCGTATAAGCATTGACATGCACATCTACTATGTAAAGAATAACCTGCATAACTTGATATTTGCTAATAAATAAATAAAAATAAAACATGGATGATATGATCATCAACAAATGTGACATTACAGATTGGAACTAAAAGTAGTAATGTTTATCCAAAACGATCAGCCCGCATACTGGAATCGGCACTGTTTTTATTAATGGAATAAATAAATAGCCTGTATTATATACCCATTCTAAATATTGTTCAAATGTTTCTGTCAATCGTATGAGCGGTTTCCTATGTCCAAAGTATCCAAACTTACAAAACGAAATTATATAAAAAAAATGGCTAAGGAATGAATTACCATAATCCATCGTAATTTTTTCGCGAAAAATGTATAAAACTGCGGAACCAGTAGATAAAAAATGAGAACCTTATCCTGCGTTACCCACTCTTCTCGCATTCCCTGACTTACTACTCATTTACTGAATGGGACTGAATCGCGTATAAGTAATTAGAGTTATTCGTAACTAACTACTGTTTAGTCTACAGACCTTAAAGAGTAAATTATATCGCCATTAAGTCCTGCTAATGAAACATAATGTGTGAAAATCGTAAAAAGTGTACACGTCTCTCATTATTTATAAAATTAACTCTCACCACGACACTCGATTTTCCCAAACTTTTCCACACAAGAAATATTACAAATATCCCAAAAGCAACTAAAAAGCACCACAGAAACCCCGAAAAATCACAAAAACCCTCACATGTCTTCATCGTCCTCGAGCATGTTCCTGGGCACCAGCAAGCACGTCAGCCACAACTCCTCGAGCTCCGCTAAGCTGATGCTGCCTGAATCACTTAGTCCCACCAACAACCCGTCGTCAATGAAATCTTGCACATCCATTTTCTATTGCTCGCATACAGGGTGTGCTGTACAGGTACGAATGTGCGCTACTCCCAGACGGATGATTGGATACGGTAGGCTGACCCCTTTTACGATCGGGATCGGGACAGAGACAGCTCATTTAATTATGTATTAGTTTTTGCTCTGTCTGCACAAATGACGCGATTGTCAGCTTTAGATACTGCTTTGCTGTAAGAGTTCAAAAACATTTTGTTTTTTTTTTATGTTTGGTCTGCCAGCGCCTGCGTGCTCCGTGTGTAACAAAACTCTGGTAATTTTGTGTTTTTTTATGGATGATCGTGGCAATGTGCAACTTGGACGACAACGGAAAAATCTTGTAACCTTCCGCGAATAGTTCAAAGTCTTCTTCACGTCATGCACCTGGCCAAATGTAGGGTTTTAATAGACACACCATTTTATCTTCCATAAATGTAGCGTTAATCCATAATCATAATTTGCCCTAAATAGTTTATCTCATAAACTGTAAACTTTTCAGGATTGATATGAAACAAAACCTTACCTAATTGTCCTGAAAATGTTATGACTCAGAGAAAAAAATATGGCAAACACGAAGGTATCCGACATTGCTGCGTAGGTTTAGCAACTGACAGGTTTAATAAGCCTTCTCGAGAGGTAACGTTTATATCGCAAAGAGAGCAACCTGTACACGCAGTGCAAGTGCATTGTGTGCGCGAGACCCAGTTTTTGCGCGAGTTCACCTTCATCGGCTCGAAAAACCGAAGCGACGCACTCACGGTTTCGCTATGCTTTCTATAGATAGAATTAGTCATGCAGTTTTTGTCTAATTAATTAGACATAAACGTATTACGCTAACTTTATGCTAATTACATCACGAGCCTTCAATGTTATATTAAAAGAGAAACAAAAGTTGTATGTTACTAACCTAAATAGTAACATACCATAGAAGTTTAAGTAGCGCTGCAAAATGGCCCCACAGAATGGGTGGCATTGCCATTATGCGAGGATGGGGGCGGGGTGTCAAAACGATGCCAGGCAGCCCTTTAGTTCTACATGCGCATACCGGGTTGTAGGCACGTGTTTGGGTTGTAGGCACGTGTTTGGGTAGAAATTTGTAAGGAGCTCGCATTCTACATTTTTTTCTTTCGCTGGTAACATACAACTTTTTGTTTTGTAGCCATGTTTCTGTCCTCGTATCTTGATATAATCTTTATACTAGATTTCCTTAGCTATAGCTATATTCATTTAAATTGTTATAGCCCTGCACCTGAAGACGAATACATTCACATTTGAATGAAAATAAGTTGGACAGGACATAACAATACCATTTCGCCTCAGGGGACCGATTTTTGACTTTCGAGCGCTGGAAAATCGTATAAAAGTAAATACGTTTGTAGTGTAGTGTCAAAATGGCAGGCACTTACTTTCTATTCTACCAATAGAATTGAATACGAGTGGTCAATACCACTCGTTTTTAACCGGAAAAAAAGGAAGAGGTTCTCAATTCGGTGGTATTTTTTTTATTTATTTTTTCTGTTTGTTACCTCAGAACTCCGTCATTGATGAGCCAATTCCAAATTTTCTTTTTTTGTTTGTAAGTATATGCTTCCAGGTGGGTCCCATTTTTTTCAAAATTCAGTTGTATGATGGGATCCATGAGGAATGGAGGGAATTCCTCAATTATATTAGGCACGCGTGTAGTGATTTTGGTATTTTCTATTGTAACTAGTGTATTTACAGCCGGAAATCATAAATTTGGTGGAGTGGAATTGATGATGAAGACCACAGATGACTTATGGAATTCCTCAATTATGTACTTAAAAGTACAAAAGTATATCACAGATTCTGATAAGATTCCGTTGAAATAGCGACTAATGAAGTGCCAAAGGTGATCCTTGTGGATTCGACGGAATTCCTCAAATATGTATTATCGGCCCACATACAGCGATTAGGTTTTTTTCTCTAATAATCAACGCATTTGCTCTCGGAAATCAGATTATGTGGTAAATTGGATAAGAAATGTGGAAATATTCTCGTGCCTTGGCGGAGTACTAAATTGAAGTCGGTTAAAACTTTGTTTTTAAAGTAAATTATTAAATGTTATATCGCTATTTCAAAATAGCATTTCATAATTTTTGTCAGTTTTCGAGTGAAAGAGTCGAGCGCTCGAAAGTCAAAAATCGGTCCCCAGGTCGCCGTTTGCAAGATAATCGTTTGAGACAGTCAAAAGAGCCAACTAGCTGATAGAGACCATCTTACTCTTGTGTGTTTTGTGTTTGTAATAAGCAATTCTAAAAAATCATAGTAGGTACCTATTCCCCGTACATCGGTGCAGTGTGGGCACCCCACGTATTAGATTCATGTCATTATATATAGGGATGCACAAAGCATGCTCGCACACATGCCCCGCTGAGATGTTATAGATATGCTTTATGCTATGCTTTCAAGTATATAATCAATATGTACTCTATGGAGGTTCTTGAAGTTATATCGTATCATTATTGATGACATGTTTAATTAATATAACTTTCTAAGACTTATTTAATGGAACTTTGATAGCTTTTAAAAACACTTTATTACACGAAGGTTAATAATAAATAAATCAATTAGAGCGGTTACACACGGCGTCTTTTTGCAGCGAGACAAACGCGCGACACAAGCCATAGGGTGAATATCCACCAGAGATGTGCGAAGCTGTGTTTTCATTTTCGAAGATCGCTGGTGGTTGTTCACCATTACTTTCAGCTCACTACTACTGCAATGATGTCATTTCACAAAAAGGCCCTTGCCCTTGTAAAACAGCCCATGAGACCCACTGACAGAATAAACATTTGATATTACTAGGTAAAACACATTGCTATTAGGTTAATATTAATGTCTAGATAAATCTCGGCGCAGACAACCCTCATGCAATATGGTTATCTATAGATAGGTATTCTGGCGGAAATTCAATTAAATACGTTATATTGGATAAATTGATGCTTAGAACAAGCTATTACATTACACATAGGAGTAAATTGACGAATGCTGGTTTCACCAATCCCAATCTATGTAATTTCCAATTAAATTGCAACTCCCAAAAGCAGTTATCTACACCTTTAAATCTCTAGACATTGTTTTGTCACGAAGGATCTCAGCTCCCATGAACGGAAAAACATGAGAAATGTGTATAGGTAGTATTATCCTGGCTTCCGCATAGGATAGTTTTTATCCGACAGTAGATATAGTAATTTTTTTCTGTAATTTTTTTAGTGAACTCAATCATATCATATGTAATAATTTCTAATTTACACTGGGTAAACTTCGGATATAAGGGGAGCATGATATATTTTCAACATGTTCCTTCATAAATTGTAAAAATTGTAAAAATATAGAAACTGCTAGTACTTAGTTTAAAAATATTATCTTTTACAACAATTTTGTAAATACTAGACTACTCTTTAAGGTCTACTGGCGTTGATATTAAGCAGCCATTTGACCGTTAAAAGATATTGCCAATAAATAAGTCTGTATTGTGATTGCTGATCTCTGAAAACTATATCCGAGGTAGAAATCTCCTCTTCCTTAGTCATTATCTTCTAGTTACAACCTCATTGGTATGATCAGGGGACACCCTGGCGCGGCAGGTCTAAGGACATCATGACTTGCTGTCCACAGCCTCAACCACGAGGCTTATACAAGCTATTTTCAGGTACCTTGAAAGGGCAAATCACTACATACTCGTACATAGTATAAAACAAAGTCGCTTCCCGCTGTCTGTCCCAATGTATGCTTAGATCTTTAAAACTACGCAACGGATTTTGATGCGGTTCTTTTTAATAGATAGAGTGATTCAAGAGGAAGGTTTGTAAAGCCGGGCCGGGTCGTTACTCCAGGCAAAATACGGTTTTGAAAATTAATTTATAATAGCGTTTTTGTGATTCATTTAGTTTTAAAATGTTATTCTAAGATGCTGTATTCAAGAATCCGACAAACTTTCCACCCGGAAGTAATTATGTAGATTTAAATGAAGCATGCATTGTCTTTTTTTGTATGATTTAACTTGAATATTATAAAGCAAATGTAAATGAACCAAAATAAAGACAAAAATATTTATTAATATTTTTTCTGTCTTTTTAGAAGCTAGTTAATTTATCATTTTTTGATGTCTGAAATTGTGTCGGATTCTGTCGCTGGGTAACTATTTAATTGATAATATATCCGTTACATCGATAAGCTATTATAAATTATTTCCAAAATTGTTTTTTTTTCATACAAGTTGTCAGTTCATTGGCTGGACTAAGTACACAATAAGCAAGTAACATATACTAATGGATGCCGGGCTGAATCGTTCATTGACTAACAAGGGGGGGAAGAGGAAGTGCCGGGGCCGTACGTACACACATTCATTCAATCTGTGCTCCCCAAGGCTTGTGCCCCGCGTACCTATGACAAGTTGATAACGTCAAGGCTCTCGCAGGGCTCAGGTTATGTTCCCCCTGGGTCTCCTGCCCGCATCATCATGATGTGGCCATTTAAAGTGCACCTTTATGCACATGGCCTGCTACGCGGTTGTCATATGTTTGTAAAAAAACATTCTAACTTTGTACTTAATTCGCACTTTCAGACGGTCGTAGTGTAGATTATGCTCCAATTTTCGTGTCAATCGGAACACTAGAAGTTAGCGTTAGTTAATTCCCCGTGTGGTGTCGTGTTAGAATATCACCACCCCCTTTCTTCCTGTGGGTGTCGTAAGAGTCGACTAAGGGAACAGGGTTGAAGTGTGTTGTGGGCGATGGGCTAGCAACCTGTCACTGCGATATCACATTTTATCGATCTTTTATGCCCACATTTATGCTAAAAGTGGTACTGGAACACACGTTTCATGTGCCCTGCCTACCCCTTTTAGGGATAAAGGCGTGAATGTTTGTATGTAAGTACAAGTTAGTTGTCAGAAATACAGTAGGGAGTTCTATTACCGGGTAAAATATGCTACTATTTTTTTAAATATAGTTTTTCGTATAGGTACCTACTGATATTACTAATATTATAAAGCGACTAGCTTCAGCCCGCGACTCCGTCCGCGTGGAACTCGTTTTTATCGTAGCTCCATACAAACTTTCACCCCCCATTTCACCCCCTTAGGAACTGATTTCCGGGATACAAACTATTCTATGGCCTTCCCCAGGACTCAAACTATCTCTATACCAAATTTCACCCGTGCAAACTTTGCACCCCTATATAACCCGATTACACTCACTTGAAATTTTACTCCGTCCTCATACAAACTTTCAACCCCCTTTTTACCCCCTTGAGGGTACAATTTTCAAAAATCCCTACTTAGTGGGTACTTACGTCATATTAAGCTAGCTTTTGTGAAAAACCGCTTTCTAGGTTCAACGGTTTGGGCTGGGCGTTGATTTAAGTGAGTGAGTGACTCAGTCAGGACTTTTACGTTTATATTATACTAGCGACCCGCCCCGGCTTTGCACGGGTACTATAGTGTACATATAAACCTTCCTCTTGAATCACTCTACTCGTATCTATTGAAAGGAAAACCGCATCAAAATCCGTTGCGTAGTTTTAACCCTCTACCGTATCAATTGCAATAGATGTAAATAAAAAAAATATTGGTTGGAAATATATGATTTAATAGACATCCCTAACATGTAACAGTAACAAAATAGTTATTTGTTATGCAAGGCTGCAAAGTTGTTGTTTGGCGCAAGTGCTTGTATTGAAAGCCGAGCTAGCGAAGGATTGTAAGATTGAACCATGAGCGAAGCGAATGGTTCAAAAGTACAATCCTGAGCATAGCGAGGCTTTCAAGGCACGAGGCGCCAAACAACTTTGCTGCCGAGCGAAACACACAACTTTTCACCTCACCACCGCGAGGAAAATTGTAAATGTAATGGAAGTAATTTGGACCTTATACTCATTTTCAATAAAGGTTTGTTTACATCTATGAAGATATAGCATTTTATAATTTTTAAATGTAACATACCTAAACATTTTTGCATCTTTAAATAACTCCACGCTTACCTACACTAAAAACGTCAAAGAATTGTTGGGTACTCACGCACGGGTAAACTAAGGCTCAAATACGCTTATTTCACTTCTTCCGCTAAATAAGCAGGCATTAAAATTCATATATGTATATCTTCTGTACTAAAATCTATAAATAACCACCATTATTTTGGTTTAACAGTGGCTTTACAACAAAACAAAATTAAATGTAGGTACATGAGTTTTTTCTTAAAATAACTTTTCAAACGGTGCGTTCCAAATTTGAAAAAAGCGAAAATTTTTGATAAATAAAACTACGTTTTAAAATTATTTATTCGTATTGTATCCTTATAATTCAGTCTAAATATTGATATTTCGTATGTAATTAAGAAAGAATTGAGTATTATTAATTTAATTTTATCAAAATAATAACAATTAATTATTGGCAAACACCATCAGTTTATGAACGCAGGATAATGACCTCTCATTCTGTATAGAAAAAAGTTGGATCTGGCGATTGACCGTCACGTTCCAAATTCAAAAACTCTTTCCACGCTAGCGGATATAATGGGCTTTTGGGCGCAGATTTTGCGCGATAAAGCAAGCCTTTTCGAGCCGGTGAGGTGAAATAGTACATTGTTTAACGAGGGGCGGAAGTGGAATATTGCGAACAAGAGTCTATCAGAAGCCCGACGCCGAAGGCGGAGGGCTTTTGATGACTCGAGTTTGCAATATTCTTACGCCCGTGTTATACACAATGTTTTTCATCACATTTGCGAGGAAACAAATACATTTTAGATGAAATGAATACAAATCGTAATAAAAACTGCAACATGTCAGTCGTCCATTTTGTTGAATTTGACGTGAGGCGCGTATGGCAAAGACCCTTCTCTATACAGCCACGATTTGGAAACACTTAATAACATTTTACATAGACACTAAATAACTACATATTAAATCTGTAAATATTTCAGTTAAACATGTTTAAGTAGTTTTTTGAGTTTACATTTATTTATAAATACGTTTTCAGACATCGTATTTGATATAAAACCTCTTTGCTTTGTAACCGCCGCATGAGTGACAGATACAATTTAAGAAAAAAACCATTACGCCCTTGGGCGTAACACAGGCTATTACAGCTCTGTATGTCTGCGCATTATGAAGCCCTTTTCGAGCAAGTGTGATGAAAAATAATATATTGTCTTTATTTTGAAATTAATACCTAATGGCCATAAATTGCTTGGTATGCATTCGCACGATGGTACTGAATGTCATTTATGGCTTCCTATGCATGGCGTTATACTAACACTTGTATGCTGTAGGGGTAATGCGTTTTAAGCGAGTTTGTATGTTTTCGAAACCGTGCATCCAATTTCAACGATTCTTTCTCTATATATATTTTATTCCGAACAATCAATCTAGTTAGGTCTTTTTGAATGAGTTTTTTTCTGTAAGTACAATAAAATGCAAAATATCATCCGTGAAGAAAAACTTAAAAAGGTCTGCCGCAGAGTCTAACAAAATACGGTAAATTGGTATTACCACTAAATTCATTTTTTTTGTATCAAATGGTGGCATTTTGGCGTCAGTCCAGTAAATTTTTTATTTAGGTAAATAAGGTAATTTCTCCTTGGTACCGTTAAATTTTGAGAATTCGTCGATTTGGACTTCTTCTGAAGAATCAGGATCAGAATCCGAATTCATGGAAGGGCTGTACAATATCTGGCATGGCCAAAATGCACCATTTTTTTTTTGAGAGCAGAGGAGGGTGTCTATAGTGTATTTTTGAAATCCAAAATCTGCGGAAATCCATGGTTTATGGTTTTTTTTCATATGAAATTAACATTTTCATCAATATTATGGCCTGTTGAACCGGTGCATTGAATTACAAAGCGGTAGAGGGGGAGGGGGGGGGGGGGGGGCTGGAGGGGGGAAATATAGTGTCTCCCTAACATCATTTCCATGAAATTGGTGTGGAGGGTTGAAACCTAAAAACTTTTCTGTATAGAAGTTTTTTTCCGCTCTTTTATAAAAAAAATAACCTATCCCTTTCAGACCCGTAAAACAACACCCTGCTAACGCAAAATGAAGTATATTGACATATGATTTTGATTTGACAATTAAATGTAATCAACCCGCACGATTGTATTGGCCGGGTCTGAAAGGGCTATCCGTTATCCGAGTCGGTTTTGCCATGATGAGTCTTGCGCCCACCGAACTTTGATTTTTTAAATAATTGACTAGGTATATACTAAATAACGCTCTCAACTGAAAGTACAAATAACGACTGACAAAACAAAATGGCATCCAATGTAACAGTGTCATTCCCCGCCACATCAAATTGCGTTCCGTTTAACACGTTTCACTAATATTAGTCAACTACTTTAGCAAAAAAGTGTTTCAAATTTAAATAAAACACGAAATAAATAACATATAAGTACAATATTTTAATAATTAGGTCGAAAAAGCTGTATTTGAGTAAAAACTTAACAAAAAAATAAAGCACTATGACAACACGTGCAAAGAAACAGAAAAATATGCGTCATGGCGGTCATAAAATCGGGACTTTGTATGAAATTTTTAATATTTTTTTTCTCGCAAACCAAGCGTTTCCGCAACTTGAAATTTGGCGAGGAGTCGTCTTATGGCGAGTACAATCTATAAAAAAAAAATGAACCCTGTACTCCATGCCTGATATTGTACAGTTGAGCCGAAATCATCACTTGTTTTCGTCGTTTTGATTATTGAAGAGTTGATAAGGGCACATTATCGTCATCAGAATCGGATATCAAATCGTCGTTACGTTATGTGACCCATCTCCAGGAATAGGGTTAACTTCCTTCGATCGGCCATAAAAACGTAAGGGATTCAGGATTAATAGGAATACAATATCTATTAAGTACATTGAATGCATACGAAGCCATATATGAATTAGCCCAAAAATACCCCAATGCATACGAAGCCATTATTGGCGTCGTGGAAAAAACTATCCAAACAGGTACAAAAGATTATATATTTCACATTACAAGATTATCACTCGATAAGGGACACTTCACAAGAAGTGGAATTATTTTTTAATGTTTGCTTACTTACCTTTTTCACCATTTATTACGTGCACGAAACCACTAGATATCTGACAACATTTACTCTCTGCGTACGTGTCACTAGAATGCCTTATTGTTAAGGCGCTGTGGGTTCATGGTCTTCTTGAATATTTTCTATCGAGCGAAATTTGCTTAATCATGTTTCGAAGCACTGATTTGCCTGCAGAAAAGCCTCAAGATTACTATTCGTATTTTTTTGACCATATTATTATAAACAGACGCATTATATTGTTTCAAAAACTCTGTTCGCTTAACTTCGCTGACCCTACGGCGCCTTAACATTGAGTTATAGCGATCAGCTTTGTAAAAATACCCTCATGTTTTTTAATATATCGTCTACCCGATTTAAAATGTCTCAATTTTATTTTGTAAGATTTTAGTATAGTAAAAAAACTTGAAACCTTGAAGCCATGTCTGGATTCATATGCGGTAAAGGGTTAAATATCTAGGCATACATAGGGACAGACAGCGGGAAGCGACTTTGTTTTTATGTAATCGTAGTGATGATACTCGTAGATATACCTATCGGTGAGTGTGTTTTTGTAAGTTTGTATTAAAGTAGGAGGTAGGCTCAGCCACTTGTCGTCTTATTTCAAAGTATATTTCACCAGTAAGTACTTACGCATATGGAAAGGGTCTTCGGGATGGACATAGTACATCAGTCAACATCAAAAGTAACTGGGCAAATGAAGACGTCAAAAGTTTTTGTTAAAAGGGAATAAGAGCTTTTGAAGACGTCAATTGCGTAGTTACTTTTGATGCTGACTGTATATATATAGGCTATATTTTATCCCGTGGCTTTGCTTGCGTTTTGTGTAATACGTGGCCGATAACTAAACATCACTATTCCTTTGAATAGATAATAAAAGCTTAAGTAGATGTATTTAATCTACTATTTCTCTTATTAAATTTAAACGTATTTTTTATTACATTTTCATTTTACTTATGCTGCTTGCCTCATCATTGATAATAGCTTCATAAATCAATGAGTAAGTAGATATCAATATAATTATTATACTAGGCCAACATACAATGACATGGTACATTATTTATTTAATCGTATGGCATACATGAATTTGGCCTTTTTTTTTAAAGGTTGACATTGTACAAAAAGTTGTCGTTTACAAAAAAGACCGGGTTGCACTCCGGGAGTGCCGGTAGAAGTGAAAACTAGAATAATTTTAATTTTGTAAGAAAAAAATCCCTTCCTCCCCCCTCTCTCCCCCTGCGTGCCAATATATCTAATAACAACCTTATTAGTAGTACGCTATAGTTCAACTTAACTCAGCAAAATTGACGAAGGAGACGAAGAAATAAAATACCGATTTGTTTTTGCCATTGCCAAATATTTTTCAAAGCTTTATCGATTTAGGAATAACGTCCAAATTCGAACTATTCGAATTTGTTTAATAGCAAAACGGTAAAGGACGCGTGGATAAAATTACAAATTTATTTGCAGAATATGCAATTGCAAAAGTGTTTAACGGCTTTATAATCTTACGAATAGCGTTGAGTTTTGAATGAAGTCGAATCGGCTAGCAGTAAAATATAAAAGTTTGATAAAACCAAATGGAATTTGCATTTACGGAAAATGTGTTACGTACGACCTTATACTGTTAATAATAAAGTACAAATTAGAACTATGTGCCCCTAGTCAAACCCCCGTTTTCTTCGAATCTCTCACGGTGTCGAATCCTCCACATCTGACGTCACAAAAATCTGTCGCGTGTTTAACAATTTTCCCCATCCCAAAAAGTGCTCAGCGCCGCTAAATTGGGTTCAAATTGAGCCAGAGAAACGTGTCGCCAAACATGAAAGTTACGACGAACGACGAAAACGACGACAAAAAATCATAAACGTTCAACAATCCTATTTTAGCTATAAAATTGTTATTGTTATAAATGTATATATTGTAATTAGTTTGTCCTTATCTGTCACTTTGACATTTGTGTTCGTAAGAAAGGGGCAATTACATTTTATGAATATATACTAGTATATATGTACAGTCACCAGCATTAATATCTGCTATAACAACGCACGCATAAATATCTGACACGACTTTATTTCTCTCTCTCTGTCAGATAATTTTGCTGCCTTTGTAATGGCAGATACTAATGCTGATGACTGTACCTAATTATCTTTGCGCTAATTTTTTTTTTCTTTCTATTTTTTATAAGTCGGTTTAATTTTTATGTATAATGGGGATAGTGAATGCAGGTATGAGCCAGAGATCGGCATTAATCGTTAAAAAAAACTCAACTAAAGAATCGTGTTTAATCGATTCATTCATTGATTTAATTTTTATACAAGATTATTATACTTAATTCAATCGTTATAATCGTCATTTTAATCGACGTAACAAAAGATCAATATGTCTTGTCATGTGTAACCTGAAACCCCAAAGAAAAGAAAAAGCTATAGGTACAGTCAGCATCACATAGTTAGTAGCAGCTAAAGTAGCCAAATATATCGTAACACTTCCTTACTCCTATAGTAATAAAGACGTGTTCCGATATATTTGGCTACTTTGGCTGCTACTAACTATATGATGCTGAGTGTACGTACCTCTCTTGAAGGCCCTCCAGCTCCTCCTCCTGTTCGTTGAGCGTGGAGTCCAGGTCGAGGTACGGCCCGTAGTCGCCATCTTTGAACACCTGCAGGGTCGCGTCGTCCAACTGTCGACAAAGGCACTAATGTAATATGTACATTACGAGTGTGAATCAGTTTTTTTATTTTAGCAAATTGAATTATAGAGTGATTAATTGATTATATATAGAAAGAAAGAAAGAAAGATATATTTATTCACAAACACACAGGACACACATATTAAATAGTAAAATAAACATGAAAAAAGTGTCTCTGCGGCAGTGAACCGGACACTGGCTCAGCCAGCATTACCTATGCTGAGGTGTCAAGACACCTACAGCGCTGATTTTCAGTTGTTTCAGCGCGTTGGTGACTCACGGAAACGTCATACAATTTAATATATAAACTACTATACTAATACACTATTTGGATAGACGAGAGAGAAATAAATATAAATACCAGGTGATATGTAATGTAGGCCTATACCTACATGCAGCATCAATACAGTAAAAATAACTTATTAGACATTAAATTTAATTCTAAACTAAAACAACTAAAAAAAATAAGCAATTCGACTTCGTCTCTGAGAGATGATTTTCGTTCGCAAATCATAGACTTTTTAAACGTCATAAACGCTCTGTCGGCATGAAAGGGAAATAGGAACAAGTAAAATCACGATTAACAATGGTATAACAGCCTTAAATTGTATGATCTACCTATATGTATTTAAAAATCTACATACACCTCTCTGATACATATAGGTACCCAGTATACCCACTGAATCAAAAGCATTCGGTTAGCGCAGTCGGGTATTTAAGTCATTTTTTTTCAAACATTGACACTATTGTACTATTATCTATTCTGTGCTATTGTCAGATAAAACTTTTCTCAATTTCTTATATTGCGTTTATTGCGTCTGATAAGGATTAGTGACTCTCATACATCAACTGTCATTATCATTACTGAAAAGAACTTCACAAGAATATTATCTGAATATATTTAGGCGCTATCTGCATTTAGGCGGTAACACTACTATCCTAAACGTATTTACTCGTATACCATACAAGCACCAATCGAGTTGACTTGCCTGCTGAGTTTCTATTGCATCGGCTCTCTCATAGATGGCGTTAAATCACTATACCTACCATCCGGTGCCAGTACGGCCCAATAATCGGCGTCCACTATATTTAATAGGTGTTGTTAACGTGGCCAAAAGTTTAAACTAAATTATAGTACCTACTAAACTATGTAAATATCTTCAGAATTACGTGATCGTGGATTAGGGTTAGGGTTTATTTACGAACACTATGGAACTTATTTAATAATGATAAATATTTGCGGACAGTCTTACAAAAATCGACCTAGTCCCAAACTCAGCAAAGCGTAGGTACAGTCAGCAGCAGAAGTTGCTAAGCAGTTCTACTGCTCAAAATGATATACACACGAACTCTAATGTCAAGGGAATAAGGATCTGTGCAGGTCATAATGATCGTGTTATTTTGCTTAGCTACTTCTGATGCTGACTGTACTAGACGACGACAAGCATACTTATATAAATACATAGAAAAAAAATGTTTCATTATTTTCTTTAATGCCATAGGAAACCCCAGATACAAAGCTTAAGTAATAAACGAAAAACAATAACTATCAATAAATTCAATAAAAAACAGTTTTGGTAGGTACAGTCGACAACACAGCTAACTGACCATCGGAAATCTAATCTGACCTTAAGTGCATTGTAATAAGGTTCTAGGTTTTCACGGTATGGTCAGTTAGCTGTGTTGTCGACTGTACTGTAGGCAGTATTAAGATCAAATTACATCACTTAGATATAAAGAGACGCAGCTAAATATTATGTCGTAAAGTTTGATGGTTTATGAATGTATAGAAGAGTCGGAGCTATAATAATATTATGAGCTTCCAATAAATGTCAAGGACTCATAGAAACTTGAACCTCGACCAAATATGACATCAGATACTTTTGACACACTAACATTTCTTAGGTTTTCGCTGGTTTTCGTCATCTGCTTCAGATGTTTATCTCAGGAAAGCGGGTTCATAATATTTGCGTGGGAAGACGTGAGTACATGCACATTCTCTGTGTCAGTTTATGAACACTGAGACAATTTCTGAACAGTCTCACTTCCACAGATAAATGATCACCTCACAGGGGTCGATTTAACCTTGTTTCTGGCAGATTATAAGAAAAGTTGCCATATCACCCTTCAAGTTTCTATGATTGAACGCAATACGATTGCTCATCATCATTTATTTAAGAGCTTGGCTCTTGTCGGTGGAGTAATTTCCATTTTGTTATATTCTCTGCCTTTTCCTTCAACTCTCTATAAGATTCAACTTCAATGTTTTCCTTTAGCTGCTCCATGTAAGCTCTTCGTGGTCTTCCTCTTTGACGATTGCTATGAATAGCAAAATTAGACAGATATCCGGTGACATCTGGTCGCTACGAGTATGTTATGAGGTACCATTATTATAATCCGAATTCCGTCCCAGTTAAACTGTCAGCGAGCGCCGATCAGCAAGTAACAAATCACTACGAGTGTTGAATCTTCAAAGTTGCATGCAGCTGTGAGTTAGAACGCTATCATTTTGTAAAGGCAGCATTGACTCAAAGCCAATACCGCGCGAGTGACTAACTTGTTTACTACGGTAAGGGTACCTAATGTTTGTGGGTCGTAAGTCCTGCTATACAATTGACAGCTAACTATGCACTCTAGTATACTTCGACACCTGGAATCGAAACAACTATGCGTAGTCCGTGGTAGGATCTACACTGGTCCATCTGTTAGCTGTGAGTATCTTTGTGAACCAGGCCCGGTGCATCACACGTGTCGCCGGTTGGCCGGTCGCCAGGGCAACCAATATCGCTTATACGAGATCTGGAGCGACCGGGAATAGGTGTCCCGTATTTCCAACGAAACTGGGATCGGAAAGCCGGGATAAAATTAACGTGTAGTCTGTTAGCAGAAAAACGGAAGCGGGGTTTGAGGAGCATGTTTTTCTTTGGTTAGGTCGATGAAAAACGCCTAATATTAGCTTTCAGTGCGGATCATTAAATTATCATCAGCCAGTAGCTACATGTATATGTTTATCGCTGTACGCGGACTCTTATGGACCAGAAATGGACCCACGCTTGCCCAGTGCTGGTTAAGAACTAAACATTTCACATACACTTTTTAATTAGGTACTTCGCATATATGTATGCGTGTGCGCTTGAAACATACGCGCCATCTACGTAATAGTGTAGGTACTCCATAGAAAGCTGGACGACCGTGTTATACGCATGGTAATTTAACCGTGGATTTCCATGGCAAATAATCTTATCTGCCTACATTACATTTTATAATATACTTACTGATATTATAAAGAGGAAAAGTATGTAAGGTTGTAGTTTTGTAAGTTTGTAGGTAGGGAGTAATCTCCGGCACTACTCATAAGGTTTCAATAAATCTTTCACCTATAAATATATAGAATAGATTTTCAGGATAACCTTAAAACAGTTGTAAATACAGTACTTACTTAAAATTACTATTTTCAATCATCACTTCGAACAAGTTTGGGAAAATCACTTCATAGTATCAAAGTCATCAGGCGTGTGTATACTGTATATACGCGAGTAAAGAGCTCTAAGATAAAAAAGTACTTCCGATAAGCAATAATAACTCTTATACCATTACTATAAGAACTTTAATGTAAGCCGTATTTACCTGGTGCCCAACAATGCCACAGAAATAGATTGGATGAGTGTTCGACTGGATTACACAGTGGCACTCTGGAAAACACCGGGCTTTTCAATCGAGTCACGTACGTTTCGGGGAGAGATAAAGTGTGATTTTAATGATGACACTGTCCCTATTTAAGCAGTCAAGGTGGTTCGGTACCGACTTCAATATTAATACGGGCTGCTGACACTTTATTTTGATATTGATTCACACTGACTGCCAGGGATCATGGTTTTTCACCTGTGTTAGATTTGTAAACTGCATTCGTTTTATTTTTCTGTTTTTCTCTTCATATTTATTACAGGTTATGTACATTTTTTGTTAGGTACAGTAAAATTATCGTCGCGATCACGACATGTTATCATAAATTATCATTCACTAAATAACCTGGCGCATCACTGAAGGCTATGTCTCGCTCGGCTAATATTTAGTTTTGTTATTCACTATTATTGATTCGAACCTAGGATAGCCCCGGGTTCGAATCCCGGCTCGTAGTACCAATGAGTTTTTCGGCACGGTACGGAATCCGTTAGCTCAGGGGTCGCCAAATGGCGGACCGCGGTCCGACGACCCGTTTTGTGCGGACCGCGAGAACACAGCAACTTGCACTGGTCATTTCATTTCTTAAAACGGACCCTGAGCGAAACTAATTGGTGACCCCTGTTAGCTTTTCGGTGAAGGAAAACATCTTGAGGAAACCGGTCTAATCCCAATAAGGTCTAGTTTTCCCTCTGCGTTGGGAAGTCAGATGGCTTTCGCTTTCGTAAAACTATGCCAAATCTTGAGATTATATGTCAAAGCGGACCCCGGGCTCTTTTAGGGCACAACCGGGAATAACGCTAGGAGGTTGATTATTTTATTTATTGGCTATTATTTATTTACTCATTTTACAGGATTTATATTCGAATCGTTATCAATTGACTAAAATCATTCGGGCCAATGCTCAAATGGAGACCAGTCGTAAAGCCATACCTACACAGACCATCATTCGCATAATAATCGCTTTTGATTCGAGTTGAACGACTGTTCTTGTGTTCTGACCCTTAAGTTTTAACGTCAGATAGTCCGAGCGATGAAAGATATGCCATGATTAATTATGAAAGCAAAGTTCTAGGTGTTAATTCGATCTAATTTGGTCATTAATGTAGAAGTCGTAAAAAGCACCACTACTAAATAATCGCCGTTTTCTTACGGAGAAAACTATATTTTTGTCAGACATGAGACCAACTAACTAGATCGATTTTTCACATCCGTGTGCCCCCGTAAACATCTGCGATTTCAAATACATATATGTGGCAGTCCACAGCAAAAGGGACCTTATGGCGGTAGGCACTTACGCCATTATTGACGTTGCTTTAATACAAACGCGAATATGTGCGTTGGAAGCGCCTTCCGCTATAAGGTCCCTTTTGATGTGAACTGCCACATACGAGTAAATAGATATATATGTATGTATTTATATATGTAAGTACAAATATTGCTCGTTTAATAGGATAGGATAGTATAGGATTAAGTGGAGACTTGCAAAATACATTGAACTAGCTAATATAACAAAACATTTTTTTTAATGTACAATTTTCATCAACCTACTCTTATATCCAACTGGGTTGAAAATGAGAAGAAAAAGGTAGTAGTAAAATTCTCGTTTTGTTTGTTACGACGACTCCCGTGTTTCTTCTAAAAAAATGTTTTCATTCAAAAGATTTTTAGACCAAGTAGGTCGAGGTGTACGAAATAATTATACATGCGATACATATTTCTGACTGACAATAAAAAATCTGAAGCAGTCGGTTTGTTAAGTGTTAGATAAAGCCACCATTTATAAATCGAGGTTAAATACGTACCAAAAAGACACTCAGCATCGCGTGGCAGTTTCATTATGTATCCTCAGTCATTAGGTAAAATATTCACGTACAGAAATGCTTTCACTATACGTAACACGGCGTATCATGATCCCTAGGACAGCTGTCTATGTGCAATGTACAGTCGAGTTCATAAATATATGTACACTTTTTTACCTAATCGAACGCGTTTGCATACTAATTGTTAGCGGCCGCATTCGAGTTGGTAAAAAAGTGTACATATATTTATGAACTCGACTGTACAACCTTTAAACGTAAAATTGTACTAAGATGACAGCTGTCATAGGGATCAAGATTCGCCGCAATGCGTATTAAAAGATATTCAAATAAAGCTTTGATTATTTCATCATTTTCATCACATCATGAACAAAAATCATTACGACGGACCATGATAAAAAAATCAGAAACATGCATAATATCCCATCTACTTATTATTTATTTATTTACTAATTTGTATGTCTGTAATTGGGGTTCTCGAAAAATAACTAAATTAATATTTAATTTACTAAACGAATATGATTATGAAATAAACGTGGGCAATGGATTTTAATTCAATATTATCTATTGAATTTTCGCCCTACAACGAAACGCAATGCAAACGTATTTATAACAGACTTCAAAAAAAAAGGAGGTTCTCAATGCAGTTTTTCTTTTTTTTTTTTTTTTTTAATGTTTGTTACCTCATTTCTTATTCTGATTGCCTGCGCTTTTCAACTAGTACCTACGAGTAGGTATAGTAAGTCATCCCCATCTTTCCCCGTCTCTGTGACAATGTGCTGCATATACCTACTAGGTACCCAAAAGAAAATAGTTTTCTATGACAGCAAGTTTGGTGACCGGTACGTGAAAATTATATTAAACAGTATTTTTTTTAACAGGTAGTATTAGACTTAAACACCAGCATGAACGAGGTTGGATTCTGAAGGATGCGGGACATCATTAATTAGCCACATATCAATTAGTCTATGTCCAATAAAATATAAAAAAAATAAGTGGCCCTTATTTTATTTTGAGCAGTATTTATTACAATAGATAACATTTACAGATACCGCGACACAATAGTTTGTCCGAAGCCTATGTAATACCTGCCTAATGTGTTTTTCTACTATGGGATTCCGGATTACGTCAATGTTACTTTGTTTATATACCTAAAAGAGCGAGGTCGCAGACGTCGCAGTGTTGAGTGTGACATCAGTGTCTCCGTCAAATATACATATTACATATTGCGGTTTTATAATGACGACCACCGGGCCGTAAACCCCTGAATTTGTGCAGCTTTGCTGACACCAAAATGGCATTAGAATACGACGAATTTGAAATTACTATTTTCATGACATATAAATTCTTTCACCGTAGCCCTTCCACCTCCAACCACAAGAATCTAAATTTCAACTAACGAACGTTTTTAGTTATGATAACTCTCGAAGCTACTTATTCGATTTTTTTATTCTGTCTTTGACATTTAGAATGGACCTTCATATGTTTACGCTGTGTAGGTATATTGTCTCGTTAAATGATGATGGCTCCGGACGCAGCCGCGGGGACAGTAAGATATTTAATATTATTGCAAAACAGGCAAATACCTAAATCATTGAACGCATGACGACCTCCTGCTGATGTCACTGGTAATGCTACGTGAATAGTCAGCTTCGGTGCTAATCAGTACTTATTTGTAGTTTTTATCTCTTGCTTTATTTACATGCAGGTACAATCAACTAGAAATACATGTATCCATTCTTTAGGGTTCCGTAGTCAACAAGGAACCCTTATAGTTCCGTCTGCGGCTTAGCTCAGAAACCCTAAGTGTATACCTCATCTACACCTGAAGTGGGGATGTAGCTTTTTTTGTCGTTAAACCCATAGGATATCTTTGGATAGCTAGTTCAAAAATATTATGGGGTTTTTAAACCAACTCAAACTCAAACTCAAAATGATCTTTATTCAAGTAGGCCTAGTAACAAGCACTTTCAAATCCATTTTTCGACTAAATTTTGTTCGAGTCTTGTGTCCCTACTACTGGGCATGTGAAAAAGTTCGTGGTAGTAGTAGGTACATATCATAAATTTAAAAGGAAAACTATCACGGCTAAGTAGGTATAACTAGTTACCGAGTAATAGTCCACTAATTTAAAATGTACGTAGAAAGGCCAACTGTCGTACAAATTCGGCCGACGCAACCGCACGCACAATTTAGTTGGCGCGCGCGTGTCGATGTAACTAAGACAGACAGGCAACTACGGAACCCTTACGCTGCGCGTGGCCCGACACGCACTTGCCCGATTTTCCACCTTTTTACAGGGCATTCATACCTTTTTATTAGTCGACCGGTGCCGGGTGGACGATGGCATACAAAACAATATCTCCATTTCACTTCCACGATTGTGGCAAATAAGCATAAATCCCACTTACTGATAAAAGAACATCGTATATAGTTACACTTAGTTAGGGTCAGTGACTTCAATCAAGTTGTACCTACTCGTAAGACGATTTGCCGTGTTGACTGCAGAACAAAATCCCTTACCATCAACAGCGTACCTATAATAAGGGACTTCATTCATCACATTACTGGGCCATTGGTTCCTCAGTTGGCTTACTCACTCCACCTTTAATCATGATGGCAGTACGCTACGCGCTGGCTTGCCATTTTCCAGGTTCCACAACTATATGTACTAACTACTAACCAACTTCTAAACAGAACTCTTTCGTTGGTAAATATTATATAAAGATGGTTCTGTGTTATTTCGGTTAATTCTGCCTACGGTGACCGACCTCGCCTGCAAATGCAAGGTTTATTTGCTAAAAACACCACTAACTGTCACTGCGATAACACTTGCTTACCTCTTGTATTTATTTTTAAACGATTATCGCTTATCATTATCTATCTTCTATTATTACCTACATATCTTTATATATCTTCTATATATATACAATTTACTTTAAAAACAAAGTTTTAACCGACTTCAATTTAGTACTCCGCCAAGCCACGAGAACAATACCACATTTATTTCTTTACCACATGAACTGATTTCCGAGAGCAAATGCGTTGATTATTAGAAAAAAAGGCAAATCGCTGTATGTGGGCGATAATATTTGAGGACTTCCGTCGATTCCCCAAGATCATCTTCACCTTTGGCACTTTATTAGTTCCTATTTCAACGGAATCTTATCAGAATCTGTGATACATACTTTTATACTTTTAAGTACATAATTGAGGAATTCCATAAGTCATCTGTGGTCTTCATCATCAATTCCAGTACACCAAATTTACGATTTCCGGGTAAAAAAATCCTCATAGATCCCATCATCCAACTGAATTTTTGAAAAAAATGGGACCCATCTAGAAGCATAATACTTACAAACAAAAAAAAAATATAATCGGCTCATCAATGACGGAGTTCTGAGGTAACAAATATAGAAAAAAAAAAACTGAATTGAGAATCTCTTTTTTTTTGAAGTCGGTTAAAAAGAAGACTTCCTGACTGATTCATCAACGCACAGCCGAAACAACTGGGACTAGAAACTTGAAATTTACACCAGAGCTTCATTTTATGACGTAGGCAAACTTTTCCTTTTGAGCTAGAAACTTGAAACTTTGTAGGAAGATTACCTCTTAAGATACAAAAAAAGTACTTTCAGTACTAAATAGGGTGCAATGTTTGTATAGGGGATATATTATTTTTTGAACTAGAGACTTGAAACTTAGTAGAAACATTACTTATTAGAATACAAAAAAGTACTTTCTGCGTTTTAGAAAATTCTAGCCCTAAGGGGGTTAAATAGGGGTGCAAAGTTTGTATAGAGGGAACTTTATTTTTTGAGCTAGAACCTTGAAACTTTGTAGAAAGTTCACTTATTAGAATAAAAAAAAACTGTCACCGTTTTAGAAAATTGCACCCCTAAGGGGGTTAGATAGGGGTGCAAAATTTGTATGAGGGAAACTTTTCCTTTTGAGCTAGAAACTTGAAACTTTGTAGACAGATTACTTATTTTAATACAAAAAAGAACTTTAAGCGTTTTGGTGAAATCCACCCCTGGGGGTTAAATAGAGGTGCAAAGTTTGTATGGGGGAAACTTAATTTTTTGAGCTAAAGACTTGAAACTTTGTAGAAAGATTACTTATTAGAATACTTAATAGAAAAAAGTACTAACAGCGTTTTAGAAAATTCCACCCCTAAGAGGTTAAAAAAGGGATGCAAGGTTTGTATGGGAAACACTTTTTTTGAGGTAGAGATTTGAAACGTTCTAGAATGATTACTTATTAGAATACAAAAACAGTAAGTACTTTCAGCGTTTTAGAAAATTCCATCCCTAAGGGGTTTCAAAGTTTGTATGGAGAGTAATACATTTTTAAGGTAAGAGATTAAAACTTCTGTTTTAGACTGTTTGTAATTGATTCCATGACCCCCTTGGGTTAAAAGATATTCATCCCCTATAGGGGCAAAAAGGAGTAGGAAGTTTGTACGGGGAACAACACAATTTTAAAGTATGGAAACTGTACCTTAGGTTAAATTACAGCGTTTTTTAAAATTCATCCTCTAAGGAGGTTAAAAGGAGTTGGAAGTATGTATGAGGAACAGGTAATTTTTGAAGTAAGGGAATTCTTTGGTCATACATAGGTATACTATATGGTAAGCTATTTATTAGTCAAAATACGTAATCCAACTTGACAAAAAAGTACGATAGGTAAAGTTTGAACCACGACCCCCACAGAATCGAACAGCTACCAGAAATGTAGGTTAGGTTAGGTTAGAACTGCGATGCTGCCAGAACCGAAAAGAAGGTAATGTTTGATTAAACCTGCGGATTATTTTGTTAATTTAAAAAGTTTATTTTAGGGAGTGAAAATAATGTAGTCTCTCACCGTTAAATGCGTGGAGATGGAGATGGAAAGTTCTACGTCTTCATCATAAGATAATTTTGCTTTCATAACTACACAGGTAGCCCGGACTTACGTGAATAAAACTACTGCACTGATTTTGGTAAAAAATTCCAGTAATGTAGCTTAGTAGACATAAAAAAAATCATTCTTTAATACTTTATGAAAAACTTAAGCAGCAACGTCTGTTTATGATTCTTAAGATAATTTATGTTTGTAAAAACGGAGTTTTCAATTTTTGATTTAGCAATTTAAAGTAACAAACTCATCTCACTGTTAACTTTTAGGCTTATTTAATCGAAATTTTCCGTACAGATAATTTGAGACCCTTGGAAGGATAAAAGATAGTTTTTATCTCGGAAATAATCCCTAAAGATGGTACAAGTGTGTTTGGGACATCGATAAATAATTAATAATTAAACATAATTTAATAGTAATATTTTTTCAAAGACGATAACTTAACGTCGAACGAACGACGTCTTAACGTGTTTTTGTGTTATGTTATATAAGTTTTGTATATTGTTATGTATGTTAGTCTGTAAGGTATTTGTAAATATGGGCCTTGTTGCCTGACTCATATAAATAAATAAATAACGAGTTCTACGCAGACGAAGTCGCGGGCTACAGCTAGTATAAATATATTATATTTATGCAAAATTAAAAATATAAAATTTATTTCAAAGGTAACCTAGAGCTTATATTTGCTCCGGATTTATTGTATGTTTGTAATTATGTGGCGAGCGTACCTATAGGTACATTCATGACTTTCATGAGTGCAATCATATAATCAATCAATGTCATGAGCAATAAACTTGTACTTGTACTTGTACACAAAATTGTACTTCAGCAGTAGGCCAATTAAAAAATATATTTATACTACCCATAATAATAGAGTTATAGTGCAAATGTAACTACGTCTGCTTATAACCTATTCCCACGGTTAAACCCATTATAACATTTTATACGGAGACATAGATATGCAGTTCTTGACAAGGACACAGAATGAAGGACCGATTCAAATGAAGTCGAAGGCAAAAGGTAGTTATCGATTAACACTACTACTACTGTCGCCTTACAAGATTCCAGGACGCAAGGGTAAAGGGTAATGGCCAGCTGGTTTTGGAGGAGAAAACAATTAATGCGACACAATGCCGGCCGTACTCTCAAGTGATAATTAAAGAACATGAGCTCTTGCGCCGAATAAACTTTCAGAAAGATGTTGTTACTGTTAACGCGTACAAGGTGGTACTCCTGGATCATGACATCATATCTAAATGGTCGCCTGTGTCAATAATCAATCATATGCGATGTACCCGACGATCTCTATTGATCGATCCATTTATCTTGATTATTTAGGAATATGAAGAATTTAAGACCCACGACACCAAAGTTACAACCTCGGAACATAAAATAAATTCCTCCGTATGATATGAGGTTACACAATGTTTTTATTGTAACTGCGTGCACAGCTAGTTCTACCAACACCTATATTTTGAGGGTCATACTCATTCCTCTATTTAGGTTCGCATCTCTTCTGCTGACATATCCAAAAATTTGGCTATAAAGCCTAATTTTTGGATCTTAATCCGCATAAACGGCGTCTCTTCATATATGATTACATGCAATCAACACATTTTTATACTCCTATGCACGGAAGCCCTAACTAGTGACCACCGGAAAGACAAATTGTTTTATTCGATCTGCGTGACTGAATCTAGAAGCGTGTTGAGGCATATTTCCCGCAAATAGGTTATCTGTGGAAAACGGTGCAGAATCGTCCTAGTGCGCTACAAAAATATTAGTCCCGGTGTTGAAAATTGGAACTAACATTTCCATAAGGAATTTTCTCAGGATTAAACCGACGCTAGCGCCGCCGTTGACAGTTGGAATAATTTTGTTTGGAATATATGCCAGTCCGGTGCACTAATACAATAATAACTTTATGAATATTATGTCACTAGTTAGAACACCTGAGCATTATTTGGAACAGATAATTTTAGCAGAATGCCGCGGTGAGTAACACGCTATACGGGGAATAGATTAGTGTACCTTCATTTCTTTTGTTTCTGATGCTTCCGAATACCTAACAGGTGAGGTTATCTACGGTGAATTATCATAGGCTAATAAACAAAAACACAAAATAAAACATGTAAAATTAAGCCTTTTTTTGTCTACAGATAGTAACGATATGCAAAATCTTTGTATGGTATCGATACTATCGAGTATAAATTTGGTCTTAAATACTTACACTAAATCTAATACAATTCGTAAGAATTAATAAGAATTTATGTCCTTATAATGAACTCCGAGAACATGAGCGAATATGTAATATACATGAGAGATTATCTAAGTAATATGAATTTAACTCTGTTATCTTATCAATCAACATCGCAGATCGTCCTGAAGGGGCTGAAGGTTGCATTGGAGGATTACCAAAAAATCGCAATGATAACAAAAGGTGTTTTTCTTGTTCCAGTTCCCACTTACCCTATGCGGAGCCTGTAGCAGCCGATGCACAGAAGCGATCTGGTACGACAGTGGTATGGTGGTGTTGAATGTGTGGTACAGCGGTCGCGGTGGCTCCCTCACATTATACTCCATAAAAGGGTCCAAGTCATCCAAATACTGCACGCGGCAGACGAACGAATCCGCCACCAAGTCCCGCATGGTTCCATTAACTCTTTCGTTCACTTTTACCAGTTCAATCATTTTGTTAATATCCTTAATTTTAGAAGTCTATCAAATCACAGGCTGCGGTTTTTATCACATTGTTACACTGAAAATAACACCTTTGATATAATTTTGACTTTATAATTCTAAGCCGGTGTTTTGTGATTTTAAAATTAGATTTTTACTGTTAATTTTTTTCAAATAATCGAAGTGTTCAAATGCAATTATATTTCCTTGTGCATTTCGTTTAATTTTGTAGCAAACTATAATTGCTTTCTTCAAACTGTAACTGTACTGAAACCGCTATGAATAAGTTAACATATTAAGACAAGTTATAGGCATTTAAAGTGAACGTGCACCTAGGAGTGCGTGAAACATAATTTAGTCTAATGTCTAGCCCGTAACACGTGAAGTCGCGAATCGCGTAGCCCCGAGACTGGCGGACGGAACGTAAACGCACGTGGTCGCGTCCGCCGATAACGAATGTTATGGTTACGTTTCAAACGACTCATCTGAAAAATGGTTAATCGCTATGGACTTTCTTAAGAACATAACATGTTTTAGAACGAATTAACTATTTCAACTGGTGGGCTATAAAGAATACACGACCGAACGAAGCTTTGATACTGCCTACTTGCCTAGCGCCTATTCCGTTTGGGACGTAGGTCATTGCGAAATATTTAACGAAACGGGATGCGCTGTAAATACTTTTTTTACGGTTGACTCATTGTTGATAATTAGGTTCCGTCGTTTATAGATACATTAACTAGGACTGGATTTGTGTTTATAGACATGTGATACTTCAATGTAAGTTTCAAAAAGCTTTAAAGCTTTTTGAAACTACACTGAAAAAAGGAGCATATTATTATTTAAGTATTACTTATTACCTGTATACAACGTGTTAATAAAATAACGCAAAACCTGAAAACCGTTTGTTCAGAATCGAGAGTAGAATGCGAAAAAAATAAAAAAAAAAAATTTTTGATGCGATTTATTTTTTACATTTGTATGGAGCAGGTCGCCCCTGTCGGCCAACACTCCATACAAATGTAAAAAATAAATCTTGTCAAAAATTTTATTTTTTATTTTTTTCGCATTCTATGCTCGATTCTGAACAAACGGTTTTCAAGTTTTGCGTTATTTTATTAACACGTTGTATAACTGCTGACAGGGAGTCTCGTTTGAGCCGCCGTGCCGAACGGACGCACGGACCCTTACCGTCCTCTGTCATTGTCTCTCCAAATTGCATAAAAAGCGCCGCGAAACAAAGGGCGCCTATCGCCAGATGTTCTAGTAAGCCCGTCTTGTCCTCTTGAGATCTCGAATAAGTTTCGGGTTAAAGAAACGTGTAGTGTATTAGGTGGCTATTACCAGGGTTCAGTCCATCTAGGTATCAGGTGCGTAAAATCAGTGCGTGTCAGTGCTCTAAATGGTTGCGGTTACGTGCAGCAACGCCACGGCAGAAGCAACAATTAGCGGCAATCACAGGCCCGGGTGAGAGCATTCCATATTACTTTTAGGTATTATAACTTCTTTAGTGAAGCAGGTCGGGTTACATGCTTGCAATTAGAGGCCAAACTACAGGCCAGGCTAGACGCCCGAATGAACCTACTACTGGTCCATAACATAGGTAACGTAAGGGATTACACGTACTAGATGCACTTTAATGAACCCCGTAATAAGCCCCTGTCTAGGCATAGGGACGCTTCGGCAGTGTCATACGTATAGGTAGTATATCATAATATACGTATGTTAGTAATATTTGGTACTTATAAGTAATAGTATCTAACTTGTGAGGCATACAAAATAGATTCATGGATGAATGAAATCTAGATCAGTTATACAAGTAATACGCTTGGCGCCCCTTCTAACGCAGAGTAGTGGATAGGGGTTAGACGAGACTTCAACTGGGTTGAAGCGTGGTAGTGACTTCACTCACCGTAAACCTAAATATATTAAAACTAAGGAAACTTAGCCCATGATGCAACGTCCGATTTCTAAAATAAATAGCGCCGGGGACGAGCAATGAATAGCGATCCATCTGCCTAACCCAAAACAAAGGAACGCAAAAAAGGTCCGTTTCTACCTACTATGCGTGAACGCACTTTCTTGAAATGTCCAGATTTTATGACTTTAGAGACCCACCACGCCACGCCAGATGAGCCTGAATAGGCGAGTGATATTAAAAACATAGAGGATAAACATGCTAGGTGCATAATCTTGTAATAAATACTTAAAACACCAGAACGAAAAGAAAACCAAACTCCAATTAAACTGGATGCAAAAAATGCCTAGAGCTTAAGCGAGGAGAATAAAGCGTTGATTGTTATGCAAGTCTCAGAAGACTGAAGAACCTTAAGAAAAAACACGAGTTATGCTTTTGCTCCACATGAAGAAGACTTCTCCCTAGGAAGATCGCCTAAACACGAAAACAGGCAAATTAAATACTGGCTGCCGGTCAACTCTCCCAGTGTCAGTGTTTGTTACACTCTGTTTTGTGTGCAGTGAGCAGTGTTAACATCTTGGTTAAGTTTATGTAAATAATTAACGTGGTGTCTGTGTCTACAGGTAAAAAACAGTGGTATCGGTGAATTTAATAGTATTTATCTGTAGTATGTTTGGTGTGTAGTAACAACATTTTAAGTAATAGTGTCTTTATCACGTTTACTCTTGTCAGCAGCAAGTCCGCACATGGATACGTACTGGAAAATACAAGTTGTCGTTGTTGTATAATGACCTCATGACAACATGACAATAGAACCACAGAAGCACACAACTAAAGAGACTTTTAACAACACTGCACGAGAAATCGACGCAATGGAAGAAACTGACTGCGAATAAGAGGAACAGGTAGAATGATCGCCTGAATCTACCTCTAGAACTGATCGGTCGAGGTCGACCTTCAACACAAGAAGACTTTATATAAAGCAACGTGCATCATACCCTAATCGCAGTCATTTACCCTTCTATACATATTTACACAATTATATATCCATACTTCCTTTCACTGGGCACGATGCTAGTATTCGGTCTGGTTTTCTTCCCTCGCTCCTCATCCTGACTGCAACAGCCCCACACTCCTGTCCTGTACTTATTGGCTCACTGGTGCCTCGGATAGGTGGGTCAGTTGACCTTGCCAGGGCGGCAGAGGACGAGGAAGTACAAGAGAGAGCCCGAGTGCACGCCCTGTCTCGGAACTGGTAGTTCCGGACAGGGACTGTTAAGGTTCCCATACAACCCTGGCTGTGTCTGCCCGTATCGTGCCAGCGCGTACTCTCGAGCAATGTCAAGGAGCCTCCTCGTCGCTCCCTCCCGGGCATGGCCAACGCCTCCGCGTCCTTGCAGCAGAACTGCTGGCTGGCTGAGTCACCGGAACGGAACGGGAACGGAACGGAACACGTTGTATAACTGCTGACACGGCGTATCGGCGGACACATTGCCGCAGGTTAACCATTGGTACAATCTGTCCATCTGTCTGTTGCGCCCATCCTTGCAAGTCTCTAGGCTAATAGGCTCTATGGTTGACTGGTAGAGAATGCCTCGAGACATTAAGTCCTACGTATATACTTTAATATCTTGTGCAATCAAATTTACGTAAATATAATATGCTTATGCTTACTGTTCTTTTAGAGGTGCTGTTTATTATCGAGCGAGGTCTCGATTCTCGGTGAATTTTGAATTTATCTTATGGACTAGGTAGGTACGTTGCGGTACAGTTCCCACAAAAACCTTGTTGGCGTCGTTCCCCGTACTGAAAGTCTTATTATTGTAGTTTTATTGAAAAATACTATAGGTATATTCCATTCATTTATGTAATAAAAAAAACATGTTGTTTAATGCCAACTTCAAAGTCAATGCACGGCAAGCAAAAGACCACGCGCGAATACACTGCTTATAAGATATTTTCAATGTGTATTTTGGTGTATTTTTTACGTCAAGCACCATTATTAGTACTTAAGTGTACTACCGGAAGCTCCAATGCATTTTATTTACTGCTAAGTGTTAAAAAACATCGAAAACATTGTCGTGTTTTGTCTCTGGTCGCGCGAGGTCGTCGACCCTGCGCACGCGGCTCACGAACGCCTTGATTTGGGACGGGGATAACTATGGAAGCAATAATTAGTTAAAAGGGATTGTGTGTCATCTTTTTAGGTAACCCGTAATGTAGGTCTTATTTCTTACAAAAATAATGGGAAGGCCGATTGCATGTATGTTTAAATCTAAAATACCTACCTACAATATAAGTGACCAAAAATAGAAATAATCCAGTTTATTGTTTTGGCTTAGAGAGTACAGTTTTAAAAATTGTATTAACATTCCTAACATGTTTCTATCCTGTTCCCGCTAGTTAAGGATATGGGGTATGAGATACCTACATTACCTACCTACAATTTAGGTACATACTAGCACATACCTAAGCACAGAGGTGAACTAAACTCCTCGACAAGAAATGATGTCCTAGTGTCTTTAACTTTCGGGGACAGGACAATATACCTACTTCTGCTTATAACACATCCAGCAGTAGGGGAGTCCGTAGAAAGGTAGAAACTAATTCCATAGCCCTAGAAAAATCTGTTATTGACACCCATTACTACGCGACCTGAGACCCCGTATCATGGTCGGCCTTATGACGCGATAAGTGACAAGATAGGAGCGTCGTCTCGTTCTGTCGAACGGTGTCAGCCAGTGACGGACGCTCTATCTTGTCACTTATAGTGTGATAAGATAATGCCGACCATGGTCGGTCGACATGGTATCATGATACGGGGTCTGAAGTTAATTTCTATCATCCTCGTTCCTTTAGTCTGAGACCTCCGCTGAGGTGGGAGGGAGTTACTTCCTTAGTAGAGATGTACCCAAAAAAACATGTGTTGGTCAGTCACATAATTAGGTCTGATACAAGCTTTTCTTTCTTCAAAACATAAACAAAGAGTCACAATTACAAAGGTCGATATTTTGTAAAATCGTGATGCTCACTGACCCCCGGCACGACCTTTAGCGACCGACGCCGTGTACGGGCGAACTTCGGATCACGATCGTGCATAGACAAAGACCACGTTACGTTTTTATATATACCTACATCATTTTATATTCTCATATAATATTATGCTTATCTACTGAAAATTTGCGTTTTTTGTTGGCAAATAAGCGTACGGCCCTGTTGATAAGCATTCATATTTCCTGCGGGTGTTTGCAAGTTGCAACTCCGGAGCTTTCACACGCGCGATTTATGTGAGCATTTGCTGTGTTAGCAGCACGGTTACCACAAATGGCGCGCGAGCTGTGTCGCGGCGAGACAAACTATCCGTCTCTTTCTAATTAGAACACTTAAGGCCTCCACACACTGAACGACGACCCGTGCCCGATCTCTACTGTGCGATACTATTGTGCGATAGAGACGCCGCGCTACTGTGCGAAAGAGATAGAGATACCGCCCGACCCGCGCCGCGCACGAACTGCGTTCGGTGTGTGGAGGCCTTAAGAAAGAGGGCAGGCGACACAGCTCGCGCAGCGTCTTGTGCTAACCGTGCAGAAAGGGACGAATGCTAATCTGTTACCGTCAACGGGATATTTGAATTTTATATATTATTGTGTGACGTGCTTGTGACAACAGCAATTACGTTGCATGGCGTTGTCACTCTCACGCCCCGTATCATGGTCGGCCTTATCACACGACAAGTGACAAGATAGAGCGTCCGTCACTGGCTGACACCGTTCGATGGAACGAGACGGACGCTCTATCTTGTCACTTATCGCGTGATAAGGCTGACCATGAGACGGGGCCAGGACAGTTCCGCTTATAGATGTAAGCTCGGAGGCTCTAGTATAAGTTTTACCGAAACAAAACTTTACGAACGCGTTTGCGTTTTACCCTCAATTTGTATGGGATTTGACAGCTAAACGCAAACGCAGTCGTAACGTTTTGTTTCGGTAAAACTTATACTAGAGCCTCAGAAGCTCGGGTCACTGTATATCTGGGGGCACGGCAGTGCCCCCGCCAAGACGACCCAAGCGAAGCGCAACGCAAGGGCACTACCTACCTTTTCTCGAAGCGGTTCGTCGTTTTTATTGAACCCTCGTAACTTGGGTTTGGATTATACCAGATAAACAAAATTCTCGGGATATGATGTCAATAGTGGACTCATTAAACATATAAAGTTTCAGTAACATAGCTCTTATACTTAAGATTTTATTGATATCTAAAAAAGGCCGATTTCGTCACTGACTCACTCACTGACTCACTGATGTTGATCATCAAAACCTCTAGGGTACTTCCTGAAGTCCTAGAAAGCTGAAATTTGGTATGTAAGCTACTAGTACACAATCAACAAAATAATTCAAAAAATTTGAACTTGGTACCTTAAAGTAGGGGATGGAACTTTGTATGAGACTTCCGCAAATTTTGATGCTAGGGGTCTGAAAATGTATATAGGGACTCCTTGTTATAAATAATAAAATACGTAAACGATATGATACAGAGAAAGAATATAATGGAAAAATAAGCCATCTTCGTCTGTAGCCCCGTATAGAAAGGTCGCAGGTTCGATTCCTGTCGGGGGCTACAGACGAAGATGGTTTATTTTTCCATTATATCCTTTCTCTGTATCATATCATTTATACAATGATCAGGCTAACTTCCTCGTTAAAAATAACACGAAACAAAAATATTTAAATTTCAGGATTTTTAGTAAATCACCCCCCACCCTTTAAATTAGGGGGTTGAAGTTTGTATTTTTCCGCAAACTTTAAATTAGGGGATGGAAGTTTGTATGGGTTTTCCCATTCACTTCTTTAGAAATTACCTTATAAAAAGGAATGAGATCCCACCAAAAACAATACATGTAAAGTGATGCCAAGACTCCATAGCTCATACAGCTTTCAGCGTGAAAAAGATATCAAATCGCAATTAGCGCCAAGCTTCCTACTCCACACGACGTAACTCTACCACTACCAGCCACGCTCTACAAATTCTATAGGTATCTTGGCTAAAAAGTATCGCGTCATATGTGGTTGATATATGATACATATAGCATTTGTAACGAACTAACGTACGAAGGCCCACCACACTCCTTTTTAGGGTTCCGTAGACAACAAGGAACCCTTGTAGTTTCGCCATGTCCGTCTGTACGTCCTCGGCTTAGCTCAGTAACCATTACTACTAGAAAACTATTATTCGGCATGGGTAAATCAATCACGCCGACAAAACAGTACAATAACATCTTGAAAAAAAAAATGTTTTTAGGGTACCTCCCCTACACCTAAAGCGGGTATGTAATTTTTTCTTCTTGTTAAACCCGTGGTGTGGGGTATCGTTGGATAGCTCGTTCAAAAATATTATTGGTTTTTTATAAACATTTTTCAAATCAGTGATTATTTTGCGAGGTATTGGGCTTTAAAGCCCTAATTTTTGTTCGAGTCATGTGTCCCCCCCCCTAAATGGCTAATACTGGGGATGTGAAAAAATTCGTGGTATACATATGTATAATGAATTTAAAAGGAAAACTATCACGGACAAGAAGGCATAAGTAGTTACCGAGTCGAATAGTCGACTAACTTAATGTGTACTTGGAAAGGCCAACTTTCGTACAAATTCGGCCGACGCAACCGCACCGCATGTCGATGTAACTAAGACAGACAGGCAACTACGGAACCCTACACTGCGCGTGGCCCGACACGCACTTGTTTGACAAATCAGTACGCAGTAAGGAAGTGGGATTGCTTTTATGAGAAAACATAATTAAGGGCATTTTTTCTGTTAAAATCCATGTTAATTTGCCCAAGACCGCGATTATAGACGTGTTGGGACATGACAGTATTCAGCTCAACGCGTCATCAGGCCGTATGCTGTCTATTCTATTCTAATTTTGAACCGGTTACGTAATCGTGTGGGCCGGACGTTGTGCAATGATTGCAGAATGGATATTTTTGCGTACCTCCATGTTCGAAGGAACGACTTGTTTATGTATATCATGGATACTACACGTGAGGAGGTAAACTAATAAGAAATATGGATAATGCTGGTACCGTTCAATCTTTGAGGTACGTATTCATACACCGATCTTTATTCTTCCTAATAATAGTCTCTAAAGAGTACCTACCCAAATTCAGAAGAGACACAAACTGATCTCTTTGATAGTAGTCGAAACATACTAAACAATATTCTTGATTTAACTTACAAATGACTGCTGATTATGAGACTGTTTTGATGTGTGTTCTGTTAGTTGGATAAGGTTTGTGCGTATTTTTCTCCCTGCCGTTAATTGGACTGCATATTCCTACATAACCCACTCGTAAAGGTACGATGAGACTGTTTTGATGTGTGTTCTGTTAGTTGGATAAGGTTTGTGCGTATTTTTCTCCCTGCCGTTAATTGGACTGCATATTCCTACATTACCTACTCGTAAAGGTACGATGAGACTGTTTTGATGTGTGTTCTGTTAGTTGGATAAGGTTTGTGCGTATTTTTCTCCCTGCCGTTAATTGGACTGCATATTCCTACATAACCCACTCGTAAAGGTACGATGAGACTGTTTTGATGTGTGTTCTGTTAGTTGGATAAGGTTTGTGCGTATTTTTCTCCCTGCCGTTAATTGGACTGCATATTCCTACATTACCTACTCGTAAAGGTACGATGAGACTGTTTTGATGTGTGTTCTGTTAGTTGGATAAGGTTTGGGCGTATTATTCTCACTGCCGTTAATTGGACTGCATATTCCTACATTACCAACTCGTAAAGGGACGAGTAATGTCTTTCCATTTAGGACATCGGTAGAAATAAAGACGGCTCTGCAAGAGAAACATTTGGAACAGTGAAGGAATATCGATGTTACTCAGCCCTCTTGAAAAGAATTGAAAATATATTCGTGTCTTCACATAAACGTGGCGTGGCTCGTTAGCATTGAATTGCGAGTAAGAATGTTGTTCCAGATACTGTGTATTTTTAAGCTTAATGTTCTTAACTGAACCCGAAATAAAATGCATTTCTCCTCAGTTTGCGTAAGAGAGCGATTCGACGCACTGACCGGCGTGGGCTATTCTTGCGTTGTAAAAAACGTGGATATCAGATTTTCGAACAATAACTATTACATTATTCCAAAGATACAAAATAATTCGAATAGTCAAATGCCTCGTTTTAAGTAAAATAAAACATATTTGGTGATCTGTGGTCGATTCGAAAACCTCCCCGTTTAGAAACCGGATAAACATGCGACGCCTCACTGAGGTGAGATGTTATTATATTACTCAACCACATTCTTAGTTAGCATAGCACAGCATCTAAGTACACGATGACGATGGTCCAACGAGATCCTACTAAAGATTGAAATGTGAAACCAATTTCTATGCGACCACGACCGGGTTTCTCTTCATGTTGCATGTGGTCGTTCAAATCAGAAACCCTTGCTACTTGACAGTCCGTCCACTTCGTGAGGTGTTACCGGGTAAACCTCGGTTTTGGTAAAGTGTCCGAGAGAATATTCATTTTAGTTGAAGTTTCTTTCTTTAACATGCATGACGACATTTACGCCATTTGAGAATTGATAGGGTTCCGTAGTCAATAAGTTTATCTAGAGCCCTTCGCCATGTCCGTCTGTCCGTCTGCGGCTTAGCTCAGTGACCCTTACTAGGTATAGATGAATTATCGAGAACATGGAATTGCATTTGTAGTGGTAGTACGAGAAAATAGAAAATTCAAATATAGAATGCCTGTAAACATACAATACTATCTATATACATATGTATAAATCAATGACGCCGATAAAATCTTGGTTTTTTTTTTTACTACACATAAAGTGGGGATATACACTCAGAGGCAATGAAAACGGGTCACTTCCCATGGATTACTTTACAAAGTGACCCGTTTTCATTGCCTCTGAGTGTAATTCCCAATATGAACTATGAAGGTACGCTACCTCAGAGGCAATGAAAACGGGTCACTTTGTAAAGTAATCCATGGGAAGTGACCCGTTTTCATTGCCTCTGAGTGTATGTATATTTTTTCTCGTTAAGCCCGTGCTGTTGGGTATCGTTAGAAAGCCTGTTCAAAATATTATGGGTTTTTAAAAACTATTTTTCATCTCAGGGGTCCATTTGTGTGATATTGGGTTTTAAAGCCCAAATTTTTGTTCCAGTCGAGTGTCCCCACCGGCCGGCTACAAGACTCGTACTGGGAATGAGAAAACATTCGTGGCAGTAGTACATAATAATGAATTTAAAAGGAAAATGGTAACTGTTTAGAGAATATTATTTGGCAAATGATTCATTTTGCATGAATATTAATTGGCAGAATAACAAAACAACGAATTTAATTTGTTCGAAATTGTATTACAACATTACAAAAACAAACAACAACTGCGGCGCTACCACGAACTTCGAAAGTCGAAGTTCGTAATACATGCATCCCTGTCACTCGAGTAAGGGAGTGCGATAGAGATGGTAATACCCGAACTTCGACTGTCGAAGTTCGTGGTAGCGCCGCTGATTACAGGGTTAGGGTTAGATTAGGGCAGGCAGAAAAAGGGAGCAGTAAAAAAATCGTAACAATTGTATTGTAAGTTGGTTAGGTTAAGGTTCACTTGTGTCCCTCAGAGCGGAAATAGGCACCAGTCGACACGCTGGCGGTTAGGTTAAGTTTAGGTTAGGTTAAAATCATTGCCATAGATAACTGTGTATGCCAACTATCTTAATTTTAAATAATAATCCTTGTAATTATTTGTATGTTAGTTAAAAATACTTGTAACAATAAATCACAAAACGTTTTCCATGATATAATTCAACTACTTAATGAATCATCCGACAAGTAAAAATACACAATTTAAAATTACTTGTAATGACCATTCCACGAACTGAATTGTCGACGAAATGAAAATACATGGAACGTTGACTTTGAAGTGAAATTCGACGAAGTGAGTGTCGACAGTTTGATGATAAACCGATCACGGCTAAGTAGACATTACTAGTTACCAATACCAAGTAATAGCGTAATAATAATAATAATGTCTTTGAAAAGGCCAATTTTCGTACGAATTCGGCCGACGCAACCATTTAGTAGGCGCGCGCGTGTCGATGTAACAAATACAGTCATCTACGGAACCCTAGACCGCGCGTGGCCCGACACGCACTTGGCCAGTTTTTGGTTTCTTGATTCCGCTGAGACGAGATTTATATGGAATGTAAGAGTTATCACGAAAGGTCTCCAGACACTTTTGAGGAACGTGTGGGCTTGAGAATCCCCCATCCCCCATCCTGGATCTTATTGCTGCGTCTATATCTGACGAACCATTCCTGGTGAAGGTGACGTGAACTGATGAAGGTAACCGAGTAATAAGTTAGGTCCTGGATTTAACCGTATACGTAGGTTAGCCTTATACATTTTAAATTGGCCTCAAAAGATCAAATCCGTGACCGATATCCAGATTGCTACTATTATCAGAAGCGTATTTGCGAGTCGGCGTTTACGCTGTAAAGCTAAATGGCATGTAATCATTTGCTGTAGTGTGCAGTTGCGTCCTTTTGATGTAAGCCCCATGGCCGGGGGGTATAACAGTATTTGAAGGCGAAGGTTCCGTACTGTCTGTCATTAGGCCGTACTTAATTAAGCGTAGCAAGCTTAGAATGAAGGCTTAGCGGTTACTTGCACATAAGTACGTAGCGTCGGTATAGACAACGCCGCACTGACTAAGGACATTGTTTCTATCGTCATTTTAGTATCGTGTTAGGTTATTTTTGCTTCGAAGTACCTGTGTTTCGACTGCTCCCGACCTTGATAATAATTGGTGTAAGTAAGAAAAATCGCTACCGGTTCACTACAACCAAATATCATAATAATATCATGTTGTACTATGTCGCAATGTCAACAAAGATTAGTTTCAAAATGTCTAAAACTTGATGACTTACGTCTGCTTCTTATTATACCGTACTCTTAATATGACAATAATTCAAATTGACTTTGTCGTGTTTTGACTAACTTTCAATTAACTATGTTCCAACTTAAATTAACTTGATACAAAAAAATCTCAAGAATAAATCGTCAATTTCTCAAAATACTACAAAATCAGTTGAGTCAGTAGATATACGTGGTCAGTACCTACCTATGGAAAAAAGTGTACTTTTCAAAATTGCGGTTTTTTATAAATAGCAATGAGTAACTAAATTACTGAACCATTAAAAGACTAATCAACATTTACATTGTAAATAAAATTACATGTTTTTTTTTTCTCGAACTAAAATCAAATGACAGGTTCTTTTAGGCGAAAACCTTTCGGTTATACAGAGTGTTTTTTTTAAATGGGACAGTATGGGGAAATCCGAATCTAAAGGAGATAGAGGAAAAGTGTCCAAGGAGACATTAGGTGTTTTTTTATGTAAACAAATTTGGCTCATTAAAATTTTTGGTCAAGCGTGAGTTGTTCTTAAAAAATTATAAAGTTGGTCAATTTTTTTTTTGACGCGGAGCGGCTCTGTTTCATGTAAGGATTATTTCATTGTATGGAAAGAAAAAAATCTGAACAGCAGAAGTTTGTCAAATTTAATGAAAACTAATCTTCATACAATTGCAGTATTCACCTTTTAATATTGTTACAAGTGCCTAGGCGTGTAAAAAAATATTTAAAATTATTCCATTTTTAAATTTCGATAATCGATAAGAGCTCCAGATGATTCAAGAGAAGAACATTTTTTTAAGGAACTTTGGTAAGATAATCTACCAACAAGATGGTGCACCAGCCCACAACAGTAGGGCAAGTAAACTGTGTTTGGACGAGCAGTTTCCAAACCGTTGGATGGGTACGAGTACATATGGGCCGATAAAGTGGCCCCCACGATCGCCCGACTTAACGCCATTAGATTTTTTCTTATGGGGTTACCTTAAGGGTCGAATTTATGAATCCCGATACAACTCCGTACAAGAATTAAAAGATGCTGTTTACAACACTTTAAACACAATTCACCATAAGTCTCTGTTAAATGCAACTAGAAGTGTCTTGAAGCGTGCTCGTACCTGCATAAGACAAGACGGCGGCCACATCGAACATTTACTCAAGTAATAAACCAACTGTATGAAGATTAGTTTTCATTAAATTTGACCAACTTCTGCTGTTCAGATTTTTTTCTTTCCATACAATGAAATAATCCTTACATGAAACAGAGCCGACCCGCGTCAAAAAAAAATTGATCTACTTTATAATTTTTTAAGAACAACTCACGCTTGACCAAAAACTTTAACGAGCCAAATTTGTTTACATCAAAAAACACCTAATGTCTCCTTGGACACTTTTCCTCTATCTCCTTTAGATTCGGATTTCCCCATACTGTCCCATTTAAAAAAAACACTCTGTATAGCTGTCAGCTTCTTTCGCGTCTAAACCCACTACCACGTCGTGTGCACCGTGTGGCACCGTGCAAGTTAATATTCCCGGCAGACACAGGCGCGCTTATCGCTAGAAGGGATTCCTCGCGTCACGAAACGACGCACGTGGAGTGACGTCCCGTGCTAACGAGATTGGCCGTGACTCCGGCTCGGCGCCAGTCATGGGCGGGGTGCGGTTGCGGAAAAAAAAATATTTTACGTCACACCTGGCCATAATGTAAGTATTACCGCACGCTACGCGTACGGCAAAACTCGCATTATGGCCAGATGAAGACGTAAAATTGTGTACTCACCACGGGCAGTAAAAAAGAAAGCCCTCTATCGCATATTTACAACCCTCGCCTGCGGCTCGGGTCACAAATACCTGCGATTTCGGGCTTTCTTTCTTTCACAGCCCTTGGTAAGTAATGTACTATTTTAAGCACATCTGAGACAACAAGCATTTTCAGGCGTATCCTCCGCGCGGATGGTGTGGATCGCTAAAAATATATACCTATCTGAACTTTGGGACACGCACTAACAAATAGTTTGAATGTTTTATAATTTTGCAAAATAATTAAAACTATTTGAAAATGTAAGTATAGTTTGGATGACAATTCAATATTATGTGTACCATCGAGCTGATCTGATGATGGAGACAGAAGGTGGCCATGAAAATTCAGTACTTAACCGACGTAACCCCGTTGAGTTTGGGTTCGTTAGAATCGTCTCAATGAGTAAGTAGTTGATGATGGTATACAGAAAAGTACAGTTGGCAATAAAAGCTTGTACCAAAAATGACAATTTTACGGGGAATTTGACATTCGAGGCCAGAATGAAAGATTTATAATGAGCCAATTTTCGCAAGTTTTTGCGCGCGGGCGACAAGCACAGCATATCGAGCGAACACTAGCGAACGAGCGAGACAGTTTTGAAATGAGTGGGATTGAAGTATTTAATACAACATTTCCAAATGAAACTGTGTAATCAAGTGTTTTTCTCAAATTTTCGTGATTTCACCAACAATCTGAATACAATAAATAGATACGAGTATTAAAAACAAGTTAGACATTAAAAGAGCAAATAAACGATCTTCATATAATAAACATTTTGTAAAAATTAGGGAACAAGCGTGCCTTTTTAACCCCCGACGCAAAGAGAGGGGTGTTTTAAGTTTTTAATTATTATATAATTATCTTTGCTACATTATGATCCTATACTTGGCAAAACGACCGATGAATCAAGTTTATGCAATCGTTTCAGCTTATACCTTGCGTCTTCATCGTTACCTCTCTAGCAAGGTCGTAACATAAGCCGGTAAAGTACTTAAGCCAGTTTACAGAGATTTTATATTTAGACAGCAAAGAAAACTTGAAACAAAACTATTTAGAGGGATTCCATTTTATATTTTACTAGCTTCTGCCCGCGAGTCCGTCCGCGTGGAACTCGTTTATATCGTAGCTCCATACAAACTTTCACCCCCCATTTTAGGCAAGTGGGGGGTAGAAAGAGACAAAAAGTAGCCTATGTCACTCTCCATCCCTTTAACTACCTCTATTTAAAAAATAACGACAATTCGTCGCTCCGTTTTGCCGTGAAAGACTGACAAACAAACACACACATAAACTTTCTCATTTATAATATTAGTATGGATGTATATTATGTTAACATCAGAATATCGTAAAGAAACACATAAAATATACTAACATTTAGATCCTTATTGAAAGCCAATGAAAATACTTACCTAATGCTTTTCGTTTAATTTTAAAGTACGACCTGACACATTTTTAACCGTTAGGTTTTATTATTAAGTATCATTGATTTTATTCGTTCGACGTTATACAGGTGTACATCTTACTATGGTTAAATATGACTGCTTTTATATAAATACAAGAAAAACGGCTAAATATGTTCTACGCAATCAAAGTTCCTGGCATACGAGTAGGTTCCATTAGCTGAACAACAATAACTAAGAAATGCTTTTACTACAGGTACTTATTTATCTAAAAGAACCCCGGTAAATACCATGGCGGTGGGATCAAATACGGCATTAATCCTACAGCCGCTTCCAAGTTTAATACGTTATAACTGTTTCAAGTACCAGGTTTGCATAAATGAGCAAAAACCTCAGGCTACTCAGCTAAGCTGGCCTCAACGTCGCAAGTATCTCTAAGTCCTCAGGTACATACGCTCTTATTCCCGCTCGTCATCCGTCAGTCCGTCCCGTTGGTGACACGTTTTACACGACCCCTAAGGTTATTCTTCTGTTCACAGAAAATTCTAAAAACACTGGCACATGGGAAACTACAGACAATGATGTTCTACTGCTTTTAAAATGACGTGGATTTTGTATTACAAACGAAGGTAGTAGAAGGACGGTTTGCCTTGTGATGCAACTGTTTTGTTCAGTTATAAATTTAATATTATTTTGTTTTCGTATACCATCTATGTATTTGTATGTGTCGCAGTGGAATAGTATAATCCGCCGTTTTACATTAACAGCTAGCTGTTTTACAAAACAGGCAGCGTTTTTTTGTAATACGACGGGTTGACAATCAGGCGAATTGAATACCGCTGAATGAAAATCAGCTGGAATGTGTTCGGCGCTAATCGTTCTTCAATACGACTAGCGGTAATGTAATACAGCGGGTCATTTCATTAGCCGCCGCTTTGGAAATTTTTCATTCCTATTTTTAGGGTTTTAATACTCTCGGCGGCGCTATCTGACATAACAACAATAATGGCGTCGGCGAGTTTCAGAGGTTATAATGCAAATTAAAACGTTAAGTTGGTAAAACTAAGTACTGCCACGATTTTTTTCACATTCCCAGTAGCAGCCATTTAGCCGGCAGGGGGGGGGACCACATGTAGCGAACATAAATTTGGGCTTTAAAGCCCCATATCTCGCTAACGAATCACTAATTTGAAGAATAATTTTAAGAAACCCATAATATTATTGAACAAGCTACCCAACGATACCCCACACCACGGGTTTTACGAGAAAAAAAATACCTCCCCACTTTAGGTGCAGGGGAGGTACCCCAAAAATATTTTTTTTTTCAAGATCTTTTTGTACTGTTTTGTCGGCGTGATTGATTTATATACCCATGCCGAATTATAGTTTTCTAGTAGTAATGGTTACTGAGCTAAGCCGAGGACGGACAGACGGACATGGCGAAACTGTAGGGGTTCCTTGTTGACTACGGAACCCTAAAAATGGCTATGGATTCTGGTGTTCGGCGGAATCGAACACAATATGAGCGGGATTGTAATTACGATACGTTCTACAATATATATATCATATAATATATATATATAACAAGCCGCCGCGTCGTAGCCGTATTACATTACAGCTACCTATAGCAGCAATCCGCTGAACACATTCCAGCGGATTTTCATTCAGCGGTATTCAATCCGCCTGATCGTCAACCCGCCGTATTACAAAACAGCGCTGTTTTGCGAGACAGCTAGCTGTTATGTAAAATGGCGGATTATACAACATGCCTGCGACATATATACCTACAAGATGATCGGGAGGAATCAAATAATTATACCAGCGGCGTCATGACCATTTTTAGAAAATAAAATAGTAAGCTGGATTCTGTAAAGTTTATTTGTTGGTATTTTACGCTAATATACTCGTACATTTACATTTCTTCCGCGCAAATTGTATAATAGAGCGTTTCGGAAGCGTTAGGGTCAGCTCACACCGAAACGCGACGCGACGCGACGATGCAAAAAGAGGGCAGTGATTTCGCGCTGCGCCGCGAGACGCCCCTCGGTGCAGCCGAACGTGTCTACTCGCCGCGTGTGCGGTGCGCACCCGCCCCGCAGCTTCCACCCGCAGTCTACCATTCGTAAAGACTGGACGGAAATAGTTAAGACGCTGTCAACACCAAAATGGCCTTGAGGATTTGGGATAGCGCGCACACTGTCTATTTGTATTGGAGTAAACGAGAGCGAGTGTCACTGGGCGGCCCGGTTTTTGAAGATAATAGTGTGCATAAATATTGAAATAAAAAAAAGTGTGGATTATTTGAGAAATGTGACTCGTTAGCGATTTAGGTATGAATATGTTGACTTCATATTTTTAATTGCAGACCCATACGTCAAAAAAATAAAGACATAGAACCGTTTAAGGTGATTTTAAGACCAATCTTTGGAATTATTTTCTATCGAGCCGATTTCGTCAATTATGTATCGAACCCGTCCACGCTCTTTGAAATATGGTGAATATTAACATATATTTTTTTTGATGTGCTAGAACAAGTAGTTTTTCTTAAAAAACTGCTTAAAAACATCAATTTCAACAAAATTAGGTCTTGTCAGCCCCTTAAGCCTTGTTCGGACTAGGCTAGTATTTTAGTGCGAGTCCATACAAAAGCTACTCCGTACTTGCAGCAAATGTATGGACTCGCACTAAAATACTAGCCTAGTCCGAACAAGGCTTTAGAGACAGGTCGCCACAGCGGCCTAAAGCTATGGTCTTTTGATCGCGACGCACAACGCTGCGGTGCGCGTTATGCGGCGCCGGACTCGTAATTGTATTAAAAACGTCGTTTATATAAATATAACGACAAGAGAAATTAAATTAAATTAAATTTCCTTGAGTAGAAAAGGTTATATAATTTATTAATGGATAAAAGAAGCTGAAAAATAGTCGTTGGGTTTTAGTTGTGCCCAATCCACCATTGTTTTTTAAAGAATCGGATTCAACAAAAACCTAACGACCGTACTTTTCATTCATGACGCACGACTACTTTCGAGGCTGCGTTAAAATCAACTGACCACTCCAACGCACTGACGCAGGAAGCTGCCGCATTACGTTACGTCGTACCGCATAACGCAGCGTTGTGCGTCGCGATCAAAAGACCATAGCTTCAGGCTGCGCCTCGCGGCGTCGCGCTGCGTCACGCGGCTTCGCGAGGCGCACCGCCGCACTTGCACACCGCGCGTGCCGGCGCGGCGATGCAGCGCTGCGTCGCGATGCACCGCTGTACGCCGTGAGGCATCTCGAGGCGCAACTCTGCGTGGCGCAACTTACTCTGAATTCTCACAATTAAATGCGTACCTTTTTGTAGTAAATAAAATATATTTTGAGTCGCCCTATTAAAAATGTGCGCGCAGCGTCGCGTCTCTGTGTGAGCTGACCCTTAGCGTACAAACAAATAAACTAGCGGTTCTGTGAGCTGCAGAAATCACGAGACAGTATTTTTTTATTTATTTCGAAAATCACCCCGACCTCAACGCTCACCCTCAAATATATCTTGAGTCTTGACACCGCGATGCGTAGTTACTAAGCGTAGTTAGAGGTCTAGTTTCGTCACGGGTGACGGGTGACGGGTGACCGGCGGGGTGACCCGCATTAGCACGTAGCGAATAACAGCCTAGGGAAGGGCCACCCGTCCTTTACAACTGATGACGTAAGCGGTACCAATGGAGTGGGGCAAAAAGATCAATGACGTCATAAATCATCATAAAAGTCAACGAACTGACACTTAAAATTCAAAAATGTTCTTTATGGCAATACATTAACAGTCTTCATAATATGTAATCCTCTTCGCAGATTAACGGCAGGATATACTGCCGTTGTCCTTGGTTTGTGGTACCAAGTTTGAAACAAATTATAATATTGACGACCGGTTAGTCTAGTGGGTAGTGACAGTGGTAGGAGTCCTGGGTTCGAATCCCGGTAAGGGCAAATATTTGTGTGATGAGCATGAATATTTGTTTCTGAGTCATGGATGTTTTCTATGTAATTAAGTATTTCTATCTATTAAATATATCGTCGTCTAGTACCCATAACACAAGCCTTATTGAGCTTACTATGGGACTAGCTCGATTTGTGTAAGATTGTCCCCTAATATGTATTATATTTATTATTATTATTATTAATATACAATATACGTCCGATAGTTTGCACAAGTCAGTGAATATATATTCATTATCTAGATACCGGCTGTGTGCCGCGTCCGCCGGACGCGTCCGATAATTTGTTTCAAGCTTAATACTTTCGTCTATGTTCGGTATTAAGGCAGGGTATACACCTTACGATATTTTGATGGTTAAATAGATTGTAAATTGAGTCACAGTAAAGAAGTTCATGTCTATTCGCGAGAATGAATGTTTCACAGTTATTAGAAAACCAAACAACTCTCCAAATAATTTTAATCAAAAATACTTATTTACCAAATCGGTAATAATAATATTGAAGCGGTTTATTTCTCTTGCCACCTCGGAGGTGTTTGTCAGCCGAGTTTAACCGAAGAAGCAAGTGGGATAGGCCTGAGCCTACTCCAGTTAGTGCACTAAGACAACACATCCACAATCAGAATATCCATTTACAAAACATTTTGTACTCTATTTTGAGATTTGAGAGAGTATAACTTGACCCCGTAATTTGCTACAACTATGCGTAATCGGAGGTCAGATTCATATTGGCTGGCGTGGAGCTATACGCTCGGTAAGCATAGTGAATAAACGCCCAGACCACTAACAAGAAGTTGCAATAATCAGATATTACGAGCGCGGTGCATCGTTAAATTCAGTAATTGATATGTTTGTGCAAACGCCTGTTAAAATAATGAAGTATTACGACGATTACGTAACGTCTGTATCAAATTAGGGTTCAACCGGCGTAAAATCGCCGATGGATATATCGAACTACCCAACGACTCAACAAAACGTAAAAGAGAAAATTTCGCTCGCGTTTTGCCCGCCCAAACCAATAATGGAAAGAGGGTAATCGGGTCCGTCAAGAGGCTCAGCGATAGAAGCTCGAAGACGGACGGACTGAAAAACACTATCTGGCAACACTATGCGAACTGCCAACTGTGTAGTAGAATGGACTTAATCGCAGACAGTCGGAAAACTGTAATGTAGTAAAAACCTTGAGTAGACTACAGTAAAACACGAAATATATTATAAATATATATGTATATTACACTAATGTATGCTCATATTCTTTGCTTGCATACGTCTAGTTTAGTCTTAATCAGATAATGTAACTCTCACTGTTTTGCAACTTGCAACAGAGTTATTACCTACTTTAGCTGACGTAATGGGATAGAAAACCAATACTGACTATACTTTTAGGCGACATGTCATCGTCTTAAATCAGTACCTTCTGCAGACTGATCTGCATGAGGAGTCACTGTGGACGCCCCCCTGCCCCATCTTGGGGACATAGGATCTTAAGTCAAGAATCAGTACCTATTACTTTGGAAACAATGTAAAAACCGAGCAAAACTCAAATAGCTATTTCTAAATTTATAACAAGGCAAAGTACGGAACCTCCGATTTTAAGCGCTTTACACACTGCCCTATCCAGTAAGTATTACTAAACAAGGTAATTACAGTGTCTGCTCCAGTAAGCAAATTGCGTTTTGATTCTCCACGCTCCGTTAATGTGTACTCCTCCTAATTTGAGCAACACGTCGCTTTTTCAAAATGAATACAAATGGCGTACAATAATGGTACAGTAATAATGATGCATGGGAATTAGACTGCATTAAGTGGGAATAAAGTTTAATTTGACGTGTTTTGATATTTAATGAAATGCAAATGTTTTATCAGGAAAGAAATGGAATTATAAAACTATATTACATGATGCATACATACATTCCCGCCTTAATTCCCAAAAGGGGTAGGCTGAGCACATGAAACTTATGTACCAGTGCCAAGTTGTTCTAAGTTAGCAGACATTCAGATGTACTCTATGAGTGAAGCTTCTCACAGACTGCAGCAGCCTGCGGTGGCGGTCAATAGTAAACTTGACCTTGACTGTCAAGATTACTATTGCCCGCCACCGCGGGCCGCCCCAGCCTGTGAGAGGCTTAATGATTTCAAGGATAAGGTCTGAAGCAAAGTAGCGCGGCCTGAGGTGGCGGTCTGTATGACGCTTTATATATACAAATTTGAGCTCGTCACTAAGAACAGAAGTACTCATCCAAGGAATATATAAGAAACCTTGCAAATTTTGAAGTTTCATCTCTACTTATTCCAGTTATGGTACAACCTGCTCTATGGGTCACCAATCAAATTCCATTTCAAATACTCTGTCAATTACAACGATACGCAAATCGACAGTCAGTAAGGTAAGTTTTATTTTAGTCATGACTTAGTTCTTCTGGGTAAGTGTCCCATGACCCGACTCCCATTTGACTGCCATAACATACTTTTAAGTATAGGTACATCTCGAATACTCGTCTCTCCGCACAACTTTATTGTTCATAAATCTATCGGAACTCTTTTAGACGTTTTTACTTGTTACCAAGCGGGCGCTCACTCGGGTTTATCTCTCACTTATATATAATAAATCTCGAAATTAAAAAAAGAATCAGCCAGTATCAAATTAAGCATTGGTTTGTCCCGCGTGATCTCAACTTCCCAGGAACGGAAAAACATGTAACTTTTTTTATAAGTACATTATTACTCTAGCTTCCGTTTAGGATAGTTTTTATTCGACTGCGACGATTAATTAATTTTCGGAAACATATGACCTCCTTAAATTATTAATTTCTTTTGCTTGAAATCGCATATTAAATTCTAAAGCATAAAAAAATTATCGATTCTGATATGGAAACTTATATGCGCTAAATTCGTATTGAGGCGTAATTTGAATAAATGTATCAACAAATTTCAACAATATAACGTCAATCGTCAAAAGTCTGACTCGTCCTTTGTATCCATGTCACGATTTGTCAGCCCCAATTTATCAGAAACTGACTAATTGTTATCGTCTGGAGGGATGTTGCGCTGCTGATCCAACTGTCAAACGAGTTGTACTGACAAATTGTATGCATATCACAATCAACACAATTTGGACAATGGAAATATTTATGATCAGCCAAGTTTTCTGTCAGATAATTTTGAAGTAAAATATTTAAAATATTATATAATATGAACCCATTAGCAATTTAGGAGACTATAATTATTATATTAATTTTCTAATTGCTTTCAAAATATATATCTGAGGATCCCGTGGGATTAAATGTGTATGGATCTGACTGAAACAGAAAATGGTCGTAATTTAGTTTTTTTGTCTTGCTGCGATTGCTATCAAAATCGATATCTGACGATCCGCATGTACCTTAAAATAGGACTTTGTCATCAAATCTGACACAAATCGCTGAGACAAATTGCATCAACACAGTGCATCCTCGGGAACTATAAAGATATCCAGTATCAAAAATTTACATTAACCAAATGTCGGTGATTAAATCAATAAGTAGTTTTCTTATACGAGTGTATTAAATCACACTACGGCCATTTATAACTGAATCTGAACTCAGAAAATTGTCGCAGCTACTGCACGTTTACAAACGCTTTGGTTTTCCAAGATGGCGGCCTGATTGGAAGAAAGACGCCTAGAAAAATGTTCTGGGTTGCCAGTCTAATTATACTATACATCGTAGTACATCAGGTGCCGGCGGTGTGCGCAACGCGGGACGAAGGGGAGGGGCAGTTCGCAAGGCGAATTGTACGAGCGGACTGTCCCCCCACTTCGTCCCGCGTTGCGCACGAAGTTTGCCGGCTCCTGTAATGGTAGTCAATGGTTGCCTAATTAAAAATAGATCTTTTGTTCCACGTAAACACTTAGGTACCGATCAATGGGTACTCGAAAGGATTATCTATTATTAATTCCTAAACACATCTTTACCTAACATTTAATGCTGCTGCCTGTGTCCTACCTGTTGGATCTACTGCCACAAACATATACTAAACTAAACTTTTACCCCCTTATTCATAAAACTTAAAATACCTCTGTTAAATAAAACGAGTTTTGTCCCTTTCTTACTAATTTAAATATCAAAGTGACAGTTAAGGAAGGACAAACGAATTTTAACGGCATTTTAGCTAAAATAGGTTTGTTCAACGTTTTACTTGATAGGTTACATTAGAACTCCCACCAACAATACCAACATTACCATGCGAACGAAGTCGCAGGTACAGCTAGTATTTTAATAAAAGCGGTATTTAACTTTACAATCAGACAAACATTCCCTCAGGTTGTCTTTTGTTCTAAGCGCTGTTCGAAAAACGCCTCTACTTCGTGGTGAATAAGAGCGACGACACGCATCGAGTAACCCGGTAAAAGTCACCCCAGCCGATACAACCTGTCATTGAAGATCCTGACCGAAGCCTAACTAAAACGATATGTCGCGTGCCAGACGAATTAACACTCTATGTCAGTAGTAATAAAGATTATGAGTAATTGAATTGACGGTAAGCATAAATTTGTTGTCGGTAACCATAGTTGTCCGAAGACCGTAGATCTAAGCGTTATTTATACAAATCCAGATAATACGGCGGTGGTCACGGGAAATGCCCGAGGTAATAGCATAGAGTAAAATAGACAATTCACCTGCAGTGTAACTTACGCAAAATCCGTTTAAATGGTCGAGGAACTTGAGTCTTTACCGGGACGCCATCGCCATAGCGTCATGTTTGGAATGACGTTATAATAAAAGATACGATCGTGCGGAAGTTCTGCATTTTTAAACAATGTCGAGCTTGGGTATATTTTGCTTATGATTGACGGAAAGAAATGACTAACGGTCGTCCTAAGAACAAGAGTGTTAGCCGACGCATAGATAGTGCACATTTACTTATTTTAGGTACATGTACCTAGTTATGTAGTTAGGTGGAATTGGGACGAACCTTAATGGTAAATAAAATAAAACTGAAATGGATTTGGAATGGAGGGCAGAAGTTGATAATCAGCTGCAGAGGTATACGGTAGGAAACGGTCAAAATCTTACGCACAACGCGCACAAATCTTAAGCTTCTTTCATCAGTTTCATCTTTCCCACCAGGGCAGCATCAGTCATATTATCTTGACACACTTTGCTCGCAGCTACTTCTGCTGCCAACTGGACCCTTCGTATGAAACTGAATATAATATTACATAGATATATTATATATCACACCGGGTAAACGCCCACTTGATTTGAACTATAGTATTCTATAGCGTAAGTAGGTGAGGGGGCACTTCTTTGTAATTAGAAGCTTTGAGTGTTTTCAATAATACGAGTACAGTGTACCTACTTTATAAATTTTTCTCAAAATTTGGAAAGGTAGAGTTTTTCCTACACCAAATCATGAATGTTGTTATAAAATAGATTTTTATACTTCATTAACCGACTTTTTTCATACAGGACAGGGCCGTAACAAAATTCTTTTTTCACTTTTATATTTGTCTTTTGTGTACGTTGTATTTTGTATTCCGTGTTTTGATGGGGCAATAAAGATTATTATTTATAACATTTAAAAATGTACGAAACATTGGGAACACTTTTTTATCAGGATCAATAGGATTCTGACTATTCTGAGCAGTTTTTATTGACAACGCTTGATCTATGCCTTTTATGACCGCCTTAAAAGTTAGATCTTTAATTAGTTATTAATATGTACGCTCACGGTAGGCATAAACTGCACAACATCCGCGGATCAACGACCTCCCAATTGTGGCTGACCACGCTCGGTCTAAAAGTCTGCCTAACGCTCTAATGTCTGGAGATTACTGTACCTACGTGTGCACGAGGATAAAAAAATAAACTTATATCTTGGTCAATTTATGGTGGGTCTGAGATACCTACCTACTATGCGAGATTCAACAGACATGCATTAAATCAATTTAGGTTTTCTTTATGTTATGACTTTATAATGTGAGGACTTTTCGTATACCTACTGAGTAATAAGCGAAACCTTAGAACCGACTGACGTCCCTGTACGCCATAAATTCACAAGAGCCAAGACCGATATAAGTCTGAGCTCAGACCACACATAGCGTGTTAGTGTAATTACTAATCTTAAGGTCAAGTTACATTGGCAATAAGCTCATGTTCAAGGAGAAAAGGCCTCGTGAGTTTGTGAGTCAAACAACAGCTGTGAACCCAGCTCGTGAGCAAGGCTTCCCAGAAGCTATTCCAGTTTCTTGAAGAAAAACACCCACGCCATGTGTTATTTTTCCCACACCTCATTATGCGTAGGTGTCCCGTTCACATAGGTGTCAACAAAAAGGGACGTCCGAACAATCTGTGTATTCGGAAACATACATGTCAAGAGATGGGCCAAGTTGGCTACTAAGTTGGACTAAGTTGTGCGAGTCTTTTTTTTAAGCGAGTATTGAGTATAAATACCTATACTAAGTACTTATATCAACATTGCAATCTAGCGGGGAAATGCCGCCAGCATTCTCGGTAGAATGTTACGAGCGCCTTTTTTGGATTTAACTTAGTTTTAATAAAATTTTGTTAATGTTAGTATTTATTTAGAATAGATACGACTGAAAATATTGGTAAGACTACAATTCATAATATCTAGTTGTGCCGAGCCTGTAGATTCAAAATCAAAACATTGATCGTTTCTCATATTTTGCAGTTTAGTACAATCAGGTATTATCAAAATAAATTTATTAAACCAGTAGGTTTAATAAGTAATAAGTTTCTGTCAAAAATTTCATTTTTGGTACATGCTTTTATTGCCGACTGTACTTTTCTGTATACCGTCATCAACTGTTCATTAAGACGATTCTAACGAGCCCAAACTCGATGGCGTTATGTGGTTTTATTACGGAGTTCCTATGATCACCTTCTGTCTCCATCATCAGATCAGCTCGATGGTACCATAATATTGCATTGTCATCCAAACTATACTTATATCCAAAATTTCAGCTCAGTTGGTCACCGGGAACTGGGTCAAATTTAACTTGCAAGATTTGACGGACAACTTACATACGAACAAGTCAAGTTAATATAAAGCTTGTAAAAAGAAACTAGATGTTCATTCGAACTTTATCACGGCACTAGCGAGCGTATATAGAACGTGTTATGTATTGTATATTTAGACAGTTTGTAAGTTGACCAGTCATTTAGAATCTGTTTTAAGTGTATTAGTAAATATTGGTTTTAAGTTACTGTTTTAAGTGAGAGTTTGTAGGAAACTTAACGTAGGCGTGTTTATCTATTGGCCTGAGCATGCGTATTGATGCCCTCAGAGTGCACTAGAGTAGTTACATAGTAGGGTTTTGTTTGTATAGTAATAGGTAAGTATGTAAGCATAAAATGGAATCGTTTACTGGCGTCTGTGGCAAGGGGCAACTCGCCGTCGCCACAGTACGAAGTTACGGGTTGATAAGTGTGTCATCCTTACATAGTTATCGTTACCTAATCCCAAGAATTGGCGTAGAGATTAGTTTTTCGGAAGCGAATCGCAGTCGCTTCCAAAATAGGGCCTAAAGGGAAACTAGGCTAGTATTGGGAGCAGTCGCGAAGCTGGGAACGTATCTATAGAGCACATGCGTTCACAGCTTCGCGACTAAGGACTGCATATATAGGTCGAAATATCTTATCAACGGAACGACGAGCCACCTGTTCGGAGGAAGTGGTTATCGCCGCCCCTGGGCACGCAAATCGAGGGGAGCAGCTTACACGTTGCCTGAACGCATCGCAGGTAATACAGTATATATTAATGTATAGCTGATGCCCGCGGCTTCGCCCGCGTGGTTATAGGAAAATGTAACATATTGAATTTTCACGTGGGAATTAGATGTTTTCCCGCTGGAAAAAGTAGCCTATGTCACTCTCCAGCTTCTAAACTATCTCCATACAAAAAATTACATCAATACGACGCTCCGTTGCGACGTGAAAGAAGGACAAACACACACACACACTTTCGCATTTATAATATTAATAAGAATGGTTGAGATTATTAAATGTAGCCGACTTTTGTAAAACTGTCATTGTAATTGGAATCTTCTATTTAGGACGGTAGAGGTGCTCTTTGCACGGCCTACTTTGATGCATTTCCGCCAACTCAAATAATCTCAAGTATAATGTCTGGTCTATGTGGAATCCAGTCTCCCAAGCGAATGAATCGTTTTTAAATAAGAAATTCATTAAAGATCGTGCGGTCCACGATGGAGCAATGTTTGACACCTGCTCTTCACCTCTATTGCTTATGCATTAAGATTGAAGGTTCCATGTAATGGGTCTGAGTCGAGCACTGGGACGTTTATAGTACGCGATGACTAAAGCTGGTTTTCCACCGGAGGGGCGAAGCGAGACGAGACGAGATCACGAGACGATGCGAGAATTGAAATTCGTATGGGACTTACTACCTATTAGTACTGAGCGCGCGCATCGTTACGTCTCGTCTCGTCTCGCCCCTCCGGTGGAAAAGAGAAAAAGAGATGCAACACTCTTCGGGAATGTCTTTTTTGGACAAATTTCGATAAATACCCAACTTAGTGTTTTATTTATATTTCATTAAATGAGATTTTAAATGAAATAAAATACTAAGTATTAACTTAATTGTGTCGTAAAATAATGTATTGTTTGAGTAGGCTGAGTAAAAAAAGGAAAATAAAGACCCAACTTTGGATTTTTTTTCTATTGAGGAAATTTTAGGCAGTCATGTTACGATTAAATCAGATTTAAACAGTCAAGAATCATGTAACTGAAAATCAGTCCTTATTGTTTCTTAATCTAGCCAAAACGGCGTTTCAAACCACGCCTTTTACTCCGATACAAATAGACAGTCTGCGCCGCATCCCGAATCCTCAAGGGCATTTTGGTGTTGACAGCGTCTTAACAATCTACGTAGGTAAAAATTAGGGGACTTTTAAAATATAGTTAGTTTTTATTGTATCACGAGTGGCCATATATTAGCTCAGGATCTAAGTAAGTCGGTTACCTTATTTTTAGAATTTAGTTATCATTCCTGATTCATTGTATAACATCACAAGTACATATTGTGGATGGCAACGTGGCGTCGTAAACGCCTCTTATCGACCGCTGATATAAACTAAAGGGGGCCGCCGCTCTTGCATTTCTAATGCACATTGTGACCGTTGACGAACTAAACGTTCAATAAAATATTCAAGATTAGCACTACCAGCACTCCCCGCGGCTACATCCGTGCTACACGGAAAGCCCTTTAATTTAACCGGAAAGCCCATGCCGGAGATACAGGTAAGCACGTCACAATTAATGTCTGGAACACGTTACCTAATTTAAAAATTTTTTTGGACTATTAATAACCAATAGCCCGCCATCCAGCCTGATGGCCATCCTGATGCCATTGCCACATGGTACCGATTTAGAGGACTTCTGGGTAAATTTTTAGTACTTTAGGGTTTACTAAAAACGTAGCGTCGCGTTAATTTGATACCGATCCATTGCGTTACGTGCCAAATTATTTTTTATGGAAATCTAATAAAAGTCATTTGTTTTCTTTAGTATACAGCGTGGAAATCTAATACGAGCAAATCTTTAAATGGTGGTTAGTGCAGGACGTAAGAAGTTTATTTAAATACCTTTTGTCTAAAATTACAACGAAAAAATTAACCATACAAAATAATTCAGCCCGCAATGTAACGCAAAATATTCAAGTTAAGGCTCGTTGACAGTTACTTGTCAAGTATTTGGACAGCTACGTTTGCGTTACATTGCTGCTCGGTAATTTTTGAAAAATTAATTACAGGCTTTCTATTAAGTGTATCTTAAAAAGTCCCAGTAATTAATGATAACGGTATTAAACCCTATGTCTGGTTTAATTCTTTGCTCGTATTAGATTTCCAGGCTGTATACAAGATGATAACTAACATTAATTAAATTAAATTAAAACTAAGTTAAATCTAAATTTTTTTTTTCAAAAACCCAACTGCTTTTTTTCAAATTTTATAGCCTATGTCACTTCCACGATTAAGAGGAATCCAACGACACCTCATATGTCGAAATCCGTGAAACGCTTTAGGCTGCAGGGCGTGCCAAAGAATAAGGTCACATACATACATAAATACATACATACATACGCTCGAAAAACATAACCCTCCTTTCCTTCGGCAGTCGGGTAAAATGGCCCTCGAGGCATTGTATGAGGATCTAATATAATTAGTCAATGATTTTGTTTAAGTCATGCTGGGAAACTAACGATACGTTATGCATACAATACACGATATGGATTTTTTCACTCACAGTGGTTAAGAAAGTCATTATGTCCTGCCAGCCTTGGGTCCGTCCTGGGAGAAACCAGTTACCCAACAAAGCTTTCTAGCCTTTTGTTAATTCATTAGAAAAACACCTTATTTCCATTGCAAATGGGTGCCGTTCCAAACAGTAGGTATTTATTTACATTTACGCTCTGGCTTCGTCAAGCTCGTATCTCCGTCTAGAAGCCTAAATCAAAAGAAACCAAATAGCGTTATAAATAAAGCTGATACTTAAAGCAAATCCTAAAACTTATATGTTACATTGACAAGTTTGGATTCGTTGACAGGGTAGACAGTAGCGTAGTATAAAACGACAAGTTAAATAATAAAAACTAGTTTTATGCGCCCGAACCGGTACTATTCAGTTATATTATAGGTTTTTAATATATATCCGCCATTGCGAATTTACGAGGATCTCACATCAATATTGTCTGTCTAAAATTGTGAGGTCATTGTATTTTCTTGGCATGACCTCTGGCTTCGCCCATTGGATAAGTCGCATGAGACCAGAACCACCAGACCAAACCTCAAAGTGAGACTAAGGGCGGGATGACACCAACTTGCGATTACAGACCGATGATCAACGTTAAATATGGCGCATGTAACTGTCATTCCATAAAAACTTGTCAAACTATCCATACCAACATCCAGACGGTTTGGTGCAACCCAGCCTTAGGGTCGGTTGTTTCAAAGCATCAGTAATCGTCAGTTACGCCCGATACAATTCATTTCACGGTAATGATGTTGATGACAGCGGCCGCCATATTTAACGTTTACCGGCCTAGTGTGGTCGCTGCAACTGCAACCCACCCTTATTTAGATATGGACTATCAATAGCGCGCTTGACAAAGCCTATAATATCCCAATATGGAATTTTTACGTCTCAGGGTTCGAGTTTTCGAAAAAACTAGCGCCAACGCCAATACATGGTGGCCGAGTGGACCCCGTCCCCCAAAGCAGTACGTGATTATCATCAGCATCATCATCATATCAGCCGACAGACCACCGCTGGACATAGGCCTCCCCCAGAGTGCCACAATGCAGTGGGCGGGGCACATTGCACGTAGAACCGGCCGTGCTATACGAGTCAAATTGATTCGTATGGCCTAAAAATCAATCGCGCCGATTTTCATGCTTTTAACACCATTTGCTGCATATTTTTGCGTACCGCTAGGACTAGTTAGTTGTTGATGATATCTGGACCAACTATATTAAAAATAGTACTCGTGGCAATTCCTCACATTAACGTATTTTACGCCCTGCATGTATTCTTAAAGGTTTGGAAAAAAGAAGAAACACATGTATACTCATCCTTTGTATCGAGATCTCGTCTGCCTCTTCGGCGAGCACTCAATTGTCGTTACCTTTTAATTTGGTCCAACTTCAAAACTAGTTTGCGATTTATTGCTCGTATTGGCGACTGTTTATGAATGCGTGTGTGATGGCGTTCATTTTATTTTATAATATTAACCGGTTGACGCGAAAAAACCAGCCCCGTGCTGCCGTATTGATGGGACGCGATTTCTTTGGCTCGATTTCAATCATCGAGTCGAGAGTCGGGCTACTTTGATTCGAGATCCGAGATTCGAGATTTCGAGACTATTTGTTTTACAGCAATTCGTTTCAAGCAAGATACCTAATTCTTTAGTATGGAGCTTCGTGTATTCTATATAATCTAGGAATCGAAATATAAACGGAGTATAGCATTCAATACTAACATGAAGTTTGTGGTTGCTAACTGATAAATACGTTTATCGCAGAACTGAGTCAATACGAGTAAGGAATCGATCATGTAAAGTTTTGTTCTAAACGTTGCCCACATTTTTCGAGTCGATTTTTATGAGGAACTTGTATCGCATCACTAGCAGCCCGGTCGGTTGTAGGTTTTCGGTTGCAAGAAGTCTCATTATTTTTTAATTTGTTCCTGGGAACATGGCTTTTGTTCTTTGTTCTCATGCCTGATGTGTTTACTGTTTTTTTTTTTTTTTCACTTTTTTTACATTTCATTCAGTTTAATATATTTAACACATCTTTTCGTCCAATATTCCGCAGTGTCTCAAGACAGTCTTTGACCAGTGTGTGTTGCCAGTGATGACATATGGCACTGAAACGTGGTCGCTTACTATGGGATGGGTCTCATAAGAAGGCTCAAAGTCACCTAAAGGGCAATGGAGAGGGCCATGTTGGGGGTTTCTCTGCGTGATCGCATCTGAAATGAGGCTATCCGCAGCAGAACCAAGGTAACCGATATAGCCCTCCGAATCGCTAAACTTAAGTGGCAGTGGGCGAACACATAGCACGTAGAACCGATGGCCGTTGGGGCGGAAAGGTTCTCGAGTGGCGACCACGTACCGGAAGGCGCGGCGTGGGTAGGCCCCCCACAAGGTGGACTGATGACCTGGTAAAGGTTGCGGGAGTCCGCTAAATGCGGGTGGCGCGGGACCGGTCACTGGCACTCTTTGGGGGAGGCCTATGTCCAGCAGTGGACGTCTTTCGGCTGATATGATGAAGTATATTTATTGTTATAATAGCCTCGGTTAATATTTATTGTTACGAGAATGTTTAATGACCTATGAGCGTTAGGTTGTTTATTTATAGATACGCTGTTTTGGTTTCGCGGACACCTGCCTATGAAAATTCATACTTCATTGTTGTTTGAACTGTGTTATCGTTATCAGCAACAGATGATAAAGGACAAAGGAATTGATGGATAGATTTTGAAAGCCCTTGTTTTAGAAACGGTACCGCGGCGCGGTCAGCTTCTAAATAATGTATAGGTACAGTCGCCATCAGATATATCGGAGCGGCCAAAGTGCTCACAAATATCTGAACACGTCTCTAATGCCTCGACAATAGAGACGTGTTCAGATATTTGTGAGCACTTTGGCCGCTCCGATATATCTGATGGCGACTGTACAACCAACCGACTTCTCCAATTTTAAATTACATTTTACGTGATTCGACCAGCTTTTATTTAACTTGACCAGCACGGCACGCGAGCTCACTCGATTTTTTTCGTCTCTCTTTCTAAGTTTTCTAATAGGAGAGAGACGGATAGTGCGAGAAAAATCGAGAGAGCTCCCGCGCCGTCTTGTGCTAGCCGTGCTGCTGTTTGTTTGTTAGTGAGGGACAAATCTTGGAACTTAATTTTGAACCAGTTAACCGCATCCGATTGAGCTGAAATTTTGGGTACAAGTATAGTTTGGATGATAATTCAATATTCTGGTACCATTGAGCTGATCTGATGATGGAGACCGAAGGTGGCCATGGGAATGCAGTACTTAACCGACGTAATAACCCCGTTGAGTTTGGGCTCGTTAGAATCGTCTGAATGAGTAGTTGATGACGGTATACAGAAAACATTTTTTATTTAACTCAGGGTCTGTCTGCTGCTCTGAAATCAAATATTATAAGTTAAATTGGCATAAGTGAGTTAGTCATTTGGATGACAGCGGATTATCACGTGGTGGAGTCGATCTGCCTGTTTTAGGAACTCTATAACACAGCAACGTGTCGTTACATTTAATCGCTGAATGCAATTTGCATTCAGCTATTAAAAACTCAAAAAAAAAACTTTATTGTAACATAACTTTTAGCTGTCTACATAAAGTTTACTATTGTATTTGGAGATGTTAAAGTATTGCGGGCAAGCAAGGGCTCTACGATTGGACCATTTTATTTTGAGCCCTAGTTCCATAACAACTATGCTTAATCAGATGGTAATCTTGGACTGTTTCGCCATAATGATACATTACCGATGAATGCACGTTCACAGAAACGCGGTAATGTCTATTTTATATCATAACATTGTGTCTAAGACTGTTAAAGCCTTTGATTTGATTTGATTTGACTTACCAACGGTTGAGCGCACTTTTTGTTAAGTGACCAAAGTGAACCGTGCGTTTATGTCTAATATTATGAGACCAACGGACTCTCAGATGTTTTGCACCACTTCAGTTGTTTGACACGTGAAGTTCCCATAACCACGCATTGTTTAAAAGATGAACAATTAAATTTTCATACGTTATCTTGTGTTTAATATTTAACATGCTAGTTCCAGAGGCGTCAATCATTGGACGGAGATTTCGATAGTGCATATAAATATATATACGGACGTTATAATATTTTATAAGCAATGAATGTTGCTTTATATAAATATAACACATAGATAATTGTATAGTATTTTATACTTTCGGTGTTAGAGTGACATCATACTATTAAGTTAATTATTAATGTTGGTACTGCAAATAAACCGCACCCATCTTAATCTTGCTGACTGTAGCTATAGGTAATGGCATTGTAATCAAGGCAATCAAAATAACCGTTTATAGATATTTAGGAAGTTTTGCTCTAAATAATAACATCTGGCTGAGTAACTTGAGTGTCCTTGACTAATTAAAGATTTAAGCAATGCAGCTGTAGAAACTATACGCAAATAATAGAAATGTTAGATTCGCAAATACTTAAATAATCACAGGTTTCTGCCGTTGCCTTTTTATTTTTTATTACTTTTCAGCCCTAGGGGCGACATGCCTCACTTTCCCCCGCTGTTTAGATAAACAAATACTTCAGAGTATGAGAGATGAAAATTACATTATATGCTTGGGACGTAGATTTCCATCAAGGATAAGAATTCTTATGGGCTCATCTTCAGTCACCGTGTTTAGTCTCGATGCTGAGTGTACTTGTGCCTAGTTTGCACGAGTTGAATGTCGCCTAGTGCCATACTTCGAGCACTAATCACTCGCACGACACAGGCATGTAGTACAGGACAAGTAGGTACCCACGAAGCTCATAAACTGCACAATAAGAACTATGTTGCGGTCAGTATTTATGTGCTTTCACACTCGTGTGCAAACATGTTTATTTACTTACTAAATATTGTATAGTAATATTTAATAAGTATATGAAACCAGTCCCGTCGACGGCTATCGCCAAAGTAACTCCAACTAGTTATAAAACTTTGTAAGTGCACCGATACTTTTTGTTCACAAGCTTCTTGCTCGGGTAGAGCTTTCGTAAGATCTAAACATTTTGTAATGTAGATCACAAGTATCACAACTACCGAAACCGGCAAGTCTTTTTCAACGCTAGTGTTATTTTTGAAATAGTTTTTTTGATCTGAACGAAAGAATTAGGTACCTACTTTTCTATAAAGAGAATATCAATGTTAAGTTTTTAAATCGTCAATAAAAACAGAACAAAGTTTACAAACTTCGGACACCGGCTCCATATTAAAAAAATACTATGTCTACCTTAGAGAGATCAGAACAAACTTCACTGTTTTAACTTCACTTCATTGTTCGATTGTTTTGCCACCGACCGGCACCGGACTCGGTCACATGTATTACTGAAGATCATGTTGTCTTGCAACATGCCTTACTGCCTCAGGTAGAATTTTCACGTTGAATACCCAACCGTATTGAGAAGGTCTCAACGCTGTAAAAGTAGTTCCGTTAGCTACGCGTTCGATTTTGGTCGGGTTGGGGAGGAAAGACATTGTATCGACGGCCAGCGCGGAAGAAAGAGATGAACTGTGAATGGCTAGAAGCCTCTTCAAAGAGTAACGAGTGTAGATGTGATCATCCTTATAAAAATCAACACATAAACGATTGAAATTGAATGGTTTACGTTAAAATTATATCATGACATATTTAAAATACCACCAGGTTCATAATTTATTTTAACACTAGAATGCTAGAGATGAGAGTTCAAGTGTAGTAGTGGTATAACGGTAAATGCTGTGAAGAATGTGCATGCAATTGCATTGCACGTGCTCCTAAGCTGTAGGTTCGTATAAAATGAAATAAATGTTTATTACCGCTACATTTATCTGCCATTTAATATGACAAGACATGCGTAAATTTATATATCTGACACAACCCTACTTACGTAGAGTCATCAAATCTACAGATTGTTACTGGCATGTGCAGACATTATGCATATAAGAAAGAAAGAAAGAAGACATTTATTCACTACACAAAAGACACACAGAGACAGAGGGAGTAGACATACATTACAAACCATACACACACACACACACACACATACACACATACACATACACACATATACACATACATACATATGTATAGATATTTTTGAAAGGTTGTCTGTATAGATATTGGAGAACTCGACCTATACTTAATTTCATCGTGTCGAAGGTTTTGTATCAAATACTACGAAGTTGTTTACATTTTTGGCAAATTCTATGCATACGAATAAACAATGGCACTTAAATGAACTGAACACTCTCCGCGCGCTCTATGATCATGACGTCAGTGGTTTAAAATGTCAGCAACGCACACACCGCCTGCCGTCTCGCTCCCCCGCGCAATTCCCAATGGGGGCCTGATTCAAGGATGCAGTGCACTCCTCAGTTCACTGCTCCCGCTCAACGAAGGCCTCATCTCAGGTTCTTTTTTAAAATTTTGGTTTATTTTTAATTTGGAAAGTTGACTTTTTTACTGCTATGTGAGGCACCTGTTACACTTTATCAAGTTATTATTTTTAATTTGAACATTTGCCTAAGAATAGTTAACACTTATTGACTATGGAGCCAAAAGACTGATTTAAGTTCAAGTCTATTTCATGTCCAATATTAATATAATAAATAAATAATTATATTAAATTTCAATTTGATTTATAATAGTTATGGAACGCTTAGGTAGGAGGATGATGAGGTATTTGCCTATTCAGGCGTAGTAATTGTACATAATGTAAAAGAAAACAAATACTTAAATACATATACAGTGTGGAAGTCTAATACAAGCAAATAATTATACGGTGGTTAATAAAGATCCTAAGACGAGTATTTAGTTAGTTTTTATCCTAAATTACGCCAAAAAAAATTTCCATACAAAATAATTCAGCCCGCAGTGTAAAGCACTCATTACGCAGCATCACTTTACTAAAGCTGATTGACAGGTAGGTACTTGTCAGACTTTTTGACAGTTGTTACGTGGTGTATTAGCTGTGTGCATTACATTGCTGCTTGATATTTTTTCAAAAATTATTTACAGGCTTTAAATTAAGTCTAACTTAAAAAGTCCTGTTAATTCATGATTACGGTACTTAATCCTATACCTGATTTAATTATTTGCTTGTATTAGACTTCCACACTGTATACAATAAAAACCTTAGTTAAGTAGATTTAAGTTTTAGTGTTAAGTTTTATATAGGGAAATGTATACTTAATTTGTTTATTTTTAAATACTACAAGATAAATACTGCGCTGACCTAATCGAAAATGGATTCTTTATTCCGTGACAGAAAAGGAGGAATACCTAACCCAAAATCAATGTGAAAATAGAAAGTAATAATCTTGGAATTAAGTAGGTAGGTATATTCTTCGTTGCGCATTGGACACGAAAATGTCAATAAGCTTAACGTGACATTAAGGTATTTTACGTGGCAATTCGATGAAATAAGAAAAAGGTTTATTCGAAGATTAGTCCATCCTATCTTGAATTTTAACATTAGACTAAGTCCGTGGATTCCTGGCACCGTCCGCCGTCTAGATTGGCTCAACTATAACTTATTCCTTATGTTGCTCTACCAGTTGGGCGAACGTTATTTTTATTTTTTTAGTAACGGTTTCAGCGTACCAAATAAGTACTGGATAACCGAGTGACATTTTCTTGGCCAAGTAGCGACTTGAACATGTGACGTTCACACGGAACATCATCGGGCCTCAATCAAGCGTTGATGTTTATTAAGTTACCAGAGAATCCTATAAATAATTGCATTATGGTCATTAACCGAGCGGGTTTTAAATCGATCACAGTTCGGTTTTTTAATCAACTACGCATTGGCAGTTTTTATACGTCCGAAATGGGCTAGCATGATTTGCTGCGAGCCGTGAATTTCAATTTATATTTTGTTCCTTTTTTGGCACAGTAGAGTAATTACAAAGAGTAACATTTTGTGAATAACATTAGGTACATTTATAAGTGCCGAATAAGTTAAATAGATTATTGTAATTTTAATTGCAGCCAATAGAATTCGTGTAGGTAGCACCTAGGCGCAACACAACACGACAAATTGCGCAAAAATATATGGCACAAATGAAGTCCTATTTGTAGGGTCGTTCGAGCGAGGCAGGTATTAATTACTGCGCGCTTTGTCGTGTGATATGGTTCCAGTTCCAGGTAACTGTACATTCTGTAAAACGCGCACTTGATTTAATTGGCCTCTACGCGTTATAAAGTCCACGACATGTCGTATGCAAGATATTGACTACACACTCAACTAAAATATTTGTTGAATATCTCCAGAACGCCGGATTTTTCGACTAGGTAGTACGGTAGTGAAGATTAGGAGTCCTAATCTTCACTACCGTACTACCTAGTCGAAAAATCCGGCCTTCTGGAGATATTCAACAAATATTTTAGTTGAGGTTTAGGAGTTAGGACCAATCAGAATAGTTAAATGTCCCGAAAGCACTTAGCGACCAGTGAAGTCGCACAATGGCCCTATTATTAAACTTATAACTAATCAACGATCTTCCATATAATATAGACAGACAGGTACTGCGAATCCATTCCTTTTTGTCCGCGTCCATTTGTTCGGACTGCAAACTGGGTTGTAATCTAGTGGTCTGGTGGTGGTAACATCTTTTTTATCCGATCACACTGCGGACTACTGAGTAAAAGCCACTTTGTAAATTATCGACAGCGAAAGGTTTGCGATTGGGATAGCTGACAACTTTGAATTAATTATATAACAACACTGGCGGGTCCATTCTCAAACATCGCTGTTTCACGATAATACTAGCAACAAAAGTTTGCATTTTGCTATTTCAATTTAACTGTCAAAGCTGCTGACACGCCGTGCTAGCCACCCCGTTGTTAACAGTCTTAAAGGAAGAATTACACAGAGCCGCTTTTCGCGTGCGCTAGTAGAGTACGGAAAGGTTCCCATTCAACTAAATTGAGAACTTGTTTAAAAATGGCTGATGGCTTGCCATAAACAACCTACTTCATTTGGGCGGATAATTGTTTGTTTTCCACAATCTAGTATCAACCGGATTGCGGCAAACAAAAACAGGTGACACTATAACAAAGACAACAAATTATTTATTTCTCTATCACTCTTACAGAAATTTGTAAACGACCATCTCTTTCGGTAGTGATATTATTATTAGCTTGTCGAGTCTGGTTAGCCTGAATTAACAGCAATCCAGTTTAATAGGCTGTGTAAATATTTGTTCCCATTAGTCTTATGATGCTCTCTATATGGCACTTAATGATTCGCACGCACGAACTTCGCTTCACATGTTGGCGGCGCCACCGTCTCGCGATTTGCACAGTTAGCTAAAAATATATAAACAAGTTGGAGCTTTATTCTTTAGGTGTATGGTACGAAAATGTGTTACTATTTTATCCACTGGTATATAGTAATATCGACGACACAGCTATAAACCTAGTGTTTCATTGTGTCAATATCGTAGGCCCAAAAAAATAATCTAGATTGGAAAATATTTAGAGGTGGAAAATCATTTTCTATTTTTGTATGGACGAGTAGGTAGTATTCTTCGCTCTTAACATTATACACAGACCGGTAAAGTGTGTGAGCGCAGCTTTGTGAGGGTGTAGCTCTGTAAGTTTGAATGTAGAGGGTAATCTACGAAACTACTCATCCCATTTCAAAAATACTTTGGCTCCATCTGGGTTCTCAGTAATATACAGGCGGAGCCGCGCGGCTCGTGAGTCTATACTGATAATAAAGAGGTAATGTACGTCAAATGTTACTTTTTTCTATAATAATAAGGGGTAATCTGTGAAACTACCTAAGCATCCGGTTTTAAAAATTATTTTAGCAGTATCTAGAATGGACACACAAGTAGGCTAAACTGTATCCCGTGGCGCCACCTGGGTACTTTGCAATACGCTGGCACAGCCGCGCGGCAGCTAGCACTAAAGTCAATTACCATTTGAGCAGCTTGCAATGGCGACCCTGTCGCACGAGAGAAACGTAAATAGGCTTTACAATGCCGGCCAGTATTGCCCGCCCGCATGTTTTATGTTTGTAACTTAATTCAAACGCAACGGATGTTTTGTCAGGAGCCCGAACTGGTCACAAAAATCGTAATAGGTATGCCCTGTAGGCTTTTATTTATTTATACCTAATGGCCGCTCCACACGATGGGTCATCCTGACCCATCATACAGGACGCGGGTATGCGGTAGAACGAGACATAAATATGTCTTTTGCGTCCTATATGCATGATGGGTCAGGATGGCCTATCGTGTGGAGCGGCCATAAGGCTAACCTTGCAAAAGTACAACAGCCAAAGATAGCTTCCGTCACATTTTGTCATACCTTTAAGTTATCTATTAGATATTCTTAAAGTACTTAACACTTTTCTTATGATTACAGACCGATCAACGTTAAATATGGCGCGGGCAGCTGTCATCCCATTACCAAGTCGCTTACCTACCAATAGATATCATAAATTCCTTAAACCAAAACCGCAATGAATTACATATTTATGTGCATTATACAGCCGAGCCGTGATAACCACGAATTGTTTAATTAACGTTTTATTCGCCGTGTAGCGAAACTATAATACGTGTGCAAGGCCGCGCACTACATAGTGCTTGAATTTTAAGTATTGTTGGTTTCCTGTTGCATTACAAGATAGTCTGTTTGATAACATCAAATTAATAAAGTGAATTTGAATTTTAAACAGATTTTATCAAGATATATGAATAATGTGTATGCCTATGCCTTATGCCTGTATCACTTTTCAAATACAATGGGCGATGCCAGTCTAAAAATGCAATATCTATGAGCTTTAATCAAAGGGACGCGATTTGCGAGATATTGATGATATGAATTGGACAAAAAATTGTTATCCAATAATTACCATACATCTGTATGTTTTTATCTAGTGTATAATTTGCGGAACATTGAACTAGTAGTAATATTAATGGCAAAACATACCTGATCTTCATCCCGGCAGTCAATGATCTCGCTTCTGGAATAGAACACAAATAAAAATGTTATTGGTCAAATTCATTACAGAAAACGGGTGATATTACGTTCAGAACTCGGCTTTAATGAATATACGAATTAATTTATAATCTATGTGGTTAAATAAAAAAGCGATTAAGACTCTAGACAGCATCGCCGTAGGTGCACATTTCCTTCCCACTCTCTGCTTGTCGACTGTATGCCAGAAGCGCTAAGTTGGCTTAAAGTAAAGTAAGTCAAACCCTAACCGTCCCAAATCGTTAAACTGCAAGGTCATATCCAAAAACACACGTCCATACAGGAATTAAAAGAGTGGGGCGAGCCCTCTTGGATTGAGAGATCTTTACTTTAAAATAGTAAGTCGCATGTTCGCAGCCAGGGTGCTGTGCTGATCGACGCAAGCGCAACGGCTTCGTTCTGTTTTAAATGAAGGCCGTGTCGGACAGCAGGGCTGTTATTCACTACGCGCTAATGCGGCTCACCCCGCCGGTCACCCGTCACGAAACTAGACCTCAACCTACGCTTAGGTACTACGCACCGCGGTGTCAAGATATATTGTGGTGTTTGTGGGTGAGCGTTGAGGTGAGCTTAAAACAAGTTACAGAATAGGGGGGCAGGGAACGCGGCCCACGAATGGTCTCGCCGGAAGACCAGCCCTGGCTTGTGCGTGATTCAGCATTATACAGCACGTCTAGCATGGGACGGCCGCGACATACTCTCGATTTTTATCGCACTATACCTCTTGTTCTAAGTGTAAAAAGGGTAAAAACGGGACCCTATTACTAAGACTTCGCTGTCCGTCTGTCTGACTGTCACCAGGCTGTATCTGAAGAACCGCGATAGCTAGACAGTTGAAATTTTCACAGATGATGTATTTCTGTTGCCGCTATAACAACAAATACTAAAAACAAAATAAAATAAATATTTATGGGGGGGCCCCCATACAACAAAGTTTTTTTTTTATCAGGCTGTATCTCAAGAACCGCGATAGCTAGGCAGTTGACATTTTCACAAATTATGTATTTCTGTTGCCGCTATAACAACAAATACTAAAAACAAAATAAAATAAATATTTAAGGGGGCCTCCCATACAACAAACTATTTTTTTTTTACTGTTTTTTTAGATAATGGTGCGGAACCCTTCGTGCGCGAGTCCAACTCGCACTTGGCCGGTTTTTTTTATTCTAGTCTCTTTTTTTACTCTTTGTATTTGTCACGGAACCTACTTAAATTACTTCTACTTAATTTCATATTTTACCTTGAGTCTTTATTCAAATATTTGCCATGGCATACCATCGAGATTTGGAGGTTGCTGTAAGAATATTTAGCATTAGCGAATGCTGTAAGAATATTTTCTCAAACATGCTCGGAAATGTACGCGTTAATATCACGAAATGAAGACGTGAAGTTTCTTGTTTATGGCTCCCTACATTACTTCTTGGCCTTACGCCAAGAAGTAATGTATGAAAACCCTAAGTAAAACCATTATTGTCCGCTACTCTAACTTTTTAAATTTGCTTACTAATATTAAACTGACAAAGGAAAATTTACATACTGCCAACCACCACTAGACTCTGTAAGCATACTTGCTACATAAAAAAAATAAAAAAATCTATGGTACTATGCTTATGTGCGGTTAAACATGGTGCTCGAACGGCTTGTTCAAATGGCATGTTTAAAAAATAAAAAAGGCGCAAATTACCTAATATTTAATTGATTACCTTGTATTTATTTTAATTTTAATATTTCCTCACATCGTTTGAGAAAAGTACTATACAATCCTCGGCCGGAACAGGGATTGCTGGACTCGTTGTATTCGGCCTCGTCTACGACTCGGCCGTCTACCCCAATCTCGTCCAGCAATCCCTTACTTCACGGCCTCTGCAGTAATCTACTATTATGTTAAAGCAATAAACATTTAATAACATTTCGATCTATTCGTAATTTATTGGGTTTCCACAACACAAATTTATTACAATTTGTGTACAAAAGTCAAGCACAATGAATAATTAATTACGTCCAACTTTCAATAGGTTCAATTCAAGTTTGGATACAGGATAGAAGAGAGAATATTCCAAGAGAGAAACTGTTTCACATCAGCAAACAACCGCCCTAATCTTCACAATGTTTCAGAACAAATCGATTCGGACCAACCTATACATATGAGTCTGACCTCCTATTACGTAGAGATTTTAGGAATCTGGGGATCTAGTAAGACTAGGACGAGTGGTGAAGTAAATCACACGGCCGGAACTACGGCATCGACACAGCCGAACGATATTCGATGAATCCAAACTCACTCTTACGCAATATCTATGACAAATCTTGGGAATCGTGCGCGACCGTGTTTCGTTTAGGCTTCCCCTGCCTTCAATCCAAATGGGATTTTAGTAATTGAGCAATAAGAACGGTTATTTCCACCTTCAATAATGATTTCATGTGCTGATACTGATATTGAAGTTACGTTTGAACTGCTGAGTTGGTCATTCACAATGCTTACGGGCAACTCGCCTTAGGACTACTCGAAGCCTGACCTCCTATTAGGCATCTAGACGTCACACTAAAGACGAGTGGTTTGATGCACCGAGAAAAGATGTGAATCGAATAGCTGCGTGAGTATTTAAGTTCCATATTTATCCACCGATACAAACGTTAGTTTGTTCCTATACAATAGTACATTGTTTAACGAGGGGCGGAAGTGGAATATTGCGAACAAGAGTCTATCAGAAGCCCGACGCCGAAGGCGGAGGGCTTTTGATGACTCGCGTTTGCAATATTCTTACGCCCGTGTTATACACAATGTTTTTCATCACATTTGCGAGGAAACAAATACATTTTAGATGAAATTAATACAAATCGTAATAAAAACTTCAACATGTCAGTCGTCCATTTTGTTGAATTTGACGTGAGGCGCGTATGGCAAAGACCCTTCGGTATACAGCCACGATTTGAAAACACTTAAAAACATTTTACATAGACACTAAATAACTACATATTAAATATGTAAATAATTCAGTTAAACATGTTTAAGTAGTTTTTTAAGTTTACATTTATTTATAAATACGTTTTCAGACATCGTATTTGATATAAAACCTCTTTACTCTGTAACTGCCCCATGAGTGACAGATACAATTTAAGAAAAAAACCATTACGCCCGTGGGCGTAACACAGGCTATTACAGCTCTGTATGTCTGCGCATTATGAAGCCCTTTTCGAGCAAGTGTGATGAAAAGTTATTTTTGCTGTCAGGAACGGCGTTCTAGTTCCTCTGCTCCCCCAAGAGTCCGACGGCACGCATGCAGTACGACTGTGAAATACGATTGAAAACACTTTTGCCTATCTTAAAGATAAATGTCGTATATTACCTACTATGATTGAAATAGTCATATTTTACTCCAGTCAAAGGGCCCCCTTGAACACATTTTATTAATTGCTTGCTTTCATCCCATCCTCGTCGCCATTTTGTCGTGTATTCAATTAAACACGTCAATTAATTAATCACGTTTATTTTAGGTAGGCAATAGGCATATATGAGATCGCGTATCCAAAGGTTTCGCCACTTTGAAGCCTGCGAGTGAGACCGGAAATGCAGGTGCGAGTGAGATGGAGATTATTTAGCTACTTCCGTTTACCCAGTATAACCCGCACTTAGCATATATGAAAAAAATAATATCTTCATGAAAACATTTCTTACTAAACTTATTGTCTTAACGTGAAGGGCTGTTCGATTTTCTGTAAAATCGAACTGTAATGCTGGGACAACAAAGTCTCACGAGGCCATAATCGTTTCTTCTTGGCCGGAAGACTTATTTAAAGGTATCTATATTTTGTAAGTTTGTATGTTACCGGTAATTTCTGAAACAACCTCCTGAAATCTGAAATCCTCGGGTTAAAGAATATATTTCACCAGTACACAAAAGCTACCCTTTCTATAAAAAATCGGCCAAGTGCGTGTCGGGCCACGCGCAGTGTAGGGTTCCGTAGTTGCCTGTCTTTCTTAGTTAAATCGACACTCGCGCGCCAATTAAATGGTTGCGTCGGCCGAATTTGTACGAAAGTTGGCCTTTCTAAGTACATTTTAAGTTGGTCGGCTATTACTCGGTAACTAGTTATGCCTACTTGGCCGTTATATTTTTCCTTTTAAATTCATTATATGTACTACTGCCACGATTTTTTCACATTCCCAGTAGCAACTATTTAGTCGGCAGGGGGCGAGGGGGGCACATGACTCTAACAAAAATTTCTATTCGAATTTTCTCAATAGCAAAACGGTGAAGGACGCGTGGACAAAATTACAAATTTATTTGCAGAATATGCTATTGCAAAAAGTGTTTAACGGCTTTATACTCTTACGAATAGCGTTCAGTTTTGAATGAAGTCGAATCGGCTAGCAGCAAAATATAAAAGTTTGTGACCTCCTTCACATCTGACGTCACAAAAATCTGTCGCGTGTTTAACAATTTTTCCCCATCCCAAAAAGTGCTCAGCGCCGCTAAAGAAAAAAAAAAAAAACAATATTTTATTCTTCTGTTTTGTCGGCGTGATTGATTTATATACCCATGCCAAATTACAGTTTTCTAGTAGTAACGGTTACTGAGCTAAGCCGAAGACGGACGGACGCACGGACGGACAGACGGAAACTATAAGGGTTCCTTGTTGACTACGGAACCCTGAAAAGTGTAAATTTTCACAGCCTTACCCATATGTGTGGAATGGACCTTCGGAATAGACAAAAGTAGGGTATATATTTTATAACGCGGCTTCGCCTACATTAATAATGATCTCAGTAATTAACAATGGGTCGCTCATTCCCAGCAACCAGTGAGAAAGCAAGAATGCTTCCTGAACCTGATTTAGGTAAGTATTATTTACTTCGTCGTTATCACCTGCTCCCAGGTGCTAGACTATGAAACGCCGTAGATTCATTGAAATACCCCGTCATATACGTCGTAAGGCAGATTCCCACAAACTTGACAAAACGTGTTGACCATGACATTAAAACTTCAATGTCCCATAATAATAACTACAATCGTGTATTGCAGCATTCTACTCAGCTCGAGCCTATTCATTCCTTATAACGCTATCGGACCCTATTCAATTTATTTCGTTGTTTTTGATGAGTAAAAATCACCATTTCTATGGAGGAAAAACCCGCCGTGCTAATATTTTATAGATTTGTATTGGAACTCAATTAAAAAAAATGGGAAATCAAAATAGTCTACTCGAAAATATTATTTTATTATTAGAACTTTTGTCATCTGATGAAATTATCGGAGCGAAAAAGATAAGTCGGGAAGGAATTACTTCATTATTATCTGTGGGTACATGATGATCATTATGAGTTAATAATAATAACTACTTGTTGGGGGCAACGGCCATCGGTTCTACGTGCTATGTGGATGCGGGTGGCGCATGACCGGTCATATTAGCACTCTTTGGGGGAGGCCTACGTCCAGCGGTGGACGTATTTCGGCTGATATGATAATGATGATGATGATAATAGTAACAATCATCATGATCAGTCTACTCGTATATAAGTCATATATACTCGTATCAGTCAGTCTTTGCATAGGTGTATATATGAATTCTGATGAATACATTTTAGTTTGTAGCACGTGTTTGGATTATGTACTCGTAAGATTTTATGAATATAAATATTTGATGGGGTATTAAACTAGTAACTTACCGGCTACGAAGCTTCTTGATGACCGGTCGTTGGGCAGTGCTGTCGTGGATCCTCACTTGTGTCGGGTCGATTTCTTCACACTCTTCGTCGTCATACGGCATTTGACCAGCCCGGCTGGCCAATATACTGTCCATAAAAGGCCTATATATTTGACCAGACGTCCCCAAAATATCGTCAATATCAGTATATCGCGACACAAACTTGTCCGCACTCTTCTGGTACGAGGAATTCCCTGAACCTCTTCTTCTAAATTGCCGATGGTTCTCGTAAGGTGATATACGACCTTCATACTCCTCGGTTTCTTTTGGTGTTTCTAAGCCTTCTGGACTTCTTCTATCACCGAGGGGTTCATCGTCGAGATGTAAAGGAAAAGGAGGTATTTGCGCGGATGGTATGTAAACCTGCACTTCGTCCGAATCTGATGAGTCGCTATCTTCCTGCGGTGGTGGAGTAGGTAACTTTTCAATCCCTTCTGGAATGTTCCTATCGCTTGCTAGCCACCAAGGTCGTTCCCCTGATTCTATGTGCCGTATGCGTCGCAAAGGAAAGCTCGGCTGATTGGAACCAGACTTGCTCAAGCTGTTTTGACAAGAACCAGACTTGCTCAAGCTATTTTGATTTGAACTAGACTTGCTCAAATTGTTCGCATGTTCAAGCTTGTTATTAGAGGAATTCTCGTTGCTCGTAGCCCACCAATCTTTCTGTTCTCCTGATTCTATATGACGCACTTTGAAAAAGTTGTATTTTTCGCTCTTCTCACTGTCACTAGACGATTTCCTAGGGGGTGTTAAGCGCTCTATACCTTCAGGGATATTTGCACAGCTGTCGAGCCACCAAGGTTTTTCATCTTCCATGTATTTGCTTTTCTTTGGAATTTTGAATGGTTCAGAGGTTTCAGAACCGTTTGTATGGGGTAACTTTTCGCTTTTGCTTTCACCATTGGATTCTAACCACCAAGCCCTCTCACCCGATTCTATGTGCCTTATTTTCTTGGGTATATTCTTCTCTGAAGGCGATTTTAGATTTTCGTTTGTATTTGTACCTTTTTTATCAGAGTCAGAGTCCATCCACCACGCTCTTTCACCAGACTCTATATGCCTAATAGCTTTTAGTTTGACTTGATTATTATCATTCGAAGCGACAATGTTATCAGTATTTTTGCTTTTTGACTTATCGCTTTCTGTCGTGAGATTAGACACATCTTTACCTGTGGATTCTGAGGTTGATGTTTCTAGCCAACGGCTGTCACTGTTTTCTTGGTGTCGTTTAAATAAACTAGTTACGGGAGCCAGAGCTCTTATCAAAAATGACTTCGCGTCTTCCGTGGCACCATCGCTTTTGTGAACTGGAGGTTGTTGTTTTGCTGAACGATCGGTAGGTATTGAAATTTCATCTGCTGATGTTCTGGAGACTTCGTTTGTTCTTGACTTTGATGTCATATCTTCTTCACTGAGCGAAGATTGTGTAGATAATGTGATACTAGATTCTGGACTGTTACTTTCTCGTGATTTGGAATGTTTTAATTTTACATGTCCATTAGGTAGGTTGCTACTTGAAGAAGTTTTCTGAATGCTTTTTGGTGGTGAAACTGATTTAGATTCCTTTGATTTGTCCATATTTTCGGATGTCTGGTCAGAATCCGATGAACTACCCGATTTTTTACGCTTTACTATTTTTTTCTTAGCTGAAGAGTCAGTAGACGAATCAGAACTAGTTTTACGCACCTTTACTTTTTTTGCTTTAGTTGTGTTTTCAGGTTTAGGCACCTGCGGTGGTAACTGACTATTTGTTATTGTTATTTCTGGCGATACTAACTCGGCAGAAGCTACTGCTAAGGGACTTTTTGCTCTTTTCAGTTTTAAATTTACGTTGATTATAATTTCAGATGTTTCATCATCTTTGTTTTGACCGTATAATGTGATGTCTTGATTAGATTCAATAACGTTGGTAGGTGAAATAAGGTTCTTTTCTAAAGAAGGGCTTACAGATTCTGTGTCTCTCGGGTGCGGTTCCGTGCTCAGGCTTCTGCTACTCCGGTCATTATAGGAGTTATTTGTCGAGTTATCTCGAATAGTAGCGTGGTGAGTTGAATATCTACCTGCATACCCTGTATAACTAGTAGCGCTCGGTGTGTATAAGGACCAATTTGTTAATGTACTAGTACGAGCAGTGCTACCAAATCTACAAGAACGGGTGGGATCATCCAATCGATCTGACTGTATTTCTCTGTCTATCATTTCAGGTCGTTTCTTTTTCCGCGTTCTAGTTTTTTCTATAGTTTTTGCCATATCGGCTCTCCTAGTTCTTACATAAACTGAAGAACCAGGTGGAGTAGGTGAAGTGTGTCGTGTTATTACTGTAACAGTTTCCATTTCACATTCTTCTTGTTCATCTTCATCTGTACCATCCACACCATTTTCAACGATTTCTTTTGAATCTTCTTTTTTTGGAGATTCTTCTTTTATCACTGTAGAAGGTGACAGAGATTTCTTCTCAGGTTCTGTTCTAGGGACTTCAACATGGTTCACGGGTGAAACAGATGGTCTTTTTATAGTGGGAGGGCTCCTCAAGTAATTATTTGATAGCCTGTTAGTAATGCCATATCTATTTACTGTTACTTCAGGCTTAGTTTCAGTTCTAGACGAGGGTCTAGTGTAAGTTGTGGTAGTAGTATCGATTTTCGCTTCATTTCTTGAAGATGGTCGGATATAACTTGTTTCAGTTTTGATTTCTGTCCTAGATGATGGTCGTGTATAAGCCATATCGGATTTTGTCTCAGCTCTTGACGCCGGTCTCGTGTATGTAGTTTCGGATTTATTTTCGGTTCTAGATGACGGTCTGGTGTATAAAGTATCAGGTTTTATTTCAGCCCTGGAAGAAGGTCTGCTATAGGAAGATTCTGGCTTCGTTTCGGTTCTCGATGAGGGTCGAGTGTAAGTAGGTGTGGGACGTGGATACAATTTGTAACTCGACAGGCTATTATAGCCTGAAGACTTGTCAGTCTTGCTTGGAATGTCTTTGTCGCGATCCGAGGGACTGGGATCTCTGCTTTTCAAATCTTTGTACGTTTTCGTTTTTCTTTCTGGACTCAAATGTCTGGAGGGTCGGGTGAGACTGTATTTCGTCGACGACACGGGACTGACATCCCTACTCCTGGTGGTTGCAGCTGGTGGCACAGTAAGTTTGTAATCCTTTCTTTCATATTTGGATGTTGTTGGGTTAGGTGTGGGTGGTTTCTCTTTCTCAGTCTTGGTGCTGTAGCTGGCGTATCGACTTGCGATTGCCGAAATGGGAGTTTCTTCTCTTGCGGTGCGTTCGGCGCTGGGGATAGGGATGCTAGAGGTCTTGAATGAAGGTGTGGTATTGAGATATTTGGCAGTCACGGACGTTGGTCGTTCAGTAGAGCTTGTGGCCGCCCTTGTGGTGTCCCGGTTTCGCCCGTATGACGACGCGTCGAATGACTGCAATATAACAATATTCACATGAGATTCGTCAATATATGTTGATAGTAGCTTTTACCCACGACTTAGTACGCGTGGAACTTGTTTATATCGGTCCTACCTCCAAAAATACATTCGTTGCCGATTTCACACCCTTATAGTATCTCCATACCAAAATTTCAAATAATAATAGGAGATACGAATAATATGCATGACCTGCAGTATCTGTTTATTGCATGAACAGTATTTTATATCGAATTTAGTAAATTAAAAAATATTTCGCTAATGGTGTGGCAAAAAAAATCAGGCGTGAATAAAAAAAACCGATTTTTTAAAACTTTGAACTCGATAGTTTAACGAACAAATTGAATACTAATCAAAAATATGAAGCTAATAGAAAATATAAGGCTTCATACTACAGGTTATATACATTGAGCAATTGAGTTCAATGTTTTATAAGTCATTTTTATATTTTTATTAATCATGACTGATCAGTATTTTTTTAGCCAACCCATTGGCGTTTTATTTTTAATTTAATACTTTTTATCCAATAAATAGAAAAAGATGGATGAAGGTCGTGCATATTATTCGTATCTCCTTATTATAAACGGTTCAGTTTTTAATTTTTTATACGGTAACAGAGAGACATATATAATTAGATAATTACTTTCGCATTTATAATATTCGTATGGATGATGGAAGGATACATCCACTTTTTCTAGCTAATCAGGAATATGGTAGCATAATCTCCAAGGATTTTCCCAAATTAATTAAAGTGTATATGCTTGTACGAGTATATCGAAATAAATCATACATTTGAATGTCGGCTACGGGTTACCTACATATGTTTGGCCTAACAACTTTTTGCCTACTATCGGTTTGCCTATTTTATTTAAACTATAATTATTTGGCACAATATCCCACTTTATCAATTTTTTTTGAGTGAAAATCATTTTGTATATTCCTTACTCACATTATTTAAATTCACCAAATTATAAGCAACCTAATTTTTAGTTTTCTTATTGTGCGCGTGTTATACGATACTAGGGCCAGGGGTCGTCCTGTACCTGGGCCTTTTTGTATCCTCCATAGGGGGTATATGCCATAATCGCCACGCAAGGCATGCGGGTTGGCGATCGCAGTATTTCCACCGCACTCCAGGGATGCTGCGGCCCATCCCCCGGTAGTCTTGGTCGTAGTTTTAGGACGTACCCGGGCCCGGCACATCATTTCGTCCAATATTCCGCAGTGTCTCAAGACGAGAGTCTTTGACCAGTGTGTGTAGACAGTGATGACATATATTATGGCACTGAAACGTTGTCGATTTAGCATGGGCCACATAAGAAGGCTCAAAGTCATTCAAAGGGCAATGGAGAGGGCTATGTTGTAAGGTCGCAGTTCTTCCTAACACTGCTCATCGCTTCACTCGTCGTCGTACGTACGTGCCTTAGGGTATTTGCATCTTTTGTACAATTAGAGTAGGTACTTTTTAATAAGTTGATAATATTATTTACTTTAGACATACAATTCATTATCATAAAAGTTGGTAGTCCAACTGAAATTAGGCAAAACGTTATTAGGCCAGTCAAGGGAATTCCGTCGGCTACCGCTATTTTTCTATTCAACGAATATTAGCCTCATACTTTTATTTTCTTTAACTCGTCGTATCCAGTTCAGCTATATTTATTGCAAAAATAACCTTGTTCCTTGGAAATTATTTAAATGACGTTGAGAAAGTAGATTAGACTTTTTCTGCAATTCCGTATCTGAATTACCTCGCTTCTGTTGATAATAGAATGTGTCGGGTCAGTTGTTCATTTGCCAACCCGGAACAAAGCGTCGAATGAAGGACGGTCATGAATTTTGATTTCTATTGGAATTATACTTTTTGACGTTTTTAAACGCAGGGATTTCACATTAAAATCCACGCCTTTTGGCAGCTCCCTGACCAAAAGTGCGTCAAGTTATGACAGTATGTCGGCCAATCACTTTAAAATTGCAAACGAGTACTGTCAAACTTCGTAAAAAGCTGTGTCGGTAACACTACGTATAAAAATAAATAAATAGAAGCACAAGATATTAATTATATTTACAAGCACATTCACCAGTAAAAACCCAACCCATATTCTCCATTCAACACTATCACACATAAAGCTGTTCCTTTCACCGCTTTATAAATAGCAAAGGGAATGCGTGTACGCAGGGCGGCGCGCCGTCGGCTATGATAGACCTTCAGCCCTTTGCACTAAGAAGGATTTCGTTGGAATAAAGTTTCGCCTAGGGTACGCATAAGATAACGTAGGGAGAGATTTTATTGAGCCCCGTATAGTATATTTAGGACTAAGAAAGACTGATTAATATCAGACGAGAGGAATGCCGTTCCATCATTCTAGAAAGGCGTATGTGTTTAAAATTCAAATAGGTCTTCGCTGTTGTGCATTTGAGGTAAAACGTAGTGCCATGTTGCAGAGGATTGCATAGGATTCCGTAGATCAAGTTGCATTAACCGAAGGGTTAAATTTATTGGGGCTTATTTTTAGAAATAACTGAAACGATTTGGCACTTGAGAGTAACGTGCTTATTACTTAAATCAATATCGATTTCTTTGTTAAAAACTCCGAAAACTAGAATACTGGCTTAGTATGGTATCTAAATAGACCTGGGTCGCTCCAGTTTGAATTAGTCATTCCGATATTTATTTATTTTACAGACCCTTGCGAAAACACTGAAATTCTCTACATCGCTTTAACTTATTAATAACTCCATAAACAATTCAGTGCTCTCTTCGAACTTCCCGATGGGGCCGATTTAATTTCGCTATAACTCAATCGCACGCGCATCTTGAGATTCTAGAGCAGCCATAGTCAACAGTTTTTCTAAGAGGGCCGCAGACATTGTAGCCCCGGGACACAAAGTAGGTAAATGGTTTTTATACATAATACTAGGATCGCATGGTGGGTGGCGGCCACTCTCAACAGCTCGGCAGGCCGCTAGTTGAGTAAAGCTGTTCTAGAGGCAGTGCTATCAGCACAGTTCAGACTTACATAATTCCGAAAAGACATGTTGCCTTGAAGTCAACCCGGTTCCATGAGATGATGACGATGTAGATCCTTCGTGTCTCCTGAAAAACATAACGTACTTAGGTGAGCAGAATTAGGATCTGTTAGCATTCCTAGACTTATGAAGGATGTTTTAAAAATCACGCAAGATTTGAGTTATAAGTTATAACTGTTTTAAGAAAACACAGGTATTTCTCAGAGTTTTTAAATGTAGTTATTGAACAATAAAGTGCACAGTATTGATAAGGTGACGTATGGAGGTAGAGAGCGCATAGGGTAAATGACCTCCATGGCTTTTCTGGGACTTTTCTCTTTATTTTGCATGGAAGTTTCTGAATTTCGTTGAAGGCGTTGAATGTCCTGCTTCAATACGCGGTGGTTAAATCCCATTGAATCTTAGGATGGGGTTATTTGAATACAGACTGGCAGCTTCAGAAACGCTTTATACTAATTGACACCGAATTATGACGTCACCGCTGTCTATTTGTACTACTAAATCGTTGTATGGAACATTAAGTAAATTACGGTTTTGGTCGTGAAAAACTTCGTTTAGGTGCATAGTTGTCGTACATTCATTTAAATTAAATTGTATCGAACATTTTCTTTGAACTGGAGCATTTTTCGAGTAAGTGTTTCGTATTTAGAAACACGTGCACTGGGCAATTATGAGTGCACCCACGCTGACTAAAATTAATTTGCTGAACTATTTCAATTTCTATGACGAATCAACCGAGGCAAAGCCAAGAAAGAGTCATAAGTTTAGGATACAGTCAGCATAGGACACGTATACGTATTTGTAATATTTAAATTTAATGATTTAAATAAATAAATAAACAAAATAAATAATTGGCATAGACGGGTAGCAACAAAGTTTGACGAACGATGCGAAAAAGGTGAAGATGACTTCATTAGGGATTTTACCGCGCGAGTGCAAACCATTTATTACTTACCATATAAATATAAGTATAGTTTTATATAGGTGTCACTAAAATGGCATCGTGTGCACAAAATAAAAATTTACTGACAAACTTCTCTTGTCAAAGTCAACTTGTTAATTTGATAAATAAATAGTACCTAATATAATAATTCAATTACATTATAACATTAGCTCAATTGGCGCAAATTAATTTAATTTATGGATTTTGTAAGGGTAACTTGCGCAAGGCAGTTTCTGAATGGGTACAGTATTTTCAGTAGGTCGCGTACAGTGGACAACACAGCTAACTGACCATCGGAAATCTAATCTGACCTTAAGTGCATTGTAATAAGGCTCTAGGTTTTCACGGTATGGTCAGTTAGCTGTGTTGTCGTGTGTACCTCGGCCTCGTAGCTTCGCTATAGTGGCTACTCGTAGATGGTTTTTCGGAGTAGGCATTCGATAAATTATTATAGACAGGGTTAATTAGATTTGCAAATAAAAACCGCATTTTATATTACCGAAACGCCTGGAGCCGCGATGGGTCTATGAAACACCTAATGAAGGCAGTGTGCATACTTCCAGTTCTCACACTCTGTGAGAACTGGACGTGTAAACTCAAATTTTATGGGTTGGAATGATTGACAGTAGAATATAAAGATAGGTCTAGGGCATTCTCTAACGTATCATTTATTAACATATATCTCGGCTGGAGCAGAAAGCAGACACCTCGCGAGACCACAAAGCCAGAAAACGAGATTGAGTTTTTCACCGAAATGCGATCCATAATGGTCAACCAACGATATCCCGACAGTTCGCGGAAATACCGTCCTAGACTGGCCTGTCGGATCAATAATCCGTATTGGATTGGATATACTGTAAACCAATTAACATTATCCGGTCTCATGCAAACCAATTTATATGAGACAGGAATTATTGGGAAGTACGGTCAGCCTCAGATAAAATAAAAATAAAAACAGATTCTTCTCTATCTAGATCATCTAATCCCACTGCCGTTAAATGTTGGCCTCAAAACAACGGTTCGCATTTTGAAATAATGATGTAAGTATACAGTAGTCCAGACATATTTGACCAGAAAAATCGCTAAATTCGCAAGCGAACGGCTAGTTGGGATTTTTATATGTTGTTAGGAACACTACCAGTACCTACCGTATATCCAAGTTTGCAGCTTTGAAAGACCTGTGCTAACTAATCACGAAATTTTCGCACTTTTTTTGGTATTGTCAATATAAGTCCTAAACTATGCGGTTTTTTAATATAATCTATACGTTCGTTTAAGAAGACTAAAATGTAGCAAACATTTTGAGACCAGAACCAGCTCTGTAGGTTCAATACTTACCGAGATAGAGCTCTCCAAAAATTTGCTGTTTAGTCAACTCTAAATCACTATAAATCCTAAACTGTTAAAAAATGTGTCGTGTTTTATTATCTGAAATGTCACTTCGTACGTATTTAAAATTACGATCGATAAGTTTGATGTTGGGAGGAGAAAAAACTCGTGAGTTGTGGAATTATGATCGAGTCTGATCGAGTTAATGACTAGGAGTGCTTTTGTTTATGTAGGTACCTAGTAACAAGGAATTTCACATAATTAACCGTAACAAGTATAGGTAGTAAAGTGTGTGTGTAGTGTGACGACCGCTTTAGCCTAGTTGGTAGTGACCCTGCCTACGAAGCAAGAGGTCCTGGGTTCGAATCCCGGTAAGGGCATTTATTTGTGTGATGAGCACGAATATTTGTTCCTGAGTCATGGATGTTTTCTATGTATTTAAGTATTTATTTATCTATATAAGTATGTTTATCGTCGTCTAGTACCCATAGTACAAGCTTTGCTTAGTTTGGGACTAGGTCGATTTGTGTAAGATTGTCCATAAATATTTATTTAAATATTTATTTTAAAAAGTAATAAAAAAAATCTTATAGTTAAATTTAATAGTAATTAATTTTCTAGTCCATGTCACTTCCGGCATTTGACTGATGACTGAACTTTTATGAAACATCAAACGCTCCATTAGTTTGAACTTTGTACATGACGTCACAATATTCCATGGTCAAGTAGCTTCAATGTTTTATTAATTTTAATTTATTGCACACAAATAAATTGAAGATTGATGTTTTCCGAGTATATTCGTAAGTTTTTTTTTATTAATCATGTAAAATGAAGAATTTTTTCTGTAGTTTAGGTATGCCGTATATCCAATATTGATTAAAATTTATCAATTTAAGCTACAGAGCGTGCTAAAGCTGATTAACAATGTACCGTCACATATGTACCGACACACTTGAAAAACATTAACCTCCTTCGGGGCAGTCGGGTAAAAATAGTAGTTTGAGCTATCGGGTGCAAAGAACCTAACCTCAGATCTATTTGTGTGCAAACAGTGCGGACGCGGTGAAATGGTCGCTGCCATCAAACTGCTCACAACTGGGTAGTACGGGATAGATAATAATAAATAGCCCTTAAGTACTAAGAATCACTGTCGCCAGGACGGACGACGTTAAACCCGAAGCTAATCTCAAAAATGTAGCAAATACGGTATTTGACCAAGTGTCAAATCGTCATAATATATGAACCGTCAAAAACCCTCCGTTAACTTAGTATTAAGTTTGTGGAGAAATAGACGCATTAAAAAATGCGATCACAAATAATTCGCATTGGGCGCGATGGAATGCATCCACTCTAGTTGCAATAAAAGTAATTAAAGTACCTTCATTGATAACGATAAAATAAATATGTAGAAATTTTATAAACGACGACGTCAACAAATATATCGACTGCATAAAAAATGTCACACGGATTTCTAGTCCATTAGTCCTGTTCCTCATGTCATTTGCACTCGGAGCGTCCGACTCCGAACTATACATAATACATACATACATATCCCCTGGTAAGCGCACTAAAGTTATTTTGGTGATTTTTAATAGATATTAAAATTAGACGAAAATGATGGACTTAGCTGGGCTATTGTTATTATTTATCCGTATAGTATTAGGGATTATAAATCCTACTATAATATTATAAATGCGAAAGTTTAGATGTTTGGATATTTAGATGTTTGGATGTTTGTTACTCAATCACGCTTAAACAGCTTAACCGATTTGGATGAAATTTTGCACGAAGATAGTTTATACCCTGGATTAAAATAAAGGATAGTTTTTATCCCGGGTCCACGCAGACGAAGTCGCGTGCGGAAGCTAGTTAACCATAACTTGAACATACAAAAATACCATGTTTGATTTGATTCTCGGCGCTTCCAGGGGCATCCTGTACATTGTAAGTTGTATATCAACGTTTCATTTGCATTTCTTTTTAAACATTCAAAATAGGAATCCTAAAATAGTTTTCTGACCTATATCGATTGTCTATGAAAGCTGTTTTCAATTACCGCGGTCATTCCATTTTAGATTTAATGGACTACATAATAAGGTTTACGATGTGTGTGTTATTTTACCCGGGTTATTGACGTGGCATAGATGGATTATCGTTGATATCTGTGGTTGCGCGTTGCGATTATGCTTTTCATTAAAGCGGTTTTTAAATTACTATGGAATATAGCCCTGGTACTTTTGCAATTTATACTTGTAACAAAGTTAATACAAAAATAAATAGCCAGTATCATTCACATACATTAACTTTGTCGCGAAGAATCTCCGCTTCCCATGAACGGAAAAACATTAAACAAAGTTCGAAATATTTGAAAAATATTTTTTTTTTCTTTTTCTTGATGAATAACAATTTTGATGATGGCGAGCTGAGTCAAACGTCAAAATTTTATTTTAGTTACATTCATTAACTTATGGATGACGTCTCGTTAAACATTATATCTCGCTCTAGAATAAGTAAAGAATGAACAGAAAGTTTCCGGTCTCGTTCTATCTTAAAACTTATGTATACCCCGACACATCCCGCCAATCCAAATGCAGCCCGCTGCTTTCGAACTTTTGG